>CM048745.1:346244257-347495923 GCA_026315105.1 Locusta migratoria
GAACAGCGACAATATAATTAGCAGTGAACGGCCTGGCTGTTCTGCCGACGGCATAAAAAAGAAATACTCGCGGTCCCGTAAGAACTTTTATTTATCACGCTCTGACACCCACGGTTTCATCCAAGTGCGTTTCCTTTTCTTTTTTCCCTCCTTCTCGTCTAAATGCAGACACAACGAAACTGTAGTATAAACAGCTGAGCATTTCACCGCCATTTTGAAGCAATTTGACAAAATATTGGATGATAGTGTAATATCCCATTTTGCGTTTCATCAAATTTCATTGTCAAAAAATATGACCAATATTTCATCCAATTTCTTCGTCCAATTCTTTGTCCAAATATTTTGATAGTGTAATACCGGCCTAAGGGACACCTGTTGTGGAGTGATTCGTGCAAGCCCCCACAATCGCGTATGTCGCCGACTGAGAACAGCGGACAAATTGAAGAGCGCTTCGGCGGCCATTGTAGTGGCAAACTTCCTCGCGAACTTTAAACGTAAGATTCTTTAATTGAAATATATAACTACAAAACAGCTTCAGACTCCCTGAATATACAGCAACTAGCGGTTATGTGTAAATTTATTACACATACGGTGTAGAAATTGGCCAACAGCGTTTCCTCTTTTTAACGAAACCGAACTATAACATGTAGTTTTTTTTTTTTTTTTTTTTTTTTTCCTCTCAATATATTCTACCATCGTGAACCTTTTGTACAAACATTGATTTCGGAAGAGTTTCACACTTTACGTCTTTAATACTGTATTCCTCAATATTTAGATATTTAATAGCATCAAAAAATTAAAATAGGGCTGACTGAAACAGCTAATGTTAAAAAACCTATTGTGAAAGTGAAATATGCCATCAGATACATAACTGAAAAATAGCATCTTACGTTGTAAATACAGCAATCACCCACTAGCCAAATTCTTTTAAGAATACGAAGTATGCCATAACTTTTTCTTAACTAACGCATCTAACATTACCATTAGGGTATCTAGCAAGAAAATTAACATTTTAATGCTGTAAGTCAAATACGTTACAGCAGACTGCTCAAAAGTCAGCAACTATCGTCACAGGCTTGAACTTAACAATGTTCATCCACTGTGGCTATGTGCCGTTCATAAATGGAACTATACACAGGTCTGCAAACCCGTTACAGTTGTTATACCTATATGTAAATTGTCTTCAAATTCTGCGTTACAAGTTGCTAATATCAATTTCATAAACAAAAATTCGAACTGCAATGAGGTAACTAATTTCGTGACCCCAATAGTTATTTTACACAATCATAAAATGAAACTTTTTGAACTTCCTGTTCACCACTACTGTCTAAAGTAGCTCCTTTTTAAGAGCTAGCAGTATTATAAAAGCCTGTTATTTATTTCATTCAATCCTGTATTGTCTTGACTACCGTTAACTGTTAAGCAAGAGTAACTATCTCTGAACACAAGTAGTAGGGCTACTTGTGTTCCCGAGAAATATAAATGGGAATACAGTATCCGATCTTTTTATTCCTTTCTTAAATTGATTTATGTACTTAATCGCTGAGAAGCTCTTCATCATCGCGCTTAATGTACACTGCGGTAGACAAACAATACAAGAGGTGCCTATCAATTGTGTATATATCCCGCAGTAGCTATTTAATACATGATTTACCTGCTAACAATACTCGTATTTATGTGACGCTTGCCACTACCATGGCGGCTGGGGGAAGCAGCGCCGTCAGGGAGTCTAGTTATTTTTTACAAGGTCTTTGGATTCGTGACTCACTGCCAGCGATCTTCTGCGAACACCTGCCGCGGAGCTAGAGCAGCATAATCGACTGAGCGCGGCTGCCGCGTCCAAACAAGCACAGATGTGCCGCGCGCGAACTGCCGCGGAAAGTGGATACGCGGCTTTGTAGTGTCAAGTCATCGCTGGTCTTCAGTCAGAATTTTATATAGGCTGACGACTTTCAACCACTAGATCTTCCACCGACTTATAGCTATCGACACTGAACTGCTATTGTGTACAACGGAGCCTTTGTACTGAAACAACACAGATATCGTTCGTCTCCATTGTGCAGTTTTGCTGAAGAGAAATATTGACACCCACACGTAGAATTTTATGAAGTCGGTAACTTTAAACTCCCATACCTTTCACCCGCTTATCTTTATCAACCTTTTACCACCATAGTGCACAATGGGAGACTGATACCTACTACCACATACAAACACTATCCGTTTGCGATGTGTAGTTTTGACTGCAGAATGAGATATAGGCACGAACACCCAAATTTTTATATATTAAGATTTGATAAGAAAATGCATGTTAAAGAATGTCATCCACTGACGATATGAACATTTCTTTAGTTTTTGACACTTCAAAACAAATTAATACTACTGCAAGCTATTTACTCTCCAGTTTTCAGTTGGCCAAAACAAGAACTAAATGTCTGGTAAATATGAGCTCATAAAAGCTTTATATTCGGTTTGCTAGTGTTTATACGTCTCTTCCATTGCTCAAGTACTCATAACTCTTAAGGTTTTCATTGTAGAGTCAATATTTAGTACTTTTCTTTTTTCCCACGCTTTCTCTTCCCAAAATATGGAAAACAGAGCTTGCAGTAGAGATTTGTTTCACAGTGGCAAGGATGAAGCGCTCATAGCATCACTGGATGACATGTACGGATATGTTATTATGTAACTATGTACTTACTGCTGGCCGCGGTGGCCGCGGGGACTGAGGCTGACCCACCTCTGAGCCAGACTTGCGAGGCGTCGTGTAGGCATTCCTCCTACCTGTTTTGTAGGAAGTGCTCTCGATGACAGCACACTGGAGTATTGATGCAAGTGCTATTAAAAGAGCTCTTTATGGGTAGGCATTTGGTCTACACAAGATCCTAGATGCTCAATTATGGCACTTTATTACTGACAACATTCACTGTTAAGTGACTTTCAAATTAGCAATTATTTTACGGCTAATATTAAGACCATGGTTCATATGAGACAGGTCCGGATTAAGTCCTAATGTCGACTACAGCTTCGCGCAGCCGAGCCCGCGTATAAACTTCGTACATCTTCGGAAGTATTTGTAAATGTTCGTTAAAGGCGTTGTAATTTGTATAAACATTATTAAAGTATGTGAAATGATCACCTACTTCTGTTGACCCCCAAGTCTGCTACTAGGGTCTGTACGCCACAAAAGCATAGTTAAATAAAACATGAGTAAATTATCAAAGATGTTAGTTTAGCGCTATATTGTTCTTACTTTCGCGGCGGCCTCAACGGAGAATCCCACGGCGGCGGCGTTCAGTAGCTTTCGCTGCCCCCACCTCCTCTACCAACGCCATATGGCGCATTTTTGCCGTGAGAACCGGCGCTTACTGCTGGCAAGCCGCCTAGCCGTTGCTAACTCGTTCACAAAAATCTGCCAATAACTTCTGATGATGATGATGATAATAATAATTACCTACGTATAGAGACCCACTCAAGTTCGTTCCACGGATGAGTCAAGACCAGTTCAAAATGTTCAAATATTGTAAAGCTTATGGGACTAAACTGCGGGGCCCTGAGAGAGCGCCTATCATGCCTCTTTTGATTCCATACAAGATGTCCCACATTCGGGACTTCTACTTTAATCGTAGCTACGTCCTTCGAGTGGCGACTCCACGACATCATACGGCTCGGATGACAAATATCGCACTTTTAGGGCGACCACCAGTTCACAAATTGGAGTCCCGTTACCCTGACATCAACTGGCGGCAGGTCTGGAAAAATCTCTTCTGTCCGCTCCTGCCAACTGCGGTCCGTGGACTTTGGTACCAGTTGGTGAATAATGTCCTACCCACCAACCGGCGAATGTATGACATCCACTTGGTCGCCAGTGCTGATTGTCCCCTGTGTCAGATCCCTGACACCCGGCGCCATAGGTTTGAATGCCAACGGGTTTCTGCTGTGTGGGCCCTTGCCCGGAGTATTTTGGCGCTCGTCAACTGCACCACGCCCCCAAATGTGACTATTGAATGGTTTACCATTCCCCAATTTCGACTATTCCCCCGGACGAAACACAACTCCACTATTTGGATCCTGGGCCATACGATGTATGCCATTCTCGAGCTCCGGCTTTCCACTGCTGTTGAGTTCATGGCGTACCTCTGGACAGCCCACCGAAAGTTGACCTTGACCACAATGTATAGGGAGAGTTTTGCAAATTCTTTATCGGCAGCGCTTGTCCACGGTTACCAGTCAGCTCTTGGCCGGTAATGGTGCCGTGTGGTACATTTGTTGTGTTGCCGGTAGTCGCAGACAGTTTTCTGACCACAGATTGTCCCCTTGTGGGAGGTGCTGGTTCGTTTTAACGTTTTTTTTTTTTGTTTTTCTTTCTTTCCTTTGCCACCGTGGCTTGGTGGCTGATTGCACTTGATTTTGAACTTGAAATCTGTTTTCGGAGCGAGGAACCGATTGGCTCTTTCAATTTATCATATTTCTTCACGCATAGGTTGTGATTGGTGGGGATGGTTTTCCCCCACTTCTTCCCTTTCCGTTTCATTCTACTGTTTTCTTTGTGAGAAGGTTTGTATTTTCTTCTTGTATGTGTGTTTGACATTTCCCTTTGTAATCTTCAGCCGCAGTAAATTCTGTGTCCGCTGTTTTCAAGGTTTTTCTTCACCTTTGCGTTCACACGATTTTTTGTACCATATCCTCTTCTTCTTGGGCATGACGGAAGTGACCGTCGTCAGTCCAAACTCAGGAAGCTTCCATTCATTTTCTACATTTTACCCGGGGGTGTTTCTTTTTCTCATCATTCTGCCTTGAATGGTAGTATATTTATATTGAGTTTTTCTCAGGAATGTTCAGTTTTGTTGAATGTCTTGGGGTGTGTGACAGGTGGGTTGTAGGGGTGGACAGGAGACCCAAAAAAAAAAAGTCCCTAAACTTACAAACTACTTATGAACTAGCTTATACTAAAGACAACACTAACATCCAGGCCCGAGGGAGGATTTGAACCTCTGACGCGGGAGTCCGCGCGATCCGCAAAGTGGCGCTCCAGACCCCTCGGCTACTCCCGCGCGGCAGTCAAGACCAGGAAGACCATCGCATCATAATATGTGAAGAGGTTCGGGATCGCGCAAATGAAACGAGATGTACCTTAACCCACGAGAACTCGCGACTTTAAAAGTTACGCGATCGATCGTGTGTGTAGCATTTTTCTGGCAATCAAAGAACAGTTTGTAATGTACTCAATATGTCTAAGTATTTCTAGTTGCGTTCATAAGAAAATACAAATATTTGACTATTTAAACTTGGCAAAATGCCAATTGTTTTAAAATTACTGTGAGCAGAATGCTCACGCGGGAGTCCTCGTGGGTTAAGAGAATCATAACTGGTGATAAGCGAGGGTTTATAGTTTTCAACGAAGGCTGAATCTTCAAAATGGGTCGGAAAACGTTCTGATAAAGCAATAAAAGCTAGTCACGTAGGTCAAATGTCAAAGTATGCTAATAGTTTTCTTTGACTTCGAAGGACATCTACCGGGACGTACTGCGACGCCTGCGATAAAAATAAATTAGGAGAAAACTGCCTGACACGTGGGGCGAGACAGTTCATGGCTCTTGCGTTACGATAACGCACCCACCATGTTGGTGCGTGTCTGTGAAAAAGAAATCACTGTGCAGTCCCATCTGTGGATCTGGCTCCTGCGGACTTGTTTTCATTTCCAAAGTTGAAAACCCCGTTGAAGGAAGATTCGCAGCGGTAGACGAGAAACGGAAAAGGCGCTCAGTGGCGGCGCTAGGTGTAGGCGACATCGGCAACCGCCGACGTCCTCGCGCCTGTGGGGCCTTCTTATTTTTTTTATTTTTATTTTTTTTTGTTTTTGTTTAACGGCGCTAGGTTATGTAGGGACGAACTACAGCTAACTTACACTAGCTTAACCAAAGGACGAACACATTTATACCCAAGGGATTCGACCCCCAACGAGAGCGATCTCGCTCACCGTGGTTTGACGCCTTAGTGCGCTCGCCTTTCTCTGCCGACAGCTATTTAGTTGTCCGTATTTATTTCCATATGAGTGCAGCAGTGATGCAATTTTTAGTTAAATACTTGCAAAACAACTACTTCAGTACATTTTAGAAAACAATTTGGATAAAGTATATCCAAATGTTTATATATAACGAATCAAAATCATGCTCACAGTTCCAGTTAGTACAGCTTCGGCTGAGAGAAGCTTCTCAAAGTTAAAATTAAGACTTGTTTGAGAAGCACAGTGATCCGAGAAACACTATCTGCGTTCTCAGTACTATCAATTGAAGCCGAAATAGCGGCTAGTATTAATTCTGATGTGATCTTATAAATATTCAGTGAGACGAGAAGCCGAAAAGTTTCGCTATTTTGTTTATTGTAATTTTTGTCATTGCAATAATACTTATATATTATACTTATAAAACGTTGGTATAATGATCATTGATGTATTAACTCAGTTCATTTTATTTTACATTTTCTTCCTTACCGAAACAATGAAAGGGGCCTCGAAAAGACGAGTTCGCCGACGCCACTTATGCGCTGACGGCGCTTTGCGCGGTCCAGCAGGTGAGTTACTCGCGCAGTTCTAAAACCGGGTGCCGCCTCGTGGAGCGTGTTGACTGGTGTCGTCAGACGATGGGCGCCACAGGTGTGCCAAGGTCACGAGGCGGCGGCAGAGGCCGATGCCCGTATACAAGTCGACGCCTCTGCCAGATCCGCACGCCTCACCGGCTTCCGGCCGCCGACGCCAGCACGTTGTTACATTACATTACGTTAATTGCGAACACCGCGTATGTCGGAAGTGAAACTCGTTAACGGAGGAAGGAGATGCCTAGACTACTCCACTTCTTTACCAAGCCCTAATGTCCCAACTGAAAGATATTTAATGCCAGGCGAGGCTCGTGGTTTTCCTACTAGGGAAGGCTCTGACATTTACCGATCGGAACAAACCTAGACCTCGAGCTACGTATCAGTCTGTAACCACAACGATTTCCAGAAAGGGGGGGCAATGTCATATTTTACCTGAAACTTTACGTACTACACCTTCTTCCTGTTTCAGAAGCAATTAAAAATCAAAGGCTAAAACCAACATAAAGCCCTCTGATAGCTTTTATCTACTGATATTACGTCTCAAGACTTTATCGCAATAAACAATACTGACACCGTTTGCAGGAATCTTTAAAGTGGTGTGGATAAACTACGCTGCTTGCTTAATGTAATGATAATTTCAATTGTAAACAAGAGGTGTAGTATATAATTGTGAGTAACAGTGAATAAAGTACGCATTTTGATACTTCTTTCATTCTTATCCGAACTCCATTCAAATCAAATGTTTGTAAAGCTTATGGGACTTAACTACGGTGTCATCAGTCCCTAAACTTACAAACTACCTATGAACGACTTACGAACTAGGACGGCACAAATATCCATGCCCGAGGGGGGATTCGAACCCCCGACCGTAGTGGCCGTGCAGACCGTGACTGAAGCGCCTCAGTC
This sequence comes from Locusta migratoria, assembly GCA_026315105.1. NCBI lineage: Eukaryota > Metazoa > Arthropoda > Insecta > Orthoptera > Acrididae > Locusta > Locusta migratoria. The sequence goes on from CM048745.1 coordinate 346,251,755, forward strand.
TCCTCGGCCACCGCGGCCGGCCCGAACTCCATTATTGCGGCCACTCATAACAGGAGCACCGTCGTAACACTGAGCTATCAGATTTCCGGTTTTTGTAGTATATTCATTCTCTCCAGCTCGCAGAGAATTGCTGCAGTTACATTCTCTGCAGTGTGGCTTTTCGCTCGTACAAAGGAAATAAATCTTTCATTTATTTTCCCCAGTAATTCATAGCGAATTATGAAGACCAATTGAGACAAATTTGCGCAGTCACTCGTTTCGTCAATTTCGATTGCGAGGTAATTTGTCTGCGACAGTTCACTCCTTATGAGATTGAGGCATACTTCATAAATCGATTCTAGCAGATCATTTTGAAGTAAAAGCCACTAAAACTTAGCCACAATACACGCACAAAAGACGAAACTAATAACACACGTTAATCGCAAACTCAAATCAGCGAGAACGGAATCGAAAGTAACGGGACATATTTCGCGCGCTTTTTCTTAAATCATTCGCAACTCTCTCGCTAGGTGGTGACACTTTACGGTACCGCATTGTAGTGTACTCTAGTGAGAAATTTGCGAACTTATTCTAACACAGGATAAAACAGTCAATATCAGAAATAAAAAGTTATCTAAAACTCTATTAAAACAGTAAAACTAACGAGTGGTAAACCACACACCAAAACATGACACACATACAGAGACAAGAGATACGATAGTGGAGTTTCAGCCACTCTTTATTCTCTTTTGAAGAAACAGATGAACATGAAAGTAGTGTGGAGTTTGGTAGGACACTCTTAGGCTACAAGCTCGGAGCCTCTGAGACTAACATAAAAGCAATACACCAACGAACCCCCACTCCCAACCCTCCACTACATGGAGCTAAACGACACCTCAAGGCGCAGCCTTAAGGCTACTACCCGACTGAAAAAACATCGTTCAATATCAACAGTTCCAAAAACATTCATCTTCATTCTTTACATCCGTGTGACGGAAAAATGCTAAATGAATTCTGATGATTATAATTTTGTAATCTGTTGTTAATACATGTATTTCAAATATTTTTTGTGAGCGGCTCCGCCTCAGAGCCTTTAATTACGAGCTGCGCCTCTTTAATCCCTTTCTACACCAAAAGTGAGAGCTTAAGAGATTACCCATGATGCACCGGTCACGCCGTTCGCGTACACTGTAGACGCGTCCACTTGCACAAGATGCACGCATACGATCGCTAGTAAACGGAATAGGCTAGATCCTATTCTCACCCGTATGAAGTGCTTCGCGCATGCGCAAACGACCGAATGGGGAACCCAGCTGACAAACGAAGCAAAGTCGGGCATTTGTTTGAGAATGTATACTTGTCTCCTGCTCAGAGCATCGTAGTTTTTCTACTCAGTAGTAAGTGTTTTAGGTGGTGATACTACAGAGGAATTGAATTAAAAATTTAATATAACCTGTGTACAATTGTTATTGAATGCAGGGATATAGCTTTTAATATGAGATCCACACAAACGTAGAGCAAATGTAAATCAAGAAATTTTCACTGATTTATCCGTCGGTGCTTGGTAGTACATCACACTTATCACATACATAAAATTCTACTTTTATGTACCTTCTACACGTTCGTTTCCACTTAGTTACCCGGTTTTCGGCTTACTAGGAAATATTCAGACTTTAAACTGCTACGAAAACCGGTTATTTAAATAAGTCAATATGGTGATCTACCAAGAACTGACGAAAGAATCAGACAAAAAAAAAGTTTTTTTGTACATACCAAGAGCTGTATCTCTGTAGCTTATAAAAATTGGACACAGGTTATATGAAGTTTTAACTGCAGATCGTCTTTATTACCATCTTCTAAAAATTTGCTATTTTCCTGAAACATGCTGTAGTTGACAGATGAAATATTTTTGCTGAGCATTATTTGAAGCTTTATCAAATTCAAAAGTCTATGTATATACACCTGACCTTGTTCATCGTATACATAGGCGTCTCAAACCGCAGGGGCTGGAAGTATGTAATCGCATTTTATAATGACGTTAACACATGTGAGCGACGTAGTTACGCATGAATAGCACGAAAACAATTAGTTTCACAGTGGCAGTCTGCGTTTTTCTCCTCGCTATTGAAATCTATCATGGGTTGTCTCCCACCAGGCGTTTCGGCTTCTCTGTTCGTAGATGACTTCGCCATCTACTGCCGCTCCCAACTAACGTGCTTACTCTAGCGGCAACTTCAGCGGAGTCTTGACCATCTCTACTTGTGGAGCTCCAACAATGGGTTCCGCTTTCATGCGGACAGGACAGTCTGTATGAACTCGTTTCTCCCACCGACTCTCCACCTTGGGTCAGATGTTCTCCATTCGTTGTGGCAAGTCTTCTTGGGAGTCAAGTTTGACAGGAAACTTTGTTGGCCCTCCCACGTCTCCCCTTCGGTAGCTCGGTGTACCCTTTGTAGAGTACTGTGCGGCACTTAGAGTGCGGAACGGTCTACTCTCCTTGGATTGTACCGCTCTCTTGTCCTCTCGAAACTGGACTGTGGGTGTAGCGTCTTCTACTGTCAACTACGTCAACTTTACGCCGTGTCAACACGATATATCAAGGGATCCGTTTGGCAACGGAGCATTCTGTATCAGTCATGAGGAAAGTATCTATGTTCAGATGTTTGTAAATCTGTCTGACCAAACTGCGTGGTCATCAGTCCGTAGCTTACAAACTACTTAAACCTAGGTAAACTAACCTAAGGACAAACACACACACCCATGCCCCAGGGAGGACTCGAACCTCCACGGCGAGCAACCGCGCGCTTCGCAGCGAGACGCTTTAGACCGCTCGGCTATTCCACCGCGGCGAAAGTCTCTATGTTGAAGCTGCCGAATTACCGCTATCCTATCGGATGGACGTGCTAATCAGTCGATATGCAAGCAGATTGTCCGTGTAGACCCTGTCGCTGTAACCACCGCCACTTACTATGTGGCGATCCTACTCCACTTTGTGGCCACTGTTCCCAGTTGTTGACTGTGCGCTACCTTCTGGTGCAGTGCCCGTTTAACCATCAAAATCGTGTTTTCCGTCTGTCTGACGTTTTAGCTGATGACCCACGCTGTGTTGATCGCCTCCAGCTTTTGATCCACCAAACGAATCGGAAATTTGTCCCTGCTTGTCATAAGTCAGATTTCATAACGGGCGCTTAGGACCACCTTCATTGGAGAAACCACATTCGGGAGCACGGTATTATCTGCGTCAGAGTGCGTATGTAGAGTCGCGACGTTGCCGCAAGATAGGTTCTAGCTAGTTTTAAAAACATGCAAATTCTCCTATTACAGATCACGTTGGTCTGCGATTTCGCAGTGGCGTATGCAAGGGGGAGGGGCTGTCGGACTACCCTCCCCCCCCCAAGACACCCTCCTGGAGCACCCCCCCCCCTTCCCTTCCCCGAGACCTTGCTGCAGCCTTCCCGAGAGAGAGAGAGAGAGGGGGGGGGGACGAGAAAAGAGATCAATCCTCCCAATATGAGTAAAAGTGCAGTTTTTTTTAGAAATCACGTCATTTCGGTGATTGACCTCAGTCCCCACCAGACCACGATCATAGATACGCCACTGCATAGTACAGAAATGTACAATGTGTGGGAATGGTGCCAACATCTACATCAGTGAATAAATGATCAGTATCTAAACCAGTAGTACAAAATTCTTAAATCACTTCGTGCAGACAATTCACATAATATTGCATGCGCTGTATACAAACATCTGTGCGGTTAACTAGCGAAAAACCGTAAGAAATGCCTGTCATTAAACATGATCTCATTACTCAAAAAGAATCCAAACTTTAACTATCAACTAATCAATTGTGGTAGAATTAAAGTTGGTATCCAGGATGAAAAATACTAGCACAGTCCAGAAGACGATAATCTTAAAAGGTGGTGCCTTAGGCTTACAAACATTTAGATAAGTCGATAAGCTAGTGGTTTTTTTTACGTCTCTGACCAAGCCATGTTCGCCTTTTTTTGCTGTGATACGAGCACTTTCTATTCTGATTTCAATAGCTGAAGGGGAGTAACATGTACCGTTCACAATGAAATTTCCCGCAGTAAAATAGAGTATTCAAAATGAAACGTCTACTGCAATAAAGTTTAAACTGTTTTTCCTTGTAAACAGAACATGAGATTTCGCTGTAGTTGCAGGCTTCAGAATACATTTAATTCACGTCCAAAAAATACTTAGTTCCACTGTAGTAAGAAATGCTGGATCGCCTCTGTTAGTCCATGTTAGGATGAGGATTCTATTGCAGATGTCCACGCTTTGCAGCTATTGGTTCCCAGAAGGTAACAATTCTAAATTTATTAGGGATATGTGGTGCGATGCTTACCCAGACCCGTGACAGCACGGTTAGTCAACGCCTGCAATGCTGTCTACTGAAAGTATTCCGGGTGAAAATGAAGTTTGTCTGCCATTAAGTTTGTTAAGCTTAAAACAGTCGCATTTGGAAAAATTCTCTACCCTTTGGCGGAAACTTCTACTGATTGTCTTGAGTCTTTCATGAAAAATAGCTACGTCACTTCATACACATTAACCACTTGTGAGCATCTTCTGATTCGCTTGACATCTGAGCGTTGATTTAAAATTGGCTTCCGAAATTCGGTCGCGATGGGAAAGAACACTGTGCAGATACTTATCTAGTATTCATCTATGCAATGAAAGTGTTTTTGTTGCCTACGCATTTCTTCAGTGGTTTATAGATGATAAACCTCATGTTGCTGGCTCTGGTTGGTTTTTCTTGTTTAGGCCACTCGAAATTTTTTTTTTTTTTTTTTTTTTCGGTACACTAGGCGTAGACCAGTTTGTGAGACAAAACAAAAACAAAACTTAGATTGGTCATTGCAGAGTGCTATGAAAAAAATATTCAAATCTCACAAACAAAATAATAAAAACGGCCAAGCAGCGGTAACACACCTAAAATGCCATCTACAAAAACTTCCACTGCCTTATAAATACAGAAAGGGCGAAACACGTATGACAAGGAAAACTTGTTTCTTCAGTTGCGTAGACGGACGCTAAAATAGAAACTATCTGCACATTTTCATAAGAAACTGAGGAAAAAGGCATCTCACAAAGAAAATTTATGTATAGTGTATGATGTTACTGCACAAGATGTAGACAAACACCTGTTGAAATTGGGCTCCATAAATTCCATTTTCCTCTAGTATACCAACTTGTACAGAATATACGACGTTGCGGTGAGAGCCTCGTACGGTAGACACGTTTAGACACGTAACACCCTGCTTACTATGCTGATCCGTCGTGTCAGGAGCATCGTAAACATTGTGAGCCAGGCTCGGTTGCCAGACGTTCATTTGCACCCATGGCTGCAGACAGGGCAATGTATGCACAGTTTATCGTCGAATTGTTGGACACACACACACACACACACACACACACACACACACACACTCGTTAGTGCCGCTAAGTCGCTTGATACTACTGGAAATACTGAACAGTAGCTTTGACATTGAAAAGTTAATTTTTCATTACGACAGCAGTACAGTCACAAACGCAGCAGAGTTAAGCTTGTGTTCTGTGGGAAATAGTCTTCGATCATAAGTGCCTTAAAGATGTATCCTGCCAATGAAAAAGCTGGTTCAATATTTAAGAATCTAACACGCGCGTCACTCGAATATCCTCACTCTACAATAGTGCGCGCCGTTATGAAACTTCCTGGCACCTTATTACTGTGCCAGCCCGGGGTCGAACCCATGACCTTTCTTCAACGAGCAAGCGCTGTACTGACTGAGCTGCCTTGCACGCTCGTGTTTTACTTCCTCCAGTACCTGACTCCTCCCTTCCAAACTTCGCAGTTTTTACATTCGTCACTTTCTTTGCATTTATATACAGGGTGATATATAAAACAGTGTGTCCGTATGTTTGTACGTGTTGCCTACAAATCTACAGTTTTGTTACAATCCTTATGAAATTTTGTACACGTAAGCTTCAATCCAGGAAGACGGTCGCCGTAAGTGTAAGAATCACATACGATATATAGTTCACGAGATATGACGTCATAAACAATGAGATGCGCGAAAAACTACTGCATTTGCGGCAATGCTGCTTTGTCCTAAATCATTGGACCGATTTCAACCAAATTTGGTACACACATTTCCTTACCGTGAGGTAACAATTCCTGCATGGTTAAGAATCACATACGGCACAAGGTTCAAAAGATCTTACGTCATAACCAATAGAAATCGCAAAAAATGCCATATAATGCGGCGAGACTTTCGAAATAAACTGTATGAGAATGACAGTACTTAGCGACTTGCAACAAACTTGAAACATAATTTCAAACCTTTATTAAACTTTTTTCGCTGGTAACCATAGTAAAATGCGAAAGGAAAAAAGTTTCTCGTTTACTACTACCTTTCCGCTGTTTGTGGAGTAAAACTACGGCTCTCGGTATGACGTTACAATTTATATTTTCAACACTACAAATTGTAGCGACAGGAAATTTTACAGACAGTATACACATATATAGAATGTAGCTTCTAAATTGTATCACATTCCGAGACGTAGTTCATGAGATACGAGCGCATAAACAGTAACGTTCATGGAAAACCGCCCCATTACGCACCAAGTTTTAATCTGTTTCTACTTTACTACTGATTGTATTCTCAAGAGATTTTAGTCATACAGGCCTTACACAAATGAATATACACCTGAAAAATGGCAGGAATATATAAATAAATACCCGGGCAAAGCCTGGTTTTCAGCTAGTTCTTACAATAAAGAAGGCAGCAACCAACCTTTTTTGATTATGCTATTTATTAAAATAGCGCCGTTACCGTTTTGAACGTTTCAGTTCATCATCAGACGGCTGTTCACGTCCACATAAATGTCACATTTTTCTTATGCAGATAGGCCACAAGAAAAATGAAACATTCAAAACCGGCAACGGCGCTATTTAGTTAACAAATAGCGTAATAAAAAGTGGTTGGTTGCTGTCTTCTTTATTGTTAGAATCATGTATTTCATATACCAGCAAGGGCTCAAAATGTCAGTTTTTGGCAAAATAGCATTCTTAGCATTTGTTCGTAGAATCTCACCGAGCGATGTGGCGCAGGGGTAACACACCGAAATCGCATTCGGGAGGACGGTGGTTGAAATGTCTCCCGACATTCTCATTTAAGTTTTTCTGCCATTCCTCCACGTCTACATCTATATACATACTTCGCAATTCACCATAAGGTGCGTGGCGGAGGGTACACTGTACCACTACTAGGCATTTCCTTTCCTATTCCACTCCCAAATAGAACGAGGAAAGAAAGAATACCTATATGCCTCCGTACGAGCCCTAATTTCTCTTATCTTGTCTTTGTGATCTTTACGCGAAATGTAAGTAGGCGGCAGCAAGATCGTACTACTCAGCTTCAAATTCCGGCCCTCTAAATTTACTCAACAGAAACTCACGAAAACGTCGTCTTTCCTCCAGCGATCCCCAATTGAGTTGCTGAAGCATTTCCGTGACACTCGCGCATTTGTCGAACCTACCGGTAACAAATCTAACTGCTCGCCTCTGAACTGCCTCTGTCTTCCTTTAAACTGATCTGCTGCGGGTCCCATACACTTGAGCAATACTCAAGACGTGGTCGTAAAAGCATTTTATACGTGGTCTCCTTTACAGGTGAAGTACATCTTCCCAATAAATTGAAGTCGGCTGTCCGCCTTACAACTGTCCTTACATGTTCCTTCCATTTCATATCGCTCTGCAATGTTACGCCAAGAAATTTGAACGACGCTGTATTCGAACATTATAAGATTGTTTTTTCTACTCAAGCGCATCGCCTTAAATTTTTCTATATTGAGAGCTAGTTGCCATTCTTCTCAACAACTAGAAGTTTTGTCTGTCATCCTGTATGCTATTACAGTCAGTTACAGACGACACCCTCCCATACACCACAGCATCATCAGCAAACAGCCGCAAATTACAACTTACTCTGTCCATCAGATCATTTATATAGATAGAAAATAATAGCGGTCCTATCACACTCCCCTGGGGCACTCCTGACGATGCACTCGCCTCTGATGAACACTCGCCGTCGAGAACAACATACTGCGTTCTATTACTTCGGAAGTCTACCAGCCAGTCACAAATCTGTGAACCTATTCCATACGCTCATATCTTCGTTAGTAGTCTGCAGTGTGGCACCGCGTCGAACGCCTGTTTGGTGTCGAGAAATACACGGTCGGCCTGTTGCCCTTCATCCATGGCTCGCAAGACATGTGAGAAAAGGGCAAGCTGAATTTCACATGAACGATGTTTCCTAAACCCGTGCTGATTCTTAGAGAGCTTTTCCGTGTCAAGTAAATTCACTATATTCGAACTGAGAATATACTCTAAAATTCTACATGAAACTGATGTCAACGATATTGGCCAGTAATTGTGTGGGTCAGTTCTCTTTCTCTAAATCAATCCATATTCTGGATGGTTTCTTTAACAGGGCACGCCAGATTTTCTTCCCCCATCCGTAATAAGTGTTTCGTCTCTAATGAACAAGATTCGCCGGGACATTCGTATGTTTACTGGAGTGATCAGTGGCAAGGATCCTGAGGCAAAGAAGTGAAGACAAGCCACTCAGACGTCCTGGCAGTAGCTCAGGTTGTCCAGTTGGCATGTTACAGATGGTCCCGATTTTGTAGTTACCAACCTGGAGACTGGTTTGGTGTTGCTACCCTATCCCTCAGACTTTAAATTAAAACGTTAATCCAAAAAAGTGCTCACATGATTGGAGCTCTGGGCACGACACTTTACTGGCGCCCCCATTTTCCCTCTACTTAGTAAGAGATTTTGGATATGACGCACCATGAACGGATTCGGCAGGCCACTGGGATCTGCAGAACCAGCCCTCCTACAGTCTCTCTCTGCTGAAGCCGCTGAGTCGCCACTGTACATCAGGTGACATCTACATCTACAGGGGATACTCTGCAAATCACATTTAAGTGCCTGGCAGAGGGTTCATCGAACCACCGTTATTCTATTTATCTCCCATTCCATTCCCGAATAGCGCGCGGGAAGAAAGAACACCCGAATCTCTCCGTTGGAGCTCTGATTTCTCGTATTTTATTTTCATCATTTCTACCTATGTAAGTGGGAGTCAACAATATATTTTCGCATTTGGAGGAGAATGTTGGCGATTTGAGTTTCGTAAGTAGCTCACGCCGCAGCGATATGCGACGTTGTTGTAACGATTCCCATACCAGATCCTGTATCATTTCCGTAACGCTGTCTCCCCTGTATCGTGACAATAAAAAACGAGCTGCCCTTCTTTGGACTCTTTCCATGTCCTCCGTCAAACCCATCTGATAAGGATCCCATACTGGGTAGCAATACTCCAAAAATGGACGGACATGGGTAGTGTATGCAGTTTCTTTTGTAGTACTGTTGCATGTTTTAAGGGTTCTGCCAATAAAACGGTCTCTGATTCGCCTTTCCCACGATATTATCGACGTGTTATTTCCAATTTAAGTCTGAAATAATAGTAATTCCTAGATATTTTGTGGAGTTTACGGCCTTCAATTTTGATTTTACCTTGTAAACAAAGTTTAACGGATTTCTTTTCGTACCTATGTGGACTTCACACTTCTCATTTAGAGTCAATTGCCAATTTTTACACCATACTGATACCTTATTCAGATCGTTCTGCAGTTGGTTTTGATCTTCAGATGATTTTACTAGACGGTAAATGACGGCGTCATCTGCAAACAACCTAAGAGAGCTACTTAAGATTTTCCCATATTCAAGGTGTGCCAGGCTTACCCAAAACGCAATCCACGCCATACACAGCTGCATACGACACTGTAGCTTCGCATCCTCTGGAAAGGCTATTGCGTAATTTGCAACGAGCGACGAGGCTTGTGGGATACGAACGTATTACTGTCATTTAGAGACGGTTGTGTCTGTAACATTAGATTTCTGTCTTGCCTCTTCCAGGTGTTCGGATTTAATTTAGATGTGACAATTTTTCAGAAATATTGCACCCCTGGTTTTTCAGTTCTCATTTTCACATTTAAGGTAGGCATCAAGGTTTTCCAGTATTCTACACTGTTGGTTCTAAGCATGAGGAATCCATCAGTTGTTCCTTAGTGTTCTCCGATCACGTCATCAGGATTCGCCTTCAACTGTTTGCTCAGAGCCGAAGGCACTGAAGCAGATGCGCCTTGTTCAAGCGAAACATCTCATTTGCTCAATTCATTTAGTGCACTATAATCATTGCAAAAGCTGTACCCAATGAGAAATTACACATGAGCTACAATACTTTCTCAAACGACGGGGGAGTAGGTGTCAGTGGTGGGTGCCAGGGCATGCGTGGATTCGGGGAAACGAGGAATGTGGGTGTGCTGCCAAGATACTCTGCAGATAACACTGTGTGATCTTCCACTGCACCACGTCTTGGCTTTGAGGCAGAGGTCGGAGAAGTGGTTGGCATCTGCGATTGGTGAAACCACGGATAGTAGAATAGACGGTAGGGATCAACGGCCTGATGCGCAGTCGTATGCCGCGCCACTGACGTCACCAGGAGACCAGCACAGGTTTCCCGCGCTACCACAGCGTTGCTATTGAGTGTATCTCCACAGAAATGGTTTCCTATTGACTTTTTATAGTTTGTGTATGTATTAAGTAGTTTTAAGTGATAAGTGATGGCTTATCAGTGACGATGGTGTGTCGTCCGGTTCCGTGCTGTACGAACCACGGCAGACAGAAGAATGCGATATTTCAATTTCCGAGAGATAAAGAGGTAAGGTTAAAAGTGAATAAACGCGTGTAAGCGATTAGATGCTCTCAACCCTGATACTGGTCGTGTATGTTCATAACATTTTAGTGTGTCTTATGTTCGAGACTTAAAAAATGAACTTTTAGAACTTCCGTTGAAATGTATACAAAAGGCAGATGGGGTCCTTAGTTAGAAGCTGCCTAAGTGCATCGACGTAGTCGAGGTAGTCGAGGCAGGTTCTTCTGAATGCCGTAAGACAGAGTAGAAAGACGGATCAACCGAAAAGGTGTACAAATGTTTTTGTTAACAACAAATGTCGACAGTGTAAATTGTATAGACAATTCCGTTGAGGAAATCAGTAGGTGTACTAATTCCAAAACCCCCTCAGCGAGCACTTTCGTTGACAATGATGGCTGTAATGCAATGTAACTGAATTAACTAAAGAAGTTGACCATTTAAGAAGTGAGAAAAATAAAATAATACATGAAATAATTATTTACTTCGACATGTTCACAACATTCATACGTAGAAACATGTAATCTAAACTGAATAATACGCAAAGTCTAAGCAATGCGTTTTTACCTCTACAAAATCATGAATTTTATTGCAACCATTTACTTAATTTATACAGCACAAAAAAAAGTATGCAGAATAATAAAAAGAAATTCAGTTCTTCGTTGAGCGGAGATGTCAAGCTGTAAAGCCCCGTTTACAACAAAGCGCATTCGCCAGGAATTCGCCTGTGCGCGCACGCATTGGCTTGTACTTGCGAATAAGCGTTTACACCGGAGCGAACGGAAGAGAAAACAGCACACTGCTGCAAGGCGAGCATACAGCGTTCAAGGAACTGCAGGATGCAGCTTCCTGCAGCAGCAAAGCAGGCACTTCTGCGCATGCGCGGTACCGATGACGTCAGTGAGGCTGCAGTAGGAAATTTTCCCTGCAGCTCATGCAGCCAGAAAGCTGCAGGACGCTGCAGCCGGGAGCCTTCTTGAACAACCGGGCTGCTCTTTGAACGCGAATTTCCGTACTGCGGATGCGTGGTAGCAGCCCTACAGCTCTTTCAACGAACCCAGTTTGTTGCATACGCTAGCGCTGAAGCGGAGAGGACGCGAACTTACTTTGATGGTTCGCCCTGAAACCGACACACAGCGGAACACAAGCTAACACCTGCGAATGCGAGCCGAACGTGACCGAACAGCGCGCGCATAGCGTTTACACCAGAGCGAATGCTCGTTCGCTGCTGCTCGTTCGTGTTCGCTTCGGTGTAAACGGGGCCTAAGACGTAAAAAAAATCAGATTTTTTCACCAAATAGTTCTCCTGCAATCGTTAAGTTGTTCGTGGCGGCCGTTCGTGCCGGCTGTGGTCACGGGGTGACGTCACAGCGCACGGCCCGACCCCCACGACCTGCGCGTGACCCCTACGTCGGTGAAACCATCTATCTGCCGTGGCGAGCCTCCTGTCGGCCTCCCACGCGGGATGAAGTGATTTGTAGAAGCTCCCCAATGTGGTACTGTCCACTACAGCGTAGTCTGTAACTCCTGCATGGGGATCCCCCTTTGTGCGCTGCTTGTGGCATGCAAATAGTTTATGCTAGGGTGACCAGATTTCCAAAATCAAAATGCCGGACACATATTATAAGTCAAAATGAAGCCATATTTTGGGAAACGTTTCGTAAATACTGTATCAGAAAGAATTATTTGGGTTCAAATATTTCTTCCAAACTCCAGCTGAATACACAACATACGTTTTTGGTTAGACTCTTACTTAGAAAGTCGTAAAAATACGTTGCAATATTAATGGCGTAAATATTTCATTGTCACATACAAACAAAATGTCAATGTATATAATGAAATCTTTTACTAGCACGACAGCTATTATTTTGTACGTAGGTTACACATTTCTGACTCTCTCAAGTCTATTTGTCAGAAGAATGCACGTCATTCATGAGTATGATAATATGAAATACAGTTTTGTGAAAATTAACATACATAGTATCCTAAACATGACTCTTCACTAGTAAACCTCTTGTTTTCATTAGTCCCTAAATCAGCGGTGTCACAAGAGACTGTTCAGATATAATTGAGCTGCAAAATTTTGCAGCACATATCACACAGTATTCTAAATTCGTGCTTGACCGCTTCACAAACGTTTTTAACATTGTTCACTTAGTGCTCTCCTTTGTATTGAATGAACAGCACTTTTTTGTGCATGGAAAGCAAGGAATTCCTTGCTCTGTTGTCGTAATTTCGGAAATGAAAATTCGCCTTAATTGTCATTAAAATACACATTCCTTTTGGTTTTTAAATGAAGTAATAAAATCACTGGTGACTCTTAATGGTTTAAAAGGATAGATGTAAAGTACACTATCTGAAGCAGTAACCAAAGCACAACTGCTAGCAATGTGAAAGCTTCATAAATCATTACTCGTACACTTTGCATTAATCCAAGTAAGTACTTTTCTTTATCCTTTGGCTAAGATCATACATAAAGTCCTCCGTTTTATTACTGTGTGTTTCTTAAAAACACAACGCTTCAAAAATATGGGATGGCTTACAAAAAAACGGGACAACATACGTCCCGTATTTCTTTTGTCGGGACAACGGGACACTTGAGCTAAATAAGGGACGATCCCGTGAAATATGGGACGTCTGGTCACCCTAGTTTACGCGTAAATTAAGGACTGCTGAAATTTTCTATTTACACCTGGGAACCATTTTTACAGACGAACAACAGTAACTCACAAGCCAGACCAAAAATTTAGGATTATCTTCTATTTATTTTCGTAATACAGACAGTGGCGTAGCTATCATAGGGCTAGGCGGGGCAGTGCCCCGGGGCCCACGAGCTCTAGGGGCCCCTCGGCCTTCGTGCGCAACGATCGAAAGAAGTTACAGTAGAGCGTCGATTTATTATTTTTTTATTTTTTTTATTACCCTCCCACCCTATCGTCCATCATATCCCCTTCCCCTCAAACCAAGTTTCCCACAGTAGCGCTCTGGGCCACTGGCTGGCGGAACAATGCTTCTAATTGGGCCTTCACAAGACGCTACTGTGTGTTGCTGCTGACAGGCGAAGTGGCCAGTCAGTGTATCCAGCAATCGGCACACTTCAGTCGGCAGAAGTAGCGGCAGCATCACAGCTGCTCACAGCAACAGCTGCGTCTTCAAAGTGTTGGGGCGTGCGGGCTCGGCGCAATGTGAAGGATCGCGCCCCTCCAAATACAATATAAATACATTTACTGTACAGTACTTCTTATTGGTAAATAGAAGTGTACAGTTCGAATATCCGAATAAACTGGTTTTCCGAATATCCATATCCTCAAATTACTTCGGATAATAGACGATATACTGTGTATAATATTTTAGTTGAATGAAGGAATTTAGTCTCCTGTCGAAATTGACCCCAACATGGACAGCTCGCCAATTATGTAAGGAAATTATAACAAAATATGCATTATTAGAATGTTGGGTTATGGAAGTATTGCCGGCCGCGGTGGGCGACCGGACTGAGGCGCCTCATTCACGGTCTGCACGGCTACTACGATCGGGGGGTTCGAATCTCCCCTCGGGCATGGATATTTGTGCCGTCCTTAGTGTTAGCTAGTTCATAAGTAGTTTGTAAGTTTAGGGACAGATGACCCCGTAGTTAAGTCCCATAAGCTCTACAAACATTTGAACATTTTGAACGGAAGTATTTACCGCAATTTTATTCTTCTTCAGCAGCCGAAACGTCGTTCAGCAAATTAAAAATTATCAAAATGCATCTGGGGTACAGTATGGCTTAAGCTTGACTCGGACATTTAGCACTCATAGCAGTCGAAAATAAGGCAGCATCAAGTCTAGATTTAACATATCTTATTGATGATTTTGCAAAAAGAGAAGCCAGGAAAATTGTAAAATAATTGTTATAATAAAATGGTCTACTTTTTAATTATGTACCCATTTTATTACTATAATGTACTGCAGTCACGAAAACGCTTACCGATAATTACCGATCAGAAATCATATCTGCCAACATCTGTAATCTAACAGTTTGAAGCATTGTATTTCTCCAGTAGGTATTCTGTCATTCTGATTTTGGTGCGTGATGAAACACGATCGAAATACCTACGACTTGAAAAACGCCACTCATTAAGTTCGTGATACACAGTGAGGCGCGAAAAATAATTATGAATTTTTTTCAAGGACTAATAGTATTCGCGTTACAAGAAATAGAAAAATTCCCAACTTTTAGAAAACAACGTTTTAACACATTGACTGCTGCTACGTGAGTTCTCTTCAGGCCACGTGAAGTAAATACAACTCACGCACATGTATCCATTTAAAGCTTCGTGGTGCAGTTGTATAACTCACAGTAGCGTGCTGTGGCTTGGTGTTACAGTACGTCAGAGCTTCCCAAACTGGGTGTCGCGACACCTAGGTGTGTCGCGTAATTTTATCAAGGGTGTCGTGAGAGGTGAGACTAGCAAATTTAGTCTCTAAACAATAAATAAAATAAAAAACTTATAAAATATCCTTCTCTTCATACTACCCTGAAGTCTCGCCTGCAGCTAACCATCCTCTTCATTCAGTGCACCACAGATCACGTATTAAAGGAATGATCGGTGCACATTAATTGCGTGCTCAGCCGCTACGCGGCAGCTCTGCTTCAGCAGCAGTAGACACTCAAAGTTCGTTCAAGCAGCTGTCTGTTGCCAGATTTCAGCAAACTACGCATGCGCAGAGCTGCTGCCGATACTCGATAACAGCTCTTCCCATGCGCAATTTGCTGGAACTGGCAGCTGCTTGAACGAACCTTCACTGTAGTCTGATTTCCTTATCAAAAAGCTGCAGCTGAGCGTTTGTTAATGGATTTATCAAAGCCACGTCACCCTCGGTAGCGATTCTTACAATTAAATGTCAATCAATGACACAGTGGCTGTGAAAGCTGTCACAGATTGTAAAAACAGTCACAATTGTCCACTGACTCAAGCTATTCAGTAGAGACGTTTAGTATGGAGTATGGCAGAGTGATTAACGGAGAGTAGTATTTTAAATGCAGTGATCGTTTGTTCGAACCCTGGTATGCGTTAATATTTTTTCTCTCTGTTTCCTGTACGTAACAGATTCTGGGACCAGAAATGATATACATATTCTTACTTGTCACAAATATTTATCCATTTTCTTCCGAATATGTCGGAATTTCGGAGGTCGTGGTGAAGCAAGAACCTACGATAGAACTTAAACAATAATTCATCTCTTGTCATAAATACAGCCTCTTTATTTCTGAAAATGTGATAATATTGAACTGAAAGGGAACAGTCACTGCGCTGTCTAAATCAGAAAATCGAGCAGCTAATTTCCAGATGCCGTTTTCAATCGATCCAACAAAACAGTTTCTGGCCCCGACATGTACACATGACAGTGAAAAACGGTTTCCGAAATTCAGTTTTCGTGTTTCGGAAGTTGGATCGCATGTAGAAGAAACAAGTATTACTGTGTGAGTTAGTCATTGTTGTCTGTGGTGTTACTCTGTTGTACATCTCCGTAGTTCCTAATGTTTCCTTTTCTTGCGATGAGTGTACGTAATTGCCGCAGTCAGGATCAACATTAAACATGTCAATGCGGACGAGGATTTCAGTTTCGTTTGCAAACTACATTTAAGCGATACTTCATTCTCGTCCCCCCCCCCCTCGCTAAAACCATCTAAGCCGGCCGCGGTGGCCGAGGGGACTGAGGCGCTTCAGTCACGGTCTGCAAGGCCACTACGGTCGGGGGTTCGAATCCCCCCTCGGGCATGGATATTTGTGCCGTCCTAGTTCGTAAGTAGTTTGTAAGTTTAGGGACTGATGACCCCGTAGTTAAGTTCCATAAGTTTACAAACACATTTGAGAACCATCTAAATTCTACCATATGTATTTATATTAGTGAAAGGATGTCGCTCAAATCTGTGAGCTATAAAAGGGTATCGCCACGATGGAAAGTTTGGAAAGCGCTGCAGTACGTTATGACCCCAGTAACAAATCATGTTCGTGGCCTCCAGTTTCAAGAGCTCAAGAGTAGTTAAGAACACTTGAAATCGTGAATTATATATAAACTCTCATGGCCCAGTCATATTGGAGTTTCCTTGTTTTTATAATTCATTATTTGCTGTTACGTATTACTTATAGAGTAAATTGTATACAGTTTTAATTACATTCTCCAACTCTAATTGCAACAACAATGAAACAGACTGAAAAAATTGTGTAATTCTACTTAGTATCTCTAACACCTGCATGCCCTGTGCTTTATGAAGAAACACTCTTCGCAAAAATGAGTCACAATTTCTTACATTTCGATGTGGTTTGTTTACATTTCTTTACAGCTTGCTCTCGTCCAAATTCATTCTTCATTTTTTCATAGCATTCGTACACCTCTGACTTGCTGCTCCCATGTTCACAAGAGCACAATCTGCAGGCAGCTCGGTGGCTACCGTGAGAGATTTCTTAGCGGCATCGGCATCTTTTGTGTGGGGTAGTCTCAAAGTCACTTCCTCTTTGAACTCTGTGATTGATGTTCAAATGTTTGTATAGTCTATGGGACTTAACTACGGGGTCATCAGTCCCTAAACTTACAAACTACTTACGAACTAGGACGGCACAAATATCCATGCCCGAGGGGGGGTTCGAACCCCCGACCGTAGAGGCCGTGCAGACAGTGACTGGAGCGCCTCAGTCCCCTCGGCCACCGCGGCCGGTTCTGTGATTGAGATGATCTTGTTGATGTATCGGTAAATCACAAGAGCATTTATCAGTGCTGACCCTGTCAATAGTTCCTGTACCATTTCAGACCCCGCCGCAGACAATATAGAACTTCATTTGGCGAGAGAGATCTATAAATGACTGATTATAGTCAGTTATCATTGCTGTTTTTTTCTTTATACCCTCTTGGCTTGAACTTAAGCTTCTTCCTCTCCATGAACAGTACTCAGCATCAACACATTCCACTTATTTTTCCATTTCTCTAATACCTTCATCTTCTTCACTTATGTCCATAACTTCATCTTAAAGCTTCTGTACGTGTATTTGTTCATCTACATAACTTCTACGAGACACTTTCTCCTGCTACAATATCACTGTGTTACCGAGCAAACAACACTGAATAAAGACTGTAGTAACAATGCAGAAAAACAATAATGGAACTGTACGCAAATAATGTCGCGGAATGAAAGACTTTCAGGAGTACCAACCCAAAATTATTAGCGACATAGCAAATGACACGCCTGGAACTTGACTCTGGCGCCATGTGATTCATATGTAACTCACACTAAAAAAACATAAACTAAGGTACTAAATTGCAATATTTTCAACTTATTTGTACTGAAATAGCTTACTTCAAGCAAACTAAAGCAGAATATGGAAAAGAGTAAATGGTCGGTAACCCAAGTATACCTTTGGCAGCCAGTATGTTAATATAGTTATTGTTAACAGAATGGACTAAGGCAAAATATAAATGTATACAGCGTATTTAAGTACAGTAGAACAGTATTGGGCATATGATTTGTTGTGGGGGTGTGACAGGTGACAGCAGGAAGGGTTGGAGGGCAGAAGGTGCGGGAAAGGGCAGACCGCTGGAATGGTCAGGCATTGCCGTTCTTTGTGCGCCTGCAAAACGAATAGCGAGAAAGCCAGCCCCCACTCTGCCTACCCCATTACGTCGCAAAAGGAAGTTACAAGGTGTTTTACAAAGTTATACCGACCCTTTCACAGTGCACCTCATAAATCACAGATGACGCACTGCGCAGTCAGACCGGGAGAGTTCGCAGTTTCCACAAAATGCGCTGCGCCAGGAAACAGGCATATTTTATTTTTTCCACAAATGCGTTAATAGTGAAAGGAAAACCGAACAGAATCTACATATCTTCTTACACACTACCTTGCAATGGAAGGCGGGAAAGCGATTCGGCATTCTGTGGCTTTTTCATGGGAACGGCGCCTTCCCATACCATAAGAACTATTCGCTCTTCAATTTACATTCATACTAACACTATACCCTCCGCCGCATTCTGATCAGTCCTTATATGTGAAAAACAAACAACTTCACTGTGTTTTAAAGTAATGGTGAGAATTCAGCACATCACGCAATCTTTTAGGGTACGTTTCTACTCGCACACTATTTGTTTATTCTGCCTTTTAAAGGTTTAATTACATTCACGGATCAGAAGTTTCATGTAATAATTTTGTCTCAATAGTGAATTGTGCATCAAGACGCTGCCCTCTACCCACTGTCACGATAACAAGCGAAGATGTGGAGTTAGTTATTTTACTTATTACTTTTTCCTGGCCAGACACTTCCATCAAACAAAACCATTATACTCGAATATTTCCCCTCATCATACTCAAATATTTCCCCCGTTTTCCTTCTTTTACTGGGCTGTCAACGAAATGAGCTAACAGCGCAGTAGTTTAGCGAGAGTGAGTTGTCGGCACTGACACAGTCCGCCTGCTGTCACCGCTGACGAAAAATATCCCATGAGGCATCCGTATGTCCTACCCAGGTCCAACTCTATCGCTATGCAAAATTTCATCCACATCACATAGTAATTTTTGCGTGAAAGCATAACAAACAAACAAACTTCCACACTTATATTAGAGAGTTCGATTAAATATTTTCTGCTGCGTGACATAATTATTTACTTAGTAGTATTTAGGTATGCCTTATTATGTCTTCCAGTGGCCGGTAAGGAGCTGATGATGTAGTTTTGCATCTGTACAGTATTAGTGCAAAGAGGGCCCCAATGTCATTTTTGCCCTGGGGCCCTTGGTGACATAGCTACGCCACTGAATACAGAGTAAGGTCGGGTAAGAGTACGCGTCTGGTCATGTTGTTGCTCCAACACCGACGCCATCATACAGAATATAAAAGAAATCCGCCAGGTTTATTGGTTATAGCAGGTAAAGGTTTTCGTTTCAAATCATGTACTATTTACATTGTATATCAAAAGCTACACACTATGTATGAACAGAAAATATTTGCCATAAGAATAACTGTTCTGTGAGGAACAAGCCTTTGTAATACAAACTGCAGAGTCGAGCAGTCAGTACCATCTGTTGGTGTTTTTTTGCACTCAGATGCACCGGTTAAGAGTGCGCCACATGGGAGCGGGAAAGAGTATGCGCGCCACCCTGTTTGTAACATGATCTAACTGGAATAATCCCGTTCAATCCCCACGTCTTCACAGCACAAGACTTCGCACTATCAGAAATCAGAGAGCCGAATGTCCGAAAACTGAAGAAGACAAACGATCTCAACAGGACAACAATGGGAAATGTTGCTGCTGTGGATGTGCAGTCGTCGTAAAAACACCCGGAAATGAAACAAATGAAAAAAGATCTGATGTACAGGCAGCTTTGGCTTTAGAAATATCCCAAAAGTATAATTCTCCAAAATATGATTGACAGGGAACAAAATATGGCAAAGAAACCAGATTTTGTTTGCATCTCCGTACAAAAATGAATTAGAAAAACTGACAAAGCCAAGAGGAGACAAAGTACAACTACTAGATTTATCCATCCCATCAACTTCAGGAACAACCAGCTCAAAATCCAAGAATGAGTCGTGTGTTGAGCTGCTCACGGTGTGGTCATGTCTACAAGGAGACTGCATGAAGTGTGACAATTGATCAAAATGGCGGCACGAAGAATGCACGGGTTTCGAAGGGCATTGCAACTTTTTTGCGATTTGTGTTAATGCGTACTCTTTGATCACATCTTGCGTATTCTTTCCCGACGATGCGGCTAAGACTACGAACGAGCAGACTTTAGTTTGTTGATATTTAAGGTTTATCTCACATAGTTGACAGCTGTAACTGATATGTTGTAAATAAAAACAATCAATAGTTTTGTATAACAAAAGTTTTTAACCCTCTCATCTACTAAATGTAAAGGCTTAAATGCTAAGTGCGTACTATTTCCCGACTTTCTCCTACCATAAAGTATCTGAACATGGTTCACTGGTAACAGCGGAAGAAGACATTTCTTAGGCGACATCATTTTTAAGAGAGCAGCATTGAACATAGTGTGCGACTGTGAATGTTAGATAACATCAGCCTTCTTCTGACTCTAAAAGAGCGTGTGACACGTCTTCCGGAGGCAGCTCTGTAATTTCATGAATAGCTTCATCGGCGGATGAGCGCTCTAAAAATTCTGGGTTATTGTAAGAGTTAAACGAATCCTGCTTACAGTAATTTTCTAATATCGTAGATGGAAGAACGACTTACCTGACAAAGGTGTGATGTAGCAGAAGTTCACAAGAAGACCCAGTTTGTCGTGTATCCAACGAAAATTGAATGTTCTGGCACCGGTGCTATCTGCGTTACAATCATTTTGTAAATAAAAGTGAAACTTCAATTTGTTTGTATGCGCCTCAGCTACGATTACAGGATAGCATATTATCAGCTAACCAGTTGCTACAATAGTAGTTTAATAAACTTGGTTAAGGTGTAGAGGGAAATAAACCCGTATTCAGAATTACATTTGATACCTGAAGACAGTACGACATAATGATTATGAATTTAATTTATGCTGTCTGATATGTGCGTCATATCAAGCCTATTGTCTAAAACACAGTGAAATAGTTATCATAATGAAACTGGCACTTAATATAGTTTCATATCACAGTACTTAAAACATCGCTACAATCGAGGGAATGCAATTTATGATCGCAAGAAGCGTCAGCCATTTTGGAGGCATTCACGTCTAACGATGGGAAGCGCAGAGCGCGGATACCAGGACAAGTGGCGCATGCGCAGTGTATCATGGGCCGGTTGCATAAAAATCGCTAATCGTAGTTCACTTTTGATCGAAGATCAGAAATGAACTTCGTTCTTTTCTCTGTGCGAGTTGTATAACCCTAATCTCAGATCACTGAACTTGGTTCAGTATTGAACTAAGGTCAGCGAAACAGCGTTGACAACACCGCTAAATAAGAGATAGTTGCGATTGTATCGAATCGAGTTGTATCGACCTTGCGATTTATATAGAAACCACTGTCAATGCTCGACGTCATTCGAGTTTTGTTTGCGAACGTAAAAAAAAAAAAAAAAAAAAAAAAAAAAAAAAAAAAAAAAAAAAAAAAAAAAAAAAAAAAAAAGAGGAGGAAATGGAGAAGAAAACACGTACACCAAATTTCAAGAAAGAGGAAAAAGATACTTTAATTGACATCGTTTTACAATACAAGTCAGTTGTGGAAAATAAAAAGACAGATGCCTCTACTACAAATTGCGTGTGATTACAATTCCAGAAATGTGGTGCAGCGGGAATGGAAGTCTTTGAAATTGTGCTACGAAAATATTAAGAAGAGGACGAAGCAAGCAAACGAGGACGACAAAGTACAGTTATACAAAACGGGGGGCGGTAACTATGTACCGCCTTCCTTGGACGATAGTGATCAAAAACTTATTGCTGCACTTAGGCCACAGTTCCATCCAATCGTGTGCAAGTTTGATGATGTTGGCTTCCATACGGAAGTAATCACCGTGAACGACATAGAAGTGCCAGTCGTCAATCCGGAATGTTCGACTTTCATAACTGAAGGTCAGGAATTTGAAGGACGAAACGAAAAGGTGGCGGCCTGCAGTTCCAATCCAGAACTGCCTGAAAAGAAAAAGAAGACATCAGGGAGACATTCTACAAGAGGAGGCTAGAGTGTTTAGAAGAAGAACATGCAGTGAAAATGAAGATACTGAATTTGGAACTAGAAATGCAAATGATTGAATGTCAGAAAAAATAAATGTCAAGAACAGGTTTTAATAAAAGTTCATAAATACCTAAAAGTGTTGTTAACAATTGCAGTTCTAAGTGATGTCATCTCTCTTCCGTTTCCCTGATTTACTGCAGGTACAGGAAGTTCCTCGTAAATCATCCTTCCTCCGAAAACACCATCATCAATGTCGGGTGTTTCATCGTCTGCATTTATGGCTAAGTTATGCAACGCAAATGTTGCCACTATGATTGGTGGAACTCGGAGTAATTTTATAGCTATTTTCATTCTTAAACATGGAAATCTTTTTACAACACCGAAAGACCGTTCGATTACTGTTCTGGTCTGCCTGTGTGCTCTGTTATAAGCTCGTTCTTCGCGGGTTTCTTCTTGCATTATGGGTGTTAATAAATAGTTACAGCAGCGTTATGCACTGTCACCCAAGAGTACACCTCCGGGAAATTCTTCAGCTTCACACTGGGCATGAAGTCTGGAATTTCTAAATATGTTGCTGTCATGTGCAGATCCTGGCCACCCGGCAACAATATTTTGAAACCGAAGTTTCGAATCACACACTGCTTGAACATTTATGGAAAACCAACCATGACGATTTCTGTCGATTTCTGCGTTATTTCCACCAGGTGATATAATTGGTATATGTGTGCAGTCTATAGCACCGAAAACTCCAGGAAAGTTACAGACTTTGTAAAAGTCTCTCATTACTGACCTTACTTTACCTTCCTCAGTAGGCATTCTGATAAAATGAGGTCTTAAAGCTGCGATCTCTCTAGTGACTTTGTGTATAGTCCTACTTGCTGTTGCTTTGTTGACGTTAAACAAGTCGCCAATTACAATCTGGAAGCTTCCAGTTGCGTAAAATCGCAATGTCAGTAAGATCATGAACACTGGATATAGTGCATGATTTCGTTTCGTTTGTTGCTGCAACTGTGCATGCAACCTTTGTTCCAGCTCTGTAACTACGTGTTTTGATAATCGAAACCGTAATTTAAATTACCGGTCGTTAAGCTCAAGCAATGGATTCCTTCTGTGTTGAAACACGCGAGGAGTTCTTTGCCGTTCAAACTGTCCATCTTCGGATGAAACATCAGAATAATCTGAAAGCTGAAGGTAACATAACTTGTAGACCATGCGTATAAAACAGTCGGTAACAAACAACTTGTAGAATTATTATTCAAATAATTACAAATAGTGTTACTTACCATTTTATTTGAAGCAATAGTAAGCCTATTTATTCTTTTTCGTATTATAAACTTGAAGACAGACAGACAGACACCGAAACAGTTTTTAACAATCCTTCCACTGAACTCAGTTCACCCACGTTAATCGGAGAAAATTCGCCAGTCAATTTTGAACTTAGATCAGGGGGAATGATCTTGGATTAAAGTTTATACAACACAGTTTCTAAGTTCAGCTTGACTGGAGATAAGTTTTGGGTAGTTGAACGTAGATTAAGTTTTATGCAACCGGCCCTTAAGTAGGCGATGGGAGAACTTTACATTGAATTTAAAACGAAGTTAAATAAATGAAAAGGGGAGAGATGTTTGAGGGAAGCTATGGAAACAAATATTACATTAATCAGTTGTGAAAATATGCTTACAGATATCGTTGAAATACAAATGAACGAGCAGGCAATAAAATGATTGCACCTCTCAGATGAAAACAAATTGGATTAGTAAATGGCTCATAATACGGTGACATAAATGTGACAAACGGGATAGAAAAGTCATCAGTTACAATGTGAAACCTTCACGAGGTAAAGGTGGCAACTGTCTGAGAATCCGCGTGGTTTATCCATGGGAGTATGACAACAAAAAATTGTAATCATGACGAAAAAAAAGGAAAGTGCACCTGTCTTTTCTTACTAAGCTAAGAAAGTGACAATTTGCTGAGCAAGTATCACCATCTTTAGCATACAAGAGCCGAAATAACGTTTGTTTGAAAAATAAATTTGCAGACATGCGCAGTAGTTCCTAATTGTTTACTAAACCTAAGACCAGAGTATCACCGACGGTTCGCATAATGTCGAGTACTGAAGTCTGATTTGTAAATGGGAAACTTGGCAACTGGTTTGAGGTAAGACCTATTTTATGCTGTTTGTTGTACCTCTTAGGTATCAGAAAATCTTCGTTTCAGAGCCTAGACGGAATGACACGGACCTCGTGCCTTCTGACATTTAGCATCGACCGCTGACGGTAAAGTTCACCACGCCCATCTCCTGTTGCTCTTGCCAGCAAATCAGGCCCCTGCTCGGGACGTGTCATCTTGCTCAACATTTTCACGTACAGTGACATTACGGGCAGTGGTGTTCAGATTTCTGTAAGGATTAAACCCTCTGAAGTTTTTTGAGAAAAAATTAGTCAAGATTGATGAAATACCAGTATGAATACTGAGCAGTTTGGTGGTGGTTAAGTGAAAGGTATTGCTGTCGCGTAATTTAGTAGAATATCCAAGTACGGCGAAGTAAAGACTCTAGATTTCGAATCAAATAGCTGCCAGCATGCGAAATTGAGAAGTAGGTATCCCCTAGTATTAAAGTAATTTAAATCACTCAACAAAAGCAAGTCTCCCGTTCCAGATTACATACCAGTTAGGTTCTTCCAGAGTATTCTGCTCAGATAGCGCCATACCTAGCTATATCTACATCTCTCCACATCCACACACATACTCCGCAATCCACCGTAAGGTAAGGTGTGTGGCGGGGAGGGTACACTGTACCACTACTAGACATTTCCTTTTCTATTCAACTCCCAAATAGAACGAGAAAAAAGGAATGCCTGTATGCCTCCGCGCGAGCCCTAATTTCTCTTACCTTGTCTTTCTGATCACTACGCGAATTGTAAATAGGCAGCAGGAAGAACGTACTACATTCAGCTTCAAATTCCGGCCCTCTACAGAAATTCACGAAAAGAACCTCTTTCCTTCAGCGATCCCCAATAGTGTTCCCGGAGCATTTCCGTGACACTCGTACATTGGTTGAACCCACCAGTAAAAACCTAGCTGTTCGCCTCTGAACTGCTTCTATGTTTTCTTTTAAACTGATCTGCTGCGGGTCCTAAACACTTGAGCAATACTCAAGACGTGGTCGTAAAAACGGTCTCCTTTACAGATGTACATCTTCCCAAAATTCTCCTAATAAACCGAAGTCGGCTGTCTGCCTTACAACTGTCCTTTAAATTTTCTTTGCATTTCATATCACTCTGCAGTTTTACGCCTAGATATTTGAACTACGCGACTGCACCACGAAGCTTACTAATAATGCTGTATTCGAAAATAATGGGATTGCTTTTCCTACTCATGCCCATCACCTTAAATTTTTCTACATTGAGCTAGCTGCCGTTTTTCGCACCAGCTACAAATTTTGTCTAAGTCATCCTGTATGTTGTTACAAAGATGACACCTTCTCATACACCACAGTATCATCAGCAAACAGCCGCAAATTACAACTTGCTCTGTCCATCAGATCATTTATATAGATAGAAAATAATAGCGGTCCTATCACACTCCCCTGGTGCACGCCTGGCGATACACTCGTCGTCGGGAACGTACTGTTATATTATTTAGGAAGTCTTCCAGCCAGTCACAAATCTGGGATCCTATTCCATAAGCTCGTATCTTCGTTAGCAGTCTGCACCGCGTCAAACGCCATTTTGAAGTCGAGAAAAACACAATCCATCTGTTGCCCTTCATCCATGGCTCGCAAGATATCATATGAGAAAATGGTAAGCTGAGTTTCACATGAACGATGTTTCCTGTGCCCGTGCCGATTCATAGACTTTCCGTCTAAAGAAAATTTACTATATTCAAGCTGAGAATTGCTACAAAATTCTAGAGGAAACTGATGTCAACTATATTAGCCTGTAATTGTGTGGGTCAGTTATTTCTTATAAATGGGAGTCATCTGGGTTTTTCTAGTAACTAGGAACTTTGCGTTAAATTAAAGATTCGCGAAAAATGCAAGCTATGTAAGAAACCAATGCCGCAGAATACTCTTTTTGCTATTCCATCTGGCCAGGAGATACTTGTATTTAGCTCTCAGCTGCTTCTCTACACAGGAAATACCTATTACTATGTCCTCCATTTCGGAGTTAGTACGTTGATCAAATGATTGTACATTAGTGCGGTCCTCCTGCGTGAAATATTTCTTAAAGGTTACATTTAGAACTTCAGCTTTCCGTTTGCTCTCTTCTATGACTGCCCCGGAATGATAGTGACTGGATAGTGGGCTTTATATTTAATCGCTCTATCAGCAAACGATCCGTACCAAAAGACAGGAAAGTTACTCCTACATTGAAGAAAGGCAATATAAGTGATGCACAAAATTACAGGCCTGTGTCATTGTCATCCGTTTGTAGGAGGGTTTTAGAATAACTTTTTTCAAATTTTACAAGCTACCTCGAAGAGAACGACCTAGTGACTCATAATCAACACGGATTCAGAAATTATCGTTTTTGTGAAACACATCTAGCTCTATACCCACATTAAGTGAATTTTATCGACAAGCGATCTCAAATCGATTCCGTATTTCTAGATTTCCGGAAGACTTCTGACACTGTACCTCACTAGTGGCTTCTAATAAAAACGAGTGCTTATGGAATATCGCCGCAGTTGTGGGATTGCATTCGCGATTTACTGTCAGAAAGGACGCAGTGTGTAGTAATTAACGGATAGTCATAAAGTAAAAAAGAAATACTTGACGTTCCCCGGGAGAGAGGTCGTTGCGGTTCCTTATCTTTATAAATGATTTAGGAAACAATCTAAAACTCCCTTGTTCGCGGATGATGATGTCGCCAAAAAGAACTGCAAAACGATCTAGATACTTGCATGATGCGAAACATGGCAGTTGACCTTTAATAATGAAAATTGTAGTCATCCACAAGGACTAAAATAAAGTGAACTTCATTCACACGATAAATCAATCAAATCTACAGGCAGTAAATTCAACTAAATACCTAGCAATTAAAGTTTACGAACAACCGCATTTGGAAAGAACATACACAAAATACCGTAGGAAAGGCGAACCAAAGGCTCATTTCTTGGGTAGAACATTAGGAGGAAGAAACATTTCTACTAAAGGAACTCCCTACAGCACAATTATGCCACCTATTTCGCAATATCACTGCGTATTGTGAAAAACCCTCCAAGTGGGACTTAGTGAGGATATATCTAGTTCAGAGGTGGTCTGCTGGTTTTGTATC
Organism: Locusta migratoria; assembly: GCA_026315105.1. Taxonomy (NCBI): domain Eukaryota; kingdom Metazoa; phylum Arthropoda; class Insecta; order Orthoptera; family Acrididae; genus Locusta; species Locusta migratoria. The sequence continues at coordinate 346,279,431 of CM048745.1, forward strand.
GCCATATTTGGATAGTGTGTCTCGAAAAACGTGCACGAGTCAAGGTGGAAATCATTAAAAGAACGCCGTTATTCTTTGCGGCGAGTTCTATTTGCGAAATTTCTCCTTCTAATGCGAGCGTATTTTGTTAGAACTCCCAAAGGATGACCATTATAAAATAAGAAAAATCAAATAAGAGAAGGAAAGATTTAGGTGTTAGCTCTTTTCAAGAGCTAATAGAGAACGGAGCGGTACGTAAATATAATGAAAATGGTTCGATGAACTCTCGGCCATGCACTTACATGTGATTTGCAGAGTAATTATGGGAGAGGGGAGAGAGGGGGGCGGGGGGGGGGGAGGGTGAACTTCAGTGTATGTTGAGTTGCTGGCCCGAATCATACCAAACATCATACGGGACAAAATCTAAACACAAGACATAATGAGACCGGCAATTCCAAACCATGAAATATTACGTGCAATCAACTTTACGATTTTTGGACACGCGAAGTTCATCTGAATGTTTAAAGTTCAGTGCAGATGTGTCCGCTAATTCGATTAGTAAAATTCTCGAAACGTGCGATGTAATTACATAACTTAATTTTCCCTTCTTACATTCTTTCCCCTTCCAGATACTGTAGGTTGTAAATTTCAAGTAATTGCTTATAACCATTACGCTTATATTCGTGTAATCAACTGCTCTGATTCCAGACACATGAATAGCTGCTATAACATTCGATAACCTGTACCATTAATTATTCATGTTTACTGACCGATGCAGATTTAAAACGTATCGAGATAGGAACGACAAATGTAAAGACTAAATAACAGTAATTATGCGATAGACGCTAACGCCCTGACAGTGTTTCGCGAAACACTGTAAACAACCGAACAACGAATATTGTCAAACCGGAAAATATTTTTGGGCTCATCAATACTGCTCTGCCAATATTTACAAGATTGATAATACGTAAATACCCGAGTACAGACGGTCAATATATTGACGGTTTATTCTCTTTAAAGGAATTGCAACCAGCTGCCTTTTTGGATGTTTTTCATTTAATCCTCTCTGTAGCCCAGTACCCATCTGTGCGTGTGCAGCTCAATTAGATGCGCATTCTTCTGTGGTATCGGGAGTCAGGACTATCGTTAGAATTCTAACCTCCTTGGCTGCTAAGCATCCAGGCAGCCATATTGCATCGACGAATCGCGTGCGATCTGCCAGATTGCCTGGGATTTCCATGCATTCAGCGATCGGCGACCAATCGCTGCGATTTGTCAACACACGTGCGATGTACAAAGCGATCGGTCGCCCATGCGACGGATTGCTGCGATCCGTCGCTCGTGTGTGGTGCCTTTTTATAGTGTTCATTCATAACGTTTTTATTTTAGAATTAGGTACGCAACAATAAGTATATAACAATTCAAATCAAATGTTTGTAGAAATTATGGGACTTAACTACGGGGTCATCAGTCCCTAAGCTTAGAAACTACTTATGAACTAGCTAAGACTAAGGACGGCACAAATATCCATGCCCGAGGGGGATTTGAACCCCCGACCGTAGTGGCCGTGCAGACCGTGACTGGAGCGCCTCAGTCCCTTCGGCCATCGCGGCCGGCTATATAACAATTACCTGAAGCATTAAACGCTTCACACGTAAACAGCGCAGAGTCTCAGATAATTTTTCCGCACCTTTCGACATAGAAGACACTCGTATGTCTTGGCCAGCTTATAACTTATTGAAGTGTTCGAATTTTTGACGTTGGATGGAAATGTGACGCGTTATGAAAACAATTCAAAGCAGTGGAAACTCCAAAGCGAACTTAGTCATGTAGAGGTTAGTTTTTGCTTTCTCTTTGGTGTTAAGGCGCTTTTACAATGAGTTTGAAACATGTCCTGAAACGTTGTTCGCTTCTAGTTCTGGACTACGGTACCGATAATCACATGCTGCTATCACAAACACTGCGTTCCATGGCAGTGTCGGTAAAGAAACAAAGTCCGTGGCAGTGGCGTAACTAGGACTTGGCTTGGGGGGGGGGGGGGGAGATAGATCGCCGTGACGAGCAAAATTTGTCTGTTTCCAGACAGACCATCATCTAATTCACTTATGGTAAAATACCCCAAGTTTCCAATCTTTATCTTTACCAGATTGCTGTTATACGATTTCTTTTTCTTCTCTCTCTCTCTCTCTCTCTCTCTCTCTCTCTCTCTCTCTCTCTCTCTCTCTCTCTCTTTTCTGGGTTCTGGGGGGGGGGGGGGGGGGGGCTTCTATCCCCCTTAACCCCCCCCCCCCCGTAGGCTTGTTAGCACTAAATACTCCTTTGCAACGGTAGTGTTCGGTTTGTCTCTGTTTACCTATAGAGTTACAGGTTTTCTCCGTTTGTACCTTTACGCAATGAAATAGTCAAGAAGCAACATTCACGATTCTTCACCTAATAAGTGGCAGAGGAGTGCCTGTGGAATGTTCGATGTCATGAAATTAATAAAGAAGCAGCATGACTCCCTACAGTAAATTGCTACACCTGTATGTGTACTAGGTAAAGTAATTTTCATTTCTCAACCCTGCAGCAATAACAGGATTCGTTCTCATTTTGGAAAATGACTGTTTATCCAATTACATTACTTGCCAGCCCATTCTTGTTACAGCGCCTTTTATAAATCGAAAATGAATATATGTAGGAGGCAGCAGTGTGTACTAAACGTGGATGTGGAAAGGGGATCGTAAGCAGCAGATCCCTTGTCACATTCATTTGCAATGTGAGTGACTTTGAGGCTAAAGAAGTTTCCCTTATTGAAAATGATTTCGAATAATGCGAAAACATATATGATAAATTAAAATGTTAAGGCTATTAATACAACTGAATTACGTTTACATAAGCCTTCATCCAAACCTTCACAAACTAAGTGAACAGTAATGACAAGGTTGGCTTTGAAATGTGGAATAAATATTCAAGGGTTTCATAGGCACCTTCTGCTGCCGAAAAAGTAACAGCAAGTTTTCTCTTAACAAGAGTGTTTTTCTGAACTTAGTGCCTTTCTTTGAAACAACTGAACCTGTAATATTATAATTTCAACCCCCCCCCCCACACACACACCCCAACCACTGCCCGAGGGAGGACTTGAACCTCCGGTGGGAACAACTGCCCAGTCCATAGCATGATGATTTATACTATGTGGCTACTCCCGCGCAGCAGCATATCATTTGCGTCACATATTATATGGTATATCCTCCTGACACTTGGTGGCCAATAGCACAATATTTTTTGAAATAGGTATCACATACTTGTTAAAAAGAAGGTAGTAAAAGAAAATTGACAAACATTTTGGATTTTTCATCAAATACTTTCATGACTTTCAAATGTGTCCATCACAGTGGCATGGTGGTTTTTGTGACGTAAAATGAAGCAATGAAAGAAATGAGAATATTAAAGAAATGCATTTTGTTGCTATCGGTACTTACATAACAGTATTACAAGGGAGATATTGCATGAACTGTTTTCAAGAAATTCGAAAAATTTAAATAAGTAATACTCAACTAGCATGCAAACACGGCATATACAAACCAGCTTAATTGGTACCAAGTGATCGTAGAAATTGTTTCTCCTTCCAAATAGCTGCAACATACTGTCCACTGAAATGGACTGTAGGTATTAAGATTGTTTATACAGAGTATACGATATGAGATCAAAAACTTGTATGTCTGTTATAATGGACATAAAGTCTCAGGAGGATATATTTTGTCCACCGACAACTACGTCTTCATATGCTTATTTCGCCGAGTAGCCTTACTATTAATGCAGTGCCTATATCACTAAGTTAATTCTCTCTCTCTTGACCTGTCATAGCGTAGCTCTCGACGCGATTACGCGGTATGAAATGTTTGATAATTGCTGCCGTATCAACGTGACAGATGCTGCGAGTATATAGCAGGAACAGTCAACAGTTCTCAAGGTGACACAAGCAATTAACAACTTGAAACGGAACTTTCAGGAAGTGGAAAGTTTGAAAAACAACTCTCGTTGAAAATGAACAAACATTGAAATTTAGTTGCACTGACATAGATAAGTTGGACAATTTATTTAATAATGCATTAATTATGTATTAACTACATATGTATTAATGTATTTGTTTATTTATTCACATTAAAGCTTATTTATTCACATTGAAGGTGTAAGGTTCATTATGGATTTGCAGATGAGGTACAATTACAATCTAATCTAACAATTAAAAGTAACTGTAAAGATACTTGTAACTTATACAGTTACTTGCAATGTATAGTAACTATCAGGGCTGGCGGTCACAGAGCTGTTATCCTATCCCCTCCTCGCCCCCTCACCTTAGTGCTGCTTAGGCTAAGGTAGAGCGGGGCCCCAGTGAAGTGGACAGTATACCTGTTGCTCCCACTCTCCACCTCTCGCGCACCTGTCTACAGGTTCGCAGAGTTTGGGGTCCATGAACCCCAGCCCTTAAACCTCTGTAAAGTGCCTTACTGGTTTTACAACATTTCTTTCATCTCCCAAGTGATTTGTTACAGCCTGCAACAAGAGAATTCCTTCAGTCTCTTCAACTAGATAGAACGTCCAGTCCCACATTTGTAAATACTGTCAAAGAAAACAAAATGTTCAATTGTTTGTAAATCTATCGTATGTTCATTAGTCCGTAGCTTACAAACTACTTAAACTAAGGTAAACTATCCTAAGGACAACACACACCAACACTCGAGGGGGGACTTGAACCCCCGACGGCAGCACGGCGCCCCAGTACTCACGGCTAAGCTGCCACGGACAAAGAAAATAAATTGCACTTACTGGAATGTTTTGAAAAGACTGAGGAAGAGAATTCTTCGTATGATGATACAATAAGAGAAGCACTTGCGTCAAGAAATTTACTTAACAATCCACACTTTTTGTTCCTCCGAAATTTTTTCTATGATACCATGAAACAAGTTATTTCCTATAAAACAGTTCAGATGCAGAGTGCAAATGTCGTTACCATATCCGATGCATTACATCATTTTGAATGTGCTGTACCTGAAATACAAGAGAACATTCAACGGTTTAGAGTTTCTGATGATGAGTGTTTATCTGACACCAAATACCAAAGAACTGTGTGACATTATGACCAGCCAACTAAAAGGAAGATTTCAAAACTCACATGTATTTAGTAGCTTCGAAATCATTGATCCAAAAAAGAGCTGTTGAACATCGGTTCAAATCCAAGCGTCTGCAAGCCCACAAAGTTCTTAAATAAATTGTCACCACAGCATAAACTCGGACACCCACAAAAGTACACGGAAAACCAGCGGAGCTGGTGGACCAGACCAACAACAAAATTATACACACATAACACCCCCCCTAAAAATAGTAATAAAATAAAAATGTATGTTGCACATTAATATAAATTTTTATTAGCTACAGTGTTCAGTGTATTATATTACTGCATAATTAGCATATTTAATATCTTTCGAATGTGTATAAATGATGGAGGTTGTATAAAGAACACTTCAGACCAGATTCCATTATACTGGATACTAACTTTGCCAATGGTAACTATAACTGTAAGTTACCTTTCAGGGAAGTATCTTTAACTGTGACTTAATTAAAAAAATGTAACTTTACCAATCCTGGGTAAAGTACCTTCCCCTACTTCGCTATCCAGTGGGAGGAAGGCGAGGCTGTTTGTCTTGTAGGGAAATCGTTCCCATGCTACCTCTTCTGCACTAGAACAGACGAAGGGGCTTTCACTGCCAGCAAACCATTGTCGTCAATAATATAGATGTTTGGCGAAGCCGACCCCATTAGTAAGATGCATTCAGATTCCCTAGTCATTAAAACTATTTCTTACTCGCAGTTTGCTGCTGTGTGCTCCTATGACCATCTTGGCAATGTTCTGGTGTTCCATAACCCCCTCACCAGTCCTTAAATATGGTTCCAAGAGTTTTTTCACAGCAACCTCTTCCTCCAAATTGTTGAACTCGGGACTAATCTGGAATGGTGAGGTGTCCATTTTGTTCATCGCATACAGAGGTACTAAGGATAATCATATTGATATTGGTGCCTTTATCTTGACCTTCAGGGGGGTGGGGGGGATATAGTCCCAGAGAAGGTAAAGAATGATTCACTGATCATGTCTCCAATGAGATGTTTTCGGTGTATGCGGTTTGGGCACATCCTCTCATTGTACAGCGATACTTCTATGTGGTGAATGCAAACACCAACTCCATGAGGGGGGAACCCCATGTTCCACCCCCATGTGCATAAATTACCACCACCATTATTGTTACTCACCAAATTGCCTGGTGTAAAAGAGAAGAAAATAAGAGTAGAAGTCTAGATTTTGACTTAACCTGAGGCCTGCTGAAAATTTGTCTGCGTCCTGTGCATATGGTATCAACTTTTGTTACATTCTATACCATCCTCATCCCACTCCCACCCCCTCTTTACTCTCCTGCAGCATCCTCTACTCCTCCACGTCCCTCTCCTCCTTCCGAGCTCGACAAGTCCCCCCCCCCCCCATTCTCTGGCACCTGCCAGTGAAGTTGCCCTTCTCAGGGTCCCCCTTTTCCACTGTTCCACAGATTTGAGGTCATCTGCAACTTGGCTGCTGGACTCTTTGACTACGAGTCAGTCTCAGACCTCCCAGAAGCCAGTTATATCTGCTCTTCCTGCCTGGGGAGACAAGGCCTCTCCAGTGCCGAACTAACTTGGTCGTGAGGACAAACTCAGTCCAACTGAGCTTGCCTGATTCACTGTTTATGGATGTCATGCCTTCCTCAACGGTGACAGATGCTGACCCAGTGGTGTAATGGGCGTCAGCCAGTTTGCCTACCATCTGCATCTTAAAGCTGTTCTCATACATAGGAATTGTAATGGCTACTCCCACCACCCCCTGGAGTTAAAACAGCTTGTCATTTTGCTATAATTGCATTTTATTGATGCACATTTATAGAGCCTCTGTGGGTTCATTGCTTCGTCAGAACCTAGCTGACCCCCTATAGCTACAGGCCTCTGATGGAGATCACATGTAAGTTTGTGGGGACAGTGTTAGTAAATATATTCCTCTCCCTACTACAGTGGAAATGGTTGCTGGCTGGGTTCACTTGGACACTCAATTAACAATCTGTAATCTCTATTTGTCGCCTGACAGACCACCTATGTCTGCTGCCCTAACTGCCATCCTTCAGCAACTCCTCCCCTCCCTCGCTCATTCTTGGGAACTCAAATGCCCATCATCCTTCATGCAGGTAGTTCTCATACGTCTAGCCAGGGCCACTTTTCGTAGACCAATCCTTTTCAGACCACGACCTGTGACTTCTCAATGATGGTTTCCCAACCCATTTTAGTATTGCTTACAGCACTTCCTCCACCATAGATCTTTCTCTCACTTTTCCTCTTGCCTTTTTTTACTGTCACTGCAAGATGACCTCTGTGCAAACTTCGCTTTGTTCTCTCATCCCACCCCATAAGGGACAGGCTACCCCGTTAGGTTTTCTGTCATGTTAATTGGCTTCTGTATACATCCCAGGATGTTTCCATATCCTCCTCATTAGGCTGTACTGATGATACCATTCATGATGTGTTTGATGTGATTACTTTACCCATTAGCATATCTCACTGTCAAGTTCCATGGTGGAACAAAACTATTGCCGCAGACATTTGAGTGCTGTTGAGCCTTGCAGTGTCTGTCACCTGCTCCTCGCTGCTCTTACTAACTTTGAACGCCTTTGTGCTAAAGCCTATTACATAAAAAGAGCAAGTGGGTTTTCTGGAAGCATTTTGTCTCTTACTTGGGCATCTCCTTTCCCTAGTCACAACTGTGTGCTGTGCTCTGATCCATCCAATGTTGCCAGTGGCTGTCTATAATCCGTGGCCTTGCCCTACCAGTCGTCCAGACTGTTGCAGAGCATCTGGATACACACTTTGCAAAGGTAATGGCTTCCTATCCAGTGACTGCTCAAGAAACAACACTGAAACCTCCAACTTACATTTTACCTTGCCCCACAAGGAACCTCACAATGAACCCTTTACTGAAAAATTATTTTTCACAAGAGAGATTGGCTGGCCAGTACTTACTCATAGGGTGGACAGAAAAAGGCAAGGATCCATTGTTCCTAAACATTTACCTGCCAACTAACCTGACATACGTACTCTGCTTCAAAGTATGTTTTCCTGTGGATTATGCTGGGTTCTTGAATCTCAGGTTGTCACCTTTATCAGTGTGGGTTCTGCAAGGGATGATTGACAATAGCCAACCTACATAGACTGGAAATAGCAGTCAGGCCTTCTCTAAACATAAACAGAAACTTCTTTTGCAGTTTCCTTCAATCTATGTAAAATGTATGACACTGGTGTCCATAGTTTGTTCCATTCATGACTGGGACCTATGAGTCTCCCTACCTATTTTTATTACTTTTATTCCACCACCTAATCTGTGTTAGTCGATTCTTCATTCAGCCCCCCTCCCCCCCCCCCCCCCCCCCCCACGAATCCAGGAGAGTTCCACGGCATTATCTGTTACTCTCCCTAATCCCCATGGACTGGTGAGCTGTTATGCAGTTAGTCACTTCTGCACCATATGTCGAAGATTTATGCGTATGGTACAGTGCCCACTCAGCCGTCTCTGCTGAATGCCAACTCAAGGTGCCATTTGTCAGGATTCTTCATGGGATCTCTCCCATGGGTTTGTCCTGCTTTCCAAAATGAGGGTTATGCATTTTTATTATACTGTAATTCATCCTGATTTAGAACTCTCTTTATGTACTCAGCACATAGTTCTGTCACAGTGCCGTTTCCTGAGCCTACTTTTTCATAATAATCAAATAAACTGACCTGGGTGTCCCATATTCACCAGTTGAAGACTGGCAGCTTGTGGATGCTTAATGATCTGTTTCCTTGCCCACTCATCTTGGGGTACAGATAATGCATCTCTCCTTCACATCTATTATGCTCTGATTTTGTCCCAATTAGATAAGTGCTATGTTTATGGCTTGGCAGCTCATTCTGCCCCGTAACTTTGACTCAGTTCATCATTGTGATGTCTTAATGGTTGCCTTCTGGACCAGCTTTGTTGACAGTCTCATTGTGGAAGTGGGAATCTTCCCTCTTGAGATGTAACAGACCACTTAGAGAAACACCTAAAGACTGTACATTTGAATGCAGGCAACACTCTAATACAGTATGTAACTCTTGTAAGAAAATCCCTGTGTATTAGCCTTATGCTGAACTACAGATATCAGATAACTTTGGTTTAAGAATATTACCAGATTGTAGCTGCTCAGTTAACATTCATCCATTGGTAGGAAGCAAAGTTATTGCATATTAAAGCTGTACTCCGGAATATAAAGTGAGCACATGTAGAATAATACGGTGTTATAGAAAGTATATAAAATTATATTAGATTTACATCAAACTGTTACATGGACTTAAAATGCCATCTGATGAATTCATGTAATACTGGTGATAATTTATTATTATGAATTCAGAACACTTAATCTGCAACTGACATGACCACGTGGCCAGCATTTAAGCCTTCCTTGAAAACTATAATATTTAAAGAACTGGAAAGACTGTCAAAAGTAAAGCTTGCTAAAACATAGCTCTGTACATGTTAGGAATTGTATTCATAAGTTAATTCTCAAGTTATTAACTTCTTTACGAATTATATTGCTCGTATACATATAATACCATATATTGCTTAATTGTAGCAATTATTCTCAAGATGATCATATTTAAAAGAACATTTTATGTTCTACTTACCAATATGAAGTATAACTTGTACATTTATCATGGACAACAGATTTGCTACAACTTCCTGTTTCTAACAGTAGTTTGTATTGTCTACACGTCGAAATAGTATATAAGGACCTGAGCAGAGAGACTAAAGGCTGACTTTGGGCAGTCACTGTCAGTAAGTGATTTAATGCCAACAATGTAATGTTTTGTTGAATACAGTTTTATGAAAAGTGCAACTTGTGTTTTGAGTTCACTTCAAGTGATGTAGGTTTGCAAGATATCACCCAGCATACAACCTTAACCAGAATTTCAGGCATATGAATAACTTTACAAGCGAAGCAGATCCTATTTTGTAACTGTTACCTTGCTATGTGAATGTGAATTTATTAATCTTCAGCTTATGGAAGTTATGTTAGTAGCAGCTATGTAACACTTTATAGATGAGGCAGGATCAGTTTTTGGTGTTCTATGCCATTGTCAGATGGCAATTTCTCGCTCATCCTACATATCATGATCTTTTTGTACGAGATGGGTCTCGACCTCCTGAAAACCACCCTCAAGTGGGATTACCCATTGGATTGCATTTCGCCTCCCTTTGCAGGGTCTTCAATCTTCCTGTTCAATCTGGTCTGTACTTGCCATCCTTCATGTGCGCACTCCCTTGGAATTTGGCTATGAATCCTGATGGACCTCTTCCAATGTCTAAAAGCTTGTCTCCCCACAATCAACAACCATTTGTTGCACGCGGCACTTGAACTTATAGGTGCCACCATCTTTGACACTGGTGTCTCAAAAACTCACTCATATTGGATACGTTATTACATCTCCTGTTGGTTTGGAATGCCAATCTCTGCTAGAAACAAGTAGCGTGTTTATAAGGCAGAACTGTTGGCTATTAGCGGACCCCTCCATTATATTAAGAAGGCTGCCCTGGACCATGTTTTAATCTGTGCCAATTTGATGGTCAGCCTGCCGACCACTGACTGAGGCTATTCTTACCGTCCTTCAGTCAGGTCTATCGATGATCTCCTCACTGGCTGCTCCATTGCCTTTCTCCAGGTCCCCAATCATGTGGCGTTCCTAGGTTAATAGTAATTACTGGCTACCCATTACCTTTGACAGTCCTGGGTGTACATTTGTAGGTGCAAAAATGAAACAGCAACTGGAAAGCTACTGCTCCAGACAGTTTGTTTGGTTGGTTGGTTCTCTCTCTCTCTCTCTCTCTCTCTCTCTCTCTCTCTCTCTCTCTCTCTCTCTCTCTCTCTCTCTCTCTCTGGTGGAGGGGGGGGCAAGATTAATATTAAGATAAGTAATTTAAAGCAGGCACCCCAAGATATTTTCTATTGGTTTTTGATGGTTATGTCAGAGGGTAATTTGCACTTACTTTTCTTAACTGAGATCAAGCTTTTTAATTGTTGCCATTAAATAATTTAATATACAGTAGCTATTAGAAAAATTGGCACGAACTTCACACCAATGACACCCAACTCCCACCACCAATACAAGGCAGTATGACTGTCTACCACTGTGGTGGTATATATAGGCTTGATGAAATTTTACACAATTAAATATCAAAAGGTTGTTTCTACAAAGCTAGCGCTCGCGCGCTCTCTCTCTCTCTCTCTCTCTCTCTCTCTCTCTCTCCGTGTGCGTGTGCTAAAACAGTTGTGGGCAGCTCTACAACTACTTTAAAACATTACTTCATTTTGTAATAAGGACCCATAACATTCACTTAAATCAGTTGGACTCAGTGAAAATCAAAGTGACAGCTGATTGATGAACTCTAACCAGTGATCAGTTCATACATGAACAGTTTTCAACATAAGGGTCATTTGGTGCCCCATCCCCCACTTTTAGCTTCAACTGCACTTTGTGATACAAATGGTATACAAAACTTAAACTGAAACAATTGTGTGGATGATCTTTTAAACAGCATGAACAGCATTTATAGATTCTGGATTTATTTTGATAATTAAATGTAGCTCTTATCATTAAGTGATCTTAAAGCCATGGCAGATATAATTTATTACTTTTTAGTGGTGGTAATTTATAAAATACCAACAAATGTCTATTTAATAATGTATTATTTGACTTAACTTAAAACTCTGTTCTCTGATAACAGCCAGTTAAATGTATTTCTACTGTTGGAATAAGTTAAGGGTTTCTTTTGTTCAGCAAAGTTATTAATAATACAGCACTACTTTCATTAGTCTCTCATGACATGATTGGCTGGGTGTTAGAGGCATGTTAACCTATCTGGTTACTCTTTAAACTAGACTCCACTTTGACAACTTTCATTCTCCTAACATACCGCAGTAATTGTCTTGTTCTAATACAGTGTGCAAGTCCCAAGCATGAGGAATGACTGCAGAGAGACAAGTAACAGGCAACTATGAAATATGTCGATTTTGGGACTCAATTGTTATGGAGACTTTGGGAACACACAAGTAAATTGAAATATATTTATTGCCACAACAGTAGGGTTTCATGTTCCCCGAGGAAGAGCCTGATACTGCTACTCTGCCTAGTAGCAGTCCATGAAAAGACACACTCCCTGCGAGAAACAGTCGTGGAGCTTACCTGAAACTGGTGGCGAATGACACAGATCCGGTGCCCAAATCATCTGACTGGGCACTTCTTACTCAATCAAAAAACTGGGGCTTTTGAAGGCCAGTAGGGGGCACACAATTTTTCCCCACTTTCTGGTTCCTAACAAATTCCTGTTGGCAACTGCTACACTCAACCAATCTAATTTGTGGCTTGCCACCTCCCCGAGTCTTCTAGCAAACCAAGTTCGCCGTGTCCTCTCTACCATTACGTGGGTGGGGATGTTTTTTTTTTTTTTTTTTTTTTTTTTTTTTTTTACACTAACAAACTCTATACTTTGTAGCAACATTAAGCTGAAAAGCAAATGTCAGTGCTTTGCAGTGCAGTCAACAACAAAGTTTTCTGTCCAATTGCTACAGTGGGGAGCTACTAACAGTTTTCCCTCCTTTACCCTCTCATTCTAGCCTCATGAACCCACTAACATTGCTGACTCTGGGGACTGGTACCAGCTTTGTTATGCACATTAAGATGTGCCTGTTGGCAACCAAGTACTAATGTACTCGTAACATCTTAAAACAGCATCTAGATGCTGTATGAAGTTACATGCTCATTCTCCAAAAGGAAACCCTTTACCCTGGGATGGTGGCTGAGGTAATCTGCAGTTCACAAAGAGATTCCTTTACTGCCTGCATCCCGTATGCTATAAGGGTCCATTCTGGCCTGTTATCTGTGATGGTTTCTCATCTTGGGGTGCGTCACTTTGGCTCTCAGCAATATATGGCAATATGTTTGCGAAAGACAACTGCAACAAATGTGGGGTCTGATGTTAGTGCTGTATCTTCACACTGAGAGGTGAAGGTTAAAGTAAAAATCAGAGATTTAAAGGTCCGATTGGAATTTGATCCCATGACCTTAAATTCAAAATGTTCGTTACCATTCAACCATCATATAAATGGTTGATTGCATACTGGTTCAACTTTTATAGTTTGTATTCTGAGAATTTTTTAGTGAATTATTAAAATCTCTATACTTCACCCTCTTAAAATTGTTATAATTACTAATTATTATTATTATTATTATTATTATTATTATTATTATTATTATTATTATTATTAATATATTTCTACTTCCACAGGTGGTTAAAAGATCTGTTTAAAAAAGGAACTGAGAAAGATCTTGAAATTGATGACCTATATGATGCTCTGAAGAGAGATAATTCACAAGATCTAGGGAACAGACTTGAAGCGTAAGTTAAACCTCCAAAATGATTTTTTGAATTGAGTATGTTTTAGTAGTTATTAGACTTTTGTAAGTAATTAATCAATCATTGGTTTTATAAATATACCTGTGAAACAGTGCACTTTCCACATCAATGAAACTGTGAAGTGTTTTTAATGTGTGTACTAAAGCAGGGCTTGAACAGTGATTCCATAGAACTCTAGAAATTGTCATACATAAAAATGATAAAAAGTAACATTTATTGAGATTACATTTACGCAATTTTTAAAATAATGAAATAAGGTTCCCCTCCATGATGCCTTATGAACAGTAAAACTGTGTTATTGTCGTGTAGTTACTGTTTAGTAACTGCTCCAGGGATAAAGTGTGTTGTTTAATATGTTTATCTGGAAATGGAATTTTTGGTGCACTGCCCAACAAGAATGGCGAACTAAATTGTTACACATGTTCATTATCAATTTCACTTGCTACAAACTTACTGCTATCCTACTCTTCACATATATTGTCCACACGGGTGTGTACATGACACCACACATTCCACTATCCTATCTTGGGAGAATTTCTAATGTTTCATCTGCCACTTCCTTATCACTCTGCAAAATTACTTGGTATCCTTTTTGATGAAATGTCAACTTTGGCAAATGTTTTTCCAGTTAATTGTATGATGCAGTTGAACTGATTGATATCAACACCACTAGTATTCTAGTATTTTTGAGTTGCTTTTCACTGGAGCAATTAAATTATGCTTCTTGGCCTTATGCTGTGCTCACAATTGGATATTCCCTACTAACATTAATTAGTGCCAAATATAGTGGCTGCATAGTAGACAATGTAAACATAACCCACCTTGTGCTACCTTGCACTTCAGTGTTTGTCCTATTTTGTGTGTGTGTGTGTGTGTGTGTGTGTGTGTGTGTGTGTGTGTGTGTGTGTGTGTGTGTGTTAGTCAATGAAACTCCAAAATTAATTAAAATAATTAGAAACTGCAAAGTGTTAAGACTTCTAAAAGTTTCATATATTTCAGGAACTGGAAATATGAATTAAAAAGGTCCCAGGAAAGAAATGCTGAAAAACCAAGTCTAACTAGAGCTATTTTCAAAACATTCATCAGCCAATATTTAATACATGGACTGATGTTAGGCTTTTACCATCTAATTTTGAGGTAAGTATGTGACACATAACATATATGTAAAATGAGCTGCATACTTTCTAACATTACAGGGAACATTCCCATTAAGGCTTATGTATGAAATGAACTATGCCATCCAAATACTGAATTTGTTGTTATAAATCTTTGAATTATTTGATCAGTGTTCGTTTAGGTTATTTCCTCACATCATAAAATGTTAAACTTTAGATTATCAAAGTTGTGGCAAACAAATTGTAACTGAACAAGTAGTTGAGGGAAGAGTGCACTGCTCTGATGACTGTAGGCCTTTTCCTCAGGTAAACAGTTCACAGGAATTACTTAAATCTGATTTGGGTAATTTTAGTTAACAATTTAAACAAAATCTATGGCCTTTTGTGGATACGTAGGGTGACAATTATTAAACTACATGAAACAATATGTAAATTACAGATTACAGCATGCATTTCTGCCTTCCATGGAGATGGACAAATAGCAAAGTAATGCTGAAACATTGGAACAGTGATGTCGATGAACTCTTGAATGGCTATTTTCAGCTTAGCAATGGTTTTGGGTTATTTGCTGTTCATCTTGTCTTTAACACTTTCGCTGCGGCTGAGGCTATCCTACATTGAAGTGCGGACGATTATAAGCATCAGCTGCAGCGAAAGTGTTAATGTAGCCCCCAAAAAATGATTGAAACATTTTCAGATATGGAGAATGTGGCAGGTAATACAGACCAATGCCAGTGGCCTCTGGGTACCCTAGAGTCAAAATGTGGTCCCTAAAGTTCTTCTCCTGGACATCAGAACTTTTCTGCTTCAATGAGGTCGAACTCCATCAGGGTAACTTTGGGTAATGGGATTTTATCATCTTCCCGCACCTTCATGTAATGTACAGTAGTCATGCCATCAAGGAATAGCGCACCAACTATTTCGTATCTGGACATTGCACACAACAGTCAACCATTAAGGCTGAAGAGACTTCCCTGTTATGAAATGCAGATTCCCTGTCCCACAAATGTACCAATTCCGCATGATGTGTAATATAATTCACCCTAAAATAATAAAAATGCAACTCATCTATATGAGCACTGAAAAAATCCGTTAAACTTCATTTACATAATAAATTAGTCAAATTTACAGAACATAAATAACTAAATACTTTGGAATTTTACAATTAGAAGCAACTTAATTGGAAGAACACAAAAAATATTGCAGGGAGGATGATTCAAAGGCTATGTTTCATTGGCAGAACACTAAAAAAGATGCAACAGTGCTACTAAAGAAAACAGTGTTCACTAGTCTTGTCCATCCTATTTAGTAGTATTGCTCTGCATTGTGGGATCTCCACCAAGTGGAACTGATACAAGATATGTATATTATAAGAGACTTTCCTGGTGGGAAAAATATGTATAAAAATAAAGATTGTTTGACTTAACCACACAGGCTCACCGATAAACACAAATGAAAACACATACAAACAAACATTCAAGCTTTCGCAACTGTCGGTTGTTTCGTCAGGGAAAGAGGAAGGAGGGGAAAAAGGACAGGATGTGGGTTTTAGTGGAGTGGATGAGGCGTCATTCCAATCCCGGGAGTGGAAGGACTTACCTTAGGGGGAAAAATGGAAGGCAAACAAATACACACGCCCACACACATACACAAACGCCCACACACATACGCGCGCCCGCGCCCACACACACACACACACACACACACACACACACACACACACACACACACACACACACACACAAGGTAGACATTTGTAGAAAGCAAATACATACATGACTGTATAGTGCTTCAAGGCCGACTATGTGAGGAACAACAAATTCAACTGAAGCTCGAAATAATTTTCGCCGCATTCAAACTAGAGACAACCAGTCCAAATGTGCTAACAATTAAGAATTTTATGCACAAGAATGAGCAGTGTTTGAGATTACAGTTTTGGTAATGTTGCTCATCCAAAAAGGCTCAAATTGGCTGAATACATTGGAAAACAACTAGCGCATGCACAAGTGCATACTAATTTTCACCATGCCCCATAGCAACCCATGCAATTTCAGCATCCTAATGCCAACCATTGAAGTTAACACGATCTCTTGATATAGTTTAATAATTGTCACCCTGTATTGGTACAAGTAATACTTAGTCTAAAGGTATCTATCTATATGAGAAAATACTCTGTTCAGATATTTGTTGCTCAGATGGTGGAATATTTGTGCAAATTGAAGTCTGAACAACAGATGTCCTGCCAATGCATAGATTTAATTCTCAAAAACTTAAAAGCTGCATAATATTGAGGTCAAAAGATGAGGAATTGTGTACTTATCAATATGTTTTGATGTGACTTTTCTTAGATCAGTATTTGGTTTCTGTCATCATGC
Organism: Locusta migratoria; assembly: GCA_026315105.1. Taxonomy (NCBI): domain Eukaryota; kingdom Metazoa; phylum Arthropoda; class Insecta; order Orthoptera; family Acrididae; genus Locusta; species Locusta migratoria. The sequence continues at coordinate 346,296,440 of CM048745.1, forward strand.
CCAATGTAATAAACAAAATCTCTGTGCCAACAAAGCAAAATTTACTTGTAATTTTGTAGACTTTCTTGACAATTTATCGTGTAGAATCAGGTATAATGCCAGTAGTTGACACCTTCCCAACATGATGGTGATAAATATGACCAGTTGACATATTGTTTGGTAGACGAGGACCACTGGCAGTAAACCAGAGTTTAATCAACGTAAGGATGTTTAGGCTTTCCAAGGGCCAAGACAACTGTAAGCACTATAATTTAACTATGTTTAAAGTATTTTTATGGTGGAATTATTGAAGTTACTTAATTGCTCCTTCCCATCATTTTCATGGACTATAATTACTCTGACTTAGGCAATTAGTATTACAGCAATACTGAAATTAGGGACTTAAAACTGTTGCTCACCACGTATTCACTACTTACAGCAAATCATACAAAACAGTTCACAGCAAAAACAAATGATCATGAATTACAGAAACTACTATACTGAACATGAAAAGAAGTTACATATATGACCATGTGTCAAGATTAACCCTACATAACCCACAATTTGAAAATTTTATGGGGACTCGCAATGACCTGACAGGTAGTTGTGGCAATAATAAACACCATATCAATTAAATGCTTAACTCTGAAAGAAGTCATTTCATAATGTACAGAACGCATTGGCAAATAACCAATAGTGAAAAATAAAAACAAAATGATCTCATTTGGCGTGCTTTCCCATGGGTTAATTATTGTTGGAAAATCTGTGCATACTGCATAAAATAAAAATCCAAAATTAGTAATTTTATAGTAATTTGTTCATGTGTAAATTTCTTAAAAATGTTTTTGAAATATTTATCTATTGTCCTGTGATGTTACAGAATTGCTCAACCAATATTTCTTGCTGCTGTCATACGACACTTCAGTAATAGTGACGAAGTTTCTAGAGAGCAGTTGTATTGGTATGCAGGAGCTTTAATTTTGTCGTGTGTAATTAGTTTATTCATGATGCATCATTCTACCCTCATTGCTCAAAGTGTTGGAATGAGAGTTCGGGTGGCATGTTGCTCACTTATATACAGAAAGGTGAGTGTTTCTGAAGGAAAAAAATAAATAAAAACAAATTAATAAAGAAACTAATCACTAGTAATAAAGCTAAGATCTGGACACAGAAAGCAATTTTTACCTGTATAAGAAAACTAGTATAAAAGCTGGGCCAAGGCTGATTGAGGTCTTCCAAAGGAAATGCAATGCAAAAATCCTAATAGCACTAAAATTCCATACCTGATGATTAGGATGCATGTAAGGGAAGTTTCAGAAAAAAATACTGTGATTAAAGTTTATTAAAAGTCACAAAGTGTTATGTTTTGAGTAGTGGATGTTCTAAATTGGAATATTTGGTGCTATTAACACAGGCCCACACAGTTTATAATATTACATTATGTGTAACATTATATTTTACCTCATAAAGAGTAGCATTAAAATTTTGTAAGATGGGCTAATACACTACTGGCATTAAAATGGCTACACGAAGAAGAAATGCAGATGATAAACAGGTATTCATTGGACAAATATATTATACTAGAACTGACATGCGATTACATTTTCATGCAGTTTGGGTTCGTAGATCCTGAGAAATAAGTGCCTGGAACAACCACCTCTGGCTGTAATGCCCTTGATACACCTGGGCAGATTCGAACAGAGATTGGATGGTGTGTACAGGTACAGATGTCCATGCAGCTTCAACATGATACCACAGTTCATCAAGAGTAGTGACTGGCGTATTGTGACGAGCCCCATACCATCACACCGGGTGAGACACCAGTATGTCGATGACGAATACACTCTTCCAATGTGCGTTCACTGCGATGTTGCCAAATGTGGATGCAACCATCATGATACTATAAACAGAAACTAGATTCATCCAAAAAATGACGTTTTGCCATTCGTGCCCCCAGGTTTGTCATTGCATACACCATTGCAGGTGCTCCTGTCTGTGATGCAGCGTCAAGGGTAACCACAGCCATGTTCTCGGAGCTGATAGTCCATGCTGCTGCAAATGTCATTGAACTGTTCGTGCAGATGGTTGTTGTCTTGCAAATGTCCCCATCTGTTGACTCATAAATAGAGACGTGGCTGCCCCAATCCGTTACAACTATGCCGATAAGATGCCTGTCATCTCGACTGCTAGTGATAAGAGGCTGTTGGGATCCAGCATGGTGTTCCGTATTATCCTCCTGAACCCACAGATCCCGTATTCTGCTAACAGTCATTGAATCACAGCAATGTTACATTATGATAAACCGCAATCGCGATAGGCCACAAGCCGATCTTTATCAAAGTCGGAAATGTTTTGGTACGCATTTCTCCTCCTTACACGAGGCATCAGAACAACGTTTCACCAGGCAAAACCTGTCAACTGCTGTTTGTGTATGAGAGATCAGTTGGAAGCTTTCCTCATGTCAGCACGTTATAGGTGTCACCACTGGCGCCAACCTTGTGTGAATGCTCTGAAAAGCTAATCATTTGCATATCACATCATCTTCTTCGTGTTGGTTAAATTTCACATCAGTAACATGTCGTCTTCATGGTGTTTAAATTTTAATGGCCAGGAGTGTGTGTGTGTGTGTGTGTGTGTGTGTGTGTGTGTGTGTGTGTGTGTGTGTGTGTCTATATTATAGAAGGAAACTTTCCTGGTGGGATAAATATGTATAAAAAATAGAAATCGGATAACTTACCCAAAGCATAGGCTCGTCAACAGATACAAATAAAAAAAACACACATACAAGCTTTAACAACTGTTGGTCGCTTCTTCAGGAAAAGAGGAAGGAAGGAGGGAGAAAGGGAAGGATACGGGTTTTAAGGAAGTTGAAAAGGAGTGATTCCAATCCCAGGAGTGGAATGACTTACTTTAATGGGGGGGGGGGGGGGGGGGAAGGAAAGGTAAAAAAGCGTACACACGCGCACACACACACACACACACACACACACACAGCATGGTAGACATTTGTATTAAGCAAAGACGTTGGACAGAGATGACAGTTGAGGCAGAGGCTCTGTCCAGAGAACTGAGACAAAGATTTTAAAGATGGTGGGCGGGAATTTGAATTTAGTGGAGGTTGAGACGAGGTGGGCAACAGGAAGAGAGAATATGCTGAAGAGCAAGTTCCCATCTCCGGAGTTCTGAAAGATTGGTGTCAGAGGGAAGTACCCCGATAACCCGGGTCGTGTAACACCATGTCAACATGTGCTGGCTGTGCACCAAGACATGTTTAGCCACAGGGTGATCTTCATTACCAACAAACACTGTCTGCCTCTGACCGTTACGCGAGTGGACAGTTTGTTGCTGGTCATTGAATGCTTCGCAGTGCAGGCATGTCAGTTTGTAAATCACATGGCTACTATCACAAGTGGCTGTGCCCTTGATTGTGTACACCTTCTGGGTTTCAGGACTGGAGTAAGTGGTGGTGGAAGGATGCATAGGGCAGGTTTTACAACGGGGGCAGTTACATGGGTAGGAGTCAGAGGGGAGGGAAGGTGGTTTGTAAACAGTCATACAACCATCCGGCAGCTGGAGGTGATGATTGTATGACTGTGTTGTGTGCCTGTGTGATTATGTGAGTGTTCTGTTTTCTGAAGGAGGCCATGGCCAATACCTGAAAGTGTTGTATGTGTGTCTTTTGTATGTGCCTGTCACAGCTCGTTGCCATGTCTTTGTGGTGATTTGTAAACTGTCCTTATATTATTAATTCCAACCTGGACTGTTTGTTATTATAAAAATAATAAATAATTATGGACAATAAGATTACAACTCTACTACTGTGATGACATCAATTCACCCAACACAATATTCTTTGTGACCGTATTTTAACAAACAGCAAAACTTATTTAACATTTGAATTTACCTTTGACAAACATACTCTTTTGAACTTTTACCTGTTTAAATTATTATTTAATATCTCTCCTACATTTTCATTATCTTTATTCGAATATTATTACCTTTCTACTATTAGTATTTTGTTCGAAGTTAACTTTCTTTGCCTGTACTGGTTATGAATGACTGTATTTTGGAAGGAACACAGTATAATTTGCCGTTTGGAAATCAGTACATGACATCCCTCACTCAATACAATCTTGAAGTATACACCATCTTGCTTTCTGTATTAGTTGATTTTCTTATTACAACTCAAGCACTGTCATTTCAAAGCAACAGTGCACTGAAAATGATAAAGAACTAGTCATTCTTAGGATAATGAATCTTAATCTAATGTCTCTAAAAACGCCCTGTTACCATGTTATGGCTGTGGGAAGAAAAAGCATTTCTGAAGAAGTGAAATTTAACATCCAATATTTAAATGTTAGGAAGTCCTTTCTGAAAGCATTTGTCTGGAGTGTAGCATTGAATGGGAGTGAAACGTGGACGATAAGGAGTTCAGACAAAAAGATGATAGAAGTTTTCGAATTGTAGTGCTACAGACGAATGAAGATTGAATGGGTAGATCACATAACTACTGACGAGGTGGTCAACAGAAGTAGGGGAAAAAGGAGTTTCTGGCATATTTTAAGAGAAGGATAGGTTGGTGAGACATATTCTGAAACATCAAGGAATTGTCAGCTTAGCTTTGGAAGGAAATGTATGGGGTAAAAATCGTAGAGGGAGACAAAGGGACGAATACGGTAAGCAGATTCAAAAAGATTTTAGTTGCCGTTCATATTTTCAGGTGAAGAGGCTTGCACAGGACAGGGGAGCATGGAGAGCTGCATCAAACCAGTCTGCGGACTGAAGACCACAACAGCAGCAACCATGCTGAACATTGTAGTGGGCACGTTGTAGTGGAAGTGGGCACGTTGTAGTGGAAGTGGGCACGTTGTAGTGGAAGTGGGCACGTTGTAGTGGAAGTGGGCACGTTGTAGTGGAAGTGGGCACGTTGTAGTGGAAGTGGGCACGTTGTAGTGGAAGTGGGCACGTTGTAGTGGAAGTGGGCACGTTGTAGTGGAAGTGGGCACGTTGTAGTGGAAGTGGGCACGTTGTAGTGGAAGTGGGCACGTTGTAGTGGAAGTGGGCACGTTGTAGTGGAAGTGGGCACGTTGTAGTGGAAGTGGGCACGTTGTAGTGGAAGTGGGCACGTTGTAGTGGAAGTGGGCACGTTGTAGTGGAAGTGGGCACGTTGTAGTGGAAGTGGGCACGTTGTAGTGGAAGTGGGCACGTTGTAGTGGAAGTGGGCACGTTGTAGTGGAAGTGGGCACGTTGATTCTAATTGAGTTTCAGCATATTGCATAAATAATGAGTAATAGCTTAGAGAGAGAGAGAGAGAGAGAGAGAGAGAGAGAGAGAGAGAGAGGGGGGGGGGGTTGTAGAGAATTTCCTCCACTAAAAAATTGATTAGTCAATTTGTGTGTCAGATGAACGGTTAAACCTTTATTTTCATTTAATTTTGGAGCTGTTCAGAAGGCAATAGCAAAGGCCCACTTTGTGTTACTACTATAACCTAAAGAGGGCCAAAAGTGAGTCTCTTTTGAAAAAGTAGTTGTAAAAGCTATTATTGCACTTGAAAGCAGAAAAACCACCTTCAAAAAAGCAGAGGCACTGAGTTAGTGATACATGCACACAAGGAGGATCAAAGCCTTGTTAGTTTTCATATGAATCCTTCTATGAGCAAAAGTATGGAACACATGTATGCATTCCACATTTATGCACATAACTGTATGTGCTCAATCACATGCACACACTGTTCTCTACATACAGCTGGTTGGACACTGCAAACTGGAAGCAGTATCGCCTGGGACATCCACCTGGCACTATGTATGGACAGTCACATAAAAGGATTTATCTGAAAACTAGAAAGTTTTTTTTCTCCTTTGCATGTGCAGCTGTCAATGACTTTGTGTGTCTGCTTCTCTGTGAATGGTCTCTCTGCTCCAAAGTACAAATGCATCTTGAGATTCTTTTCAGGCTTTTTCTTCTAGATTAACAACTGTATACATCTTGGATGTGTTGCAGACTACTGATTACTGAACCAGCATATTCACATAAAAATTGAACCTTTTAGGTCAAAACAGAATGAAAATATTAATTTGCTTTAAAACCCTTTACTTGTATTTGTGATTGATGTAATAATGCACTAAAAATGAACATATAGTGATTAAGCACAATGTAGTAGTTTAGCAGGTTGACAGAGTTTGCTTGTAAATTCATCGGATCTCAAAAATAAATTCAATCAATAAAAATAAATGTAAGTGTGGTGTTATTTCTAGCAGTCTATTAATATTAAACTAATTTCATAGGGTTGTGCACCTCGGTTGCACGGTATTAGTGCTAGACTACAAATCCAAAGGTCGCGAGTTCGATCCCTGCCAGGTCCTAGGATTATCTGTCACTTTCCACTTCTTTCACCTCTGGCAGTATAGATCATGTGAAAAATACCGAGTAGCACCGTGGTTCGGAACCCACGTTAAACTGTAGGTCCCCCTATTACTGGCTGGGTAAGTCAGTTCGAAGGTCGGAGGAAGGCAACGGCATACCACCTCCAAACAGGACCATGCCTAGTAAAGCACTGTGGTGTTCAAAACAATCTTCAGATTGTTGACTGCTTCACCTTTTTTATGTTATGGTATTTTTCTAATCAGTGACTTGGCAGATAGTTGCTGATTTTAATTGTTGTTGTTACAGCTGCATATAACATCTGACCCATTTCATTAACTTTGAACTTTTAACATGATTTTGGTCTAATAATTTATTAAAGAGTAATTCTTTTGCTCATTCCAAGCTGGAATTTGTTATAGGACAGGATATAATAGAAAATAGTAACATTGAGCTAGGTTATTAGTGGGATAAATTTTAATAAAGTTATTGCAAGCCATTTGTAGTAATTAAAACTGGCAGAAAACAAAATCTCGCTGACATTTCCTAATGTTATTTCATTTTATTTAATATTCTTGGAATTTGTTTTTCATTTTCCAGGTTATGCGACTGAGCAAAATTGCACTTGGTCAGACTGCTGCTGGGCAAATGGTCAATCTTCTGTCAAATGATGTAAACAGATTTGATTTGGTTCCACTATTTCTGCAGTTCCTCTGGATAACTCCAATACAGGCAGTAATTGCCACTTACTTTATATGGCAATTTGTGGGCTGGGCATCTATAATTGGTGTTACTGGAATGTTTCTGCAAACAGTGCCTGTTCAGAGTATGTATAACTTTTGTGTATGCATGTTTTCATTGTAGAATTTTGGTGTATGTACCATATCTCCCCCTACATATTTTTGTGAGATTAGTTTTAATTGGTAGCGTTGAACAGAAAACAAATTTGAGATTCCTTTAAACTAGGTAACTTTTTAGTAGTAACATACAAATTCTTTCAAAGTAAAGCAATTTCTAATAATTTGTACCCTGCTATGAGATACTGAATAAAATTGTATTTGCACTCATATATTGAAAACAAAAGTAACATTGTACCACACATCTGAAGTCATAAACTGGTGAAAAAATAGGTGTTCCTGACTGAAGTTCTTATTTATAAAATGTGATGGATATTCAGATGTGAGGATAAGATCTTTATTCACTATTTGAGAGGTGGGGGAGAAATTATTGTATTATTCCAAGGTGAGACATGTTTAATTATTGAAGTATAAAAAGTGAAGCTGCTTCAGTTCTTAAAATAGTTAATTCAAACACAACTGGTTTTTAGCTGTTCACAGCACATCTTATTAGGCATGAAACCATAATTGCAAGGGGAAAAACCTATGGTAGTTTATACCAAAACTACCTTTTCTGTTGTTGCCCATCTAAGTGTCTTACACTTGATACTGCCATTAAAGCAGAGTTATTTAATACTGTTTCCAAAAATTCCTTCGCCAAAAGCAACTAAGTAAATTTTAAATGACAGCAGCTATTAGTGTGAGTAAAGTAGTAGAGAAACACAAATCACTTAATAAAGGCAAAAGTTCCAATGTGGAATCTATATAAACTAGAATCCTTTGAGTATGGATATAGTGACTTCATTCATGGCATTCAGATAATACTACTAACATGACTAAATATTCATGCCCACAAATTGGACAGTTGCACAAGTTACACCAATACTAAAGAAAGGAAATAAGTGTAATTCATCAAAATACAGAGCCATGTCACTGACACTGATCAGTGGTAAGAGTTTGAAGCAATTTCTGCTGACATAGAAAAAAGTCTTTACTTAGCACCAAAAATGATTCTAGACTAAGAAAACACTATATTTCGTAAACTTAACTAAGGAGACATAACACAATTTCTATGAGCCCATCTGCACCACTCTACCCTCCCAACCAAAATCCTGGATTTGACACAGATTGTATTCTAACATTGTAACTCCCCCATAAGAAAAATGTATTGCTATATCACCAATATAGGTTCAGAAAACATAACTCTTCAACAACGTAACTAGGTTTTTATTACCACTAAGTAGTAAGTGTTCTAAATGGGGATATGAAACTGATTCCGTATTTCTATATTTTCAGATGGCTTTTGACATTGTTCCTTGAAGGAAATTTTTGATGAAATTCTGTGGCTGTGGATTAATGTTTGTTATGGAACTGCAGCTATAACTTTGTTATAAAGGTCATACTTTTAGTAATAGATGGAATATCACTGAATAAAACAGAAATGATCCCTGGCTTTCCCCAATAAAGTGTCACAGTCCCCCCTGCTGATAAATCTATATAAATGATACATAACCCGAACAGTGCTCTTAGGGTGTATGTAGATGATACTGCCATTTACCATTCAGTCCAGTCAACAGGTGGCTCAATAGCACAGTGGTAGTGATGGACTAGGAATCCAAAGGCTGTGAGTTCGTCCCTGCCAAATTCTAAGATTTTTATCAATCACTTTTCACTTACTTTACCTCTGGCAATGTTGCTGATGTGGAAAATAGTAGCACCTTGTTTAGGAATCCATGTTAAACTGTAGGCCCCTCTATACCTGGCTGGGCAAGTCAGAATGAAAGTTAAAGGAAGACGTTGTTGTTGTTGTTGTTGTTGTTGTTGTTGTTGTTTTTCAGTCCACAGACTGGTTTGATGCACCTCTCTACGCTACCCTTTCCTGTGCAAGTCCCTTCATCTGAGAATGTGTTCAGCAACCTACATCCTTTTGAAGCTGCTTACTGTATTCATACCCCCACACACTTCCTTCCAATGCTAAGTTGACAATTCCTTGATGTCTCAGAGTGTGTCCTACCAATCTATCCCTTCTTAGTCAGGTTATGCCAGAAACTCCTTTTCTCCCCACTTTGGTTAAGCACCTCCTAATTAGTCACGTGATCTACCCATCTAATCTTCATAATTCGTCTGTAGCACCACATTTCAAAAGCTTCTGTAATCTTTGTCTGAACTCCTTATTGTCCAGGTTTCACTGCCATACAATGCTACATTCAAGACAGATGCTTTCAGAAAGGACTTTCTAACACCTAAATTAATATTAGATGTGAAAAAGTTTCACTTCTTTAGAAATGCTTTTCTCCCCATAGCCATTATGCATTTTATATCTTCTTTACTTCGGCCATCAGATGTTTTATTGCTACCCAAATAACAAAACTCGTCTACTTTTATTGTCTCATTACCTAATCTAATTCCTTCAGCATCACCTGATTTTCAAACATTCCATTCCATTACCTTCGTTTAACTCTTCTTAATGTTCATCTTAGATCTTCCTTTAAAGACACTGTCCATTCCATTCAATTGCTCTTCCAGGTCCTTTGCGGTCTCTGACAGAATTACAATGTCATCGGCAAAACGCAATGTTTTTATTTCTTCTCCTTGAACTTTAATTCCCTCTCCAAATTTCTCCTTCCATTCCTTCACTGCTTGCTCAATGTACAGATTGAACATCATCTGGGAAAGGCTACAACCCTGTCTTAATCCATTCCCAACCTCTGCGTCCCTTTTTGCCCTTACTCTAATAACCGCTGTCTGGTTTTTGTATACATTGAATATAACTCTTCGCTCCCTATATTTTACCCCTGCTACCTTCAGAATTTGGAAGAGTGCATTCCAGTCAACATTGTCAAAAGCTTTCTCCAAATCTACAAATGCCAAAAATGTAGGTTTGCCCTTCATTAGCCTATTTTCTAAGATAAGTGGTAATGTGAGAATTGCCTCCCGTGTCCCTACATTTCTCCTAAATCCAAACGAATCTTCCCCGAAGCTAGATTCCACAAGTTTTTCCATTCATCTGTAAATAATTAGTGTTAGTATTTTGCAACCATGACATACTAAACTTATAGTTCTATAATTTTCACACTTGTCTGCACTTGCTTTCTTGGAATTGGAGTTAAGAGATTCTTCTTGAAGTTGGTGGGTATTTCCTCTGTCTCGTACATCTTGCATACCAGGTTGAACATTTTTTTCATGACTGGCTCTCCTAACATCAGCAGTTCAGATGGAATATCATCTACCCCAGGGGCCTTGTTTTCACTAGTCCTTCAGCGCTCTGTCAAATTCTTCTCGCAGTATCATATCTCCTATCTCATCTTCCTCCACTTCGTCTTCCCTTTCTCTAGAATACTGCCTTCACGTTTTTCCTTTGTATAGGCACTCTATATATGCCTTCAAGAGTTCAGCTTTTCCCTCTTTGTTTAGTACTGGTTTTCCATCTGAGTTCTTGATATACAGCTGCTTTCCTTGTCTCCGAATATTTCTATTATTTTCCTGTAGGCGGAATCTATCTTTCCCCTAGTTATGCATTCTTCTACCATTCTGGATTTGTCCTCTAGCCAGTCCTGCTTAGCCAGTCTGCACTTCCTGTCAGTCTTTTTTCAGATGTTTGTACTACCTTTTTCCTCTTTCACTTGATGAATTTTTATATTTTCTCCTCTCATCAATTAAGTTCAGTACATCCTGTGTTATCCAGGGATTTGTATTAGGCCTTGTCCTTCTGCCTATATGATCCTCTGCTGCATTCACTACCTTATCTCTGAGCTATCCATTCTTCTACTTATTTTCCTCCATTTCAGCCAATCCTTGCCTAATGCTCCCTCTGAAACAATCAACCACCTCTGGTTGCTTCAATTTGTCCAGGTTCCATCTCTTAGCATTTCTACCTTTCTGCCATCTCCTAAGTTTTAATCTGCAGTTAATGACAAGAAGTTATGTTCAGACTCTATATCTGCCTGGTTGTGTTATGATTAAATTATGTTCTGTGCAAAATTCTACCAGGCAGCTTCCTCTTTCATTAGTTTTGCCCAGACAGTATTCACCTAATATTTTTCTTTCCCTTCCTTTTCCTACTACCGAATTTGTCTATCACAATTAAGTTTTCCCTCTCCCTCAGTTGTCTGAATAATTTCCTCGTACATTTCTTCACCACTCCCATGAACCACTGACATTGCTGAGGTGGGGTGGTTTGCGTGCCTCAACAATACAAATAGCCATACCGTAGGTGCAACCACAGCGGAGGGGTATCTGTGGAGAGGCCAGACAAACGTGTGGTTCCTGTATAGGGGCAGCAGCCTTTTCAGTAGTTACAGGGGCAACAGTCTGGATGATTGACTGAGCTGGCTTTGTAACATCAGCTAATGTGGCTTTGCCATGCAGCTACTGCGAACGGCTGAAAGCAAGGAGACACTACAGCCGTTACCTTTCCCGAAGACATTCAGCTCTACTGTATGAACATATGATGATGGCATCCTCTCCTTCTTTTTACTGGATGCAAATTGTTCTTCTGCATCTTACCACTTGCTCTTTGGGAGGGCAGAATGTTGCAGTTTCTTTATCTTCTCTTGTCTCTTAACAGCATTTTAACATGAGTGCCAAGCCCACCTTAGCAAGAGATTTTACTGTTTTAACCACCATCATCACTGCAATCAACAAACTGCACAAGATTTTTGCTCTGAGTTTTTAATGCATGGTGGGTTTGATCTAGTGTTTTTACAAAAAGTAGCTGCACCCATTTTAAGTCACGTCGCTGGCTATGAGGTGATATATCAATCACAACACCAAATGCAGCACTGTGGTTCTCTGTCAGAGTGAGCTGGTGCCTGAAACTGTCCAGATGTTGCCCGCTGGTCAAGAGATTGCGGTGGACATTAAAGGGGTGTGTTTCGTTGATGTGTATGCACTCTGGCAACAATAAAATTAGTGAGATCTATCTTTTAAAATAGTGAAGTCACCCTTTTCCTAACTACTAACAGGAGCCTTGCCCTCAGTGGCGACTTCAACTGTGTTGCTGCTGCACAAGTGCCCACCCCCAATAAATTACCCAAACTTGTTGCCCTCATCACTGCCAAAGACCTGAAAGACATGTGGCGCCACTTTAACCCCACTGCCTCACAATTTACCCATTTTTACAATATAGGAGCCAGCAGAATAGACAGGATTTATGTAACTACCCCTTTTACACCTCAGCTGATCATCATGCAACATGTGGCCTTCAGTGACCATGCTGCCTATGCCTGCACAATGAACTTTGATTGGCAGTATGAATTACACCCTCATGTGTATGGAAACTAAACGTTGAACACCTTTCGGTGGATGACCTTTGCACTGAAGTACACAAAATGTGGAGTGTGCCTTGCCAAGGACAACTACTTCCTCTCCTCACTCCTGGTGGACTTTCTTGGCTAAATCGTGCCTACAGACTGTTCTACACGAGTACTGTCATGAGGCAGCTTACCAGAAAACACACGCTGGAATTTTTCCAGCACTGTCTCCAGGACACCATTGTCCTATCAGTGAGGGCTGAAATCATGTCTACCTGAAGTTCTGAGACATTGTTGGGGAGAAGCTTACAGCTCTCGTCAATGAGATCCTGCATGGACTGGCTATCCCTGAGAAATTTCTGGAAGGAAGAATTGTTCTCATCTCCAAAGTACAGGGGCCTTCTTTCATGCAGGACCTGTGTCCCATTACGCTCTTGCATTGTGACTACAAACTGCTGGCTTGTTGTCACCAGTTGTAGTGAAAATGTGATGGACTAATTTATCAGTACGTATCAATTTTGTGGTGTTGCCAATAGGAACATCTTTCACGCTACCTCAGCATATAGGGACGCTGTGGCACATGCAGCAGTCACTATCATGGGGGCTGGCATCCTGTCCATAGACTTTGCTAACACTTTCAATAGGGTAAGGCACAACTATCTGCTATGTGGTGTGTGTGATGTTGCAGTTTGGTTTTGCATGGTAATCATTATTGGTTGGCTCTCTCCGGCCATTCCAATAAGGTGGTCATGCCAGGGTTGTCAGATATCGATGTTTTTGTTGTCACTTTTGACCCCCCTATTGCAGGCAATAGGTGTCACAATCACTGGAATCAGCATCTACACTTCCTGATTCCTGTGTGCAGCCTATGCAGACATACAGGTGTGTTCCTGTAACAGCCTGTTGATGTAGATCAAAGAACAGGCTTGTAGCACAAGAATCAACCAATGGAAGACAGTTCTCGTCTCGATAGGGCCCCATGGATTCTGCCCCGCAATCGTGGTCGTGGATGAACAAACCATCTGGGCATCACTTCCTGTTGACAGAGGATGCAGACAAAGAGCTGGAAAAAGGTTCTTGACTGCATCAGAGGGCATGTGTAAGATACATGCCACCCATCGCCTCAACCTCCACCAAAGGGTTGCACACAGTAATCCTGGCGAAGGTTTGTTTTGTTGCCCAGCTTCTTAGTGTGCCAAAGCTCTTAGCCAGGTCAATTTTGCAAGCGGTCTTGTGGATCGGCTGCTAATGACCTCGGCAGTAGTGCGCCCCAAAACCACAGGAACAGCCTTCTGGCTCCTGTGGCACCACCAATTGTTAAAGGTCCGAGGTGCAATGTGCGTCCTGGACAAGTCAGTGGGAGTGTTAGGTGTTGTTGACTCGTATAGCAAGTGCAGAGCCCCGCTTATACATTGCATGGCCACACTGTACACAAACCACCCTACCAGCACGATTGTGGTCATCATTGGCCACTACCAGCCCATGTCAGTGTGTGCCCCCCCCCCCCCCCCCAATCAAATTGAAGGATATTGTATCGACAGGATGGATAGGATGTGTGTGCCTGCTGTGAGCAGACGCAGAGTGAGTTGGCTGCAATTCTCGAACAGCTGAGCGTGCTGTTGGCTATGGTCAGCTGTCTTCAGGCTGCTGTCTCGGGGTGCAGTGATGGTGGGGAGTCTGGTGAGTCGAGTGGGACACCTCAGGTGTCTCATGCTTCGCTCTCTGTCCCTGCTACTGAGGCACCTTTAGGTGTATCGGACGTGGTCGAGCCGCCCTCTTCGCAAGGGGAGTGGCGGGTTGTATGGTGTTAGTCACTCGAGGCGGTAGGCTAATGTGGAGACTGGACATCCGTCCATGCTGTGAGTGGACGTGTGGCCACTCCTTCAGCAGGGTCCGAGCAGGTGCACGGGGGGAGGCAATTATTAGTTATTGGGAGCTCCAATGTTAGGCGTGTGATGGAGCCGCTTAGGCAGATAGCGTCGAGATGCGGAAAAAAGTCCAGCATGCCCTCGGTGTCTCTGCTGGGGGACCTCATCAGAGATGTGGAGGCGGCTATTGTGGGTGCGGGGTGCAGTCGACTGGAAGTCGTGGCTTATGTCGGCACCAATGACGCTTGTCGCTTGGGTTCTGAGGACATCATCAGGTCCTACGGGCGGCTGGCGGAATTGGTGAAGGCTGTTGCCCTCGCACGCAGGGTGCAAGCAGAGCTGTCTATTTGTAGCATTGTTCCCAGGATTAATCAGGTTCCTTTGGTTAGGACCAAGTGGAGGTTCTGAACCAGAGGCTTTGCCTACTCTGTGACAGTCATGGCTGCAGATTTCTGGATCTGCGTTATCGGGTGGGGAATTGTAGGGTGCCCCTAGATAGATCAGGGGTGCACTACACTAAGGAAGTGGCTACTTGGGTAGCAGAGTACTTGTGGAGAGCACATGGGAGTTTTTTAGGCTAGGCGCTCTCTGATGAGCACTCGTATGTCGATATTCAAACAGCAAATTCAGGCCACGTTTGACTCAAAAATTCAAATATAAAAATATTAGCCGCGAACTTACACAGTATTAGAAACAAAGTTCCCAAATTTGCCGCACTGCATGGAAATTATTGTGCTCAGATAGTTTTGGGCACCGAAAGCTGGCTAAATCATGATGTGGCAAGTTCTGAAATATTTAGCTAGGTGTGGAATATATATATATCAGAAAGATAAAGTGGATACAACTGGAGGAGGAGTGTTCATCACTGTAGACAAAGATATTGTTTCTACTGAGATCGAAGTTGAAAGTAACTGTGAAGTTATCTGGGCACGTATAACATGTCTAAAAGAAGTAAAGTTAATAGTTGGGTGTTTTTACCGCCCCCCCTGTAGCAGTTTTAGAATCATTCAAAGAAAGTCTACACCAGGTAGTGCTTAGGTATCCGGGCCATGTAATATTAGTCGGACACTTGAACCTTAAGAGTATAGATTGGGACCTCTGTAGTTACAATTCAGGCAGTACAGACAAGCAGTCTTGCGAGCTACTTTTGGACGCATTCTCCGAAAACTGTCTTGAGCAGTTAAACTGGGAACCCACGCACAATGAAAATATTTTAGACCTTATAGCCATGAACAGGCCTGACCGTATTTACGATCTCTGTGTAGAGAAGGGAATTAGTGATCATGATATCGTCATAGCATCGATGGTGACCAAAGTTCATAAACCAATCAAGAAGGCTAGGAGCATGTTTTTGTTGGGAAGAGCCGATAAGCAAATGTTAAGGATCGCACTTAGAAATAGAAAATGAATGGGCATCGTTTAATTCCGGGACTATGGATGTAGGGGAATTGTAGACTAAATTTAAGAGCATTGTAAATAAAGGGTTAGAGAAATACGTGCCAGTAAAGATGATTAAGGATGAAAAAGATCAACTGTGGTATAATAATAATAATAATGTTAGAAAGCTGCTGAGAAAGCAAAGACTTTTGGTCTCTAGATTCAAAAAACACGCAAATGATGACAGCAAAAATTAGTAGAGATTTATGCGTCTATAAAAAGATAGATGTGTGAAGCATACAATAATACCACAGCCATACCTTACCAAAAGATGTTTACAAGAACCCGAAAAAATTCTGGTCCTACGTAAAATTGATAAGCGGGTCAAAGCCTCCTGTCAAGTCATTCTTTGATCATTCCGGAGCAGCAATAGATGAAAGCAAATGGAAAGCTGAAGTTCTAAATTTAACCTTTAAGAAATCTTTCACACAGAAGGACTGCACAAATGTACCATCATTTGATCAATGTACAAATTCCGAAATGGAGGAAATAGTAATAGGTATTTCCGGTGTAGAGAAGCAGCTGAGAGAGCTAAATACGAAAGTCTGCTGGTCCGGATGGAATACCAGTTTGGTTTTACAAAGAGAATTCTGCGGCATTGGCCCCCTACTTAGCTTGCATTTACCGTGAATCTTTAATTCAGCGCACGGTTCCTAGTGATTGGAAAAAGTGCAGGTGACTCCCATTTATAAGAAAGGAAAGAGAACTGACCCACAGAATTACAGGCCAATAACGTTGACATCAGTTTCATGTAGGATTTTGGAGCATATTCTCAGTTCGAATATAGTAAATTTACTTGAAATGGAAAAGCTCTCTATGAATCAGCACTGGTTTAGGAAACATCGTTCATGTGAAACTCAGCTTGCCCTTTTCTCACATGACATCTTGCGAGGCATGGACGAAGGGCAACAGGCGGATTGTGTTTTTCTCGACTTCAAAAAGGCGTTTGACACGGTGCCACACTGCAGACTGCTAACAAAGATAAGAGCTTATGGAATAGGTTCACAGATTTGTGACTGGCTGGAGGACTTCGTAAGTAATAGAACACAGTACGTTGTTCTCGACGGCGAGTATTCAGCGGAGACAAGTGTATCGTCAGGCGTGCCCCAGGGGAGTGTGATAGGACCGCTATTACTTTCTATCTATATAAATGATCTGATGGACAGAGTAAGTTGTAATTTGTGGCTGTTTGCTGATGATGCTGTGGTGTATGGGAGGGTGTTGTCTGTAACTGACTGTAATAGCACACAGGATGACGTGGATAAAATTTCTAGTTGATGCGGAGAATGGCAGCTAGGTCTCAATGTAGAAAAATGTAAGGTGATGTGCACCAGTAGGAAAAACAATCCCATAATGTTTGAATACAGAATTAGTAGTAGAGCTTCTTGATGCAGTCACGTCATTCAAATATCTAGGCATAACATAGCAGAGTGACATGAAATGGAACTAACATGTAAGGACAGTTGTAAGGCGGAGAGCCGACTTCGGTTTATTGGGAGAATTTTGGGAAGGTGTACTTCACCTTAAAGGAGACCACGTATAAAATGCTCCTGTGCCCCCACATCTTGCCTGTGCGCAACTCTGCTGTGGCATGGTTGCGTTGATCAATTGCAGGACTCCAATAATGGTCCTGACCAGCTGGGTTGTGGCCCTAGACATGAAGCTGACCCCTAAAATCAGACTAAATGTGACTGTGTGGCTTCTTGGCCACACAGTAGATGCCATCATTCATCTACAACAAAAGGATGCAATCCAATTTTTAGGATACCTCTAGGATAAACATTTGACTGCCCAAAAACTCCCTAAATATAATGACCTGTTTGGGAACTTATTATCTGTGTCTTTGATCCATGGATACTGGAAGACACTCGGTAGTTAGAAAAGGAGGTGTTTGAAACAAGGAAAAAATTATCATTTTATTTCATGTTCCTAAATATGTGGTTTTATTTTCTGTTTTGTTGCCACATTCTGTAATTCTTTTTAATTTTCAAGTTGCCATTAGTCCTTCGTTTGATTCCATGGATTGCTCAGGAACACTTTTTTGTTCTAGGACACATTTATTGTGTCCCTGTAGTCCGTATGGTGCTGGAAGTATTGTCCCCACAATCTTATTACACTCACATGCAGTAGGGTTTCATTTCATTAATTTACATTGCTCCTTCTTTCTGCTGTATAAATTATAATTGTAGTGGGGAATCTCTAAATTTTTTGCCACAAGTCATAGGAGAGACAGCTTTTTCCACTTTTTTTTCACACCTGAAATTCCTTTTTGTTTTTACATGGCCTGTACTGACAATGTGCCAGTAGTGGCACAGGAGCAACTAAATTAAAAAGATTGTTTTATTTATTTCTGGAATGGTGTGAATTTGGGTGGGTTCTAGAGGTGGACAGAGACCCTAACAGAAGAAGAAGAAGAAGAAGAAGAAGAAGAAGAAGAAGGACGACTTATAGTACAACATCCACATACTGACATCTGGGGAAAGCATGCAATCTGTTTTGGTACATTGTGATAGCTTCAAGGTTTGGCATGTGCATTTTGGTTTCTGCACAACTTGTTGGGTGTTCAAAGAGGGCAGTAGTGCTGTCAGAAAGTGGCAAAACCTAGGTTAAACCACATCCAAACACTTCGGGGGTTGGTTGACCACCCCTCGTGACAGATGTCATAGGCTGGGTAGACTGATAAAACAGTACAGGGGCAGTGAACTACGGCAGAACTAGCATCAGACTTCAATGCTGGACAGAGTAAAAGATTTTCTGAACATATAGTGCACAAAGCATTCCTAATGATGGGCCTCCACAGTTGCATGTGTCAATGTTAACATTACATAAATGATTGAAATTGGATGTGACCATCATTACTGGACATGCAGTGGAAGAGCATAGTTCAGTGTGATAAATCCAGATACCTATTTTGTCAAGCCAATTGGAGTGAGAGACAGTTGTCTTCCAGGGGAACAGCTGCTTGACATCTGTACTGCGGGATGCAGACAAGCTAGCAGCAACTTGATTATGTTCCGGGGAAAGTTGTGTGGGCATCCATGGGTCCACAGCAGCTAGTGCAAGGCATGATGACAAAGAAGTATCATACACTGATTGCAGACTATGTACTCTCCTTCATGACATGTTTCTCAATGACAGTAGCATGTTTAAACATCATGTGGTATGTCAAAGGCTAGGAATGTGATTCGAAAGCATAGTAGCTAGTTGTAATTAATAAGCTTGCTCCCAGCTTTCTAGATCTGAATTGAATCGCACATCTGGGATGTGATTAAAACATGTCAGTGCTAATTATTCCTGTCCCTCAAATTTCTCTTCTGGAACATAGTGAGTTCTGAACTTTGGTCAGACACTTTTTCAGGTTTACGAACCTGTGCTGGGCTTCAGCGAGAGATTTACTATCTATTTTCACCAATAACAACTGCTCATTAATGTGCCCTATGTATTGTTACTCTCCATTCTGTCCTTCTCCTTTTGTACTAGTCTTCCTCCATCTCCCCCAAAGAAACCCCTACTGTTTAATCTTACATTGTTATTTGAGCAGTCCATCATTGCATTTTCATTTCACTTTTCTAATTCTTTTTCCTTATTCTTCATTGAACTGTGACAGTGAACAGTGTGACCAGTGTTCATCTTTTGTTTCTCGACATGATTTTTACGTGTCTTAGGTTTTCAAAAGGTATTTGTATTCATCCAATTTTGACTCTTTTTGCCACAGGTTACATGAGTACTCTGACAACGAAGTTCAGAGGGCAGACAGCCATAAGAACTGACGAGAGGATAAGACTGATGAATGAAATCATATCTGGAATCCAAGTAATAAAAATGTATGCCTGGGAGAAACCATTTGAAAAGATGGTTCATTTTGCTAGAAGGTAATGGAATGAGTTTCCTACCATGCACATATTTACATAAATTACAGGTTTATACATAGATGTTAAAAACAACAGTTGCTGTTGGCTGATAAAATGATTGTCTCAAGTTTTAGTGCAGTTGTGGACACCCGCAAATAAATGTTCTGTATAATAAAAATATAGATTTAATCAGAGGTTTTGGTTTTGCTGGTTGCTGGAATAAGAATGCAAAATAATCTGCATACTAGTTTTAATTCTTAAGTAATTGGTATACTTTCATTATGGGGGAACTCTGAAATAACTCTGAAGATTGATAAATGTCATAAATCAAGAAGGCGGATCTCTGAAATAAGTTCACAAATGCTAGTTTGGTTTATATTGTAAACTTTCTGTAATTTTCTATCGTTAAAAGACAAGTCACTATTGGAATAATACTTTATCTGCTGTGTGTGTGTGGGGGGGGGGGGGGGGGGTAAAGTTTCCTCTAAAATTGTAAATTGTTGAATCACCTGTATTACACCATTACATATAACAGAAGTAAATCTTGCTACAGGAGAGGAGGAGGAGTGGTGCAGAGGTAGAAATTTCAATAATCTCCTTACCCCCCCCCCCCCCTCACCAATGCCTTTTAAAGTAATTCAATGCAAATAAAATGTATTTTGAAGATTCTCCTCATTCCCAGGAGTAGAAAAAAGTTGCAAGGGCCTTTTAATGTGACTGCAGTGGCAGAGGCACCATACTGGTTTCGTCTTAAGAGGTGGAATCCAAAATTTTCAGGACAAGTTGAACTATTACACATGTTGGCATATATCTAGTGTAGATAGCCTGGTTCCTTATTGACCAATGTAATAGTTCTTTAGGTAGAGTTCAGCCCAGTGCCAGTTGTGTTAGAGAGAGCGTGTGTGTGTGTGTGTGTGTGTGTGTGTGTGTGTGTGTGTGTGTGTGTGTGTGTGTGTGGGGGGGGGGTGCTGTTATGTACCCTTATGGCTTATGGCTGAGTCCCTCTGACAATGCAGGGATCACACTACTTGTATCAGAGCTGCAACTTCCCCATGCAGGCCAAGAAGTCGAAACCTGTCAGTGTGTGGGGTATCAGGGCTCTCGGCAATGGCCATCGTGCTGAGTGGCCTTTGCTGGTGGTGCCCCTGATTGGAGTGGGTGGTACCAGGGCAGATGTTCCGCACGATGAAACATGTAAAATTAGATAATGGTCGTGATACGGCTGTCTCAGAAGGCAGGAACGATAGGTATTATGCTACTAGCTTTGATAAGGACCTTCCCTCTTGTCTACCCCCCTCTGTCTACCCCCTGGGTGGAGGGCCAGGCACGTCAGCTTGGAATGAAACCCTTTCCATGTTACCTGGTCTGCACCAGGTCAGTTGGAGGGACAGTTCGCCGCCACCAAACTGTTGTACTTGGTTGAACATATTGAAGATAAGTTTGGGGAAGTTGAAACAATGAGCAAGATGTGTTCTGGATCACTGCTCATTAAAACGGTCTCTGCTGCCCAATCTGCAGCTCTGTGTGCCTGTGACTATCTTGGCAACATTTCAGTGTTCATACCCCCCCCCCCCCCCAATCAGTTGTTGAACATGGTAGGGAGTTATCTTACATCGCGACCTCCTCCTCCAAACTGATGAACTCCAGGTCAACCTCGAATGGCAAGATGTTCATTTTGTTCACCATGTGCAGCGAGGCCCTAAGGATTATTACGTGGATACCGGCGCATTTAGCTTGGCCTTTAATGGGGATACTTTCCCAGGGAAGGTCAAGGTAATGATCTATCATTGACATGTGAAGCCGTATGTTCCACATCCCATGCAATGTTTCAGATGTATGTGGTTCAGGCATATGTCTTCTCGTTGCACAGCGGTCCCTGTATGCGGTGAATGTGGATGTCCACTTCATGAGGGGAACCCCTTTGTTGCACATCCTGTCTGCATTAACTGTCATGAGTACCACATTTCTCGCTCTCCATATTGCCCTGTATATAAAAATGAGAAGATTCAAGAGTATAAGTCCCTGGAATGCCTTATGTACCTGGAGGCCCACCGAAAATTTGAGCATCTGCACCCTGTGCAACTGTCTGCTAGTTATGCCTTGGTTCCATCCTCTACCCTTCCCCCCTCTTCATCCCATTCCCAGCCAATTCTTCCGCCTCCCCGTCCTGCACCACCCTTGCCCCCCTCTGTGTGCCCCTTCTCCCTCCCAGCTGGAGAAGTGCTCCCCTATTCTGGCACTTGCTGGTGAAGGTGCTCCATCCCAGGGTTCCTCATCCTGGCATCACCAGATAGGAGATCCTCAGCCTCCAGCCGGCTGCCAGATATCCAGTCTGATACCAAGGTCACCCAGTCCTCGTCGGTGCCGGACCTTACTGACGCCAATTCTCTCTAGGACCTTCCCTTCTGTCCTGCAAGAGAGAAAGAGAAGGAGAAGAGGAAGAAGAGATCAAGGCCCTTCAGGTAGTCCTGGAGGCACCACCTTTGTCCTCACGGCCAAATAACCCCACTGAACTTGCCTGATCCGCTGTTCATGGATGTTGTTCCTCCCCTGTCCCAGCTTTGTGAAATGCATCAGTCCATTCGCCTTCCATATGGATCCTCAATCTGTTCTCATCCAATGGAACTGTAACGGCTACCACTGTTGCTTTCTGGAGTTGAAACATCTTATTGTCTCTTAGTCGGCAGCTTGTGTTGTATTGTAGGAATCAATTTCACTGATGGCCATTCACCAACACACCATGGGTTCTGCACTTTATTGGAACTGTGTTCGCCCCCTACAAGCATCTGGTGGATACTGCACCATATTTAATACGGACGTTGTTAGTTCATGGATCCCTCTCTGTACCACACTGGAAATGGTTACTGGTAGGTTCCACTTAAACACTCCATTAACAGTTTGTAATCTGTATCTACCTCCTGACAGGCCACCTATGCCTGCTGCCCCAATAGCACTACTTTAGCAATTCCCTCCTCCCTTCCTCATTCTTGGGGACTTCAATGCCCATCTTTCATGCGGCGGTGCTTCTACAACTAGTCGGGGCCACCTTGTTTACCAATTCATTGCTGATCATGACCTGTGCCGCCTCAGTGATGGCTGCCCATCCCATTTTAGTGCCGCTCATGGCACCTATGGCACCTTTTCTTCCATAGACTTTTCACTCACTTCTCCCCCCCCCCCCTTTTCCCTTTATTTCATTGGTCACCGCATGACGAACTTTGCGACAGTGACCACTTTCTGTTGATTGTTTTACTTCCCTCACACTGGAAGCAGCACAGGATACCTTGTTGGGTTTCCAGTCATGCTGATTGGCCTTTATATACATTCCAGGTGGTTTTCACATCATCCCTGTTTGACTGTATAGATGTTGTCATCAGTTATGTCTAATGCAATTACTCGAGCTGATAGCATTGCTGGCCCCAGGTCGACAGGCCCCCCTCCTCGCCACCACCCAGTTCTGTGGTGGAATGCAACAATTGCTTTGTCAATTTGTGAGCACCGTCAAGCCTTGCAACATCTTAAGTGCCACCTGTCCCATGTTGCCATTGTCAACTTTAAATGCCTTCGCGCCAAGGCTCATTATATAATCAAACAGAGCAATCGGGTGTGCTGGGAGTGTTTTATCTCCTCAAAGGGTCTTCTGTACCCTTGTCAGGGGTGTGGTCTATGCTCCACTGCATCCAAGGTTGCCAACAGCTGTTATCAATCCCTGGCCTTGCCTTACCTGATAGAGTCCGTACTGATCCATCGGTTATCGCAGAGCACTTCGTGGCTCACTTTGCGAAGGCATCGGAGACGGCTTGCTACCAGGAGGAACCTTACAACAAACCCTTCACAGAATGGGAACTATGTCTGGCCCTTTCCTCTTCTCATGATTCTGCACCTTGGCCTGATTCCATCCATAATAAACTTGTGAAAGATCTCAGCCTCCCACAACAACACTATCTTCTCCAGGTATTTAACCACATTTGGCTTAAAGGGGTTTTTCCCCTCACATTGGAGGGACAGTATAATGGTATCTGTTATTAAGCCTGGTAAGGATCCATCATCCCTGGACTGTTACTGGCCAATTAGCCTAACAAATGTGTCATGTAAACTGCTTGAACGTATGGTTGCCTACAGACTATGCTGGACTTCTGTCACCTTATCGGTGTGGGTTCCAGAAGAGCAGGTCCACTATCGACCATATACTTTCAGTTTTAGTCAATCAGAAAGGCCTTCTCTAAATGTCAACATCTTGTTGCTGTTTTCTTTGATTTATGTAAGGCATACAACACTGCTTGGTGTCGTCATATTTTATTTACCCTCCATGACTGGGGCCTATGAGGCTCCCTGCCAATTTTTATCTGTCAGTTTTTATCCCGCCGCATGATCCATGTGAGGGTTGGCTCTTCCTTCAGCTCTCCACAGAACCAAGAGAACGATGTTCCACAGGGTTCTGTGTTAAGTGTTACAATCTTCTTAATTGCTATTAATGGGTTGGTGAGCTCTGTTGGGTCACTTTGTCACCACTGCATTGTATGTCAATGACTTTTGCATGTGGTACAGCTTCTACTTGTAGCCTTGGCTGAACACCAGATTCAAGGTGCCATTCAGCGGGCTTCCACATGGGCTCTCTCGCATGGTTTTCAGTTTTCCCCTTCTAAAACGCAAGTAATGCATTTCTGCAGTCATACTACAGTCCACCCTGACCCACAATTCTTCTTGGATACTCAACTCCTAGAAGTCGTGGCACAGCACCATTTCTTGGGCCTCTTTATTGATAAAAACAGACTTGGCTGCCCCATATCTGTCAGCTGAAGATAAGCTTCATTGGGAAACTTAAAGCCCTCTGTTTCCTAGCTCACTCATCCTGAAGTGCAGATCGTACAACACTAATATTTACCGGGCTCTGATTCAGTGGTGATAAAATTATGGGTGCCAGGTTTACGGCTCGGCAGCTCCTTCTGCCCTGAAATGGTTGGACCTCGTTCACCATTATGACATCCGTTTGGCTACGGGTGCCTTCCAGACCAGCCTTGTTGAGTCTCGTTGCTGAAGCGGGAATCCCCTCTGTTCAGACTAGGCACCATCAGCTTTTGGTGTCCTATGGCATTGCCATTCTTAAATTCCCTGTTCATCCCACCTATCACGTTCTCTTTGAGGGTGACAGTTATAGAACTCCCTATACTCACCCTTGGTTAGGTTTACCTGTTGGATTGCGGCTCGTTTCCATTTGTAGCGACTTCAACCTCCCTTCCCTTGACTGTATGTGTTGTGCTATACTGCACACCTCCCCTTGGTTGGTGCCTTGTCCGCAAATCCGATTGGATCTCTACCAATCCGTGGAAGCTTAAGTCTCCCCCATAATCATCTGGCGTTTGCTGCACACAGTACTTAAAGAATTTCAGGGTGCCATGATTTTCTACACTGATATATTTAAATTTACTGGTCATATGGGATATCCATTTGTCTCCCATTGGTGTGGAATGCCATTCTCTGCCAGAATCGTGCAGTGTGTTTATGGGAGAACTAACAGCTATTAGTAGGGCACTTCATTTTATTAAACAGTTAGCTCTGGGCTGTGTTTTGATCTGTTCTGAATCAATGAGCAACCTACAGGCCATAGACCGATGCTACTCCTCACATCCTTGCTCATTGGTAGCCACGATCTCCTTGCTGACCTTCGTCACACCGCTTGCTCCATTGCTTTTCTCTAGGTCCCCAGTCATGTGGGTATCCTAGGAAATGAACGGGCTGACCACTTGGCTGGAGTAGCTGTAACTCCCTGCCCTCTTCCCCTGGGTTATTCTGGGTGCAGATTTGAGAGTGTAGGTGAGGTTGCTACTCGTACAGGACTGAAACACCAACTGACAGGCTACTGCTCTATCTAATAAACTACGCTCCATCAAGTCGACCACTGCAGCTTGGAGTTCTTCCTTATGCCCTTCTTGGAGGGAATCCATCGTCCTCTGCTGTCTCCACATCAATCACTCCAGGCTGACCCAAGGTTTTCTTCTGCATAATGAGCCTCCCCCACATTGCGGTTGTGGGGCCCTAAAATCTGCAGTTCATATCTTAGTGGAATGTCCGCTCCCCTTGGCGCTCTGTGCCAAATACAGAATTCCACACTCATTGCCCTCGGATTTGGTGAATGACTCACGGATGGCTGACAGTGCTTGGATTTATCCGTGAAAGCGGTTTTTACTCTTGGCTATAAGATTTTATCTCTGATACTTGGACAGGACGGGTGTGTTTGTGGCCCTCCGTGCGAGCAGCAGGGTTTGGAGCTCTCCCCTCCCCTCCCCCCGACGACTTCCATTTCTCCTTTTAACTTGGTTTTAATTAACGTTATACCCCTTTTTACATTTTTAGGCTTCTGATCTAGGAGCATATACTGTTCTCCTGTATCTGCTTGTCGTCAAGAAACGGGGATTCTAGATATGTCGCGACATTCCTTGCAGAATTTCACTTTTTCTTTGTTTTAGTCCTGTTCTACTTGATTTTTACCCCTCTTCAGTTCCTCTATTTTACTATCTGTACTGTACTGACCACACCCACTCTAGTGTTTCATACAGAGGTCATGAGACTGAGGACCTAGCTGTTTGGTCCCATCAACCAACCAACCAACCAACCAACCTATCTATGCTTATGGTCAGCTTGTGAAACAACATTCATTGCCAAGTGGGAGCAGTGTGTTTACTGCGGAACTGGTCACTATTTGTCAGGCTCTTAAACATTTCAGAGACTGCCCTGGGGAGTCTATAATTAGTTGTAATGACCCCCTGAATGGCCTGCAAGCCCTTAACCAGTTCTTTCCTAACCACACTTTGGCATGGTCAATTCAGGATGCTGTGTTTAGTCTAGGCAAGTCTGGTCACTAAGTAGTCGTCTCTGAGAATGAACGCCTCGCCAAGCAGGCTACACCTCAATCCCCCTTAGAAACTGGTTTCCAGGAAAGAGATCTCCGACTGGAGTTAATAAGAAGCTACTTGGGCTATGGAATTCTGAGTGGGCCGACTAGAACATGCCAAATAAATTCCATGCAGTTAAGCTGTCTACGGCCATGGGGAGGTCCTCCCTGCAAGCATCTCGTAGGCGCTCTGTTGTACTCTACTGCCTGCCGTTTTGGTGCTCATTTGACAGTGGTCGACATCCTGTTGGACTGTCCACTCTTAGCTTTACCAGTTGTGCTATCTTGTCTTATTTGACAACCTGATTCTCAGGTCCTCATCTCTGCAGTACCAAGTCATTGGTAGCCTCTATCTCATAGATTGTCTAAGATTTTCTGTGTACAGTGTGGTTGACTCATAGGTTTTTATCCTAGTGGTCAGCCAGTCATTGTATTCTGCTGTAAAATTTTAGTTTCATTCAGCACTGTGTTAATCCCTTTTGTTTTTTCCTCACGTTGTATTGTCAGTGAAATGTTCATTACCAATCGGTACAACTGGAGGGTTTTACCTTCTCTATGTTCAGCTACAAATGGTTTTGTTTACATCCAAATGTTACATCTTTGCTAGGAATGCTTTGCTTTCTCCAATGTTGTTCAATTTGCACATTGAGCAAGCTATAAAGGAAAGCAAGGGGAAATTTGGAGAAGGAATTAAAGTTCAGGGAGAAGAATTAAAAACATTGCGTTTTGCCGACGACATAGTAATTGTCAGAGACAGCAAAGGACCTGGAAGAGCAGTTGAACGGAATGGACAGTGTGCTGAAAGGTGCATATAAGATGAACATTAACAAGAGTAAAACAAGGGTAATGGAGTGCAGTCTAAGAAAATCAGTTGATGCTGAAGGAATTAGATTAGGCAACGAAACAATAAAGGAGGTAGATGATTTTGGTTACTTGGGAAGTAAAATAACAAATGATGGTCGCAGTACAGAGGATATAAAATGCAGAATGGCAATGGGTAGAAAAGCGTTCTTGAAAATGAGAAATTTGTTAACATTGAATATTGATTTAAGCCTAAGGAAGTCCTTTCTGAAGGCATTTGTGGGGAATGTTTCCTTGTATGGGAGTGAAACATGGACGATAAACAGTGCGGACAGGAAGAGGATAGAGGCTTTTGAAATATGGAGCTACCGAAGAATGCTGGGTGGATCGCATAACTAATGAGGTACTGAACAGAATTGGGGAGGAAAGGAATTTCTGGCATATCTTGACTAAAAGAAGGAATCGATTGGTAGGACACATTCTTAGACATCAAGGAATCGTGAATTTAGCATTGGAGGGAAGTGTGTGGGGTAAAAACCGCAGAGGAAGACCAAGAGATGGATACAGTAAGCAGATTCAGACAGATGTAGTTTGCTGTTCTTATGTGGAGTTGAAGAGGCTTGCTCAGGATAGGGTATTGTGGAGAGCTGCATCAAACCAGTCTCCGGACTGAAGATGACGACAACAACAACAACAACAACAACATTGCTAGGAACAGAGGACTGATGACCTAGTAGTGTAGTCCCCTATAAAATACCAACAACATTATATCTAATATTTTTACCACTCATAAATATTTGGTTGTAGTAGATTCGCCAAAAACCAATCAACAGTTCGAATATGGTGCTTTACGTTATTACATTTTTCATACAAAATTTAATGCAAATTCTTTGATCCATCTTTGTCAAAAGAAGAAAATTTTTTCGGTATGTGAAACATGTAAGTCTTTATGGCTGTTCTTAATAAATTAAATGTTAAAAATACTGAAAATGCAGATACGTGTCATGAACATAAAAACAAAATGGAAAATCAGATCCACCTATACAGCCCATGTAATTAAATTCATAATTTTGTGCTTGCTTTCCATGTTTAGGGCAAATATTTAATTTGAGAAAATCAGTAGTGAAATGAGTGCCAATAAAAATAGTCTTGTGGTTTTTTGAATAATTGATGTGAGTCATTTAAATTTAAGTGTAGGAAATGTACCAAAAACAATTGCTCACAAAATACAAAGCAGCCTCTGAATTATGTAATATTCACAGCTATTTGTAAGAATTCCATAATTCAGAAACATCATTGTCACAGCAGTATTAACATGTAACTTTTCTGCCACTGTAATTTATCGATTATTCAGTATTTCAATCTCAAAATTTCAGCCGAGAGATCAGGGTTCTTAGAGGAGCATCATATTTACGAGGAATTCATTGTGCATTCATGGTGTTCACTGAGAGAACTTCTCTTTACATCACACTAGTAGCATACACACTCCTTGGACATTCAGTTACTGCTGAGAAGGTACGTGTAATTTGGAGTAAACTTAAGTGTGCAGCTACTGTAAGAACAACTAGTAACACATTGTCTGTCCTCAGGTATTCTCACTAGCTCAGTTTTTCAATGCTCTTCAGTTGTGCATGGCTATCTGTTATCCATCAGCTGTGCAATTTTCAGCGGAAGCAAAAGTATCTATTCGAAGATTAGAGGTGAGTGTGCCAATGATATCGAGAAATAAACAAAGGGTCTGCTTATAATTTTGTGTAGATGAAATCCAATGAACGTACCTTGCCTATTGATTCCTCCTCCCCCACAGCCTTCCCCTCCCCCACTCCCCTTCCCTTCTCCCATTTGCTTCCCCATCATGAACATTCGCTCCACCGCAACTCCCTCCATATTTTGCATCCATCATCTTCCCTCCTCTGCGTCCTGTCCCCCCTGCTCAATAATGGCAATCTTCTTGTACTGCACACAACAATCTTCTGATTGCTGAAGTAAAATAATTGTGATAATTCTTATTTCTAATTACAGGCATTTTTAATGCAAGAGGAACATGAACCAAAGACTGTAACTGGTCATACTGAGGAAAAGAGTTCACACTCCAATGGTCTTGTGATGAAAGGTGTTTGTGCAAAGTGGGCTCCTGGCTCGATATCGGAGACTTTATCAAATATAAATTTCCAAGTAAAACCAGGGAAGCTGTGTGCTGTTATTGGCCCAGTTGGGGCAGGAAAGGTATATTGTTATATAGTCTCTTTCTTTCTTGTTGTCAGTGTGTGTGTGTGTGTGTGTGTGTGTGTGTGTGTGTGTGAGTAGTAATAATAATGGTGGTGATTTTATTGTTAGGCCATTATGGCAATAAACAATGTCAAATACATAATACAATAGTTATGGCAGTAGATAATGCCAAATACATAATACATTTGACAATATAACAGCATTACATTTCTATGTTACAACTGCTAAATTCTGTCATATCATAGAATGGGTGGTCAATTAACCAGTCATATAGTGTTTGCTTGAATGTGCCTTCAGGTAGATCTTGTATGTTTTGTGGGAGCATATTAAATAATTTGTGCCCTACAAGTTCATAACTGTTTAGAGATTTTTAAAGTCTATGGTATGGGATGTAGATACACTTACTGTTTCTTGTGCTGTAGCAATGTACGTTTTCTCTACACTTTATTTTAGGTAATTTCTGTTTGGCTTAAATTAGAAAATAGTATATCGCTCAATAAATAAGACAATGTCATATCTCAATCGCCATTTTTGACTTATACACATGGGTCGGTGTGTTTTGGTCTGTTCTTATAACTGTAAGAGCATCACATCTGGGCTTCCATTATTTTATCACTGAGGAGGAGGAGGAGTGTCCTTATTGCATCATGCCAGTTCTACTACATCATTCATCACAATACTGTATGACATCAGATGAGTGTGTGTGACACTGCACGGGAAGGCTGCAGCTTGTTAATTGAAGCATGTCATATTTTGTGTTGTGACGGATGTTTGAATAAGTAAATATGGTACTTTATACATGAATAATGTATTATTTACACTTGAGACATTATTGTACTGAATGTATTAATCAACTCCTCCATCTCATGTTAGTGTTATTTCGACATATGACGTCATTTCACTGAAGGATTC
This sequence comes from Locusta migratoria, assembly GCA_026315105.1. NCBI lineage: Eukaryota > Metazoa > Arthropoda > Insecta > Orthoptera > Acrididae > Locusta > Locusta migratoria. The sequence continues at coordinate 346,326,857 of CM048745.1, forward strand.
GATCTTGAGGTGTACTATGTCAGATTGTGACGTTATTGAGAGTTAACCATGTTGTTAATTCTGATCTTAAATATTGCATTAAGTATAATTGTGTCACTCTTGGCGCAAGAATTGATTCAAAATTAGAAAATGCATTGTTTTATTTGCAATTGTCAGTCTTGCAGGAATGTATTTTTATATTCTTTAAGACAATACTAGGCCCATACCTCATATTGCGTTTCCCAACTAGTTTCTTTCAGTAGATTGCCATGACTTCTCGAAGAAGATTATTGATTTTGTTAGCTGTAGCTGCAAACGACAGGCTGCCGATGATACGTCAGATGGCACAAATCAATCAGACCAACAATGAGATATTGTAAAAAAGACTCAGGATGTGGAAACAAAAAAAGAATATCAGAGTCTGCAAGGTAGTTTTCAGAAATACATTACACGATAATGACCACCCAATTCGAACAGTTCAGAACAAATGAAACAAGGTGCCTGTAGTTATCCTAATTGCTTTCTTCTGCAAGATAAAGATATCATGCATACCACTAAAGTTTGCCCAAAAGCTAATGCTGTATGTTGTTATGCTCTGAAAAAATGAAAAATAGGAAGTTCTAACGTAACTACTGGGTACACGGTCAATGGGACGCCTTAACAAATAGATTACTCTTGATAATCTACCACTAATATATTGTATGTGTTGACCCTAAGACAGCTTACCATCTAAATATACCCCCCAAAACTTAACATTGTGTTTCATCTGTCAGAGGCTTCTCTTTCAGACTGAAGACCATCTGCTGATTTTTCTTTTCATTAAATAAGAATCCATTAGCTCTGAACAAACTGGATGCTTGAGCAAATGTCTTTTCAGCACAAATTTTAAGACTAGTTAAATCATTACTAAAGTGTAGAAAAGTTGTATCATATGTATAGAGCCCAGTACTGGATTTGATGAATGCTGGTAGGTCATTTATCATAATTATAAAAACAAGAAGGGTCCCAAAACAGATCCCTGTGGGATACCTATCTTAACTTGTTTTATATTGGACAGTTTTTTGGCAACAGACTACTTGCCTACAGTTCTGTAGGTATGACTCAAGTATCTTAAGACTGCCATCTCTGATGCCATAGTAGTTCATTTTTTCTACAAGTGCTGTGTGGTCTACACAGTCAAAGGCTCTGCTTAGATCACTAGTGACTTGAGCATAGCCTTTGTCTTAAAACACTTTATGTATTTGACTACTGTGTCTATGGCATCAACAGTAGATCATTTTTTCTGAAACCATATTGTGATGTACTAATTACCATTATATTTTCAAAATAAACATTTAGCTGTTGGTAAATAATAAACTCAAATAGTTTAGAAAAGGCTGGGACAATGGATATTGGCCTGTAACTAGAGGGTTAGTTTTCATCTCCCTTTTTATACACTGGTACTACTCTAGATATTTTAAGTCAGTCAGGAAAATGTCCCTCTGATAAACGTTTGTTAAGACAATATATTAATGGGTGCACAATGTATTTGATTTCTTTCTTTAGCATGTTGCAATTTATGTCATATACATCAACACTATCTGACGATTTCGTCTGTTTCATGGTTTATAGTACACAACTAGGCGATACCTCTCAGAAGGAAAAATTATTTGCATTTTTTATTTTTATTTTATTTGAGATACATATTCCATAGATCCAGTATGGCGTGAATATGCATGGATGTGGAACGAGTCAAATGCATGTACAATATGTATATCATACGATATAATCCATTAAGTCATGTTACACGTGGAATCGAAATGATTCAAAGTGGATACGATACAAAGATACAATAGAGTTAAAAAATAGTAAAATACAAAAGTACCAATAAAAATAGAAAACAGTACAATACAAAAGAACCAATAAAAAAATAGAAAACAATATAGATAAATAAACAAAGCAAATATACAAATACATAAGAAGTTGCAAAAACGAAGTTTTTAGTGCAGATTAGTTGTGGTCACAGATTAAATCCATAAATCTGAATTGCTACTGTTTATCTCTGCTGAAGAATTCATCTACAAAGCAGAAACATTTTTCCAATAGGAATTCCTTTAGCCTTTTTTAAAAATAGTGTTGTTTCCTTTTAGACACTTTATCTTAGTTGGGAGTGTGTTAAAGATTTTTGTACTTGCATACTTTACCCCTTTTGTACTAGACAGATTTTTCCATTCACAGTGCATATCACCTTTCCGTCTTGTGTTGGAATGATGGTATGCCTAATTTGTTTCGTATTCAGAGCAACTGAGAAGTGTGAAATCCATTAAAAAGATTGCAACATTAAGTTCTTGGAGGAACACCACATAGAATCCGGACTACTTTTTTCTGGCTTACAATTTTTTTTTTGAAAGTGGTGAGTTGCCCCAAAAGATTATTCCATAGTTCTTCGCTGAATGGAAATAGCCAAAATATGAAGACTTTAATACATTGATGTCTCCAATTTTGGAGATTATTTGGATGTCAAATGTTGCTGAGCTAAGCTTTTTTAGAGTTTGCTGTATGTGGTATTCCCAGTTGAGCCGGTTGTCTATGTGGACACGTAGGAACTTTGTGCACTGAACGCTCTGTAACTGTTGGCTCTCGTGTGCAATGATAATATCTTCTGACCTTATGCAACTGAATTGGAGCTGCATATAATTTGTTTTATTGAGATTTATTCCTAGAGTTTGCTGTGAACCAGTTCAGAACATTTGGAAGTGCTTGGTTGGTATTTAACTCTTTCAGTGGAGGTTTTGCTGGCTGTCACAATACTTGCTACCTGCAAACATTGTGATGCAGTTAGCACTTATTGCAATCTGAGATAAATATTAGATATCAGTAAATCAAAGTGTGTTCTGGATTACTCAGTTTAGTCACTAACTAATCCTATAAAATGTCACCTCAAAAGCCCTACCTTCATGTCCTCATAGATTAGATGTCAGTGTATCTGCCACTGTGTGTGTAATATTAAGCTTACCACTTGCTGTTTTCTGTTAGAAGTGCAGTCACCCGGTGTTTGAAAGTGAAAAGTTGGGACAAATTCTAATAAATCATTGGACGTCACTATTACTTTGTACAGATACAAAGGCTGTTAACAGTTAGCCAAAAATATTGTTAAAGGAATACTGTTATTTTTAATACCCTGACATAAGTTTTTAACACATTACTGAGTGTGTGATGAAAGTTTAAGAAAAAATGAGGATGAAATGTGTTCTCTAAATGGCATTGAATGATAGAAATAAATTTACAAAAGTCTCAAAGATTTACAGGGATGAACAAACAAATGAAAAATAAAATATGCCAGTCTGTAAGCTCATATAAAGAATGTTTCTTTGATTTACAGCAGTAGCATACTTCTTAGTTGCAATTCATGATAGAGGTGGGCTAAACTAAAATATAGCCCCTTTGTTGGTGTAGGTTAAAATTTATTATCTGGAAAGTGGAGATTCCCACAAACATCACGCCTTCTCCAAACACACACATTTGTAATAGTGTAAATAAGATTACTTAATTTCTATTTTGCACTCTCCACAGGCTCAGGTAGCTTTGTTATGATCCACATGATTCCAACAGTCAATCATTTTGGTTTGCAACAACAACAACAACAACAACCTGTACACACATTCAGCACCAAGTCAAGACTAGCTTCACAGCCCTGTGCACTTAAGAGTTGACAAATATGAAATGATTGCAGCTGCATCTTTCCTGACTTGTCAGATTTGTAGATCTATAATGGGAAGAAAGATGGGACAGCACAAACATAACATTGATACCTTGATGTGTAATGTATGTAACCCTCAGTACTGAACTAATACTGCAATCATGCAGCGCGTAAGCCATTCAGTAATTGACACCCGATGATGGTCATTAAAAAAAATGTCTGAGTGCTCTTTCATGGCTCAAATGTGGTTAGGGAATTGACACACTTATCAATTTGGAGCTTGCTAATAACGAACAGTAGACAAAACTATTAAATATAAATTCCCATCACAACAATACATAAGCTGAAAACATTACTCCCATGTTATGTGGATTTGCTAGAACCATTTGTAATAATCTTTCCTGTTACTGGTAGTTACATAATTTCTTCAACAGCAATTCCAACATGATGTATATTTTTAAAAATATTGTCTACATTGTTTTTAAATGTAATATATTCAATTACGGTGTTCCACTGAATTCTCTCTAACAAGATGTTGTAAATTTGGCATTTCGTTGTTTTTTAGTTTCTTAGTATGAATAATTATCAGTAAGTATTTTTATAAAAAGGATCTAATCATTTTATTCTAGAGCTCCCTGCTTCATGCAGTTCTTGGTGAACTTCCAGTTACTAGTGGTTCAATAAGTGCTGATGAAAAGATATCATATGCTTCGCAAGATCCATGGTTGTTCGTTGGATCTGTACGACAAAATATTCTATTTGGACAAGAATATGATTCAAAAAAGTATCGGGAAGTCATAAGAGCATGTGCGCTCACAAGAGATCTTGAACTTTTTCCACATGGTGATAAAACTATTGTTGGAGAAAGAGGTGTATCACTGAGTGGTGGTCAAAGAGCAAGAATAAACCTTGCACGGTGAGTTACTAATGTTCTTAATTACAAAATGAGGTTAATCAGTTAATTAACTTATATTTTTTGACTGTAAGTAGCTTTGTAGTTTCAATACAATCGTGCTTTAATCTGATGTGTGTTCATGATAAGCTCTTTAGAGTAACAAAAATTAGAATTGAATTGCTGCTGCTGCTGCTGCTGCTGCTGCTGCTGCTGCTGCTGCTGTTACTACTAAAACGGTTCCTAAAGTATTGCACTATATAAGCACCATTAAACATTCATTTATTTGTAAATATTGTCCACATCATTTCTTAAATGCCTGTAGTGTGATACTGTAACTGTTGTCGAATTCAAGAAAAGGGCATAATATGCTTTACTTTATGAAACAGATTAAAGACATGCTGCACTTTTTAAGAACATGTATTTTCAACAGCTATGAACCAAAACAAAATTTTACAAAGATATACAACAAACCAAAGATGTAAATATAAACATTTCACTTACACTTCCCCTGAATGTTTATATTGTCGAATAAGTACTTAACACATTCCAATTAATGATTTTAAATATTGAAATCAAACATGTGGTACCGGTTTGGTGATAATGTCTCCAGCTTGCTTACTGCCTGGTACATACTCGATAGTTGACTGGCCTTCTTGAATTTTCTCATGGATGTAATGCATATGAACAGCAATATGCTTTGATCTCTCGTGAAACTCAGGATTTTCGGCAAGTTTCATGGCACTTGCATTATCAACAAGGAGAACAGGCACACACTTTAATGATGAAATTTCCTGATAGTTTTGGTAGCCACATGGCTTCTCATGCTCGTTCATTGGCAGCCACACATTCAGAATTGGTTGTTGACAAAGATATGCATTGTTGATGCTTACTTGCCCAGGTAACTGCTCCTCCACAAAGTTTTGCAACCATTCCACTAACTGAGTGTCAAGTTGCTGGATCACTGGCATAATCAGCATCTGTGTGTGTGTGTGTGTGTGTGTGTGTGTGTGTGTGTGTGTGTGTGTGTGTATCTTAAGCCTTCCACTTGCATGGCTAGCTTCATACTTTATAACCAATGACACTGTACCTTTGATGTATTTTAGAATACTTTTTACCAAAGGCCAGTGAATTTCTTGAGGATTCTCTAAAAATTGTGACACACAACCCACTGCAAACATTATATCAGGTCTTGTACCAACAGCTAAATACAGAGGACAGCCAACTGCTTCTCGATATGGAGCATTCATTGGTTTATTGTTAGTCAACTCATCTGGCTGTTGATGAGGCAAGATTAGGGTTAAAACGTTACAGTATATCATTAGCATAACTTTCTTGATTAATCTCTAATGATCCATTCTCTTGACATATAATATTAATATTTAAGAAATATCCCACCGGCTCAATACTAATCTTGAACGCACCTTGAATTTTTCTCAGGAAAACTTCAATGTCCTTTTTACTAGCAGATATTAATCTATCATCTACATACAGAACAACCATACATTTGTCATTACAATTTTCTTAAAAGAATAGGCCTTGATTTCCACAAGCCCAAGATACACTAGAAAGTCTTTGAATCTTAGATTCCAGCACCTTGGTGATCGTTTCAGTCCATATAAACTTTTATGAAGCTTGCACACCTGATCAGAACCATCATTAAATCCCTCAGCTGTTGCATATAAATCTCTTCTTTTAGGAAGCCATTCAAAAGGGTAGATTTTACATCAAACTCTGCCAAATGAAGATGCTCACTAGCAGCAATACTCAAAATTGCTCGAACTGTATTGTATCTAGCAACAGGACAAAATGTTTCATTATAGTCAATACCTTCTTGTTGACTAAATCCACAAACAACTAATCTTGCCTTATAGTGACAAATTTTACCATCAGTTTTATGATTAATTCTATAATTAAACCCAATGACTTGTAATGGGCTTGCGATCTGGTGGCAAAGGTTCCAAACTCCATGCAGCACTTCTGGAGATACAAGGAATTTCTTCCACTATCTCTACATGTCGGCTCCGTAGCTCTCCCTTTCGTGGAGGCAACGAAATTCTTGGGACTCATGCTGGATCGTAAACTTTGCTGGTCCCCACACGTGTCTTACCTGGCTGCCCGTTGTGTCCGATCCCTTAATGTTCTCCGTGTCCTCCGTGGCACATCATGGGGAGCGGATTGTACCGTCCTGCTTCACCTTTACCAGGCCATTGTTCAGTCGAAGCTAGACTACGGAAGCCTTGTATACTCTTCTGCACGGCCGTCGATTCTCCGCCGTCTCAACTCTATTCACCATCGGGGATTACGCCTGGCGACCGGTGCATTTTATACCAGCCCTGTTGAAAGTCTGTATGCCGAAGCTGCTGTATTATCCTTGACAACTCGGCGTGACATACACTTGTGTCGGTACGCATGCTGCTTGCAGTCGATGCCCAACCATCCATCTTACAGATTATTTTTTGACGACTCACTCGATCGCCAATATCAGTTGTCTGCGATAGCCTTGCTTCCACTTGGAGTTCGGTTTCGCCGCCTGCTTCAGCGGCTCGATTTTTACCCTTTCTTCAACCTGTCGGTTGAGCGAGAGCCCATTGCCACCGTGGCATCAGGCCCAGGTTCACATTCACCTTGAACTTAGTTCGCTGCCCAAGGAGAGCACCACGGATTTGGACCAGCCAAGGGAACTAAGGTGCTTCAGTCACCGTCTTCATGACCACTACGGTCGGGGGTTCGAATCCCCCCTTGGGCATGGATATTTGTGCCGTCCTTAGACTTAGTTAGTTCATAAGTAGTTTGTAAGTTTAGGGACTGATGACCCCGTAGTTAACTCCCATAGACTGGCTCGAGGCTTGTCGAACTCCGTTTGCGGTTCAATAATGGCATATTTATCTACACTGATTGTTCAAGAGCACTGATGGTGTCGTATCTGCCTTCGTCGTTGGGAACGACCGTTTCCAATACAAGCTCCCTGACCGGTGCTTGAATTTCGCGGCTGAGCTTTTTGCCCTCCACCAGGCTGTTTTATATACCTGCCGCCACTGCCATCCTTTTTATGCCATCTGTTCGGACTCCCTTAGTGCCCTGCAGAGTCTTAAGGACCCTCTCTCGACCCATCCTCTCGTGTATCAGATCAAACGCTCCCTCCAGTTGGTAGCAGATGACAGCTGTCACGTTTCTTTTCTGTGGGTCCCTGGCCACGTGGGTGTGCCCTGGAATGAGACCGCCGACATTGCAGCCAAGGCAGCAGCTCTTTCGCCTCGCATGGCTACTTTTTGCATCCCATCGGACGATGTTCAACCGGCTCTTTGCTGGAGTATTGTCGTCCTGGCACAGTGCGTGGTTCTCACTCCACAAGAATAAATTGAGAACTGTAAAACTGATCCCGACCGCTTGGAGGACCTCCTCACAACCCTTTCGTCGAGAGGTGGTCATCCTGGCCCAGTTGCGGATCGGTCATTGCCTTTTCAGCCACCGTCATTTGCTAACCCCCGACCCTGCACCGCTGTGCTCCTGCGGTAAATTGCTGATGGTGGGACATGTTTTACTGTCTTGTCCCAATTTTAATCATCTCCGTATAGCCCTTCACTTTCCGTCTACTCTGGAGGAACTTTTAGCTGATGACACACGAGCGGCTGCTAGAGTTTTGTGTTTTATCAACATGGCCAATCTATCAAAAGATATTTAACCCTTTTAATTGCTTTTATCTTTCGTTTTTAGCCTTCTTTTGATACTCTATCTGGTAGTTACCAATTTTTTCGAGATCTAGCGAATCTCTGTTCTTATGTGGGCGCTAATGACCTTAGCAGTTGTGCACTCTAAAACAAAAAAAAAACAAAAAAAAAAAAAAAAAAAACAAAAAAAAAAAAAAAAAACCCCAACCCCAACTCCATGCAGCATTTTCCTTAAAGCCATTTGTTCCTTCATTGCCTTTCTCCAGTGTTCATGGTCCACAGATTTAATAGCATCTGTATAATTTTTAGGTTTGTTTATTTCAGCCAGCATTACTTCAATAAGACAATGTGGCTTCTTAAGTTGATGCCTGTCTTAGTTGTCTCTCACTAAACTTGCTTCTGTAGAGTCTTTAAGCACATTTGCTTTATCTTCAGGATGACTCTTAGACTTTTCATCGTCCATTTCAATTGGAAGTAGTACCACTGTCCTTCTAGTTTTCTCTGGTTCACAAATAACATCCTTACTCCTAATAATTTGGTTTTCCGATTCAATCCACACTCAAAAACTATCAGTGCCATCAGAATAACCAACAAAGATACATGCTTTACCTTTTGGATCCCATTTCTTTTGGAATATGAATGAAGCACTTAGCTCCAAAAAATATGAAGCTTATATAGCTGTACTGTCTTTCCAGAAAATACCTCGTATGGTGTATGGTGTTGAGGTAGCAGTGTGGATGAGCTAATTCCGCAACAGCTCTGTTGGTATGCTCAGCACACCCATTCTGCTCTGGAGTGTGAGGATTTATGACAGTAAATTGTATGCCATTTAGTTTCGTCAGCTCAGTCACTGCGTAATTGTCAACCCGTGTTCACCATCACACTGAATCACTTTTGGTGATTTACCACAAATATTCTTCACAATACTCAGCATTTCTGAAATCTTCTCTACAGTCTCCAACTTTTGCTTCAGAAAATACACAAAGCATAGTCTTGAGTAGTTGCAAGTAAAGCACAGAAAGTATTCAGCTCCTCCCACTGATTTACACTCCATAGGCCCAAACAAATCTGCATGGAGCACATCTCCAGGGTGTGTAGAACACTGTTGACGTGTCTGAAAAATGCTTCAATGCCGCTTCCCCTTAATACATGCTTCACAAAAATCTTTGCTAAAGACTTCAACACCATGTTGCTTCAAAAATTGTTGAACATGCTTGTTCTGATGACCCAAGTGTACATGCCAAATTTGCAACGATTCTTTAGACGAAAGATTTACCTCGGCATTAACGGGATGAACTGGTTTTGTTACTCAAATCAGCATCTTCAATAGGTTACCACTGCGTATACCACATGCTTCTACAATACCACTGTTTCGGAACTCTCACTTGTCTTTCGATGAATGAAAGTCTAATTCCTTGTCTATATGTGGTGATAAAGAAAAAAGATTTCTTCACCCTTCTGCAGTGTATAAAACATTATTCATATAGCACAACTTCCAGTCTCCATTAACAAAAGCTTCAAAATAAAATCCAGTTCCTAGTGTGTTCAGAGTCAAATCATTGCCCATACATACATTCAGTGGTTTTTCAAACTTAGTAAAAGATGTATACCATTCAATCTTCTTAGCCATGTGATATGTAGCCCCACAATCAGTGATCCTCGAGTCCTCGTCCAGTTCTGCACTCATTATTCCACAAATGAACGCCTGGTCAGGCAAATCATTTTTGTTTTGATTATGGACACGTTTTTGTTTAACACTTGGACACACATTTTTAATATGGCCAAATACACCACAACTGAAACACGTAACCTTTATATTTTTTGACTTCTTGTATTCATCTGCTGAAGTAAAAAAAAATTCTTGCCACTGACGACGTCTGCACTTTTTGTTTCTTTAACATTTCATTTGGTAGTGACCAGTGCAACAACCTCTTCTCATTCCTCCCTCCGATAAGCACGAAGACTGTCATCAGAAGTTAGCACATCCGTTAAATGTTTAACTGTCTGCTACTCTTCAGATCATGCCCACTAGGACTGGCGTAGACTTTCATAGCTGTCAGGTAGTGTATCCAGTAGTCGCACCATTAATGATTGTTCATCAGGTTTTATGTTTAGCTGCTGCACACGAAGAACCAAATTTTCAAAACAAGCGAGATGTTACCATGTCATCACTTGAAATCATATGAAAACAAAAAAATTCTGACTGAACAGAATGTGCAGCTTGCTTTGTTCTTTGTTCAAACATGGCATGTAGCTTGTCCCACATCTCTTGTGCATTCTCAAATGCAACCAACAAAGCCAAAACTTCAGATTCAATAATCGTAACTATAATCTGACTCGCAGCCCTATCAGCTTTATCCCATGTTCTTAGTGCAGCATTAAAGGTTGTGCTGTCACCGTGTATTTTTCTTTCAGTATTTCCACAGCACAAATAATACCTTGAATTGTTCATTTCAGGATATAATATATAATTCAAGCTGTTCTTCCCACAAGGTCTGGCTAGTCCGTACCTTGTATTGTAGTTATAATCAGACTAGTATCTGAAGTTGCTTAATGTGGTTATCAGGACACCTGGAAATTTTGTCAATAGCTACATTTAAAAGATAACTATTCTTTCCAATAACATTAAACTTTCTTCTTTCTTCGTTAAGAACATCAGTTTTACATTTCTGATTCTGATAGGGACTAAACGAAATCCTAATTATGAATACCAATTGCTTTAAATCATCAAACAACAGTCAGTCATCTTCAAATAACCTTAATCTTCTCTCGTCCTTGGCACTGTGCAGTTCTCTTACTCCTTGGCAGTGAGCACAAATTCATTCGCGAAAAACTGCGGAAATAAATTCCGTCTGGCAATATTTGCTCACACAGTGCCAAACCCTTTATAACACAAACTATTTGAATATCTTGGTCCGAGCTAGAAACCAGTAGCGTACAATGTTACACTACAATGTGTCTGAGCTGTTGTAGCATCCACTGGCAGAGCCACCGGTTTTTCCATGTCGCCAACACAAACCACACATGCACCATCTGACGCAGGTAATAAGTTTCACACAGCAATTACCATATTGTCCAATTTTCGCAAAAAATGTGTGACAAAAAAGAAAAGATTAGATAGTACAGGAAAGAAAAAAATTGATGTTGAAGGAACTGGAATCTAGTAGTATGAGAAGGAGAATGAAGAAAAGTTGCAAAACATGGACTACTGGAAAGGGAGGGAAAAGGAACATACTTAGTGGATTTTTACATGAAGTATAATTTAAAAATCAGCAATACTTTGTTTAAAAATAATTACCAGTTTTTAGGTACTGAAAGGTTTAAAATCAGTTATTTAATAGTAAGACATAATTTTCTAATGCTAGATGTGAACTGACTAATTTAATGAGGAAGAGCAGATTCAAATGAAAGGGGGGGGGGGGGGGGGAACACAGAAAATCAGTTTGGAAAACATGGTTTTCTTATTTGGAAAAAAAAAAAAACAGCAAACTTATAATTATTTAAAGATAAAAATAAGTCTAGTCCGCAAAATTTTACAATTTATTATTACAGGTAGCCAGTGTCAATCTAAGATTAGATCATCTTCAGACCTCTCGCTGAAGATGTTCAGGCGGTGAGCTATCTAGGAAACACTCCGCTATGGATTTCAGTTTTTGTTACATTCATGCTAAATGGTGCATGTGATCATCTGCATTCTGCTTGTCTGGTTTTGTTTGTCTTTCTGACATTACATCAGGATTTTTAGAGTGCTATCCTTTTTGAGTTCCACCGACAAATGGCACATTGCTGTTGTTGCACCAACAAAGAGATACCACTGTGAATGTGACATCTTGAATGAATGTAGTAACGCTGATGATGGTTAATTAGAATAATTTTGTAGTAATACACCTTCACACACATCAGTTAGTAGAGCTCGCCAGGACAGTTCTTCAGATGATGATAGTGAAGATGAATAAATTCGTATAAGGCCACGCCATAGTGACAGAGAAATTTGATTGGCAAAACCGTGATTTCAGCCCAACACTTAATGCATTTGATGACTCATCTTCATTATATAATTGCCAACTCAAGTGTTCTATCCTTTTCTAATGCTGTTTCTATCAGAGGACCTGTTGAACTTAAAACGAAGTGATTTTACACTTTCACCACGGCAAACACACAGGAATCGGTTTGTTCTCGACTAGCCAGCTGGAAGGAAATGGTTTTGAGGAACTGTATAGCTTCATTGGTATTTCGCTTCACGTGTCTCATATTAAAAAGTTGAGAATAAAGGACTAATGGTCCAGAGATGTACTTCTGAGTACACCAATTTTTGGCGAAGTTATGTCCCATGACAGTTTTGTTACTTTTGAGAATGTTAAATTTCAGTGACAACTCGGCGAATCGTGGAGATGAGTTATATTAGGAAAGTAATTGATATAGCTCATGTGGCATTCTGCAGTGCATTTAATCTGTACAAAAAAAAAAAAAAATTGTTGATGGAAAGCTTATTCGTAATCAAAGCTCGCTTATCTTTTAAACAGTTCATTCCTTCAAAATGATGTAGATTTGGAATCAAGACAGTGTTGTGTGACTATAAAACTGGATACATCTTAGGTTTCATTGTAGACTCAGGCACAACAACAGAAGTTGAAGTCCATAATTTATCAGAAATGGGTATTTGTAAAAGATTTAAAGTATAGCTTACACTATTTTCAGCTTATCACAAAAATCACTGTTTATGAAAAAATTTTAGACAATTGAAAATAGTAGGTGGCTGAAATTTTTTCTTCCCTATCTGTTTCCAATTAAGTTCATGTTCAGCATGCATTTACATTAGGTGATATTAAGATTCCAAAGTTTGAACTTTATATTCGTGTCGTGCGTTCAAATTTGATTTAAATTATCTTAACATTATTGGCCTGTGTTGGATGAATGAATACACCTTTTTGCAGCTAAAAATGATGTACTTTCTAATCGAATGAGTCTGGAAAGTTTTATAGAACAAAGATTGTTTGCAAAATTATGTAGAAAATACTGCAGTTTCATCCTTTTTTTAAATCTTCAACTTTGCACTTAATTTATTCATTATTAGAAAGTTGCACATAAACAAAACTTCACGTTTCAAAATCTTGTATTGTTAGGTTACCATATGCAAAGTTTCATGTTTGGCATAGCTTTAGTCCGTGTTATGACACCAAATGTTGTAGTTTTTTTGGGTGTCAATTTTTTAGCAACATTGCTTGAAATTTTCTGGCTATATATAGAATTAATTGCTGAAGTTGTTTTGTTATTTGTGCTTTTCGGCGACTCATTAGTCTTCTGTGGTGAGCAAACAACCTATCCACTAAAATATTGTTGAATCCTTCCTGCAATTTCCATTGACATTTCTGAGAGATATTCAGAGGAGGCAGCAAGGTTTTGGTTCCCACCACAGGACATATACCACACAGTAACAAAGAAAAACTCTTACAGCAGTTACCACTAAAGATGTCAGTGTTTCTTTAGCACTTCCTATACTGAAGTGTTACTCTTTGGCTCAGTCCTATTTGGTATGGCTCCATCACTGAATAGCTATATTTATGCATTGGTCAAACAGTTGTTTTGTAAGCTTCTTCCTTTGTCAGTGGTCTAAATTTCATTGATTCTTCTAATAAATGTGCCTATCCATGGTTCATTATATACTCATGTTCGATTATTAATTGCTCCATGCCCTTATTTGTAGATATTTTACTGAAGTCACTGCTTTTAAGGATAGTTCTGCAGTAATGTAATCTTATACTGTTTTTCTATGTATTCTCCAATGTGTTGTATTTGTTAATGTTGAGGATCAGTTGCCACTCCCTACATCATGAACAATCCAGTGTAGATCTTCTTAAAATTTTCTAGCATTCCAATCTCTCTGTATACTGTAGCATAATAAACAAAAAGTGTTATGGAACTTCCAACATAATATAGTCGATCATGTTACTAAATTGTGAAACGTAATTTTCCTGACACACCCTTGAACATGCTGGAAATTACCTCTACTTTGGAGGGCATACGTCCATTGAAAATGACATGCTACATTCTGATTGTTAGACTAACTGATTGGACTGAAGAGTGTGTCATTTTGTGCCTTCATATTTTCTCAGAGTTAATAAACTGAAGGAGAGGCATTGAATTAAAATTTGTGCTATGGCCAAGATTCGAACCCAGGAACCCAGGAACTCCTGTTTACTAGGTGGGCACTATAACCGTTAAGCCACCAACACTTAAAGGTTGTGATGACTGCATGGATTGTCTTCAGACCTGTCTCCCTCCACAACACAATCTTAAATTCTGCCTCATGTTCCTATGAATGATTTGTTGTTTCATATTTTCTGTAGTAAGAAACAGTGAAAATTTTATTTAAAATCTGCAATTAGAGGAACAACTTAGGAGCCTGTATCTCTTGCATTTTTGTTCTCATAGAGAAATAGGGAGATCAGGATTCCACATTGCATTTCCTTTCAGAATGCACGTGGCTTCCTACAGATGAGATTTTCTGTTTCCAATAATGTCATAATACTCTAGCATAAAACATTCCTAAATTCTAAAATGAGCAAGTGCCAGTTTTGTTACACATCTGTTTGATGATCCTTTTTGAAAATTGAAATTATTCTTGGTTTTTCCTCCAAAAATATAAGATCTATAAAAAGAGTAATAAATGTAATAAAGTTGCTAATACAAGTAGAACATGCAGTATAATTTTTCTGCAGTTATAATATATAGAGACACTATCTTAAATTTATATCCTAATATTATTATTTTAAATTACACTTCTTTTCCCAAAGACAAGGTAAGCAAATTATAATGTGGCAGTGACAGTAGGGCTGCCACATGCCTGGGTAGATGGTGAATGTTATCAGTTTCTAGGGAAAGGCAGCTGGAGGGTGAAATAAGTCAGACTCCTCTAGTCCAGAAGTACGTTAAGGTTGAGTATCATTTCATTACAGAATATCCCAAACTTACAGTTGCCAATGCTAATGTTGTGCACATGTTTTTCTGTCACATTTTCTTTTAGGATGGTAAGTGGACTTGCTTTTTCCAGTTTGAGTACATGAACTTCTGAGTCTGCTATTTCAATAGCTTACCTGCCATGTAATATTGCAATTCTCGTGTTGGAATTATTACAGTAACAGCCACTCATATTTGCATGCCAGTAGTGCAGTTCAATTCTATTGCCCAAACTCTGACTAATATGCCAACATATGGTTGGAGCACTACAGAACAATGTACAGAGATTTCATTGACTATTATAGCAGTCTTCTGTAATAAGTATCTAAATTTTGGTCATACATTAACATAAAATGTACAAAACTTAATTCTCATAAACTTTTTAATGATCTACCATTAACCACCCATGAAACCAGTGAGTGGATCATTGTTATTCATAAATAGTAGAATTGTGGAATATATTTTCAGTTCAAAAATTTAAAGTGGTGTGACTGTAATTGTCTATTTTGCATGGCACAGCCGATGTTTGTATGGTGAAATATCTATCCTCCATTATATTGCATTCGTATTGGCATTAATATGAAGGTGTACTTAAACAATTACTACAGTTTTTCTATTGCAGGGCAGTTTATCGAAATGCAGACTTGTACCTCTTGGATGATCCCCTTTCTGCTGTGGATACACATGTTGGTAAACAACTGTATGAAGACTGTATCAATGGGTACTTGCGTACAAAAACCCGAATCTTAGTTACCCACCAGTTGCAATATCTTAAGGATGCTGATCACATAATTATTCTAAACAATGTAAGGAAATTCAGGTATACAGCCAATTTCAGTATTTCTTGGTAGAAATAAAGTCAATTTCTGTATTTCTCCCTTAATATTACTAATTTTAGAATTTCTGACTACTACTATTTTCATGGTCTCAATTTGAGAAACTGCAATATTTGTTCCTGAAAATTGACAAAATGTATTAGAATTAAATAGTTAGTAGATTATTACTAGGTTAAACAACACAAATCAAAACTATATAAATAAATTTTACAACTGAGCATAGTTAGAATATTTATCAGATGGTGTTTGTTTTTTTCCTTGAAATGTTAAAAGTTATTGATAAAATCATTAATAAATCTTTATGTTCGCAATTTTTTCTCGGACCAAACTGTGATTCAGAATATCTTAAATCACTGGGTAGACATTGTCTTCAGTTAATAAAAGAAATATCAAGTTCTTGCAGAACTAAGATCATCATAGAAAGACTCTATCATATTATTTCAAATGTTGCACCAATACATTAGAAGGTGTAATACACTTGATCATAGGAAATCTCAAATGTCCACAGGGTAAAATAGAAGATCAAGGCACATTTAGTGAACTTACTCTCAGCAAGAAAAATTTTGCAAATATGCTGGCTAGCAATCAGGAAGAGATTAAGGAAAGTATAGCAGCATCACAAGAGGAACTGAGACAACAGCTGTCAGTTACTTCAACTATTGTAAGTAGTACAGTAATACAATAGAATATATGGAATACTAAAAATAATCTAGAAATGAAGAATGAACTGGATCACTCATAGAAAAATTTCCTTCATTTCTGAACAGCAGTTTCACAGATGAGGCAAGACCACTGAATAGCTGTCAGTATATTGCTCTCATAGGATCATTAAAAACAAATTAACAGTAAACAGCACAGAAAATTACGTGAAATTATTGTTCTCATGCTTCATTTGAAACCTGAAGAAATAACACAATAATAAGTACTTAGTTCTTCGCTATGGCAATTAGCAAAAAAAAGTAAACCTAGAACTAGAACATGCCACACTCTTATGATACTAAAGTATTTCATAAATAGTTCATTTTTAACCAAGCTAATTTTTTGAATTATTATTTGCAGTTTTATTGTACAGTGTAATTGTTTTACTCTCCGATAAATGCTTTTAAATTGTGATTTGGTGATCAAAGACACTTATGGCTTACTGTCCCTTCTGCTTCTCTGATTGGATGGTTAGTGCCACATCCTTTTAGTGTGGATAAACCTGGGTTTCTTGCTATTGCATTAGACTCTGGTGAGATGTATTGGCCATTTGGATGCACCTGAAAATAACATGTATGTCTTAACCAAACTTAGCAATTTATTTATACCTTACACATTTGTACTGGCCATTTTAAAAGGCTATGAAAGGACACCAGCAGTATCACATAACAGATTTTGTTAAAGTACACATTTAACTTACAAAAACTTCTGAAAAATTTCCCTCCCGCTTAAAACGATTTGTGTCAGACATATGTCATTACATTTAAAAATGATCTTTAAAATAGATAGTCCCCAGACCAGGGGTGGGCAGTTGTTTTGGCTCGGGGGGGGGGGGGGGGGGTGTTTGCATTGCAGATGCATAAGTTAGGGGAAGGATGCACTTCTCAAAATGCATTCATCAGTTAGCTTTGCTTTTCACAAAAGATATCAATATACCATAAAAATTAATAAATATAAACTAGTCATAGTGTTCAATTTAATTTCACTAATTCATAATAAAGGTAAGTATATATAATTCCAGAACAAGTTAAATGACACACATGTGCCGGCCGCGGTGGCCGAGGAGACTGAGGCGCTCCAGTCACGGTCTGCAAGGCCACTACGGTCGGGGGTTCGAATCCCCCCTCGGGCATGGATATTTGTGCCGTCCTAGTTCGTAAGTAGTTCATAAGTAGTTTGTAAGTTTAGGGACTGATAACCCCGTAGTTAAGTCCCATAGACTATACAAACATTTGAACATTTTTTTTTTTTTTTGAGACACATGTATCACCATTTTGCACAATTTATTTGAAATCGGGGCTGAGATTGGTTCTAGAAATTCTCATCACAGCCTGCAAGTTAATGTCTGTTAGAGCTTCAGTACATGCTCTTGTTGATATTCAAGAAAGAAAAACCTTCATTCACAAATATATGTAGATCCAAATATTTAAGAATATTTTCCAAGCAAATTTCTTCACACACAGAAATTTTTCAGTTAAGAAAGAATTCTAAGAGTGAACTAATGTCACAAAATTAAACATTTCTTTCACTGTGCACTGTCTAATGTCAATAAGTTGAAGTTCCAGCTCCTCTGGTGTAGTGTAAACATCAGTGGTGAAGCAATCCAACAGCAGATTAAACTTCTGAAATCTTGTGAATCCAGCCTCCAAACTCGACTGATAGTCCCCAATATTATCACACACACGTGTTCTGGCCCTTTTTCTTTGTAAAGGGTAATGGCTAAAATTACCTTCATCTGCTTGCCTTGAAAACAGTCCTAGTTTTGATTTGAAAGCTTTTACAAGTGTCCACATTTCATGTGCAAACAATCCCTTTCCCTGCAATGTCACATTCGGATCATTCACTTTTTCAAATATATCAGCTGAAAACATAATCTTATATCTCTACTCTTCACATCCTATTTTTGTAACAAAATAGTGAGGTACCTCCTTTGTGTCCAGAAATAATTTGATCCTGCAATCCCAAGACTCAGTTTAACACACAAATTGCATCTTCATACTCAGACTCTGTCCTCAAGGAGAAATTGGAGATGTCTGTGATGGAGTGTCTTCGCAGTATTCAAACAAATCTTGACCAGTGATTTTATCCTTAATTGGAATAATGTCAAGTTATTCCCCCCATTCTGATAAAATGTTCATAAATTGCAGGGTTAGAGATGAGTACTTGTGCAGTGACTCCCCCCCCCCCCCCCAATCCATTGCCAAAGAAAATCAAACAAAATATTCACTCAGAATCTTAAATTGTTCCGAAAGTTTGTCACTCAGTAAGTCAATGTGCTGCCCTATAGTGTTCCTCAACAATGGCATACTTTCAAATTTTTGGTTTTAACATTGGGACAAAATATGCTTGCACACACTACCATACACTGCTCAATAAACCTGTCGTCCACAAGATTTGTTGTGTTTATCAGGGATATAGGTGACCATGAAAGTAGCTTCTGTAGCACTACTTTGGAGCAGAGTTTGCTTTATAAATAATGCTTATAGCTTCTTCAGCCTCAAGCCTTCCGCATTCTTGATCAGAAAGTTTGTAACCAAATTTGCTAATTTTTTTTTTTTTTTTTTTTTTTTTTTTTTGGGACACATTAAAGCTGTTGCCTTATTCCCTGTATCAACAATGAAATATTGTTTCTCCAGTCTTCATTAAGCACACAACACTTACACCGGTCTTTACACCTCTTTGGAGGGTTCACTATTACACGAAATCAGTAAACTGAGATATTTACTGCCGCACATACAAAACAGAACTAAATGACCAGGTCAACTGGTAAAGCACTGTATGCCTTATTATGTTACTTGTTGAGAAGATGGAGCTTTCCCATCAGCCATTGCACCAAGCCTAAACAAAATTTTTCAGGGTTAGCTGGATCCTCCATCACTGAGGTAGCTGATTGCAGAGCCCCCATAATTCACTGTGTCAAAAACAACTCTGTCCATGCATATAGAATCAGCACTGAGCTTATGTATGACATTAATCCCAATATATAATTTTGCTTCTACTGAGAAGGAAACATCATTTCCTGGAAGATTTTTGGCAGTGTTTTGGTGGGCCGCACAAAATTCTTTGCTATGCCGCATGTTGCCCACCCCTGCCCCCGACCATCATCTTCATTACAAAGACAAATGCGTGACTGACCAGTATCTAAGTGGAGCCCAATGTTAGGCCATTATGTACAGAACAAAGATAGATTCACAACTTTGTACCATCCAATCATAACTGAACATCAATTACACCTCTGAAGTCCAAATAGTATTACATTTTTTAAATTAAACAAGATATTATTTGAAACTCCCTGGCAGATTAAAATTGTGTGCCGGAACCGGGACTCGAACCTGGGACCTTTGCCTTTCGCGGGCAAGCGCTCTACCGACTGAGCTACCCCGACACGACTCACGATGCCGCCTCACAACTTTACTTCCGCCAGTACCTCGCCTCCTACTTTCCAGGAGTGCTAGTCTTGCGTTTTTGCAAGAGAGCTTCTGTGAACTTTGGAAAGTAGGAGGCGAGGTACTGGCGGAAGTAAAGTTGTGAGGCGGCATCGTGAGTCGTGTCGGGGTAGCTCAGTCGGTAGAGCGCTTGCCCGCGAAAGGCAAAGGTCCCAGGTCGAGTCCCGGTTCTGGCACACAATTTTAATCTGCCAGGAAGTTTCATATCAGCGTACACTCCGCTGCAGAGTGAAAGTTTCATTCTGGAAGATATTATTTTATGTTTGTTTATTTATTAACCTTTCAGCATGTTTACCATGCAATTGGCTTCTCCATTTGGGTTGTAAATATGACTTAATTTACATTAACTACAAACATATTCTTAAAGTTTCTTTAACATTACTGTTGTAATTATCTCATTGTAAGTGTTAATAACTAGTAACGGTGATTTTTTAAATGTTTGTGCATGTCCTCAGTTACTTTCAAAGTATTCATCCACTTTATAATATGTCATCTTAAATTTACTTAAAGTAAGAGTTTGTACCTTCTGTGGAAGTTCATTATACAGTTTACATCATACATGTTTATGGCTGTTATTTATCAGTTAGTCTTGATTGTGATACATCTAACATATTATTGTTTCTGATATTACGCATTTGTGTGTTTGATCTTAGTTTTTCTACATATTTTCTTTTATATACCTTATACAGTAGTACATATACAGACTTGGGAGTGTCAATATATTGAGTTGACTGAAATGGTTCCTAGGGAATTCTCTAGCTCGCAGCTCTTCCATACATCTAATTGCTTTTTTCTACAATTTGAAGACTAGGTTTGCACCTGGTATGTTCCCCATAACAGCACCGCACACTGCAACTGTGACGGAAAGAATGCATAGTAGCAGAGAATCAGTAATGTTTTGCTGATACAATCTCTTGGTTTATATAATAGAAAAATCACACTTCAAAGTTTAGAAGTGACGGATTTCATATGTTCGTCCCAAGAAAGTCTTGAGGTCCAGCAGTTTAACACTTGCATCTTTTTCTTTCCATACCTTTGTTAAAATAATCTAATTTTTTGTTATATTTATACACAACTGGTTAGTGTAAACCATTACTTGTGTATTCTCTGGATATATAATAAATTTTTGCAGGGTATGTAGTTTGGGAAGTCATTAATGTTGACAATAAAAGGGAATGGTCAAAGAACAGAGCATATTGGGATTCCTCTCATAATTTCCATCAGTTTTGATCACTCCTTGTTAGCATACACTAGCTGTTGCCTGTTGCATAAATGTTTTTTGTTTTTCTTTGCATTTAACGCTATGGTGTTCTAGCTTTTTTATAATAATCATCGTGAGAGATGGAGTCAAAAGCTTTACTTCGTTCTATAAGCTGAGAATTATTGAAGTTTCATTTAATTTTTGGATTATTTCTGATGTTGTTTTCTTTGTCTTCTGAATTGTTAAAGGTCTCTCTCTCATTAGTGCTTGTTCACACTCCTCACTCCCATGTCTTTTTGTTCTCAGCCAATCCTAAAGTTTTCTTTGCTACTTAAGTTATTTGGAACATTTCATACATAGTGGCCAGTCTTCTGCCATTTTTGTTCTGGAGTGTGCTTGATATTCATCTGCAATAGTCCTAAATTTCTTTTCCCTTCCAATTTACACATTGAAGTCACCAAGAAGTATTTTAACAATCTTTGTAGGTATGATAGAAATGTCAGGTTCCAAAAGATCGCAGAATTGATTTACTTTCTCCAGATTTCTTCTGTTGTCAGCATTTATAGGTTCATGACAGTTTGAGGGTGTAACTGTTATTCTTACAATTTCTTGTTAACATGGATATTTTTTCTGAATTTGATCTAATTTCTGTTACTGTCAAAGATATTTTTGTTTACATAAAATGCCGTTCCAAAAATTGGCACGTTTTCCATTATTCTCATTTGTTGGTTTCACTTTCTAAATTCTATAATGTTGTGTACCAACTACTTTCTCATGTAAGAATCGTGTTACCTGGACTGCTATAACTTGTATGTCATCCTTCTGTAGAAATAATTCTAATTCCTTTTGTTTAAAGAGGTTTAATTTTAATGGTTTTGATCAGTATTTCTTTTTCCTAATGTTGTTTGATGAGGAAATCTTTTTATAAGACAATGTCACATACAATCTAAACAGTTTTACAAAAAATACCCTTCACTTCCTCATTTGAATTACTGAACAGCGCAAAATCAAGAAATGTAGAATGGCAGAACACACACTGTAAAGCCCAGGAAGGAGTACAATGTTCTGTAGATGATATGTTGCTACTCACCATGCAGACATCATGATCAGTGTTTCAAAATGGCATGCTTTACTTAAGACTCCTCAAATATTAAGCTTAAGCAAACACACTCTTGTACATGGACTCACTTGTACTCAGATACATGATCCGTTAAGTGAGGTAACTTAAATGAAACTAAATCAGTTTTATAATTGAAACATGACTTGTTGCTCAGTTCTAATTTTTTGGAAAAGTATGTAGTTTGGATCCTGGCACATAAATATATACATTACGCAAGGGTTTACTTGTAGTGTCAATAAGACTTAGGTTTGTGACTTAATGGAGTTTAAAAACCACAATTTATATTTTGGTTATTATGTGTTTTAGATGTTGTAATAATATTCTTTCAAAATTTTTGGATATCTACAAAAAAGGAAAAAATCTTGTTTTTATTGGTCCTCTTCCAGTACAATATACCAAAGTCTTTTGTACCTCGTATATACTTGAAAGTACGACTAACAGTTGTGAGGAATAGAAGTGAACAAACTGCTTTCCTGAATGGAAATTTCACTGTAAGCGTCTTACATCCGCTACATACAGTTTCACATTTGGATCCTCTGTAATGGATACAGGATTCGAATTTTCCAAGTTAAAACATTATTAAGATTCGTGTTGCATATGCTGTTTGGTGCACAAACATTATTATTTCTTTTCTATTTCGCTGAATTTTCCATACCACAAAACACTTTAACATCAGAAACAGTTATTTCAAATGTTTTCGCCATTTCTCTTAAAATTTCCTTGAGTGATTCTTTTTTCCAATTAACAACCCATTGTCCACATACAAAGCCAAGAAAACCAGATCATTTCCTGTGAAAACACATCTATCTGCTTCTCTCTCTTTGAATTTGAACTTTTTCAAGAATTGGCAGAAAGTTTTATTCCAACAAGAAGCCTGCTTTACATACATATTTGTTGTTATTCAGCATCACACCTTGTGGCACTGACATACAAATTTCCTTTTTTAGTTTTCCATACAAAAAAGGTTTTCACATCAAATTGCAACATTTCATAGTCTTCTTCAGTCGAAATCATGAGCAATGTATGTAGTGAGTCATATTTCAAGACAGGTGAAAAAGTTTCATTATTATCCAGTCCAGAACAATGAGTAAAGCCTCTAGCAACAAGTAGTGCTTTGTATTGTGAGCTATTTCTGGTTTAGATAATGGGTTTTTGAAATCCCACTTTGAATCATTATTTGATTCTCTTTTTGCACAACAATCAGTTTCATTCATTTGGTGCACTTGGAGCTCTTCAATTGCTCATTTCCATTCATCTTTGTCTGGACATGAGATTGCCTCTTCATAAGTGTTTGGTTCAAGACAATCAACATAATTTGCATCATATCTGGTTGTAGGTCGGATATGGCTCCTGTCATGTAATGTGTAGAGTGCAGTTGATCCTCAAAAGGTTGCTCAGGATCTTGATACTCCTCTATTTTTACTTTACTCTCGTCTTCAGCAGGTGATTAGACATCTTTTTTCTCCTTCTTCACCTTTTGTTTCTTCGGTGTTGAAGTCTAAAACAGGGACAAATGACATACATCAACACAATCCTGCTTCAAAACACATTTGTGAATGTTCAGGATTTCCTCATTAATATTCACATAGCGGGATTAAAGGATTTTTCTGTTTTCTAGAGCAAAATATCTGTAATTGCAATACTTTCCCTGATATCAAACCGTGATCATTGTCTTGGTCTTTGGATCCAACTCCTTACAGAACAATTTAGGTACGTGGATGAACACCTCTGCTCCGAAAGTTCTCATGTGTGAAATTACAGGTTTTCTTCCTGTCCACAGTTCGTATGGTGTTGTTTCTTTCCTGTAGTTAGATTCAGTACACAAACAGCAGTATTAACTGCTTCTGCCCACAGAATATTTGGTACATTTGCTGCAGTGAGCATGGACCTGGTGGAATCCACAATGGTTCTATTTTCATGTTTTGCTTTCCTGTTTTATTGAGGGGTATACGGCGCCGCTGTCTAGTGCTATCCTACTTTCGATAAGGTAGTTCTTCATATTCTTATTAAACTATTCCATCGTGCGATCGATTCCGAGTATCTTCATAGTTTTGGACAGTCTGTTCAACATAAACTTCTCGAACTCCTTGAAACAATCAAAATATCCAATTTATTTCTCAAGAAATAGACATGACGAAAACTAGATATAGCGTCAATAAACATTACAAAATACTTTACACCGCCAAGTGATTCAACTGCATTGGTCCACATATATATCAGTGTGTATTAAATCACCAATTTCCGAATTTCTAGCTTCACTATTCTTGTTGAAAGGCAGATAGTGAGACTTTGCATATTCACGTGCTTCACAAGAGAAAGACAACATATCACACACGCTTATTCCTGTAATAAGATCTGTTTTATCAAACTCGCAATCAGTCTAATATTTATGTGACCCGATCTTTTGTGCCAGTTTAAGATTGTTTGTGGTCTACGAATTCACGTCACATTGTGTGTTTCATACAAAAAAACATTCTGCAGATCTCGCTTTCCTGTTTTACTCCTTGGGCAACAACACAACCATTGCGAGAAATGGTTCCAAATTTATAAAAATTTCACTTGAAAACATTTTGTCATACAAATACCAACTGAAAACAAATTCTTCCTTATTTTTGGGACGTACAACACATAAATTCTCCCGTTTTCCCATCGCACGTTTAAGAATTTTTCTGACTGATCAGATTCCCTTTGCCCGGCATTTAGGGTTATCTCCAAGTGAAATTTCAATATTAAGACATTCACGAAATTCACTGAACCATTCCCGCCGAAAAGTAATGTGCCTCAATGTCCTGCTGACAGTAATAGAAACATTTTCTATATCAGCATTCAGCATACTCTCATAAATCACTTCATCGTGCAAAACCGTTTTGTGTGACATTCCATCTGTCAAAACAGGAGCATTTATGTTATCAACATTAGGCCTACCTTTATTTTGCTCTTTAATTTTACTCTCCTTAAAATGGCATTTTCTTGACAGATGGCCTTCCTTCCCGCATGTCCAGCAAGTAAATTTTCTTCTTGAATTCATGTGGTAAAGGTTTTGCTTCTTCGTGCCTGTATGTTCTTTCTTCCAGCCTTGAGATGAAGTCACTGCCATGACATTTGACACCTTGTCCGTGTCGTTTAAACGTTTTTCTTCGGTGATGAGCCACTCTTAGAGTTTCAATATCATTTGCTGATCCCCAGGCACACTATCCCAGGCAGTCACGAAAGTGTGAAACTTCGTAGGAAGGCTTCAAAGAATCTTGGCCATGATCGCTATGTCTGATACAGTTTCACCTACGTCCTTGAGTTGATTCACAATGTTCACGATTTTCACAACGCGATGCAACACTGAATCACTCGTGTTCATTTGGTATTCGTGGAAGTTTTTCATGAGAGAGTGTTTGTTAGCTTCAGATGTTTGTCCATGAATCGTGCACAATTTCTCCCACATTTCATGAGCAGTACTGCACGTTATCAAAAATTCGAGTTGAGAGTACTTGATCGCAGTTGAAATGCAACACACAGCACAAGCATTGTCTTTTCCCCACATTTTTTCAGCTCACGAAGTCATGTCTTCAGGTTTTGCTCTTTGACCATCCACCACACCTCGAATACCGTAGGTATCAAGCAAGGCCAGAATTTCTAATTTCCATAGCTGGAAATTAGATACGTCAAATTGTACAATGCTTCTTGCAATTCCTTCATATGACATGGCAAAAAAAAGCCTTGTTTCTCATTCAAAAGATATTATAAACGTCTGTGCTGAAATTTTGTGATTAATCTGAGCCCATTACCTGTTAATATTAATTGAAATGAAATTCAGCCGCAGGAATACACTAAACAACCCTGTTTGCTTTTAGACTTTTAGCACAAAACAACAAACGCAAAGATAGACAGACAGACAATAAATAATAAAAGCAGAAGAAAAGATATGTCCAAGGAACATTAATATAAATGCCACTGTGCTGCCATCTATATATTAGATGGTGAATTTTTTAAGTGTGAAAACGCACATCACTTTCAACAAAAAGTGTTGCCATAAATAACTATAGATGTAGTTTCGATCTTTAACTGAATCAGAAGGTTACCTGCTACCCTCCCCCCCCCCTTCCCCCCAACCTTGCACACCCTTCCCTCATATATCTTAGTCGTAGCCAATGGAGTTATTCAACTTTTTCCTTATTTCCGTTTCTCTTAAATGAATAATTGCTGAAGGCAACCTGATCGACCAAAATATATACAATAGTAGGATAAATGCTGTATGTACACCCTCTCCCTTAAACCTCTTTTTTATGTTTTAAAGTCATTTGTAGAGCAGGGCCATAAAGAGCACGCGCGCACGTGTGTGTGTGTGTGTGTGTGTGTGTGTGTGTGTGTGTGTGTGTGTGTGTGTGTAATTACAGGGAAAAAATTATCTATATTTATATGGTTTGAATTTGACCCATTTTTATTTTTGAAGTAGTTCCTAGTAATATTCTAAATTAAAAATTCAGATTTTAAAACTTCACAACCTTGTCTGGGAACAAAGAATAATGTATTATCACAAAATATTACTTGAATGAATATTTATCTTATGGTGAACAATTAAAAATGGCGCCCTTTATTCCTTAGAGTAAAGGTGAAGAAGATGATGAAGCTGAAGAGCCAACGGAAACAGCTGAAATGCTTGAAAAGGGAAAACTGAGCAATACACTTTACAAAGATTATTTTACGGCTGGATCAAGTTGGTTGTTACTTTGTTGGCTGATTTTTGTTCTCCTCCTTGGGCAGACTGCTTCCAGTGGGGCAGATTACTGGGTTACATTCTGGTAAGACAATTTTAGATTTTACTGTTCTTTCATTCTTGATCATTAATATAGAAATAATGTATGCAAAGTTATGTCAGCAAAGATTTACTCACTCACATACACAATGGGTACACTTTAAATTAAAAATAAGATTTTACAAGCTTGTGAAAACTAGTTGTTTTCAATGTTTCAATGGCAACAGTAGAAACTCTGCAAATTCTTGAAATTTGCATGCCTACAAGCATCAGAATGATGTGCATATGTAGACAACTTTTGTAATGAATGGAATCTGCCCATTTGTGAGGAGGAAACAGTGGACAAATAAATAGAAAAAGTGGAGTTGTGCCAGAAAGTTTCGCAGTTTTCTATTTTGGCTTTCACAAAATACATCAATAAAATACACAATACTCAACTCTAAAATTGATACCAAATAGTAGACACACTTCTGCAGAAACACTATCCAATAACATTTTCTGTTCTTAGTTGTGTAATGTCAATAATTATTGCTTTTTTTCCTGTATATTGAAACTGAAAAAATAAATAGTTCTGATTGCCGTATACATTCTTCTTCTATTATATGCATGCTATCTTCAGTGACAAGTTTTGTATGTACATTAACCTACACACATTGAAGAGTTTTTCCTGTCTCTCAGATTGAAACATGAAGTATTCTGGACACTGGTTAAAATAGTTTCTTCCAACCACAACCAACACTTCAACATTTAAGTTAACTTCCAGCCAGGCTAAACATATGATTTAATGTAGCTGTATTAATTTTGATGTAATTGATGCAGCCTCATCTGTGCCTCTGTAGTTTCCAAAACGTGCTGTTACAATTTATAAGTTTCTTGATGTTAATTATTCAACTGAGAAGCTCTTCATAAATATTTTTAAGAACTCAAGTTTACTGCGAAACTTATCAACTCAATTTACCATATTTATGCGAATATAGGCCGCACGTAAACTTTTGACACGAAATTATTAAAAAAAAAATCTCGAATATAGGCCGCATATTATTATTATTATTATTATTATTATTATCATTAATTTTTTTAAATCAAACTTTCTCGTAATCACTTTCTCGTAATCAGAAACACGATCTTATGAATAGATTATCTCTTTCCAACAAAAACGAAACAAATGGGAAAACTGTAAATGAACCAATAAGAAAACAGATGATAAGCCAATAGGATTACAGCGCTCCAAGTGAGGAGAGGACGAACCAAGGCATGTTAGCGGGAATTTGAAGTGCTGTCTAGCGTAGATGTGTGTCGCCTTAATAACGAGTTTAGTTAAGTACTAGAGAGAATTTTTTCCTTAGTGTTCGTGTGTGTCACGATCTTTTGGCTTGAGTGACATTGGGAAAAGAACATAAAAGTTATACTGCGAAATTTAAACTTTAGGTTGTCCAATACGCTAAGGAGCATGGAAAGAGGGATGTTGGACGTAAATTTGACGTCGATGAAAAAAACATTCGTTGCTGGTGTGAAAGTGAGAACAAATTAGTGAATTGTTCTAAGAGTTGTTGTGCATTTCGTGGACAAAAATGCAAATATCCCGATGTTGAAAAAGACTTGATCAACTTCGTAATTGAAACCAGGAAATGCGGATTTGCCGTGACCACAGAAATGATTCAGGTGGAAGGCTGCAAACTAGCTAGGAATAGAAACATTCCGTCGTCGGAATTCAAAGTGTCGTACGGGTGGGTACGGCGCTTCATGGTGAGAAATAATTTATCTGTCCGTCGTCGAACCACTATTGCGCAAAAGCTTCCTCAATTGTACGAAAACAGCTTGCTAGCTTTTCAGCGGCATATAATTAAACTTCGACACCAACATTGTTATTTACTATCTCGTGTTTATTTCGATATGCCAAGCAGCACTACAGTGAACAATGTCAGGGAGCGTAGTGTGCAAATATGTTCATGTGGTGCAGAAAAACAGTGTTGCACCGTCATGTTAAGTGTTACAGCTGATGGGCGAAAACTGCCGCCGTATGTGGTTTTTAATCGAAAAACTTCCCAACTGGAATAATTTTAAGAGCTCGAGAGGGGGGATGGATGACTGAAGAACTAATCCTGGACTGGATTTCTGCTGTGTGGACTAAGAGGCCAGGAACTCTTCTGCATATGAAATCAATGCTTGTTATGGATAGTTTTCGAGGTCATACTGGTGATCGAATAAAAAAGCACTTATCAACAAGAAAAATGCGACCTTGTAATAATACCCGGTGGAATGACCAGTGTTCTGCAGCCTCTGGATGTGTGTATTAATCGCCTGTTTAAGAGAAATGTAAAACGATCTTACAGGGAATATTTAATGAAAAAAGTAACTTTGACACCCGGAGGCCGTTTGCAATGTGCGTCCGTGTCAGAAGTATGCCGCTGGATTTTAGCTGTCTGGATATCAATTCTAGAAGAATTAATGACCAAAAGTTTCAAGAAAACTGGCATTTCCAATCACCTCGATGGCACTGAAGACGAGAAGCTGTATAACGACTCAGATCAGCAGTCTGAATCCTTTAGTGAGGGAGAGGAGACAAAAACGAGTGACTGATTCGGCTAAAACTTAAAAGTATCGGGAATATATCTTTTCCATAATGTTGTGTTTTCGTGTAATACCATTTACTGTAACGTAGTCACATATTTTTGCAAATAAAAATTTAATGTTAATATAAGCACTGTCGTAAAATTTGTGTGTAGGCTATCTGCCCAGTAAATACTTAACACTTGTTAAAATTATTTGAAATACATAGGCCAATTTGCAATTAGTGAAAATGTGGAATTAGACATTTTCATATGTGAGAGGAAATGCTCCAAACGTCAATGTTGCCAATAGATACGGTAAAACGAAACACTTAAGGTAATATTTATAGGCCTGACACTTTTAGTAGTAGCAAAACGACTTTCAAATACTTTTAATAGTAGATTTATGTAGGAACTGCTACATAGTTTGTACCCAAAATTGACTATAGTCTAGAATCTGTTCCGTACACGCTGTTGTAGTAATCGGTGCAATGCAAATGTTGGCCGCACTACACTATAGGCCTGTTTGTTTAGCAGCCATTAGTAGAGCAGAAATAAGATTATCATCGTACACACTTAGTAGCATGGAAATAAGAATTATTAGTACTGAAATTGATATTAATGAATATGTATAAGCTGCTGGTACTAATTAAAATAAATAAATCTCACTTGCGGTGTCGTTCAGACACTAATTATACTCGTTATATCTTTGAATACCGTAACTAGTTGTTTAAAAGTATAATTGATTTACTGACCAGATAAGGCTACATCAAGAACCTGTCAAACATAGAACGGGAACAGCATTATTTACTTATTTCATGGTCAAAACAAAAAGTAAATAAAGTTAATATTTTCGTTTCACTACAGTTCAATATAGCATAAATTGATCGCAGCTACGCCTAAAGTTCGATGAACATCGTTTCTTGGAAATAACTCCAACGATTGTGAAAGCTATGAATCTGGTCGTCGAAAAATGCGTTATTTTAAAATGTAAGTTTTGAATTTAACAATATCATTAGCTTCACAAATCAGCTGTTCCGCTATCTTAACCTCCCATCACCGCTAGCGGAAGGCGTAAAACATCACGGTAAGAACTCGCGCGACGCACTCTTTAAGACTTTCACACCACATGAAATTAAAGAGTTCTGAACTTCTGAAATCTATATATTATGGTATGTATTGCTTTTCTTTAAAAAGACCGCACAGACGTGTTAATAAAGTTCTGTTGTCTGCAGTGGTTGGCTGTGGTACGGAATTAGACCATTCGATTTATATCAAAATATCGACTGTTATCAATTGTCACGCCAATTCTTTGAACTTATTCAAAAACATAAACGCACTTTTGCGGAACAGTTACAAATTTATTTTTTAAAAGAATTTATACTTTAATCCGTTTCTCAAACCAAAATAAATGTGAGCATGTAACTTTTGAAATTTTAAAACTAATGACTTAAGCAAAAGGGGGGGAGGGGGGGAGGAGGAGGAGGAGGAGGAGGAGGAGGAGGAGGAATCTAGATTATAGGCCGCACCACGATTTTTCAGGCCAGATTTTGGGAAAAAAGTGCGGCCTATATTCGCACAAATAAGATATTTGCCGTATTATATTTCTAGATGAATATTGGAACAATGTGTTAAACATCAACCAAGTCATGAATAATAACAATTACCATGAACATACATATAAAATCAACAAGAATTAACACTTCATTTGTCTTTTCTGTCCTTCTCAACTACTGTTAGATCATGGAGAAACTTCAATTACTTCGTATGTCATCTGAGACTACTTTGTGCTGTCTTTCGCCCCCAAAATCTGTAATGGGCATTGATTCTGGCAGCAGTTTCCATTCTGTGCAAGCCTGATATCAACTTATTTAATATTTAGATACCTCAAGTTGATGTAAAAATAGTAGTAGTGTTTACATTTAACACTAAAATGTTGCACTAAAAGTATTACATATCATCCTTTCTAGCTGTTGTTCATTTATCCCATTTGAAATTTTGTTATTCCAACATGAGGAAATAGTTATTTCCAGTCCTGGAATAAAAAAAAAAAAAATCTTGTTTTTCATGTCACATCAGTGGGTTCTTAAACTTCAACCACTTCCAAATTTGTCAGGTAACTAAACAAAGTGCCTTATTACAGTTGAATTCCTTGTCCAAAACACCATGTAGTTTCTTCTGATGGTATGGCGTGCACAATGGATTGTTTTGGCCGACATATCATTGAAATCTATGGCCAGACTCAAATTTTATTAAGCTAGGCCTCTATTCCACTAGCTTTCAAGCTATAAGAAAAAGCAGAGAGAAACTGATTTCAGTCTCTTAGGTGTCATTGAACTAGTGATGTCTAATAAAAGGTAATTTTTCAGGTTATAGTTCATGGTTCAGATAGGTAATGGGTTTTGGTATTTGTTAAATTTGTTTAGACAGGAGACTTTAGAATCATGCCATCCAGATGAAATCTTTGTCTACAATGTTAAATATCTCCTATTAACTAGCCTCATCATATTAGTTCTGGACAATGTGGGATATTAATTGGTGTCGGCCTGAAGATTTGAAATGGGTTAGTTGGTCAAAAGGAGAATGGAAGTTTTTACTGAACATACTAAATTTGGATCTTCTACCATGCAACTGAATGTTGAATGGTTCTCATGGCACTTTGCTGGTAGTTTTACAATATTTATGTTCAAATTCTTGGGATGGTTTACCTATGTTGACTGAACACACTATTTTATTATTATCTTTTTCACAGTGCATAAAGCCTCTCAACTTTTTTGCTCTTACTTTTCTTCTCTTTTCATATAAGGCATTCTGTTAATGTTAAAGATGGTATATTTTGGCCATGATGTAAGTAGCCTAGGTGAATATTTCATTTAAGTATTACTTCCAATATGACAGTTTGGTAGTAACCTCCTGGCAGATTAAAATTTTGTGCTGGTACAGGATTCGAACCAGGAACTTTGGGCAAGCACTCTACCATATGAACTATCTTGGCACACTTCAGGGTCCGACCTTCCAACTTTACTTCTACCCAGAAGAATCCTGGTTCCGGCACACAATTGTAATCTGCCAGGAGGTTTCATATAAATTCACACTCTACTGCAAGGTGAAAGTTTCAGGTTAGTAGTATTTTAAATTTTTCTTTCAAAGGGCAACATTAGTCAATTTCTCAACATGGTTATATGAAATTCAAGCAGTTTTATTTTTCACCATTCAGAGTGGTACGTGGCATTGCACTTCTCCTTTGCTAACTTAGTTTTGGAGATATTGATAATGGTACTATTAAGAAACTGATTCTCAGTTATGTTAGCTGCTTTTGGTACACCAAAACTCTTACCAATTGATAATTCAGAATAATGAAAATCTACCACATGCACAATGCTGAAACTTTAATGTTCTCACTGTTGCTTTCCAGGACTAACCAGGAGCAATTAAGACAAGAGTTAATGGCAAAGCAGGATGCATATAATATGCGGAATACTAGTACTGTCCCAAGTTTTGAAACAGACTTTTCCCTCGATGAGTTGCACCAATCATCAAATACCACATTACTGGACATTCTGACTACAACTGAAGCAATTATGGGACTTGATATATCTACGGAGTGGAATGTTTCAGATTTTTCTGAAGAAAATAATCCCAGTTTCCATCAAAAATATGATGATGATCATGAAATTTATCACAGATCTATGTTCTTCACAAGAGACCAGTATATATACATATACACTATATGTATAATTGGAAGTATAACAATAACTACACTAAGGTCTCTCGTCTTCTTCAAAATTACAATGAACTCTTCTCAAGGACTTCATGATAGAATGTTTAATACTATATTGAAAGGTACAATGCGTTTCTTTGATACCAATCCATCAGGTATGTACAGCTGTTTCCTAAAATTAACTTTTCTGTTTCTAAAATGTAGTTTCTCTCTTGATAAGTACAGCCAAAGAAAAACAAAACTGTTCACTAAGAAATTGGTAAGTTCTGTATCTGGCAAGCTTTGTAAGTACAGCTTTGACACAATTTATGGCAGCTATTTTGTTCTGTTAATAACCATGTCATGTTGCAGAGCAACATGTTAACATATCAGCGAGTCACATGATACACAATATTGGATAGTAATGCCAGGTACACATTATACAACTGAAGTCTAAGTGATATTGCTATAAATAAATAAAAAATTATATAAAAATAAAAATAAAAAATGGAATAATTTGATTGCTGTGCTGGATGCAAGGTGGTGGTGGTGGTGGTGGTGGTGGTGGCATCACCACGTAAGTAACTCAGTGTCTGGCTGTCTGTCATTGGACTGGAGTTGGATGCAGTCATCTGCCTAATACTTTACGCCATCGTAATGATGAATGCCAATGGCCTTTCTGTGGTAGTTCTTCTTATTTCAATGAGTACACCGCTAATGAAAATATATTCTCTTTAACAGAACCAGTGTAGTGAGATATAGAAAACCACACAAAAACTCACAATTTCAGGTTAGTTTTGAGGCACTCAGTTAAAGGAGAAATGAAATATGTTGAGCAGTAAGTGATTTTAGATTACAAAATTAACCTCAGCATTTTGGGACTGGGTTCTGAAGGTTATTGAAATAGGAGTGGCTGATGGACATCAGTTATCTCTAAGCAAAGTTTAGGAACTAGTGCTCACCAACCAAAAATCACTATTTTGGCTAGGAGCCATTTCGGCACTTGAGGGACCCATTGAAATGCTTAGGTACTGGGGATCTCCCACAGTTCTGATGACCATGATCTATCAACACTCCACCCAAAGTGGCAAGCAATGAGGTAGTCTAGAAAGTTGGGAGTAACAACAATGTAAAGGTGGTTTGATGTATATATACTCTTATTCTGCAGGTTTCATCTGAATGTGACAGCAAGGTATCCTTTCAAAATATGTTTAAAGAAAGATCAACAGGCTGGATACACGAGAACAGGAAACCCAGATCACACCACATTACTCTCTAGGGAGGAGATGTAGCAAAGATGTAAGCAACAGGATAAGCTTCACAACAGCAGCAGCAGCTACTCGTATATCTCGTCTTACTGATAAGGTACCATGAACTTAGCCTGTTTCCAACTTTTTACAAAGATTGCCAATCATATAATTACTATAGCCACCCTATGGGTTCACAAGAGAACCTAGTCTGGTCCTAATAAGAGAAAGGACCCAGTTATTTGATACAAAAATTAAGGATTACTCACACGGCACTGTGAAAATCAAAAGTGGCATCAGAGAGGAATACACACAAAGGGTCTCAGTCTCAAAGGGTACAGGTTATAGGTAGGATGAAAACGGAGCTAGAAACCATTGGTCTAACAGTTGTAAATTGTCGTACCTGCTGGGCAAGGGGGGGGGGGGGGGGGGTTGGAGAGAGGGTGGAAGTACCAGTGCTCAAAGTGCCAATTGAAACTGAAGTAGATAGTTCCTGCAAGTTGGCATGGTTAGAGGTTACTGTATTAATAATTGCTTCTTTCTACTCATCCCCTGATAGACAATTTGATAGCAGAAATTTTAAAAGAAAACTATGACCGTATTTCAAAAATGTACCCTAAGCATACAATTTAATTTGTGGCGACTTCAATTTACCCTCAATATGTTGGCAAACAAGTCTTTAAAACTGGGGGCTAACATAAGACAAAATCTGAAATTGTACTAAATGCATCCTCTGAAAATTATCTCCAGCAATTGGTTCATGAATAATAAATAAATAATATAATAATAAATAATTTACAAAAGAGGGACTGACCCACCAATGGTACATAAAACAGGTTAGTTAAATAAGCAAAAGCAAAGAAAAAGATCACCAAATTTAAACACTTGACATCCGCAATATTGGAACCATTTACAGGAACTCGCAATTTAGCTCTAACTACAATGCGAGAAGCTTAAAATAGTTACCACAATGAAACCTTGTCATGTAATTTGGTAAAAAATCCAAAAAAGTTCTGATCATATGTCATAGTAGTGGCAAAAACACTCTATCTACACTATGCAATAGAAATAGTAAGTTACATATAACAGCAATGCTAAAGCAGAATTGCTAAACACAGCTTTCCGAAATTCCTTTACCAAAGACGACAAAACAAATACTTCTGAAATCAAATCAAGATCAGTTGCCTTGTCCATAAGTATATAGGTGCCCATGGTCAACTGCTCAATACAGATGTCTACATCTACATAAATACTGTACAAATCTCACTGAAGAGCATGGCATAGGATTCGTCAAACCACTTTTATGACATCCTCTATTAGCCAACAAGAAAAGGGAACACTTAGATCTTTCAATTTTCAAACTCATTTCTCTTATTTTACTACCATGATGTTGTCTCCTTATGTAGGCAAAGGCTAAAAAAAAAATATCATTCAGAAGTTGGTGAAAGAAATTTCAAAAATAAATCTTGCAGCAATGACTAGCACCTTCTTTTAATGATTTCCACCTCAACTTGTGCATCATATCCATGACACCCTCTTCCCTATATTGTAATAATACACAATGAACTGCCCTTCTTTGAACTTTCTCTGTATCATCTGTCAGTTCTACTTCATGGTGATGCTACAATGGGCACTAAAAATTCCCATGCACAAGTGTAGTGTAGGCAGTTTCTTTAGAACTGCTGTTGCATCAATTAAGTGTTCTACCAATGAAACATTGTCTTTGATTTTCCTTCCCTACATTTCTTTTCTGGGTGTTTTTCTTCCCATTTAAATTGTTCATGATTGTAATTTCTGGGTATTGAGTTGAATTTATGGCATTTAGATTTTCCTTATTTATAGTGTAAAAGTAGTTTAATGGATTTCTTTTAGCACTCATATTGTTGACGTCACACTTTTCATTGTTTAGGTTCAATTGCCAATTTTTTAACCATGCAAATATCGCATCTAAAGCATTTTGCAGCTGCTTTTGATCTTCTGGTGACTTTACTGATAAATGTCAGCATCATCCATATATAGTCTGAGAGCTGCTCACATTGTCTCCTAAATTAAATTCTTATAAAGATAAGGAATAGTAGTGGCCCTATAACACTCCCATGGGGAATTCCATATATCACTTCTGTTCTACTCAATTACTTGCCATCAATTACATCTTACATTTACTTTCTGACAAACTAACGCTCAACTGTAAAAGCATGTAATTTGATTAGAAGATACTTGTGAGGTAAGTGTCGAGCGCTTTCCAGAAGTTCAGAAATAAGGATTCGATTTGAGATCCCTTTTTGATAGCACTAATTACATGTGAGTAAAGAGCTAGCTGTGTTTGACAAGAATGATACTTGGTGAATCGTGTCTCATACAAAGTAGCATATATTCAACAAATGAAAAGTACAATAATTTCATATAAATTTCCAATTATCATATAGATTGTGAGTGATGCCGAGTCGTAGTTTGTTGCCTCTTAAAGTTCATAATCACGGTATAAACTCTTTCTACGTGGCTAACACTGAACAACTTTAGGATAATTGTTCAAATTAGAGTTCAGAGGGATGTGGATTGTGTGTCCAATCAAAAACGAAACAAAACTCGGTTACCTGGTGCAAAAGCATCCTATTTATATCATTGGAACAATGTGTCTGAAAATTACGTATTGTTAATAGAGTACATTTAATTAATTATAATGGAAAAGTAAAAAATTACATGATACTGGCTGTAGTAAAAGATAGCGTAAATAATACTTTGGAAATTGATATATAAATCTTGGTTCTGTTAATAGTCCTTCATTTACAAATGTAGTATACTATGTTTTTAAACAATACTTTCAGAATAAATATTAATTATACAGAAACTAATGAAGGCACAACTTTCCTAACATTGTGAAACATAATACTACATATTTTTTCTTTTTTTTAATAGGTCTCATTAGTATCACTAGAAATCAAAATTAGCTTAATACTTGACCTACAATCATATGACTCTTGCATGAACTAATTATTATTTGGTAATTAAATAAACCTCTGCAACATCAAGTAATAGAAAATAACTTGAGCTACTCATTTCGAAAAAAGAATAACAAAGTTTTGGCTATTATGTAACACTGGTATTGGGAGGTTTGGTAATGCAAGCAGATGGGAATAAATCCCAACATGCTTCATTACAAGATGTTATGTTAAATGTTGTAATATGGAGCAATGAAAAAAAATAACTGCATAAGGGGTGAGGCTAGTATGATTTCCACTCGCCATTGGCAGCACTCTCTCCCTCATCTAATGAAGGATGGATGTGCTGAACTTCGAAAAGTGCCTCATTGTCTTTGTAATGGACCCACACATCCAACAATTTGTCAGAGATCTGGTGTTGGCCATTGAAGTTCGTGTTCATTAGGGCACACTAATTTTTAAAGGGACTGAAATCCAACAAACAAGCCAGTTGATAATGTCAACAGAGGTGTCTAAAGACATAAGTGATCTCAGGCATGCCCTAAGGGAGTGTTAAGACCGTTGCTTTTCACAATATATATTACTGACTTTGTAGATAATATTGAAAGTTCTATGAGATTGTTTCTGGATGGTCCTATAGTTCGAGAAGTCGCAACATTGGAAAAAGGTATGGAAATGCAGGATGCACATTAATGCATGAATCGCTATTGAGCCTCAACATAAAGAGTGTAAAGTCCTGTGTTTCCTTTAATGTATAACTCTGCAAAAGATTACACTCTGGAAGGAATTTCTTCCAGAAAATATCTGCATGTAGACATAAAATGGATTGATCATAAAAAAGTGAATTGTGGCCAAGAAATTCACGGGAAGAATCCTCAAAGTGAACAAAGGAAGTGGATTACAAAACTCCTGTTACAGCAACACTATAGTATTACTAATCAGTGCGAGATCTCTACTAGGTAGGGGTAATGAAAACATGAAGATCCAACAGAGAGCAGCATGCTTTGTTATGGTCTCACTTACTAATTGTGAAAGTGTTGTGGAGATGATTAGGAAATTCCAGTTGTGACGTACCTGTCGTAGTTTGTTGATCCTCTTGGCTTTAAACATTGTAACCACTGGCTGAAGTAGTTAGGGACGATGCTTGTCTACCACAAATAATGTAGATGACATGATAGATTTTCCTTGACTGACAGTTTAATGGAAAAAATAAACTCCCAAATCTCCTTTTCATGGTCAGCATAAAAGTCCAATTTATGATGTCCTTCCAAATACTATGAAAAGTATGTAAATTCCACACCACAGTAATTACATTAACATAGTTCATGTGTGGAATCACCATTTATATATCCAGAACAATGACAAAGAAAATTAAATATTGTCAAGTATGCATTTCAGGCTAATTACAATTAAAAAGTTAACTATTTCAATAATCTAGCTACAGGAAAAGTTAATGTGTATTCAACTGTTCAAACTGAGATACAAATCTGTACCTATGAAATGTTATTAATAGTGAAATATATTACATTTGGAAACAATGCTTACTGCTGAAATGGTAATTACTCCAAAAATAATTAATATCAAATGTTCCTAACATTAATTGTAAATCTTCATGATAATTACTTATTATGCTGATTGATTTTACCTAACTTCATCAGAAACATCAATATTACCTACACTGTAACAATATAATTATAGCATGATATGATTAACAACTATTAATTGAACTAATGTTGTTGTTGTTGTTGTTGTTGTTGTTGTTGTTGTGGTCTTCAGTCCGCGGACTGATTTGATGCAGCTCTCCATACTAGCCTGTCCTCTGCAAGTCTCTTCATCTGGCAATACGTACGGCAACCTACATCATTTTTAATCTGCTTTCTGTATTCGTCCCTAGGTCTCCCTCTAAGATTTTTACCCCACATGCTTCCTTCTAATGCTAAGTTGACAATAACTTGATGTCTCAGAATGTGTCCAACTAATTTATTCCTTCTCTTAGTCAGTACATGCCAGAAACTCCTTTTCTCCCCAATTCAGTTAAGCACCTCCTCATTGGTTGTTATCTACCCATCTAATTTTTATTTAGAGACATTGTAAATTATTGATACCAAAAACGCTGCTTTTTATTAAATT
This sequence comes from Locusta migratoria, assembly GCA_026315105.1. Taxonomy (NCBI): domain Eukaryota; kingdom Metazoa; phylum Arthropoda; class Insecta; order Orthoptera; family Acrididae; genus Locusta; species Locusta migratoria. Next base: position 346,366,649 of record CM048745.1, read on the forward strand.
ATTTGATACGATGGGCCTGTTTCGGCGTGAATGCCATCCTCAAGTGTACTGACTACTTATCTTCGTCAGTTTACTCCCACACAATGCTACATGCTTTCAGAAAGGACTTCCTAACATTTAAATTTTGGATGTTAACAAGTTTCGCTTCTTTAGAAACACTTTTCTTCCCAAAGCCATTCTGCATTTTATACCTTCTTTACTTTGGCCATGAGAAGTTATCTTCCTACCCAAAATAATAAAATTCATCTACTACTTTTATTGTCTCATTGCCTAATCTAATTCCTTCAGCATCGCCTGATTTTTCCGACATTCCATTCCATTACCCTTGTTTTACACTTGTTAATGTTCATCTTACATCTTTCTTTCAAGACACTGTTCATTCCATTCAATTGCTCTTCCAGATCTTTTGTGGTCTCTGACAGAATTACTATGTCATTGGCAAACCACAATGTTTTTATTTCTTCTCCCTTCACTTTAATGCCCCCTCCAAACTTCTCCTTCCATTCCTTCATTGCCTACTCAATGTACAGATTGAACAACATTGGGAAAAGGCTACAACCCTGTCTCACTCCCTTCCCAACCTCTGCATCCCTTTCTTTTCCTTCGATTCTAATAACCGTTGACTGGTTTTTGTATATGTTGAATATAATTCTTTTCTCCCTATATTTTACCCCTGCTACCTTCAGAATTCGGAAGAGTGTGTTCCAGTCGACATTGTCAAAAGCTTTCCCCAAATCAACAAACGCTAAAAACGTAGGTTTCCCTTTTCTTATCTTCTAAGATAAGTTGTAATGTGAGTATTGCCTCCCGTGTTCCAACTTTTTTCCTAAGTCCAAACTCATCATCTCCAAGTCAGCTTCCACAAGTTTTCCAATCATCTGTAAATAATTTGTGTTAGTATTTTGCAACCAAATGGAAAAAAATGACTTATTAAGCTGATAGTTCTGTAATTTTCACACTTGTCTGCACTTGCTTTCTTTGGAACTGGAATTAAGATACTCTTCTTGGGAGGGTATTTCCCCTGTGTGATACATGTTGCATACCAGGTGATATAATTTTTTCATGACTCGCTATCCTAAAGACATCAGCAGTTCAGACAGAATATCCTCTACTTCAGGGGTCCTGTTTCGACTGAAGTTCTTCAGCACTCTGTCAAATTCTTCTCGCAGTAACAATCTCCCATCTCATCTTCCTCCACTTCGTCTTCCCTTTCTAGAATACTGCCTTCAAGTTTATTTCCTTTGTATAGGCCCTCTATATATTCCTTCCACAGTTCAGCTTTCCCCTCTTTGCTTAGTACTGGTTTTCTGTCTGATTTCTTGATATTCATGCAGCTAGTTTTCTTGTCTCAAAATCTCTTATTTTCCTGTAGGTGATGTCTATCTTTCCCCTAGTTATGCATTCTTCTATGGTTCTGCATTTGTCCTCTAGCCAGTCCTGCTTAGCCAGTCTGCACCTCCTGTCGATCTCATTTTTCAAACGTTTGTACTCCATTTTTCCTGTTTCACTTGCTGAATTTTTATATTTTCTTCTCTCATCAATTAAGTTCATTATATCCTGTGTTATCCAGGGATTTCTATTAGGCCTTGTCCTTCTGCCTATATGGTCCTCTGCTACCTTCACTACCCTATCTCTCAGAGCTACCCATTCTTCTTCTACTGTATTACTTTCCCCCGTTTCAGCCAGTCCTTGCCTAATGCTCTATCTGAAACACTCAACCACCTCTGGTTCCTTCAATTTGTCCAGGTTCCATCTCCTAACTTCTCTACCTTTCTGCAGTCTCTTAAGTTTTAATCTGCAGTTCATAACCAGTAAGTTGTGCTCAGTCTATATCTGCCCCCTGGATATGTTACAGTTTAGAACATGGTTTCTAAATCTGTTCTTTACCATTATAAAGTCAATCTGGTACCTTCAAGTGTCTCCTGGTCTCTTCCACATATACAGCCTTCTTTCATGATGATTAAACCAAGTGTTGGTGATCATTAAATTGTGCTCTGTGCAAAATTCTACCATGCTATCTTTTCTTTCATTCCGTTTTCCCAGTCCATATTTAACTACTAAATTTCCTTCTCTTCTCTTCCCTACCACCGAGTCGTCCCCCATCACAATCAAGTTTTCGTCTCCCTTAACTTTCTGAATGATTTCTTTTATATCCTCGTTCATTTTTTTATATCCTCATCATCTGCTGTGCTAGTTGTCATATAAACTTGCACTCCTGTGGTCGGTGTTGGCTTCGTGTCTACCTTTACTATGATAATGCATTAACTATGGTGTTCATTTTCTTATTCATTATCAGACCTACTCCTACATTACCACCAACTGATTTTGTATTGATAACCCTGTACTCACCTGACCAGAAATCCTTTTCATCCTGCCACCGAACTTCACTAATTCCTATCATATCTAACTTTAACCGATCCATTTCTCTTTTCAAATTTTCTAGCTTACCTACACAAATAAGGGTGAGAACATTCCATGCTCTGACCCATAGAAGGCCTGTTCCTTTTTTCTTTATGACAACATCCTGATTAGTCCCTGCCCGGAGATCCGAATGGGGGACTATTTTACCTCCGGAATATTTTACCCAAGAAGACGCCATCATATATTCAGACAGTAGAGCTTGCATGTCCTTGGGAAAAGTAAAGACTGTAGTTTCCCCTTGCTTTCAGCCGTTCGCGGTAACTGCATGGCAGAGCCATGTTAGCTGATGTTACAAGGCCAGCTCAGTCAATCATCCAGACTGTTGCCCCTGTAACTACTGAAAAGACTGCTACTGCTGCTCTTCAGGAACCACACGTTTGTCTGGCCTATCCTACCCTTTCTCCTCTGTAATATATATATATGGCAGAGCCACTTGCGATAGCACCCACGTGATTTACCAACTGACATGCCTGCACTGTGAAGCGATCTATGTGGGAATGACCAGCAACAAACTGTCCATTCGCATGAACGGTCACAGGCAGACAGTATTTGTTGGTAATGAAGATCACCCTGTGGCTAAACATGCCTTGGTGCACGGCCAGCACATCTTGGCACAGTGTTACACTGTCCGGGTTATCTGGATACTTCCCACTGACACCAACCTTTCAGAACTCCGGAGATGGGAACTTGCCCTTCAGCTTATTCTCTCCTCCCGTTGCCCACCTGGTCTCAACCTCCGCTAAATTCAAATTCCCGCCCACCATCTTTAGCATCTTTGCCTCGGTTCTGTGGACAGAGCCTCTGCTTCAAGTGGTATCTCTGTCCAACTTCTTTGCTTTTTAGAAATGTCTGTCTAGGTGTGTTTGTGTTTGTGTTTGTGTTTGTGTGTGTGTGTGTGTGTGTGTGTGTGTGTGTGTTTGTTTACCTTCCTTTTTTTCCCCTAAGGTAAGTCCTTCCACTCTTGGGATTGGAATGATACCTTTTCCACTTCCTTAAAACCCATATCCTTCCCTTTCTCCTCTCCTTACCTCTTTTCCCGAAGAAGCTGCCAGTGGTGGTGAAAGCTTGAATGTTTGTGTGGTTTTGTTTTTTTTTTTTGTTTCTATCGGCGAGCCTGTACTTTAGGTAAGTCAAACAATCTATATTTTTATACATATTTTTCCCACCAGGAAAGTCTCCATATATAAAAATTTACACATGTCTATGAATATTAGGAAAGTTTGCAATTGTCGAACTAATACTGGATCAGATATAGTAACCTTTTTTGAATTAATGCGCAAAGTTGTGCTGAGTGAGCGTGAATTTCTGTCGACTGTTAGCTATTATATCTGGGGCAATATTTTGTTAAAATAAATGTGTCTACTTCAACTACGCACATTCTCTTTAGAATAATAAAGAAAATAATTGTGAGTCATATTCAGCCACGAAATGTTAGGCAAGGTCACCAGAAAAAAATCAGTGCTCAACAAAATGTTAGACTACGCTAAAATGCGGGAATTCTGCAAAGAAAGAACACAGCAACAAATGAATATGCTTTCTTGAACTGTACAGGTAGACCACTGAACAGGTACTGTAGTATAAGGGCAGAAAGGTAAATTGCTTCTTGTTAACAGGGAACGATTGCCGAGCCACAACATTTCCGAATTTTTTTTTTTTTTTTTTCTACTTAATTTACACAAAATGCGAAACAAAAAATAAACAACAAAGGACCACAGCAGTAAGCACAGATGCATGTTGCAAATATGTGGCCGAAACTCTGTACAGCTACTGAAGAAACCAGTGTGGAAATACAGCTCTGCGTCTGGAGACCTCGATAGCACACAGGAAGTGGGACCTGAGACCTTGAACACGTCAACAACACAAACACACACAGTCACAGCCTTGCACCTGGGAATGTGCACAGCACCAGGGAAAGGGTGCAGACACGTCCACAGCAGTATTATGTATTGTGTATTCAAAGCAAAAAAATTGTGTGCTGATGGGGTGTGTGGCTGCGAGCTCTACACAGTGAACAGTTTTGTCTTTTAAACTGTACCTATAATATTCATTAGATTATTACCAGTAGTTATAATGGAAAAAATGCTTTGCTTACCGGAAACTGAAAAGGGCATTCACATTAGAATTTATAAAAGAAATTTGTTATTTCAACTGTTTGTATATACACACTACTGGCTATTAAAATTGCTACTCCAAAAATAAATGCAGATGATAAACAGGTATTCATTGGACAAATTTATGATAGAACGGACATGTGATTACATTTACCCAAAACAACCACCTCTGGCCATAACAGCCGTCTTGATATTCCTGGGCATTGAGTCAAACAGAGCTTGGATGGCGTGTACAGGTACAAATGCCCATGCAGCCTCAACACGATACCACAGTTCATCAAGAGTTGTGACTGGCGTATTATGATGAGTCAATTGCTTGGTCACCATTGACCAGATGTTTTTAATTGGTGAGAGATCTGGAGAGATTGCTGGCCAGGGCAGCAGTTGAACATTTTCCATATCCAGGAAGGCTCCTACAGGACCTGCAACATGCGGTCGTGCTGAAATGTGGGGTTTTGCAGGGATCGAATGGAGTGTAGAGCCAAGGGTTGTAATACATCTAAAATGTAATGGCCACTGTCAGTGCCATCGATGTGAACAAGAGGTGACAGACGTGTAACCAATGGCACCCCCATACCATCACGCCGGGTGATATGCCAGTATGGTGGTGATGAATACACGCTTCCAATGTGCATTCACCACGATGTCACCAAACATGGATGCGACCATTGTGATGCTGTAAACAGAACCTGGATTCATCCGAAATATGACGTTTTGGCATTCGTGCACCCAGGTTTGTTGTTGCGTTCACCATCGCGGGTGCTCCTGTCTGTGGTGCAGCATGAAGATAACCGCAGCCATGGTCTCAGAACGAATAGTCCGTGCTGCTGCAAATGTCATCAAACTGTTCATGCAGATGGTTGTCTTGCACGCGTCCCCATCTATTGTTTCAGGGATTGAGACGTGGCTGCACAATCTGTTACAGCCATGGGGATAAGATGCCTGTCATCTCAACTGCTAGTGGTATGAGGCTGTTGGTATCCAGCACGGTGTTCTGTATTGCCCTCCTGAATCCACAAATTCTATTTTCTGCTAACAGTCATTGGATCACGACCAATGCGAGCAGCACTGTCAAGGTACGATAAACCGCAGCATTTCTCCTCCTTACATGAGTTATCACAACAACATTTCACCAGGCAATGCTGGTCAACTGCTGTTTGTGTATGAGAAATCACTTGGAAACTTTCCTCACGTCGGCACGTTGTAGGTGTTGCCACCAGCACCAACCTTGTGTGAATGCTCTGAAAAGCTAATCATTTGCATATCACAGCATCTTCTTCCTGTCGGTTAAATTTCGCATCTGTAGCACTTCATATTCATGGTGTAGCAATTTTAATGGCCAGGAGTGTATTTTAGAAGCAAGTTCCCCCTGTTTGTCCATTTACCTACTCTTTCCCAAAGTTAGTTTTCTCATATTTCTCCAGTGGGTAGGATTAACCCACTATCAAATGAAATAACTGTAGGCACTTATTCACTCAAATGTACTGTACATTGGCATAGTAACTTGATAGCATTGTCCCCCATCTGTTGATCACCGTACAAATGTTTCGAAGCCTTTTTATCCATGAACATATTCTTCCATATGCTCTAAATAGCCTAAAAGTACACTTCTGTGGTAGAAAAATTGAAGTGTTTGCAAAGTTTGTATTGCCTTCTATTGCTAACAGTTCTACAGATACTATTCCCTGAAACACATATTCATGCATTTCGTAAATTTAACTTTTATTCCTTTCCTTTGCAAGAGTGTCAGTTCTAGAGTGATTAGTATGTTTCCTCCTGTTGTAATTTGCAGCCTACTGACTTACCTCAAATAATATGTTCTCCCATTCCATTACTTTTTTATCTGTAATGTCATGTTTTCTTTCTTTCAGTATGATAATAATTGAAGTTACTCTACAACATATTACATTAAAATACATAAGGACAATGAAGGATGAGGCACAATTTCTTCTTCATTAAAATGTTTGTGTTGTTTTCTTTGTTAGTGGGACTGTTCAATATATTTTACTGCTGTATTTATATTTTGTATAAACTGTAACTTTATTTTTTAGGCCGAGTGTTGAATCGTTTCTCAAAGGACATGGGTGCGGTTGATGAAATGCTACCTAGGGCTATGTTAGATGCCATTCAGGTAACTAGAAGTTCTTAGACTCAGTTTCTCATTAATACCTCCTTTTAGCACTGCAATGATTCACCATAACTTAATGGACCACAATAACTGATTCCAAAGAAATGAAATGTGTTGTCTATTGGTCAAAGTTTGGTCCTCACATTTGTCTATTTAAGTTCAAGTTTAGTTCAATGCAGCCAAGATGTTTTAACCTTGGTCTCAATAAGAAACACCTTGCCACTTGTAGCTCTGTTCTTCACAAGCCACAACACTGCAGTTTCCCTGTGTTGTCAGCCTTTTTGAATTTGTTCACTTGTTTTACACAAGGCTTCTGAAATTTTTCCACTTCACTGTGATATCATTATCCTATTTCCCCTTCCCTGATATAATTAGTCATACTAATGTAATAATAATTAGTAATTGTGAAACAAATAATGTTCCATTTTAGTTCTTAGCTGACAGTTGTATCTAAGATTATTCTAGATGTTTGGTACTTGAAACAGACAACAGCTGTCACACAATTTTCTTGCAGCATTTTTCATAGCCTCAAAGAAACCATTATATGTGCAGTAATTGGTTTGAAAATGTGTGTTCAGTATAGTCACACAACTTTATGAAGTTCATCCAAGCCTACACTATATTTAGTGTAGATTAGAAATTGTTTTAACTGTTTTTCTGACACACTATGTAACCTGTGAATATACTTTTGTGTAATTTTATTTATTTATTTTTACATCTGCATGCACAGCATAGTATTATTCAGGAAATAAATGAAATTGTCACACATAAGGAGATAAAGGTCACTTCCACGAATAGGTATTCAGTTAGATAATGATAAATATTCAGTCATTATGCTGTCATAGAAATTTTCTTTTCTGCAAAGTTGTTACTGTTGCTTTTTAGAAACGTTTTAATCTCACCAGATAATATTATAGCCTATATTAATGAAAGGTTCAATTTTACAGATATTCCTTGTTATGACGGGAATACTGATAATGGTTGTAATAGTGAACTATTATTTCGTAATTGTGATCATCATACTTGGTCCATTGTTTTACAAATTACGCTGTGTGTACCTTCAGACAGCACAAGACATCAAACGTTTGGAAGGAGTCAGTAAGTAAACTACTACTCATTTAAAAATAAGTAAACAATGAAAATATTGATTTTAATAAAACTGAGTACATAATAAGTATCACGAAAAACAAGGTGACTAAAGATGTAATAGCTGCATAAGACTGAAAAAAAAAATATTTGGTCATTGAACCAAAGAAAGCAACAAATAAAATTTTCAGAAATTTTGTTTGATAGGTACAATTCACATGCCTTCCTTTGTGAGACTGGGATTTGTTAAAATGTGTCAAGTAATTACTGTCTGAACTTAAATTTATAATGGCAAAAATCTTTATTGAAATCAATTGGGCTGATTAAGTCTGGTGACACAAAGCTTCTTAGCCAAATAAAGTATTGCAGACCACTGTAACAAAAACATATTGGTTTAATTTCCTGGCATGAAGAATGATACTTGAATTAGTTGCATCTAGAAGACAGAATCATATTGAATCAATTCATCAATACCTTTTGCAATGACAAAATTAGCTTTATCATGGTTAAATGACAAATGGTATTTTATTCTTCAGAAATTCCTATTGTTACTACTCCTTATGGAAAAATGATACTTATAATAATTTTTGTTTAGTATTTTTCCAAATAATATATCTTGGAGTTTAGAGTTTTGAACATTGTTCTCATATACCATAGCCTTGATGTTAGAAGTGTTACGATCATTCTAGTATCACTAGTACGAAATATCTGAAAACTATACTCCTAACATGCTTAACACTTCACAGTATTTCATCAAACTAAATCTACTCTGCATTAGTTGATCCTCTCTCTCTCTCTCTCTCTCTCTCTCTCTCTCTCTCTCTCTCTCTCTCTCTCTCTCTCTCTTTTTCTTTTTGTTTCTATTGGGGGGGAAGATTGGTTTTCACACTCTAATTTAAGGTAAACTGATAAAGCTGTTACACTGCTTCACGTTAAAAGAAATTTTCTGAAGACTACACATATTAAATTCTCTATTTTAAAACCAACAATTGTCTACTTGTCACTATGAGAGTTGAAGTTAAAATTCCAGAAGTCATGACCAATGGAGCAGGAGAGTGCAAAACAGATGAAAATGGCCATGCAGAAGGACAAAAGATAATGTGGAAGGTGGCTGCTAGAGTAGCACGAAGTACTGGCAGGGCATCCAAGCAAGGCGTTGGCATGGCAACAAAACTTTGTGTAGGAGCAGTGCAGGGACACTGAACTGTCACAAGCACTGGTAACTTTGTGCATGGGTGTGACATCACTAATAACCCTCATAGGGGAAACAGAAGTGTTGACCTGAGTGTGATTATCCTTAAGCGTTATTTGGCGAGTTTTGATAACTTACTGCTGGGCGGACAGATGAAACACTGGTGAGGAGGTGGTGAAGCTGGAATTCTGGCAGCATGTGGGTGGCAAGAGGAGTAAGGTGACTTGGGTGTGTCATTTACATTGTGGGAGTGACCTCAACTAACAGCAGGGAGATGAGGTGTGTCATACAGTGTAGGCACAAGTTGATTTTGATGGTCTTCATGTAAGTGGGCCTCATGGATCCTGTCTGCAAATCAAATGCACTTGCAGGGAGTCTGAAATAGGGCCTAAACGATTGTGGAGTCAAAGCATACATGTTGACGTGAGATTTGACATTCATGTGGTGCAGCAGATGTCCCGGTGGGACAGGAAATGTTAGTGATAGATTGGAGACATGGTGGGACAAGATGGCATTGTAGACAGATGCAGCAGAGGCACTCAGGGGAAAGACTGTTGCATGGAACTTAAAGCCACGTCCTCATTTGGAATGTTTGTTGCGCATGCAGAAAAAAATTGCACTCGGAGCGCAAGAAAACTGATCCGAACTGAAAGAATAACTTAAAGGAAAAACTGAAATTGTACAATCAGCAAAGTCACTGTGCTCAGAGGGCATAATAAAGTTTGATTATGACAGGCAATTAGCACTTTGTTGACTGATCACTTATCTGGTGGAGGGATACCCCTGCATGCACGGCAGGGTGGGTGAAGGTCCATTGTTAAAATTTTGGAAGTCCAAAATATGGACAGTTAAAGAATTAGAATAATATGGTACAATTTTCAGTCATTTGTTGGCACTGTACAAATGCAAAATATCAGGAAGCACATTGGGTGTAACAAAGCTGAAGTCATTGCAAAATGAGATTGCACTTACAGAAACCGGTGTAGAGAAAAAGTCCTGCAAAAATTGTTGTGGTGAGAGCAACAATGAAGCACTCACTGTATCATGTAAATTAGGGACTTGTGGAACAGGAAGAGTTCTGAAATGAAATCTGGGTGAAAACTGGAATAGCAAAGTCATTGTAGCCATTAATTGTTTGTTAGTGGCACATCATATTTGTAGCAAAAACTTGCAGAAAAGTTGCAAATTTCACTTGTGTGGTCAAAAAGAATGGGAAAATAAACACTCGAAGTCATGACATGATGAAATTGGTGCAGAGAGAAGTCCCAGTGGAGGTTGAACTGGCGTAGTAATTGTAGTGTGTCAGCGAAATGACAACCACTGTATTTTGCAGATGAAACATGGACGAAAACTTGAAACTGCTCAAGGTGAGTGATAAGACAATGACCTATGAACTCAGGATCACCAGTATCCATCATTTTAAGAGGTGTGAGCCCCCGAGAAACCACATATGGAAATCCAGAAATGCAGTTAGTTACCATCTAAAAGTACAGAACCAGACTGAGAAAACGGCCGGTGGGCCCAGAGAAGCTGTGGCCCCAAAGATACCAACCAGAAATATATGGCACACAGATTTTAGTCTTGCAGAGATCAACATGGTCATACCGTCACATATATATACCTTCATAGTACTATGAAAAATCCATGACTAAGTAAAAATCCACATATGTGCCAGAATGATGTCAAATTCTGATAACATGAAGCCCAGTTTCCACCCTTAAACTCTGTGGTTCCTGTTGCCACAGCCATATGTAGTTATAGTTCAACAAACTCCATACGTTATTTCTCTAAAAAATGTACGTATGAGGCTTTTTATTTTATTTTTTAAAGTAGTCTATTTTAACATAAGTTCACAGTGAAAGGTTACTTCAATAAAGTAAATTTATTTTCAGAAAGTACGTGCTCTATTTTTCAGCATCGTTGCCAAGTTTGAACACACATTTGCCATACCTCTCAACCAATTTTAAAATACCTTTGTCATAAAAACTTGCCACCTAGTCCCATAAGAGTTCACTGCCATTTTCACATCGTTGTCATCATTGTAACGGTTGCCACGGAGGAGGAGGAGGAATAGCTGGTAATGACTCAGTGCAAGATCAGGGCTGTAGGGTGGAAGGTCTAAAACAAATCACGGATCTGACCTGAAGTGTGAGGTCTTGCATTGTCATGGAGAAGGAGAATTCCCTTTGTCAGCAAGCTGCATTTTTCATTTTGAATCGTTCTGTGTAGCTTTCTCAGGGTTTGGCAGTATGCTTCTGCATTGATAGTGGTTCGTCATTGCATGAAGTTGACCAACAAAACACCATACATATCCCAAAACTCCGATGCCATGATTTTGCGCTGGGACGGTCTGTTTGGACTTCACATTTACAGGCGATTGTGTCAGTCACCATTTCGTGCTGTGTTGCTTCAATTTGGGCATGATATGAAAACCCCTGTTTCATCTCCAGTTATTATCTGACTCAAGAAGCCGTCGCCTCCTTCATGATGATGAGTCGAGAAGTTAATCGCACACTAAAAAACTTTGGTTTTTGTGGTCCTCTGTTAAGAGTTTCGGGACCGAACAGGAGCACAGTTTCCGAAATTTTAGGTGTCCATAAACAATTATGTAAAGCACTGATCTCAACACATCAAAAAATTTGTTTGAGACCTGTTACTGTAAATCACCTGTTCTTTCAAATTCTCACTTCAACTGAAGCCACCAAATCGGAGTGGTCCTCATCCTGGACGTTGTCATGCCCATCTTTGATTCCTGTACCCACTTATGAACTTTGCTTTCACTCATAACAGTATCACGATACACTTAAAAAATCTGTTGATCAATTTCCATAGCAGACAGGTTCCATGCTGACAAAAACCGGGTCACTGAGCAAACCTCACACGTGGCGGGTGATTTGATAGTCTAAAACATTTTGAAAGCACAGAACAGAACCATACAGGTTAGCTACAGAGCTAAAACTGAGCACAGTTGTTACTGAGGCATGCTACTTTGCAACTTGCATGCTTGTTGCAGTATGCGCGTGAACTAATAGTGCCTACAACAAAACGGACATTACTTAAAACACACCTCCTATAATGACAAAACATTATTACACACTTGACAGTCTCATTAAAAACATTGACATGAATATTCATGATGCAGAAAATTCAACATGGTACTGATAAAATTGTCTGAACCAAATATTATGACGGAATAAAATTGGCCAAACAGTTAACTGTGATTTTTCAAACCTTGGTTATTTCAAATGTAGCAGTTTCCATTTACTTTCAAAATGTGCTCTCGGTTCATTGTTAGCTTAGTATTGAAATCTAGCCAATCTTATTAATTTATATTATAGTAAGGACAGTTTACAAGTGAACGCAAAGACGTGGGGATGAGCTGCGACAGGCACATACAAAAGACACACACGTACAACACTTTCAGCTATCCATCATGGTGATAATTGTATGACTGTGTGATTGCGTGAGTGTTCTATTTTCTGAAGGAGGTCATGGCCGATAGCTGAAAGTGTTGTATGTGTGTGTCTTTTGTATGTGCCTGTCACAGCTCGTCGCTATGTCTTTGTGGTGAGTTGTAAACTGTCCTTACTATATTATTAATTCTAACTTGGACTTTCCATTATTATACAATCAATTAATTTACATTCACACATTTTTCCTGGCACTGTGTTGGTACTGTATAATTAAGTTTGCATTTTAAAAATTCTCTGTGTAGCAAAATGTAAGTAATGATTCAATAAACCTTTCCAAACTCTTCAATGTGCAGTATCCACTCTACATACAGCAAATGAAAAATATGTTTTACATTACAGTTTAATGTAAACTGAGAACTTTATTTTCCCATGTTCTTATGTAAATAAACTACGGAAGTGTTAGGATGTACAGCAGATCACAGCAAACATTCACAAATACTTTGTACTATTGCAGATCTACATTTAGTTCTCTGGAGCCAAATGTCTGGCTTAAACCAGATGGTCACATTAAATGCTGAGCTGGAATGCAGGTTGCTTGACCTCTGCTGTTAAGAGAAATGTAGGATCCCCTTTTGATTGGTTAAGTTATGTTTTCCTAGTTGTGGTACAGCGTGCATCACAATGACAAAAATAAGTTGTGTTTTTATAATTTGATATTAAACTTTGTAGTGATCTGAAAACCGCCATCTGACACCTTCAATTAAATTTTAAAAAAATTTTACTGGGAAAGGGAAATATTAAAATTTTTAAGAAAATTCGTTTCTTCACGTTTAAGTGTTCTGGATACTGGTTAAGGTACATTCTTCAAAAGGCGAACCAACACTTCATTTCTTAGTCACTTCCAGCCAGGTTAAGCGCGTAATATAACATAGCTGTATTCAGTTTTAATTAAGAGATCCAGCTTCAGCTGTACATCTGTAATTTCCAATACATCCAATTATAATTTGTAAACTTACCAATGTAAATTGTTCAATTATAATGTTCTTAACAAATACAAAGAACAACTCAGTTTTAATGAGAAACTTCTTAAAATAAATTTATTTGCCTTATTGCACTTATAGACGAATGTTGTCAGAGACTGCAATGGATCTGGAAGAGCAATTGAATGGAATGGACAATGTCTTGAAAGGTAGATACAAGATGAGTATTAACAAGACTAAAATGAGGGTAATGAAATGGATTGTCAGAAAATCAGGTGATGTTGAAGGAATTAGATTAGGTAAGGAGACAATAAAATTAGACGAGTTTTGTTATTTGGGTAGCAAGATGACTTCTGATGGCCGAAGTAAAGAAGATACAAAATGCAGAATGGCTATGGGAAGAAAATCATTTCTGAAGAATTGAAATGTACCATCCAATATTAATTTAAATGTTAAGAAGTCCTTTCTGAAGGCATATGTTTGGATTGTAGTATTGTATGGGAGTGAAATGTGGACAATAAGGAATTCAAACAAAATGGATGATAGCTTTCGAAATGTGGTGCTACAGACAAATGATTAGTTGGGTAGACCATGTAATTAATGAGGCTGTACTTAACCAAATTGGGGAGAATAAGAGTTTCTGGCATATCCTAAGAGAAGGGATAGGTAGGTAGGACACATTGATACATAAAGGAATTGTCAACTTAGCCTTAAAAGGAAGTTTGTGGGGTAGAAATTGTAGAGGGAGACTGAGGGATGAATAGAGTAAGCAGATTCAAAAGGATGTATGCTACTGAATGTATTCTCAAATGAAGACTTGCACAGGACAGGGTAGCATGGAGAGCTGCATCAAACCAGTCTGCAGACTGACGGTGATGATGATCATCATGATCAGTCAAACCATGAATGAATAATACAATAGTACAATGAACATACATAAAAATCAATGAGAGTAAGATTGCTGTGCTGCTTGTAGTTTATGCCCATTCCAATTGTCTTATTCATTATTAGACCTACTCCTGTAATATGCCCAACTGATTTTGTATTTATAATCTTGTACTTGCCTGACCAAAAATCTTGTTCCTCTTTCCACCAAACTTCGCTAATCCCCATCATATCTAACTTTAACCTATCCTTTTGCCAATTTTCTAACATCTCTACCCAATTAAGAGATGTAACATTTCGTGCACCGATCCATAGAATGCCAGGGTTCTCTTTCCTGATGACATCCTCTTGAGTAGTCCCCACCCAGAGATCCAAATTGGGAACCATTTTACTTCCAGAATATTTTACCCAATAGGATGCCATCATATATTCTTAAAGTAGACCTGCTTTACCTTGGGAAAAGCAATGGCTGTATCCCATTGCTTTCAGCCATTCCCAGTAACTGTATGGCAAAGCCACATTAGCTGATGTTACAAGGCCAGATCATTACTCCATCCAGATGTAGTCCAGTGTGGGAGGTGGAGGGGCCATCCAGTGTGAAAGGTAAAGACCAGAGAGAGAGGAAGGTGGAGAAAGGAGGGAATACACAGATGTAGGACACCTGATGTGCTTAAGGGTGTGGAGATCTTTGATGTTCATCAGAGGCTGGTAGAGAGGTGTTTTATCAGATTGATGTTCACTGGAGCTTAGGGGTCATCATAGTGGGGTTGTAGATACAAAACAAGCAGCAATTCGTCCTGCAGCTGGACAGTTGTGTGCTATAGGTAAGAAGAGTTGATCACTTCATATGTAATGTAGTCATCTACATTTTTAGTGGGTAAATCAATGAGTGCATTATCACCAGTGTGGAGGTGAGCCGGGAGATGTTGAAGTCATGGATCGGAGGAAAACCTGAGAACGTAAATGAACTGTCAGGTGCTATGTGCTATGCCAAGTACACTGAATTAGGGAGTGGCTGCTGGAAGGTGGGGTCAGCAGTTGCTGTGGTGTCAGTGTCATTTGTGTGATCACTGCCTAAACTCTGGTTATCACACTCAATTTTGTTACTAGACAGTTCTCACATGCAAGAGCACTATGTGCTGTTCAAGAATCAGGACACCCTGTGTCCAGTCCTGCCAGTGCATCGTCACTTCCTACCTGTCAGGTATCGCATGCAGGAGTGAGCGTCCATGTGGGTTTTGCTTAGTTGGAGACTGTAACCATACATTCATTGAGGGAAATGTCAAAAGTGTTCATGAACCTGCGAATGATGCCCTGCACATTGGAGTAAGGTAGCTGTAGTGGCGGGTGCACTGTCATCACAGAGAATTATGAACTCCCAGTTTGCCAGCACCTCGTGTACAAACACACATGGTGTGCGGTGGGCATGTAGTGTGTGTGTTTGATATGTTCATGAACGTGCTTGACGAGCATAAGCAAATTAGGTCACGCAAAATGATTGGTGTCTGACAAAATCTGCAGGGAGGACAACTGGTTCACTGTAAACTTCATCAGCCAGGGAGACATGTAGATCATCCTGTGTGTAGCAGTGTGAACACCTAGAAACACCCTTGGGATGGTGTTGGACCAGCTGCCGCCATGGCATATGAGGACATATTTTGATGGGTGCAGTGCCATCTGTTAATGAACCCATTGCTCTGTGGATGGTAGGCCATCTCACAGAATCTACTGGTTCCACACAGATTGCACAAGTTATTGAAAAGTGTAGACTTGGACTGTCACCCTTGCTCTGTGGTGAGGGAGGATGGACTAGCAAACCTTGACACCCATGCTTTGATAAAGCTGCAGAAATTTATTTTAGGAATGGCCTTGACCCCTCCTGTAGTGTGGTCGACAATTCATGAGATATAACTGAATCTGTCAGAAATGGGGAAGGCCCGATGAGATCCAAGTGAATAAGTTCAAAATGCCACGTAGGGACTTTGAAATTGCCTACTGAGGGTTGCGTGTGTGCATGTGTGTCAACTTTACTGTGCTGTCATGATATGCTCACCTAGGTCGCATTGCATATTAGGCCATACAGGTCGCACACAGATCAACTTCAAGGTTGATTTAACCCCAGTGTGGGAAAGACTGTAGAGAGTGGAAAATGTCTGCGCAGTTCCCTGAAGGAACAAGGGGGTGTTCCATGCTGCTGGAAATGTTACAAAAGACTGGAATGTTAGAGCTCAGAACAAGTGCTGTTTAATGTGCAGGGAAGTGCACAAGTGTGTCAAAGTCCACGAAGGATGAGATGGCATTGATGAGCAACATATAATCCGCTAAAACATTCTCAGCACTGCAGATGTTATGTTCAGTTGTGAACTGTAAAATGAAGTCAACAGATTATGTATACTGTCAGTGAGTGGCCAGTGATCGGTTTCGACAGTCAGCGGTGGCCCTTGACGTTATCTCAAAAATATTTGATAGCAGCATAAATGGAGTAAAGCTTCCTGTCAAATGTGCACCATTTGCATTGGGAGGGCAATAGTTTTTGTAGAGAAAAAGTGTAACAGCTCAGACAGGTTGCTGACATGTTAGGATGCAGCACCAACAGAGGAATCAATAGCATCCACGGTAATGGAAATTTTAGCATCTAGAATGGTATGCGCCAACGTGATTGCATGCACTAGTGATGTGTTTAAGTGGTCCAAAGTGGCAGTCAGTTCATTCAGGGGACTTTGTGTTGGACTGATGTGTTTTTGCCTGCTTTTGTGGTGGTTAACAGTGCTTAGAGTGAAGCTGTTGTGTGGATTGTGACATTGGAAGGAATTCATCATCCCCCCCCCCCTGCTGCCGCTGCCCCCCCCCCCCCCAAAAAAAAAGGTGCAGGTTTCAGGTAGTGAAAAATGCAAGATAACACAAATGTGGTCCGAGGTGGAGCACATGCCATGCTCAGAAACCTTGTGGCTAAGGTAGGTTTGTGTGCAGTTGAAACTTTTTATTGTTAATGCGGACCCCATTGTCTTGCAATGCCTTAAGTATGCAAGGCAAATAGTTCTTGTCGTCTTGTGGGGAGAATGAAAAAATGAAAATATTGTCAAGGTATATGTAACAAAATGTAAATTGGAAGAGGATGGTGTCAATGAAATGATGGCACTTTTATTCCAGATTGTTTGGGCCGAAGGACATGAGACATTATTCAGAGACCAGAAGGGATAATAATAGCCTTTATATGTACTTCACACTGGGCCACTGGAATCTGCTCTTAGGCCTTGTAACAGTCAACTGAGAAATCTTGAATGTAGGGTATTGAGTAATTGACAATGACTGTACTGGTTTGAGGTAGTCGAAGCACTGTTGGTAAGTGGCATCTTTGTTTCAAGCTTGATAAATAGGGGGGGGGGGGGATGACCAGTTGCTTTCAAAGCCTCATGATTCCACTAAGAGTTCTTGGAACAGTAAATTTCGCAGCCTGCAGTTTGTGCCGATAAGCGACTTGCCCCTTATGTTGCTCTGGAGGCCTCAGGGTTGTATAAAGTTTGAGGAAGGTACTTTGTCACACTCAAGACAAGTGGATACCCTGCAGCAAGCAAATCAGTAGCCTTATTGCCATTGCAGTCATCACAGGAGAGGGCAGGAGCATGGCAGTACACTAGAAAGTCGCTGCAAGTGTGGACATCCTATAACAAGTGCTTGTCAGGACACTGCAGGTACAAAGCACAGTTTCAATTTAAAATTAGTTTCACTCTTTAACTGAATTTTTATTTTCTTGTATTTTTTTCAGTGGGTATTGCACATAGCTTCACTGTGTGTACTCTGTTAACTTCAATTTTCAGTAGATACAATGTACAGTTAAATAAAAATTTACATGTTCTGAAGATTTCTTAATGTCTAGTCTTCTCAACAACATAAATTGTGTGGAATTTACAGAAAAATCAATTTTTTTGAAAAATTGATAAAGCAGTAAATTTCTATTAATTCCTGCTGCAATTTAGTCGAAAGATCGATGTTACTAATAAAAGTATTGCAACAAACTTAATTCTTGTGCTCAGAAAATTTTTTAGAGATAAATTTTCTGAATTATGAGGGAATTTGAATGTCAAACATGGAGTGTTTTGAATTGGTAAATTTTAACAGTAAGATATGACATGGTAGGTATTCACTAACACTTCCTATTTACATAATTTCGTTATGATGGAATGGGAAGTTCTCTTACAATTCAGTAGAAGGAATGACACACTTTGTAGCAAAGATCATTATGTTGGTCATATATTTTAGATTACTGGTTTTGGCAGGTAATGTTGCTATCATCTGTGAATAAAAAAAAGGAGGGGGAGATCATATGATTGCAACATTGCTTGCTGAAACTGGTAATCCATAATACATAACCAATATAGCAATCTTGGCTATGGGATATTCTTTCTTCTACTACTTATTTAATCTTACATTGTCTTTCCCTCAATTCATGCTACTTCACTGACATTTTTGTGAGCCATTTTGATTAAATTATGTGCATTTTCTCATAAACAAAATTTATCGATGGACTTGACCCAATTATATTTTGAATTTTGTAAAATATTTCAGATACATATAATTAAACTGTTCCTAATTAATGTTATTTGCCCTTTGTTGTATCTTGGTAGCTCCTTCAGGTTTACTATCATCTCCTAAAATGAACTAGATCAGATATTCAGTGAGCCATCTGCCACCATCTTCAGGAGAATGCAGCTGCTGCTGTGTCATACCAAATATGCAAGTTGCAGCACATGAGCGGTGCACAGAACAGAGTTCCCGGTGATAGAGGAACATTGTAGAAGAAAGGAAATTTGGTAATCTTATAATAGCAGATGTTGAAAGTGACCACTATTTAACTTGTTGCACTTTTTGACCCTGGCCAGCAAGTTGCTGAAAATAGATCAAAGCTGACTGCTGGAATTGCTGCCATCTTATCTGAAACATACTGCAGCAGTTCTTAGACTTTGAAGGTTGAAGTAATCACACATTGATGGATCGAGAGACCCAGGTGGCCAGCTAGGACCATGATTGGATTAACCTCTGGGAATAATTGTTCGGTTTGAAGATATTGTAAACCTATTCAAAGGTTGTCACTAGTGTGGGCAGTTGCTCTGGCCTATTGGAAGTATCTGCAGTCTTTTCACCATCCATTAATGTAGCCACCAATGGTAGATGTTAAGTCTGCAAATAATTATCCTGTGTAGCCCTCTCCACTGTAGATGATACGCACACACATGTCACAGTTGCTGCTCCCAAGACTGGGTGGGAGGGGGGGGGGGTGGTGGTGGTGGTGGTGGTGGTGGTGGTGGTGGTGGTGGTGGTGGTGTCACACACATTTTAACTATTCCACAGATGCAGTATGGTTTCAAATAGAACAGTGAGCCATTATTGTTCATAGTGTGTCTTTATTCATGTCGCTAGACAACCGGTTGTGGTGAGTTATGAAGTCCTTCAAATCTGCAGCAGAAAATGAACAAAAAACTTAGTATAATGGGCAGTCATCATCGTAAGACATACAATAGAGCATACAATATTATTTCTATAAAAGTCTTAAAACAGTAGAGCCATAATGGCTTTGCCAAAAAATAGACATCAGAATTGCTTATTTAAATATTATTAAAAATAACATGTAAGTTCGGACTCAGCTATTACACACACACCTTATCAGAGCTACTGCTTTCAAAAAATTGTTGTTCAGTAGCCACAAATCCTACATTGGTTATAAGAACTCTTGATGGTGCTGCTATGGGCGTATATGTATTGATGATAATTGTAATTAACAAAATTTCAATTATTACAGTAATAAAATGTAATGGGGTAAAATATGAAGAAAGTTGAATACTAAAATACTTAAGAGGAATTGTTACAGTGACAATATATGACTAATACAATCTTTGGGTAGTTTTAGATTAAATATGAAAGAACAAACTGAATTAGCCATAAATATTGATAAAGATAAAATAACAACTAATGTAGGTCACTCACAAAAATAAAACAAAGATTCATGGCGAAAATTGTGATAAGTGTTACATTAATCAAACTTTGTTCTAATATAAAGCTCAAGGAGCAGTTACAGCCATGTTCCAAAACAGCAATAAGATCTCATTTTGTTAGAACTGGTCATACTATATAGAGCACTGAGAATATTGTGCATATTTTTCCCTGAGCATAGAACGGCCATTCTACACATTTGTTGGAGCTTGAAAAGTACAAAGCAAAAAGATAGAGATAGCACCTAGCAAGTTGCTCAGTGGACAGGGCAATTTAGTAGCCAATGCCTCCTTCGTCATAATTTTCTGCTTGAATCACATGACACTTCAGTTATACATATCTGGCATATAGTTATATAAAGGTTGTGAGAACTATGTAATTTTGTTAATCTTGTGGTATACATGCGACTAAACTAAAATTTGTCCTTTTTCTGCTTAAAAAATTATTCATTGACTTATAACATTTTAATTGTCTAATACATTATATGACACAGTTGCTGTGGTGTGTGACCCTCCAGCAGTTAAATGCCTATAATCACGTCTTGCTTAGAACTGTATATTAGTGTCACCAAGGGGTACTCGTAACTTATTTTTTGGTTTTATGCTGTTAATCTTCCTTACTTGATATATCATCTTTACAAATACTTAACAGTTCTGTTTGTTTTTGTATATTTTTATCTAAAATTACTCAAATGGTTTGTCATCTGTTATTTTAAAATGATTAAAAGGAATTGTTGAAGTTCAGCTTCCTTCATCTTTTATTCATGTTTTAACTCACGTTCATTACATCTTGCAATTTCAGTTATAATTAGCAAACCTAGCAATCCATCACAATTGCTAAGTATGCATGGGAATTGGATGTAGGTCTACATCCAATACACCTCCCCATAATCTATCTGCCCTTCACTTTCCCAATCTCTATGCATATTTCTTGTTACTGTGTGACTTCCTAGACTTCTATCCATATTAGCTAACAGAAAACTCAATATTGCTCACATATTTCTCTTCTACATATTTCTCCCTCCACAATATATATCTCCCACCTGTGACTCCTCCTCCTCCTCCTCCTCCTCCTCCTCCTCCTCCTCCTATCCCTTGTTACCCAATCTCCTTCCTTCAACGTATCTTACCTTCTTTGGTGCAGCCAGTCAAAGTTTTGATTAAAGACAAGTGTGATACCTCATTAGTAGCACCACAGTCTCAAGTGGTGTGGGTGGTGGGTGGTACATGTTCCACGTATGGTACAGACACATTTATGAGAATTTGCAGCCTGGATATCAGTTTTCAGTGGGTCTTGGTGGCAGTGGCACCGCAGCAGCAACACAGCATGCTCTTGAAGTTGGCAGAAAGATGGTGACTGACAATTTTGGATCCAACAGAACATCCAAGGAGACATACTTCCCCAGAATAATGATTCTCAGAAAAGTTGTTCAATCTGTATGAGTGGTTTTGTATTTCTAGCTCGGAGCCCAGTTTTCTCGTATGTATCAGCCTCTCTCAATGGCCTTACAACAATAAGGTCAGCAGCTGCGCAAGAAATGGTCATGAAAGAATTTGACAGTCTTCAGGTAATTTTGTTTATTATTACAATAGTGTATTAAGGTGTTTAGTTTTATTGGGCATATTGTTTGGCAATATTTAATCTACTTCAGTTAATTCTAGAGAAATATTATGTGAAAAACAAGTCAAGAGTAAAAAAAAAGTTGCCTGTTTTGGTTCTATTGCATGATTACTGCCATGGCCAATGGTACCATGTAGCAGTCACTGTGTTTCTGTGGTTTTTTTATTTCATTATATAGTTACACTTAGACAATTTTCAGTAACTTTAAATAGGAAATGTTTGTGTAAAATGAGACAGCTAGCTCAATAGTTGCTGTCTATGCCTTTCAGTATTTTCTATATAGCTTTACTAAGTTTTACGTCCCTGATAGTTAAAAGTGCTGCTTCATAAATTTTTTATGCTAACATGGAAAGATAAAACTGTTGATAAAGCAGTCATTATGTTCCTACTCCGATATGGTGTATGTCACCTGACTTGCATATGCATTACAGCAGTGCAGGAATAGTGTGATAACATTACCTTAATGTGGATACATTAGTTCCATGTGGCAACATGGTCTATAAGAGTGGTCTGTTACATGAGCGGAAATTAAAGGAAGGGTACCTTCACTGCCACTCCTCTCGCAGACTTTCTTACTTATTGGCTTTCTTGATTTAATGCTTCTCATGTTGTTCCACGAACTGCATAAAACAATTTCTTGACCTTAACAGTAATGAATCAAGTGCTACATATTAAAAACTCAATAACTACAAATTATTGAACTTCTCATTAATGAAGCCAGCCCATGGTCATAGTTGTTGGTCAAAAGTTCCTACTGCATAGCTATAAAAGTGTAAGCATATTGTAACATTTGTGGTCTGATCAACATTATGAACAAATAAAACTGAAGATAGTCTTAATTATCAGCAACCACTATACTGTAACCTACAGAATTTGAAAACTATTTTGAATTAATATACTTGAAAAATATAATGTAGTGAGTTTTTAAGACCAACACAGTTGCACTTTACTATTCATTCTGTCTAGTCTTATATTAGCTTAAGTTCAGGCTCAATTCTAGATGCCCAATTGTGGCTAGTTTTAACGACAGTCACTCCTTTTGGGAATGACTCAAACTGAGCCCTAATGTTTTCCTAAATCACGGAAAGTTTTATTAGTTCAGTCTCTCTAACAGCCATTCCACTGTAGGTGAAGTTGATATAAAAAAGAACTTATATGCTGGCTGAAATCCCCTGTGTTGTGAGCTGTCTTCGGCATTCACTAAAAGATTTGATGTTTCAGGATCTTTTCATAAATCATAAATATGTCAGTTGATATGGAAACGATTTTATTTCCATTTAAACCAATCACATTGCTACACAATTAAAAAAAAATGCAGCAGCAAGACAACAGAGCTGCTTACAGGTTTGCGACTGCTAGAAGAATGACAAAACATGGTTTCTCTCAACCTCTTTCTACATAACCGCGTAATAACAATGATGACAAAGTTATTGGGTTACCATATAAATTAATATAACAATACTTTAAATATGCCAAAATACACAAATTAAAATATTACATTTAAGCTTTAACTATTTATCTCAATGTATGTACGTGTTTCATGAAATTTGTATTTAATGTGGTACAAAAATTGAAAGCAGTGTTTTGACTAGGGTCTAAAATAGCTTAATTTATTTACATTATTTATGTTTTTGAAATGCACACTTGTCTGTTTTGCCAATATTGTGTAGGCGTACTATTATTTAGACATGGAATTTTAATGTATTTCATTTTGTGGTCTAAGGTTTTATTAATACTGATTTGTGGAAAGTTGTAGTTTCGTCTATTTCGAAGATAGTTTCTTAGTACCAAACGGATTATTATTAGTGCATGAAAAATGATCGGTATTTAATTTAGGATCAAGTGATATATATAAAACATTGTCTGCCCGAATTTATTTAAACAAAGGGTACATATGTAATCATGTTGTGCAATAGTTATAACATGTAGTATTGTTGTTTTTATACAAATTAGTATCTATATAGTTTCAGCAATTTCCAAAACTGAGTGTAAATGCATTTTTAGTGTTTGCAGCTATTATTTACGAAAGTATTAAAAATTGAAAATTATATAAATGGACAGCCAAAGTTATGTTTAAATCAACATACTGTTTCTTAAAACCATTTTACTAATAGTGTTAATAGTATGTTAAACTGAATGTGAAAATATGATATTTTACGTGTCCGGTAGTGAAGTTTTATTTTAGGTGTCCGATATTTCATGTTTGTAATGTTGGCAACGGATTTTTGTAAGGAATGTGCAACATAGCAGAAACGTTAAATGGTTACTGTGCTCCCACTGAAATAAATTCAGCTCTTGTTGACCAGCACCTCTAACCAATTGTTTGAAACCTAGCCTCCCACATCGCAGCTGAGTATTATGGGGTAGATTGCAATGGTAGTTTTACAAGCTGAGGCATTTGATTCCTACTATTCACAACTGAATCTTCTGAACTGTGCAGATAGGAACTTAGAAACTGTTGTGCCTTTTTCTGTTCCATGCATCTCCTCCTTCCCTGTCTACATTCCATGCTATTTCATATTTCCACCTCCCCTCATGACTCACTACTAAATTACCATTCAGGCCATGGCAGCCAGAGATAGTAATAGTGTGAATCTGAGTTGCACCTTACTGATTGTTTGCCTGTACATGTGATCTTCTTCTGGTGAAGACTGTTGCTGAAAATTTGTGTAAGAGATTGCCTTTTCATTGAGCCTGTCTACGGCACAGAAATTGTCTTTATGGCAATTTGCAACCTACCTTAATTTTTAAGAAAGAAGAATTTCTTAGTTCCTCTGTGGCAATATTATGTATTAATTATAATTACTAAACATATTTCACTGCCCTGTAGCAGCTAATGTTTGAAATTTTATGGCAAACTAGTTTTCATAATTAAAATTCTTTCCACAAATTTTCATTATAATTTTCTTTTACTCTCTTGGGTATTGCATTTTACACCTTGCGCTTTAAAATTTCAACATTTTAAATAAAATGTTGAAGGATTAGCTATAAGAAAATTAATATTTGTGGTTTTAAATACGCCAATGTGTAATTAATCCATTTAAATTGCATGTGCTGCAGTATATGATTGTTTTATCTACATTTTGTCAGTCTTTTCTTCTTAAATGGCCTAGCTGTCATCTACAACACAACTCATTTTTTCCACTATTACACATTAGTACAGCTTTTACTGAGAATTTTAAAATAAAGTTTCTGAAGCAAAAGTAATCAGGCTTAAAATTCCATAGAACACTTCTTAGTGGAATATATGTAAGGATTAGTATTTATAGATTCTAAATTACACCAAATTGTTATTACAGCTTGTTTTTATGTACATAATCTCATGACACATCATTAAGTTATGCTGATTAATGTGAATCCTTAACTCTTCCCGGCATAATGAATGTTCAAACAACCGGGTGATGTCGGCGACAACCAGCGATATTTCAGCAGGAGAACACCCTGCCATTTTCAAGGCACAACTGCACTTACGGAAGCAATGTGCAAGCGTATTTAATACCTAGGTTTGTAAAGGGTAAACAAGGAAGATAACACACACAGTACAAGTCACTGCAGAGTCAACACAACCAAAGATGACCAAACATCAAAAATATCGATTGTGACTGTTAATCAACAGGTGAGGCAGCATTAATATTGTCCCTTTGTATTTGACGAAACACAGTGCCAGATTCGAAACAGAATTAAAAAAAAAAAAAAAAAAAAAAAAAAAAAAAAAACAAATATCTCTGTTTATAAGTTCGATTGCTAGTTTATTTTCAACAGCTTCCTTAATAACACTATCCCAATAGGTGGAAGTGCATGCCAGAATCTGTGTTGTTGTATTCCATAGGATGACTGGTGCCAAGACATTGTTCTGCAACAGCGGATTTTTTGGCTGTTGAAGCACGTGTAACATTAATGTTCAATACACCTGTCTTCCACAGTCCAGATTGTCTGACCAATATGACATGCCACAACTGCAAGGATTAAGATATACACCTGCCTTATGCAAACCAAGATCATCCTTTACGGACCTCAACAGGGCCTTTATCTTAGAAGGTGGTCGAAAAACACATTTCACGTCATATTTCCACGAAATACGACCAATCTTGTTGGAAATGCTTCCTGCATAAGGTAAAACGGCCATAGATTTAGGTGCCAATTCACTACTATCATCACTCACCTGTTGCACAGAAGACTGATAGCGCAATGCACATTTTATCTGTATCTCACTATAACCATTCTGATAAAAGGTCTCCTCGAGATGGGACAACTCGGCTGACAAACATTTCATGGTCTGAAATGACATGTGCCCTGTGAACCAAGGTACAAAGTACTCCTTCACACTGCGCTGGATGGTGACAACTATCAGCTCACAGATACAAATCAGTGAGAGTAGGCTTCCTATAAGCAGAATGTACCAATGTACCATCAGCCTTCCTTCTGACCAACACATCAAGGAAAGGAAGACAGCTATTCTTTTCCATCTCCATAGTGAACTGAATATTCGGGTGGATTGAATTTAGGTGTTCCAAAAAACTGTTTAAATTCTCACTACCATTAGGCCAAACAACAAGTGTCATCTACATATCCGAAAAAACACACAGGTTTCAGAGTTGCTGACACTAAAGCACGTTCCTCAAAATCCTCCGTAAACAAATTGGCCACAATAGGTGACAACGGGCTTCCCATTACAACTCCATCAGTTTGTTCATAATACTCACCATTAAATAAAAAGTAAATGGAAGTCAGCACATATCAAAACAGATTTGTGAACTCAACACCAAACTTAACCTCAATTAGCTGCAACTAATCTGATAGGACACGAGTGAAGAGAGACACAACATTAAAACTCACTAAAATATCAGTCATTCAAACGCAATCCCTGCAATCAACGTAAGAAATCTACCGCGTTCTTAATGTGGTGTTCACACCTGCCTACCATTGGACTCGACAAACTAGCAAGATGTTTAGCTACACGATATATATTAACATGTGAACTTGGCTTAAAAATGTGTGCAAGTGTGTGCATGCTACCAGTGTGCTTGGGTAACACAAGGTTTAGCACAACTGCCTACTAAGCAAGAGACCAGAGTTCAAATCCCAGCCCTGGCAAAAGTTTTCATATGTTCATGTTGTATGATTACAATACCTATCAATAGCTGAAACAAAAATACTCCAACTAAATTTATGTAAAAGAATGAAACTATTACACTGCAGCAGAGTGTGCGCTGATATGAAACTTCCTGGAATATTAAAATTGTGTGCTGGAACCGGGACTCGAATCTGAGACCCCTGCCTTTTATGAGCAAGCCCTCTACCACTGAGCTATCCCGACACAACTTACGGCCCATCCTCACAACTTTACTTCTTGCCCCCCTACTTTTAAATTTGTGTTGTGTATTTACAGTTTTATTAAAATATTCACAAAATTAGTAAAATAAACTGTCATTTTTCTTCTAGGATCTTCATACATCTGCATGGTATATCAGCATTGCATCAAATGCTGCATTTGGCTTTGTCTTGGATGCTATCAGCACTTCATTTGTGTCTGCTGTTATTTTAAGTTTCCTCTTAATGGATACCAGTAAGTTTATTAACTGTAGACCTTTAATATAGATAAAAAATATTGATATACCTTTTCCAAAAGTACAATTATCAGTTAAGTCATTAGCAGTTGACACAATCACTAGCACTGATTTTTCAAGAAATCTGGCACGCCAGTGTACCTTTTGGTGGTGGTCATGATTAAGATTAGTGGTGTTAACTTGCTTTAATAGTTGCTAACATCTATGTGCAAATATGTACCATTATCATCCCTTTAGAATTGTATGGCGAGTTTCTGATGGGGAAAATGCCATAATGTTATTTTATAGGTGTACCAGTAGTCTAATTTTATGCTATGTAGTCAGTAAAAATAACTAAAATAAACAATGTAGTGATTGGCAAGTATCAATTGGGGCAAATTGTAGCAACCCGTTGAAAGTTACTGTTAAATTGTTTAGCAGCTTTCTATTTTGATTCATTTTTTATTTCTTCTTCTTTCATATTTTTGTAAAGACATTGAATTAAGGAAGAACTCTACCAGATTGTATTATTTCCAGGTACTCTAGGTGGATATGTTGGTCTTGCAATTTCTCAGTCACTCATTTTGACTGGAATGTTGCAGTATGGCATACGTCAGACTACAGAAGTGGTAAATCAGATGACTTCAGTTGAAAGAGTTCTTCAGTACAACAACATAGATAAGGAACCACCATTTGATTCTGAGCCAGGTAATTGCTGCAGCATTTCCCAACTCAATTAGTAGCATATGTGGTTGATGGTCCTTCAGTTTATGAATAGGCACAGTGTTTCAAATGTCAATCACAGAATGCCTAAAACACTCTCTATTCAACTGAAAATGTATTTTAAATTTAGTAATCATAATTAAAACTCAAAAGTTCAACACAGTTTTTATGGATTATTTTCTACATAATAGACGGAGGTGGTGGGAGGGGGGGTGGGGGGGGGGGGGGAAGGAGGAGGAGGAGGAGGAGGAGGAGGAGGAGGAGGAAAAAGGAGACAGGGCACTGCTACACAAACAATAAATGGTTTGAGTGTATAGATCAAAAATTACTATGAGAAATTACAATTCATGGAGTTAAATCAATGAAAAATAAATTTTCCATGCTTAGGCAGAGAAATTATTCATCAGGTAAGCTGCTTCTATCACTATTTACACTAATAAACTCTCTTCTTGAGCTTCCACAGTGTTACTCATCCCCACATAAATATCATTCAGTGTTTTTAACATGCTGCACACATTTGGCATTACTTAAGCAACTGCTTCAGCCAAAAGTACTCTTAACATCACCCAATTTGAAGGTTTGTTTCCTTGCTGTGACATTTAAAAAAATGTGGCCATACAAGCGCAATAATGTTAGGTTCACAGCAACATTCTTAAGAGTCCTGTCTGTTGACCTTCCAGTAGTTTATAACATAAGCATTATAAAATTCTGGGTATTAGACTGCATCATTTTTTGAAACACTTAGCAAAGGAATTGTCAATGTTTCAACAACTATGGGGTGGTCCTCTTCAGGGTGTTTAACTGTTAAATTCTGCTGAATGTTTGCCCCCCTCCCCCCGCCCCCCACCTCAATATATTGTGAATTTTTCAGTTATCTAATATTGACTTCATAAATCTATGATGGTCATTGATTAGCAGTAGTGTATCAGTAGGCTCTTAAGTTTGTTATGCTGGTAAGTAACTGGTAAGCAAAATCTTTTATCTGATTCGAAGGCAACCTAATCAGCAGCTAGAACCTGTGAGTTGGTGTTTCCTACTGCGAATGTTCAGGTTGTGCATCAGTTCTACCGTGGCTGCTTTTAATACTGCAGAACTCTGGTCAAGTGGTGCTGCTGCTGGCTGGCGCACACACAGTGGTCCACTGAGCTCAGATTGCTGACAGCCACATCGAAGGTAACTTATAGCCATCCTCCCTATTCATGTTGTTTAATTATTTCATTGGCTTCTCTTATTTTGCATTGCTGCATCAATAATTCCTGGGCACGTATGTGAGGTTCTCGAAAGTTAATAGTACCACTGCATTCTTTGTGGTGTTCTGCCATAGCTGACTTGTCCCAATTGTATGTAATGCTCATGTTCAGAAATGTGAGTGCTGATAGATCTCCCGGTTTCACCAACATATACTTAGCCGCATTCACATTAGAGTTCATAAACAACTACAGTGTGGAGGGCATTAACAGGTCACGAACCTTGCGGCCATTGCCAACCCCATCTGTGTGCCTGTTCATAAAATTTTCCATTCCAACTAAAATATGTTGAAGATATGGATACTTGCACCTGGTCGCAGGCCGGTGGTATTTGGTCCTGTAAGATGTTGATGGTTTCAGATACACACACACACACACACACACACACACACACACACACACACACACTGGCAAACAAAGATTTTATGTCAAAGCTAACAGTAAGATCTGTAAATAGCATCTGATGTTCTCATATGAGCTGGATGAAATGCTTGTAATTTTTTACATGACTGTGTGTCCAATTAGACGTTGTAATTTGTGGGCCAAATGTTTTTCCAGATAATGTGTGTGAGAGTTTAGTTAGTTCACAATCTTTTTTGGAGGTCACCCATTCTTATGAAACTTGGGTACCCCGTATATTCTTGAAGGCACGGAACTTTCCATGTGAGTATCCTGGCTGTATTGACATTGATTCTTGAACTTCTGTGTAGAGTTTGCATCTGTCTAGCTATCTTTGCTGTGCGGTCACTTTTCTGTTCTTTGTAAAGGGGTTATTTAGCAAACTTACTCATTTCTGCTTCATATGACGCGGTGTCCAATATTACTGTGGTGTTGCCCTTGTCTGTGAGTAAAATAACATTCTTTGTTGTTACGGAGTTCACTTACGGCATCCCTTTCATCATGTGACATACTCTTTTTCGAAGGCTTTGCATGCTGCAGGATTCTATTTGTCACATCTTCTTTGCTTCAAACAACTGGTATGATGGCGTTTGTTGGGATTAGATGCTACAGACAAGTTAAGTCTCTTAGATAACACATTTGTAGCTGCTTTGCTGATGGAATGGAATGTACTGACAGATTCACCACAATGCGAGACAGTCATTTCTCACTGAGTGCTGCTGTTCAACTGTGTGAACTGCATGAACTACTTCTGTTGGCAACTTTTCATTGTCTTGCTTGATGCTATGGCTTGCATGAAAGTTATTTCATCAATGTTGTCCCAGTCAGTTTCCGACAATTTGGATGTCAGCCACAGATGTTTCCTCATCAGAGACTTAATGTTAAAATCCAAACTCGTGGGGAGGTGATGGATTCTTTCCCTCAGTAGCAAGTGGGTAGCACTTTTGAATATATTACTTGCTTTCCTGGTTCTGAATTGTAGTTGCAGCTAAAGGAAACTCGGTACTACACCATGATACCTTGATATCTTGAAGTGGGCAAGGTTGTATAACAACTTATCCTTCCTCTTCCTCTGATGTTCCAGCTTGAATATGTGACTATCCCATAAATGCTCTCCACACTGTAGGTCTCTGTGAACTCCAGTGTGAATGCGGCAAAGTTTGTTGGTGAAACTGGAAGACCTATCAGCACTCAAGTTTCAGAACATGAACATTACATAAAATTGAAACAAGTCAACAAGTCAGCTGTGGCAGAACACCAGGAGGAAGGTGGTATTAATAGGACTTCAGAGAACCTCACATACTTGTCTGGGAACCATGGATGCAGTAACACAAAATAAGAGAAGCCAATGAAATAATTAAACAGTCTAACATGAGTAGGGAGGACAGCTACAATTTACCTTTGATGTGGCTACCAGCAATCTGAGCCCAGTAGACCATGTGTGCACCAGCCAGTTGCACCACTTGACCAGAGTTCTGCAGTATAAATAATGGCTATGGTAGAGCTGATGCATGGTCTTTAACGTTGGCAGCAAGAAAAACCCCTCCCTTCCCCATGGGTACTAGTTGCTGACTAGATGTTGCCTTCAAATCGGATAAGATTTTGCCTACCAATCCCTTACCAGGGTAGTAAACGTAAGAGCCTACTGGTATGCTACTACCTCAATCACCATTTTAGATGTATGATATCAGTATCAGAATAACAGAAAAATTTACAGCATATTGAGGCAAACTTTCAGCATTATCAAAGAGGGACCACTGCATGGTGGTGGAATTGTTGCCAATTCCTTTGGTAAGTGATTTAAAAAATGATTTGGCCTAATACCCAGAACTGTTTTGTTCAAAATAATACTGGCCATGGAATCCTATGAAATTAAATAAGCACTATAAGCTGGTGTATTTCATGTAATGATAGTCAGGAGTTCTCATTTCAATGTCTCGTTCTTAAACAGAATTCTTCTGGATAGAAGGCAGTCTTTAACAGGACTCAAACCTTCGACAGTGAACAACTGTGCACTCTGCAGCAAGGCACCTTGGAGTGTTAAACCACTCACCAGGGCTTCATAATAGTCACTGGTCTTATTCAACTTGAGAGTGCACAAACACACTTCCATGAAATCTTTCTTGTTTCCAATGTGTTGTTAGTCATTTTCCTTTTCCAGGTGCTGCTTTTTGTGCAGACAAACCAGGCAGGAAGGGTTCTTTTGCTGATAAACAATCCTCTCCAGATTTTATTCTGCATATGGCCTGCATTTATCCAGGTCTTGTCCAAGTAATTAATTTTTGTACCTTTCTGACATGAGGACTTCATTGTCCTTACACCACACTTTCTCCACAGGACGATTTCTTCTTTGTTGATCAGCATGGTTTTATGCCCACAACTGACTTACCTAAAATCTCTCTCTTTATTAAAAGACCATTTTTTTCTGAAGTCTGAAAGATCAGGATCGTTGTTAATTGGTAGCTCATTGAGAAAGTAAAACTGGTGTGCTCTCAGTTGTCAGTTTACATTTTGAATGACATTTTAATTTTTTATTTTATAATTTTTCTCGGGGCTTTCTCAGTGTGATACGGGAAAGGGAAGGGAGAAGGGAGGGTGGTGGGGACAGGAACTAGTGAAGTTTCAGGACTGGGGGATTGTGGGAACATAGGATATATTGTAGGAAAAGTTCCCAACTGTGCACTTCAGAAAGGCTGGTGTTTGTGTGGAGGATCTGAATACTTCGCAACAAGATGGTCCAGCTGTCTCCTAACTACAGTTTGACGATGCCCATTCATGTGGGCAGACAGTTGTTACTACCTATGCCCACATGGAAAGCTGTACAGTAATTGCAGCTCAGTTTGTAGATCACATGACTGCTTTCACAGGTTGTATATATGCCCATAATGATATCGTATGCAGTACTGGGACTTGTTTGAAAATGCTATGTGGTGCTGCTCCTATGACCATTATTGTGATGACACTGTTCATTGTTGGTATCTCCACTACCACATTAAGCCAGCTGCAAGAATAGTAATTATTATACAAAGCATCTGATGAGGATCCGGTGTCTCTCTCACCCTAATAACAGGTTACACTGTACGTCCTATATTCAACCCAATGTTGTTGTTGCTGTTGTTGTGGCCTTCAGTCTGGAGATTGGTTCGATGCAGCTCTCCACCCTACTCTATCCTGAGCAAGCCCCTTCTTCTATTCATAAGAATAGCAACCTGCACCTGTTTAAATCTGCTTACTATATTCATCTCTTGGTCTCCTCCTGCAGTTTTTACCCCCACACACTTTCTTGCAATGATAAATTCAAGATTAATGTCTAAGAAAGTATCCTACCAATCAGTCCCTTCTTATTGTCAAGGTATGCCAGAAATACCTTTCCTTGCCAATTCTGTTCAGTACTTCATTAGTTAAGCAATCAACCCACTTAATCTTTAGCATTTTTCTGTAGCACTACATTTTAAGACTATCCTCTTCCTTTCTGGACTGTTTATCCTCAAAGTTTCACTTCCATTCAAGACAACATTCCACACAAATGTCTTCAGAAAGGACTTCCTTATGCTTAAATTAATATTTGATGTTGACAAATTTATCTTTCTCAAAAACCCTTTCTTTCCATTGCCATTCTGCATTTTATATCCTCTGTACTGCGGCCATAAAGTTATTTTACTGTACAAGTAACGAAACTAGTCTACCGCCTTCATTGTATCGTTACCAAATATAATTCCTTTAGACTGCACTCCATTATCCCTGTTTTGCTCTTGTTAATGTTGATCTTATATGCTCCTTTCAACACACTGTCCATTCCGTTCAACTGCTCCTCAAGGTCCTTTGCTGTCTCTGGCAGAATTACTATGTCATCGGCAAAACTCAATGTTTTTATTTCTTCACCCTGGACTCTAATTTCTTCTCCAAATTTCCCCTTGCTTTCCCTTTGCTTGTTCAATTTACAAATGGATAACATCAGAGAAATGCTACAACCCTGTCTTACTCCCTTCCCAACCACTGCAACCCTTTCAACTCTGATTACTGCTGCCTCG
The DNA here is from genome assembly GCA_026315105.1 of Locusta migratoria. Lineage (NCBI taxonomy): Eukaryota > Metazoa > Arthropoda > Insecta > Orthoptera > Acrididae > Locusta > Locusta migratoria. The sequence goes on from CM048745.1 coordinate 346,400,419, forward strand.
TTTTTGCACAGGTTGTAAATAACCTTCTGTTCCCTATATTTTACTCCTGCTGATTCCTCGATGTCTAAGAATGTTTCCTACCAAGCGATCCCTTCTTTTAGGCAAGGTATGCCAAAAATTCCTTCTCACCAATTCTGTACCTCTTCATTAGTTATGCAATCTACCCACCTAATCTTCAGCATTCTTCTGTAGCACTCCATTTCATTAAGCCTCTTTCTCTTCCTGACCGCACTGTTCATTGTCCATGTTTCACTCCTGTACAAGGCAACACCCCATACAAATGCCTTCAGATAAGACTTCCTTACACTTAAATTAATATTCAATGTTAGCAAATTTCTCTTTTTCAAAAATGCTTTTCTTCCCATTGCCATTCTGCATTTTGTATCTTCTGTACTGCGACCGCCATATGTTGTTTTACTACCCAAGTAAGAAAACTCATCTACCACCTTCAGTGTTTAGTTACCTTATCTAATTCCTTCAGCATTGCCTGATTTTCTGAGACTGTATTCCATTATCTTTGTATTGCTCTTGTTAATGTTCATTTTATACACTCTCTTCAACACAATGTCCATTCCATTCAACTGCTCTTCCAGGTCCTTTACTGTCTCTGACGGAATTACAATGTCATCAGCAAAACGCAATGTTTTTATTTCTTCAGCCTGAACTTTAATCTCTCTTCCAAATTTTTCCTTGCATTCCTTCACCGCCTGCTTGATGTACAAACTGAATATCATTGGAGAAAGGCTACAACTAATGCTTTCCTTTCATGCCCTTAGTCTAATAACTGCGGTCTGGCTTTTGTACAACTCTACTTTCCCTGTATTTTACCCCTGCTGACTTTAGAATTTGAAAGTGTCTATTCCAATCAGCATTATCAAAAGCTTTTTCCAAATCTACAAAACTTAGAAATGTAGGTTTGCTTTTCCTTAATCTATCTTCTAAGATAAGCCGTAAAGTGATTATTGCTTCCCGTGTTCCTATATTTCTCCTGAATCCAAATTGATCTTCCCTGAGGTTGGCTTCTACCTGCTTTTCCATCCTTCTGTAAATAATTCGTGTTAAAATCTTGCAACCATCACTTAATAAACTGACGGTTCTGTAATTTTCACACCTGTCTGTGCCTGCTTTCTTTTGAATAAGGATTATTGCATTTTTTCTTAAAGTCTGGTGGTATTTTACCTGTCTCGTACATCTTCAACACCAAGTGAAATAGTTTTGTCATGGCAGTCTCTCTGAGACTGAAGTTGCTCTGACGGAATGTCATCTACTCCAGGGGCCTTGATTCATGTTAGGTCTTTCAGTGCTCTGACAAATTCCTCTCTCAGTATAGATCTCCTATTGCAACTTTATCTACTTCTTCTTCCCTTCCTACAATATTGTCGCCAAGTTCATTTCCTTTCAATCCAATATATCATGGGTGCATTGTTAGCTTATGGAGGCAGTTACTGTCCCAAGAACTGTTTTATAGGGTTCTGGACCACCCCTGCACAGTGGTTGTCATGGAAAAGTGTGTATTGACAAGGAGTAGTGAAGTCCAGAGAAGACTTACTGCTTTTATCTAGCAATATGTAATATAGTGTCCTTCTGTTAAAATATCAGTTTTAATGAAATACATATCTTTGGAGGTGTGTCTTCATCTTGAAAATCTTGGTTTCTTTAATTGTAGCTACACAGCCACTCCTGGGTTACGTGAATACGTAAATTCAGGCAAAAAGAAGTTTCAATGGCTTTTATTTTCGCCTAAAAATAATTGGGTGTTGAGATTATACATGTGCACTCCCTATTTGACATAATCTCCATCCAACAATACATGACATACAACTGCTGCCCCGTGGCATGAACAGGCCCATTTATATAGTTTAACAACAATGTACTCAAGAATTCAGCAACAGTTTGCAAATAAAGCAATAATTACAATAATTATGTTCATGACAACTAACATTAGAAAAATATTCAGTTGAATAAGCTCCATAATTTCGTATGGTACTGTACATGCCTTATTCAGTAATCTAGCATTAACAATTTTGTGAGTAATAACAATGAGTCTAGCTTTTGCATTGATTGTGTATCAACTAATGAATCAATAAAGTTCCTACCATGTATACAGTGATTACATAACAGGCTCTAAATGTTATATTTTTCGTCTGTTCTCAAATGATTTTATTAGTACCATAACTGATGATTGGATTCTAGCTAAGCACCACATGGGATGCAGCATTCTAAAAAATACACTAGGATTGTGCTGATGTGCAACAGATGAAGGCAGCAAAGGGAACAGTCAGAATAGCTAGCATGCATGGAGTGCTCCCCACCACTGACCGTGTACTCCCCCGCACCACAGGTCGTGGTACCTTTTTCAGAGGAGCGCGATTAGTGGTACCGATACAGAACAACCAGAGGAGCCCCTGGTTCAGCAATTATATAAATCCGGACAGGAGAGAAACCCAAAATTCCGCCTGAGGTTGGCAAGTAGGAAACTTGCTAAAATGTTGCCACAGAAAGACGCCCTGACTTGGTTGATAACCCGTAAAGATTTCATCATCGTGCGCAGAGAAAGTCTAAATTTGCAAACAATTGGCTTTTCAAAAAAAAAATGCCTACAAAAAAAAATGCATACGAATATGGAATAAATATATGGATCACCCATTGAAAAAATGAACTTGATCTAGGTTTGACCTTGAAAATATGGTTCAAGGTCATTTTGAGGTAATCATTCCATAACCACCTTCAAACAGTACAACTTTCATTGGACCTTTTTTTTTTTTTTTTTTTTTTTTTTTTTTTTTTTTTTTTTTTTTATTTTATTTTTTTTTTTTTTATTTTTTTTTTTTTTTAAGTGTGCCACTCCAGGGATATCAGCCAGAGTAGATAAAAATTGAACACCTTGTGTACGTAAACACACACACACACACACACACACACACACACACACACACACACACACACACACACACGATTTACATAGTAGATAAAGTAGCATAGTTACTTTATATGGACATAGAGGTGCTATTTTTCTATTATGTCAGAGGAGACTTTGATCACAAAGTACACTCGTTTGAGGTCCAGGGAAAATGGAGAAATATTTATTACACGAGTGCTCATTCGTGAAATATAATAAATATAAGGAAAATATATTTGATAGAAAATAAGTTTAATTTGTGACAAAAAAGGGAAGAGGAGGAGAAAAGAGAAGTAACAATAAAGTTACCTTAGTAGACATTGTGGTAGGAAGAGGATCTTGGCTGTTGGTAGGTAGGCAGACCAGGCTGCTACTTTTCATCAGGTGCCTACAGAAAGGACCTGATAAATTGTGGTGAGATAGTTATGAACATGAGTTTGATACTACCTGGTGGTTTGGCAAGACAAGAAATCTTGCTACCAGCATAGGTATTTTTTTCCCTCTAGTTTGCTAGTGGATTAACAAATAAAATACCTACTTTAAAATATTCCAATTTGGGCATTAAATTAAACTATTGGATTAACTGCAGTGCACGCTTCCTAGATCTCATTGGTTTGTGATGTTCAAACAATAATGTGAAGAACTGGGAATTAAATCAACTTCAAAAGGATAATTTATATTTACGTCAAAGACAAAAGTTCTCATGATATTCTATAGTGAAGATGTGATGTAATACAAATAAATACAATTTGTGCTCACTGCACTTCTAATTTCTTGTATTTGAAGTTAAAATGTAAAACAATAGTGGGGGGAATCACGATGATTGATTTGACATCTTCTGTCTGGGGGGGGGGGGGGGCGGTGAGAATATGTATTGAACAGGTTACACTGCATATCCTTTATTCAACCAAAGATATCGTTTACACTTGCGGAGAAGTAAATATTGGCGAGGGCAGTCCAGAGAAGATCTACTATATTTATTTAACAGTATGTTATACACATTGCTTTTGTCCTGTTAGAGAATTATTCATTCAAATAGAGATCATCCTACTGAAATGATCAGATACATATTAGTAGGGTTAAGAGTTACTATAAACTCTTCAGTAATTTAAACCTTTTGTTGAATCATGTAAACACATTTAATATTTCTCCATGTGAAGCATTTTTGACACAGAAGTTTCATTAAAATTATAAAAAGGATAACTTAGAACTTTAACAGGTGCCCATGAAGGAGTTCCATCCTTCTGCAGAACATCAAAGGAACTTAAATGCAAGGGATGAATAAGGATGGATGAGGGTATTATGTAGTAAGACATTATTATTTTATTTTCAGCAATCAGCTAGATTTTGACCACTGTGTGGTCATTATCAGTGCTAAAACAAATACAAAAAAATCAGATAAAATACATGCCAATCTCCATGTTAGTGGTTTTGTTCATCCTGATGCAGCTGTTACAGTTTTTACATAGCTGACAGTGTTTGTCATTGGCGACTGTGGTGCCCTCTTTGAAGGTTCATACACCTGAAATTGTATTTGTGCTATGTTTGTTGTAGTAATGGTTATATTTTTTTATAATTTTTAATAGGAATTTTTTAATTTAAAAACCTTCTGTATTAAGGAGTACCCCATGTCTTGTTTACCGATAGTGACAACGCTGCCTCCCATCAGCCATTATGTGCATGCTACGTATTACTCTCCTGTTGTTGCAGCTACAATTAGTTTTACTGTGGAGCTTTCTGTGTGCCTACGTTGTCAGAACGCTACTGGTGTATAAAGTACCTCATGTGCCTGCTGCTTTAGGTAAATACATATTTCTCATGCACATACAAACATGCATCATTATTCATATCAGAAAAGTAGTTTGAAAAACTGAATAGCTTCATACTTAGTCAGGAAAATGACGTCCGAGGAAATAGCCAGAAGTCTGCAGGAGTTGTCAGATTTGTCAGACGAATCTGATCACGAACTGTGCAGCAGTGACAGTGCTCAGGAAGAGGAAGTAATTCAGGAAAGTGAGCGTGGCAGTGATTAAGAACAAGACGTCCTGTCTGGTACTGAAGGTGACAGTTATTAGAGTGCAAATGTGGCGTTTTTTATAGGCAGAGATAACATCACAAAGTGGAGGAAAAACTCAATATATGAAGTAGCGTAAAGTGAGAAGTAAGAATGTAGTGAATGTCATTCCTGGTCCTAGGAACCAGTGCAGATGGCTTCATTAGCGAACTTTTTGCATTTAATAAAATGATAGATGAAAGTATGGCAGATAATATTGTCACCTATACACATTTGTATATTCAGAAGAAAATTTAATAATACAATACTCTCATGATAGAAATACAATACTCTAGTGATAGAAATGCATAGGAGACATGGCAGAATGAAATACCAGCTGTACTGGAATGTGTATATCTAATTGGAGTAAAGAAAGGACACCACACTAATGTACGTGAGCTATGGAACTCAGAACAGAAATGCACGTTCTAAGAGCATGTATGAGCTACAAAAGATTTGTTTTTACTCGATCTTTACGATTTGATGACAAGGACACACGAGCTAAAAGAAGAAAAATTGACAAACTAGCAGCCATTTGTCCTTTCTTGCAACCGTTTGTTCTCAACTGCAGAAAGTCTTACAACCTGGGACCCTACGTGACTATTGATAAGAAATATCGAGAGCCTTTGTCCTTTTCCAACGTATCTCCGCCTACTTCTCAAAGGTCACAACTAAGACACATGGGAGGTGCGTAACGTGTGGCTGAGCAAAAGATTTATCAACAACCATTATGTGCAGTATATGCAAAAAGTTTGTTTGTAAGAAACATGTTACAATGGCGTGCAACAATTGTAACCAGTAAGTCTTTGTTCAATTGTGGCATATTTGGCGAGTCCTAAAATGTAGAGAACACATAATAAATTGAAAAATAAAGTATGTAAACATCTACTGAAACACATTTTGTTGCCTTTCATTAACTATGTAAATTTTACCCTAAAAACATCAAATAAAAACTTAGGTTTACAGTGATTATGCTCTGTATCTGTATTCACAAAGTAAACGCCAGTTTTCCAAAGTTTGATATTGTATTATGAAATTTATGCTCTAGGGTATAAGATATCCCATGTGCCTATTCGACAGTTGGCAATGCAGCGTGCCCGCTTGAGGGTTAATAAATATCATTTACCTTTTATACAGGATTGGTGGTAATAATGTATACTAGTGGGTGTCTTAAACTGTTGTTACTAATAACGAATATACATTAACAGTTTGGAAAGACTTTTATAAATTTGATGACCTGTTAATAATCTTGTTGACTGCCACCATCGAATCAAGCCTGGTATTATGTAGGTTTGGTGGGTGGCAGAATATTACTGTAAGAGAGGTGTGGAGGATATTGGGTAGGGTATTTCTTGAGCAGGATGAAAAGTAGGTTAAACCCTGGTAGAAAATGTGGTTTATGCTCTAGTCCTAGGTGATAGTGTGACACAATGGGTGCTCTGTTATGGCTGGACAGTGGGTGTGCAAGAGGTAGTGGGCTATGCCTGAACAAGTGAGAACAAAATTACACAGTTGCTCTCAATGTCACAAGCAATTGCACTGACATTTGCTGGACTTTAACAGACGTACCTCCACAGAGCAGTTCAAGAGAGTGTAAACTCCAGATGTAGATCTCTGGAACCATTATAGTGACACCATTGTTGTTTGTATTCTCATTCCTCAGTGATTAGATTATACACAAGTAACATTATATTGTATTTGTGATTATAATAAAGTCATTCATATTTCCTCCATACTGACATGGAAAGCATAGGTGTTATGTTATACATCTATTAAACTATTGAGTGTTAACATGAGAATCTGTTGTTGCATATGTGAGATTAACTAAATTCTGTTTGTGCAAGAATACAACTTAATACCAACAAAGCAAGAAAGTTGAGAAACAAACAGCACTCGAATTTAATAATTTTTCCCTGTGGGGAAAAAAACAAGACAAGAAAAGGTTTTGCATCATAGATTGTTTTAAGCCCAATGAAGTCAAATTTTAAACATTCCTGATTTTATCCTAACAAACTCTACTTAGAAATGTGCGATGTAGACTTTAGACTGTTAGTTTCTTTTCTTTTTTTCCAGGAAAAAAACCGCCTTCTACCTGGCCTCAACATGGAGCCGTGAGATTTGAAGGTGTATCTTTGCGTTACGCTGTGGCTGAACCACCCGTACTTAAGTTCCTAAATTTTAAAATAGAAGCAGGTCAGAAGGTACAGTTGAAAAATTGTCAAAACATAAGATTTAATTTTCATCTCCATTATGTAATTCCAGCAGAATCGTGCATCACCAACAGCCCCCCCCCCCCCCCCCAATCCTTCCCTCCCCTCCCCATGCAATAATGACTATGATATAAATACCTCTGAAAGAGACTCATTATATTTTGATGTATGAATCTTCATTTGTTGCAGGTTGGTATTGTTGGAAGGACTGGAGCTGGCAAATCATCTCTTATATCTGCACTCTTCCGTTTGGCAAACTTGGAAGGAGCCATTTACATAGATGACATTAACACCCAAGATATAGGTCTTCATGATTTGAGAAAACGCATTTCCATCATACCACAAGAACCTGTACTTTTCTCAGCTTCAATTCGATACAATTTGGACCCTTTTCAAGAATTCCCTGACAACCAGATATGGAATGCACTGGAAGAGGTATGGGATATACTAACAAATAAACTTTCTTCTGAATTGTTGATGCTTGTTTTGTGGGAATTCAGTAGCTTTTGTGTTTTCCAGTAAATACAGATATATGTGTGTATAGCTCCCCCTCCCCTTCCCCCACCTGTTATCCAGATGTAGCTTCAGTGAGGGTGGGTGGGGGAGGGGTTGACAGGACCTGCTTCCCTCTAATATTGCTAACTGATTGTCCTTATGGTTGTTGTTCAGGTTGAGCTAAAACCAGTAGTAGATGGACTAGACATGAAGATACATGAAGGTGGCAGCAACTTCAGTGTTGGTCAGAGACAGTTAATATGTCTTGCACGTGCAATTCTGCGGAACAATAAAGTACTGATTCTTGATGAAGCTACTGCCAATGTTGATCCACAGTAAGTACCAGTTGTTACTTGTTGTCACCAGTAATATAAATATTTTAAAAATAATTTAGGTTTTTCCATTCATTTAACAGTGCAGTCTTCTATTGCTTTTCTCTGTTTCGTGCACAATCCATCTAGCTTGGCATACAACTGAATGATGATAATGTTTTCACTATGGAATTATTAAAGCATTTCTCTTTAAAAATGGAGTAGAACGCTTAATATAAAATAACTAATTCTAGGTGTTTGCATGTTTAAAAACTGGTATGCCTGTTTTGGCTGATAAAGTATTCAATTTTAAATTTTGATATGAATATTAGAGGAAAAATTCCTAACAGGAAAAATATATGTAAAAAAATAGATGAAGTCTACTTACCAGGCGACAGAGCACAGGCAGTAATAGTAACAAATAACACACACACACACACACACACACACACACACACACACACACACACACACACACCACACACACACACAAACGCTAGCTTTCGCAGCCTAGCTGCATCATCAGGCAGAAGGGAAGGAGAGGGAAAGGAAATGATGAGGGTTTTAAGGGAGAGGGTAAGGAGTTATTCCAATCCCGGGACAGGAAGGACTTACCTTGGGGGAGAAAAAGGAGGGTAAACAAATGCACACACATTTACAGACGCAAGTTCACCTAGGCAGACATACTGTAGAAAGCAAAGAAGTTAAGAAGCTCGTATTTTGATAAATACCCTTGTTTGTGCGTGTTTCAGTCGCCTGCAGCTTTTCTTTGGCTTAGGGAGCTTCTATATTTCGTGTAGATCTTTTATGGTGGAGCAGCGATTTCCGCATATATTTTGATTTTAGTCCAGAGAAGGTTTTTGCTAATTTCCATTGTTTCCAACAAGAAATTTCTAGTAATCACCATTTAGTCAGTTATCGGTCTCCTGTAGGGAATTAGCGGTCTTGTTAGAAGTTGATTACTTAATCTCTACAATAAATTGTTGATTTGTTAGGATGGATAGGATGTGTGACTGCTGCGTACGGATGCAGGAGGGGCTGGCCGCCATTCGCGAACAGCTGAGTGTGCTGATGGACGCGATCAGCCACCTTCAGCTGCTGCCTCGGACTGTAGGTCAGTGGAGAGTCTGGTGCGTCGCATGGGGCACCTCAGGTGTCACACGCTTCACCCACGGTCCCTGCTGTCAAGATATCTTTGCGTGTACCAGACCCGGTTGAGCCACCCTCTCCCCCAGGGGAATGGCGGGTTCAACGGCGTTCGTGTCACTCGAGGCAGAGGCTCAAAGGGGAAGCTGACCATGTGGCATCGCCCACTCTGCCTGTGTGTGAGCATGTGGCTGCTCCTTCAGCAAGGTCTGAGGCAGGCACACAGGGGGAGGGGTTTATTAGTGATCGGGAGCTCCAAAGTACACAAAGTAAACACCAGTTTTCCAAAGTTTGATATTGTATTATGAAATTTATGCTCTGGGGTATAAGATACCCCACACGCCTATTCGACACTGGGCAATGCGGTGTGACCGCTCGAGGGTTAATAAATATCACTTACCATTTATACAGGATTGATGGTAATAATGTATACTAGTGGGTGTCTTAAACTGTTGTTACTAATAATGAATATACATTAACAGTTTGAAAAGACTTTTATAAATTTGATGACCTGTTAAATAATCTTGTTGAGTGCCACCATTGAATCAAGCCTGGTATTATGTAGGTTTGGTGGGTGGCAGAATATCACTGTAAGAGATGTGTGGGGGATATTGGGTAGGGTATTTCTTGAGCAGGATGAAAAGTAGGCTAAATACTGGTAGAAAATGTGGTTTATGCTCTAGTCCTAAGTTATAGTGTGACACAATGGGTGCTCCATTGGTGCTCCAGGTGATGGAGCGCCTTAGGGAAATAGCGGAAAGGTCGGGGAAGAAGGCCAGTGTGCACTCTGTTTGCTTCCTGGGGGTCTCATCCGAGATGTGGAGAATGCCCTTCCGGCGGCGATAGAGAGCACTGGGTGCACCTAACTGCAAATTGTCGCTCATGTCGGCACCAATGACTCATGCCGGCTGGATTCAGAGGTCATCCTCAGTTCATACAGGTGGTTGGCGGAGTTGGTGAAGGCAGAAAGCCTCACTCGTGGGGTGGAATCTGAGTTAACTATTTGTAATGTCGTTCCCAGAACCAATTGCGGTCCTCTGGTTTAGAGCCGAGTGGAAGGCTTAAACCAGAGGCTCAGATGATTCTGCGAAGATCTGGGCTGCAAATTCCTCGACCTCCACTATCAGGTGGAGAAATGTAGGGTTCCCCTGAATAGGTCAGGCGTGCACTACCCACAGGAAGTGGCTACAAGGGTAGCAGAGTATGAGTGGAGTGCGCATGGGAGTTTTTTAGGTTAGAGAATTCCCTCCCTAGACCTGACAAGATGCCTCCTGAGCCGCGACAAGGTAGCAGTAGGCAGAACACGACAGGGAAGGAAATGATCAATTTAGTAGTAGTTAACTGCAGGAGCGTCTATAGAAAGGTCCCAGAATTGCTCTCAATAATAAATGATCGCAATGCCCACATAGTACTAGGGACGAAAAGTTGGCTGAAACCAGATGTAAACAGTAATGAGATTCTAAACTCGGACGGGAATGTTTACCACAGAGATAGGCTGGACAGTGAAGGGGGAGGCGTGTTTATAGCGATAAAAAGTGCACTAGTATCGAAGGAAATAGACGGAAATCCGAAGAGTGAAATAATTTGGGTGAAGGTCACGGTTAAAGTGGGCTCGAACATGGTAATTGAATGTTTTTATAGGCTTCGTGGCTCAGCAGCTGTTGTGGCAGAACACCTGAAGGAAAATATTTCCAGTGAAATTGTTTTGAGTGCATTATCTGAAAAACTACCTTGAGCAGTTAAACAGAGAACCAACTCGTGGTGACAACATATTAGACCTTCTGGTGACAAACAGACCCGAACTATTCGGAACAGTTAATGCAGAACAGGGAATCGGCGATCATAAAGCATCGGTAATTTCAGCCGTAAATAGAAATATTAAAAAAAGGTAGGAAGAATTTTTCTGTTCGGAAAAGTGACAAAAAAGGGGATTTCAGAGTACTTGACAGCTCAGCACAGAAGTTTTATCTTAAGTACAGATGGTGTTGAGGAACAGTGGTCAAAGTTCAAAGCCATCGTACAAGATGCATTAGATGAGTATGTACCTAGCAAGGTCATAAGAGATGGAAAGGAGCCACTGTGGTACAACAACCGAATTAGAAAGCTGCTATGGAAGCAAAGGGAACTTCACTACAAACATAAACATAGCCAAAGCCTTGTAGACAAACAAAAATTACACAAAGTGAAATGTAGCGTGAGGAGGGCTATGCGAGAAACGTTCAACAAATTCGAAAGTAGAGTTCTGTGTACTGACTTGGCTGAAAATTCTAAGAAATTTTGGTCTTATGTCAAAGCAGTAGGTGGATCAAAACGAAGTGTCCAGACACTCTGTGACGTAAATGGCACTGAAACAGAGGATGACACTCTAAGGGCAGAATTACTGAATGTCTTTTTCCAAAGCTGTTTCACACAGAAAGATTGCACTGTAGTTCCTTCCCTAGATTGCCGCACAGATTACAAAATGGCAGATATTGAAATAATTGACATAGGGATAGAAAAACAATTAAAATTCCTCAAAAGAGGAAAGGCTGCAGGACCTGATGGGATACCAGTTCGTTTTTACACAGAGCACGCGAAGGAACTGGCACCCCTTCTCGCAGTGGTGTATCGTAGGTCTCTAGAAGAGCATAGCGTTCTGAAAGACTGGAAAATGGCTCAGGTCATCCCTGTGTTCATCCCTGTGTCCTCGAACAGATGTGCAGAACTATAGGCCTATATCTCTAACGTCGGTCAGTTGTAGAATTTTGGAACATGTATTATGTTCGAATATAATGACATTTCTCGAGACTAGGAATCTGCTCTTTAGGAATCAGCATGGGTTTGAAAAAGGTGTTCGTGTGAAACCCAGCTCGCGCTATTCGTCCACGAGACTCAGAGGGCCATAGACACGGGTTCTCATGTAGATGCTGTTTTTCTCGACTTCCGCAAGGCGTTTGATACAGTTCCCCACAAACGTTTAATGAACAAAGTAAGAGCATATGGTCTATCAGACCAATTGTGCGATTGGATTGAGGAATCCCTAGATAACAGAAAGCAGCAGGTCATTCTCAATGGAGAGAAGTCTTCGGAAATAGGAGTTATGTCAAGTGTGCCATAGGGGAGTGTCGTGGGTCCGTTGCAGTTCACTAAAAAATAGATGAAGTCCACTTACCAGGCGAAGGAGCACAGGCAGTGAGAGCAACAAATACACACACACACACACACACACACACACACACACACACACACACATATTTACACAGACCCCCCCAGGGGGCTCACCGCTCTGTGGTGAGTACGTGCGTGGCGAGCATGGGGCCCCAGCCTTTGTAGCACTCTTTCCTTTCCGTGCTACACAACGATTCTTCTACTGTCCTTTTCCCCCTCTTGGGGACCGAGTCTGTGCATTCTTCGGGGAACCGAAGTTCTGACCTTTTGGATTAAGCTCTTCTCTCACTTCTTTATTTGCCTCCACGTTTGCGTTTGAGGCTTCTCCTCCTACTATTTCTCTCTTCCTCCTCCCTGTACGCACTTGAAGGCCACCCATATGAGTGACTGGGTAATGCGTAAGTCCCAGCTCCGGGCTGGCATGTAGGGTGCGTGCGTACCCCCTGGTTAAGGCCAGGCCAGGGGAGGGGCGATTGCCTGTGCTGATACCTTCCCGATTCGTCGATTGGTCCCTCCGTCTGTAGATCGGGAGGTGTGACCTGGGGTGTGAACAATCACCCAAGGCGGGTGTGCTTCCGTTGGGGGCCCCCAGCAGGAAGGAGCGTGCCATCGGAGACACTGGCAATCGTGGGGGATACAACCGCGATGGTTATAAAAAAAAAGAAAATGGAAAGAGCCTTTAGAAATTGATGTACTAGACAATAGTGTGTCTGAACAGAAAAATTACAGACATCAAAGTTCCTTGTAGTGACCCGTACTGAGGAAGGACAATCCTTTTCGTCGGTGAACCCATTTATTATTCAAAAAGGGTTTGATGCCATTGCCGGCCCAGTTAAGACCTGCAACCACCTGTGTAATGGAACACTACTGTTGGAAACAGAAAGTGGCTCCCAGGCACAGCTGCTGCTTAAGGCTACTCTGCTCCACAGCTACCCGGTTCGTATTGAGCTCCATCCAACCCTCAATTATTCCCGAGGGGTAGTCTTCTCGGCCAGTTTGGACGGTCTGACTGAGGATGAACTGAAAGAATATCTGGCAGCTCAAGGCGTCATCGCAGTACACAGAGAGACAAAAAAAGAGAACAATGTTGTAGTCCCCACTCGCACAGTGTTTCTGACCTTCGACCGAGTGGCTCTGCCGCCGAAGATCAAGGCAGGGTATGAGGTCTTCACAGTACGACCTTATATCCCTAACCCTACTCGGTGTTATCAGTGCCATCGATTTAACCACACAAGCCAGTCTTGCAAGAACCCGGTCATATGTGTCACCTGTGGTAAAGAGGCCCATGAGGGGATTTGTCCACCACCGTCCCCTCATTGCATCAACTGTAACGGGAATCATGCTGCTTCCTCCCGGGAATGTCCCGTGTTTGCCGATGAACGAGCCATCCAGGAAATCAGTGTAAAGGAAAAGGTTCCCATACAAGTTGCACGTAAGATGTACGCCAGTCGTAAGCCCAAGACCCCGCCGCGTGGTAACTACAGTACTGTAGTTGCAACGCCTCCACCAACATGGGATATGGCCACACAGACTTGTGACCTACAGTTTACAACAGTAGTTGTCAAACAGTCTACATCGACAACGGCGTCACGTTCAACGAAAAGTGTGAGTACCTCTTCCAAATCTTCATCTTCAGCTGTGAAACCACAGATAGAGACGCGAAAGTCTAAGAAAGAGCATTCGCGCGAGGATTTCCTCCGCACCCCTACCAAAACATCTGAGCCAACCAAAGAGCTTCACCAGGGCTCCAAGAAATCAAATAGGGGGAAAACTCTCCCCCCTCCTACCTCACAATGTGACGATGGCATCCCCTGGAAGCCTATAGTCTCTCCAGGTGCATCAGCCAAAGATGGGGCTGCCGACCACACTCACGCAGCTGCTGTGGTAACCTTTGAGAATATGGAGCCGGACCCTCCTGTCTCAGACACCACCAGTTGCGAACATTCGCACTGTGGCCCGCCGCCTTCGTCGGGCTGATGTCCATCATCATCTCATTTTATCCTATTATGGATATTCTTCAATGGAACATTCGTGGTATCCGGTCGAATTGGACAGAACTGCAGCTTCTAATGCGAACATATCATCCAATCATCTTCTCTCTACAGGAGACAAAATTGCTCCCTGGTACTCGAATTACTTTCCCACGCTACACTACCGTTCGCTTTGACCTTCCTCCAGTGGCAGGAATTCCAGCCCACGGGGGCGTAATGTTGCTTATTCGGGATGACGTACACAGTACACCGGTCCCTTTGTGTACTCCAATACAAGCTGTTGCTGTCCGGATATACCTTCCTGGATTTGTCTTCACACTGTGCAATATTTACGCTCCTTCCTCTTTTCCCGTCACTAGATCCGATCTCCTAGATCTTATTGACCAGCTTCCACGTCCGTTTTTGTTGGTGGGAGATTTCAATGCCCACCACCCCCTTTGGGGCTCCCCACGACCATGTCCATGGGGCTCCCTCCTGGCAGATATACTGAACCACCTTCAGCTCATCTGCCTTAACACTGGTGAACCAACTTATCTTTCGGACACCACAAATACTTTCAGCCATATAGATCTAGCTATCTGCACTGCTCAGCTGGCACGGCGTCCTTGAATGGTCTGCTCTGACACATTCGAGCGATCATTTTCCGTGTGTAATTCACCTAATGATGCCTGACACCCTTGAGCATCCACACCTCTGGCAGTTAACCAAAGTGGACTGGGAGCTCTACACGTCACTGGCGGATTTTGGTACTTACCATTATCCTAGTATAGACGACCAAGTGCAACACATTACCACAGTTATTCTGACAGCCGCGGAATGTTCCATCCCCTGCAAGACTTCCCACGCACGTCGTCCCCTTGTCCCGTGGTGGACCGCGGAATGCCGTGACGCTCTGCGAGCACGGCGACGTGCCCTTAGAATCTTCAAACAACGGCCCACGCTCGACAACTGCATCCGATACAAACGGCTGCGGGCCTATTGTCGTCGCCTCTTTCGCGACTGTAAATGCGCCAGTTGGCGCTCATTCACGAGCTCTTTTAATAGGTCTACCCCTTCCTCCATCATTTGGGGTAACCTTCGAAAAATCTCGGGCACTATGCCTCATTCCCCGATTCCCGGTCTGTGTGTCACAACTGACACCGTCGTCGATCCTCGACAAATAGCCAACGCACTGGGTCGACATTTTGCAGAGGTCTCTAGCTCTTCACATTACACTGACACTTTCCTAGCTAGGAAACGGACGGTGGAGGCGACTCCATTGCCCTTTACCTCTCAGAACCGTGAATGCTACAATACCGAGTTTACTGTACGAGAGCTTCACCACGCACTCTCGTCTTCGCGGTCCTCCACTCCAGGACCAGATGGCATTCACGTGGCGATGCTGCAACACCTTTTACCAACGAGCTTGCACTTCCTACTGGCCACCTACAACCGCATATGGATAGAAGGCACCTTTCCGCGACGCTGGCGTGAAGCCATAGTCATTCCCATACCAAAGCCTGTGAAGGACAAATGTCTCCCTTCCAGCTACCGCCCCATTTCCCTCACCAGTAGCGTATGCAAGGTGATGGAACGCATGATTCACAGGCGCCTGGTATGGTGGCTTGAAATGCGACATCTCCTGTCTAATGTCCAATGTGGGTTTCGCAAGCACCGTTCTGCGGTGGATCATCTTGTTGCCCTATCTACCTCAGTAATGAATAACTTTTTATGGAAGCGCCAGACAGTAGCGGTGTTCTTTGATCTGGAAAAGGCATACGACACCTGCTGGAGGATTGGCATCCTCCGCACTCTACATGCATGGGGTTTTCGGGGTCGCCTGCCAATTTTTATCTGCGAATTTTTAACAGACCGTGTTTTTAAAGTGCGTGTTGGTTCGGTTTTATCGAGCACTTTTATTCAGGAGAACGGAGTCCCCCAGGGCTCGGTCCTGAGCGTTGTTTTATTTGCAGTGGCAATCAATTCTATAGCCGATCACCTTCCACTGGGAGTGTCGGCGTCCCTATTTGTTGACGACTTCGCGATCTACAGCAGCTCTGAGCAAACGGGTCTCCTGGAGCGGCGCCTTCAGCGGTGCCTAGACACTCTCCACGTGTGGAGTATGGACACTGGCTTTCGATTCTCAGCTGACAAGACAGTCTGCATGAACTTCTGGCGGCGGAAGGAGTTCCTTCCCCCGTCCCTTCATCTGGACCCCATAGTACTTCCATTTGTGGATACCACGACGTTCTTGGGACTTGTTTTCGACAGGAAGTTAAGTTGGTCTCCCCACATATCCCGTTTGGCAGCTCGCTGTACCCGCTCTCTCAATGTGCTGCGGGTGTTAAGTGGCACCTCGTGGGGAGCTGACAGGTCTACTCTCCTCCATCTGTATCGCACCATAGTTCGGTCCCAACTGGACTATGGTAGCATCGTTTATTCTTCGGCTCGACCGTCCATACTGCGCCGCCTTAATACAACCCACCACCAAGGTCTTCGTCTAGCCACAGGAGCGTTTTACACTAGCCCCGTTGAGAGCCTCTATGCCGAGGCCGCCGAACTACCCCTTTCTTACCGTCGGGAACTCCTGCTTAGCCGTTACGCTAGTCATTTGTCGTCCATGCGAGGACACCAGACGTATGCAGTTTTTTTTAACGACTCACTTGACAGTCTCTTCGCTATGCGCCCGTGTGCTCTGCTACTGCCGGGAGTACGCTTGAGTTCGCTACTCAGCCAGCTTGGCGTTACAATGCCTGCTATCTTCTCGACTGGAGAGAGCACATCTCCACCGTGGTGAAGCCCCGAAGTCCATGTTAACTTTGATCTTCATTCTCTTCCAAAGGACTCCACACCTAGTTTCGTCTACCAAAGAGAATTTCACGCACTCCAGTTTAAATTTGATGACAATTTGTTTATTTACACTGATGGCTCAAAGACAGACCAGGGTGTTGGGTGTGCTTTTGTACTTGGCAACGTCTCTCTTAAATCTCGTCTTCCTGAGTGGAGTTCCATTTTTACAGCTGAGCTGTATGCATTATATCAAGCCACACAATACGTCCGGCGAAACTCGCTCAGTAAGACTGTCATTTGCTCGGACTCTGAGTGCTTTGTTGAGCCTTCGCATGCTATATCCAGCCCATCCCCTGGTACAGAGCATCCGCAGTTGCCTTACTTCTCTTTCAACTTGCGGAACTACGGTGACGTTTGTGTGTCCCTGGCCACGTGGGAGTGTTGGGGAATGAGGCTGCGGATACGGCTGTCAAGGAGGCAGTTCTCCTTCCTCGGCTATCTACCTTTTCCACCAGCTCTGATGACCTTCGCGCTGGTATCTCCCAGCGTATTATCTCCCGTTGGTATCTACATTGGTCATCCCTGTCAGGGAACAAATTGCGAGCCATTAAACCTGTGCCTGATCTCTGGTCAACGTCATCTCGACCCTCCCGCCGAGAGGAGATTGTTCTGGCCCGGCTTCGTATTGGCCACTGCCGTTTTAGCCACCAGCATTTATTGCGTGGTGGTCCTGCTCCCTTATGTGAGCACTGTGATGCACCTTTTACTGTGATCCATCTTTTAGTGCAATGTCCGTTTTTTTAATCGTCTCCGTCATGATCTGTGTTTACCATTTGAAATGTCTGACATTTTAGCTGATGACCCGCAATCGGTTAACAGTTTTACTTTTTATACATCGTGCAAATATGGCGAAAGCCATTTAATTTCTAACCCCGATTCTTTTTACTATGGGCAGTGTTGGGCGCTAATGACCACAGCAGTTGTGCGCCCTAAAACCACCAAAAAAAAAAAAAATTACACAGACACAAGTACACTTGAAGTACAATTGAAGTGTTCTTGCGTCTTTGTAAATGTGTGGGTGTGGGTGTGTTTATTTACCCTCCTTTTTTCCCCCCAAGGTAAGTCTTGTCTTTCCTGTCCCGGGATTGGAATGACTCCTTACCCACTCCCTTAAAACCCTCATCATTTCCTTTTCCCTCTCCTTCCCTTCTGCCTGACGAAGCAGCTAGGCTGCGAAAGCGTGTGTGTGTGTGTGTGTGTGTGTGTGTGTGTGTGTGTGTGTGTGTGTTGTTTGTTTGTTTGTTTGTTTGTTGCTCTCATAGCCTGTGCTCCTTCGCCTGGTAAGTGGACTTCATCTATTTTTACGTATATTTTTCCTCTATAATATTCGTATTATATATATATAATTATAGAGGGAAACTTTCCCATGTTTCTATCGACGAGCCGGTCCTTTTGGTAAGTCATCTCTTTTCTATTTTTGTATATATAATGACCTTGTGGATAACATCGGAAGTTCACTGAGGCTTTTTGCGGATGATGCAGTAGTATATAGAGAGGTTGTAACAATGGAAAATTTTATTGAGATGCAGGAGGATCTGCATCGAATTGACGCATGGTGTAGTGAATGGCAATTAAAGCTCAATGTAGAAAAGTGTAATGTGCTGCGAATGCACAGAAAGAAAGATCATCATTTAGCTACACTATAGCGGGTCAGCAACTGGTAGCAGTTAATTCCATAAATTATCTGGGAGTAGTCATTAGGGGGGATTTAAAATGGAACAACCATATAAAATCAATCGTCGGTAAAGCAGATGCCAGACTTGGATTCATTGGGAGAATTCTAACGAAATGCAGTCTGAAAACAAAGTAAGTAGGTTACAGTACACTTGTCCGCCCACAGCTTGAATACTGCTCACCGGTGTGGGATCCGTACCAGGTGGGATTGATAGAGGAAGTGGAGAAGATCCAACGGAGAGCAGCACGCTTCGTTATAGGATCATTTGGTAATCGTGAAAGCATTACGGAGATGATCAATAAACTCCAGTGGATGACTCTGCAGGAGAGACGCTCTGTCACTCGGTACAGGCTTTTGTCGAAGTTTCGAGAACTTACCTTTACTGAGGAGTCTAGCAGTATATTGCTCTCTCCTAGGTATATCGTGAGGATAAAATCAGAGAGATTAGAGCCCACACAGAGGCATACCGACAATCCTTCTTTCCGCAAACAATACGTGACTGGAATAGGAGGGAAAATAGTGGTACTCAAGGTACCCTCCGCCACACACCGTCGGGTGGCTTGCGGAGTATGGTTGTAGATGTAGATGTAGATGGTTCCTGAAGAGGGCCAGCAGCCTTTCCAGTAGTTACAGGGGCAACAGTCTGGATGATTGACTGAGCTGGCCTTGTGACATCAGCTAATGTGGCTTTATCATACAGTTACTGTGAATGGCTGAAAGCAAGGGGAAACTACAGTCATTACTTTTCCCAAAGACATGCAGCTCTACTGTATGAAAATATGATGGCATCCTCTTGGATAAAATATTCGGGACGTAAAACAGTCCCCCATTCAGATCTCCAGGTGGGGACTACTCAGGAGGATGTTATCATCAGGAAAGACGACACTGGCATTCTACGGATCAGAGTGTGGGATGTTAGATCCCTTAATCGGGTAGGGAAATAGGAACATTTAAAAAGGAAAATGGATAGGTTGAAGTTAGATATAGTGGGGATTAGTGAAGTTCGGTGGCAGGATGAACAGGATTTCTGATCATCAGAGTACAGGATTATAAATACAAGATCAGTTGGGGGTAGCACAGGAGTAGGACTGATAATGAATAAGAAAATAGTAATGCGGATAAACTACTATGAGCAGCACAGTGACTGCATTATCATTGTCAAGACAGATATGAAGCCAATACAGACAACAGTAGTACAGATTTATATGCCAACTAGCTCTGCCGATGACGAGATTGAAGAAATGTATGAGGAGTTAAAGAAAATTATTCAGACATTAAGGGAGAGGAAAACTTAATTGTGATGGGAGACTGGAATTTGGTAGTAGGAAAAGAAAGAGAAGGAAAATTAGTAGGTGCATATACAATATACACTGGGCATAAGAAACGAAAGAGGAAGTCGCCTGGTAGAATTTTGCACAGAACATAATCATAGCAGACACTTAGTTTAAGAATAATGAACAAAGGTTGTATACTTGGAAGAGACCAGGAAACACTGGGAAGGTACCAGATAGATTTCATAATTGCAAGACATAGATTTCGAAACCAGATTTTAAACTGTAAGACATAGCCAGGGGCAGATATAGACTCTGACCATAACTTATTGGTCATGAAGTGTAGGCTGAAACTGAAAAAACTGCAGGAAGGTAGGAAAATAAGGAGATGGGACTTGTATAAATTCAGAGAATCTGAAGTAAATTTAATTGATGAAAATATAAAAATAATTAAAAAAAATATAAAAATAATAAATGAACAGGCAAAATGGAGTACAGACCACTAAGAAATGAGATTGACAGGAAGTGCAAAATGGCTAAGCAGGAGTGCTAGAAGCCAAATGCAAATCTGTAGAGGAATGTATAGCAAGGGGAAAAGCAGAAGCAGATTCTGCCTACAGGAAAATGAGACATTTGGGGACAAGGAAAACAGTTCTACTGAGAACTGGTTTTCCATCCGAGTTTTTGATATTTGTAAAGAAGGGAAAGGTGAAAGTTGAAAATGGTACATAGAGGAGCTCTACAAAAGAAATGAACAATGTTGTAGGAGAAGAA
Source organism: Locusta migratoria (assembly GCA_026315105.1). Lineage (NCBI taxonomy): Eukaryota > Metazoa > Arthropoda > Insecta > Orthoptera > Acrididae > Locusta > Locusta migratoria. Next base: position 346,421,220 of record CM048745.1, read on the forward strand.
TTTGACAGAGCCCTGATAGACCTAGGTCAGAACAAGGCCCCGGGAGTAGATGACATTCCCTCAGGGCTACTGAAATCTCTGGGAGAGTCTGCCATGGCAAAACTGTTTCACCTGATGTGTGTAAGATGTATGAGATGTGGGAAATATGCTCAGACTTTAAGAAACATGTAATAACTCCATTCCAAAGAAATCGGGTGCAGACAGGTGTGAAAATTGCAGAACCATCGGTTTAATAAGTCATGGTTGCAAAATTTTATCTAGAGGAGAATGGAAAAGCTGGTAGAAGCTGACCTCGTGGACTATCAGTTTGGATTTAGTAGGAACGTAGGAACATGGGACGCAATACTCACTTTACAGCTTATCTTAAAAGATAAAGGAAAAGCAAACCTACATTTCTAGGTTTTGTAGATTTGGAGAAGGTTTTTGACAATGTTGATTGGAATAGACACTTTCAAATTCTGAAGTCAGCAGGGGTAAAATACAGGGAAAGCAGGGAAAGAAGAGTTATTTACAACTTGTACAAAAGCCAGACCGCAGTTATTAGACTCGAAGGGCATGAAAGGGAAGCATCAGTTGGGAAGGGATTAAGATAGGCTACAATCCTTTCTCCAATGATATTCAGTTTGTACGTCAAGCAGGTGGTGAAGGAATGCAAGGAAAAATTTGGAAGAGAGATTAAAGTTCAGGGTGAATAAATAAAAACATTGCGTTTAGCTGATGACATTGTAATTCTGTCAGACAGTAAAGGACCTGGAAGAGCAGTTGAATGGAATGGACAGTGTGTTGAAGAGAGTGTATAAAATGAACATTAACAAGAGCAATACAAAGATAATGGAATACAGTCTTGGAAAATCAGGCGATGCTGAAGGAATTAGATTAGGTAACGAAACAATGAAGGTGGGAGACGAGTTTTGTTACTTGGGTAATAAAATGACATATGGCGGTCGCAGTACAGAGGATATAAAATGCAGAATGGCAATGGGAAGAAAAGCATTTTTGAAAAACAGAAATTTGCTAACATCAAATATTAATTTAAGTGTAAGGAAGTCTCTTCTGAAGGCATTTGTATGGGGTGTTGCCTTGTACAGGAGTGAAACATGGACAATAAACAGTGCGGTCAGGAAAAGAGACTTATGAAATGTAGTGCTATAGAAGAATGCTGAAGATTAGGTGGGTAGATTGCATAACTAAAGAGGTACGGAATTGGTGAGAAAGGAATTTTTGGCATACCTTGACTAAAAGAAGGGATCGCTTGGAAGGACACATTCTTAGACATCAAGGAATTGTAAATTTAGCATTGGAGGGAAGTGTGTGGGGTAAAAATTGCAGAGGGAGACAGAAGCACAATAGTAAGCAGATTAAAATGGATGTGTGTTGCTGTTCTTATGATGAGATGAAAAGAATTGCTCAGGATAGAGTAGGGTGGAGAGCTGCAATCAAATCAGTCTACGGATGGAAGACCATAACAACAGGTGATAAATAGTTCTGGTAGACTGCTAGCAAAGTAAAAATAATCTATGTGCAACAATATCAGATGGTTAAAATTTTCTCTCTGCATCACTTGACACTAAGTAGCAAACAGGTGCAGCACCACATGAATGCAATATGAATTATTGACCCTGACGGTGTCAATTAAGCTGCTAGTGGTCCCTGGAAATAAAATAGGTTTTTTATGTCCAGACCAAAAATTCAGCATCATTGTAGAATGTGTCGGGTATTACCATCTTCGCTTCCCCAAAGTTGTATATGACACACAATACTAGTAAGTTTTTTCTAGATTCAGAACCATCTAATGCTCATCAGTTTTTGGAAATCTATCCAATTATTTTTGAAAATAATTACTTTTCTTAGCTTTTTGGTCAGGTGATAACCTGTTATCGAAATAATAGATGGATGGAAAAAAAATTGGTATAGTTACTTGAAGAGGTTAAGATGTAGTATGAAATGTGAAAGATGTAATAAGGCCACAAAGTGGTGGCTGAATCAAATCCTATGACCCAAAAAGTAACTTTACTTTTTTTTTCCTTTGATACTCTTCTTAACTGTTGTCAGAAAGATAAGGAAACAAGATAGGGTGCAATTAGAATTTATACAGGTCAATAAGTGCCTGCTTTTTTATTTTTGATTGGTTTCTTCAAACTTCTACTCTACTGGCAGGAAATCTCAAACAGTTGTACAACAGTGTCTATATGCTATAGGTATGAAATCTGATTAAAAGCCCCCCCCCCCCCCCAGGGGGCCCACAGCTCTTTTGTGGGTACGTGTGTGGCGCGCACGGGTCCCCGAGCCATTGCAGCCTTTTTTCCTGCTTTCCCCAGGCTGCATTACCCCTCCTAGTTCCCCCTCCTTCCCATCCCAATTCCTCCTTCCCACCTTCTCCAACCCCGTCTCTCGGTGGTACTCTGGATGACGGCTTGGCTATCCCATGGTACCGATTGTCCTGCACTTTGGTTTTGTCTGCTGTGTACACCGGTTTTTGGCCCAGTTTGGTCCCCCTCGGGGTTTGACCTTCCATACCAAAATTGTCCGATAATGTGTGAGCCAATTGGGGAAGAACTCCCGACCTAGCCCCTACAGCGCGGGCCCTATCCTTTCCTTTCCACTTCCTTTCCTCGCTGTAGCCCCCATCCCCCACTAGGTCCCCAGCACGTGTAGCCAGTCCGTGTGGGGGGGCTGTTATGTACCCTTTGGCTGAGCCCCCTGACACCACAGGGATCACACTACTGGTGTCTGAGCTGCGACCTCTCCATGCAAGCCAAGGAGTTGATGCCTGTCCTCGGGGGTATCAGAACTCCCGGCAATGGCCATCGTGCCAGGTGGCCTTTGCTGAGGCTGGGTGGCGCCCATGGAGAGAGCCCCGGTTTCGGAGTGGGTGACACCAGGGCGGACGTCTAGCACAATGAAACGAGTTAGACTCCAAAATGGTCGTGCATCGGCCGTCTCTCAAGACAGGAAGAGATCGTTTAATGCTGTTACTGCGGATAAGAGGATGTTTCCCTCCCTTGCTACCCCTTGGGAGGAAGGCCAGGCTCGCCGGTTAGGAGCAAAACCCTTTCCTCGCTATCTCGTTTGCTCAAGGACTGATGGAGGGACTTTCACTTCCACCAAACCTCTGTTCTTTGTCGAGACCATAGAGGACAAGTTTGGTGAAGTGGAATCTATGGGTAAGCTTAGATCTGGTTCATTACTCATTAAAACAGTCTCGGAAGCCCAGTCTGAAGCTTTGCTCGCCTGCAACACCCTTGGCGACATTCCAGTCACAATTGTCCCGCACAAATCCTTGAATATGGTACAGGGTGTGATATTCCACCGGGACCTCCTCCTTCAAACTGATGAGGAGCTTAGGGCCTATCTCGAGCGGCGTGGTGTACATTTTGTTCGCCGCGTTCAGAGGGGACCTAAAGATAACCGCGTCGATACTGGGGCCTTTATCTTGGCCTTCGAGGGGGGGACACTCCCAGAGAAGGTCAAGATCATGATATATCGATGTGAAGTGAAGCCCTACATTCCACCTCCCATGCGGTGTTTTCGATGTATGAGGTTTGGTCATATGTCCTCTCGCTGTACAGCAGTCCCAGTATGCGGTGATTGTGGACGCCCACTACATGAGGGGAGCCCCTGTGTTCCTCCGCCAGTGTGCGTCAACTGTCAACAACACCACTCTTCACGGTCGCCAGATTGCCCTATGTTCAAAAAAGAAAAGAAGATACAAGAGTACAAATCCCTGGAGCGTTTGACGTACCCTGAGGCCCGCAGCAAATATGAACGTCTGCATCCCGTGCAAATGGCGACGACCTTCGCTACGACGTTATCGTCTAGCCTTTCACCCTCCCCTTCCCACTCCCATCTCCCCCCTACACCCCGTCCACACCCCTCCCTCACATCTCCCTCTCCTGTAGCTCCTGTAGCCCTCCCTTTGTGTCCCACCCCTTCCCAGCCGGAGAAGTGCACCCCTTCTCCGTCGCCTGCCGGTGACAGTGCCCTATCTCAGGGCCTTTCGTCCCGGCGTTCCCCAGATCGGAGATCTTCGACCTCCAGCCGGCCATCGGACTCCCAGTCAGTGAGTTCAAAGGTCGCCCGATCCTCGTCAGTACCAGACCTAACTGACAAAAGTCCTCTCTCTGGGGTGGGTCCTGCCCGTCCCACACGAGAGAAGGAGAAGGAGAAAGAGAAAGAGGAGGAGGAGGAGGAGGAGAAGGAGAAGAAGAAGAAGAAACCAAAGTTACAAGATAAAGCCCCTCCGGTACCACCGGAGGTGCCGACTGTGCTTTCGCAACTCGCTCATCCCATTGAGCCCGAGGCTGATCAGCTATTTATGGATGTTGTCCCTTCTTCTTTGGTGACGGACGCTGACAAAGCAGCGTGACAGACGTTATGCCATTCGCTTCCCGCCTAGATCCTCGTGATGTGATCATCCAATGGAACTGTAATGGTTACTACCGTCACCTCTTGGAGATTAAACAGCTAATCTCTCTCTCTTCTGCGGCCTGTGTCGTCCTGCAGGAATCGAGGTTTATGGATGCACATTCACCGACCCTCCGTGGGTTCCGTGCTTTTTGTCGGAACCGGGTTGGTCCCCTCCAGGCGTCTGGTGGGGTTTGTACTTTGGTCCGGACAGATATTGTCAGTACCTGGATTCCTCTCCAAACTCCATTGGAAGTGGTTGCTGTCCGGGTTCACTTGGACACTCCATTGACCATTTGCAACCTCTACCTTCCACCAGACAGGCCACCTACTCTCACGTCCCTAGTGGCCCTCCTTCAGCAACTCCCCCCTCCTTACCTCATCCTTGGGGACTTCAATGCCCACCATCCTTTGTGGGGCAGTGCTTATACATCTAGCCGGGGCCGCCTCATAGACCAGTTTCTTGCTGACCACAATCTGAGCCTTCTCAACGATGGTTCCCCAACTCATTTTAGTGCCGCTCACGGCACCTTTTCTGCCATAGACCTCTCTCTCACTTCTCCTTCTCTCCTTCCTTTATTTCACTGGTCGGCGTATGACGACCTCTGCGATAGCGACCACTTTCCGTTGATCCTTTCACTTCCCTCACGCCTACCACGAGCCAGGGTACCCCGCTGGGTATTCCGTCGTGCTAATTGGCTGCTATATACATCCCAGGTTGTGTTCCCATCTTCCCCCTCAGGCTGTATAGATGATATTATAAGCCAAATGACCAACATGATCACCCAAGCTGCCAACGCCGCTGTTCCCCGGTCGACAGGCCCTCCTTCTCGAAGGCCTGTCCCTTGGTGGAATGCAACTGTTGCCGCAGCCATTCGCGAGCGCCGAAGGGCCTTGCAACATCTTAAGCGCCACCCATCGCTCGCTGGTCTAATAAATTTCAAACGTCTGCGTGCCAGAGCTCGTTACTTAATCAAACAAAGTAAGCGGACATGCTGGGAGCATTTTGTCTCCTCGTTGGGTTCTTCTGTCCCTTTGACAAGAGTGTGGGCTATGCTCCGATCTATCCAAGGTAGCTGGCGGCCGTCTTCCGTCCCTGGTCTTGCCCTGCCTGATGGGGTCTGCACGGAGCCATCTGTTGTTGCAGAACATCTTGCAACTCACTTCGCCAATGTCTCGGCGACAACTTCATATCCGGCGACCTTTCTCCTTCAGAAACACCAGGCCGAAACCTTCAAATTAGGCTTTACTTCTCACCAGGTGGAACCATATAACGAACCTTTTACTGACTGGGAGCTGTCGCTGGCCCTCTCCTCTTCTCGTGATTCAGCACCTGGCCCTGATGATATCCATAATCAATTGCTGAAACACCTTAACCCCTCACAACGACAATTTCTCCTAAAAGTTTTTAACCGTATTTGGCTTCAAGGGGTGTTCCCCTCCCAGTGGAGGGAGAGTATTGTGGTCCCTGCCCTCAAGCCTGGCAAGGACCCGTCGGCGCTAGACAGTTATCGACCAATAAGCCTGACAAGTGTCCCCTGTAAACTACTTGAGCGGATGGTAGCCCGCAGATTATGCTGGGTTCTTGAATCCCGGGGACTTCTCTCACCTTACCAGTGTGGGTTCCGGGAGGGACGATCCCCTATTGACCATTTACTTCGACTGGAGACTGCGATCAGACAGGCCTTCTCTAAAAGACATCATCTGGTAGCAGTCTTCTTCGATCTGCATAAGGCGTACGACACTGCTTGGCGTCGTCATATTTTACGTTCTCTTCATGACTGGGGCCTCAGAGGCTCCTTACCAATTTTTATCCGTCAGTTTTTATCCCACCGCCTGTTCCGTGTCAGAGTTGGCTCTTCCTTTAGCTCCCCTCAGATACAGGAGAACGGTGTCCCCCAGGGCTCAGTGTTGAGTGTTACACTTTTTCTAATCGCCATCAATGGGTTGGTGAGCTCTGTTGGGTCACTGGTAACCCCGGCATTGTATGTCGACGACTTTTGCATATGGTACAGCTCCTACTCATTAGCCTCTACTGAACGTCAGCTCCAGAGCGCCATTCGGCGGGCTTCAGTGTGGGCTACGTCCCATGGTTTCCAGTTTTCCTCATCAAAAACGAGGGTGGTGCACTTTTGTCGTCGTACTACAGTTCACCCTGATCCAGAACTGTTCTTGGGTAATCAGCGCCTGGAAGTTGTAGCACAGCATCGTTTCCTGGGTCTTCTCTTTGACAAAAAATTGACTTGGGTGCCCCATATTCGCCACCTAAAGATTAGTTGTATGAGGAAACTCAATGCCCTACGTTTCCTTGCTCATTCATCTTGGGGTGCAGACCGAACAACTATCCTCCGTATCTATCGGGCTCTAATCTTGTCCCGATTGGACTATGGGTGTCAAGTTTATGGCTCGGCAGCTCCTTCTGCCCTGAAATTATTAGACCCGGTTCACCATTATGGTGTCCGCTTGGCTACAGGTGCATTCCCGACTAGCCCGGTCGACAGTCTCCTTGTTGAGGCGGGAATCTGCCCTCTTCAGGTCAGGCGGCATCAGCTTCTGGCGTCTTGTGCCATCGCCATCCGGCAATATCCTGCTCATCCCGCTTACCAGGTTCTTTTTGCATATGAAGGGCTTCGACCCCCTGATACCCGGCCGCGGGCGGGCCTTCCCGTCGGACTGCGGCTTGCCTCTCTTTGCCGGGATTTCCATTTCCCTTCGCTAGATTGCGCCCCCCATTTTACTGCACGCACACCTCCGTGGATGGTGCCGCGACCACTAATTCGGACGGATCTCTTCCAGGGCCCAAAAGCTTTAATTTCCCCCATGGTCTTTCGGCGTTTGGTGCGCCCAGTACTAGAAGAGTTTCAGGGAGCCTCTATCTTCTACACTGATGGCTCGAAAACAGCGGGCCACTCCGGATATGCTTTTACGTCTCCTGTTGGGGCGGAATGCCATTCTCTGCCAGAGGCATGCAGTGTGTTTACGGCAGAGCTGATGGCGATTTATAGAACCCTCTGTTTTATTAAACGTTCTGCCGTGGAACGTGGTTTAATCTGTGCTGACTCCATGAGCAGTCTGCAGGCCATTGATCGTTGTTTCCCCTCCCATCCTTTAGTTATTTCCATCCATGAACTCCTTGCTGACCTTCATCGTGCTGCCTGCTCAGTTACCTTTCTCTGGGTGCCAAGCCATGTTGGTATTACAGGGAATGAAGTAGCTGACCAGTTGGCTAGATCGGCAATTACTCGCTGCCCGTCTCCCTTTCAAATTCCGGGTGCGGATCTGCGGGTGCAGATCAGATCTTTGCTTCACTCCTCATGGGATAGCAGTTGGAAAGCTACTGCCCCTTCCAATAAACTCCGCACCATCAAGGATACGACTGCAGCTTGGAGTTCATCTTTACGCCCTTCCCGGAGAGAATCAATTGTCCTCTGTCGCCTCCGTCTTGGACACTGCAGGCTGACCCATGGATTTCTTTTACGAAATGACAATCCACCACATTGTGATTGTGGAGCCGTACAATCCGTGTCTCATATTCTGACTGAATGTCCTCTCCATTCCACACTCCGTGGCGACTATGGCCTACCGCCTGCATTGCCTTCAGTTTTGGCGGATGACCCACGGATGGTTGATCGCGTCCTTGCCTTCCTCCGTGAAAGTAGATTTTATTGTCAGCTCTAGGACTCGCTTGTTCGGGGTGAGTGGGTTTGTGATTCTTGGCTGATTGTGGGGTTTAGAGCCTTATCCCCATCAGCCCCCCCACTCTTTTACATTTTAATGTAGTTTTATTTCTCCCTGCTCTGGAGCTATGATACGTTGACCACTGTGCCATTAGTACCTTGTGGTTTAGGCTAGAGGTCGCTTCCAGAGCTGTGGGTTCGGACACTAGCATTTGCTGCCCTGGGTTGGTCTTAGTCTTGTTGACGAGTCGATTTTACTTCCTAGTGTAATGGTCTTTTGGCTTTCACCTATTTTTTGTCGAGTTCCATGGCGTATTCAATTTGAGGTTGAAGGGACTGATGACCTCGTTGTTTGGTCCCTCATGTCCACCACCACCCACCCACCACCCTGATTAAAAGCCATTTAAAAGAAATTTTGTCAAGTTTTCTGGAAAGATAGAAATGGATTCATTCTGGAATATTCTGTTGGTAGCACTAAATACTCAGTTCAGATAAAGAGCTACCAATTCAACACTAAATTTTATTAGTGGGTCACATTGTTTGTTTTGTCTCTTTAGTAGTGTGGTACAGGTATTTCAATATGTACCAAGCCTGCAGACATGTACTTGCAAATCAACAAAATTTGATAAATTTTGTCTTCCTTTTCAATGTTGTAGTTAAAACTGTGAATTACTTCATAAGTAATTTTGCATATGACTGCTTACATTTAATTAATACAGACAACTCAAAAACAAAAGCCAATGGTATAGGATGAGCAGCAGACATGTAGTTATGAAGGGGTGTCGCGCGCGCGCGTGTGTGTGTGTGTGTGTGTGTGTGTGTGTTCCACTGCATAACATCCCTGCCCAGAGTATTGAAATGACTATGAGCAAAAGTGGACAAAATTTAAAAAAAAAAATCCTAGTTATAAAAGTTCTTCAGAGCACTTTTTCTCTGCATGTTTCATTAAATGTCAGTACAGTTTTGTTTTTTCATATTTTGATTTAGATGTAATTAAGTAATCATTCAGTAGTCAAGTGGAACTTTTATTTGCAGTACTTAAATTGTAAGCATTATTTCCTTTGTAGAACTGATGCTCTGATACAAATAAAGATCAGGGAGAAATTCAGCAACTGTACTGTGCTTACAATTGCACACAGACTACACACCATCATGGACTCAGATAAAGTACTAGTCATGGATTCTGGAACAATGGTGGTAAGAAGTGCTTGTTATTACTACAATTAACTCTTGAGTTCTGGTTTCTAGCCTGATAACCTTAACAGCCAGATGGTAATGTTTGTAAGTCTTGTGGTTGTTTTTACTGAATTAAATATCGCACAGTATTATGAAACCTGTGATACTACCTTAGTTCTGGCCACATTGATGCGTCATAATTACAAAATGGTCAAAGTTGATAGATTATCATTTCTATTTGTTTTGACACTGCAGCCTATATGACTATCTTTTATTACTACATAAGTATTGTGTCAATGAGATATGTATAGTGCCCTTTCTAGTTCAACCTGCTGTTGGAACAGCTGCCTTACTGCACCCATCACAGTAAAGGAACTATGCCTGGAAAAATAGTTTTACCAGGTGGATTTGTAGTTAAGAAAACTGACTGGAGTTTCCTTTGTAACTGCTGTGAGTAGTTCCTTGATACATATTGGTCAGTTCCAGTTATCCCCAGTTGGCTATTCAAGAAAATAAACAAAGTGGCTTTCAACTGTAGATATTTGAAGTATAATACAGTATTCTCAAAATAACAAATGATTGAAATTATCGTGGAGACTTAACACATAATATATAAACTTAGTACTTATTTGTAAGGCCCAGTAAGGAACGTTAATAATACTACTTGGATATGGAATAATTCACCGTAAAGACGAACGTTGAGCTGCCAACAGGCACAAATAAAAGGGTGTCTTTTATTTTTGTGTGTCAGCGGCTCAGCGTTAGTCCTTATGGTGAAATGTTCCCTACACATATTATTATTAGTACTGATTTGTACCCAGTTGTCCTGATTTGTGCACTTGTCATACAAAGTTCAACTTGACTCAGATGTGTTGACAAGTTTGTGTCTGATCTATGATTGTTCAGATTTCTAACCTTGAGCAATGAGGGACAAAAAGATTACTTGGCCCAAATAATTTTAAGTCCAAGAAGAAAGCACTGTGCTTGTCAAAGCTCATAAGGGCTATTGTTACCAACTCCAGCGGTCTGTTTACATTGTCAAATACAAGCAATACAATAGTTAAAATACAGTGTATGTTGAGATTCATTTCACTTTAACTTGTGTATCACTTATTTGGGACGTAGAAACAGTTAAGGTGTATGAATTCCATGTGGATACACTTACTACAACGAACCGCTTTTCACGTGTGTTTCATTGGGTGAGTGGATAGGCTTTAGGTTTATGAACGCAATGGGTGCGCTTTCTAATCCCACTGGACTAAATTTGTTATTTTTTAGACCTCTTGCAGGTAATATTTAAAATATTAATTTGCTAGAAATTATGCACTTGTAGGCATTTATAGGTTTTTAGAAGATTGTTTTATAATAATCCTCGAAGGATCTGGACTGTTCTTGATACCAATGGCATGTGGACAAAACACTGAAGATACACACAGCCTACATTATATTATTTTAATTTTAATGGGATGTCGTACCAATATCAACCTCCAAGGAAGATTATTTTTATTTTTGTGAGAGGTCAGATGAATGACACCCTCCAAGGATATTTATTTTTCGTTATGGGAGGTTAAATATTACTTTCTGAGGAAGATTACTTTTAGATATCAAATTACAAACTGAAATTATTTACTAAAGAGATTACTCAAAAAAGGAAACCAATATAATTTAATAACAAAAAGTAACTAAATCAAGAAACATTTGCACCACAATTGAAAAGAAAAGTAATAACCCGGAAGGCCTTTCCTATTTCCTATTAGTGTCATGATCGAATAGTCCTACCAGAGCTAAAGAATGAATATTAAACTGGAAACAACAGATAATGTAAGGCACAGCCATGCTGTTTCGTCCATGATGCTAGCTGCGCAGAGTCCTAGTGACAGCCTATTTCGGAGCCAAGTTTAGGGGTGCCCTTTTGGATGCATTTCGGCCTAGATATAGCTGCTTGTAGAGGGTGCACTTCTCTGTTGCTTCCTTAAAGAGGCACAATGGCAATGTATGATTGGCTGCCGGTCATCCGCTGCCTTATTCACGCTGACTTCACAACATACCCACTCATGTGAACTGCACATAACGACTTAGAAATACGTGCATCCATTTCAGCATTTTTGCTATGGCTATAATTTGTCTTGTTATTTAAATATTAGGCTATTACAAAATGGAATATGTTCAAAAATGTGGAATCTAGAAAAGCCTATAATTGCACAATTTGTAGTGAAGTAATGTTCAAAATATTACCTACACAGGTCTTAAAAAGGTTGACAAAAGTGGTTCTTAAACTTGCACCCATTGTTTTCGTAAACCATCAGCTTATCCTCTTATCCAATAACACACAAGTAAGAAGTGGTCGATTGTAGTAAATCTACCCATCTGGAGTTCTTCGACCAATCAATTCTATGTGCTTGAATCACATTTTTAAAAATAAATGATATGAGTTAAGCTGCTGTGAATCTCGGCATATACTAATATGTTACTTCTATTTGAAAATGTAAACACAAAGCGGAAGTTCTAAGACCTTAGAGTTGGCAACACTTGCACTTTGGAGGGCATACACGGTGCTCCGTTCTTGGGCTTCGTTTGGGCCGGGTAATCTTTGTCCCCCATTGTACATAAATATTATTGATATAATAGTTCATTCATCTTTGTGGTTCATCAATTCACATTGTTTTTAATTGTGGAGGGGAAGAATACTTTGTATGTTATCTAGCCTTACTCTAACAGATGCAGAGAACAATAAATGTGTTACTGCTAAGTGCTAAGTATGACCAATCACAACCTTCAGTACTATAAGGAGAGAGTATTCATTATTGTTTCGTGCAATTAATGGAAAGGCATTTAGAAGGAGAATACATTTATGCAAGAGGCTAGTGGAAGGTGATTCGTAGAAAAATTAAAAATTACCCCCCCTCCCCCACACTACTCAGGTGTGATGGAAGCTCAAATGAAAATGCTTGAATGAATATTATGTCAATAGGTCACAAAAAGATGGAAGTAACGATAGTAATGATTTTAATTTTTGTTCTAAAGTTAAGGATTGGAAAGTTGCATTCAACCAATTGTTGCAGGAATTTGCACATCCATATGAGTTACTTCAAAATTCTGAAGGATATTTCACTAGAATGGTACAACAAACTGGAAATGCGATGGCTGCACAATTAACAGAAATTGCAGAATCGGTAAGTAATTGCATAGCAGTTTTATTTCTAAGTTCAAGGAATCTTGGTCACTTTATCACTACTGGGGAAAGACTGGAGAGAGAGAGAGAGAGAGAGAGAGAGAGAGAGAGAGAGAGAGAGAGAGAGAGAGAGAGAGAGAGAGAGTTCGTTTCTGAAATGCTGTGTGCAACTGAGACTTTTCATTATTATTGTGCTTGCTGTTGTCTTGCAATACCTGAAATGTGTGTCCCAAATAGTCGTAGGACTCTTGTGGTTTATGAAAAATTAAAATGTCATAAACGTACATGTCCCCAAATAAGAACTTGAAGAGGTCAGTCAGTCAGTCAGTCAAATGCTGCCAGGTCTGCGCTGCCTTCATTAGGCGAAAAGGCATGAAACAGTATTAAAGGAGTAAAATAAAAAGTATAATAACAGCAGTTTTGTTTGTGTCACTTGTGACCATCAGAATCTGATGGTAGGCCTTGTGACAGTCTTCAACTGAGAAAACTTTAGCTCCATGGAATCGCTGTGTGAAATCTTGAAGTTAGGGAATCAGGTAATTGGCATTGATTGTTCCGGTGTTAAGCTTGCATTAAACACCACAGTTGGTAAGTCCCATCTTTCTTTTGTGCCTGATGGATTGGGGATGACCAGTTGCTGTCGGACAGGCACAAGATTCCACAATCTGAGTTCTTGAACAATGTTTTGCAGCCTGCAGTGTGCCAATAAACATCTTAAATTGGAGTTGACTGGAGGGTCCTCAATTGTATTAAGTTTGTGGGAGGTACCACTTACATCGCTAACCTCATTGCTGCCGTGGTCATCACAGGCAGGGGTAGGCAGCGAGACAATAAGTTCAGAAGTTGCTACAAGTGAGTGCAGGCACCTTGTGTCTGTACCTTTTCTTGGGCACCATCCTTGTGAACATGAAGTTCTTCATAGAACTGAAAAACCTGTTAACTTTGACATTTGCCTAGATAATAGATAGTCCATACAGCAACTACAAAATTGAGATCAAGTATTCAACTGTTTCAGAAAGGTTGCTGGAAGTAGTGAGTAAATGACTGAGGCGTACAACTATGATGCCATTGATTAAACATAGTGTGTCCATTCTCTTTAACAGATAGTGTACAGTATGTATGTTGAATCAGGATTGGATAAGTGTGTTGTGGATTTAGAGTAAATAGCCACAGGCCAAAGTTTATAACACAAGGGCTATTTAAAAAGTATTGGGAGAAGTAAAATGTGCCACAAGATCTATTATTAGATATTTAAATTATTGCTATGCACTGCAGAAGACATAATAGATATGTTTCTTTAGAATCTGCCATGCACTTCAATGAGAGTTACAGAGTATTTGTGTAGATGTATATGTAGTATTAGATCCACTTAATTAATAGTACACTGACGTCCTAAATAATGTAATTATGTCTGGTCACACACATCTCTTAAAGTCCATGAAAATCAAAATTATTTCAAATTAAAAGTAATGACCAACAAGATAATGGGTTGTTTCTTCAGGATATGATTTCAAAACTGACTGCACTTGCCATTTGTTATCAGGAAATTATTAATTAAATTCTTCTGGTCTTAACAATGATTGGAAAATATGATAAAATTTTTTTAAACATATGAGGAGACAGTAAGAATTTGGAAATAGGTTCAATAATTTCAAAGATCTGCAAAGTCTTCAAACCAGTTGAAGAGATTATATCAGGTATTGCAAGAAAGTGGACGCATGAAGGAACAGCATTCTGGAAAAATTAAAGAATGTTGGGTCCAATGCAAAGAACAGGTGAGAACATGGAAGCAGAAACAATCTTGATATAACAATATAACATTTGAGTGTAAAAAGGAAAATACTGAGGAACTGCATTCCAGCAAGTTCTATGCCACTCTTTCTTTTGATAAAGAATAGATGCACACATGTAAAAATGCACTGTATGAGAGACTTATCACTTAGGTGAAGTAAAATGTTTGAAAGTAACCAAATTCAGGCTTTTGTTAAAGTTCCATGAAACTGACTTAAATTCGTTACCTCAAAATCCATCATCAGCGACATGTTTTCTCCTCTAAATCCTTCATCTTGTTGGTTAAAGCAATCCAAAGAGATTTCTTTGACAGTATATTTAATTTCCCAGAAAATGCTGTGTTTATATAAATAGAAATTAATTCATAATAATTACAGTTTCAAATAAAGAATTCTGTATACTTATCTGGAAAGCAATTCAGTGAAATGTGAAGTTTAAACTCTTCCTCAAGTGTTGTCTTTTACTAATGACATAATTTCATTCTTTTGTATTAAATGTGTATGAATGTGGGTTGAGATTTACCTTTTTTATTTAAAGAAACTAACATATTGTTAATTTTATTACAGTCCTACAGAAAACACAATCTTAAAACACCATCTGCTGATGATATAAGCAAATCACCAGACTAAATTTGTGAAGAATTGATTGGTGCATATGAAGGAAAAGAAAATACATTCAGCAATGGGTGTTTCATACTAAAAAATACTCAGGTTTGAAGATTTTTTGCAGGTGAATAATAGGTTGACTACTATAAAATGGAACAATGTAATGTGCCAACAGTCATGTTGAGTAGTGATGTACTAGTATGCTGTTAAAGCATCAGAAGATTCATCATAATCTATTTATGAGCTTCATTCAGCAGTTAGTCATCACTAACATAACATTTGCCACTCATTGTTATTTTTAAGGTGCAAATTTAAATCAGTTCATATAAACTAGAATTTTAAAACCCTCTAATGAAGCAATTATAAAGAAGTACAATGTGTTCATCGGTTTTCAGCGATTTATGCACACACACACACACACACATCTCGTGAATCTTGGGTTCGGTGTGCAAAATTTGCTTATATGACCAAGGCTGCATGCTTATAATACATAGATTGTATCAAATGGTTCTTTTAAGACTGAAGTTTTTTATATAATTTTATAAAAAGCTACTTATGCAAGCATTTTAATATTTATTTTGATTATATAAGTGGATTGTGTTTGACACACAAATAACAATTTGCTACAAAGATAGCAATTACATAGCTTTCTGGATGTTTATGGTTACACACAGTGTTTTGTGATAAATTATTTAATTGCTTAGTGCTCTCATTCATTTGAAAATTGTTCCTGTTGAAATTATACTGATATGTTTCCATAGATGTGTGATTTATGTGATAAACACATACAGTTCCTAATACAGAATAGACATTTTGCAACTACCATGTTCAAAAAGTCCACATCATGATAGAATTACTACTTTTGCTAGACAAGAATATGTTGTATGTATGCAAAGACAAAAACTGTGAATAAATTTTCTCATTAATAATCATTATTTCTTTTATTTAGTTTTCTTTTGTAACAACTAAGAGTGATGTAAATTTGTAAAGTCAGTCTCTCCCTCTCCAGCCCTCGCACATTGATCTGCATAATGGTTTGTGCCGAGGAAGAAAACTGTTAATGACGGCATCTTCCAATGATGATTGCTTAAGATTATCTGATGTAATAATCGTTGTTGTTGTTGTTGTTGTTGTTGTTGTTTTTTGGTCAGGTCTGGTGGCAGTTTACAGTAGGTGTCCTCCTTACTGCATTCTTCCCCCCCCCCCCCCCACCCCCATCCCACCCGTCCCCTCTCCACTGCCACTCGCCAATAGGAAATGTGTGAAACAGCAAACAAGGCTATCTATCAGTAGTGTTCTGTATTCTGGAGCTGTGTCATTGCAACTTCACTGTTCATAAACAGAGTGTAAAATGAATAAAGTAGGCTCTTTTATTAAGTATGGAAGAGAAGCTAGAAATTGGGCAGTTACACACATCTACCGAAAGATTTGTTAATGTCGCAACTTGACGGAAAGAAGAGAACTTTCTGCAGTAAGTGGTTCTGCAAAGTCTTGGGTAACTGTGAGTGAAGAGAAACAAAAATTGTTTTGTTTCTACTGTGTGTTTAGTGGTGAAGGTTGCAAGGATATAAAGCATTTAAGTGAACAAATTAAGAAACACAAGGAAATTGGACTTCATTTAGAAAATGCTTGTAAATATGAGATGTTTCACACAATTAACATTGCTGCTCAAATTGATTCGGCATATAAAATGTCAATTCAGAAACATAATGAATTAGTTATGAAGAACAGACACATATTAAACAGAATAGTAGAGTGCTTAATGTTTTGTGGAATTTGTGAGTTAGCACTAACAGCTCACAATGAAAAGAGAGAGAGGGGAAAAAGTCAGTAAACTGTGGCAATTTCTTGGATTTTGGGAAATCTTTACAATGTATTAGATGATCACTTAAGCAGCTATAGTAATTCTGTGTAAATATACATAACACACAATAAAAAATGAGCATCTGAACTGTATGTATCAAGTTTACCCTGAAGGCATGATTAAAGAGATTCACTTTCATTTCTGTGCAGGCTGATGAAACAACAGATATTACATACAGAAGTCAATTTGTCATAATACTGTGGCATATTAAGGGGAAGAAACATGTTGATCGATTTCTTATCTTCGAAAACAGCACATGCACTTAGTGAGGTTTTCAAAAGAAGTCTGAAACTTTGCAATGTTAAAGAAGAAAACATTGCTCAGGCATACGATGGAGGCCCAGTAATGAGCGGCAGTCACAGTGGTGTGAAGACACTGATGCAGCGCACTTTCCCGCATTCCAAATACTTTCACTGCTATGCGCACCAAATGAATTTGGTTTTTTACAATGCTTATTGTAAATCATAGTTTCGATAACATTGTTCTTTGCAAATGTTGCTGGTTTTACTTTTTTCCATCATCTCCCAAGCGATACAATTAGTCAGTCTGCATTCCTTTAGTCTCTTAAAGTAGATGGAACTTCCAGACCCGCAATGTGAATACTGTCAAAGAGAACAAAATGCACTTATTGGACTGTTTTGAAAAGAATGAGGAAAAGGATTCCTGCGATGATGTTACAAGAAGAGAAGCATTTGCCTTAAGTAATTTACTTCACATTTTTTGTTCCTCCTAATTTTTTTCTATGCCGTCATGAAACATGTTGATATTTTCCGTAATACAGTTCAGATGAAGTGTGTAAATACCATTACAATATCAAATGTAATACATCTTTTTGAGTGAGCTGTATCTGAAATACTGGAGAATATTTAACAGTTTTGAGTTTCTGATGAGTGTGTTGCTCCTCCAAGAAAATGTTCCAAATGAAGCAGTGCACTTTATCTGAAAAAATCTGTCCATGAAGTGTGTGACATTATGACCAGCCAACTGAAAGGAGATTAGTACTTGTTCCATAGATCATATATGACATTTCATAATGATGTGGAAAGTGTCAGTTTAGTAAATGTTGTCTATACATGACAATCAATAGTTTAGATTTTTTATTTTCATTATAATATTATTATTATTATTATTATTATTATTATTATTATTATTATTATTATTATTATTATTAAGTGTTATGTAACAATGCATCTAAAGTACAGGAGTAGTTGACATTAAGAAATTCCTTTAATTTCTTTTTAAATACCAGTTGGCTATGTCCGATTTTTTTTATGCTACTTGGTAAGTGATTGAAAACTTTGTGGCAGCATAATTCACCCCTTTCTGTTCCAAAGTTAGATTTAAGTTTAAATAGTGAATATCACCCTTTCTTCTAGTGTTGTATCTATGCACACTGCTATAGATTTTGAATTGGGTTAGATTGACAATAACAAACTTCATTTTTAAAGCTACAGTGAAGATCCCTAGATTCCTACATGTATGTCTGCAGGATGATCTTAGATGGGGTCCATTAATTACTCTGATTACACACTTTTGTGCAATTAAATCTTTTTTACTCAATGTTGAATTGCCCCCGAATATGATCCCATATGAAAGCAGTGATGAAAATAGGCACAATAGGTTAATTTACTGGCATGTAGATCACCAAATTTTGCAATGACCCTGGTAGCTTAAGTAGCTGAACATTTCAACAGATCTTCAATGTGTTTCTTTCAATTTAATCCCTCGTCAATGCAAATACCTAAAAATTTTGAGTATTCTACCTTAGCTACAGATTTATTTTCAAAGTCTAAATTTATTAATGGTGTCTTGCCGTTTACTGTATGAAACTGTATATACTGGGTTTTATCTAAGTTTAATGAGGGTTCAATTGTAGAGAACCACTTAATAATTTTCTGAAAGATATCATTTACAACTTAATCAGTTAATTCCTGTTTGTCAGGTGTGATAGCTATACTTGTATCATCAGCAAAAAGAACTTGCTTAGCATCTTAGTGAATGTAGAATGGCAAGTTCATTAATATATATTAAGAACAGCAAAGGACCCAAGACTGAACCTTGTGGGACCCCAGTTTTGATAACTCCCCAGTTAGAGGAATTGTTTCACCAATACCATGTGAACTACTTATTTAAACTTTCTGCACTGTCCTATACATACCACAATATTTAAGTTTATCTAGAAGAATCCCATGATTTATACAGTCAAAATCCTTTGAGGGATCACAAGAAATCTCAACTGGTGATGTCCACTTATTCGAAGCATTTAATATTTCATCAGTGAAGTTATATATAACATTTTCTTTTGAAAAGCTTCTTTGAAAACAAAACTAACATTTTGTTAGAACTTGATTTTTACTAATATGTGAAGCAACTCGAGAATATGCAATTTTTTCAAAAATTTTAGATAAAGGTGTCAGAAGTGAGATGAGGTGGTAGTTGTTGACATCAGACACATCCTCTTTTTTATGCAAAGGTTTAACGATAACACATTTCAGTCTATCTGGGAAAATATCTGCTTTAAAGATCTATTACTATGACTGAGAATCCTACTTATCTCTTGGGAACAAGCTTTTAATGGAAATGCCATCAATTCCATATGACCTTTTACTCTTCAGAGAGTTTATTATTTTGCTAATTTCTGAAGGAGAGGTGGGTGGAATTTCAGTTGTACGAAATTGTGTAGGTATGGCCTCTTCCATTAACTGCCTTGCTACTTCTAATGAACATTTAGATCCTATTTTCCATACAACATGTCAAAAGTAACAATTAAAATGTTTTCAACTTCTGACTTTGGTAACAAAAAGTTTTCATTTGTTTTGATGGAAATACCCTCTTCCTCTGTTCTTTGTTGCCCTGTCTCCCTTTTAATATTGTTTCAAATTGTTTTAATTTTATTACCAGAGGAACTAATCTGACATGATGCACATGCTTCTTGATTTAATGTAGCATCCTGGTTGGTTTCCTTGTCGTTACCTGTCTTGCTGACCCTGTCATCAGTATTAATTTGTAATAATTGTCATACGGTACTTGGCTTTGCATTGTGTTCAGTTTTTCTGAGAGATCATATAATTGCTTATTTGTGTCTACTTTCTTGTTAATCGCTGTGATTTCTTGCTTTTCGAAGCTATCAAAGACCATGGCTAATTGTTGTGCAATGTTGAATCAACCTAGTCTGCTATTGTTATCATTGAACAAATACCATCATTCTAGCAGGCTGCCACCACTGCTTTGACTGCTGCAGGCAATTTCGTTGAACATATGTTTCATGAAATTGTTGCCCTGAACGTCTTTCCACTACAAGCCACGCAGGGAGCACCTACATTTAGATGTGTTCAGGGCTGGTGCAAGCCTAACTGCTGCCCCGTGCGAGATTTAAAATTGCTGCCAACATTAAAAAAACCTTAATCTTAAAATCAGTTATTTTTATGTGATAGCTCTGCTGTAAAAAGTTTTGATGACAAAAATGACTGATGGTTATATAAAAGACGAAAAAGTATATATGTACAGTGGTCAGCACCTGTGTGCGAACCCAGGAAGTGCCCTTCTAAATTTAAATTTTGTACATTGGTGATCCAGTTTACTACTATTTGGAAAAAGAAATCAAAAAGAAAACCCATATTCCATAATGATTATTTATTATGTCTCTGATAAACAATTTAAATACAAATTTTAAAAAGTGAATAATTTTACTTTTGGTGCATTAATTTTTACTGTTTTCTCTTGGGAACTAATACATACATATTTAATATTTAACATGAGGGGAATAATAATAATATGGAAAAGCTATAAAATATTTACTCACCAAGCTTCCTGTTCGCACAGTTCATTATAACATTGTACCTATGTTGTGTAAAACATTCCTTTCTATGTATATTATGACCAAGTTGGACATTAATGCCTGGCTCATTGTTGATCACAAGAAATTTTTTACTGTGACTGGCTCTGTTATTAAAATTTGAAATGCTGCTGTGAGATTGGCTGTTAAATGATTTTAAAATATAAATTCCAGCATTTTTTATTACATTATGATTTAAAGTCACTGACATGAGAGAATTTTTTACATAAAACTTTAGCATCTATACCTCACAAACCAGCATTCACAGAAAGTTTTTCCATTGAATGTTTAACTGTAATCATAAGATGGCTTTTATCTTGAACATCGGTGATTTAAAACAAGAAACTAAACACCTTTTTGCAACTAAATACCAAATCTTTGTTGTACTGACATTAGATACTGGTCTAAAATGTATAAGTAAATAGTAACTTTGAAAGAGGTTTTTGAGTCCATTTGACTTGCTTGGTCTCCATGTTCATAATAAAAGGTTTTGGGGGCAAATAAATGACAAAAGTACTTATTTTGTCTGCTGTACATAGATCATATTTTGATTTTTCGTCGCCAGCCGCAGCGACAGCGGTCTGAGGCGCGCCAGTCACCATCTGCTCAGCCACTACGGTGGGGGGTTCGAATCCCCCCTCAGGCATGCATGTTTGTGTCGTCTTTAGTATAATGTTGTTCTACACACACACACACACACACACACACACACACACACACACACACACACACACTCATGTAGAATGAAGTCGTATTTATATTATTAATATATGATGTTGGCAACACTCGCAGACCGAATGAAAAACAAATGAACACATGAAAACATAGCCACACTGTAGTGATATGACAAATGAACAGATGGGCATTCCTTGTACAACAGGCGATATGTAATCAGTATACATTTCAAAAAGTGATGTGATGTGATGTGCTGAGATGAAAAGGAAAAAACGAAACAAAAACACATGAAAAGTGCTGTACACAGCCCTGAAACACACGCCAGGAAAAAACGAACTCCAGCCAACGAGACGGAGAAGCAGTAGTAATATGTAAAGAAGAGACATCAACACCGTGAGTAGACCGAATATTAAATTAAAAACACTTAGGCCTAACGTGCAAAATGTTTTTTAAAAACTGTTTTTAATCTACTTATCGAAAACAAATTGTACAAACCTTTGTATCATTTACAGACCACAGAAGATGCTTTTAAAATAAAAAAGCGAAACGCGTCTGGTGTAAAAGTAAATCTCTTAATTGCAGTCAGCATAAGACAGATTACCTCTTATAATCAATAAAAATTAATGTTTGCTTTTCATTCATATTTTATGCAAGGCCATATCGTATATACAATTGTGATAAAACTTTGTGAACTCATTGTTTGCACTCGCACGAAGGTTATAGGCATACTAAAATCACTTCGTATGGTGCCTGGCGAAGGGTGCTCTATAATTAGTTAAGTTGTTTCTTAAGCCTTCACGCTGAAATGGCTGGACAGATATGAATGAAATTTAGTACAGAGGTAGCTTATATCCTGATTTATACATGAGTTACCTTTCGTAAGCCATCCTATGTTGCATGGTGGAGGATACCTTAAAATGTGTTAATATATTTGCGGCTCCTTCATGCTGAAATGGCTGTATGGAATTGAATGAAATGTGGATTGAAGATAGCTTATATCCCAAATTAACACATGGGCTACCTTACATATGCCTCCATAGGTGCATGATGGAGGGTACTTTACAAGAAACATCCAAATTGTTTGACTGGTGACCATGAAAGTCAGCACAAGAAAGTATGTTTTCATGAAGGAGATTTTTATAATCCGCAAACCTGTGAATTTAGCATGGCAGAAGGTACCTTGTGACTTTGACACCATTTGATTAGTCATCATGAAACTTGGCACATATATGTATGTTTTCATATATCGGAGGGAGAGAAGTCAGTGGAGGAGGGGACGGATAGAAAGAGGAAGTTGGGGACAGGCAGAGAGGGTAGAGGAGGAGAAGGCAGACAGAGAGAGGGGAGAGCAGGAGAATGAGAGAGGGATAAGGGGAGATACACTTGGGGGGGGGGGGATGAGATGCACAGAGACAGAAGGGAAGAGAAGGTGGACAGAGAGGGAAAAGAAGAGATGGATTAACTTAAGACTGGAATACGTAAGTAACCTGGTGATGCTGGGTTTTCAGCTAGTTAACTATAAAAGCTATTTCTCCTTCGGTACTATTTCCTTTAAAAGAATAAAGGTAATTTTTATGTAACTCTGCATTTGGTTTTTATGGTACACTGCTGAGACATGTGGGAAGAATTGTTTTAGTTCAAACAGTTCATCTGTTACATCTTGTTCGTTAAAGTAATTGTTTGAAAATGTTACTGTGTTTGTCTGCATTAGGCATTACAATACGCAGTATGGCATACAGATTAATTTGTAAGTGATAAAATTTCTTTGACTTTTTAAATTCAGTTTAAAGCTTTCAGACTGGAACCTGTTCTGTTGTTTTGCAGACAATTTGGTGATGGGCATTAGTTGTCTGCTGTCAGACGCCATGTCTGGCACAGTGGTGTTTTGTTTAAGGGGAACTGCGTAGAGTTCTAATTAAAAACTGGTGAAGAAGATTAGCTAACTGGACATAATCGTTTTCACATAAATCTAAAGATTTAAGTACTTGCAATAGTTATTGAGTTGGAGGCTTACACTTTTATGAATAGTGATATTAATATTAAACTTGTATAGGGGCATCCTAACAGCAGTGCAAGAGTGACATCAGTGCCTATAGCAGCTGTTCTTGAATACAATGCATTTACTGCTACTGCAAATCTTGCATGTTCCTCTAAAATTGCGTTCTGTTCAAAAGACAGTTCCAACGAGGAAAAGTTCTTGTTTGTCCGGCATAAACTGTGGCGTACATACTTTGGTTAGCAGTTTATTTACTGCTGTATATCTGCTGATGATTGGGCTCACCTCTGTAATCTCTTGTAGCAACATTTGCACCTGCAAATCTTCTATCTGTTTTTGCAACTTGGCGTGTAAGTCTGTTTTTTGTGCACGCCTGTGCAGCATCTTGAGTCTACAGTTTTGCTTGAGTCTGCATATCTGCTTGCGTATTTTCGTCCTTTTGTGGGGTTAACACTTTGTAGGATTCTTTTCCATTTAACATTTTATCCATTCCCGAATTTAAACACTCCATATACATTCCTGGATACATTTTATTTTGGCACTAAATTAAGCCAATAACTAAGTTTCAATAACAGAATAATAATAAAGCAAAGAGTAATAAAACAATCATTAAAATTTTTCCCAAGAAATAAAGACTAATTCATATAGATGTGGTGTCTGTTCTGAAAGAACAGACGTCACTTCTGATCCTGCAATTGTTATTCTTTTATATTCACAAAATATATGACATCAACTGTGAATGGGCAGCCCTGTGGGTAGTGTGTGGCTGGGAATTTGTGTCTGACGCATGGTGTGCTTAGGTAGTCCTTGCAGGTGCGGCGATCACTGTGTCCCCAGTGGTGTAGTGGTCAGTGCAACTGCCTAGAAAGCAGGAGACCTAGGTTAGAGTCCTGGCTGTGTACACATTTTCAGCCTTGCCCATTCACAGTTGATGTCATATATTCTGTGAATATGAAACACTAATACACTCAGCACTGTCTTTAGGGTGGGGTGAGTCAGGCACGCGCACACACACACACACACCGGTATCATGGTTTGCGTCATATAGGAAGGTGTTTCCGCGCATCGAGGTGGAGTGATAGGGAAAGTGTGGATGGAAGGAGTTACGGCAGAGTGTCAACAGTGGAAACATCGCCTAAACTCACAGCCAACCACATGAATTTTATTTGCTGCCAATGTGGTAGTCGAGGGGTGAAAACTAGGCGCTCTCCTATATGAAGCAGACTAATAACACACAAATATTATAATTTACAATCTATTTAGTCAAACTGAAATATTACTCAGTCCCATTCAACATCCATCACTATAGTCGGCGTCAGCTACAAAGGTGGCTCAGTTTTCCGCCTTTTTCCGCATCCTCCTCCATTACCCCAACCATAGCCAATAATGTGCATAGTTGACCGCAAGTTATGCAATGTTTCGCCTGCAGCCACTGTTGGCACTCGGCTGTAGCTCCTCCCCTCCATGCTTGCCCTATTGGTTCGCCTCTATGCACGGAAGCACCTTCTCATATGACGCCAGATATAGGTAATAACACGAATACGTGCTAAATTCAGGGTAGCAGAAGAGAGGTTAGATTAGTTGTTGAGGGGGGGGGGGCCTCCAAATACCTTGAAAGTAGGGTGGTGATTTTTTTTCCTGTTATTTTTTATAGTAATTCATGTATTACCAAGTGGACGGGGGCCTCATTTGGTTCTGCCACTGTCCCGGGCGTCAGACAGCATTAGTCCCCCACTGCCTCGTAAACTTATTTTTATTTGTAGCAATTTTTTTTTACGGTTGCTAGTAAATTATTGTTTATTTATTTATTTATTGGTTTTTCTGTTCCATAGGACCCAATTGAGGAGTGAGACTCCATGGTCATGGAACAAGTCAATACATTAATTGTTACACAAGAATGGTAATAGAAAATTTTTAAGTAGTTCTTTGCACACAACAATCTTAAGACAAAGTGAAAAGAATCAATAAAGAAAAAAATGAATTAGCTTAATTGTTTAACTTTTCTAAGAGTTCCTCGACAGAATAAAAGGAGTCAGCCATGAGGTAACTCTTCAATTTAGATTTGAAAGCGTGTGGATTAGTGCTAAGATTCTTTAGTTTTTGTGGCAGCTTATTGAAAATGGATGCCGCAGAATATTGTACCCCATTCTGCACAAGTGTTAAGGTGGTGTGATGCAAATGCAGATTCTACTTCTGTCTAGTATTCACCGAGTGAAAGCCACTAACTCGTGGGAATAAGCTGATATTATTAACAACAAACGACATTAAAGAAAAAACGTATTGTGACGCCAGAGTCAAAATTCCCAGACTACTGAAAAGGGGTCGACATGACGTTCGCGAACTTACACCACAAAAAGACATGAAAAGACATGTTCCTTAGTAGTGGTTCCCTTTTTGAACTAAAGTAAGTGCTTTTAAGACTTGATAGATCATTTTTATTCCTAATAATGTAGGTATCAACTGATCTGTTTGTTGGGAAAAGGGATATTTATAACAAATTTCAGTAAGGAATAAATGTACTGAGAGGTAGTAATCAGTATACCCAATTCTTTGAAGAAGCTTCTATATCATGTCTATGAATGTACTCCACAACAATACATATTATATGCTTTTGGACTCTAAAACCTTTGCTTGACTTGAAGAGTTAATAAAAATATTATACAATATGACCTTACGGAATGAAATTAAGCAAGATTTTTTATTTATTAGTCTGCAACTGATAACACTTAAATACAGATTTGTTAAGTCATTTCTGTGGTGCACTCCTCCCAGCTGAATTTATCAAGCTATAATTCTGTCAACCTCTTCTGCTCTTTTCATACTTCATGCATATGTTGAATGGAAATCTTGCATGTCGTGAACTGCATGTAGTGAGTCTTTTTTAAATTTTTATGTCAATGAGTTGGATTTAAACCATTTATTAATGTCCATGAAAATATTATTAGCTGGCTTTCCTATAACTATGATCAACATGCTATTCATTCATATACTTTTATTATCTGCAAACAAAACAAACTCTGCTTCTGGCAGTGTAACTGATGATAGGTCTTTAATGTACATAAGAAAAAGCAATGGCCCTAAGATGGATTCTTGTGGGACACCACATCTAATTTCTGCCCAATCTGATGATGACTGTTGGCTTAATTCACTAGTCCCTTGCACTGACACTGTGTCCTGTTTGTGAGGTATGACTTCAACTATTTTGACACCTTAGAATTCTAATTTACTTGAAATAATGTTGTGGTTCACTCAATCAAATGCCTTTGACAAAACACAGAAAATAACTGCTGCTTGTAATTTATTATTTAATGAATTAACACATTGACTGCCACGATGATTTCAGCAGTGCGCCAGAGCAACACTGTCTAGATGCAAGGCCTCACAAGAAGTCTGTGTCACATCACACTGATAGGCTGCCATTGCAAGCCCACTGGCTGAAGCTACAAGGCAGTGGGCTGTGCCCCAGTGGTCAGCCAGTGAGCTTGCGAGGGCAGCCTATTGGTATGACGTGACACGAGCTTGTTGTGAGGCCTTGTAGCTAGACGGTATTGGCCAGAGCCGCCTGCTGTGGCTGGCGGAGGCCACATGGCAGCCAACATGTTAAGTACATTCTCACTGTAGATGTAAATAGCCTTCTTGATTTCAGAATCTTTCAGAAATCCAAACTGTATTCTCAACAATGTCATTTGTGGTCATATGGTTGAGAAGCTGTTTATAGATATTCTTTTCTAGAATTTTCGAGAACGTTAGTAAAAGAGAAATTGTTTGTAGTATATTTGTAGTTATCCTCTGCTGAATGCAATCTTCGGTGGTGGTTTTTCAGCCGTCGGGTGGTTTTTCAGCCGTCGGGTGGTTTTTCAGCCGTCGGGTGGTTTTTCAGCCGTCGGGTGGTTTTTCAGCCGTCGGGTGGTTTTTCAGCCGTCGGGTGGTTTTTCAGCCGTCGGGTGGTTTTTCAGCCGTCGGGTGGTTTTTCAGCCGTCGGGTGGTTTTTCAGCCGTCGGGTGGTTTTTCAGCCGTCGGGTGGTTTTTCAGCCGTCGGGTGGTTTTTCAGCCGTCGGGTGGTTTTTCAGCCGTCGGGTGGTTTTTCAGCCGTCGGGTGGTTTTTCAGCCGTCGGGTGGTTTTTCAGCCGTCGGGTGGTTTTTCAGCCGTCGGGTGGTTTTTCAGCCGTCGGGTGGTTTTTCAGCCGTCGGGTGGTTTTTCAGCCGTCGGGTGGTTTTTCAGCCGTCGGGTGGTTTTTCAGCCGTCGGGTGGTTTTTCAGCCGTCGGGTGGTTTTTCAGCCGTCGGGTGGTTTTTCAGCCGTCGGGTGGTTTTTCAGCCGTCGGGTGGTTTTTCAGCCGTCGGGTGGTTTTTCAGCCGTCGGGTGGTTTTTCAGCCGTCGGGTGGTTTTTCAGCCGTCGGGTGGTTTTTCAGCCGTCGGGTGGTTTTTCAGCCGTCGGGTGGTTTAACTGTAATAAAACCAT
The DNA here is from genome assembly GCA_026315105.1 of Locusta migratoria. NCBI lineage: Eukaryota > Metazoa > Arthropoda > Insecta > Orthoptera > Acrididae > Locusta > Locusta migratoria. Next base: position 346,448,877 of record CM048745.1, read on the forward strand.
CCAGAGTGCAACGCTCGTATAGGCATCTGATAGCGAATATACTTCACTGTTAATTGAGTTTGAGTTTGACCAGGCCACCTGGAGCACCTAAACAGTCACCATCAAAGTGACAGGGGGACTGTATCACTATTGCGAAGACCGAATTTGACACCGCGCTGTGAGAGGGCATTATCATCAGAGCGTCGAACAGTCTGTGGTCCTCCACCTTACATCTAGTGCCAAAGAAAGGTGGAGCATGGTGCCCCTGTAGAGACTACCACACGGTGAACTTTAAAACATGGGCCTTTGCGATCGTCTTTTGACAGCTCGAAATTTAAATGAAAATAACGGCTTAACCATGCATCTGATAAAATTGAATAACCGAATTTGTAGAGGAGAAAATTCTCTACAACTTTGCTCTTTTATGTTTTTTTCATATCTCGTATCGTTTCAGAGATATTTGCAAAAATAACGGAGTTTTGACACCTTTAATTGCATTAACGAAAACCAGCCGTTCGCAGGTGTCACGTGACATTCCTCGCCCAGAACTCTGTGGCATACGCCATCTTGCGTTGCGTATTTAATGATTTTCTTATTGTAACTCACACGTTGTCATTTCAAATCAATGGCGCACTGAAGAATTAGCAAAAAGACGTTCTTCGTACGATAAATGATAATCTAGTGTCTACAAATGCCATGTTAGCATCAGTTAACGACTATCAATAGTATAAGATTAGAGAATTCAATTCGTAACTGTCAGTGAAAATATAAAATAGATTCCAGAAGCAATAGTAGATAATTTGTTTTTACATATTATGTATAAATGCTTTGTATAAAAATACATTTAAAAAAAATCTGTAGCGTAGTGGGCAATGCGTTGGACTGTGACGCTGCAGGTCAGTGGTTGGAAACCCGCTGCTCCCAATTTTTTTTTTCCTAAAATGGTTTCAGACACTTATTAATTTTTGTTTTGTTTAGATTATTATTTTGGTCCAAGATGTTTGAAAAAACTTATAAAACTACAAATCTAAAGTGGGCCGTAAAACACGTCAGTGCGATTTTTTGTCAATGAAATTGTACCGTTCTTTTGTGCACTGTAGTCATACATGTTTTCGTAATTAGTATGACTGGGGATTAGGAGATCGAAGTGTCAAGATTATTTTTGTTTATATTTCTGGCAAATAAAAGCACAAACATACTATTAACAATGTCGGGGAAGATATGTCTTAATACTTCTTACACACTAATGTACATTTGGTAAAAGTAATTAAATTTCCTTTAACTCAGCCTGCTGGTAAATCCGCCACTGATTCCCGCAAGGGGTCGAACTTGTTTCTATATTCGCACAGAAATGGGCATTTGCTTGTTTGATGCATACATACCATTACATATGTATGAAATGTTCAAATGTTTGTAAGCTTATGGGATTTAACTGCGGTTTCATCTGTCCCTAAACTTACAAAATACTTATGAACTAACTTATCCCACAGAACGCACAAAAATCCATGCCTGAGGAGGGATTCAAACACCCGACAGGAAACGGCCTCGCGCATCACAGCATAGCGCTCCTCAATGCGCTCCGCCGCGGCTACCTAAGTTTGCAGTGTAGGCCTATGAAGTGATAAAGGATATACCTATTAGATAATGGAAGCACAACCAGTTTTGTGGAACAAAAGTTTACACACGTTTAAAGATAAAAATGTGACTAGAGATGTAAGGACACAAGTTTCCTCCGAAATGAATGAGGGTTTTGCGGAAATGGAGAGAAAAGAAAAAATGCCTTTAGTAAGGGGTACACTAGTGTCTGATACGGAACTTTATTAGTTCTTGTAATGTGTTAGCAACATTTGTAGTATAATTATATGCAAAATCGTTTCGGATTCATTAATTTGTGTTTGGAATCAACCTGGCTCGACCACGACAGCCGAGCGACTGTTCGTTTTACCGGTAAAATTCCGGCATGTGTGCAAGCAGCGCACCACCGATACAATACCGGCCGTCCAAAATCGTTGTGTGTGTGTGTGTGTGTGTGTGTGTGTGTGTGTGTGTGAAGAATCACTCCCTCCCTCACGGAGGGAGTGATTCTTCTTCATGATAACGCGCGTTCACGCGACTCCAAGGTCACACAAAGTGTACCCGCCCTACAGCCCGGACATGTCGCCTTGACTTCCACCTGTTTCAAAGGGAAGCGTTTTAACCCGGGCGACGAACTGTAGGACACAGTGTAGGACTGGCTCTCGCAAGAATTCTGGAACAGGGAATGCTTTCGGCTCGTTAAACAATGGGATAGTTGTGCTCAGGCCTCTGATAATTACTTTCGAATAAAGACTTCAATTATACCCAAAGTGTCGTTTCGTACCTTTTCATTTGAACACCCCTCGTAAATAAAAGAGTATACGGTATGTAACTTGACTTCTGTTGATGTTGCATTTGGCTTCAGTTAGTGACGACTTGTTTCCACGTTCTAGGCCAGTTTGTGACTTGTAAAGCTGTCAGGGATCTAAGCACTTGAATAACTGTTCGAGACACATTTTAAAGTTTCACTCTCTATTCTGAAATCAACAGTTACAATGAAATCACTTTCACAAAAAGCACTTCGGACGTTCATAATGCGTGACTATATTTCGTAAAAAAATCTAATTACCTGAAAGTATCTGGATCGTATTACATTTTCCACTAACTTTAATTCTTCAAGATAAGGTTTTTAATGTCAATTCTTTAAACTCGCAAAATAAGTTCATGTTCAAATATCGCTAATATGAATGTCTATTAACGAGAGGCAGAAATTTCTAATTCTTCCCTCCTAGCCTCTCCAGATCAAAAGTTTAAAGATCTTGCAACGAAATAGCGTATGATCAAGACACTAAAATTTATTGTAAGAAATAAATAATTTATCCGATTCTTTTCTATCTTGAAAATATCCCCGTCTAATACTTGGAAACTAATTACAGAAACGTATGTAGTTACAGAGAGATCTGAACTCTGAGGAAACTAAGCACCACAGAACACCAAAGTAAGCACAGAGAGAGCGAGTAACCCAACTGTGGGTATTTTATAATAGCAATCTAACAAATGATCTCTGAAATACAAGGTGTTTTGACTCTCTTATTCCCTGGGCATTACTAATCCGAACTACATTAATACGGATTGAATTTACTAAAATATGGAAAATGCGAAATTTCTGCCTCTTAAAAAAATAATGAAAATTACGAAATGATGAAAAACGGTGATTCTAATGATATGATCGCGATGTAGTGTTACAAGTAATATGATTGTACTCGTATTATTCCTTAAGCTAACTTCTCCGACCTCCCTCGTTCTCTACCTAAAACTGTTTAAACCTGCAGCAGTCGCGCGACTTCTCACACGGCCAGTAAGAAGCGCGCGGATTGGTAGTCCGCATGACATTAAATAATTTTAGGAGCAAGTCGACACAGTAACGAAGTGTATGATATTTACTGTGTTTGCCTTGTAGCTTTTTACGTCAATACCTTTGACAGAGCTGTAAATTCTGTACAATTTCACTAAAATACTGAGTTTCGTAATAAGCTGTACATGTTGCATTTCGCGAAAAATATATTGCATATTTTTATCGTAAACAGCACGAAAAGAACACAATAGAAGAGATTGGGGTAGCCCCGGTATGTAGATTTCAGCTTATATTTTCATTTGGTGCTGCGCATTGTGCGCCCATATGGTGAACTAACTCCTCATGCGATGCCATTACTGTTCTATCTGTGAAATATTAAAATACCGGTTTCGATGCACTTAGGGTATCATCATCCGGTCACTTGTGTCCTATCTTTTCGTTTTGTGAAGGCGCATGACATTAAAATGGTATGTCTATCATAAAAAGTTGAACATTGGCCAATGGTACGTCACACATAAAAATGGTCAAAATACTTAAGACACATTCTCCATTGTGTCATGTATACTTCAAAGTAAAAAAATCGCCGTCCTACATGGAAAAATTAAATGTTCTACCTGTTGTGCAGCTGTGACCGTGGAAGAATTTTATGTCGCCGAACTCTAATTTTCACATGTTTTCTAGCAACTGGCAGTACCGCTTTCATTAGAATTTCTTTACTACATCATTTCCACGAATACTAGTGTTCCATACGGTTTAATTTACTGTGTTATGCAAGTAGCTTAGATAGTTATTTATAACATTTAAGGACGATTTTCCGAAACTGTGCAAAACGGGCAGTAGGTAACAATGGGGTAACGTTCCCCCAGGGGGCCCACAGTTCTTTTGTGGGTACGTGTGTGGCGCGCACGGGGCCCCGAGCCGGAGCAGCCTTTCTTCTGCCCCAGGCTGCTTCACTGTCCCTCCCGGTTTATGCCTTCGCCCGGAGACGGGCATATTTCGTGAGCTACTGTGGTTCTTGTTGTGGTTTTTCTTCCTTCGTTCCTTCCTTTCTTACCCTTTGTTTTCTGTCTTTCTCTCCTTGTACTCTCCTAGCTTTCTTCTCCTCATTAGTCTCCGCTTCGGCGTTTGAGACACTTCTTCCTTCTTTCTCTTCATTTCCTATCCTTTTCTTCTTTCCTCCCTGTGCGTGTCTGAAGGCCGACCCACGCATTATCGTGCGTAGCAGGTGACGGGGTAACGCGTAATTCCCCGCCCCGGGTAGACAAGTAGGGCACGTACGTACCCCCTGGTAAAGGCCAGGCCCAGGGAGGGGTGATTACCCGAGCTGGTACCTTCCGAACGTGCCGATTGGTCCCTCCGTCAGTTCTCGGGAGGTGTGACCTGAGGTGTGAACAATCACCTAAGGCGGGTAAGCCCTCGGAGAGGGCCCCCACTAGGAAGGAGCGCGCCATCGGAGACGCCGGTAATCACGGGGGACACTTCCGCGATGACTTCCTTATCTTCTTTCGTGACGTTGACCCATAAACGTAAGTTAGACTCGCCTCAGCCTAAAAAGACTCTGCCTAATGTGCCTAAATTTCTGGTTGTCTCTCGCACCGACGGAAAGGATTTCAATTCTGTCAATCCTTTCGTTATACAGAAAGGTGTAGATGCAATTGCTGGCCCTGTTAAAACCTGTTCACGTCAGCGCAATGGCACATTGTTGCTGGAAGTGGACAGTGCCTTCCAAGCCCAAAAACTTATACGTACTACGTTGTTGCACACGTTTCCCGTTAAGGTAGAAGCACACCGCACACTCAACTCGTCAAGGGGGGTAGTTTTTACGAGATCCCTTGACGGGCTGTCTGATGAAGACATCCAATCGTATATGTCCGATCAGGGTGTGACAGCCGTCCACAGGGTCATGAAAAAGGTCGATACCCAATTGACACCGACTCGTACTGTGTTTTTGACGTTCGACAGAGTTGACCTCCCGTCGAAGGTCAAAGCAGGGTATGAAGTCATCTCTGTCCGACCTTATGTGCCTAACCCAACGCGCTGTTTTCAATGCCACAGGTACAATCATACCCGTGAACATTGCCCAAATGCAGCAAAGTGTGTCACTTGTGGTAGGGACGCCCATGAGGGGGATTGCCCACCTCCGTCCCCTCACTGCCTAAACTGCAACGGTGACCATGCGGCTTCCTCTCGCGACTGTCCTGTATACAAGGATGAGAAGGTAATCCAGCAAATCCGGGTTACGGAGAAGGTATCAACATCTGCCGCTCGTAAGTTGTTGGCGAGTCGAAGGCCCACTGTCCTCCCAGCGGGTACATACAGTAAGGTACTCACCTCACCTCGACCTACCAAAGATTCCAGTACCCAGACATGTGATTTCACTTTCGCTGACACAGTTGTGCGATCCGCCAGCCCGAAGATTGCCCGTTCCACGTCCCCGCTTCCTCCTGCTGCTTCTAAGGTACAGTCTTCGTCAACATCTAGTAAACCGCGGGCACCTAAACAAGATGCCCGGACCTTGAAAAAGGAACCCGTCCGCGAGGATTTTCTGCGTTCTCAGGCTTCCCAACCGTCAACTGCCTCTTCCCGCCGTCACTCTTCCAGAAGAGCTGACAAGAAAAAGAGTTCCTCTCCTTCCCCGCCGAGGCGTGACCCATCTGTCGCGCCGTCCAACAGTTGCCGGCCTCGGCCGTCTTCTGTTTCACCGGGACGCTCCGTTTGCCGGGCGCCCGGCCCTTTACCGGCGGTGGAAACTGCCCCTCCTGATCAACTCAGGGAGGTGGCAGGCGCGTCGGTCGAACCTATGGACCACGACCCTTTGCCCCTGGACAGCGATAGCAGTGCTCCCTCGAAATCCGGTCCTCAGCGGCCGTCGAGGTGACCCCGCTCGCTACTTGGTTTTTATCCTTATTTCTTCTCTCATTTTTATCATGGCGCTCCTTCAATGGAACATTCGCGGCATTCGTTCTAATCGGGAGGAGTTAAAATTACTCCTTCGATTGCACTGCCCGCTTCTAGTCTGCCTCCAGGAAACTAAGTTGCGTCCACGTGATCGTGCAGACTTTCCACACTACACCTCTGTGCGGTTCGACCTGCCACCTGTGGAAGGTGTCCCAGCCCATGGAGGGGTTCTGATGCTCCTTCGAGACGACGTCTATTTCCATCCCATTTCCTTGCACACTCACCTACAGGCAGTTGCCGTCCGCATCACCTTATCCACATTTACCTTCTCCCTCTGTAATATATATTCGCCATCGTCATCTGCCCTTACTAGGGCAGATTTGCTAAACCTTGTTGACCAGCTCCCTTCACCTTTCGTGTTGGTAGGCGACTTTAATGCCCACCACCCCCTATGGGGCTCTCCGGCACCTTGTCCGAGAGGCTCCCTTTTGGTGGACATTCTCCACCACCTCGATCTTGTCTGCCTCAACACCGGTGCACCGACCTTCCTTTCTGACACAACACACACTTATTCCCATATAGACCTCGCAATATGCACTCCTCAGCTTGCCGGTCGGTTTGAGTGGTATGCACTTTCTGACACGTACTCGAGTGACCATTTCCCTTGTATCATCCACTTCCTACATCATTCCCCATCTCCACGTCCCACCAGTTGGAACATTTCTAAAGCCGACTGGGGGCTTTATTCTTCCATGGCTGTTTTTCACAATCAGAATTTTCCCAACTGTGACAGTCAGGTCGAATACCTCACGGAGGTTATCCTCACTGCTGCTGAACGTTCCATACCTCGTACATCCTCTTCTCCACGTCGTGTCCAGGTCCCTTGGTGGACTGCAGCCTGCCGCGACGCGCTTAGAGCCCGGCGCCGTGCTTTACGCACCTTCCGCCGCCACCCAACTTTGGAGAATTGCATCAATTACAAACGTATGAGAGCGCAGTGTCGTCGTATCATAAACGACAGCAAGAAAGCTTGCTGGACAGCTTTTACTAGTTCTTTTAACCGTTTTACTCCCTCCACGGTTGTCTGGGGTGGCCTACGCCGTTTGTCCGGCATCAAGGTCCACTCCCCGATTCCTGGCCTGACCGTGGAGAATGCGGTCCTCGTGGACCCAGCTGATGTTTCAAACGCATTGGGTCGTTTCTTTGCGGAGGTTTCGAGCTCTGCCCATTACCACCCTGCCTTTCTCCCTCGCAAACAGGTAGAGGAGGCACGGCCGCCTTCTTTCCGTTCTTTTAATCGGGAAAATTATAACGTCGCCTTCACCATGCAGGAGCTAGATCGTGCTCTCGCCCTGTCCCGGTCTTCTGCTCCCGGGCCCGATTCCATTCATATTGAAATGCTGAAGAACCTCTCTCCTGCGAGCAAGTGCTTTCTTCTTAGTACCTACAATCGCATATGGACTGAAGGTCATGTTCCCACAAGTTGGCGTGAAGCCATTGTTGTCCCCATCCCCAAACCAGGGAAGGACAAACACCTTCCTTCCAGTTATCGTCCTATTTCTCTGACGAGCTGCGTCTGTAAGGTGATGGAACGCATGGTTAACGCTCGGTTGGTCTGGCTCCTCGAATCTCGCCGCCTCCTGACTAATATCCAATGCGGTTTTCGTCGACACCGCTCTGCTGCTGACCACCTCGTTACGTTGTCGACCTTCATTATGAACAACTTTCTGAAGAAGCGTCAAACAGTAGCCGTGTTCTTCGACTTGGAGAAAGCATACGATACCTGTTGGAGAGCGGGCATTCTCCGCACGTTGCACACATGGGGCCTTCGGGGCCGCCTTCCTCTTTTCATTCAAGCGTTTTTGGCGGATCGCAAGTTCCGGGTGCGGGTGGGCTCTGTTTTGTCAGATACCTTTTGCCAGGAGAATGGGGTACCACAGGGCTCCGTCTTGAGTGTGGCGCTCTTTGCCATTGCAATCAATCCGATCGTGGACTGCCTTTCAGCCGACGTCTCCGGATCTCTTTTTGTTGACGATTTCGCAATTTATTGTAGCGCCCAGCGGACGTGTCTCTTGGAGCGTTCTCTCCAACGCTGTCTTGACCGTCTGTATTCCTGGAGCATCGCAAACGGCTTCCGATTCTCCACTGAGAAAACTGTGTGTATCAATTTCTGGAGATACAAGGAATTTCTTCCACCTTCTCTACGTCTCGGCCCTGTTGCTCTCCCTTTCGTGGAGACTACAAAATTCTTGGGACTCATGTTGGATCGGAAACTTTGCTGGTCCACACACGTGTCCTACCTGGCTGCCCGTTGTGCCCGATCCCTTAACGTTCTTCGTGTCCTCAGTGGCACGTCATGGGGAGCGGATCGTACCGTCCTGCTTCACCTTTACCAGGCCATTGTTCAGTCGAAGCTCGACTATGGAATCCTTGTATACTCTTCAGCACGGCCGTCTATTCTCCGCCGTCTCAATTCTATCCACCATCGTGGATTACGTTTGGCGACCGGTGCATTTTATACCAGCCCTGTTGAAAGTCTGTATGCCGAGGCTGCTGTATTACCCTTGACCAATCGACGTGACATACTCTTGTGTCGGTACGCATGCCGCCTACGGTCGATGCCCAACCATCCATCTTACAGATTATTTTTTGACGACTCACTCGATCGCCAATATCAGTTGTCTGCGATTGCCTTGCTTCCACCGGGAGTTCGGTTTCGCCGCCTGCTACAGCGGCTCGATTTTACCCTTCCGTCCACCCTTCGTTTGAGCGAAAGCCCATTGCCACCGTGGCATCAGGCCCAGGTTCACACACACCTCGAACTTAGTTCGCTCCCCAAGGAGAGCACTCCGGATTTGGTATTCCGCTCGAGGCTTGTCGAACTCCGTTCGCGGTTCGATAATGCCGTATTTATTTACACTGATGGTTCCAAGAGCACTGCCGGTGTCGGATCTGCCTTCGTCGTCGGGGACAACCGTTTCCAATACGAGCTCCCTGACCGGTGCTCAAACTTCACGGCTGAGCTTTTCGCCCTCCACCAGGCCGTTTTGTATACCTGCCGCCACCGCCACCCTTTCTATGCCATATGCTCTGACTCCCTAAGTGCCCTGCAGAGTCTTAAGGACCCTTTCTCGAACCATCCTCTCGTGTATCGGATCCAACGCTCCCTCCAGTTGCTGGCTGATGACAGCTGTCACGTTTCTTTCCTGTGGGTTCCTGGCCATGTGGGTGTGCCCGGGAATGAGGCCGCCGACACAGCAGCCAAGGCAGCAGCTCTTTTGCCTCGCATGGCTACCTTTTGCGTCCCATCGGACGATGTTCAACGGGCTCTTCGCCGGAGTATCGTGTCGCAATGGCACAGTGTGTGGCTTTCACTGTACAATAATAAATTGCGAACTGTCAAACCGATCCCGACCGCTTGGAGGACATCCTCACGCCCCTCTCGGCGGGAGGAGGTCATCCTGGCTCGGTTGCGGATCGGTCATTGCCGTTTCAGCCACCGTCACTTGCTGTCCGCCGAACCTGCACCGCTATGCTCCTGCGGTGAACTGTTGACAGTGCGACATGTTTTACTGACTTGTGTTAATTTTAATCACCTCCGTGTAGCCCTTCACTTTCCGTCTACTCTGGAGGAAATTTTAGCTGATGACACACGAGCAGCTGCTCGAGTTTTGCGTTTTATCAACTTGGCCAACCTATCCAAGGATATTTAACCCTTTTAATTGTCTTTTATCTTTCGTTTTTAGCCTCTCGCTGATGTTCTGACAGTCACCATTTTTTTTTAGATCATAGCGATTCAATGTTCTTTGCTGGGCGCTAATGACCATAGAAGTTGTGCGCCCTAAAACCACAAAAAAAAAAAAAAAAAAAAAATGGGGTAACGGCAGTAGCCTACCGGCGCGCCCCCCCCCCCCCCCCAACCACAAGCCTTGTTGTAATGACCCCTGTTACAGATGCGAAGAACATGGAACAGAACCACGAATAGGAGGAGTTGGTCTGAAGAAGTCCTTAAAATGCATGGAATTATCCTCCGCAATAAAATTCAATCAGTGCAGCTAGCAGAGTATTCAGTCTTCTATATGGCACTTTACAAGAACGCAGAAAGAAAGAAAGAGAGACAAGGTATCTAAACCTCACTTGGGGACGTAATTCAACATTCACTCAACAACAAGAGGAAGCATTTGCTAATAGGATAAAGTTATCAAATATTTTTTATGTTTTGCACAGGAAGTGCGAAGCGTAGCCTTTGGATTTGCTGGGAAAAACAACACAGCTCTCAGGTTTTTTCAAAATGTGCGGTCTGCGGGAAAAGACTGGTTTGACGGCTTTTTAAAACGAAATTTACAATCAGCATTAGAAAACCAAGATCTAAAAGTGTTAACTGGCTTTAACCCCGACGATGTTAAAAAGTAGTTCCAGCCTTTAATCGCCTTCAAAAATACAATTTTGTGTTCCCTTAAAACACTTTCAAAATGTGTTTTACCCATATAAAGTATGTGGACTCAAGTCTACTGGCATTACCCCAATGGTTCGGGGAATGCCGGTACATGCAGGTAGTCTGATTTTTCTACATTAAGATGTTATCAGTACTATTTCATAATTTAAGATACAGAAGTGTGAATACATAGCTTGAGTTTAAGAGTGTGTATTTCTACATGAGGTTTCCTTAAGCAGTAATATAAACAGTATTTCTCAACCTACTGCCATTGCCCCCATTCTCACCTACTACAGTTTCACAGCTTGTATAACACAGTCACATTCTTCCCTGTTTGAACTTTCTATACAAACGACATTTTCATGCTCCAAATAGAGATGATAGTTTGCTTCATTTGTAACAACAGTCGTAGTATGAATAACGTCCTCTATGTATGTTAGGACGCAATAATCAACTTTCTGGTTCTTTCTTTCGGTGAAAAACTACAAAAAAAAGTGTCTTGCATATAGAGGAATTCTTCATATAGTTCCATATCGCATAAAAAAGTGAAGAAAACGTAAAGCCGGCCGCGGTGGCCGAGCAGTCCGTGGCGTGCCAGTTACGATCTACACGGCCGTTGCGGTCGGGGGAGGGGGGGGGTGGAATCCCCCCCCCCTCGGGCATGGATGTTTGTGCCGTCTTTAGTATAAGCTAGTTCATAAGTAGTTTGTAGGTTTAGGGACTGATGACCCCGTAGTTAAGTCCCATAAGCTTAACAAACATTTGAACACATCTGAACTAATAGAAATTAACTCGGCAATAACACGTTCGCTGCGGTCACCAGTGCGGGCTGCTATGCTCTAGGCGGACACCTGTAAGCGCACGTGCTCCGAGAGCTGAAATCAGACCCTTGCGAAACCTGTAATATTAAAGGCGAATATAAAGCTGCAAAAGGGGTAGTGCTAAGCTGCATGCCGATTATATGATAAATGCTGCACGCTCTCTCTGACTTATAAGCGCCATAGGCATTTATTACAAACAATTCTAACAACGCCTCTGATTTATTGATTTTTTTTGCAAACTGGGTAGAAAATTAAATTCAAACAAGCGATAAATCCGCTTCATTGAGAAAGTTATGCTGAAAACACCAAAAGGTTTATCAAACGGAGAAAAATAAACACGTCTCATCTGTAATGTGGTGCTATGGAAACAATCCCATATAACAAATTTGCAATGTGTATAGGCTATGTTTTATAGCAAACCACTAAGACGAAACCAGACGACTCAAAACAGGAAAATGTTACGTAATGTTTTTTGGTGGCCTGTACTAACACGAGTGCACAGCCAAACTAACTGAACTCAGTACTCGGCTAGCGCGCCGCTTCTAAGCGTCGGCAGCTCTGGCGTGTTGATAGAGGAAACGCTTATAAGCGTCAGCTGCAGCGAACGTGATAACAGGAGACTCCTTGCGAATAAACTACAATATGGGAATAATGGCTTACCAACGACACTAATTACGTGTAACGCCGATAGTCGCGCGGGACTTTCAGTCCGCAACTCTTGGGTATTCCAGCGCTGCTCCTCTTATCAACGTGAAGCAACGGAATAACGTACTACTTCTCATTACAGGGAAGGTACTGCATTAATCCGCGGTGGAGTAGCCGAGCGGTCTAAAGCACTTCGCTGCGGAGCGCGCGGTTGCTCGCCGTGGAGGTTCGAGTCCTCCCTGTTCCATGGGTGTCTTTTGTGTTTGTCTGTAGGTTAGTTTACCTAGGTTTAAGTAGTTTGTAAGCTACGGACTCATGACCACGCAGTTTGATCCGATAGATTTACAGACATTTGAACATTTGGTACTGCATTTATGTAGTTCTTAGGTGCAGCGAGATGATCAGAAAGGTGGAAAATAGTTTTGTGTCGACTGTCGGTCCGCGCGCGACTACTGCAGCGTCGGAGCATCCTGTCGAGCTTCAGCACGCTCTTACGGAAGTACCGCGTATGCTGACAATGGCAGTGGTTGCTGTAGAAACTAGCTTGGCGTGGCGTTTGGGACTGCTCCCTCAGTAGATCGTGAGTGAAGCGTGCGAGACTTGTCTGTGGGCAGACAAATGCGTGGCGGCGCCGCAGCATGTCGCATCTGCAGCGAGTGTTGGCGGCCGTGAAGGCCCTCGGCGACCCCAGGGGCTCCACCGCGCGACAGGTGCGACACTGGATGGCCGCCAACCACCACGTACGTCATACTCATTCTAACACTGTCTTAAGTGTTAGTGTTACTAGTTTAACATAACATTAGCTGCAGCGTTAAGTTGTTAGTTTTAACAGCTGGCAATAGTATATCGAGGTGTTGTGCAACTAGGGTTACCAAATTTTCAAAAACAGGGGGGTATTAAGAGAATCTTTATTTCGACCACAACAGCCTTTTTTTTTTTTTTACAAAATGATATTTCTGATTTCCTCTAAATTTCTTAAGTAATTCTTTGATGATTTTGATATTGTCATAGAACTGAGAGCAAGTGATATCTTTGTAGTTGTAGGTGACCAAAACTTTTTCATTGCCGTCTACTTCGAGCCAACAGTTAATTGATTTAGCTATTTTAATACTATTGTTCTCACACTGTAGTGACTCGTAGAATTTTAAACACATAAGAAACAGGTGGTAATTTACTCGTCCCATGAATTTCGACTGACATTTAGGAGAGTTTTTCCTTATGAGAAAAACAAAAATCTGAATTTTGTATTCATTTTACAGAATTAATAGCAATAAAAGAAAAAATAAACAAAGCATATTTTCATTAGTGTTTCTTTCCTTTTTCCTTTTTTATTTTTTTTATTCTTTTTTATTGATTTATTTTTTAACATATCTAGCTACCATGCTGATAGACTTGTACTGGAAAGAGGCTGTAGACGTGAGATGCTTGTGCTGCATAAGCAATACCATAGCCCAATCGGCTCGCACCGCAAATATTAAACATTCCGAATGTCGTCGGCTCCGCGTGAGATCGGCTGAAACGGAGTCGTCTTGACTCGGCCTGCAGTGTGAACGCGGTCTAACACTGAACGGCAACCGTCCTCATGGATTGAAGCTTACGTGTGCAACATTTCAAAAAATGTTCAAATGTTTGTATAGTCTATGGGACTTAACTACGTGGTCATCAGTCCCTAAACTTACAAACTACTTATGAACTACTTACGAACTAGGACGGCACAAATATCCATGCCCGAGGAGGGATTCGAACCCCCGACCGTAGTGGCCGTGCAGACCGTGACTGGAGCGCCTAGTCCCCTCGGCCACCGCGGCCGGCTGCAAAATTTCATAAGCATTGGAAGAAAACTGTAGATTTGTATGCAATACGTACACACAAGCAAACATACGGACACTCCACTTTATGTATAAAGATGTCGCGATTTAGAGGGTCCTTGACGTTTATGTTTTTTGTTGTTTAAAATATTAAGATAACTGAGAAAAGGTGAGGCAGAGGTTTTGTGTCCCAGCCTCGTCGCCGCTTTTGTGTCTCGTTTCCGTCGTAGGTGTCGGTGGCCGAGTGGAATGAGACCGACACAGGAATAAAGATAGCACGCTGGTGCGGGTACGGAGAGGAGCAGCCAGAAACTAGAAACACTAGAGTAAATTAGAACGAGATATATATTGCACAGAATTTATACAATACTTAACTTTTACATAGTACTGCAGAATGTTGATACATAGTTGAGCTAGAGTCCTGCCTAGTGCCTAACTGATAGCCAAGTCTTCACTGGTGCCTATCGGATTCCGAAGTCTTTACTGGTTCCTAACTCAGTCCCAAGTGAACGATGTCGTTCAGTGGTGGCCACGAGCGGAGTTGTCGCAGAGGGCGCTCGTGGCTGTCGTCGTAAGAACGCCGCGCCGTGCGTGCATGGCGGCGCGCGGCGAAAGTAGGTGGCGCGCACTTTGGACTTGTGCGACACCACAAGAGGAACCTTTACGGACGCACAGGGTGAAGTGAGGGTGCTGGTGCAGAGTCTCGTGTAGCAGAAGTAGAGAACCCCCAGTTATTTTAGACACAATCCGCGACTGTGTTTGCCGCAGCTGAGCATGATGGATACTTTACAGGGAAGCTGCGCGCGCGTGAGCACGTCCCTGGAGCGCGCAGCGACGCAGGGGCTGCTGGTGAAGACGGGCGGCAGGTACAAGCTGGCCAGCACCCGCTCTGCGAGGGGCGGCGGGCCCAGGTGCGTCTCCTGCACTCTAGCACACACAAATACAGTGAATAGCTTTACTATTCCCACACTGTGATATTTCAATCTTGGAACATCATAACTTTATTTATAACAAAACAAACAAAACATATAACCAATTATTACATTACGTGATGTGTCTTGTAAGTAATCATATAAATTTTATTGAGATAACTTGCATAACTTCCTTAATAATGCAATTTAAATACAACTCGGTCCTATATTCACGTTACTTTAATATTCGGACACTTTGCGGAACTAAGTATTTCGAGACAAAATTTTATGGAAAATAAATGTTTCAATATCATGTTGGGTAGCCATTCTGTTTTATCACTTCTTTCAAACGCTACGACATACTTCTAATGATACTTTTTAAATAGTCCGCACGTAGACTGTCCCATTCTTCTTTCGGTCGAAGCTTCAGACTTTCTTTGGAAGATATTGGTGTACTTCTAATACATTGCTTCACTTCTCCCCACACATTCTCAATCGGGTTGAGATCTGGTGACTGAGGTGGTGGTGGTAGGACTTTGGGGCGGTTGTACAACAAATATTCCTGCATAATGCGAGCCTTAAGTTTCGGGTCATTGTCCTGGTAAAATTTGAAGGTGTTTGATATCCCCATGGTTTCAGCACTTTTTCGTAAATTGTTCTTTAATATGTTCAAATAGACATATATGTCCATAATGTTGTCGATGAACACCAATTCGCCCGGTCCAAATGTCGATATACAGCCCCAGACAAGGACGCTGCCACCTCCATGCTTTACAGTTGGTTTAATATTTGTGACTCTAAATTCCTCATTCTTCTTCCGCCACATCATGCTTCCTCCGTCCGAACCACAAACGTTAAATTTACTTTCGTGACGTCATTCTAGCAAATTGCATCCTTCGTAATAAACTCCCTATCAAAGTCCAATCTTTTCTGTCCATTCTGTTGAGTCACATAAGGTTTCTTCCGAGCCACTCTTCCATTGTATCCACTTTCTTTCAATGCTCTGCGAATCGTTTGAGGATGTACCTTCTTGCCAGTCTCGTTTAGAGGCTCACGTGCTAATCTCGGTGCACTGAGTGTAGGATCCTTCTTTATTTTTCGTATTAACTTCCTCTTGTCACGAGCATACAACTTCTGTGGCTGGCCCATTTGTGGTATGGAGTCTACACGGTCCTCGTTTTTGAAACGCCTGACAATATCTGTCACAGTACTCTTATTCATGTTGAGCATGGCAGCAGTTTGTCGATATGATTTTCTTTTCGCATTGTGAAAAATCACAAGTTGTCTTATCTCAAAGTTGGTATTATCTTTGCGTGGCATCGTACCGTCTGGACAGTCGACCGCGCTTGCGAACACACACCTGACTTCATACTAGAAGCAGGCCTACTCACCCCGGCGTGAACTGTGACAAGTGCGACACTGCCATCTGTCCGGATATTAAAGTAACGTGACCATCGAAGAGTGGTTTATTTTAATCGCATTCTTTAACAACTGTTTTACTTTATGCAATCAACGTTCATACTGTTATTTACAAGACATGCACCTTCATATAATATTTGTTTATGTTATATTTTTGTTTGTTCCGAATGCAGTTATAACGCAGCAAACTAAAAATATCTTGCTGTCCGAATATTAAAGTTATTCACTGTATATACAGACGGCGGTAGGCGTGCCCCAGCGGCCAGCCAGTGAGGTGGCGGCCGGGGCCTCTAAGTGTGACGTAGGCACGGCCTGTTGTAAGGCCTTGTCTTCTATAGTCGAGCCGCCGAAAGAACGACTGACAGCTAGCGGATATGTTGCCAATGCTGCTTCGCGGATGTTTGTTACGCCGTATCAGTCGCCGGCATACGAATATCACGTCCGAATATTTTGGAACTGTTGCTATGTACTACTAAAGTGTGAACGAACGATAACAACCACGAAGTGATGAAAAACACTTTTTTGCAGTTAAAAAGAAAGGTTTAGAAATATATGTCGAGTTAAAGTAAAGCTTCATATGTTCCAGTATTCCTTTAAATATAATGTATAATTTAGTCTTCAGCCAAAGATCGCTAGTTGAAGAATTTTGTTTATATATTTCATCTTCTATAACCATTGCCACAAACTCGGTGTTATTACTCGGACACTGTATTGTGGCAGTCTGCCGAGAGGGTAAACAATTACAGACTACCACTTTACAAGTAGTAAAATCGCCTCTTCCAGTGAAATGATTTGTCTTCTTACCTAAAACGAAGTTTTTTGCCTCATTCGTTTACAGTCGCTGTTGACTGCCATAGTATAATGTCCGAGTAATATCATCAGATCAATTTCAACAGCCAGTCTATTGGTAACAGAAGTTACTTTCTTACGGTTAGAGGTCGAAGCCATCTCACACACGTCTGAAATTAATGACACGTAACACGGCACGTACAAAACCAGTAACGATGAACACACGACAGATGCTTTGCAGCGACTGAAGAATGCCACCCCCGCGCGTCCTAGGGTGGCAGGGTGGCAGAGTGGCAACGCGGCACCGTTACCCTGGCAACGTTTACGAATTCCAGAGCTCAGGTTGGTGGTTGAGTGTCCCCCCCCACCCTCTGCGGCCCACGTGTGAGAACTGTCAGGTTCGTTCTTTCGGCGGCCCGACTATAGGTGGTGTTGCCTCAGCCTCCCCTCCAAGCTACCCTCTGTCGTGCGAGAGGCACCCTAAGCCAGCGAACCGCCTGACAACTGCTAGCATCTTACGGAACTACGAGGGGAGCGTAGGACAGTGGTTGGTTAAGGGTGGGCTGCTTCTCTGTATACGTTACTCTGTGACTCTAGTCACACGCGATGACAGCTCTGGGCGCACACAGGGTCTGCACTGTTCAAGTGACAGCTCACAAACACAGCGACCAATATTGCTTGGGCGCTATACTCCATGTTAGTGATGAACAGTACGGATCATTTCACTGTTTCGAAACATACGGATCATCCGAGTCTAGTGAGCCGACTCACTGTTTCGACCCACGAAACATCTGGCGTGCCGCAGAGCCGTGTGTGGCGCTACCTTTCTTGATTCACGTGAACCGCGGCAGCTGCAGGGAGCCGCAGTGAGTCGACTCACTGCTTCGGCACTCGAAACACGAGACGTGTTGCGCCCCGATACCTCCGCTGATTCGTGTGAGCCGAGAAAGCTGCAGGACACGGTACAGTAGTGCGATACAGCAAAGACGAAATATCTATGAAATATCAATGGGGTTTCAATACGTTGTTCACTTGACTGAACTGAACGGCACAGAATTCGTGTGCTACTGCGATTTTACAACTGCGTTAAAGCATAAACGTTTACTAAGTACTGTAACAAAGGAAGCACAAAATAGTTATGTTCAAATGCCAAAGTCATGAAACTTTTTCCAACAATTAAAATCCCACAATTAAATTTAGATAAAACAACAAAGATCATGGTTCAAATGTCTATGTGCATCCAGAAATGAATAACTTTTCTAACCAATCAATATGAACAAAATATTTAAGATTTGTTCCAAGGACATATTTAATGCAATCAAAAGATATTACTACAAGTGTAAATACAAGGAAACACATTTCACAATTTATCTGACGAAAACTGAACTACAATTTTTCAATTTCCAGATAGTTATTCTGATAATCAGATTCATCTTCAGTCAGTCAAATAAGAGGTTCAATTATAGTTTCTATAAATTGAAATTAAAAAACGTTATTTTTGACATCTGCTTACTGAGAATGCGGTTTCGTCTCACTGAAATTATCTGCTCTTGCTTTGAAAAGATGCGTTCACATGACACAGATGTAGCAGCAATACATAACAAAACTTAGTTCACGCGAAACTACTTCAAAACAGCGAATGACTTCACAACTTTTCTCGGTGGTATGCCAGTCTTCAAACCTCAGTTGAAGGGTAGCATAATTCAAAATCTCACGTGGCGCGATAGGGGGAACAATTTCAAACGTGTTGCACGCCTGGTCGCTGTGTCGAACTCACCCAAGCAGACGGACAGCAAAATGCATGTTAACGGTACCTAGCGTCCGATACATGAATCACAATATTCGTTGTTTCGAAACAGTGCCACTTCAAGTTTCGACTCAGTCGAACAGTTCGCTGACTCGATTCACTGAGTCGAAACATCAACTCACTAGCGAACTCTACTCCGCGTCACGTAGGAAGGCGTCCCAGTTTCAGCCGTTCTGCGCATCCCCCCTCCATTACCGCAATGGCAGCCAATAATGTTCATTCTCTAGACGCGTGGCTGGCAGCCAGTTATGCAACGTTTCTCCAGCAGGCTCCACTGTTGGCGCTGGGCCCTATCTCCTCCCCTCCACGCTTCCCCTATCGTCTCGCCTACTTACATGACGCCGACTATAGCTGGAAGGGGAGGCGATGAGGAGGGTGGTGGGGTGCCGAGCTTCTCTGGTTGAAGGAAGAGTAGAGGTGAGTAGTCCATTAAATTTTGGGAATGCAGCCGCACAAAATCCACGTCTTCTACTGATATTTAGGTCCCGTACCATCCGGCCATCTTCAGAGTGAGTTCAAGACTGTCTACGAGGTCGTCGTCGAAACTCCTACTTTGTGGCCTCTTTCCCGAGTGCCTGTTTTTGTGGAGGTTGTTGTCTTTTTACATTTCCACTTGCCTATATGACCATTTAAGGTATTTTATTTGTCTACTTTTAGAGGTGGTTCCTTCTGTATAGAGAGTACATTATTTTTTAGTCCTGTGGGGCAGTGCTGGTATACCTATACTATTTTTAATTTGTTAAAAAAATACATATTTTTAATTCGTTTAATTATTTTTTTTATTTTTTTAGATTTTAAATTTTTTTTAATATCTGGTTTTATTTGTGATTTTTAATTTTTTAATTTTTAATTTTAGTTTAATGATTTTTATTTATATTTTTATTTAATTTAATTTTTATTTTATATGCCTTCCTAATCATCAAGGATTAGGAGTTTTGGTCTTTTGGATCTAAATAGCCTAGGGTTGTACTGCCCTAGTCTGTTAATGAGGTTATTTTGGGACCTTTCAGCCAGTTTGTAAAATGCCTTGGCTATAGTTTTGTATCTGTCTTTTAGCATGGGTATCCCTGTTACCTCATGCAAGACCTTTGTGGGAAACGTAACTCTACGTCAATGACTCTCCTAAGTGCTCTGTTTTGTATGGTCTGTAGCTTTTTGCTGTGTGTTTTTACACAGTATCCGAAGATGGGACAAGAGTATTCTAATATTGGGCGGACTAGGCTGCAGTATATTCTGATTCCTAGTTCGCCAGATATGTTGCTATTTACATTTAGTATTGGATAGAGTGCGCTTAGTCTAGCACTTGATTTGTTCTTAAGATCGGTGATATGGGGTTTCCAGGTAAGTTTTTTTTTATTTTATTGAGGGTGACCCCTAGGTATTTTACTTGGTTTTTCCAAGAAAGGTTTTGCCTTGGAAGGTGGTATGGGAATGGTGTGTTATATGGAGTTCTTTTTCTTATTTCCTTGTGAACATAATTGATTGTGTTTTTTTCTACATTTAGCGTTATTCGCCATTGTTTGGGGCATTTTTCTGTTTTGTTTAATACGCACTGGAGGCGTGCTTTGACTACGTTTCGTCGACCGCTGAGGGCTAAAAACGCGGTATCATCTGCGAATTGTGCATTCTTAACATGTGGTGCTCTTGCGGTATCCGCCGTGTAACAGTTGTAAAGGGTTGGCCCAAGGGGATTGTAGACGGTGGCGATGCAATAGGCATAACCTGTCTACCACAGTCTAACATATACAGTCACAACACTCCCACAAATTTTTGTTATACGCTGCGATAGCAGCGCTCCAAGTGGCCGGCAAGCTACGTTTCTGATTACGATACTGGATGAGTGCGAATACTATCGTTGAGATTGACTTCAGCATACTTTTTACATTAGGGAACGTATGTAGTGCCTTATAAATAAGTACTAATTTTGAAATAGCACCCCATTTGTCTTTCTTAGGTTTCGTAAGATCCCTGAACAAGGTACGAAACGGTACATTACAGGACAGTTAATTTACAATTATATTGTAACATGCAGACTTTAAATGACTAATTTCATTTTCTATTAAAAATAACAATGCCTAGGAAACACCAGGAGACATGCCCTTTAGCAGAGAGACGTCCATTTCTACGCAGGAACGTTAAATATCCTTCATTAAAATTCCAGTAAAATCGGTGAGGGTGGAACATAGGAAATGTATATGAAATGCAATAAATACGGTATTTAACGTACCAAATCAACCATCACAGCTGTAGCTGAAGGAAAAGCGTCACAGACATGGCAATATAACGATAAAAGCAACCAAACTGTTTTCCAACAAAGAAGAACCCAATTCCACTATTCTTGCTACATCTGAACCACAAACGGCAAGAATCATCAAAGCAAGAATCATTAAAGCTAAAGTAATTACACTTAAAAGAATATGCACGTATAAGAAAGACGAGTGACGTGTAAAAATGTGAGAATCATTAGACTCTATACCGAATAGATACACGTCAAAAACTGGTTGTCATAGTAAGAATAGACCATAATAGATATTTATTATACCATTATGTTTATATGCAAATTCAGCGGAATAAGCTGCAAATATACACATATTCGTAAGTATTTGTTCGTGACAGAGTTGTTCTTTATACCATTGAATAATTTAAATTGGGCTGTTGTATATTAATTTCCGTATTGTGTTTGTCTCTCGATATTTTAATAATGCTTGTAACGCAATAATTATAGTAAGTATTTCGTTAATTACATACACAAGCGATTATAACAAACATTACTACTTCGGTGGCTTGCCCACCGCCAGGAGCGCTAGTGTCGCAGCAACTGTCAGTTGGTAACAACTTTAACAGCAGTGAGTGTCGCGACTGTATATGGTAGACTGTGTTGTCTACGAGGTGCCGGGCGCGGCCTTATAAGCCCGATCGCGTTGGCAATGCGCGTGCGCGTCACAGATGCTGGTTTACTGCATATCGAAGTACTCATACGCGTGCGCCCCCCTTGGCGGAAGCGCTCCGGTGTTCACTTACCGATACATGCTCGGCGGCAGCAACATCTTGACGTCTTTTCTGCAATGTCAGTACTCCAAGTGCAGGATTCCAAGCTTCGTCTAGATTAAAACCTTTGTCTTTGTTTATGAAGTTGTCGGCCAGTCTAATTTCAACAGCTTTCGTAAATATAGCATCCCAAAACGATGATATAGGTGTCAAAATCTTCACATCACTATAGTTAATGGAATGACCAGTTTCTATGCAATGTTCAGCCACAGTTGACTTATCTGGCTGTAATAGTATGCTTTGTTTATTTATTTGTTTATTTATTAGCCTTTCAGCATGTTCACCATGCAATTGCGTTTTACATATACATTTTATCTTTTTAGATTACAAATTGATTACATAATTTACAGCATATACACATTATTACAGTTTTCCTTTTACATAAATAATTATCTGTCATTATACATCTTAATTGCTATCAATGTATGAATTTAATTTAATTGTGCATATTCTCTAAGTTACTTTGGAGGTATTCTTCAACTGAGTAATATGGCGTGTTTTTGAACCATACCTCTAACACTGTTTTAAAATTACCTAATGTGAGGATTTTTACAGACTGTGGTAGCTTATTATATAATTTAAGACCTAGTTGTTTGTGGCTATTGTGTATCAGGGACAGTATTGAATATGGAATATCTAACATAATACTGTTTCTAGTATTATGCGTATGTACATTCACTCTGACAGTAAATCTACATCCATATATAAAAGGCTTGTGTGTCTACGTGCTGACAGACTTTTCTCCATGACCACGAACTGCCACCCACTCGTGGTTGTGGTCGTAGATAGCCCTTGGTCTAATGATGTTAGTAAGGGAGTTTGGTCCGGTGCGTGGCAGTGGGTGAGTGTGACGAGCAAAAATTCGCAAAATATGCAATAAATACTCTTAGGAAAAGCTATATACTCTGTGACTTACGAACTTTACGGTACGAGTCAAAATCTGTTTATTATTTCAATCGTAAGACAATGCGGTCCTTTTTTTTTATTTATTTATTTTTTTTTTTTTTTTTTTTTTTTTTTTTTTTTTATTATTATGGCTTTTGGTGACAGTGACCATACAGCCAGCGGTTATTACATTGACAACATTACAATAGAATTGAAATTCTTACAATGTACAGCACAATATTAATAAGTATGTTACATCATATAGCCTTAGAATAAAAGTAGAAAAATAACATGTAAAGACATTAAACAATACATATTTAACAGTACGACAGATATTTGTAATACAATAAAAGTGCAGAAAGCATAGGACCAAATGAGAGGTGCAAAGACAAAATGCGGTCCTTTCATACTTCAATAACGACGAGGAATATCTAATACGCAATTTTTAAATAGATCACATGTTTCCGTCAACCACACATTACCGACACAAAACAAAGATAAAAATCCAGATAGACTCAAAGATAAAAATACTCGTGTAACATTGATCACTGTCGTGGATGCGTGGTGGAAACAGAGACATACATTAATGAATGTCTCTTAGGCCATAGATATTGATATGCCTGTGCCAGTAAGCTCACTGGTCTGTGCTTGTTTATGTATATTTTCTTTTGTATATATTAGACAGTAATACCTGTAGAGACTTGGGAGTGTCATTATACTGAGCTCACTGAAGTGTTTCCTACAGGATTCTTTAGGTCCCAGCCCTTGTATACATCTAATTGCTTTTTTTTCTGCAATTTGAAAATAAGGGATGTGTCTGGTGCATTTCCCTATAGCAATACTCCATACGGATGCTGTGATTGAAAGAATGCATAGTAACAGAGAATCAGTAATTTTTTGTTTACACACTGCTTTAATTTATACAATAGAAAAATCACACGTGCGAGTTTGCTAGATATATGTTTTATTTGATCATCCCAAGAAAGTCTTTGATCTATTTTAAGGTCAAGCAGTTTAACACATTGTCTTCTTTACGTACCTTTAAGTTAAAATATATTTCCTCAGTTTTTGTAGTATTTATACATAACTGATTGGCTTTACACCATTGATTACTTTTTTTCAAATAGTTGCTTATTTTTGTCTTTCACTACCTGTTTATTTTCACCAAATACAATCATTGTCATATCATCTGCATACAGCACATTTTTTCAGGATATATAATTTGGAAAATCATTAATTTGACAATAAAAAGGAATGGTCCAAGGACAGACCCTTGTGGAATTCCTCTCTTAATTGTCATTAATTTTGACATCTCGTAGTTAACATACACAAGTTGTTGCCTGCAGCTCAGATAAGATTTAAATAAATTTAATGTTTGGCCTGCAACACCATAGAATTCTAGCTTTTTTACAATAATCTCATGTGATACAGAGTCGAAGGCTTTACTTAGGACTATAAGTGTAGCACACATGGTCTGCTTCCTTTCATAACCATCATGAATTGCAGTTATCGGACTTTCGACAGCTTTTATGGTTGAGAGGTTTGATCTAAATCCAAACTGACTTTCATTCAGTAAGTTATACTTGTATATCGGTACATGCATGCAGGTCTCTCTTATTTTAGAAATTATAGGGACAATTGATATTGGTCTATAATTTTCTGGTTTATGTCTGTCACCCTTTTTGAATATTGGAATAGTAACTGTGATTTTAAGGCAATCGGGAAAAATGCCCTCTTCAAGAATTTTATTTACAAGATAGAGCAGAGGCATTTTAATTTCCATAATTATACATTTTAGTACATAGTTACTGAACCCATTGTAGTCCTCAGTACTGGAGGTATTCAACTTATTTACTGCCTTAACAATATCTATAGCACTAATTTTTTCCAAGTGAATCTTTCATTTGTTTTATTCTTTGATTGCAAAAGGAAGGTCTCAGCATCTGAAGTATTATCATTTTGTGTTACAAGGGAACTTGCACAATTTACAAAATAGGCGAGTATATCTTCTGTGTTCAACGCATCTCTCGTGGACAGTGCGTGTTGTCTGACCTATATATAAATTTTCACAATTTCCGCGTGGGATCTAGTACATACCTTACTTTTGAAGCAATAGATCATCCTTTACTGACCCGAGTAAGGCTGCAATCTTCATAGGTGGCCGAAAGATAACCTTAACACGATGTTTGTTGAGAATGCGTCTTATCTTTGACGAAAGAGTTCCCACTTAAGCTAAGAAGGCGCTTGATCTGTAAGTATTATTTTCGTCTTATTCTTCCACGTCACGTGCTTGCATTCTTGGATTAACATGGAATGCTCTGCGAATCTGTTGCTGTGAATATCCATTCGCTTTGAAAATGCTCTTCAGGTGTGTAAGCTCTTCCTGCAAGTTCTCATCGTCAGATATACAATGTGCCCTGTGCACCAATGTCTTAAGGGCCCCTGTGGTTTGTGAAGGTGATAGTAGCTACTGGCATGTAAATACAGATTCGTATGGGTTTGTTTTCGATATACTGCATGTTGTAATGTGCCTTCAGCATTTCGACGAACGAGTACATCCAAAATAGGAAGGCAGCCATCTTCCTCCATTTCCATAGTAAATTTGATATTAGCGTGGATTGAGTTCAGAAGTTGAAAATGCACATAGAGGTGAGTAGTTTAACAGCGATTGCCTAAAGATTTTAAACATCAATTTCTCGAGAATGAACTGAGGTATCTGGACGAATAAGGAACAGCGATTCAGTACCTTACCGAGTGAAGATTTTTACTGGACACTGAGCAATGTTGAATTTTTTTAATGAAAAGTTTTCTTAATATTTTGTGCTATAGCAAGTCTGCATGGGCAGAACATTGTAGACGTGTTGATCATTTTGTGGATGTTGTTGTTGTGGTCTTCAGCCCTCAGACTGGTTTGAAACAGCTCTCCACGCTACCCTGTCCGTGCAAGCCTCTTCATCTGAGAATAAGAATGTCAATCTACATCCTTTTGAATGTGCTTACTGTATTTGTCCTTTGGTCTCCCACTATGACTTTTACCCCACACAATTCTTTCTAATTCTAAGCTGACGATTCCTTGATGTTTCAGAATGTGTCAAATGTTCAAAATGTTCAAATGTTTATAAAAATATTGGACTCAACTGCAAGGTCATTAGTCTGTAGCTTACAAACTACTTAAACTAAGGTAAACTAACCTATGGACAACACGAACACATATGCCCGAGGGGGGACTCGAACCCCCGACGGCGAAAGGCCGCGCGCACCGCAGCACGGCGCCCCAGTGTGCACAGCTAACCTGCCGCGGCTTGGAAAGTGTCGCACAAACCTATTCCTTCTCTTAGTCAAAATGTGCCAGAAACTCCTTTTCTCCCCAATTAAGTTAAGCACTTCCTCATTAGTTACAAGATCTACACACTTCATTTCCATCATTCGTCTGCAGCACCACATTTCAAAAGTTTCTATCATCTTTCTGTCTGAACTCCGTTTCTTCCATGTTTCACTGCCATACAATGCTACACTCCAGACAAATGCTTTCAGAAAGGACTTCCTAACGTTTAAATTAATATTGGAAACGCTTTTCTTTCCATAGCCATTTTGCATTTTATATATTCTTTACTTCAACCATCAGAAATTATTTTTCTACCCAAATAACAAAACTCATCTACTACTTTTATTGCCTCCTTACCTAATCTAATTCCTCTAGCATCGCCTGATTTTCTGTCACTACATTCCATTACCCTCGGTTTACTCTTGTTAATATTCATCTTATACCCTCCTTTCAAGACACTGTCTATTCCATTCAATTTCTCTTCCAGATCCTTTGTTGTGTCTGACATAATTACTGCCATCGCCAAACAACAAAGTTTTTATTTCTTCTCTCTGAACTTTAATTAGTTCTCCAAATTTCTCCTTGCATTCCTTAACAGCTTGCTCAATGTACAGATTGAACAACATTGGGGAAAGGCTACAACCCTGTCTTACTCCCTTCCCAACCTCTGCGTCCCTTTCTTGCCCTTCGACTCTAGTAAGTGCTCTCTAAAATGTTCAAATGTTTGTATAGCTTATGGGACATAACTACGGGCCGGCCGCGGTGGCCGAGGGGACTGAGGCGCTTCAGTCACGGTCTGCACGGCCACTACGGTCGGGGGTTCGAATCCCCCCTCGGGCATGGACATTTGTGCCGTTCTAGTTCGTAAGTAGTTCATAAGTAGTTTGTAAGTTTAGGGACTGATGACCCCGTAGTTAAGTCCCATAGACTTTACAAACATTTGAACATTTGAACTTAACTACGGGGTCATCAGTCCCTAAACTTACAAACTACTTATGAACTAGCTAATACTAAGGACGGCACAAATATCCATGCCCGAGGAGGGATTCGAACCCCGATCGCAGTGGCCGTGCAGACAGTGACTGGCGTGCCGCAGACCGCTCGGCCACTGAGGCCGGCTAAGTGCCCTCTGTTTTTTGTGTGTAAAAGTTTAATATAACTCTTCACTCCCTATGTTTCACACCTGCTACCTTCAGAATTTGAAAGTCTTTATTGCAGTCAATATTGTCGAAAGCTTTCTCCAAATCTACAAATCCTAAAAACTTAGGTTTGCCTTTCCTTAGCTTATCCTCTAAGATAAGTCGTAATGTGAGTATTGCCTCCCATGTTCCTACATTTGTCCTAAATCCAAACTGATCTTACCCAAGATCGGATTCCACAAGTTTTTCCATTCGTCTGTAAATAGTTCGTGTTAGTATTTTGCAACCGTGACTTATTAAACTGATAGTTCTGTAATTTTCACATTTGTCTGTACTTGCTTTATTTGGAATTGGAATTATTATATTCTTCTTGAAGTCGGAGTGTATTTCCCATGTCTCATACATCTTGCATACCAGGTGGAACGATTCCTTCATGACTGTCTCTCCTAACGATATCAGCAGTTCAGACGGAATATCATCTACTCCAGGAGCTATGTTTCGTGGATATAACGTACAATAACTTGCGAACGAAATTAGAGATCACTCTGTTCTCAGTTTGAAATAAAATTTTGACATGTTATCTCTATTTCATCGTCTGCAGTACATAACCTAACATTACACTTACGCAGAGTTTACTCAATGTGATTTTACCTCTGCAAACCCGATAAAATATAATGCATTGCTTTACTGAATTTGATGCAGCACAGTAACTATGACGAATTGAAAAAAAGAAGTATATAAAAAATAATCAGCCACTTATCAGCTGGAAGTGTCAAACTGATCACTGATTAAAAATTTTATTATTATTAATAATATTTACCAGGTAGTTTTCTTAAAATCGTGTTAAAGTATTACACAGCGACTTCAGTGCTAGGTGCTTGGATACTGTAATGCTAATGCTGCGTTTAACAGCACGATTTTTCGACGTGCCAACGAGGCCATAGAGAGTGGTTGTATGTTCATGAGTTATGTCTGATTGATTGCGTGACTGTATGTGTTTCTTTCTCTGAAGAAAATTGTAGCCGAAAATTAAAAGTTGTGAGAATATGTTTGTCTATTCTATACGCCTGCCTGCGGCTCAGCGATCGTCCTTACAGTGAGTTGCTGCCTGTCCTTACATTATTTACATTCTAACCGGCTATTTCCATTGTTAAAATTACCTATTTCCTTTTTTTTATTAACAAGTTTCTCTGTACTGTGAAACATTTTTGCGACTTTTTAAAGTTTTTTTAAAGAAATATACATCTACCTAACAATTTGTAAAAATAATTAATATTTTAGACAATTTTTAAAGGAAATGTACTGAGAAACACTAATTTATGTGATCTTGTTTCAATAAGCTTCGAACGGCAAACTGTTATGACCCACGATTTTGGAAACAGCGTCTTGCAGGAAACTGAGGATGCCACTACACCCAGATATTTTCCAGCTGAAGTATGCAGAAGAGAAATCATTGACATGTTACATCCCCAAATCTGCAGAAGAATTGGTTTATTGTCAATCAAGGGCTGATTTAAGTGTAGTCGAATCTCAGACGCTACCTTCTCGCTATTCTACTTTACTGCAGACGAGCTCTGTTCCTATTGTTTTGAAACTAATATTCATGAATACTCATCTTCTACAGTAGCTGGTAACTTTACTTGTGAGCTCTTAACTTGGACTTTTTTTTTTATACTGTCAGTTGCTAAAAGTGCTAAGAGTGGCGATTCCTGCCAAAGGATTTTCAGGTGACTCGTCAGTTTCGTTTCATTTCGTATACATTTCTTGGTTTTCAAACAAAATTTACATTTATAAATGTGGTGTCTGTTCTTTTGAATATGTCCGAAAGAACAGACATTATTTAGTGACAACAACAACCGAAATATTCAAACGTCTCGACTTTACAGGGCATTGAAATAATGACCTAGATGAAACTTCGTGCTGGAGAACTCCGATTTCCCATTTCGGGCCAGCGGTCGTCTTACGTTCTTCCCGTTCTGCCCAAATTCTCGACTTAATCGCATATTACAATACTAGTGCCCCATACCCATTACTTCCTCTTGCTCGTACCTTTGAATGTTCCCACAAAGGGTTATCAATTGCCTATTGGAGGAATATATACGATTATTGACATGGTGACTGTTCTTTGAACACACTGTAATCCCATACGTACAGGATGACAATTAGTTAACTATATGACACAAAATCGTCATAACTTCGGAACGATTTGTTTTAGGGTAATCAAATATCACGCAGAGTGGGAATTAGTATGCGCTTGTGAATGTGATTGGGTTTAGCAACGAAGACCACTTTCATTTGGACAGCTTCACCAACAAGCATAATTGGCGCATTTTGGGACGGGAAATCTGCATTTCGCAATCAGGAAGTCTCCTCACCCTCAACGGGTGACTGTGTTCTGCGCAATGTCCATTCACAGAATAATCGCTGTGATAGTCTTTGATGGCATGGTGACTACCAAATGGTAAGTGAACGTGTTGAAAGACGATTGCATCCTCATTATCCAAAGTGACCCTGATTTAAATAAGATGTGGCTCATGCACCTCATCGAAACATGAGAGTGTTTGATGTCCTGGAGGAGCACTTTTTTGAGGACCGCCCTCTGCTTATGGGGTACTCAGAGGCTGTTGCATTTCACACGCTCAGATGACAGGACACGCGTGTTACTTTCCACAGCTCTATATACGTTTCTAACCAAAGAAATACATAAACAAATACTGAGATGAACAACAAGCGGTGTTATTAATCCTTAAACTCCTGCCCACCTTGGTCAATCTCAAGTGGGATGACTAGTTGCATTGGTCGACTAATGCTTCTTCCATCTGGTGTCTGAAGAATTAAGGAACGCACTATTACATCTCTCCCTGGTCTTCTTTCCACAATGCGGGCTTTCTTCCACAGATGACTCGACTATCTTCCTGTTAAAGTACAATATCTCCCACACGGTATCCCTTCAGGACGCTGGACTTAATGAAAGTTTCCTAATTCTAGGAAATACTGCTTTTTCCATCTTCTCACGAAACAATTCTGCAGATTTTCTTCAGCTATTCCTTTCAGATTCTTCATCATAGCCTGCTCGGTTCAAGCCCGGACAGTATTGTATTAAACGTTCTCGTGTCAAAAAACGGCTTGATGTCAGTACATCTGTGTTCGCTGCTTGAAATTTTTTTGCATTATCTGAGTAAAGCCACTCTCGTCGTAAAGTAAATCTTCTAAAATTTATCTGTGCTCATATGCGATACTAGGTCGAGATGAAGAGCTTTTGTTGTCACACGTATGAAGAGGAAGATTTAGCACTTCCGTAACAATGTACCTTAGTTTGACAAAAAGTGACGCTACGAATTCTATGCCTGTTATCGTAAATAGTTTAGTGAATTGAAGGCGGGCAGTTGATAGTAGCAGTTCTATACCGCTTCCAGAAACACTTCTAGATATTCCGCAAGGGAGGCATGTATGTAAGACATGTTTTACTGTTTGTCTTCCCTTCAAATAATGGTATCGAGAAGTAAAACACCTCAAATAAAAGCCACGTTACCAGAAATTCGGTGATACAAAACCACAGGCTTACCAATACCGGTATTGAGAAGTAAAACTGAGCTACAGTTCACCTCAAATGAAAGCTACGATACCAGAAACTCAGCGATTCAAAACCATAGGCTTAGCAATACTGGTATCGAGGAATAAAATTGAGCTGTAGTACATCTCAAGTGAAACCCAAGATACCGGAAATTCGATCCAACAAAAAATAAAGAAACTGAAACACAATAAATAAATAAATAAAATAATAATAATAATAACAATAATAAACATGAAAACAGAAAAACCAGCTATATTAAAAACCGAAAGAAATGACTACTATGGAACGCATTAACGATCAGTAAAACTGACCTATAATCCATATAAAATGAAACCCACTATATTAACCTGATAACCACACCGAAAATACGACAACTAAAAACTGAATCTAGTCATAAAAATTATAAACAATATTTTAGAAAAATATAATTCTGGCCTAAAAATACGAATACTCACACATAAAATACTTCAACGATGCATAGTCTAAAACTTAACAATAATTAAAAAAAAAACGTGATGCAAACATAATGATATTTCAATCCGCCACTAAAATTCCCACAACGGCATTTACTTATAAAAACAATAAACACATAATTAAATTCTTATAAATATAATTGGGATCATTTTTTAAATATTTCACATTATTTCCTATCATTGTAATAATTATTCAACACAAAACACATAGTCAACACGAACCGCGTAAATAAATAAATATATTCTAATAAATATTTACAATACAATCAGCGACTAGTAGTAAACAAATATAAACACATCTGACAGAATGACGTAATACATGACGCAATTGGTCAAAGGCGACGGGTAGTATCGGACAGGCAAGGTGAGCCCATAACATTCCAATGTCGGTTATCGTCATGACGTTGTGCCTGACGTCATGGGTCAAAGCAGGCCGGCGGTATCGGAAGATCAAGCATTGCCCACATACAGAGATGAACAACAAAAAAGGCATCATTAATTCGTAACCGAGGTCTCCGGTGTGGGCTTCCATTGGCCGACGTATTCTCCGAATCTGAACACATGAGTCTCCTTTTTGTTGGGTATATAATAAGGAAAAAGTGTATAGCAATAAGCCCAAAATTATTGCTGAGCTGAAAACAGCATCTATGTTCCGGCACTTCGGTCATGCAGAGAATTTCGTTATTCGTCTGCGCCACATCAGGAGGGAAGAGAGCAAAAGAGGCGGATTAGCCGTGCGCGCTGGGACGCCGTGCTGAGGTGCGCGCGGCCGTTCGCCGTCGGGAGTTCGAGTCCCCCCTCAGGCATGGGTGTTTGAGTTGTCCTTAGGTTAGTTTACCTTAGTTTAAGTAGTCTGTAAGCTACGGACTAATGAGCAAGCAGTTGAGTCCGATAGATTTACAAACACTTGTTTAAAGAGGGCAATATCAAACGTGTTATAACCTAAACCAGAACATTTGTAGTGACGTTTATAAGTTGAATAAAGTGTGTGCGCATCATAGTTTGTAACTAACGTATGTTTTGTTTCATATATTTCAATAATTGTCTCTCTGTAAACTGAACTTGGTTCTCCCACATCGCAGTCAAACACTACTACGAAAGCATAACCACGACATCAAAGCTCTGATCAGCTGCTCTATGTTACCTACACTACCGCTCAGTAATTTCAATACACCCAGTGATTGACATCTAAGTTTTCTGTAGATAAGGTTTAATACCATGGGTACTGTTGAGAAAGCAAAGGAATAGTACAACTTAGTAAAAAAGTTATGATTTATGTTTGTGGTCATCGAGGTACAATAGTATCCAACAAACAATGTGTACGTAAACGTTATGTACCTATCTGATATGTTTGTTTGCCTATTGGCCGACGGACGCCGTATTTGGTGAACATGTGTTGTTCCCTGTAGTGATGTGATATCCTCTGCGAATGGCAATGTAGGTTGGCGGCAGTAGAATCGTTTTGCAATCCGCCTCATTGAGTTAACACTAAGAAGGCCAAATAAAGAAGAAAAAAAAAGTCCGGCCCTCTTAATTTCTTCAACAGTGCTTCTCGAAAAGAACGTCACCTTCCCTCCAGCGACTCCCAGTTGAGCTCCTGTAGCATTTCAGTAACACTCGCACATTGATCGAATCTACCAGTTACAAACCTCGCCGCCCGCCTCTGAACTACCCCTGTGTCCTCCTTTAAACCAATCTGGTGGGGATCCCAAACACTACAGCTGGGTTTGAACATGACTCGAATTGTTCGAACAATTTACGTCACGGTTCGGGAAATCTCGGGAAATGTTCAAACTTTGCTATCTAACAATGTCAGGAGGCCTCTACGATTTACAACGATCATATTCATAAATCTTTTCTGAGCTGTGCAGTATACGATTTATAACGAAGGTAGGGTGTCATTAATGTACTATGGGGATTAATAAGTGTGAAATTCCGACTATAGTATAATAGGCTATAAGTAAACGATAGAAATCGCGATTTAAAATTATTGTGCTGCGATCTAGAGACTGCTGTTGATATTACGTATAGAGCAGTACGTGCACCGTTTATTCCGAGGTTGCAATTACAGTTTATTTTTATATGACTTGTTCCCATTATTGGGTATTAAATTTTTAATGTTTTCCCTATTTCATCTCTTTTAATCTTGATTTCACGGTGATTTCAAAATGTTCAAATGTTTGTAGAACTTATGGGACTTAACTACGGGTTCATCAGTCCCTAAGCTTACAAACTACTTAAGAACTAGCTACGACTAAGGACGGCACAAATATCCATGCCCGAGGGGGGGATTCGAACCCCGACCGTAGTGGCCGTGCAGACCGTGACTGGAGCGCCTCAGTCCCCTCGGCCACCGCGGCCGGCAAGGTGATTTAAATGTGGTAACATTTTTATCTGTTACTGTGCCGTATGAACAGGGAATGGAATGGTCATTTGCAATGTATCTCTTATAATCACTTTAAATGTAATGTCTACTTATGAAGGATTCACATTTTTTTCCTTTGAATGTTAGCCGTCAGTAATGAGATGCAGTAGTTCTGTTCTAGTAGCAGATATTTTGCTTATCAATGGATTATATCTTGCAGTGACACAAGACACGTGACGTATTCACTGTTTCAAACAAAATATACAGTTTTTCATAGATATGTCTTTCTTTTATTTACATGTACTTGTATTTCCTATGAAATTAATTCTGAGCAAAGCGATAGACCGCTAACTTCAAAATTTCCCGCCTATCGTTGGCAGATAAGAGGCGCCAGTCATTTATTATCTGAGAGTTCGAACAGTTCGATACTGTATCGAATACTCTGCTGTATCGTGAAATCCCGAACATGTTCGAACGCGAGTATCATTTGCTCAGCCCTACCATACACTTGAGAAATATTCAAGACAGGGTCGTACAAGCGTTTTGTATCCGGTCTCTTTTATGGACGAATCACACCTTCCCAAAATTCTCTGAATAAAGCGAAGTCGACCATTTGCCTTTCTCACAACTGGACTTATATGCTCGTTCCATTTCATATAGCTGTGCAGCATTATGCCTGGGTATTTAATGAATGCGACTCTGTCAACCAACACACTATTAATGCTGTATTCGAACATTAAGGTATTCTTTCTACTACTCAACTGCATAACGTTACATTTATCTACATTTACCGCTATTTGCCCTTCCTCACACCACTTAGAAATTTGGTTCAAGTCATCGTGCAGCCTACTACAGTCATTCAGTGACGATACCTCCTTGTACACCACAGTATCGTCAGTAAACAGTCGCATATATATATATATATATATATATATATATATATATATATAAGATAAATGATCTGACCGACAGAGTGAGTTGAAATCTGCGACTGTTTACCGATGATACTGTGGTGTGTGTGTGTATATATATATATATATATATATATATATATATATATATATATATATATATATATATATATATATAATTGAGGCGTTTGCGCCTGTATTTCACTCTGCTGCCAAAACTAAACATCGCAAACGAATAGTGTTTCTATGTGGTAGTAGGTATCAGTCGCCCATTGTGCACTATGGTGTAGAGGATTTATAACGGTAAAGGGTGGAAGATACGGGAGTTGAAAATTACCGACTTGTATAAAATTCTACGTGTGGGTGTCAATATTCTGCTCTTCAGAAAATACTACACAATGGAGACGATCTCTCTGTTGTAGTACAAAGTCCACGTTGTACACCATAGCAATTCCGTGTCGATATCTATAAGGGGGTGGAAGATATAGTGATTGAAAGTCGTCAGTTTATATAAAATTTGGACTGAAGACCAGCGATGACTTTTGACACTATAATAGCAAAGAGGTTATATACAGCGAAACGTGGTGCCAAGAAGGTTAGAATACAGGGAGACGCCCTTAAGCTGAAATAGTGAAACCTTCCTCCGCCATATTGCTAAGTTTTGGAGAAGTGTTCGTATTGTAGAGCAAATATTTTATGTCACTTAAAACAATAATAGGAATAAAACGTCGGACAGTTTTCCCGTGTTATACAACGAGTTAAAAGACTGAAAATTAGCCGTTAAAAATTAAGTTTTCAAATATATTATGATGAGTATTTATTACTATTTATTGAAGAAAGCATATGGTTTGAAAGTACATGTTTTACAGTGACTCATTTCAATGCAATAAAAGCCAGAGTTTTCTTTTTTTCTTTTTCTTTTTTTTAACGCACATTCTTCAGTTGTTTCTGTGCAACATGCGTACTAATAAAGAAAAATAAGTGCATAGTACACTTTGAAAAGTAAAACTAGCTAGAAAGATGCCAAAGCGTAAGAAAGAAATTTCTTGTTCTCGATCCGTTTCTAAAAGACAGGAAAGCATTTTTAAAGCTAAATCTATGAAAATTTACATTTAGAAATAGAAACAACCAATGCAGTCATCCAGTCTACGCGTGCGAAGCAGCGGGAATTAAGCTTAGTATAGATAGAAAATAACTGCGATGCTATCACACTTCCCTGTGGCACCCGTGACCAATCAGCTACATAAACTACATAAAGAGGCTATCTCTGGGATAACAGCGTTACTTGTGGCAGCAACCTGGAACTATGGGAGCCATTTTTTTTCAAGGTCTAGTGCGCCGAATACGAAACTTAGACCGACGCTATTTACGTGTTTTGGTTTCAAATTATATGTATCGTAGTAAGCTTGAAAGTTTATTTAATAAGCTGAAATCATGCCGAGTGCATGCGCAGCATGTAACTGTACAAATCGGAGTAATAAGACTGTTGGAATATCGTATTTTCATTAAATATTTGTATGCTTTCGTTTCTAAAATTTCGTGTACTCGTCTTTTACACTTAACCAGATTTCTGCATACATTCGTCCTTTGGGTTGTGTATGTGTTTAACTGCAACTAAAGTAAGCTGTAATTATATTTTTCAGTTTTCCTTTGAGAAATGAAGAACTTTCAAAATGATGGTTAGCCAATATAAGGGGAGATAAATGGAAACCTACTGCAAACAGTTATGTTTGTTCATCGCATTTTGAGGAGAAATCATGTATGCAACAAATGATAAAAAGCGGCTTCTGCTAATGCGATTCCGACGATATTTTCGTTTCCTGAACATTTTCAAACTACACAAACGCTGTCATTAGGGAAGAAAAATTTTCTTTTGATGTTAGAATGTTGGGGAACAGACCTACATTATTTACCAACTACGAGCACTTAATGGTATCCTCGAAATTTTGGGAGGAATCTCATTACTCCAGCCTAATAAAGCTGTTATTAAAACATTACTTTAGTTGTAGAATACATCATTTATGTAAAGATAAATCTGCGGCCGGCCGCGGTGGCCGAGGAGACTGAGGCGCTTCAGTCAAGGTCTGCACGGCTACTGCGGTCGGGGGTTCGAATCCCCCCTCGGGCATGGATATTTGTGCCGTCCTAGTTCGTAAGTTGTTCATAAGTAGTTTGTAAGTTTAGGGACTGATGACCCCCATAGTTAAGTCCCATAAGCTATACAAGCAATTGAACATTTTTTAAATCTGCGGAGGAAACAGGTAAGCAGATTAGGCAAATGTGCACTAAATTAATAATGTTTAAAGGACAGTGAAAAGGCATGTTTTTTGTATGAATGAGACGATTTTTAGCCGATTCAGTGTATGCGATATTTGTAATTAAACTTTCTGATGTGTCTACCACACATTTGTTGTCTATCATTTCTTTATGTATATTAACTTGGCTATAAAAATAAGAATAATCAGGTAGAGAATGGTTTGTTAAGTCATTGCACAAAGTGAAAATGATATGATTCAGTGCTATAGAAGACGACTGGTTACACCTACGTGACGTTGTAAAACATGGCGGCCGAGATATCAATTTGATTCAAGTATGTTGTTCAATCTGTACATTGAGCAGGCAGTGAAGGAATGGATGGAGAAATTTGGAGAGGGCATTAAAGTGCAGCGAGAAGAAATAAAATCACTGCGGTTTGCCAATGACATAGTAATTCTGTCAAAGACCGCAAAAGTTCTGGAAGAGCAATTGAATTGGTGGACAGTGACTTGAAGGGATGGTATAAGATGAACATTAACAAGAGTAAAACGAAGGTAATGGAATGCAATGTCGGAAATTCAGGCGATGCTGAAGGAATTAGATTAGGTAATGAGACAATAATAGTATTAGATGAATTTTGTGATTTGGGTACAAGATTACTTCTGATGGCCAAAGTAAATGCAGAACGGCTATGGGAAGAAAAGCGTTTCTAAAGAAGCGAAACTTAACATCCTATATTAATTTAAATGTTAGGAAGTCCTTTCTGAAAGCATATGTCTGGAGTGTAGCATTGTATGGGAGTGAAACATGGACGATCAGGAGTTCAGATAAAAAGATGATAGAAGCTTTCGAAATGTGATGTTACAGTCGAATGATGAAAATTAGATGGGTAGATCACGTAACTAATGAGGAGGTGCTTAACCCAATCGGAGACTAAGAGAAGGGATATAGATTGGTTGGACACATTCTGAGACATCAAGGAATTGTCAACTTAACATTAGAAGGAAGCGTGTGGGGTAAAAATCGTAGAGGAAGACCGAGGTAAGCAGGTTCAAAAACTTGTGAACTATTACTTGCTGCCTGACCCTGTGTTGGAAGATTCTGAACATAGACAGTGTAATAGTGCGCTCGGGTTGTTACTTGAAGCGTCATCATTTAATGTCACTCAAGCCAGGTCTTCTTACTTTCGTATCTTAATCAAGTTGTTTTATCTTCTGAAGTGTCAAGAATAATACTATTATAGATTTGAGGTCCAGCATTTGTTGTGCCTCCTGAGCCTAATGTATTCAACTCCAGAATATCACTTTGTACTAAATCCATCATCATTCTTTTCACACCAATCAATAATTCGAACTCTGGCTAACTTCTTGTGAAATAATTTCCACATATGCAGTCTTAAACTAAGTTTATTACTCGGAGTCGAGATACAATCAGAACATTAACATGTTACAGGCTCAGAGAATTAACCAAGGAATACAAAGTAAACAACAAAATCGCTCTTAGCAACGCATCAGAGATAACATAATATCTTTTTTTTCATTTTCATGTTCATGTTTACTCTTAGCGGACAGCAGTAGCGTCACTGAATACTTGCTGCCACCACCACCTCCAGAATCTGAAACAAACAGATTCTGGCGGCAGTTCCTGATCTCGTGATTTCTTAATTAATTTAACAACGAAAATTAATGCTTATTTTGGTATCTCAAGATATATGAGAATTAAGGAGAGTGGCTTGTACCACTACACATGTAGGTTGCCGAACGTATTCTCAGATGAAGAGACTTGCACAGGACAGGGTAGCGTGAAGAGCTGCATCAAACCAGTCTGCGGACTGAAGACCACAACAACAACAACTACTACAACATGGCAGCACCTTAGCCAGTCTGTTGTTTATATAGGTCGTTGCCCCTGACGATACCCTGGTCTCCGATTTTTACCGTCGGCGAATCAGGCCGTTCGGTGGTTTTCGTTT
Organism: Locusta migratoria; assembly: GCA_026315105.1. NCBI lineage: Eukaryota > Metazoa > Arthropoda > Insecta > Orthoptera > Acrididae > Locusta > Locusta migratoria. The sequence goes on from CM048745.1 coordinate 346,487,707, forward strand.
GGACCCCGGGCCACATAGCCATCCCGGGAAACAAACGGGTAGATCGCCTAGCCAAGCAGGCCACCACATCACGGCGCTTAAAGATAGGTCTCCAAGAAAGGGATTTCCGACTGCAACTGACCCGTAAGGTTCTGGGAAGGAAGGAAGCTTGGAGTTTAACGCGTAAGGTTCTGGGGATTTGAACCTCGGAATGGGATGACTTGAACGTTCCAAATAAGCTGCGCACAGTCAAGTCCACCACAGCTGTGTAAAGATCCTCCCTGCGAGCCTCTCGTAGAGAGTCTGTAGTCCTCTGCAGACTACGTATCGGACATACGTGGTTGACACACGGCCACGTTCTACGACGAGAGGACCCACCAACTTGCCGTTGTGGTGCACTATTGACTGTGGTCCACATTCTGGTGGACTGCTTACTTTTAGCCGACTTGAGGCAGTCTTTTACCGTGCCTTCTGAGCTCCCATTGATTGTATCTGACAATGTCTCTATGATCGACCGCGTTGTAGGTTTTATTCGCGCAAATGGCTTTTATTGGTGTATTTATTGGTGTATTTATTGGTGGGGCCTATTTGCCCGCCTTCTCGGGCTCCCACCCCTTCAGACCAATAGGCCGTTGTCCTTTTATGGGTTACGACTTGTTTTTCAAGTAAGGATTTTATTGTGTGCAGAGTGGCCAGCTCATCCTGTATTATTCTTGTGATCAGCCAGCCACACTGGGGGACTGTCCACTGTGGACTGTATAGGCAGAAGGACAAGGCCTAATAGAAATCCCTGGATAACACAGGATATACTGAACACGGGATATACTGAACTTAATTGACGAGAGGAGAAAATATAAAAATTCAACAAGTGAAAGAGAAAAAAGGGAGTAGAAACGACTGAAAAAAAAAAGACTGACAGGAAGTGCAGACTGGCTAAGCAGGACTGGTTAGAGGACAAATGCAGAACCATAGAAGAATGCATAACTAGGGGAAAGATACAGGAAAATAAAAAGAGATTTTTGAGACAAGAAAACTAGCTGCATGAATATCATGAAATCAGACGGAAAACCAGTACTAAGCAAAGCGGGGAAAGCTGAACTGTGGATGGAATATATAGAGGGCCTTTACAATGGAAATAAACTTGAAGTCAGTATTCTAGAAAGGGAAGATGAAGTGGAGGAAGATAAGATACGAGATATGATACTGCGGGAAGAATTTGACAGAGCGCTGAAGGACTTGAGTCGAAACAAGGCCCCTGGAATAGATGATATTCTGTCTGAACTGCTGATGTCTTTAGGATAGCCAGTCATGAAAAAATTGTATCACCTGGTATGCAAGATGTATCAGACGGGGAAAATACCCTCCAGCTTCAAGAAGAATATATTAATTCTAATTCCAAAGAAAGCAAATGCAGACAAATGTGAAAATTGCAGAACTATCAGTTTAGTAAGTCATGGTTGCAAAATACTAACACGAATTATTTACAGATGAATGGAAAAACTTGTGGAAGCCGACTTGGGGACGATGAGTTTGGATTTAGGAGAAATGTTGGAACACCCAACAACAACAACAACAACAACAATCTCCGATAAACACTCGCCATTGAGGACAACGTACTGGGTTCTATTACTTAAGAAATCTTGGAGCCACTCACATGCTTGGGTAGCTATTCCTTAAGCTCGGGCCTTCGTTGGCAAGTACTGAACTTCTGGCAGCTGGGGCAGTGCAGTAGGAGGTGTGTTTCCAGAATGAAACTTTCACTCTGCAGCGGAGTGTGCGCTGATATGAAACTTCCTGGCAGATTAAAATTGTGTGCCGGAACCGGGACTCGAACCTGGGAACTTTGCCTTACGCGGGCAAGCGCTCTACCGACTGACCTACCCCGACACGACTCACGATGCCGCCTCACAACTTTACTTCCGCCAGTTCCTCGCCTCCTACTTTCAAAGTTCCCAGGTTCGAGTCCCGGTTCCGGCACACAATTTTAATCTGCCAGGAAGTTTCAGGAGGTGTGTTGTTTTGCAGGCAGCGCAGAATCGGGCGACCTTGCAGCCGGCGCGGCGAGCTGGGCGGTCGGCCAGCTGGGCAGTCGTGTGGCGGCGGCCGTGGAGCGCGGACAGCCCGCAGGAGCCACAGCGACAGCGACGCCTGCCGGCGCAGGCGCAGGCGCAGCGAGGGCCGCTCCGAGCCCGTCCTCATCAGGAGGCCCGCTCCACGCCGCCACCGAGCACTCTGACCTCGCTCACTGCCCGCACACCTCACATTAACCTCCAATGTCCTTAATAAATGCCTCGTTTCATCTCTACCTTCGATTCGACTACTTTGGTTTTGCGAGGACCTCGCCATCCTGTAGTCCAGAGGTGGGCACAAATCGGCTCAATCACTACATTTACATACAACACATCTCCCGGAAGACGAAAACCGATTTTCGTAAACCGTTTTCCGCTGTCGTGTTTGCATGGCATAGCCTGAATCGGATTTCCTAGCTCACTTAACACGGCGGCTGGAAAACAGCTGATTCAGTTCCTTATTTAGTCTGCACAATCATTATTTTTCTTTATTTAAATATACAGATTTATGTTCACTCTAATATTTATACTTTCATTTCACATTAGAAAATATCACTCTTTCTATATGTGCCGAAAATTCTTAACAAGAAAACACAATCTGACAAGCCAAGAACGCTTCAAAAACGGTTGCGTTTACATGGGCACGAAAATCGATTGTGGAACTAGAAAACCGCTTTAGAGAAGAGGATTTCCAGAATGGATTTTGGAGCGTTTACATGACCAACCAAAAGCGGAATTGGGAAATCGGTTTACGAAATCAGGTTTTGGGAGCCCATGAAAACGGGGTGATTGAGCAGCGCTCCGGCTCGGGTCGGAAAAAGAACAGCATTGGCGCTCGGCCGGTAGTTATCCTAGTTGTCACTAGAGGTCTGCACACTTGCTGGCGCACGGAGTTCCGTGAGAGATGTAAATTCTAAATGTACTTTTAATTGTTCTAAGGGCAGGTTCGTCCATCACTCGTTAATCTTCTCGTTAGTAAACGAGAAGATGCCTTTAACGTCCAGTTAAATGTGCTTGTTAAGTGCATGCCAGATACACCTATCGTTTGCTAACCCGGAGAAAACGAGCAGGTACGATATATTTCGACTAGGTTGGCAATAGAAACAAATGAAAGTGCCGTCTAAATAAACAGCTGTTTCCTTTATTTAACTATCAAGGAAGAGGTTAGCAGATAGAGATGCGAAAATTGAAACATCTGACGGTTTCGAAACAAATGAAACTGCACCATCTGTGGTTTCGAAACTATGAAGCAATGTACGTTTTGTCATGAAATCTTCGTTCTAGGAGGGCAATATTTTACACTATGTGGACAAGGGTACATACAAGAACCTGTCAACCATAGAGTATATATTTACTTCTTGGTCAGTACGAAACATGTTGATAAAGATTTTCTCACGTGTTGTTGATGTTGCCAACATAGTTACACGAGGCCGCCGGTATGGTAGGTAAAAGTTTACTCCGTTAGGAACTCACAAACTGCAAAATGGTACGCTTATTACTGTGATTGATCATAAATGCTACTTTCTATACATACTAAATAAATTATAGGGAATAAAGGGCACACTAAATAATCACAAATAATGTTATGGAATTACAAAAATAATAAAATAAGAGACAAGTTCACCACTTGTATGTCTTGACCGTTACACCACCACCGCCACAATTCCTTTAATATGACTGTCGAAAAATTATAATGACAGTAGGTAACTTCGTTTTCGCTCGTAAGAAACTAATTCTTTAACACGAGATTAAATATGCGATCTACCCTTGTTAGTATAAAAAAATGTCATTTCAGGCTTCATGTTGTATCTTATTTTAAAAAATGTAGCTTCACGTGTGTTTTTAATATGGTAGATAAACCCAGAATTTAACTGGTTACTTCAATGCAAATAGTGAACGTTGTTTTATTGTTCTTTTACATTTATAAAGCAGACATTATGTCATTTCGGAATACAGCAGTCTCTTGCAAACGAATCTTGATTTCAGTAATCATAAGCTGCAGACTCAAGAGTGTCAACTACTGTTTGACAGTCCCTAAATGGTTTATATACTAGTAAGTTATATGTGTATCTGTGTGGAGCTTCAGTAAAATGAAACACCACATTTCGATACCATTAGTCTTTCCGCCTTTCTGCATTAGTGGTTTGAAACACCGGTGTTGTGAAACCGACATGAAATCGTGAAACCGACACGAAACCGTGAAACCGACAGGAAGAAACGGTTTCAGTGTATCGACAATCGACCGCGAATGTGATCCGAAACACAACGGAATGAAACCGCATGGTTTCGAAACCGTGAAACATGCCTGTTTTGAAACACTGAAACTGTTGTGAAACTATGAAACCATAACCAACTCTATTAGCAAATAGTTGTTAATTGGCGTATTGGAAAACAAACGTGAAAGAAGCTCGAATTTTATAAGACGTTAGTGCGAGTGTGTTGTGTCCTCCACAGAGAAATATTAGGGTGCATCGGAATGTAAAAAAAATGGACGCTACGACATGGAAGGAGAAGAAAAAAGCGACATGATCGCGTGTGGCAAATGAATTCAGTGCTTTCCACGGAAAATGTAGGACAGTAAAAATGCTTAGGGATTATTACGATAACATACCAAGTGCGCAGTATCTTAGTGCAAGCTTGCACATAGGCAAATGTATACTGTTCCTGTAGATCGGAGGAAGGAATCACATTTTAGGCCTCACACTCGTCGCAACAAGCATAAGTAAATACTGCGTAAAATTTTACGACGCTTCTCGCCGGGCTCCAGTGCTTATGTTGGCAACAGATAAACAATGAAGTGTAGAATTGTGTTAATATTTTTTCACGAGCTACAGAGTAAATGTTATTGCTGCTCGTTTCACTCGCAACAAAATTAATACTGTACCTGCTCTATGGTTGGTAGGTTCTTGTATCTACCCTTGTCCGTTCAGAAAAAAATAAGTATCGTTTTAATTGAAGTTTTCACGAAAATACATTTATTGGTCGTCTGAGTTGGCGTCATTACCATTGGTGCCAATATAACCACTGCAGCCCGGCGAGAAGCGTGGTACAATTTAACCAAATACTGAATTAATAAGCTTGCAGGCATAAATAATGTATTCTGTTTTCTATTATGACAGATAACTTACAAAATATGTAACTATCTGTTGGTCTCTTGAGATGATACTGGAGTTTTTCATGTAGCGTTTCCAAGACGAAATAGTGTAACAAATTTGCATCATCTCAGCATTCAAAATGATTTGGGCGAACATAAATACGTCTAGGTCGCATTATAGGAGCAATGACCTCTAGATGGTCTAAAATATTGACATCGTCTTCATTGTCAACCAAATCTCTTATTCCAACCATTTTCATCATAGCGATTCTCACTGAACTAGTTGTTACCCGTAAGTTTGTATTTCGATATCGCAACAATAATTTTATGTTGCGTATCTGCAATATATCAAACACATCGGCTAGCTACTGACATGGATGGGGCGAGAAATAGGATAAGATTTTTCAATGAAGCTGTTTCCCACACTAGTTTTTCATACTTGTAGAGCTTCTGTTGTTTTGTCCGAGAAATCGGTCGTATCATGTGAATATAATGCGGTATTTTAGCGCTTTGGAATCTTTCTATTTTCATACAGATTCTCACTTAATTGATAGTTAGCTGTGTAACGAGCAGAATTCTACTCGTTAACTTAACGGCCAGTTTGATGTCTTTTAACGTCTGGTTAACTCATAACGAAACATTGACAAACGCAGTTCTCCACTAACGACAAGTTAAAATCTTAACCGGAACTTAACGAGACATTGACAAACCGGCCCTAAATTGTACTTCTTTTATGCCTAGTATTTTACCACATACCAAACATTTTGCTCCTCCTTCGCTTTCAGTGAACAAGTAATCACACTCCCAACTACGGTTGAACTGCAAAATATAACGCCGCTTTACCGCGCCGATTTGACTAGCCATTTCAACTCCACAGCGTACTGTACCGTAACGTAATATCATAGATTACAACGAAAAACCTGAAGCACAAAATTCGAACTAACAGATGGCACTGTTAGCGGTGTCTTCTCAAACAAAACAAAAACAAATCGCTCTTATCTTTATAAGATATTTGCCGGCTCGAATGCACGCGCTGGATGTTTTAGCGCCCGATTCTCGGACTCTATTGTGCCGCAGGCGCATACACTGAGTTAAAGTTTAAAAAACATTGCCATCTGAGTAACCTAAGCTTACCTTTATTTACAGTAGATGTTCAAAATGATGTCCCTCTATGGAAAGAGTGGCCTGCCATGGGGGTTAAGGTTTATGGAAAACTTGAACTTTTAGTTCTGAATTAATTCACACAAAGTGATAAGTACCATCGACAAGCTATTTCAAATCGATTCCATATTTCCGGAAGGCTGCTGACACTGTACCCCACAAGCGGCTTCTAATGAAATTGCGTGCTTATGGAATATCGCCCCAATTGAGCGATTGGATTTGCGATTCCCTATCAGAAAGGACACAGTTCGTAGTAATTGACGGTAAGTCATCGAGTAAAACAGAAGCGATATCTGGCGTTCCCCAGGGAAGCGTTATAGGTCCCCTACTCTTCCTTGTGTTTATAAACGATTTCGGAGACAATCTGAATAGCTCCCTTAGACTGTTCGCAGACGATGCTGTCGTTTATCGGTTAGTGAAGTCAACAGAGGATCAAAAGCAACTGCAAAGCGACTTGGACAAAATTTCTACATAGTGCGAAAATTGGCAATTGACACTAAATAAAGAAAAGTGTGAAGTAATACACATGTCCACCAAAATAAATCCGCTGAACTTCAATTACGCGATAAATCAGTCAAACCTTAAGGTCGTAAATTCTACCAAATACCTAGGAGTTACAATTACGAACAACTTAGACTCGAGAGAACACACAGACAATATTGTGGGGAAGGCGAACTAAAGGTTACGTTTCATCGGCAGAACGCTTCGAAGATGAACCAACTCCACCAAACGGACTGCCTACATCACACTTGTGCGTCCTCTCCTGGAGTACTGTTGCCCATTGTGGGACCTTCATCAGGTGGGACTGACGGAAGATAATGAGAAGGTTCAGAGAAGGGCAGCTCGTTTTATCACGTTACAGGGTGGAAAGCGTCACGGAAATGTTGCACGATTTGAGATGGAAATCATTAATAGAAAAACGTTATTCGTTGCGGCGAGATCTATTTGCGAAATTTCAATCACTGACATTTACTTTTGAATGTGACCATATTTTGCTAGCACCCACATACATAGGGTGACATGACCATCCCAATCAAATAATAGAAATCACATGGAAAACGCAACGATTTAGGTGTTCTTTCATCCCACCCACTATTAGAGAATGAAACGGTAGAGGAAGGTTATGAATGTGGTTAATGAACCCTCTGCCAGGCACTTAAATGTGATTTGCAGAGTATCTATATAGATGTAGATATATAAGTAGTTCGTAGGTTAGGAAAGAGATCTAGGTGATCAAAACTTCGTAAATAATACTTTTAGAGGTGGGAATTTATGAATAAACAGTGTAATTAATTTTCATTATTTAAATAAGTTGGGAAATAGAATGGTAGGTGTTGGCGCCAGTTATATTATAAAAAAGTAGAAGTATTTTATCTTTTTTAAAAGATATATCAGCTCATTCTGTTGGCTACTGTAATATAAAATCATGTTCATCAAGGTCGTGTCGTGATATGGGGCTGGACTATTTACGTGGTTTGCTCGTGCGGCGGACCGTGCGTTAAATTGTATTTCAGTTGCGGAAAAAATATTACGCGGTAAATTAACGGACTTCGATATTTCACATTTATAAAATGAAACACGAATGCAGGTTCTAAAAGTCTGTTAATTTTGAAGGTGAATGATATTGTTTGAAAATTAATTACACTTGCAACAAGCACTCCACGATATCTCATCAGCGGTAATAGGGTCCAAACCCACCACACAACTTCAATGGGCGGAATTATTTACCTTTGGGGGGGGGGGGGGGTGATGGGTTGTTAAATAAATGAAAGCAGTGTGTTATTCAAAGCAAAAACTGTTTTACCTTTTTTTACCTTCCTCAATCGACAGTATTTATTCTAATTATGTGGACACCATCTGAAACCGACTTCGTGGAGACCTGTTCTACCAGTAGTGGTTCCCAATTTTTTAGTTATGAGATGCGCAATTTTCTTGGCATTTCTGCGCGTCCCGGCACAACAACGGCACAGAATTTCATAGTAACAAAAAATTATATTTAATAAGAAACTAATTTTATTACAGCGAAAATTTTTAAAATAATGAAGGGGACATTAATAAAAGAAAGAAACACTATTTTTGTCCAGAGAAATTAATGTTTTAAAAATAACATGAACAACTCATTGTTTAGTTTTGGAGTTAATGATATTTTTTACATCTGGACTGAAACTTGTAGATAGAAATAATTTTCCTATTCGTATAGATACGCGGCTGAGTAGTTGTAAACACCATTGCTGTTGCTGTTGTTGTTGTTGTTGTGGTCTTCAGTCCAGAGACTGGTTTGATGAAGCTCTCCACCCTACTCTATCCAGAGCAAACCTCTTCACCTCTCATCAGAACGGCAAACCACGTCCATGTGAATCTGCTTACTGTAGTCGTCCCTTGGTCTTTCTCTGCGATTCCCCCCCCCCCCCCCACTCTTCCCTCCATTGCTAAATTTACGATTTCTTGATATCTAACAACTCGATCCCTTCTTTTAGTCAAGGTATGTCAAAAAATTCCTTTTCTCCCCAATTCTGTTCAGGACGTCTTCATTGGTTACGCGATCTACCCACCTAATCTTCAGCATTCTTCTGTATCACCCTAATTCAAATGCCTCTTCCTGTCTGTACTATTTATCGTCCAAGTTTCACTCCCATACAATGCAACACTCCACACAAATGCCTTCAGAAAATACTTCCTTACACTTAAATTAATATTGTATGTTAGCAAATTTCTCTTTTTCAAAACCGTTTTTCTTCCAATTGCCACTGTGCATTTTATTTCGTCTATACTGCGACCATCATATCTTATTTTACTGCCCAAGTAACAAAACTTATCTACCACCCTTATTGTTTCGTTACCTAATCTCATTTCCTCAGCCTCGCCTAATTTTCTAAGGTTGCATTCCATTACCCTTTTTTTCCATCAAATCTCGGGCGAACTGCCGGATGTCCGTAACTTCTTGCCACGATATTTCGGCGCAGAGTCTTCTGGCCATCTTCAGGTGAGTACCGCCGAAGTACTGGCGAAGACGCCCTGAGCTGTGCTATTTATGCCCAATTCAGCCGACATTGCGTGCGCGTTCACTACAAACAACCATTTTCCTCGATCTCCATAGTAAACTGTATGTTTTCATGTATGGAGTTCATATGATGTAAAAAGTCTTGGATACGTTCCACGCCATGAGGCCACACTATAAAAGTGTCGTCGACGTATCGCCAAAACACTGTTGGTTTAAAAACAGCTGACTCAAGTGCTCTCTCCTCAAAATCTTCCATTTTTAGATGTTTTCGTGCGGCGCAGAAGTGATGGCTCACTTGGTCATTCGGTATAAAGGAAGCCCACTCATACAGATTTGTACTTACAAGCTACTAGTTGCCACCATCCAGCACAAACAATGGGCGTCCTCAAGACTCTAATCCATCGAGCCCATACCATCTCTGAACCCGACAGCCTTCACACGGAACTGGAACACATGCAGACAGAATTCCTAAAGAATGGATATACAAGGAAGCAAGTAAATCGAGCGATGCACACCTCCATACGACAGAACAAGGAAGAAGAAGAAGAGGCTTTCAAATCGACTGCTTATCTCCCATATACTGGGAACATTTCATCGCAGATAGGCAGAATACTAAAAAAGCATAAAGTAAGAGTCATCTTTTGCCCTCCTCCTAAAATTTCATCGCTGTTGGGTTCTGTCAAAGACGATCTGGAGCTGCGTAAAGCAGGTGTTTACAGGATTCCGTGCGAGTGCAGCAAGTCATATATAGAGCAGACGACGCGCACTGTGCAGGACCGCATCGTGGAACATCAGCGTCATACTCGGCTACTCCAACCCACCAAATCCGCAATCGCCGAACATTGTATTTCCACAGGTCATCCAATGAAATACAATGAAACGAAAATTGTGACCCACACATCAAACTTTTGGAGCTCAATTATTAATGAAGCTGTGGAAATAAGATTGTCTGACAGTGAGACTCTTATAAATCGAGACAGCGGTTTCCAAATAAATGCTGCATGGAATCCTGTCATTGAAAAACTTCGTAGTCGGCGTAGTTTCCTGCAACTGAATGACGATGAGAATCGATCTGATATCGAAGCGGCAAGCCTCCACCACGGAGGGCGCTCGGAGCAGCGTACGTAGCTGTAGTGAAAGCGCACGCTAGGTAAGCGCATGCGCAATGTCGGCTGAATTGGGCATAAATAGCGCAGCTCAGTGTGTCTTCGCCAGTACTTCAACGGTACTCACCTGAAGATGGCCAGAAGACTCTGCGCCGAAATATCGTGGCAAGAAGTTACGGACATCCGGCAGTTCGCCCGAGATTTGATGGAAATATCTGTACGCCGGGAAAGCTTTAAACATCACCTCCATTACCCTTGTTTAGCTCTTGTTAATGTTCATCTCATACGAGCCTTTCAACACATTGTCCAAGCCATTCAATTGCTCTTCCAGGTTCTTTGCTGTCTCTGAAAGAATTACAATGTCATCGGAAAAACGCAATGTTTCTATTTCTTCGCCCTGAACTTTAAATCCTTCTCCAAATTTCTATTTGCTTTCCTTCACAGCTTGCTGAATATACAAATTGAATAACATTGGAGAAAGGCTACAACCCTGTCTTACTCCCTTCCCAACCACTGCATCGCTTTCATGCCCTTCAACTCTGACAACCGCTGTCTGATTTTTGTACCTGTTGTAAATAACCTTACGATCCCTATATTTTGCTCCTGCTTGCTTCAGAACTTGAAAGAGTTTATTCCAATCAACATTGTCAAAAGCCTTCTCCAAATCTACGAAAGCTAAAAATGTAGGTTTGCCTTTTCTTAATCTATCTTCTAGGATAAGCCGTAAAGTGAGTATTGCCTCCCGTGTTCCTACATTTCTCCTGAATCCAAACTGATCTTCCCTGGGGTCGGTTTCTACCAGCTTTTCCATCCTTCCGTGAATAATTCATGTTAAAATTTTGCAACCATGACTTATTAAACTGATGGTTCTCTAATTTTCGCACCTGTCTGCGACTGCTTTCTTTGGAATGGGGATTATAACATTTTTCTTAAAGTCTGAGGGTATTTCTCCTGTCTAATACATCTTACACACCAGGTGGAACAGATTTGTCATGGCTGGTTCTCCCAGAGAATTCAGTAGCTATGAGGGAATGTCATCTACACCATGGACCTTGTTCCGACCTAGGTCTTTGAGGTCGCTGTCAAATTCATCTCTCAGTATAGTATCTCCTCCTTCATCTTCATCTACTTCCTCTTCCCTTCCTACGATATTGTCTCTAAGTTCATTTCCTTTGTGGAGCCCCTCTATATACTCTTTCCACCTTTCAGCTTTGTTTTATTTACTCAGAACCGGTTTTCCGTCTGAGTTCTTGATATTCATAGAGCTGTATTTCTTGTCTTAACATGTCTCTTTTATTTTCCTGTAGGAGGTATCTAATTTTCTCCTAGTTATACATTCTTTTACAGATTTGCATTTGGCTTCATGATCCTCCTGCTTAGTAATTTTGCATTTTCTGTCAATCTCATTTCTTAGTCGTCTGTACTCTATTTTACCTTCTTCATTTACTGGTTTTTTATATCTTCTCCTTTCATCAATTAAATTTAGTATTTCCTGTGATATACAGGGATTTTTGTGAGTCTTCCCTTTCTATCTATTCTGTCCTCTCCTGCCTTGACTATTTCATCTCTCAAAGCTACCCATTCCTCTTCTACTGTTTTATTTTCCCCCGTTTCTGTCAATTGTCACTTTAAGAACTTCAGGTTCTTTCAATTTGTCCAGGTCACATTTCCTTATCCTTTCTTCAGTTTCTTCAATTTCAGTTTACAGTTCATAACCAATAAGATATGGTCAGAGTCTATATCTGCCCCTGGATACGTCTTACTGTTTAAAAACCTGGTTCCGAAAATTACGTCTTACCATTATAAAATCTATATGGTATCTTCCGGTGTCTCCTGGTCTTTTCCACGTATACAACCTTATTTTGTGATTCTTAAACCAGGTGTTTGTTATAATTAAATTATGTTCCGTGCAAAATTCTACCAGGCGGCTTCCTCTTTCATTCCTTTTTCCCAGTCCATATTCACTTTCTATTTTTCCTTCCTTTCCTTTTCCAATTATCGAATTCTAGTTCCCCAGCACAATTAAGTTTTCCTCTCCCTTAAGTGTCTGAATAATTTCCTTTGCCTCCTTATACACTCCTTCGATCTCCTCATCGGCAGAACTAGTAGGCATATAAACGTGTAGTACTGTGGTCGGTGTTGGCTTTGTATCTACTTTGACTACAATAATGCGATCACAGCGCCGCTCATTGTAGGCCAGCTCAGTCAATCATCCACACTGTTGCCCCTGCTGTCCCTCTTCAGGAACCACACCTTTGGTCTGGCCTCTCCACAGATACCCCTCTGCTATGGTTGCACCTACGGTACGGCTATCTATATCGTTTAGGCATGCAAGCCACCCCAACGCGACAATGTCTGTGGTTCATGGGGGTGGGTGAACGCCATTATTTCATTGAAAACACCATCACCAAGCACTAGATACTCTCCCTTTGTTTTAATCAAAAATATGATGACGCTTGAAGCTTAGGAAATGTTTTGAAAAGAAGATTCGTTTGATACTGCCATTAGGTACTCTTCCTCGGGTACTGACTGTTTTATCTTATGTGATTTTCCTCTATAAACGGATTTATTACCGGCAACAGTTCATCAAGAATTCTTGTAGAGTAACTCCTAAATATAGAATCAATTTTAAGTAGTACTGTTGCTTAAACAAACTACTTTCACTTTGAAAAAACGTTAATCTCAAAATATGAACTAGAAACTATCATAATTTTAAATAAAGAATCGGTGGAACGTAATTAACACTTTTTATGGGGTGAAATATAACATAATGAAAATAATACGACTTACGAAATACACTTCCAAATTTTTCAGTTGGTAATTTCAAAAGTTTTCCGGTGACCCATTTCAAACCCTCAGGCAGGTGGACAATTAGTCACAGTTCTCTACTTCCAGTATCGCGGATTCATAGGATTGGTAACTTTGGTTTCACTGGTGTACAACTCCAAGAAATTCTTCCAATATACCCATTTGCAGCAGCTGCCAATCGCTTGACAATTGTCAGGACGGTTTCTAACTGCTTAGGAGTGCCAGTTAATTCATCCTATGTCCGAGAACAGCATTCTCGGCGGTACTTCAATATTTTACCGAACATGAAACAAATAACTCTAAAATAGCCATTCGGATTTTTATTTTACTCTGTGCAACTAAAAATATTACGAAGTCCTTTCAGCAGCGGTGGAGTAGCCGAGCTGTCTAAATTGTCTCGCTGCGGAGCGCGCGATTGCTCGCCGTGGAGGTTCGAGTCCTCCCTGGGGCATGGGTGTGTGTGTTGTCCTTAGGTTAGTTTACCTAGGTTTAAGTAGTTTGTAAGCTACCGACTGATAGATTTAAAAATCAACGAAGTCTCTTTAAGAACTGAAGCACTGCGACCTCTCTCTTTGCCATTTTGCATTTTCTGTCAAATTCATTTTTAGACTCGTGTATTCTCTTTTCATATTTCAATTCTGTATTGTTATATGTTCTCCTTTTGTTTTAGTGGTCACAAAACGTACAAAAAATTTAATAAATCACATCTGAAACACTGTGATGAAGTTACGCAATGAAAAGAGAGAGAACGTTGGCCCCCAACAATAGGGGGCAAACTATGTATGACATCATCTAAGATAACTGACGTTTATATCTTGTGCTAACACTCTAATAAGAAGTATATTTTACTTATATCACTTAAGAGATATGAAACGCGATAAACTGGTCTTTCGAATTCTTTCAGATTCTTATAATGGCCACATTTAACAAACACATATTTTTTGTGGCACTTTACCGGCTCTTTTAGAACCAAAATTGTAGTTCGTAACTGTTGCCTAATCCATGCTCAAACAAAAGAATAATGGGAAAATGCATCTATGCCAAAGTCCTATGTGGAAAAATATGTCGCGCGGGAGTAGCCGAGCGGTCTGGAGCGCCCCATTATAGATCGAGCGGCATCCAGTGTCGGAGGTTCGAATCCTCTCTCGGGCATGGATGTGTGTGGTGTCCTTAGCTTACTTTAACTTAGTTTAAGTAGTTTGTAACTCTAAGGACTGATGACCAACGTAGTTTGGTCCCATAGAATTACAAACATTTGGATGTTAAATTAAATGTTTGTATAGACTACGGGACTTAACTACGGGGTCATCAGTCCCTAATCTTACAAACTACTTATGAACTACTTACGAACTAGGACGGCACAAATATCCATGCCCGAGGGGGGATTCGAACCCCCCGACCGTAGTGGCAAACATTTGGACATTTGGAAAAATATGTAGAGTGCCTCTTTATCAAAGTGTGTCGTGCATCGTAATCTGCGATATCATTTTCTCTCGTATGACCGATTACCTTTCTTGTCGCCATCTGTAATTCCGAAGATAAGCAATCTTTATTTATGCGGCTATGATGTCATGCACCACATTAACTCCGAAGATAAGCAACCTCTGTGTAGACGCCTACGATGTCAAGCGCCACACCTTTGGTATAAGTCCATCTCGGTACACAAACAATAATTAAGTCACATGGATTCGTTTGGTCATTAATAAACGACAGCCGGCCGCGGTGGCCGCGGGGACTGAGGCGCTCCAGTCACGGTCTGCACGGCCACTACGGTCGGGGGTTCGAATCCCCCCTCGGTCATGGATATTTGTGCCGTCCTTAGTATAAGGTAGTTCGTAAGTAGTTTGTCAGTTTAGGGACTGATGACCCCGTAGTTAAGTCCCATAAGCTTAACAAACATCTGAACATCTGAATAAACGACATTCGCCCGCCATTTAACTGTGGGTAATTCAATTTGTCAGTACTTAACAAATTCTTTTACAACGCCGGACGCAATGGCCGAGCGCTCTGCGGCGCGCCAGTCATAGTCTGCGCGGCCACTACGGTCGGGGGTTCGAATCCCCCTCGGGCATGGATGTTTATGTCGTCTTTAGTATAAGGTAGTTTGTAAGTTTAGGGACTGATGAGCCCGTAGTTAAGTCCCATAATCTCTACAAACATTTGAACATGTACCATTTTTGATAGCAAATAAGCGGTAGATAACAGCTAAGTGGTTCTATAAAAACTAACTAAAATAACCGGCTTGGTTTCCCATGGCAACATACACTAATACTTAAAAACGTTATGCACAAGTGAGTGTACTTCATTCTTATGTGATTACGTTTGGTTACATAATGGAATGTAAACTGTTGTTATATTATATTATGGTGCGATTGTCAAGTCATTATATTTATTATAGAAATAATGGTGTATAATTTTGATATAGTCACTACAGATGTTGGTAGATAACTAATTACTTTAAAAAATTATGACAAAGTGTTGATTGGGTGGTTCCATGAACAGTAACTAAAATGACCAACTTGGTTTCCCATGAGATCTCATGACGTTTTATGGTGGAAGGAATTATCACGAGACATTTTTGTACATTTTGTGTTTTTGCTGGGATTTAATTGACGCGACTCCATCAAGCAACACGCTACTAATACTGTATTCCAACATTACGAGATTGATTCTCCTACTCATCTGCATCTTCTTATACTTTTCTACATTTAGAGCTTGCTGCCATTCCTCACACCACCTATAAACGTGGTCCAAGTCATCCTGAATCCTACTATAATCATTCAATGACGGCACCTTCCTGTACAGCACACGTCATCAGCAAACAGCGGCACATTGCAACTCATTCTGTCAGTCAGATCATTTATATAGATAGAAAATAATAGCTGTCCTATCACACATCCCTGCGGCACTCCTGACGATACCCTAGTCTCTGATGAATACTCGCCGTCGATGACAACGCACTGGGTTCTATTACTTAAGTAGTCTTCGAGCCACTCACATATTTAGGTACCTCTTCCATACGCTCTTACCTTCGTTAGTAGTCTGCAGTGCGGTACCGTTGCAAACGCTTTTCGAAAATCGAGAAATTGCTGTCTGTCTGTTGCCCTTTATCCATAGATCGCAAGATGCCATGTGAGAAAAGGGCAAGCTGAGTATTGCACGATCGATGCTTCCTAAAGCCAAATAAAAGAAATAAAAGAAATTTTCTATACTATAACTGAGAGTAAAACTGAGTTGATGGTAACGTATAAAATTAAGTGGGTTCAAAACTCCTTTCACAATAGCTGTTCCTCCTACTAAAATTTTGTATTTAACACTTCCCTGAAACCAAATCGGAGTTGCTTTCACACATCAAATGATTGTATACAGTCTGAAATTGTATTTAAGTATCATTCATGTCATTACAATTCTGATGTGATCTTATCCAATGAGGTTACAATAGGGGGAGGCGCCTTTAAGCCTACAGAAGTGAAGCCACCGTTGCTACATTGCAGAGCTAATAACAAAATGTTCAAATGTCTGTTAAGCTTATGGGACTTAACTACGGGGTCATCAGTCCCTAAACTTACAAACTACTTATCAACTACCTTACACTAAGGACGGCACAAATATCCATGCCCGAGAGGGGATTCGAACCCCCGACCGTAGTGGCCCTGCAGACCGTGACTGAAGCGCCTCAGTCCTCTCGGCCACCGCGGCCGGCGCCAATAACATTTGTGATGACGAGTGTGTATTCATTGCTTTCTGAATTGAAAGAGGTACAGTACAACAAGTAAAAAAAAAAAAAAATAAATAAATAAAAAGAATAGTAAATTGCATGACCTATGTACGAGGGTTGTCCGTAAAATAAGGTTGCCTTGGCGCTACCGTCCTGAAAAGCGCTGTTACGGTGGATCTGTAGTGTACGTCGGTTCCCCCAATCCAAATCCCCTCCCTAGCGAGCTGCCTACGCAGCCGAGTCTTGGCTTGGCAGCCGCATGTGGTGGACCTCCCCCTCCATTCGCCCGCCAGGTGTTAGCTAAGCTCAGTGATCCGTTTCCTGTCTGCAAAAAACTTTGCGCCGGCAGAAATCCATTCCCAGCTACGCAAAATCTGTGGAGGAAAGTGTGCTTTTGAGGTATTTGGAGGCCCCCCAAGACCGGAGGCCCGGGGCAGTCCGCCCCCTCCGCCCCCCCCCCCCTTAGTCCGCCACTGAGTGACGGTACTGCACGATGCTGCAAAAATTACGCCGAGCAATTCAATACAAGAGGAGGGGGTGTGCTGTTCAGAAAAGTTCAAATGTTTGTATAGATTATGGGACTTAACTACGGGGTCATCAGTCCCTAAACTTACAAACTACTTATGAACTAGCTAAGACTAAGGACGGCACAAATATCCATGCCCGAGGGGGGATTCGAAACCCCGACCGCAGTGGGGGTGGAGTTTGTGACACTTGCGGGGAAAGGGAATGTGTAGACACTTGCGGGGAGACCCGGACGCTGCAGGTAGTAAACAGGGTGTTCCAGAAGTAGGGATACAACACCCCTACTCCACGCCCTACAGCCGCTACCTGTGCCGTATTCAGGGAAAGGCCCACCGGACCGGCCGCGCAATTTGTGACTCAAATTAAATGTTTGATAATATCAATTTAATGCATACACGTATGAAATCACATTAAGACTACTCCCTGCAAACATTTCGACAAAAAAAGTTGGCACTGAGTTTAGAAAAACAAAATTCTGGTATATTGGATTTTAACATTTTATCGAAAAATGAATGTTACTACACGAGATACAGCCATTTTAATTCACGGGCACCATAACGTTTTCCCTTCCTGAGTAAATGAGCTGCTTCTTGTAATTTCAACATCACAGTAGCCTTCTTCTTGAATGTTCTGAATAAAAATCTTCACACAGACTTCTTGAGGAGGAGAATGATACGGATATCTGATTGTAAACCACTGCCTATTACCTTAGACCTTTTTGACTGTACTGAACAGGAGTTCCGCGTATTCCGAAATTTATATTTATACAGTTAACAGGCAATGCAATTTATAATCAACTATTGGCTGCCAATTTCGCTTCATTTTCCCTGGAAGTCTTGCAACTTGTTTCTCCCTGTTGGTTTATGCCAAGTTCGAAGTAAAAATAGTTCTATATGACGGTGATAGAAAATAGAATTTATCTTTAGCATTTTCCGGTGTGTGTGATTCCCTCCCTATTTCATAAATTTATTAGATGTATTTGTAATTCGAATACAGTGAAATCGTTGTGGGGTCTCGAATAAACGCATCAAGTATGTAAAATACTCACTGACTTATTATTAACGTTTTTTAATTGAAGGTTTAAGGTTGCGTCTCCTATTAAAAAGCATAGTAGCTATTTTTAAAGAGATGGAAGTTGCGTGATAGTGAGGCTAACTACATACCGGTCAATTATAATCAACGTATCTGTGCAGGATGCCTAATATATTTATTGCTTGCACAGGTGTCTTGATATGCTTAGTGTTCTGAATAATATGCTTTTAGGAGGTATGACTGTCGAAAGTCATCGTCTTGTAGTAGTAGAGAATGTCCTAATAACTCCCCAAACATTATCACTGTTAAAATACCGTTTTGTTTTCAGAAGGAACACTCAACGAATTAATATGTAGTTAGAACAAGTTTCGTGTTATGTTGATAGTGCTAGACTTCTTGGTGTGCCTGTACCCAGGAAAAGCTATTAGCCGCCCCAAGGGCCCCGGGTTCTCCGCAAGTGTCACTCCCCGCAAGTGTTCCAACCCCGTGGGGGTGTGCTGTCGCCGGCCGCGGTGGCCGAGGGGACTGAGGCGCTCCAGTCACGGTCTGCACGGCCACTACGGTCGGGGGTTCGAATCCCCCCTCGGGCATGGATATTTGTGCCGTCCTTAGTGTTAGCTAGTTCATAAGTAGTTTGTAAATTTAGGGACTGATGACCCCGTAGTTAAGTCCCATAAGCTATACAAACATTTGAACATTTTTTTTGGTGTGCTGTCCAAGGGGAGGAGGGGAGGGGGAAGGGAGGCGTTTGGATCAGGATAACGCTCGACAAATGTTCAAATATGTTCAAATGTTTGTAAAGCTTATGGGACTTAACTACGGGGTCATCAGTCCCTAAACTTACAAACTACTTATGAACTACTTACGAACTAGGACGGCACAAATATCCATGCCCGAGGGGGGATTCGAACCCCCGACCATAGTGGCCGTGCTGACCGTGACTGGAGCGCCTCAGTCACCTCGGCCACCGCGGCCGGCTAACGCTCGACAGCACACCGCTAAAGCCACCAACGAGCTCATCGCAAAATTTGGAGGGGTATTGTCAAACACCCACCCTACAGCCCGGACTTAGCCCCAAGTGACTACCATCTCTTCCCTGACATGGAGAACACCTGAGTGGAACGAATTTTGGCGACAGAGAGGAGCTGGAAGGAGGAAGAAGCGGTTCTCAGGTATTATCCTCGCACTTTTACCTGAGCCCTGAGCGGAGACTGCTGGGACTGGGAGCGGGTGTTTACATTCGGCTGGTAGCGCATTGGCTGTTAGCTTAGGCCCCGCCTCCTTCTCCCAGTGCAGCCAGTTCTTGCTGAGTAGCATACAGCTTTTAAATGACTTAATGTGTCGCAGAAAGGACACGAAATTAAGCATCACTTTAATATACGACTAATCGAAAACGTAAACTTCTAATTATGAACACTATAAGTAAAAACTTACCGAAATTACGAGCTCATTCCACTCCTTATCGTCCGCGGCTGTCAGTGCCGTCTCTCTCCATTCTGTTTGAGTAAACGAAAACGGATACTTATTTGTATAAAACTGCTACAAAATAATTGTTACATACCAAACTACAATGACGAACAACACTCACGAATCAACAATGAAGACACAACGGCTATGGCGCATATTGCTTTAAGGTTGGTAGAAGCATAAACCAGGGCCGGCGCAAGCCCAAGTGCCGCCCCGTGCGAGTTGCTAAATTGCCCCCCCCCCCCCGATTTTTTATTTTCATTTTTTAACAAAACGTTTGTGGAATTTTATATAAACAAATCTGTAGGAAATCTCAGCAATCAAACGCATTTTTTTTTTTTCTTTTCAGATCGTCCTACGCCAATCTCAAAGCTTTTAATATGTGCTTAGATCTAAACCGTCATGTTGGCTGCTACGTTCAGCATGACGGTATAGATGTAAGCATAGATGTAAGCACTGAGAATAGCCACACTGTACCCGAAATCTATATAGATCTGGAAAATAAAAACAAAAATTGCGAGTGATTGGCGACATTCTCTACAGATTTGTACAACACAGTCGCTGGGCACCGGTTCAAAAATGGAATCATATCTGGCTGAAGAAATCTAGCTGATTTTAATAAGCCTTGTGAATTAACAAAAATGTTCAAATGTGTGTGAAATCTTATGGGACTTAACTGCTAAGGTCATCAGCCCCTAGGCTTACACACTAGTCAACCTAAATTATCATAAGGACAAAAACACACTCCCATGCCCGAGGGAGGACTCGAACCTCCGCCGCTGCTAGGTCGTTCTCTCTTTGGCTTGAAATATCGTTGTAGTGCATCCTTTTGCTTCTTATCGTCATCTTCCTTCAGCGCCCGTCTTGTCCTATATTCACTGCCAGGCAGTCTTTTTTTACCGTCGGACATGTTTCGATCCAGCCTGTAAAGAACGATTACGTGAAACTAGCTGTTGATGTCAGTGTTCATTTAGCTTTCATCGTCCCTGATTTGCCAATTTCTTACAGAAAAAAACTAAAGGAAAAACTAAAATTTAAAATTCTACTCTAACTACTAGTTAGTTCCGTTTGACTTCAACCTGTTTTTTGTTGCAGAAAAATACACGCACAGACGAATGCTGAAAAAATATATTAACGTTCTAAAAAGTTATAGTCTTATGATTTGCACTTTCGTGGCTGCACGAACAGCGGAAAAGTACTAAGCTATAAACCTTTTCCCTTTCATAATTTTGTTGGGATTGTCAGTGAGATAAAGTTTGGCTAAGTGTTTTCATTCGCACTAGTGGATGAATAAAGTCTTATCACACGCAGCATGGTGGGCATTTTTTAGACGCTACTGTTTGTTACTTCACGTCTCCTGACATATGTATTGTAATATTACGTGTAATATTTCTATGTAATGGGGCATGTTAAATAAATATGTATTGTAGGTGGTTTTTAGCCTCATAGGAATTGTGTCCTGAAGGCAAAAATGTGTACAAAATTCTGTTAAAATCGGTCCATTAGTTTACGAGCAGTTATGGAACATTATCGCATGATATGGGTGGCAGTTTTTAGCGAATTTCATTTCTTATGTCCTATTAACTCCTGAACTATGTTTTCTGATAGTGAGGAACATGTTTACCAAGTTTGATATCGCCCCCCCCCCCTTCCCAAACACACACACAGACACATTTTGTAATATGTATAGATTGTGTAGCAAAATTATGTTTTTCTGAATCAAATACTTTACGAAGAATGAGAGCTTGAAGTTGTCACCCCAATAAGCAGTATTCTTAATTGGCTGTACCTGAAAAAATTTAATTTCTGCAAACCAAAATATCTAATAATAAATTAAAATAAACTTATATCCTTCTCCCTAGTTGGGCTTTAGTGAACCCGTCTAATGATATTTTCGTTTTTTTACTTCTCTTATAACTGCGAAGGAAACATTTCAGGAAAA
Source organism: Locusta migratoria (assembly GCA_026315105.1). Taxonomy (NCBI): domain Eukaryota; kingdom Metazoa; phylum Arthropoda; class Insecta; order Orthoptera; family Acrididae; genus Locusta; species Locusta migratoria. The sequence goes on from CM048745.1 coordinate 346,509,609, forward strand.
TGCAGCCCGCTGGGAGGATCTGACTTTATGCTTCACTAACGATCAATTTCGTAAATTTTGATAACATTCTTCTGAACGCGCTGTTTCAGAAGCAGCGCGCAGCAGAGACGAGGCGATTTATAGTAGCATCTACATTCTATAGAGATAACGAGAAGATTCCCATAACAGCAAGCAAGTAGGATGAAGCTCTATTCGTATTTCATAACTTTTTGCTTCACAATTACGTAATCAAGAGCGGAATAGAAAGTAAATCTGTATATACTGTAAAATGGATGTGTGTGTGCTACCTAACAGCTTCCAAGACGAAGAAAAGTTTGATTTTCAGTACTTCGCATAGTTATCGACAGATATCGAAAAAAAAAAAAAAATGCTGTCATATTCTACTCATTAAGAGGTGTAATTTTATTAAAAGCTGAAAACGGTAATACAAGTCTACATAGAAACTGTGAGTTTGTCTTGAAGCCGACGGCACTCAAATAGCCGCGCCGGAGTGGCCGAGCGCATTGAGGCGCTATGCTCCGATGCGCGAGGCCGTTCCCCGGCGGAGGTCGAATCCTCCCTCGGGCATGGATGTTTGTGTTGTCTTTAGTATAAGTTAGTTCATAAGTAGTTTGTAAGTTTAGGGACTGATAAGCCCGCAGGTAAGTCCCATAAGCTTAACAAACTTTTGAACATTTTGTACTCAAATATTCAAATTTGTGCATCCATCACTAGAAAATGATAAAAGCTACGTCCAAAAACATCACATGTAGTTTCAAACCCTTACACAACTTATTCTCGCCGAGATTCCCCACAAAATGATTAAAGGAAAAATGTTTTTCTCTTACCAAATTTTAGCTATTAATTCGATTAAACTTACGCAAGTGCTACGACGTTTTAATTTATTACTTTTTAACTATCAATTCTGTTTGCAACACACTTTGCAGGTATATATAGGGCACAATGAACATACGAAATTATACTATTGTACGGCTCTTAGTTCGAGAGATACGTCATGATAGACACTTACAGGCGTCGAAAATTACCATCTGCTTACATTAGCGTACAGTGGAACTACAGCATCAGGCATGACTTTTAATTTATTACTTGTTTATAATTTGCTAACATTATCCACATATAACACTGAATTTAGCTCCAAAATTATATCATGGTAGTTAAGGAGATATGAAGCCATAGAGAACTAGGTTCTTCAGAAACCACCCCACCATGGAAGAGATTTTAATTAAGACGTCTTCAAATTAAGACCTGTCACATTTTGCAGACTGTATGAACATATAAAACCGAATGTACCATCAAAATTATATAGTAGTAAAAAAAAGTTCAGGATATATGACGTCATAAACAATGCGTTGTATGAAAAACCTCACCATCATGCATCAGATTTTAATTTATTTCATCTTTACTACTAACTTTTTTTGCAACACACTTCGCATAAAATTTTCTGATATTCCACTACACATAAAGGGAAAATTATATTACTGTAGGATACAGTGGTCAGAAGATGAGGTCATTGAGCCGCGTGAAACTGAATTTCATGTCGAATTTCACTACAGACGCAGGTGAAACGGTCAAAGAGAGGAGCGGAAGACAATGGAGAGAGGAAGAATAAGGAGATGGAGTAACATAATAATGCAATAAATACACACCCGGGCGTCAAGGGGTACTAATGCTAGTCGAAATATATTAACTCACTGCACTGCGTCGTTCGTTGCAAACAACTGACATTCGACATGTGTCGTAATTTCCATCTGTCAGTTCTGTCGTGTCTGATTATGGAATAATGGGTAAAAAATTAGTCATCGCCGTATCACTTCACTTTTCATTCTAGCTATTGGGACGACGGGTGCTTATTTGCCGACTTGCCAATTTTTGAAGTAACAGATCAAGGGAAAAAGATCTAACTTATGAGTAATGTGCATGTGCAATACTAATTGTACGTTATATGAAAAGCACTTACTTATTGCATCGCAAGTTACAAGATATTCGTACACGCCAATTCTTCTGTTCTTACGAAACGCAATGAAAGTGCTTCTGACCAATCTTGACTCCCTCGGCCAATTACCGAACGAATTCTGCAGTTTTCGTTGTAGAGAACGCAACAATACCTATTGTCTGGAAAGGCGAAGTGGTGACGCGACAGTGCCAAGAACTAGGTCACGTGACGAGGTACAGAGAGGTTACGGTTAAACTAGCGCCCAAGAAGAAGCGGGAAGCTCACAATAAGTATGTGACCGATGATATGGATAAATGTATTATCAGGCAGCAATTTGTATGGCATTACGAACAATAGATAGGAATACGAAATTTGCGAAAACTGTACAACTTTTGTCAAACAGAAATGAGATTTAAAGCTAACAAGGAAACCCTTAGGAGCGATGTTCTGTCTATGGATTTTCGTTTTAGAAGGTGTCAAAATTAACGTATTGTTTTGTGCGAACGAGAGGGCATTCCGCATTGTTGCTAAAAGACCATACTTCCTCAGGTGTTCATCAGAATCAAAGCGACCAGTAGTAAGTTTACTTAGATGAAACATGGATTCGCCTGCATTGTACAGTTGGCAAAGTGATAGTGGGCGAGTAGTATTGTCAAACAAAAGTGCCGGTCAGCGTTTGAATGTTGTTCATGAAGGCGGAGACAGGTGTTTCACGGCTCAAGGACCAAAACGTCAGACTGTCACTCAGAAAAGGATGGCAAAATTTTTCAAAATTACGTCGAAACGCAACTTATTTCAGGCTTACTAGCAATATCTTTATCCCTTGTAATGACTCGCAGCGTATTTAGCCATTCGGAATACTTCTAGCCATTGGAGGTGTTTGACATGTTTGACTGTAGTAATGTTCAACGATTTTTTTCCATAATACGGGAAGAATAAAACACTCGGAAACTGTCATTGAAGGGCTTAGCAAAATTGCTTCAGGCTTAACATGTAGGCGCAGTATCGAACATTGCATTTGAATTTCCAAATTAGATATCGAGTTCTGCAAAATTAGTTGTGCGTAAACGCAAGGCGCGTAACAGGCGCAGAATATTGGCGTGCAAGGTAACTAGACAATTTGACTGGCGTGTACGCCCGACTGCTTCCCCCCACTCTGTTCCTCTGACGTAAACACAACGTTGCTGCCACAGTGGCGAGTAGAGATGGGAAAACTGAAACATCAGACGGTTTCGAAACAAATGAAACCATACCATCTGTGGTTTCGAAACACTGTTTCGAAACCATGAAGCAATGTATATTTTGTCATGAAATCTTCGTTCTAGCAGGGCAATATTTTTCACTATGTGGACAAGGGTACATACGAGAACCTGTCAACCATAGAGTATATTTATTGGTCTGTACGAAACATGTCGATAAAGATTTTCTCCCGTGTTGTTGATGTTGTCAACATAGTCACACGAGGCCGCAGGTATGGTAGGTAAAAGCTTTACCCCGTTAGGAATTCACGAACTGCAATACGGTATGCATATTACAAAAATGTTCAAATGTTTGTAAATCTATCGGACCAAACTGCGTGGTCATCAGTCCGTAGCTTACAAACTACTTAAACCTAGGTAAACTAACCTACGGACAAACACTCCCATGCCCCAGGGAGGACTCGAACCTCCACGGGGAGCAACCGCGCACCGCATATTACAGTGATGGATCATAAATGCTACTTTCTATACATACTTAATAAATTGTAGGGAATAAAGGGCACAGTAAATAATCACAAATAATGCTATGGAATTACAAAAATAATAAAATGAGAAAGTTTCACCGCTTGAACGTCTTGACCGTTACATCACCGCCGCAATTCCTTTAACATGACTGTCGAAAAATTATAACGACGATAGGTAACTTCGTTTTCGCTCGTAAGATCAAAACGTTCAAATGTTTGTAGAGAATATGGGACTTAACTACGGGTCCATCAGTCCCTAAACTTACAAACTACTTATGAACTACTTACAACTAAGGACTGCACAAACATCCATGCCCGAGGGGGGATTCTAACCCCAGACCGTAGTGGCCGTGCAGACCGTGACTGGAGCGCCTCAGTCCCCTCGGCCACCGCGGCCGGCCGCTCGTAAGAAACTAACTCTTTAAAACGAAATTAAATATGCGATCTACCCTTGTTAGTATAAAAAGTGTCATTTCAAGCTTCATGTTGTATCTTATTTTAAAAAATGTAGGTTCACTCGTGTGTTTTTAATATGATAGTTAAACCTAGAATTTAACTGGTTATTTCCGTGCAAATTGTGAACGTTGTTTTATTGTTCTTTTACATTTATAAAGCAGGCATTACGTCATTTCGGAATACAGCAGTCTCTTGCAAACGAATCTTGATTTCATTAATCATAAGCTGCAGACTCAAGAGTGTCAACTACTGTGTGACATTCTCTAAATGGTTTATATACTAGTAAGTTATATGTGTATCTGTGTGGAGCTTCAGTAAAATAAAACACCACATTTCGATACCATTAGTCTGTTTCGCCTTTCTGCATTAGTGGTTTGAAACACCGGTGTTGTGAAACCGACATGAAATCGTGAAACCGACACGAAACCGTGAAACCGACAGGAAGAAACGGTTTCAGTGTATCGACAATCGACCGCGAATGTGATCCGAAACAGAACGGAATGAAACCACATGGTTTCGAAACCGTGAAACATGTCAGTTTTCGAAAAACTGAAACTGTTGTGTGTATCGAAACCTGGTTTCGAAACCATGAAACCGTAGCCAACTCTAGTGGCGAGGAAGAAATCAGTTCTCCTCCCTCCCCTGATACAACAGTCGAGGCGCCATGACACAGTTCCCGAAGCGCACCCTCCTAGGTTTGGTATCAAATCCCCTATTGGGCATAAATGTTGAGTCTGAAATGGGGGCCGACAGATTTGCCGCCCCTCGGAAAGTGCCGCCCCGTGCGGGCCCACGTGGCTTGCGCCGGCCCTGGCATAAACCAGTGTTGCCAACTATCAGTCAGAGAAAATGGTAAAACAGTCCAACAAAAATGGCCAGAAATGGCTAAATTATAATTTATATGTTTTATGCATAAAAATTAAAATGTGACAAACACTCACCTAGCAAAAATAAATATCATCGTCCTCATCCTCATTTTCTTTGCTACTGCTGCTGCAGATTTCACTGGTCTCCCTAATATATGTAGCATTCGTACCAACAAGCTTCAGTATTTCTTCTGGGATTTCATATGAAAAACAACACTTATGTTCGCGTCTCAATCCATAGCTTACACTCAGAATAGTAGAGAGTGTATTCGTTTTAAGTCTGCTTCTAAAAATTCTCTCGACTTTCGAATTGGAGTATGGTAAAGTTAAAACTGAAAATGCGAGTAAAATTAACTCCGCAAAAGGATTTTCTCCTCCTGCATCACTGTACTGACTAACCTCTTGCCAGAATGCAGAAGTTGATGTTTGATTCGTCCATTTTATGTAATTAATGTTTCGCCACTGGTTTTCAATTTTGTCGGCATTTTGCTCAAAACCCATTGCTAATAGCAAACCAGTAATAGGCTGTTTCACTGTTGTCAATGTTTGTTTTACACTTAGTAGCGATATTTGTTGGAGTACTTCAAAGTTATCTGGAAGCCTATTCTGAAGTTCATGAACCAGTTTTTTTTTTTGGTGAAACTGTTACATCAGTCACGTAAAGATAATTAACTGTCACAGTCACGAAACACTGGTACATCACACGGGCCGCGGTGGAGTAGCCGAGCGGTCTAAAGCACCTCGCTGCGGAGCGCGCGGTTGCTCGCCGTGGAGGTTCGAGTCCTCCCTGGAGCATGGGTGTGTGTGTTTATCCGTAGGTTAGTTTACCTAGGTTTAAGTAGTTTGTAAGCTACGGACTGATGACCACGCAGTTTGGTCCGATAGAATTGTTCAAATGTTCAAATGTTTGTAAATCTTATGGGACTTAACTACGGGGTCATCAGTCCCTAAACTTACAAACTACTTATGAACTACTTACGAACTAGGACGGCACAAATATCCATGCCCGAGGGGGGATTCGAACCCCCGACCGTAGTGGCCGTGCAGACCGTGACTGAAGCGCCTCAGTCCCCTCGGCCACCGCGGCCGGCTCCGATAGAATTACAAACATTTGAACATTTTTGAACATCACACGGTATTCTTCCAACGCTCAAGTTAACACACGTTAAAAAAGAGACACTTCATACTACACTGTTGTACAGCGTTTCCAAGCAAGTGCAACTACATAGTGTTGGCCATTCTTTGTATGTTTCAAAACAATGAATCGATATGCGGAACTGTTTCATTGTCTCGAAACTTCCAGGTATCACTGTTTCGATACAGTGGTGTTTCATTTGTCGTACTTTGGAGGAACGTTAAAAATAATAAATCAATAAATACATTTCTATTCATAATAAAAACTTCAGAGTTTTTCATTTTTGTTGTAAAATTATCGAATAATAAAAATGGCTAGAAATGGCTATATAATATCGCCAAAATGGCTAGGAATGCCAGCAGTAGCTTTTTTTTCAAAAACAGTGGCTAGACGCCACTTCAAAATGGCCAGATCTAGCCATAAAATGGCTAAGTTGGCATCTCTGGCATAAACATTCCGGAGCTGCACGAACGCAGCCGACTTCCGCCGATCGCCCAGGGCTCAGGTAAAAGTGTGAGGATAATATTTGCGCGGCTTGGCGGCAGACTTTTTTGACTCGGGCATTCAAAAGCTCGCACACTGCATGCAAAAATGTAATGACCTCAGTGGCGACCATGTAGAAAAAATAGGTTAACGTCTGAATTTCCAAAAATGAACGCATTCATGAAATAAACATGTTTTACACTGTGAAAAATTGATTGGGAGCTTTATTTTAGGGACACCCCTCGTTTGTGCAGACAAAATAAGTAGGTCATCTACTATTTTACACTGAAAAGTTTTGTTGCTAAATTTATTACTTGCTATTCGTTCCGGTACTTTCCCCTCAATGGCTTCTCATTTTCATATTTTCGAGATATAGGTTGCCTTGAAGGCCTGGTGGTGCAGAATTTCAGTATGCATATTTATATAACGATGTGGAACCTGCAGAAGGAATTCTTGTATGTATTCAACATAAAAATCTCGCTTCACAACAGAACCTACGAAAATGGTACAGCTAGGTTCTGTCACTATTGGAAAAAATCTTGTTTTGCGTTTCCTGTGAACTACTACAACTGACAATTTCAGTTCTTGTAAAGCATTTGGGTATTATCGCGATGTGTAAGTCATACTTATCGAATGAGATCTTGCGTCAATAAATCACAGTACAGCTTTGTGAAAGGTCTGTATATGTCCACATAAGCATTCTCTATAGAATATGTACACATAAATGACAGTCATTTAAATGTATGAGAGTTAACAGGGCAAATACCACACAGAGCTTTAATTTGAAGACATATTTCCTTGGCTCCACAAGATGGCGCACCGGCTTCAATCAACAGCTAAGCTTTGCATAGCAGCGCCGTCTCACCTTATTTTAACCTCCTCGATCTTGTCAGTGAGTTAGTATTTATCCTTGGTAATACGGTTTTAAAATCTTTGATGTTAATAAAATCGTCTGCGATATCAAAACACATGTAACCGTATGAGAAAATAATACCTGAGCTCTAGAAAGACCAATGGTGTACAGCAGTTGGTATTGGTTTTCACTAGGAAAAGGCGATAGGCAATAGTGCGACCGGTATATCTGTTATAGTGGATGTGGATGGTTAGGGAAGGTGTACCTTCCCTAGTGGATGTGTACCATCACTGAAACGGCCAGTGAAAGCGTACCATAAACTAAGAAAGGTGTACCATCGCTGGCATCAGTTAGTGGATGTGTACAGGTATGGGAAGAGACTGGGTGTAGCGCACAGCATTAGAGCCCTGTATTGGGAGAGTACCGCCAACCGGGCGAGCGCCGCCATTGTAGGCCTATCTCGCAATAGCAGCGCTATGGGCGGCGCTGTTACATTAACAGTTATGGTCAAGGGAACCGGTCTGTACATCCACGTGGTATGACAATACGTTAAGTAAGCAATGAACTTAAGTTTTTAATCGTTTCATCACATCTACAGCGAATATTAAGGAAATTTTTATTTTTGAGCAAACTAGTTGTAAAATTGTTCGATCTATAATTTAAACCCTGTACCAAATGCACTGCTTTCGCAATAAGTGACGTTCCTGCTTTTAAATTAGCTAAGGACTGACGTTTTATTCTCTAATATATTGGTTTTTATCAAAGTAGATGTAATTAATACATATTGCTTTCCATTAATCTAGTGCCTAATGTTGATAGGTGTTGTGTGCTAACCTACATGTGAGATTATCACATAACATTAACTGAGCTAACATTTTGGGGTTTACGTTTTTACACATTGTTATCGCACTGCTGGGTACTTCAGTAAAATATACTTTATCTTAAAATTCGAGTTTTGGAGATCTACTTAATGGACGGTTTCATTTACCGCCCAAACTTTCGTAATATGCACCATCAAGTATAAACACGAAATTCGTCAAATACGGCACATTATGTTAGATTTTCATGTATTTATATCTTTTAAAAATATCTTTTCTCTTACATGTGTTGTCCGTCCAACATTGCTCGCAAGAAACTTGTATGAACAGATAAACCTAGAAGTTTATTCGATATTTCAACACAAATTTACTTACTTCGCAAAATTTTGCATTCTCGTATGGAAATGCATTTTTTCTTCCAATGCGATGTACCCACAATTCGCGTCTTTGCGCATCTCTTTCGCCCTGTGGAATGCGTAAAACTTGCTACCTCGGACTGTCTTAGTATAACAATTCACTGCCAACAATGCGGCATTTTTCACCATATATAAAAGGAATATGCTATGTTAAGCTCTTAATTTAATACATAATCAGTCTACAGATTTCCAACACCTCTAAATGCTAAAATAACAGCTAGTTAAGTGAAATATGCCATTTTCGCCGATGGACTGCTTAGGCCTAAAATGGCGAACGTGCCCCACCCGCGCTCAACTGACCAATAGCAGCCGGCGGATGTCGGCGAGCCACACATAAAAGGTTGGCGCTACTCTCCCAATTCAGGGCTCTACACAGCATGTGCGTTTTACGCGTAACTGGGGAAGGAGCTGGAGAAGTATTATTTCAATTCAAAAATGTTCAGATGTTTGTAGAGCTTATGGGACTTAACTACGGGGTCATCAGTCCCTAAACTTATGAACTACTTACGATATATCCATGCCGGAGGGGGGATTCGAACCCCCGACCGTAGTGGCCGTGCAGACCGTGACTGGAGCGCCTCAGTCCCCTCGACCACCGCGGCCGGCTTATTTCAATTGTTTGTGCGTCTCATCTGTTTCCACTCTCTCTCTACACTCTGGAAATTGTCCTTGAGAGCAAAAATAAAACGATGGAGATCACGCTGCTAACAATCTTCAGTATACTTAGTCTATATCTCAGCTCGCTGATTGCTGAAAGAAAATATCTCTATTTATTCCAGAGGGATTTGAATCATAGCGATTAAACTGTATTGACAATAAAAATGTTAATTAACAACTTACAAACTATGGGTTGCAGAATTTTTAAGTGCATCCTCGAGTAGTGTGCCATTCAAATTGATATACCTTTATCATTATTTGTCATAACTTTAGTGCTGAATTTATACGCTTGGAAGTGAAATATAACAAGTACATAATCTACAACAACACTTTCTATGTCTATCTTTTAGATGCTAGATATTCATAAATTTTTCTTTGAAAACAAATTTTGATTGTTTTAGATACCGTTAATTGTCCAAAATCTGAGGTTTATAGATTTAATTAATACTTTACCCATTTCAAAATTTCGTGTAATTCCATTTTTACGTAAAATCTAAATCACATCTCCAAGAAACTTTACATGTCAGTTAGCCACAGTTCTGCAACATTTTGCAAAGTGCGAGTGGTTTATTCAAACATTTCAGTTTGTACTATATGTGGGTTATTTAATTTTGTGTAGGAACAGATGGGGCACAGCGCACAACAGGTGCGCCTTTCCTGTCGCTGGGCGAAGGGAGGGGGAAGCGCCGAGTAGGCTGCAACTCAGGGTTGCCAACTTGGGGGTTTTCCCCCCCAGATTTAGGGGGGGGGGAATTTTTTCAGGGGGGGGGGAATTTAGGGGGAAAGAAATTTCAGGGGAATTTTTAGGGAGAAAAGAAGTGTAAGGGGGATTTTTAGGGGGAAAAGATAATTTATTTATTTTTGCATCAAATGTGTGTGTGTAGCAATCTGAAGAATGTTACCGTACTGATTGCAGATGTTCATTGCCGACTGTGCAGCGTACTGTTAGCCTGTGTTGATTACATTGTCGCTCTTCTGTCACTACCAACCTCCTTGGTCACTACTGTCGTGCCGGCCGCGGTGGCCGAGGAGACTGAGGCGCTTAACTCACGGTCTGCACGGCCACTACGGTCGGGGGTTCGAATCCCCCCTCGGGCATGGATATTTGTGCCCTCCTAGTTCGTAAGTAGTTCATAAGTAGTTTGTAAGTTTAGGGACTGATAACCGCGTAGTTGGGTCCCATAAGCTTTACAAACATTTGAACACTACTGTCGTGCTGTTTTCATTGTTTCTTAAGTTCATGTTGCCTGCACTGTTTATTTACAGCGCACGGAGGCGGCACATATTTTCCCTCGCCCAACAATATCACTTTTTTTTCTGTAGTAAGTTAATGGACTGGTATTTTTCGAGGACGCTGCACTGAAATACCGCTAAGTCACGCGCTATGGTCGGCAATTAAGTGCGTTAGCGATCATTGTGTTGTATTGGTGATCCATCATTAGTTTTACTTTAATGACCAGCTCAACTTGTGATGAAATACATTGTTTTATTGGTCAGAATGGCTACCAAAAATAAGAGAAGGTATGCACAAAAGTATGCGAAGATCTGGGATACGGACCCTTTGCTTGAAGGTAAGATTGTAATTATTTCTTATTACGAGCTTTCTTTCGGGGAGCATGGCTCTTAATTTATAATATATGTGCAATAGATGGCGGGAGACAGAGAGAGAGAGAGAGAGAAAGAGAGAGAAGTCTTAAAAACAAGAAAGCTTTTTTTTTTTTTTTTTTTTTTTTTTTTTTTTTTTTTTTTTTTTTTTTTTTTTTTTAATGGAAAATTAGTCAAGCTGCAGGTTCTAGCCGCATCTCCCCTTCCTCCCCACCTCCGTTTGCGTTTTAGGGGGATTTCTTCCGATTTAGGGGGATTGTATAGTAAATTTAGAGGGAATCTTTGTGACAGAGTTGGTAACTCTGCTGCAACTGCCGCTGTATGCCAACAGCGCTCGCTTTTTGGCAGCCGTGGTCCATATTCCCTGCTTCTTGGTAGTGAAGGTATACCTTCACTAGCGACGGTGCACAATCCATAGTGAATGCGTACTATAAGGCCAAACTCGAAGCTATAATGCATATTACTCCATATTGACTAGAGGGACCAGAGAAGGAGCACTATCACCAGTGAAGGTATACCTTCACTGGAACTTCCACATTCACATATCGATACTTTAAATCCTTCGAGGCCTTGTTGAATTAGAGGTAGTGTCTATCTATCACTTTCTCATCATATGATTGAAAGTCAGAATATCTTTCAGTTTCACTACAAGCCAATTAAGTCGAGGGTAGTTTCAAGTAGGTTTCAAGTAGGTGATAATTGGAACGGAAGGAGAAATGCGAGAGAGGAAAGTTGAGGCGGTAGCTCGCTGATGTTGTCCGCAGTTCAGACACAGAAAATCTAAACCGCGACCGTGACTCACCAGTTCGTCCAGAATGCAAATTGAGCGTTGCACACGAGTGTGGCGATTTCAAGGGCGATTCTCTGGATTGTGTGAATGGTGTTCCGGCTTCCTCTGCCAGATGTCACTTCGACAGCCGCTGTACCTGCAGAGCGGTTATGTGGTGTCAGATAATGAGCCCTGTTACTAGCAACCTGTTACCTGCGCGAGATGTGGAGGGGGCAAGGCCTCTCCCACCCGGCCGTCCACGTCACACGCGTGCGTGTATCAAACCAGATAGGTGTCCAGTAGCACGGCGGCCGCGAGAGGGGACAGCGGCAGCGGCGTGCGCCATGGACTCCTCATCCAAGAAGAGGGACAACCCCAACCCGCGAGCCACAGCCAACCCCGTGTCTGTGCTCTTCTTTTGGTACGTATCTCGATTTCAAGAACTACTCTTGTTGATTTGGGGCAGTGATTCATAGTTGTAAATTATAAAATATCATCATCGGGTGCACCATTTACAACACTAAGTCCAATACACATTTAAAATTCAAATGTTGGTATAGCTTATGGAACTTAACTACGGGGTCATCAGTCCCTAAACTTACAAACTACTTATGAACTAACTAAGACTAAGGACGGCACAAATATCCATGCCCGAGGGGGGATTCGAACCCCCGACCGTAGTGGCCGTGCAGACCATGACTGAAGCGCCTCAGTCCCCTCGGCCACCGCGGCCGGCACACATTTAAACAAGACAAAAATATACAGATAAACATATGGAACTACTTGCAATAGATAAATGTTAAGCAGCCCCGACTGCAATCGGTTGTCAGTAGACTCAATCGAACACGGTGCCTCGTCGGATGCTTCGTGTAGTTTCTGATTGGACTCTCATTTAGTTTGGTCCACTGACTGGAGCCGGCCGCGGTGGCCGAGGGGACTGCGGCGCGCCAGTCACGGTCTGCACGGCCACCACGGTCGGGGGTTCGAATCCCCCCTCGGGCATGGATATTTGTGCCGTGCCTAGTGTTAGCTAGTTTGTAAGTTTAGGGTCTGATGACCCCGTAGTTAAGTCCCATAAGCTATACAAACATTTGAACACTGTCTGGATCTCGCTACAGTTACATATACTGTCAGTACGGTATCTGCATACGTCTTCTTTAATCTGGTATATGTTCAACTGTACTCACACCTCCCCTGGTTGATGGATGCCTGGAATAATCACTGCTGGGTGGTCTATAATATGTTTTTGTATTTCAAATGTTTGTAAACTTATTGGACCAAACTGGTATAGTCACCAGTTCAAATATTCAAATGTCTGTACATCTATGGGACTCAACTACTGTGGTCATCAGTCCCTAGGTTTACAAACTACTTAAACTAACTTAAGTACTACACACACACACACACACACACACACACACACACACACACATATATATATATATATATATATATATATATATATATATATATATATATATATACATACCTGAGGGAGGACTCGAACCTCCGACGGGGAGCAACCGCGCTCTCTGCAGCAACACACCTTAGAGCCCTCGACCATTCCACCGCGATTGATTATCAGTCTCTTCACTTGCAAACTACTTAAAGTAACTTACACTAAGGACAGCACACACCCATGCCCGAGAAAGGACTCGAACCTCCAGCAGGAACGGCCGCTCAGTATGTAGCATGACGCCTTAGACCACGCGACAATTCCGCTCGGCTAATTCAGTGGTCTCGTTGCTTGCCACTCACGTTTCCGCTTTGTGTCATAGTTGAATCCTGTGGAGAGCACTTGGACTTCTATTTGGTATCTCTGGCCTTTTTGATTTGAGACGTTTCCTGGACAGTCTTAGGCCGGTATCACACTGTAAAAGATCTTTGACAAAGATCTTTGTCAAAGATTTTATCCAAGATCTTTGACGAAACTACTTCACAGGAGCACATTACACTATCGTAAAATATTTCGTCATAGTTGCTCGGAATAAGACTCCAAAATAGTAAAGCGTCTGTATTATAGTACGTAATATAATGTTGCTCGGGAATGCATTCATTGGAAAGAACGAAAAATGGAAACAATTTTAGGTAAAACCGTGAATAGCAAGAGGAAAATACGAAAACTGCTCGCACAAATGTACTCCACGAGCTACACTGCTGGGAAATAATAACTTAAATTGTTTAAGAACGTGTGAGCAAATATTTTAATTCACCCATATATTTATAAATACTTCATTATAATCGATGTTTCAGGAAGCCCTAACGCTGTGTCAATGGGTAAATAATGAAAAACTGAAATAATTTAACGTGTCATGCTAAACATAACTTCGTTAGACACTTTATGATAATTAAGAAGAGAGAATATTTTCGCAGTTCTTTCATGTTAGGCTTCATTGAGGAATATGCGCCGCGAAAGACATTTTTATGTTTGCTGCAGTCTAACATTTGTTTTGCCTGATTTTCCGAAACATAAAATATCCGTATAAATACCTGGACTTGTGGTTAAATGTCGAAAAGTATCGTACAAAGCAAGAAAAAATATGGAGCTAACTAGTGCAGTACCTCATTACGCAAATCATGAATCCCTTTCCACTGAAGATCCTCCCATTTATATCCACATACAAAATCTATTCCAGCAGGCAGTAAAATACACTAATCCTACAGTGTAGGCCTAAGATTTCACGTATTATTCCAGACATGAGTGAACCAAGATGTATATCACTTTAGGAGGAATTACGAGGTTAGGTTAGAGTAATACAAATAAAAACATTTATTTCACTTATGTATCTCCATATATCCCTATCATCAACCTCAGTGAGCCACTTTGAATACAACTGACAGCAATAGCTTTTTCTTCATACGATTCTAACTCTACATTTTTGGAAATGTGCTTTGTATTAATAAATATTCCGCACACTTCTCACTTTTAAACGATCACTGTGGCAGTAGCGACACAACAAATACACTTTTACGTTAATTTGTAGGTTAAAATGCGTCAAAGCAACGAAAGACGCATGTATACAATGACGAACTTTTATAAAAGCTAGGCTCTCTCGCTAACTTTTATCAAATATCTTTTATAAAAGAAATCTTTTATAAAAGATGACCCACTACACTGTCAAAGATTTGACCAAAGAGCTTTGATAAAAGATCTTTGTCAAAGATCTTTTACAGTGTAATAACCGCCATAGTAAGTCGTCCTGAACAGGAATTGGAAGTAAGTGTTTTTTTTTTTTTTTAATTAGCTGCAAAGGCTGTAAGCAACAGCCTTTCGACGGAGGTAGCAGAAGAACATGTTGTCGAAGCGCTTAGCGCAGCGAGAGTCGTGTTGTTTGTGAATTATTAAAACTAATAGTAATATAATGCCCATTTTTGTGTATAGACAGAAAGAATAGTTTTTTTACGCTTCTTATTTTGCGCAAATTTTCAACATTCTTTGTTGATCTTTGGCATCGGTTAGAAGCCACTAATGTTCTCACATTAGGCACAATCTTTTTGGCAATTGCAATTTGAAATACAAGTTACAACGATGCATTAAACTTGGGCTTGTTTTTGTTTTGTTAATATTCGTAACTGAAAACATTTGTTCACAAATGAACTCTGCTGAGAACATTGCAACGCATTTAGGACAGGGACAGGAATCTTCGCGAATTCTTGTTGACCAACGCCTTTTTAAAAAGTAATTGAAATCACTATTGTAATGGTGGTAGCGGTCTGTAAAAATTGAATAGTACTCTAGTTTTATCAGTTCAGTTTGGAGAGATGACGGGGCAGCCTCTGTGTGAACCAAAAAAGGCATCATAAAATTTTTGAGTGCAGGTTTAGTTATTTTATTTCTTCAAAATTTTATGTAATGAATGTAACGCTTTCGTGTACTCCCTGATGTGGACATAAGTACTTAATTTAAAGTATTTTGAGAGAGAAGATTTTCTAAATGTCCTTCTTGAAGCTGACTTTCAGAAACCAAAACCTGTAATTTGGAACTACGGTCACACATAGTACCGATTAATTTAATTTTTACCCTGCATTGATTTACTTAAGTCATGTAAATGACCCGTGATGTCTTTCTGGAAAGCGATACAAATATTCTACTGTTTGTAATCCTACGGGACAAAAGTTCTGTCGCCATCGGTCCCTAGGCTTACAACTTATACTTAAGCTAACTTATACAAAGGATTATTTATGTGATGCTTCTGTTCTTTCGGACGAGTCAGATAGAACAGACGCCACACATATATCATTCATAGAAATTCCGATGACGGGAAATGATCCTTTCTTCAGTGCGGAGGCACTCCTAGGCCCTTACTCTTGCGGGAATTAGTTTACAATAACTACGATTTTAAGTTTTAGTGGGCAGCGGTAAAGTTGAGAATTTGTATCTGACGGGAGGCGTGGTGATCGATGTCACCCCGCGGTGTAGAGGTCAGCGCAACTGCTTAGAAAGCACGAGACCTGGGTTCGAGTCCCGGCTGGGTACACATTTTCAACTTTGCCCATCCGCAATTAACCCAGATAGAGCGGAATTATTTTTGGTGTAATTTTTTTTCAGAAGCTATTAATTACATTCATATGACTGCACGAGATCGTTATAAGTGATTTTTTTACAATCACGCCATAGTTTCACCATACTGCCCTTCTTTCTGGAAGGATGTGAAATTTAAAGTTTTAGAATTTTCACCTGGTGGATCATTATTATTAAAATATCATTTAAAATGAAATATGTACATATAAAAGTCGCAAAAATTAAAGAATGTTCAAGAAATACAAACCCAACTATCAGGATATCTTCAGTATCTTCGGTACGAACCTCACCTTATTAGACGTAAGTAACAACTTTGCAATCAATAATACTAGTTATAATTGATCTGCAACGGGAGAATGATAAAGTTGCCGGTCTCGTCCTTCTACAAGGACGTCAGCTCTATCCAGGTTAAAGTCATACATTCCGTGAATATTATACAACGGATAATACACATGCATGCCCGATGGATGACTCGAACATTCTACGGAGCGATCCGAAATAAGTACAGTTTAAAAAAGATATGTACAGGGTGTTTCACTGTGTTTGCCTCTGCAACTTATAAAATAATAGGTTACGGGAAATTTTAATGCGGTAGGTCAACACTAGAAATGTTACACTTTCTGCGGAGCTATGAACATAGTTTACTGTATCATTTTCCAAAGAGTTACACCACAAAGATATATTTTTTAAATGGAACAATAGTTTTTTCTATCGTGTATTGGATTCGTTTAAACCAGCTGCGTCCAAATCAATTTAAACTAAATTCCTATCACTGTTAGTTTGGGAGCTACAACCCTTCAAAGTTCCGGGGGCGGAGGCTGTGATAGCGTAGCTGCCTGGTCGAGTGGCTATCCCCTGGGGCACGGCCCACTGTCTCATGACCACCAGCCAGTTAGCTACGCTGTCGTAGCCTCCGCCCCCGGAACTTTGAAGGTTGTAGCTCCCAAACTGATAGTGATAGGTATGTAGTTTAAATTGATTTGGACGCAACGAGTCCAATGCACGATAGAAAAACTTTTGTTACATTTAAAAAATTATATCTTTGTGGTGTAACTCTTTGGAAAATGATACAATAAACTATGTTCATAGCTCCGCAGAAAGTGTAACATTTCTTGTGTTGACCTACCGCATTAAAATTTCCCGTAACCTATTATTTTATAAGTTACAGAGGCAAACACACTTAGTGAAACACCCTGTATATATATATTAGAACTAGCTGAACCCCCACTGCTTCGCATGCGTAGGCTGGTTGGTCTGCACCAGTTGTTTCTTTTTAATCCTGATGTAGAATCCATATCTTAAGTTTCGTAGTTATAGCTTGAAATTTGAGTTAACAGCACCATATTTTTGAAAATCAATTTTTGCATCTCGTATTTAACCCCCTTATTGGTAGAATTTCCAAAAATACCGAAACACATCTTTTAAATTCTAACCCCGAATCCAAATCTGAAAATTTGTACTTTTAACTTCAAAATTGCCTAAATAGCAACAGATTTTCGAAAAACACCCCGTCTCCAATTTAACCCCGATGATGGTTGAATTTCCAAAAATACCGAAACACGTATTTTTTAACGTCTAACCAACGATACAAATATCAATTTTTGCAACTCTAGCTTCAAAATTGTATCAATAGCAACGTGTTTTCAAAAAGAATTTTTATCCTCTATTTAACCCTCTTACTTCTTGAATTTCGAAAAATACTAAAAACATGGATTTTTAATCCTGACCAAGATTCCATATCAGAAGTTTCGTAGTTGTAGCTTAAAATTTGAGTTAACAGCAACATATTTTTGAAAATCAATTTTTTGCGTCCTCTATTTTACCCCCGTATTGGTTGAATTTCAAAAAATGCCGAAACATGTGTCTTTTAAATTCGAACCCTGAATTAAAATCCGAAATTTTGTAGTTCTAGCTTCAAAATAGCCTAAATAGCTACGTATTAAAAAAAAACGTTTCATCCCCTATTTCACCCCCTTACGGACGGAATATCGAAAAATCGCTTCTTAAATGCCGCCTACAGAGTAAGATCAACACCCTCCACAAATGTCAAGTTCCTATCTTCAGTGGTTTGGGCTGGGCGATGATGAGTCAGTCAGTCAATCAGTCAGTCAGTCAATCGGGACACATCCTTTTATATATAGAGATAAACAAGACTTACTTCTCCAGATTGTGGCAATTGTGCTTTTAATTTAATAATCAGTTCCCTTATGTCTGGTGCGACAATCCCCTCGTGTGTATCAGAATGTATATTTTCGTAGAGACGACTCTGTGTCGGTGCTTTGATATTTAAGGTAGAGTATCATATTAAGCATTTTGGTTTCCCATCAGGCTTAAAGAATCTTCCTATTGAGCAATAAAAACGGCACACAAAACCAAACCTTTTGTGCTCATGATAAACGTTCGCAAGATAGAGTAACAGTATCCTATTTGATAAGATTCAGAACGGATATTCAGCGCATCCAAGAAAACGCGAGAGCGATCCCTTTCTCTGTCACACGCCTTGCGTGGTGCTAGTCTTACTCGAGCAATCGGTGCTCGCGCGCGGCGTGCGGCTTCTGTGAAGTTTGGAAAGTAGGAGGCGAGGTACTGGCGGAAGTTGTGAGGTGGCATCGTGAGTCGTGACGGGATAGCACAGTCGGTAGTGCGCTTGCCCGCGAAAGGCAAAGGTCCCAGGTTCGAGTCCCGGTTCCGGCACACAATTTTAATCTGCCCGGAAGTTTCATATCAGCGCACACTCCGCTGCAGAGTGAAAGTTTCATTCTGGAAACATCCCTTAGGCTGTGGCTAAGCCATGTCTCCACCATATCCTTTCTTCCAGGAGTGCTAGTCTTGCGTGTTTGCAAGAGAGCTTCTGTGAAGTTTGGAAAGTAGGAGGCGAGGTACTGGCGGAAGTAAAGTTGTGAGGCGGCATCGTGAGTCGTGTCGGGATAGCACAGTCGGTAGTGGGCTTGCCCGCGAAAGGCAAAGGTCCCATGTTCGGGTCCCGGTTCCGGCACACAATTTTAATCTGCCCGGAAGTTTCATATCAGCGCACACTCCGCTGCAGTGTGAAAGTTTCATTCTGGAAACAAAGACACTGATCACAATATAAAAGTTTTAACAAAATACTAGATAAATCGAACCTTCCTGGCTTTTGCTTGTGCAATCTCTTTAACGCGATCTGTGTAATTTAAGTCCTCTGCAAGCTCGTGTTCAATCGATATTGTTGCAAGATCATTTCAAACGAGTTTGGTTCATCATTGATCGGAGGTATGTCTCTATCAATTTGTTCTGAGAAACTCCTCTCTCTACTCGCAACTGTCACTAGGAGTGTTAGGAGAATTCTCAGAGCAATGTTAACATTAGGGCAAAAATTGTCGTCGTATAAACTTCAGAGTCTCTTTTGGACCTATTCCAGGTTTCAACAATTTTGAAAGCACTTTTAGTTCTTCCCTCAACTCCAGTGCATCAATGTAGCTTTACTCATGATCTTGCAAAATCGCTACGAGATTTCTACACTTTGTGTCCAGGCTGTCAGGAGGTGCATTCTTCAGCTCGCCGGTGTCGCAAAGAAAATAAAAGTAATCACTAAGAGATTTCAGTTGAATTAATCTCTCTTCCTAAGATGTGGTTACTATATCTAAAAGATAATAGTATATTTCAATGATGTAATGTTTTGTTGGGTCATCTGTTGTCTCATCCCTTCGTTCGCAAAGTGTATTGGCCAACTTATGCCAGGTTTACTATCAATGTCTTTGTCCATTGTAATTACTCTCAGCGTATTTACCCATTCGGAATACTTCTAGCCATTGTAGGTGTTGGACATGTTTGACTGTAGTAGCAGTAGTAGTAGTAGTAGTAGTAGTCGAGGAGCCATGCCGCAACTCCCGAAGCCGCTCCCTCAGAGGTTTGGTATCGAATACCCTCTTGGGAATGAATGTTCAGTTAAAAAAAGGAGAAAAAAAAGATGGAAGATTTGCCGCCCCTCGGTAAGCGCCGCCCCGTGCGGCTGCACGTTTCGCACGTGCCTTGTGCCGGCCCTGCTTAAATGGCACCATCCCGAGTGTGGAAGTAGTTCACGAAGTACGGTAGCAGTGAGGTACAATGCGCCATTTTATTTAAAAAGCTTAAAATGGGTGGAGGTACTACAAACACACTGTGTCATTTAAGGAGAAAGCATCCAAAATGTTTCTTGGAAGAGAAGGTAAATTCGATTCATATACCTATTATGCAAGCTTGGAATAATAACTTTTAATGTATTATCTCATTGTTATGCTAACAAGTTTTATAATGTGATTCCTTGAAAGCGACGGGCTTTTTTAATAACAAGTATGGGTTTAGTTAACATTGATCATGTGGTGCCTCGCGAGGTAGCCGTGCGGTCTGAGGCTCCATGTTACGGACTGTGCGGCTGCTCCACTCAGAGGTTCGAGTCCTCCCTCCTCCCTCGGTCATGGTTGTGTATGTTGTCCTTGGAGTAAGTTAGTTTAAGCTAGATTAAGTAGTTTTTAAGTCTAGGGACCGATGACCTAAGCAGTTAGGTCTCATAAGAACTCACACCCATTTGAACATTCTTTGATCATGTGGTATACAGCTTTCGTAGTTCAATTTGCGTAAATTTACACTGACAACAATCATACTGTTAGTCGGAACTGTGACTTTATTTTTCGAAATACTTCTGCAGCACTGATTGAAGTTCATTTACTGACTGTAACTTATGTATATATATTGTGTGTATAACGAGATATTCGTATGCGCTGGCTCACAAGTCCAACTTATGGAGTGGCTGGCTCAATATTCGCAACTGCCGGTAAATCTGTATTCTTCGTATAGCGTCTTCTCAGACTCCTGGCTAGGCTTATACACACTCAAGAAGGCATAGTATTGGGAGGGGATCTTGGAACATATGGAAAGGTTAGTGATTTGTCGTATAACGTAAATTTACCTAAATTTTAACTAAATTTCGTAAGTTTCGATTTCGGCCGAAACTAGAAGAACCGAAAATTCGATTACGGTTTCTGTTTCGGCCGCAAAATATGTTTCTATTGGAAATAATAGCAATAAAAAACCGAAAACCGTTTATTTAAAAAACCGGGTATCTTGAGCAATTTTTATAGTGCGGTTAAACTGAAGATGAAAAGAACCGGTATAACCGAAAACCGGTTGTTTCAGCAGTAACCGCCATCCCTACCGATTACTCGAGTTAAGAGTCGCCTGCCTACATGAACAACGAAATAGTTGTAAGCGAATAATACTTTTAATTTTGTTTCTGACTACCATTCTACAATCCAGGGGCGTGATTTGTTTGTAATAGAAATCTGCAAAGCAGACGAGTCGAGATCAAACTCTCTTTGAATTTTTGTGTTACGGGTTTAGGCAAGTCTGTGTTGCAATCTTCGAATGAAATATTACGTAGTAATTAAAGTCTAGGCTTGGACTTTAGTATTTCAAAAATATAACACATGTATGTCTATGGTAAAACAGGCTGCCCCGTGTCACAAGTAGGTGATGTAATTGCGACATGATTGCAGGGTGTTACACCGTAGACATAAGCGTGTTATTTTTTTAACATACTTATGTCCAAGCCCGGACTGCAGTTAGAAACAGTCGAATTATTACTGTCTCATATTTAGATATTAAGACATCAGTAGCTGGCAACTTGCCGAAACCCTTATCACAAAAAATTGGAACTGCCATTTAAATAGTTTTTGATAAGCAATCTTTGTTCGTCTCCTTAGATATATTTCCATTAAAAAGTTTTCACTCCATCATTTTACGCAAAATGTTCAAAATCGAATTTTTGTTCGTCCTGGAAGCCGTTACGTAGGTGGCGTGGTACAGGTGGAGGTCGGGTTTTCAGGCTCAGTGACAGCGCTTTGTTGATAGCGATAGTGGGCTACGTTACATCCTGCTCGTGTTGAAGTGCGAAACCGGAAGAATTGTAGAGAATGAAACTTAATACTGACCACGAATCAGTTCTCATCGAAGCGTAAAAGGATTGTTTAGGAAATTGATGCACAAAGATCTAGATTTCTGTGATCTAGTGATTATAAACTCTATTTTCCTTCGATCGAATTACAGTACGGAAAATCTATTTGAATAACGGATTAAATTTTAGGCCAGTCACTTCTTACATCGCGAATTACCAGAATTTAGGATCAACTCTCATAAATACATGTAGAACTCAAATGTGTAGCTAATATTAACTGGCAAACTCGTTTTTGTAAACCTTCATGTTCATCTAGAATCGTAAAATTTGACAAGAAACATGGTTTCACAGTATATATGAAAGGAAATATCTGAAAAATGTCGATGTGGTATTATATCACCTGAAAATACTTCTTTCTTTTTCTTTTTGTTATCCACCTGTTTCAAATGTTTGTAAATCTAAGGTACTAGTTAACTTCTGTCCCTAGGCTTTCGAACTACTTAAACTAACATAAGGACAACACAGACACCAATGCTCGAGTGAGGAATTGCACCTCCGACGGGTAGCAACCGTGCGCTCCGCAGCAAGGCGCCGTAAAGCGCTCGGCCACTCCACCGCAGCCGCTTTTTCTCAGAAAAGGGTACTCTCTTGGCGGAGTAAATAATTTTAGCTTCGAAGTCAATGAATTCGAAAGATACGGCCATATGTCACTTACATATCCTAATGCAAACGCACTCATCAGGACCTACAGACGTATTACTTTCATACACTCCCAGCAGGCGGTCTAGCAAGCCCGTGCGGTAGCTGTAGGTTTTTCTTTTTATAACTGAGTCTTTACCTCTCAACGATGTGATGAGCCACAGGAAACAGTATGTACTTCGTACTTCGGATTCCGTGTTAAACTGTAGATCTCTTTTTTTCCCGGTTGAATGAGTGGTACGTTTGGGCCACCGAAACAACGTCTAATAAAAAACTTCCACCACGCTATTGAGTCACACGAAATTATCATTATTAACCAAACACAGTCACACTTCGCAGTGGCTCAGTCTGACGACAAATGAATGGGTAAGTTAAATGAAGAATTCCTGCCAACATAGACCAACCGAGAAAATGCATCGATCAAATCAGTACTCTGCTTTGTGTTGCTGTGGCTATGTGGAATGAAAGTAAAGTTGCAAAATAATATCTCAGAAAATCATTATTTATTGTAAAGTTAGTGGACTGACTATTTGTTTCCGTTTCTTGAATAAACATAAATAAAACATCAGACGGTTTGCCGCCTCTGGAGCATGCGAAGTATAAATTCCTTTAAGGAAAGCAATCGTTTTCTACATTCTGTCTAGTTCCTGCCCCCTGCCCCCCTCCCCCGCCCACTATCTCTGTCTCTAGTACCGGCTACAAATTACCAAAATGTCGCTCTTACAGAAAACTAAGGGAAATAACGATGCCAATAACAGAGTTCGTCATTACGATGTATTGATTTGAACTGTTGACAACATCGTTGACCTAGCAGCTGTGGTATTAATTGTTGCCCGGTATGCGTTACTGCAGTGAACCACTGAAACATAAACTCGTCTAGTATGGGACTTTACTTTTCGTTTTTCACTTCTACCATAACACAGACCTGAAAACAGTCCAGAAGTTGCCAGCATTTCGAAATTCACGGATTAATTGTCGTTTCTTATTAAGACAGTAGGTTATTTTAATACGTGATAGAGAAGGTAGCATTGGAGTTTAGATGTGAAAACATTTGCTGCCTCTTACCACTTTCAATGACAACATACCCGGATGCATTTCGTGTTGTGCGCATCAACGATAAAGCACAGAATGTTTTAGTCTTACCAGTTTCTCTGCACAACTAATATAAAAAATCGGTTGTTAAGTCTTTCTGTTACGACTTTAATGGGGCGGTCGAAACAGGAGTGCGGTACTTGGTGGGTCAAGGTTCGGGTCAACTAGTACGTCAGAAATGTTATGAGACGTCGACACTTTTAAAATTGTAGTTTCCACCCTGAACAACACTTCCTTTCCTTTTCTGCCCTCTTTCCCTCAATCGTGTTATTACGACTTGGTGCACCTGCCACTATTTATACTACGTAACAATACAGAACACGCGAGGGCGTAGTGGTCTTCTATTGGGTCAGGATAAAGACGACAGTTCTTATATGAAGTTTTCAACTAACCTGCTGTCATCTCGGATGATGTCCCAGTGCAGATGGATGACGCTCAGGCCTCAGATCTGTTGAGCTGAAATGAGAGAGTAAATCTAAAGTGAGTTTCTGTAGGCTCTCATATAAACTGATAATACTATATAGATTTTAGGAATGACAGCTGCTTTAATTCTGTCGTAGTAAAGTAGCAAGCTGCAATCAACTGCAGATATATACAAAAAATATACCATTCACAAAATTACAATAACACTTTAATTACGTAAAAATAAGTTATAAAAAATTGAGGCACGCTACTTGATGTTGTTGGAGCGGCCAAACGCGTATAGCTTATTCCATGCTTCGGCGCGATCTGAGCGTCGCGATAGCCCAAATAGCATTAAGTGCGCCGGAGCAAGAGGCTTATATGAGCGCTTTTGGCGGAAAAGAAAGTACTCACGGCGCGCTCTCTCAGTTAATTAGTCTTTTGTTTATGAAAACTAATAATTTACAAGATTCATAAAATGTCGGAAGGTAGGATGTTATTGAGAGAACTTTTGTATATCGAAACTACCTGGCAGTAAATTATGATTTATAAAATACTAGCTGCTAAACCCGGTATTGCCCGGGTATATATGCATTTTTCTAGTCTTATATTCGAAACGAAAATAAAAACTCGAGAAAGATTTCATCTTCATGAATCCATGAGAACAGTTTAGAAATTATGAAACAGTGAAACAAATAAATATGCATAATGTACAAAATTTTAAGTGCAGTATCCAATGAAAGAAAAATAGTAACAAAATACATATGATGTATAATATGAATTTAGTCCAAAACGTGACTATAAACAATATTTATTGATACTTGTGATGGGAAAGTTTCTGTTACTCATTGTTTACGATGTCATATCTTCTGACCTATGTGTCGTAGGTAGTTTTAACCCCAAGCAATTATTGTCTGATACTAACTATATGTGTACCAAGTTTAGTTGAAAACGGTCCATTATTTTAGGAGGAGATCTGGAAAAATAACGCATGATGTAGCAGTTATTCGGATATGTCATTGTTTATGACGTCATATCTCATGAAATATGTGTCTAATGTTTGCAAAAAAATGCGAATTGTGTTAGCAGTAAAGACGTAATACATCGAAATCTTATTCGTGATGGTGCAGTTTTTCATGAACCAAATAGTTTATGTCTCTGTATCTCATGAACTGTGATATAATATCGAAGGAACATTCAGTGTTATGTATGTGTACTGGTCTCGCAAATACTATTGACAGTGCAGAAGTAATAACTTGTAACGTCTTGCCAAACGCCGTGGATATACATCGTGAACAGCGTAAAAGTAATAAGCTATAAACTTTTTTCATCATTTTTTGGGGTTGTGAGCGAAAAAACTGTCGTAAAGATTTGAAATTACGTTCAACGTTTATTGCAAGTTGCTAAGTGCTCTCATTGTCAAATAGTTTACGAATAAAATCACACTATCACGCGCCGCAAGATGGGGCAGTTTTTATCGTTTATGACGTGATATTGTGTGAACTATGTATCGAAGTTGATTTTTGCCACCATAGCAAATGATTCGTGACTTTAAAGAATATTTGTACCAAATTTGGTTGATATCGGTCCAGTAGTTTAGTAGGAGACGTGGAACATACATGCACACATACAACCTATGTTATAAGATGTAGCGAAGATAAAGGTAAATTTGGGAAGTTTGGCGCCTGCAATCACTCACTGTAATGTTAGCAACCAATCAGATCACATCTTTTTACCAAACTGGCGCACTTTCCCACGGAAGAGACCTGATGCAATTCCTCCCCACCCTCAGCTTTGACAGACCACTGCTGACGTTACTGTACGGGAAACTGCGAGAACTCTGCAGCTTTAACGCAATAACAAGAAATTAAAATAGGGGCTGCGAAAGCCAGAACCGCTACACTGTCCATATTATTGTTATTGTTATTTATGCAGCTAAGTACGTTTGTACGCAACCCCAAGAACGCGAGTCTTACATCTGTTGGTGTTTCAGTGTTTTATTTTCCCTCGGAAACAGATCTTCTTGTGTTGTAACAAAAAGAAAAAGAAGGTAGTATGACACTGTTGGTGTCGGATACTCACGTTGAAAGAACATCTTAAAGTACGTAATCTCAATATTATCTGTCATTTGTATCATATAAGTATGAAACCAATTGTTGAAACAGTGCCGGCTTCTCTACGATATCACCAGTTTATTGATAAGATAAAGCAAGCAAGCATGAATCCAAAGATATTGCTAAGGACGCAATAACGAACACGTCATCCATACGCCACCAAAGCAGAGATTTTCTTCTTCGACCTAAAGAGTAAACTCATTATGATGTGAATTCACTATACTTACTAAAATAAAACGTTAAATTACCTGGAAGAAGCTAACGGTAGTACTCTGTCTTACTGAGTACAAAAATAGTAAATAAGCAACAGCTTCATTCTGAAACTATGTGGTACAACCTTAGGTGCATCAGCTATCACTCTGCTCTGGGTTTTGTCTCGTAAGCTACTGAAAATTGTGACCCAGACTGGCTAAACACCTCACAAGAACGAAAACACCTTGTAGCTATATAGCACCAAGTAATGATTGCTGATATTATTACATCAACACTTTCCGCTACCAGTGCCATCCCTCCAGTATGATGCACACATAAATGTGCAGTGGGTAATAATATCCTATCAATCCGTCAATATACCAATATTGCAAATCGTAACGGACTCCGACCTAGATGAGCAGTAACGAGTTCAAAATCACCGATGCATGGACTCTCCAATGGACGGGATACCAAAATAAGAATATGCCATGGATCACCCAGAACGAGTAGGGATTCGACTTGGCACGCGAAAACATGGAATGCAACATGGCAGGCGTGCATAATTTGTACACAGAGTAAACCAGTATATCTGCTTTGTGATTGTGAAGAACCATAAACGAGGAGAAGATTGCGCCACAGGAGAATACGATTGTAGACACGATAATTTCCTAATGACGACTACAAGAAATACTCTTCATGTTTTTGTAACGTTTTATATCATTATGTACCATGGTCTCTATTAAATGTATTTTAAAGTTTAAAAAGGGGTAAGACCATCATTTTGTTTCTATTAGACTTTAGCAATAATTTTGTCGAAATGTAGCCAAAAAAACTTTCTCAAAACAAATAAATCTCACATAATACTGTTAAATCATACTCATGATCTCTTCCCATGTTTTGTTTATGATCTGCAAATGATCCAGATCCTCTTCTCACAGGTTGTAACAAAAACTTTGTTTAAACGTAGTCTATAGCTTTCTCTGTGCAGACATTTAGTAAATTGGTGGAGGTGTATTACCGACTTTAGCAACTAAATGAAAGGCGTTTTGTGTGTGCCATACGCGTTTCGCT
Source organism: Locusta migratoria (assembly GCA_026315105.1). NCBI lineage: Eukaryota > Metazoa > Arthropoda > Insecta > Orthoptera > Acrididae > Locusta > Locusta migratoria. The sequence continues at coordinate 346,537,323 of CM048745.1, forward strand.
TCTTTATTAATGAAGCACCATCAGTGGCCTGTAATACATGTTATTTTTGTATAATATTGTAGTACAGTCATAATATTATAGGTATTTTTCACAGTATGACAGTTAACAGTCTTGTTACAATTACTAAAGTTCGGATCTACTTGGTTAGAAACAACTGCTGTAGCACTAGCTTTTGGAAAGTTAATTTAATTATATAGTTTTCGGCCCTACTTACGGTTTTCTGTTTTATTCCATGTGTGTCTTCATGGAGATGTTTGTGAGGTCTTCAATTAGATGTGGTATTTTCGGTCTTGATGAAAACCCTTGCATCACCACTTCACTGTGTACTCGTTTTTGAACTTTTGTTTACAATGTTTAGCGTTGCCAACTGTCGCTTTTCGTCTGTCTCTTGTTTGTGTTCCTTGTATCTCTGAGTGTATCAGCTGTTTTATGTTTGTGTTGGTGTCTGTGTAGGCTGTGTGTGTGTGTGTTGTTATTTGTGTTAGTTTTTTGTGTGAGTATGGGAGTGTGTGTAATACACCTCCACCAATTTCATATGCAACTAAGAACGACGGAAATCGAAAAAATGATGATTTAGTAAATTACCTTAAAAGTTTCTATTGTCCTACTGTAAGACTCCGACTGTGTAAACCGTGTGTATTGATGAGATGTCTTAAGTGTGAAGTGTGTGCAACGGATTTTATTTTTGCTATCTGTCTACTACCCTGTCACAACATAACACCTTGGTGGGATCTCTTAGAGCACTCACATCAGTCCTTCACACAATAAATTTAAGAATGACATCTGTTATTTACATATTCAGTTATTGAATATGGAATGGGTTAAACTGTTACCGACTGAAAATGCATTTAAAGGTATACCTTACTATAAAGAGAGAGAGAGAGAGAGATCCCAGACATTTAAGAACTAAGGGAGTGAAAACAAGAAAGTTTACTATAATCGATTTATTCTTTATTCGTGATCAGTTTACGTTGGCAGGGTTGTCCGACAAATGGCGTTGCATGTTGCGCTTCTTGGCTTTGGTGGTCCTTACGGTAGTCATGCAGTGTTTCGTTGTGACAGAACCAGTGGCGCAGGCAGGAGGTGGAGTAATAGGGCTGCAGCCTCCCCCCCTCTAAGGGCCAATCTTGCTTTATCTTAACCTTTCCCATAAATTAATCTCTATCTACAGTTTTCGAAATCAGTTTTCAATACTTCCCCCATTTTTTGTTTCTTTTTCTATTTATTTATTTATTAGTTTTCTTTTTAAGAAAAAAAGATGTTGTTTTGGGCGCGATGACACAGCTCCCCACCCGGGCAAAAATCCTAGCTTCGGTACTGGATCGAACTGGTTTGTAACATCATATATGCTATCGGCGAAGAAAGTTTGGAAATTTTCCGAAGATACCCTCTAAATTCCAGGAAGATTTGGGAAATATCGTAAAACACACGAAACTTCAGAAAGACTTGGAAAATCTCTTAAGGTTCACTCGAAATGTCGAATTTTCTGGAATAGTTTTTAAAAATCGGAAGATCTTCCGATTTTTCTGAGGACCTGGGCAACACCATGCCAGACCGTAATCAATTTTGAGTTCTCGGTTACCTCGTCGCAAGTTTGCGTTTGCCACTCTCCCAAAATATAAGAACAGATCAAACCAGTGGCGGCGCGTCCTGTGTGTTCACTGGTTCAGTGAACCCCCAGAATAAAGCTCGTCGTGAAAAAAGTAAATAAATAAAATAACAAGTGTTTTAAAAATACCATTCTTCGTTTCGTTCTTCTATCAGATCATTTTATATGCACATTCGAAGTATTTTTATCGTATGAGAAACGTTTTACGTCGCGGAGACAGTCCGTATACGAGTCGTAGCGCGGCCGCTTAATATAGCGTTGTAGTGCGCATGCGCGGCTGAGATTCAAATTTTCTTCTGAACCCCCCTGGAGAATGCATATGGGCGCTCTCGCGGAAGGGATGGGCGACGGAAAATGCCGCATTTAACATTAGTGTTGGAGCTGGTAGAGACACCAGCTCCTGGCTACTCGAGCTCTGGCGTTTACGCACGAATGGTCTCGAAGCAAGACAATGGAGCTACTGCGCACCTTGTCTTGCGCATGCGCAAATTCTCCATGAACGCTACATCCGCTCTTCATATTTGTTTTTGGCGCAGTGAGGATTCATCAAAAACACGTTACATTTGGTAAAATATGACTATAAATTAAAGACGCTTCAACTGTGAAAGCCTTAAGAAGATCCGATCATGTATAATAATGAAGCCACCACTACACTCCTCCCAGCAAGAATAGCCGTGTGGTTAGTACCATCGCGCTGCACTATCGAAGATAGTGGATGCGAGACCGACAGCAAGCAATTTTTTTAAAACCCAATCTTCTTTTTAACAGATACAGGAACAACAATGACTTTTGTATTGTTACTTGCCACATATCTTCGTACGTTTTTGCAAATGTGCAGCGATTTTGAGGGTAAATGACATTTATTATCAACCAAGGTCTCAGAACAATGGAAAAATACTTCAGAAGCTGGAGATTAATCGCCAACCCATCAAAGACAGAAGCTACTGTATTTCACCTATGCAACCAACAAGCTACTCGATCTCTTGATGTTAGTTTTGCAGGAAAAAAGTTAAACCACAACCCAAACCCAAAATACCTAGGCATCAGACTGGACAGATCACTCACATTCAAATCTCACCTAACTAAAACATCAGCTAAGATACGAACAAGAAACAACATCATTCAAAAGCTTGTCAATTCTATCTGGGGAGCTGATGCACATTCTCTGAAGATCTCTTCTTTATCACTGGTATATTCTGTTGCAGAGTACTGCAGTCCTGTTTGGCTTAACAGCAGCCATATATGAAAAGTGGACACAGAGCTAAATAACACCATTAGGATCATATCTGGTACCTTAAAATCGACCCTACTGCCCAGGCTCTCCATTCTCTGCAATATAGCTCCACCACATCTCAGACGGCAAGCTGCGTTAGTTAATGAGTGGAATAAAATTTCCGGCAATATTAATCTCCCTATCCACCCAGACATTACTCCAAACAATCGTCGCCTGAGATCCAGAAGACCACCACGGAGAACAGCTCAAAATCTTATATCCATCCCTTTCGATGCCATGATCACCTGTAAAAATGATTGGTCCAATTCTGGCACAGCCAGAAACCACAGGGAAATATCACCTGGCAGAAATGTACCTGGTACAGACCTGCCAAGAAGAACATGGGTCACACTCAACAGACTATGCACAGGCCATGGCAGAGGTGGAGAGATGCTCTTCAGATGGGGCATGCGAGATACTCCCCAGTGCGACTGTGGACATCCTGAACAAACGATCCAGCACATCATTCAGGAATGCCCAAAACGTGCATTCACAGGAACTATTGGACAACTGTATGAAGCCTCCCCTAAAGCCATCGAGCGGATGGAAAAGCTGGACATACAACTTTAATATAATTTTGTAGTTTGTTTTTGTTTGTCTGCTAAATTATCAATTTGATTTCAAATGTCATTGTATATATCTATATGTATGTAAGTATTTAAACCATTTTTACTTGAAAACCACATACGCTAATTAAATAAATAATCTTCGTTTTAACAAATATTTAACTGTTTGAAAAAAGGTGGGGCAGCGGCAAAGCAGCCTTTGCGCAGTATGCGTAAGGTTAGGAGGGGGTGCTGCTTACAGTGCCCGTGACTCGAAGGTTGCTCGTCTCTTCATCGTAACAGATTCATTTTGTTTCAGTTACTTAACAGTGTAATCAGTTAGTGTGTTTTAGTGGTCATTTGCATATTCATATGTGCTTGGTGTTTATTGTAAAAGAAAAATGAACAATTTTCAATGTCTTTTAGAAACTAATTACTCAGCTTTAAACTTGGAAGAAAAGTGTGCAATAAAGAACCTTGCTAGGTCAACGCCTCAGCTCGAGTTGAAGCAAGAGCAAACAAGCAAGGTAAGACATTCTAAAGGGAGGGGGGAGAGGGGGCAAACCGTGGCCGTTTCCCCCGGCGCCAATCGTATAAGTGCGCCAAATTGTCTCTTTGGACGCCGAGCGGAGGAGGGGTGGGCGGGGTCACGTTCAAGATCCGGCATCTGAAGCACCAGCCGCTCTGAATCAAAACATAAGCTGCTGTCTCAAATGTTCAAATGTTTGTTAAGCTTATGGGACTTAATTACGGGGTCATCAGTCCCTAAACTTACAAACTACTTATCTACTACCTTATACTAAGGACGGCACAAATATCCATGCCCGTGGGGGGATTCGAATCCCCGACCGTAGTGGCCGTGCAGACCGTGACTGGAGCGCCTCAGTCTCCTAGCTGCTGTCTCCCGTCTCGGGAACTCTGCAGACCGACTTCGCGTTCACAGGTGCACAATCCCCGCAATAAGCTGGAATTTCACACGGCTTGTGGGTAACCAACTGTGTCCTCCAGGGATCAAGTGTCAGCGGAGACCACAAAGTGGCTGGTTCTCTTGACCGCCCGTAATATAACAATCCATCCTTTCTGGGCATTCTACCTACTGTAAGCTGCATATCGACCCGCCAGTGAAGAAAGACCCGCTGGACACCAGCATCCATGGTTTCACACGTCTTAAATCCGCTAAATTCGCTCAACGAAGGTCTCAGCCGCAACTTTTGTGCTCCAGTTCCCAGGATTTCTCCCGTAAATGAAGTCTTTCATCGAGTTCCGATATTCTACAGTTCCAACCCAGTAAGTAGTAACCGTTATATACATTATGGAAAAAATAATAATAAAGGAATATTTACTAGACAGGCTTACACACGACGTCAGACACCCATAGACGTAATTCATGAATATCACTCTTCTTGTTAAAGTTCTCTGATTATTTTTGCATACATTCCCACGTTCTGGTTTGACAGAAGACACGTATTGGAAAGTGGAAAATAATACCACCTTACATTACTTTTCGTGTAGTTTCAACTTCCTTTTATTTTTGACACAGGTTCGCTGGATTTTGCGTCTTGCTATTTCGGACAAATTATCATTTTGCTTTACTCCATTCGGAGCTTGAGTCCGAAGTATTTGAGCAGTAAGTCTTTATCATATAGCGCAGCAGTATTCAAACATTCTGATATCCTTAATCAGAAAATCTGTAGGAGATTAAAGAGGTCAAGTGTTTCGTACTCGATAAAAGATATTAATCGTTTCATAATATCGCAAATAGGTTTTTATTATGACGACCGATTTCGGTACATTCAGTTACCATCATTCGTCATGATAAAGCGAATACTCTTGGTCAGCAACAGGAATAGGCGTGCTCAACATCTCACTGTGTCAGCCTACATATCTACAAATGAAGGAATGTCACATTTAAAATAATTAATTTAAAATATGTTCATTAAAAAACTAAATCTACTTGCGATATCGGCAAAGGATTACTAACTTTTTTCAAGTGAATTAAGATCACCCCTACATCTCATCAGGAGGGAACTAAGTTGTCGTACTCGTGAAAATAGCACTTCTCATAATTATTGAATCTTATGATGACCGTATCCCTAGCTTCCCAGTACAGTATTACCACATTTGGGATGGCACTTCAGAGGTATTGAACAGAGCATCAATCATTTAACTCTTTCTACGGTGTTAAGCAAGTTTTGATAAATTTTGTTACTCGTGATTCACACATTTATCAGGAACTGCATATATACTGCTGGCCATCCAAAATGCAACACCTAGAAGGACCGGAGAGATCACAGCCAAACAAATTTATTTGGGGGACAACGTGTTGTACAAAGATCACATGATTCAAAATACTGCCTCATCTGTATGTGTGATAGGTGATGAAATTATTGACTGTTACCGTCAGTGTTGGCTATAGTCGCTGCTGTGCAAGTTCAAGAATATTTAGCGACGCTAGGAATGTATATCGGAAACACAGATCGGACACAGGTGGAGGAGGAACTTCATCGCCGTGGACAAAGATATTGTTTCAAAAAAATGTTCAAATGTTTGTACAGCTTATGGGACAAACTACTTATTAACTAGCTTATACTAAGGACGGCACAAATATCCATGCCCGAGGGGGGATTCGAACCCCCGACCGTAGTGGCCGTGCAGACCGTAACTGGAGCGCCTCAGTCCCCTCGGCCACCGCGGCCGGCGATATTGTTTCTACTGAGGTCGAGGTTGAGTGTAACTGAAGTTATCTGGGCACGTACAACAAGTCTAAGAGAAGTAAAGTTAATAGTTGGGTGCTTTTACCGGCCATCCAGTGCTGCTGTGGCAGTTTTGGAGTCATTCAAAGAAAGTCTACGCCAGGTAGTGAGTAGGGATTCAGGCCATGCAATATTAATCGGAAGAGATTTCAACCTTAAGAGTATTGTTTGGGACCTCTCTCGTTTCATTTCAGGCGGTACAGACAAGCAGCCTTGCGAGATACTCTTGGACACATTCTCCGAAAACTGTCTTGAGCAGTTAATCCGGCAACCCACGCGCAATGGAAATATTTTAGACCTTATAGCTGCGAACAGGCCTGACCTTATTACCGATGTCTGTGTCGAGACAGGAATTAGTGATCATAATATCGTCATGGTATCGATGGTGACCAAAGTTCATAAACCAATCAAGAAGGCTTGGAGCGTGTTTTTGTTGTGAAGAGCCGATTAGCAATTGTTAGGATCGCCCTTGGAAAATGAATGGACATCGTTTAGTTCCGGTACTATGGATGTAGAGGAATTGTGGACTAAATTTAAATGTATTGTACATAAAGGGTTAGAGAAATAGGTGCCTGTAAAGTCGATTAAGGATGGAAAAAATCCACCGTGTTGTAATAATAATGTTAGAAAGCTGCTGAGAAAGCAAAGACTGTTGCACTCCCGGTTCGAAAAAGAACACTCAAATGATGACAGGCAAAAGTTAGTAGAGATTCGTGCGTCTATAAAAAGGTCGATGCGCGAAGTATATAATAATTTCCACAGCCATACCATAGCAAAGATTTTCCCGAGAACCCGAAAAAAATCTAGTCCGATGCAAAATCGATAAGCGGGTCAAAGACCACTATACATTCATTCGTTGATCTTTCCGGGGAAGAATAGAAGAAAGCAAACGGAAAGTTGAAGTTCAAAATTTAACCTTTAACAGATCTTTCACGCAGGAGGACAGCACAAATGTACCATCATTTGATCAACCTACTAACTACGAACAGTAATAGGTATTTCCGGAGTAGAGAAGCAGCTGAAAGAGATAGATACGAAAACGTCTCCTGGTCCGGATGGAACACTAGTTCGGTTTTACGAACAGTTCTGCGGCATTGGACCCTTACTTAGCTTACATTTATCGCGAATCTTTAATTCAGCGCTAAGTTCCTAGTGATTGGAAAAAAGCGCAGGTGACTCCCGTTTATAAGAAAGGAAAGAGAACTGACCCACATAATTACCGGTCAATATCGTTGACATCAGTTTCCTGTTGAATTTTGGAGAATTTTCTCAGTTCGAATATAGTAACGTTCCTTGAAACGGAAAGGCTTCTTTCTATGAATCAGCACGATTTAGGAAATATCCTTCATGTGGAACTCAGCTTGCCCTTTTCTCATATGACATTTTGCGAGCCATGAATGAAGGGCTATAGGCAGATGGTGTTTTTCTCGACTTCAAAAAGGCGTTTGACTGCTAACGAAGATACTAGCATGTGGAATAGGTTCACATATTTGTGACTGGCTGGAAGACTTACTAAGTAAGAGAACGCAGTACGTTGTTCTCAACGGCGAGTGTTCATCAGAGACGAGTGTATCGTCAGGCGTGCCCCATGGGAGTGTGATAGGACCGCTATTATTTTATATCTATATAAATAATCTTATGGACAGAGTAACTTGTAATTTGCGGCAGTTTGATGATGATGCTGTGGTGTATGGGAGGGTGTCGTCTTTAATTAACTGTAATAACATACAGAATGACTTAGACAAAATTTCTAGTTGGTGCAAAGAATGGCAGCAAACTCTCAACGTAGAAAAATGTAATCTGATGCGCATGAGTAGGAAAAACAATCCCATAATGTTCGAAAACAGCGTTAGTAGTGAGCTTCTTGATGCAGTCGCATAGTTCGAATACCTAGGCGTAACATTGCAGAGTGATATGAAATGGAACGAACATGCAAGGACAGTTGTGAGTAAGGCGTGCAGCCGACTTCGGTTTATTGGGAGACTTTTGGGAAGATGTACTTCACCTGTAAAGGAGATCGCGTATAAAACGCTTGTAGACAACGTCTTGAGTATTGCTCAAGTGTTTGGGACCCGCAGCAGATCAGTTTAAAGGAAGACATAGAGGCGGTTCAGAGGCGAGCAGCTAGATTTGTTACCGGTAGGTTCGACCAATGCGCGAGTGTCACGGAAATGCTCCGGAAACTCGAATGGGGATCGCTGGAGGAAATACGACGTTCTTTTCGAGAAATTCTGCTGAGAAAATTTAGAGGGCCGGAATTTGAAGCTAAGTGTAGAACGATCTTCCTGCCGCCTTCTTACATCTCGCGTAATGATCACAAAGCCAAGATAAATTAGGGCTAGTACGGAGGCATAAAGGCATTCTTTTTCTCCGCGTTCTTTTTGGGGGTGCAATAGGAAAGGAAATGACTAGTGGTGGTACAGTGTACCCTCCGCTACACACCTTACGGTGGATTTGGAGTATGTATGTACATGTAGACGAATGAATCAGACAGGCTTAGGAAGTGTAGCTGGGGCGTAACAGTCCAAGCTCCTTCCACGTAACTTGATCTGCAGTAGCTGCGTTTGTTGTATCTGGGACAGTCGTTCCACAGTCATCGAGCAGACATTTTATATAGGCGGGAGATAGAACAGCGAAGCGATGGGCGATGGAGCTGTCCTGAACATTGTGCGCGACGAGTAGTCACACTCTGTGCAATTGCAACGTTGCCTTCGATAAGCCTCGAAGCGATGGGACGGCTACAGGCTTCTCAGAGATCTAATGTTGGCTGGTTAATGTACCTGCAATGCGGAATCCTAAAGCAGAATGCAGGGTGCAGGACTGGACCAATGTATAACGCATTGTTTGTAACCTATTAGACCAAACTGCAATGGTCATCAGTCCCTAGACTTACAAACTACTTCAACTAACTTACGCTAAGGCAGACACACACTCATGCCCGAGTTAGAACCCGAACCTCCGGCGGGAGCGACTGCCCATTCCGTTGACTTTTAATTCTGCCTCAATGGGATCACTGAGGCAGAATGTGATGCGGCGGTAGATATGATTGAAGACAGACCATGTAGTCGCTTTGTCCGTAATGGTGTGTTAGCTAATCAGTCTAAAGCACCTGCCTAGTAAGCTGGAGGGTCCCGGGTTCGAATTCCGGCCACAGCACAAATTTTAATTGAATGCCTCTCCTTATACGTAATACCTGTGGTATAACGAGACAATGTTTGTCTCAAGGAACTGAATTATCTATATCTATAAATGTGAATGTCTGTTCGGTGTACGTTTATCACGTCTGAACCACGAGACATAAAGAGCTAAAAATTTGTTCAGTTACTAATGTCTACCCGGGGAAGGCTTTAGGCATGGTTTTATGGCGATCGGATAGTCATATATATATATATATATATATATATATATATATATATATATATATTAATGTGAATGTTCGGTGTACGCTTATCACGTCCGAACGACAAGACGCAGAGACTTAAATATTTGTACAGTTACTAATTTATACCTGAGGAAGGTGTAAGGCACGGTTTTATGAGCGATCTGACAGATATTTAGTAATTTGAAGAATATAACGCGAAATGCAGAACAATACTTACTCTTTGAAAATTATATTTACTCTTTGAAAATGGTTTTATTGGTTGTATTGTTGCTTGAGAGTTGATAATGATAGAAGGGTGGAGTATATTGGGTTGGAAAGTTATCGGTGTATATAAAATTCTACGTGTGTGTCTCCGTTAATATTTTGCTCTGCAGCGAAAACTACAGAACGCAAACGAATGGCCTGTGTGTAATTGTTGACCGAAGACTCCCGTTGTACACTATAGCTGTTCCATGCCGACAGCTATAAGGGTGTGGAAGACGTTGTTCTGGTATTCAGTCATCAGCAAAACGCAACGTTTTTATTTCTTCCCCCTGAACTTTAATCCCTATTCCAAATTTTTCCTTGCTTTCCTTCACCGCCTGCTCGATGTACAAATTGAATATAATCGGAGAAAGGCTACAACCTTGTCTTACACCCTTCCCAACTAATGCTTCCCTTTCATGCCCTTCAAGTCTAATAACTGCGGTCTGGCTTTTGTACAAGTTGTAAATAACTCTCCTTTCCCTGTATTTTACCCCTGCTGACTTCAGAATTTGAAAGCGCGTATTCCAGCCAACATTATCAAATGCTTTCTCCTAATCTACAAAAGCTAAAAGTCTAGGTTTGCCTTTCCTTAATCTATCTTCTAAGATAAGACGTAAAGTGAGTATTGCCTCCCGGGTTCCTACATTCCTTCTGAACCCAAACTGATCTTCCCCTAGGTCAGCTTCTACCAGCTTTTCCATTCTCCTGTAGATAATTCGTGTTAAAATTTTGCAACCATGACTTATCAAACTGATGGTTATGTAATTTTCACACCTGTCTGCACCTGATTTCTTTGGAATGGGGATTATTACATTTTTCTTAAAGTCTGAGGGTATTTCGCCTGTCTCATACATCCTACACACCAGTTCAAATAGTTTTGCCATGGCTGGCTCTCCCAGAGATTTAGTAGCTCTGAGGGTATGTCATCTACTCCTGGAGCCTTGTTCTGGCCTAGGTCTTTCAGGGCTCTGTCAAATTCATCTCTCAGTATAGTATCTCCTATTTCATCTTGATCTAATTTCTCTTCCCTTCCTGCAACATCGTCTCCAAGTTCACCTCCTTTGTAGAGCTGCTCTATGTACTCTTTCCACCTTTCAGCTTTCCCTTCTTTGCTGAGAACTGGTTTCCCATCTGAGTTCTTGATATTCGTAGAGTTGCTTTTCTTGTCCCCAAATGTCTCTCTTATTTTCCTGTAGGCGGTATCTACTTTTTCTCTTCTTATACATTCTTCTACAGATTTGCATTTGGCTTCTAACCACTCCTGCTTAGCCATTTTGCACTTCCTGTCGATCTCATTTCTTAGTCGTCTGTACTCCATTTTGCCTGTTTCATTTACTGCATTTTTATATTTTCTCCTTTCATCAATTAAATTTAGTATTTCCTGTGATATCCAAGGATTTTTTGTAGATCTTGCCTTTCTACCTATTTTGTCCTCTGCTGCCTTCACTATTTCATCTCTCAATGCTACCCATTCCTCTTCTACTGTTTTATTTCCCCCTGTTTCTGCCAATTGTTGCCTAAATCTCCCTCTGAAATTCTCGAGAACTTCACGTTCCTTCAATTTATCTAGGTCCCATCTCTCAGTTTCAGCCTACAGTTCATGACTAACAGGTTATGGTCAGAGTCTATATCTGCCCCTGGGTATGTCTTACAATTTATAACTTGGTTCCGGTACCTATGTCTTACCAATATAAAATCTATCTGATACCTTCCGGTGTCTCTTGGTCTCTTCCTAGTATACAACCTTCTTTTGTGATTCTTAAAGCACGCGTTTGTTACGATTAAATCATGTTCCGTGCAAAATTCTACCAGGCGGCTTCCTCTTTCATTCCTTTTGCCCAGTCCATATTCACCTACTATTTTTCCTTCTCTTTCTTTTCCTACTACCGAATTCCAGTCTCCCATAACAATTAAGTTTCCCTCTCCCTTAACTGTCTGAATAATTTCCTTTAGCTCCTCATATATTTCTTCTATCTCCTCATCATTGGCAGAGCTAGTTGGCAGATAAACCTGTACTACTGTTGTCGGTGTTGGTTTCGTATCTATCTTGACAATGATAGTGCGATCACTGTGCTGCTCATAGTAGTTTACCGGCATTCCTATTTTCTTATTCGTTATCAGTCCTACTCCTGTGATACCCCCAACTGATTTTATACTTATAATCCTGTACTCACCTGACCAGAACTCCTGTTCATTCTGCCACCGAACTTCACTAAACCCCACTATATCTAACTTCAACCTATCCATTTCCCTTTTTAAATTTTCTATTTTTCCTACCCGATTAAGGGATCTAACATTCCACGCTCCGATCCGTAGAATGCCAGTACTGACTTTTCTGATGACAACATCCTCCTGAGTAGTCCCCGCCCGGAGATTCGAATGGGGGACTATTTTACCTCCGGAATATTTTACCCGAGAGGATGCTATCATCATATTTTCATACAGTAGAGCTGCATGTCCTCGTGAAAAGTAACGACTGTAGTTTCCCCTTGCTTTCAGCCGTTCGCAGTAACTGTGTGGCAAAGCCACATTAGCTGATGATACAAGGCCAGCTCAGTGAATCATCCAGACTGTTGCCCCTGTAACTACTGAAAAGGCTGCTGCCCCTCTTCAGGAACCACACGTTTGTCTGGCCTCTCCACAGATACCCCTCCGCTGTGGTTGCACCTACGGTACGGCTATCTGCATAGTCGAGGCACGCAAGCCACCCCACCTCGGCAATGCCTGTGGTGGTTAAAAGTCGTCAAATTATAAAAAAAATTCGGACTGTAGGCCAGCGAAACGTGATGTCACAGACCATATCTTTGGTCTATGCGTGGTACAATGTCTTCAGCTCTTTCTCTGCAAGGATAAGCATACGATTAAGGAAATATGAGAATAAATTAAATAAAGCAGTAATAAGAAATTTCTTTTAATACATCTCTTTAAAAAAATCGATTTGACGTTTCGCGAATTACCTATCATAATCAAGTAACACGCGAGCGGAGCCGCGGGTTTAAGCTAGTTGTTAATAAAAATGAATTTATTAACGAACTAATCCTAAAAGAATTCCGTTTTTACCAACTGAGATACATCAAGCTGAAAAGTGTTAATATGCAAAGGCGCACTTTGAATTTCCTCAGCGAAGTACGGGCACACAGGTAGGCTGTGGATGTAGTTGTACAACACATGTGAATATGGAATGGCACTTGGTCAGCACACCTGTCTCCAGCCCGTTGTTAGTTTTCGTGAGCACTTCTGCAGTGGCCTGGCTGCCTCACAGCAGAAACACGTGAAGACGAGCGGCAGACAGCCAGCAGAAGGAGACGGCGGCAGGTATCTGCCGACGCGCACTGTTTCTGCAGTCTGCAGAAATCGTCGCGGCGGCGTGGCGTGCACCGAAGGAGAGTAGTGCTAGCAGTAGGACTGAGTCGAGCGTCCGGCCGCGGTGGCCGAGGGGACTGAGGCGCTCCAGTCACGGTATGCACGGCCACTACGGTCGGGGGTTCGAATCCCCCCTCGGGCATGGATAATTGTGCCGTCCTTAGTATAAGGTAGTAGATACGTAGTTTGTAACTTTAGGGATTGATGACCCCGTAGTTAAGTCCCATAAGCTTAACAAACATTTGAACATTTTTTGAGTCGAGCGGGTCTTCTACCTCCTCAGTTCCTACGTTTTGCGTGGGTCCAGTTCGAGCTGAACGCGAGCTCCCCACAGGCACGCGGGAGTTATCGCTGTGCCGTCCATCGTCGCGGCACGCGGTATTTATCGTACCGCACGCAAAACGCCCGTTGCCTGCGGACACGCGTCCGTCGCCCGCACTCACACGACCTGCCAATGACCTCGATCAAAGAACTACACTACTGGCCATTAAAATTGTTACACCCAGAAGAAATGCAGATGATAAACGGGTATTCATTGGACAAATATACTATACTAGACCTGACATGCGATTACATTTTCACGCAATTTGGGAGCATAGAGCCTGAGAAATCAGTACCCAGAACAACCACCTCTGGTCGTAACAATGGCCTTGATACGCCTGAGCATTGTGTCAAACAGATGCAAATGTTTGTAAAGCTTATGGGACTCGACTACGGGGTCATCAGTCCCTAAACTTACAAACTACTTATGAACTACTTACGAACTAGCACGGCACAAATATCTATGCCCGAGGGGGGATTCGAACCCCCGACCGTAGTGGCCGTGCAGACCGTGACTGAAGCGCCTCAGTCCCCTCGGCCACCGCGGCCGGCGTGTGTCAAACAGAGCTTGGATGGTGTGTACAGGTACAGATGCCCATGTAGCTTCACCACTATACCACAGTTAGATACAAGGCCTCACAACAAGTCAGTGTGGCGTCACACCGATAGGCTGCCATTCCTAGCTGAGTGGCTGGTCGCTGGGGCACAGGCCACTGCCTCGTAGCGCCACCCAGTGAAACTGCGATGGCGGCCTATCGGTGTGACGTGACGCGTACTTGATGTGAGGCGGTATCTAGACGGTGTTGGTATAGCCCACCGATGGCGGAGCCACAGTAAAACATGCACACACACAAATGCATAGATGACGTGCAGGACAGAGGATCCAACCTACCTGCTCCCTTCTCCATGATCTGTAGCCACGATGTAACAATGCAATGTAACCTCTGTCACAGGTTTAAACGTTGAAACGGCTGCAGATACTTTGAATACAGGTCTGAACGACCTTTTTGTACTGAAGCAAGCCCCATTCCACCTAAAGAGGACTTAACCCTAATCCATAAGAAGACTAAACACTGCCCCTCCTCCCCCAAATACACAAACATATACACATAAAGAGAGTTAAAAAGTGATAATTTACACTACTGGCCATCAAAGATGCTACACCAAGAAGAAATGCAGATGACAAACGGGTATTCACTGAACAAATATATTATACTAGAAATGATATGTTATTACATTTTCACGTAATTTCGGTGCATAGATCCTGAGAAAACAGTACCCACAACAACCAGCTCTGGCAGTAATAACGGCCTTGATACGCCTGGGCATTGAGTCAAACAGAGCTTGGACGGCGTGTAGAGGTACAGATGCCCATGCAACTTCAACACGATACCACAGTTCATCAACTGGCGTATTGTGAGGAGCCAGTTGCTTTGCCTCCATTCACCAGACGTTTGCAGTTGGTGAGAGATCTGGAGAATGTGCTGGCCAGGGAAGTAGTCGAACATTTTCCATATCCAGAAAGGCCCGTACAGGACCCGCAACACACGGTCGAGCATTATCCTGCTGAAATGTAGGGTTTCGCAGGGATCGAATAAAGGGTCGTAACATATCTGAAATGTAACGGCCACTGTTCAAAGTGCCATCGATACGAACAAGAGGTGACCGCGACGTATAACCAGAGGCACCAGCACACCAGTATGGCGATGACGAATATACGCTACTAATGTGCGTTCACCGAAATGTCGCCAAACAAAGATGCGAAAATCATGATGCTGCATACAGAACCTGGATTCATCCGATAAATTGTCGTTTTGCCATTCGTGCACCCAGGTTAGTCATTGCGTACACCATCGCAGGCGCTCCTGTCTGTGGTGCAACGTCATGGATAACCGCAGCCATGGTCTCCAAGCTGACAGTCCATGCTGCTGCAAACGTCGTCGAACTGTTCGTGCAGATGGTTGTTATCTTGCAAACCTCCCCATCTGTTGACACAGGGATCGAGACGTGGCTGCACGATCAGTTACAGCCATGCGGGTAAGATTCCTGTCCTCGACTGCTGGTGATACGAGGCCGTTGGGATCCAGCACGGCGTTCCGTATTGCCCTCCTGAACCCACCGAGTCCATTTTCTGCTAACAATCATCGGATCGCGACCAACACCAGCAGCAGTGTCGCGATATGATAAACTGCAATCGCGATAGGCTACAATCCGACCTTTATCAATGTCAGAAACGTGATGGTACGCTTTTCTCCTCCTTACACGAGGCATC
Source organism: Locusta migratoria (assembly GCA_026315105.1). NCBI lineage: Eukaryota > Metazoa > Arthropoda > Insecta > Orthoptera > Acrididae > Locusta > Locusta migratoria. The sequence continues at coordinate 346,553,087 of CM048745.1, forward strand.
ACAACAATGTTTCACCAGGCAACGCCGGTCAACTGGCTGTTGGTGTATGATAAATCGGTTGGAAACGTTTCTCATGCACGTTGTAGGTGTCACCACTGGCGCCAACCTTGTATGAATGCTCTGAAAAGCTAATCATTTCTATATAACAGCATCTTCTTCCTGTCGGTTAAATGTCGCGTCTGTAACAGGTCATCTTTGTGTTGTAGCAATTTCAGTGGTCAGTAGTGTAACTATTTGTGCTAATTCAGTGTATGTTTAACACAATAAATCCTTCCATACAATCAATGTTATTTTACACTTTTCTGTCACCACCGCCTACAAAGAATTGTAGTTAGAAGCATTGATAATAAACACATGCGCTTCACTTCCGTTTTTTCTCAGTCGCTTAGCTCCTCAATTGTCCTCAATAGACTGAGTACACCCTGCTCCCTTGCAAACAGTCTGACCACTACCACCTAGATAGAAGGCCTCTTAACAGCCCGTGTCACGTCACAGCGACCAGGCCGCGACCGCCCGCTGACTGGCTGGCCGCTGGGGCACAGCCCACCGTCTTGTACCGGCACAGAGTAACATATACAGAGGAGAATTCACCCCTAAACCACTGTCCTACGCTCCCCTCGTAGTTCCGTAAGATGCTAGCAGGTGTCAGGTGGATCGCTGGCTTACGGTGCGTCTCGCACGTCAGAGGGTAGCGTGGAGGGGAGGCTGAGGGGAGAGCTCGTGCCGCTTGCCACGAGGCCACGGCTGGGTCCTGCTTGCTGGCGTTTGAGGGGAGGTGGTGGTGGGGACAGCTGCTACCTGCCGCCTGCTCTGGCTAGTTTAAAGAGCTGCTTCTGACCGCAGCGCCATCATGGGACATCTTACGGAACTGCTGGAAACCCTCCCTCCCCGCACCCCTGAGCATAGGACCGGGCCCTGTATATATTTGTCTGTGGTACCGGTCAGCCAGTCGCGGAATGGTCACTGTGACGTGACACGGGCTGTTAAGAGGCCTATCTAGGTGGTGTTGGGCTAACCCAGACAGTAACCCATCCAAACATGACAATGCTTGGCTTTAGATATCTGACTGGGACCGGTGATCCACTGTGGCAAGGACGTTGTTTATGCTCTGTGTGTAACTTACAGTGTATGTCACAGGGTAGCTTTTGGTACCTCTAACATTTTCAAAAATGTTTGTAAATTTAAAGGACCAAACTGCTGAGTTCATCGGTCCCTAGACTTAAAAACTGCTTAAACTAACTTATGCTAAGGACAACTCAACACCCATGCCGAAGGGAGGACTCCAACTCCGACGGGAGGGACAACACGGTCCGTGACATGGCACCCCCAAACCGTGCGGCCATTCGGAGTGGTTGCTAACATTTTCTTTCTTACCTATTCTATTAGAGTATATATTTCTTCGTATTTACTCTGAAAATCAGATTTAAGCGCCAGGCACGTGGTTCATCTTTAACTTTCCATTCTCTAATAGCTTGAGGGAAATAGAAACACCTCAAATTTTCCATTTTAGATATGATTTATCTTTCTTATTTGAATAATCATATCTACGTAGGTGGCTGCTAACGAAATATGTTCACATTCGAAGAGTAATTTGGTGAGAGGAATTTCGGAAAGAGATCTCACCGCAGAGAATTAGGCCTTTTCTCTTAATGATATCCACCTCAAATCGTGCATCATTACTGAGACACATACTCTCTCCCCTATATCGCGATAATACAAAACGAGATGCTCATTTCTGAGCCTTTTCTATGTCCTTCATCAGTTCCACCCGTGAGGATCCAACACTGTGCAGAAATTCTGCAAAACAGGACGGACAAGTCTGTTGTAGGCAGTCGTAGAACTGTTGCATCTTCCTTGTGTTCTGCCAAGAAACGCAGCCTTCTCCACGATATTTTCTATGTGTTCTTTCTAATAAAAGTTGTTCGGAACTCTAAGTCCTAGGAATTTAGTTGAATTTCCGGCATTTGGATCTGAGTGATTTATCGTACAAATAAAGATTAGCGGACGTATGTAAGTGTTCGTATGGATGATTTCATACTTCATTATTTAGGGTCAAATGTAACTTTTCACCGATAGAAGACAGCATCAACCGCCAACAGTCTAAGAGAACTAAAGAGATTCTCTCCTAAAACGTTATACATAAAATTTAATACCTGTGCTTTAGTCTTGCTAAAACACAGAAATTACTTGGCCAATTCGAATAATATTTTTGTTCGCTTTAATACAGGGGTGGTTTGGGGAAAAAAGAAAAGGGAAAACCCAAAGGAACAAGTGAATAAATAAAAAAAAATAATTTTAATTCGACGGTTATTATCGCCTCGAAAGGCAAACCGCCATACCAGGAAGAGAAAGGAGCTCATTGCAACTCTCTCTTGATGTATCATGATATTAATACATGAAAACCATCATTGCAGTGCCGATTTTTAAACATATCTTTTGTGCATGTAAAGAAGAGTGTCCCTTTGTGTGAGTGTGTGCTTTTTTTTTTTTAAAAAAAAAAAAAGAAGCTAGTTTTATTGCAATTTTGAAGAAATTTTGCACACTTCACCTTCAAAACAAGAGGAAGGTCGCTGTATACATAAATTTTCGTATGTTGGATGGTGGAGGATGTTTTAATTGCAGACTTTGATATATACCTACAGTTTTATTCCGATCTTAAATGTAATTCTGCACACTTGGCCAGGAAACAAGTGGAAGATCGCTGTCCACATAAAATTTCATACGCTGCATTGCAGAGGGTACTTTACTTACTGACTGCGACAAAACCTACAGTTTCATTCATATGTTGCAGAAATATGCACACTTTACCATCAATACAAGAAAAAATCTTACAACTGACTTTGACACCGTCTTAGTAAATATTAGAAGGTTCTTTCATGTACACTACTGGCCATTGAAATTGCTACAACAAGAAGAATGCAGATGATAAACTGGTATTCATTGGACGAATATATTATATTAGAACTGACATGTGATTACATTTTCACGCAATTTGGGTGCATAGATCCTGAGAAATCAGTACCAAGAACAACTATCTCTGGGCGTAATAACGGTCTTGATACGCCTAGGCATTGAGTCAAACAGAGCTTGGATGGCGTGTACATGCCAATGCAGCTTCAACACGATACTACAGTTCATCAAGTGTAGTGACTGGCGTATTGTGACGAGCCAGTTGCTCGGCCACCATTGACCAGACGTTTTCAGTTGGTGAGAGATCTGGAGAATGTGCTGGCCAAGGTAGCAGTCGAACATTTTCAGTATCCAGAAAGGCAGGTATAGGACCTGCAACATGCGGTTGTGCATTATTCTCCTGAAATGTAGGGTTTCGCAGGGATCGAATGAAGGGTCGTAACACATCTGAAATGTAACGGCCACTGTTCAAAGTGCCGTCGATGCGAACAAGAGGTGACCGAGACGTGTAACCAATACCATCACACATCACCGGCTGATACGCCAGTATGGCGATGACGAATACACGCTTCCAATGTGCGTTCACCGCGATGTCGCCAAACACGGATGTGACCATCATGATGCTGTAAACAGAACCTGCATTCATCCGAAAAAATGACGTTTTGGCATTCGTGCACCCAGGTTCGTCGTTGCGTAGACCAGCGCAAAGCGCTCCTATCTGTGATGCAGCGTCGAGGGTAACGGCAGCCATGGTCTCCGAGCTGATAGTCCATGCTGCTACAAACGTCGTCGAACTGTTCGTGCAGATGGTTGTTGCCTTGCAAACGTCCCCATCTGTTGATTCAGGGATCAAGACGTTGCTGCACGATGCGTTACAGCCATGCGGATAAGATGCCTGTTATCTCGACTGCTAGTGATACGAGGCCGTTGATCCAGCACGGCGTTCCGTATTGCCCTCCTGAACCCACCGATTCCATATTCTGCTAACTGTCATTGGATCGTGACCAACGCGAGCAGTAATGTCGCGATAGGATAAACCGCATTCGCGATAGGCTACAATCCGACCTTTATCAAAGTCGGAAACGTGATGGTACGCATTTCTCCTCCTTACACGAGGCATCATAACAACGTTTCACCAGGCCGGTCAACTGCCGTTTGTGTATGAGAAATCGGTTGTATACTTCCCTCATTGCAGCACGTTGTAGGTGTCGCCACTGGCGCCAACCTTGTGTGAATGCTCTTGAAAGCTTATCATTTGCATATCACAGCATCTTCTTCCTGTCGATTAAATTTCGCGTCTGTAGCACGTCATCTTCATGGTGTAGCAATTTTAATGGCCTTGGAGTGTATGAATGTTTTCTTGGAGAGGGTTTTTATAAACCCGGAAGTTAGTGTATGGTGCTTGGCAATGGGTACTTTGCAATAAAAATGAACAGTGTTTCACTGACCACCACGAAAGTTGATAGATATGTGTGAGTGTTAAGGCATAAGGGGGAAAAGGAGCTGAACTGAAGAGTCGGAATGAACAGAGAGGAGATGGAGGAGGGCAGGGGAGAGGGGAAGAAGGAGATGGGGAGACAGATGGCAGAGGAAGAGGGGGACAGAGAGAAAGGATTGCAGGCGCGACGGACTGCGAGAGTGTGGAATACATGAATAGCCAGCCAGGCTGGTTTTCAGCTACCTGTAGTCATTTATAAAGACAAGGAGCAGTAGGGGCCCTGGGGAACGCCAAGAGATCACCTCTGTTTTACTCGATGACTTATTAGTATGAACTGTGCCCTTTCTCAGAGGAAATTGCCGAAGCTAATTGTACAACTGAGACGATATTCCATAAGCGCGCAATTTGATTAGAAGCCGCTCGTGAGGTACAGTGTTAAAAGCCTTCAGGGAAACCTAGAAATATGGAATGAATTTAAGATTCTTTGTCGATAGCGCTCATCACTTTGTGAGTTAACAAAGATTTGTGATAGGCAAAAAAGAACGTTTGTTAGGAAACGCTAGCTGGAGGTCTTATTTTTCTGAATTTCCACCATCACCGTGCCCTTTTTGTGAGGTATACGAGGAAGTAACACGATTCCTGATTTTTCTTGGCAATCTTCAAACTGTCATTGTAACACCGCTGCTGTAGTGTCTGCCACTCGAGTTAGGTTGATAAACACGATGCTGTTCGCGAAGCTTTCTCTTTTTTAATCATTTTCATTACCTCGCAGCAGAGGTCTCAGACAGACTAGAAATACAGGACAACCGTCTATCGCGCGTTTAAGAAGCTATTTCTTTTGTGGAGGAGTTACATTTTCTGAAGAATCTTCCAATTCAACCAAGCCTGCTAGACAGTCACCCCTTCAGCAAGACAAATAATTGTAGTACTAACAGGGTCGACGCCTTCAGGATGTAACTCATTGACTTTATTCCTCTCTACTGGAACGACAAGTAGTTTTTACTACTCCTAGCCTTTAGAGACATTAGTTTTTATTTTTCCCCTACTGTATTTCTACTGTACTGTACATTTACGTTAGAATTATTGTATCGGATGTATTTTATCCAGTACTTTTCATGTCAGTCTGGTTTGCGGCGTTTTACAGAGGATGGCAGTTATCTTTCTGTGTAAACTTGGGAAGTACTTAGATATACTGTGCCCGATTAGATACGCTTGTGCAAGGCTCTTCTCCGAGATATAAAGCGGGTTATCCTCACAGCTACTTCTCGCGTAAGAAGGTAACAATTATTTTACCCATGAGATGGACGTTATTCAAAGAGTGTAACCCATTATAGCGTGTAAATATAAATTTTCATAGAATATTGTTTCAAACTTACAAGGGGACCCCGCCTACACCTCATCACCGATTTCGTCCAAATCCATGGTATATCCACGTCTTAGCAAGAAATGAATGTGACGGAGCTCCAGATGCTCATGGGTATGGAATAAATTTGCTGCGGGACGGATGAGTCATGGGCCTATTATGTCAGCGATCATCTCTGATATTTCATACTTTGCCTAGGCACTGTATACTTTGCCAGATTGTCTGCCGGAACAATGTATAATACGCCGAACTCCCATCTCAAACAAACACGAGGTGAATCAACGTAAAAGGCACATCTTTCTGCAGATGACGTAGATGAGAATACAATCCGTGATGGAGGAAATCAAAACAGTAGAGAAACCACGGTTAACGAGCAGCGTTTCAATCTATATTTATCGAAAACTCTTCTTTCTCAGACAGCTGTTGTGTCTGTCCAAAGGAAACGTGCTCATGCATGTTAAAAGTGTGGGATGACCATTCATGTCGTTTGTGAATATTGTCTTAAACAAGATGGCGCCATCGAAGTAGAAGGTTATGCGGTAAACATTTTGTGTAGTGTTCGCTTCAAAACATAAAATGGAATCAAAATTGGACCTTGAAATGCTAGCAAGAAAAAGGGATTGATTTCACCGACTTGCAACTGCTGAAGGAATCTTGAATCAACACTATACAAGATCATAATTCACCCCCGGTCCAAACAAGCTTAATGAGAAATGAAGACTTTCCTGACTACTAACAGATTTCTCTCCGGTCTAGCTGTCAATCCACAGTGAGCGGGAAAGGATTCGTCTGGTGTATGTGCAACATAAAACGCCAAAATTTCATAATTCTCTGTGTGAAGTGTGAAGAAGAAAACGAGGTGTAGTTAAGATGTCACTCTAGCCTTCCGTGCTCAAAAAAAAAAAAAAAAAAAAAAAAAAAAAAAAAAAAAAAAAAAAAAAAAAAAAAAAAAAAAACTGGAAATGCAGTCTCGCATAAGCAAGCGGTTGTGAATGCGATTAATTACATCAAAGCTACACTTGCAAGTCCTTTCATTCTGACCAAAAATGGGATAGCATATTAGCCTTTAAAGGAAGTTTTCAAAAACCAGTCAGATGGTAACTGTTTTAGGGGGAGTCCTTTCAAATGTTCAAATGTTTCTGTCGGACCAAACTGCGTGGTCATCAGTCCGTAGCTTACAAACTACTTAAACTAAGTTAACCTAACCTAAGGACAAACACACCGAACGTGAGGAGAGGGGTAGTGTAATTGGTTAATAGAAACCATAAAAAATGCACGGAATTATGTTTTTTAACACAAACCTACGTTTTTTTTAAGTTTTGTTAGCACATCTGAACATATAAACAAATACGTAATCAGTACCATTTGTTGCATTGTAAAATGTTAATTACATCCGGAGATATTGTAAACTAAAGTTGACGCTTGAGTACCACTCCTCCGCTGTTCGATCGTGTGTATCGGAGAGCACCGAATTAAGTAGGGATTCAAAGGGAACGGTGATGTACCTTAGGAACAGAAGAGACTAGAACAACACATTACGTCCACATGTCAACACCTTTATTGGTCTTTTTCACGACCACGACAACGACTCCCTATGAGCGCTTGACCAGTAGAAGAGATGTATTTCACAATATCTGCTCTTAACGTATTTCAGAGTCCAAATTTATTAGATTTTTTCCTTGTTTTGGTCCATACTACATCCTTCCAAAGTATGAAAACAAAGAGCTTGGGTAGAGGAGATGTGTTTGAGAATATGGATGATGCGTCGTCGGATGACGGGTTCTTCCTCCCTCTACAAACCCTCGAAGTTTATAAACCTTGTTTTATTATTTAATTAATTTTATTTTTTTATCGCGCTGTATAGTCGTGCTGTACGACCATGTAACAAGTGTTTTGGACAGGTCAGGAAAGCTGCTAGTCAATCCTGTGGATGCCTTGGGCAGATGGAGGGAATATTTTGAAGAATTGCTCAATGTAGGTGAAACGTTCAATGATGTATCAGATTTTCAGGTAGAATGGGATAGGAACGACGATGGAAACAGGATCTCATTTGAGGAAGTGGAGAAAATGGTCAGCAGATTACAGTGCAATAAAGCGGCTGGGGTGGATGAAATTAAGCCAGAATTCGTCAAATACAGTGGAATATCAGGTCTCAGATGGTTACACAGGATAACTGAAAAGGCGTGGGAATCGGGACAGGTTCCGTCTGACTGGACGAAAGCGGTAATCACCCCAATTTTCAAACATGGAAACAGAAAAGATTGCAACAACTATCGAGGTATCTCTTTAATTAGCGTTGTAGGCAAAATATTCTCAAGTATTGTTGAAAGGAGAGTGCGAGTATTAATTGAGGACAAATTAGATGAAAATCAGTGTGGGTTTAGGCCTCTTAGAGGCTGTCAGGACCAGATCTTTAGCTTACGGCAGGTAATGGAAAACAGCTATGAGTGGAACAGGGAATTGTATCTATGTTTCATAGATCTGGAAAAGGCTTATGACCGTGTTCCTAGGAGGAAACTACTGTCTGTTCTTCAAGATTATGGTTTAGGAGGCAAACTTCTGCAGGCAATTAAAGGTTTTTACGTAGACTATCAGGCAGCAGTTAGAGTAGATGGCAAATTAAGCTCATGGTTCAGGGTAGTTTCAGGGGTAAGACAAGGCTGTAACCTGTTACCACTGTTGTTCATACTATTCACGGATCATATATTGAAAACAGCAGACTGGCAGGGTGGGATTAAAATAGGTGAAAACAAAATAAGCAGTCTCGCATATGCAGATGACTTAGTTGTAATGGCCGATTCAATTGAAAGTTTGCAAACTAATATTTCAGAGCTTGATCAGAGGTGCAAGGATTATGATATGAAGATCAGCATCTCCAAAACGAAAGTAATGTCTGTGGGAAAGAGATTCAAACAGATTGAGTGCCAAATAGGAGGTACAAAGTTAGAACAGGTAGACAGTTTCAAGTACCTGGGATGTATTTTCTCACAGGATGGCAACATAGCGAAAGAACTGGAATCGAGGTGCAGCAAAGCTAATGCAGTGAGTGCTCAGCTAAGATCTACTCTCTTCTGCAAGAAGGAAGTAAGTACCAAGACTAAATTAGCAGTGCAACGCTCTATCTTTCGACCAACTTTGTTGTATGGGAGTGAAAGTTGGGTGGATACGGGTTACCTTATTCATAAGGTAGAGGTTACAGATATGAAAGTAGCCAGAATGATTGCAGGTACCAATAGATGTGAACAATGCCAGGAGGGTGTCCATAATGAGGAAATCAAAGAGAAGCTGGGAATGAATACCATAGATGAAGCAATTAGAGCGAACAGACTGAGATGGTGGGGTCATGTTACACGCATGGATGAAGTAAGGTTACCTAAGAGACTCATGAGCTCGTCAGTGGAGGGTAAGAGGAGTCGAGGTAGACCAAGAAGAAAGTACTTAGATTCGGTGCAGAATGATTTTGAGGTGAGAGGCATAACATCAGACGAGGCATCAATGTTAGCATTGAATAGGGGATCATGGAGGAATTTTATTAGAGGTACTTTGCTCCAGACTGAACGCTGAAAGGCACAATCAGTCTCTAATGATGATGTGTAGTCGTGCATGCATATGAATACTGTCTCTCACTCCGAGGTGCCAAATCCTGATAATGTGAATTTTCACGCTAACGTTCTTACTATAAGTCTTGACACTGCTTGATTGAATAATACACCGAACAATGCGGTTCGTCGTTCTGTGTACTATTTAGGCAGTTTTGAAAAAGAAGAAAAAATCAAGAAAAGTTTTACGCGTCGATTACATACTGGTGCGTTGTAATCTCGCCGCCGTGGAGTAGCCGAACGGTCTATGGCGCCTCGCTGCGGAGCGCGCGGCTTCTCGCCGTCGGAGATTCGACTCCTCCCTCGGGCATGAGTGAGTGTGTTGTCCTTAGGTTAATTAGTTTAAGTAGTTTGTAAGCCTAGGGACTGATAACAAAAGCATTTAAGTCCGCTGGACTTACAAATATTTGGATTTTGTTGTAACCGTAAGCAGGAGATGCTAGCGGGCGTGTGGTTAGCGTTAATCGATGGTTCACTGGATCCAGTCCTCACCACTAGTATGTTTTTAGATTTATATATTTTTCGCTCTGGTCATATTAATTTGAAAAGGTAATTCAACGAAAAATAAATGACATTGCTAGAACTTTTATTAAATTCCAATGTTATCTGGCTGTTTAAGAATAATATATTACAACAAATAAACGACCAAACGCATTAAAGTTTCCTGAAACTGTATGCCTGTCGCGATCTACGAAATCCCTAATACCTGCAATCAAGTAATGTACCCTTCGACCAGAAAACACAGTTCAGTAGTTAACTTGTGTCGCGATGTGACCTTACCAATCTAATAAGAATGAATAGTGTACGTGAAATTTTTTAAATCCACAATATTTACATTTCTTCTACTAGAAAGTAGAGGACTCTTGCTTCTTCTGTTACTGAGGATGTTCATTGTCAACGCAAAATGCAGCTGCAAAACGTCAGGATTAAGATGCGATAATGATACTTCGCAATTTCCGACACTCGTACATTTTCTTGAAAACTTTATTATTATGCGTTTGCTCGTTTACTTGTCAACAATTACAAATACACTACCTGTTTTAATAATAATAATTAGTAAAAATCCAAATAACTCTGGAAATACAATAAACCTGTAAAATACACGTATTATACAGGGTGTCGCGAAAGTCACTGGACACTGATGTAAACAAAAGGTTGAATTGATGTCTCATTACGAATACAAACAATTTATAATCAAACAGTTTTCCGTCGTCATTAATACATCTTTTAACTCTTTTTCTAACCTTATAATATATAATGTTTGTAAATCTATCGGACTCAACTTCTAGGTTATTAAGGCTAGTCTACACGACGACTCTAGGTTGCGACACTCGTTGCATGAAATCAATTTTGTGTACCTGGTTTCGTGTATGTCTGTAGACACGGCGCCAATACCATACACTTCAGTTTCGTCGTTTTGTGGGTGCCGTTGTCGCCGTAGAATGAAAGTTTTGGTAGCTGTAACAGTTGGGGCGGAGCTATTGCTTCTCTGTGAGAAGTCTCTGCATAAGACTAAACATAAAAAGAATAAGAATCGTGTTTCGTGTGGGTCAGCTCGGTTGTTCAGCGACCTTCCTGCAAGAAATTGTGGTTGAAGACCCTAGAAGTTATTTTAATCAACTTAGAACGTCACCAGAGCAGTTCACGTTCCTTTGAAACAGAATTAGTAATGCAATAAAGAAACAATATACTGTTAAGCGTGAAGCATTGTTATCAGAACTGAAATTAATTTCATTACATTACGTTTCTTGTCGTGTAGATATACGTCTCTACCTGTACCGTGTTCCCAAATCCACAATTGCCATAGTTCGTTTGTATGGGTATTTTGAATTGAATGTATTTTAGTCTGCAGTTCACTAACCGTCACCCCATCAATATTTAATTAACGAATAATTCCTTGAAGAGCACCAACACGCCGCTGCTTATTCCTACGATTTTCATCGTTGAAATCGCACAAACACCAATGCATCGTATATATACTCAAAAACCGAATTATTTCTGTATTGGTTATAACCTAACCTAAAAACACGCGCAATCAGTATCGCCAAAGTTGGAAGGTGCCGAAACTGTTTAGTTTCGCCAACGAGTTGCGCGAACGCCTGCCGCGCATGCGCACTGGCCATTAGCGCAGTTTCATGAAACCTAGTGTCGTCGTGTAGACTAGCCTTTATACTCGGCGTCAGCTACGAAGGCGGCCCAGTCTTCAGCCATTCTGGGCATCCTCCTCTATTACCGCAATGACAGCCAATCAGGGGCCTAGATAAATCTTTCCTCTTGGGGGGGGGGGGGGAGCCAGAGCTACACGGAGGTGCGCTCACACAGTTGACATCACACTCTAAAACAGACAGTCACGAAACTCAGTAGGGGAAAAAATGCAACCATTTGACAGCTGAAGCGATACTAGCGCTCCAAGCGGCTGGGTAGCAAGCTCAGTAGCAGAAAATGGCACTACCGAAACGAAGAATTTATTATTTTTTATTGCTGTTGTTTATATATTTCCTAGGCATTAAACGTGGTACTGTATTTCGTGGCACATACGAAAACATTATTAAACGAAAATCCCATTTCCTGTTGATGTCAGTTGGTTATAATAACATGCCAGTGCATTGTAATACATACGGCTCACACTCGCACGGTCGTAATCATAACACCCAAAAACGGTTTAAGACAAAAGCGAATTGTAACCTGGTGTTTTTAAGTTCAAAAGCAACTGATTTATAGTTACATAATGTACTGGTACGTAGTTTCACGTTGCACATTTTTTTCTGTAGATTTTGAACCTCTTAATACACGATTTTTACATTCTTAGACACTAAGTGTTACGTCTTATAAAAGCCATTTCGCTTTATTCTTGCTCTGATGGCTTGCATGTGCCGTTACTGTCATGTTTCCATCGTACATACTCCCCAGAAATGTAAAGGTACTGTAAACCTTTAGGAATCTTTTCCTGCTAAAATCTCAGTTTGTCTGTACACGTTAAACTACAGTTAGTTACGTTTTATTTTACATTTTGTAGAAACAAATCCCTGTTAACTTTCGACTATCATTGCTGCATCACCAGTAGTAGACTAGTATGCAAAAATTTGTTTTGACTTCCACAAACCTATCGGTAGACTATAAAAAATACCTTTGAAGAAAAATACTGAGTTAGTTACCTCTCTCTCTCTCTCTCTCTCTCTCTCTCTCTCTCTCTCTCTCTGTGTGTGTGTGTGTGTGTGTGTGTGTGTGTGTGTGTGTGTGTTACAGATTCCATACACCATTAAAATTTAACACACTTTATTCTATCCTACAATGTAAGAGCTTTTCATATTTGAGAAAATGTACATTTTCTTAGTTTTCCTCTAACTACAATTTATCGCGCTGCAATAAGCTCTGAAATGCAGTCGCATTTTAAACGTGTCGTTTGACTCCATATCTAATCCACAATGGTTTCTCGCCCCTCGGTATGTTGTTACGACCCGGCCGCTTGGCAGCGCTGCAGTTAGGGTTGCCAGACCTCCGGGCGCCGCCCGGAGTGCCCGGGTTTGGAATGAATTCTCCGGGTCTACGGGCCAATGACTCTCATCTCCGGGCTTGAATGTAACCTTCATCTTAACATTTTTTACGACGCTTTTTAAGTACTCTGCTCATATAGCGACGATCTACATCGAATTTAACGTAACTTAAACTAAGTACGAACACAACATCCATACCCTAGGGGGGAACTCGAACCTCTGGCGGGAGCAGCCTCGTGCACCGTGGCAAGACGCCTCAGTGCGCTCGGCCATTCCCGGCCGGCTCCTCTCTAGTAATTATGAATAACTTTATATAAATGTCAATTTCTTATTGCAACAAAACGCTACTTTTCTGTTCTTCCTCTGAAAACGTTTCGCTGTTGCGTCGGTAGTAATCGGCTAGCGCATTATTAAGCAAACACTGTTGCGGCAACGTGTCAACTGGCGACGTCTATTATTTGTGTTCGTTCGTTCATTGTTTGTTATCAGTTTACCGGCAATTTTTGGAATACTCGGATCGTGTGTGAACAGACAAGCTTACATTAACTCAGATTAGTGAGTAATAACAGTGAAATGAACAGACGATATCTAAGTTCGTTCCGTGAAGAATGGTTGCAGGAAGAAAATTATAAAGGGTGGCTAAAAAAGTTTATTAGGTATTTGGCGCTCTTCTTGGTGACCAGTTTGCGGAGACTCAAGCGGCAACTCTTCGAAGGCGCAGCTGTTGATGTGAGCAGCTTTGATGCCGATTGTTGATCCACAGCAACTGGCGGCCTAGCCGGTCAGCTGCGGCATGTGAACGCCACCCCTAGCAATGTTCCACCGGGGGATACTTGCTGGGAGGGAGGAGATGATTAGATTATTATTATTATTATTATTATTATTATTATTATTTTTTTTTTTTTTATAATTCACGTATAATCCTGGTTGTGGGGCGGACATGGTCGCAGTTGGGGGGGGGGGGGGGGTGAGTCATTGGCCAAGGGGGGGGGGGAGGGGGGCACGTCTGGTCTCCGGGCCTGCCTCTAGTTCAATCTGGCAACCCTAGCTGCAGTCGCCAGGTTGCAGGAAACTAGCGAGAGTTTCGTGACTCTTTATGTTAGACTCTGGTTGACAAATGCTAAAGCTGTGACGTCGCCCCCCCCCCCTCCGTTCACATGAAACAAGCTTACGATTTTTTTCTTTTCTATGAATTTGGAAAACTTTGTGAATAGTTGATAAAAGAATGAAGCGTTATTGAAAAAAGATTGTAGACATGAAGAGCAGTCTTTTCTGTTATACCTAGAAAATGACGGCGTTCACTTCCCGAAATACTGGCTGTTGTCGATGAAGTTGCCCACCTATATTCCCATAATTATTTGAACACTAGCTTATATACCCGTGCTTCGCAACGGTTGTTGAAGGAGGGCCTATGTGTATCATGGCTTTTAGGGTTCCGGACCTCAGTCAGTAAAAATAGAATCCTTGTTGGATCGCTCTGTCAATAAACTTAGTTGTCCTAGCCAAGATGTCAAATTTAACTAAAAGTCATTGTCCGAAACGATGTATCTTCATAAAGTTTTTGATACGTAAAGTGAAACGTGCCAAAATAAGCAAAGAAATGTCGTTAAGTAATACACAAAGCGAAATCAGTAACACTACATTCAATGTTTGTTGTGTTCGTTGGTATTCGGGGACATGAAACTGCTTAATTCTATGGTTATTCTCTCACAGACGTTCGCTTCCTTGTATTACCCCATACTTATTATGAAGCAGCGGTGTCCATTAGTTATTTGGTGCACTACAGCGCCTCTATCGCTTCTTTGCTGTACTACGTAATCCATACTTCAAGCCTAACCTACATCTAAAACAATTTCCCTATTCCACTTTTATGAAACTAAGTTGCTCCATGCACATCCGTAAAGTAGTTTCGAGATTAGGTATTTCTAATAGATGGACAGAAAGTTACTAAAACACTTAAGATTGCGATGTATCTTTTTTCCGTAATCTGATTTTGATGAAATCATGTCTATATGTTGCTCCAATATTTGCTCAAATTTCCTGTGAAAACAGCATGAAAATGAGTCAGTAGTTTTTTTTAATACGTTTGCAAAACGTGTTAGAAAGAGGCATTATCTTCATGAAAATGATGTAGCTAACATCATACATCAGTTATATTCGCCATTTAAAACATTTATTTCATGGTCATTCATATCTCTGGACAATGGGCTGCCGGCCGCGGTGGCCGAGGAGACTGAGGCACTCCTGTACGGCCACTACGGTCGGGGGTTCGAATCCCCCCCTCGGGCATGGATATTTGTGCCGTCCTAGTTCGTAAGTAGTTCATAAGTAGTTTGTAAGTTTAGGGACTGATGACCCATTAGTTAAGTCCCATAGACTCTACAAACATTTGAACATTTGACAATGGGCTGAGGCATGGAAAGCTGAAATATAATAAGTATTACCTTAATGAAGTAGATATATCACTGAAAACAATTATTATTCTTACGGTTGGCTCTCTTTCCGTTAGATGCGTTATTGTCGCTCCAAGCGTGAGACATAAAACTTCCATAGCAGTTGTACATATACGTTAGACTGTGATCTCAGTATGTAAATATATGGATTAAACATGGCGAGGATTGTATCAGTTTTATATTCATTGCGTTGAATCATATTTCGTAGAACACAGCAACTAAGAAAAAGATTTTCAGAAATATGGTAAACTTGAGAAGTCAAAGAGTAAGTAGTATTTTTAAAGGGTAATAATCCGATCGCTGCGCCGAACATCACATGAACACCCGCAGCACTATCTATTAGTTCTTTGCTGCATTACGCCGTTATTTCCAAGTATGAAATACACCTAAAACTTCAAATTACGATGTCTTTTACTTTCCTGGTCTGATTTTGATAAAATCAAGCCTATATGTTGCCCCAGAATATTCTCTATTTATCTGTGAGACCCCCATGAATGTTCATTTAGTACTTTTGGAACTTACTCTCTACTAATAGATGCATGCGACTACTTTCAGAGAAATATTTAAATTGTGATATCTTACTTTTTCTGATCCTATTTTGTGAAATGTAGCGTTTTTGTAACAGTAAGATACCCTCACGTTTCCTGTGAAAAACCCCTGAAAATTCGTCTATTAGTTTTGGAGATGAAAGAGAAAGATAGACAGGACGGTTGTCGATGTAAAACGTTAAATTGTGATGTTCTTTCCGTGATCCGATTTTTATGAAACTAAAACTATATGTTGTCCCAAGGTTCGCTGAAGTTACCTGTGAAAACCCCTTGCGAATTAGTGGGGTAATTTTGGAGAAGTGGTTTCTAATAGTTGAACATACAGAAACGACGGTCTCTGAAAACACATCGTGATTCTATTTTGATGAAATCATGCCTAGATCCTGAAACAATCTTCGCACATGTTTCCTGTGATAACCACATGAAAATTCATTCAGTAGTTTTGAAGATTGAAGCGAACAGCGACAGGTCTACATTTACAGATTTATTATTAGTATAGATATGTTGTACAGTTGTAAAAATTTTCAGGAATATATTGATTTGTGAAGTGCTGTATGTCGCTAAAATCTGTTGCGAATATGATTAGTAAGTAAAAAAGTAATAGATTAAAACGTGATTCTTGATGGGGCGGTTTTCCATGTACTACTCTTTACGTCAACATATCTCATGAACTACGTGTCGTACTGTGATACTATTTCGAACGTACATTCAGCTTGAAGTGTTTATTCTGTCTGTATAATTTCCTGCAAGTACAATTGGTAGTGTAGAAATTATAAATTGTAACGTTATACCGAATGCCATAGTTCTGCTCCATGAACAGCGGAAAAGTAGTGAGCGAGAAACTTTTTTCATTTCATTATTTTGATGTGGTTGTCTGCGACAAAAAGTTTAATAAAGGTTTGAAATTATGTTTAAAGTTTGTTGCAAGTCGCCAAGTACTATGATTCTGATGTAGTGTATTTATAAAATATCGTCGCATTATCTAGCAGGTTTTTTTTTTTTTTTTTTTTTTTTTTTTTTTTTTTTTTTTTTTTTTGCGATTCCTGTTGTTCATGACGTTATATCTCCTGAACCATGTGTCGTACGTGGTTTGTACTCCTTCAGCAGTTGTTACCTGATGTACGAAACATGTGTACCAAATTTGATTGAAATGGGTGTAGTGGTTTAAGAGAAAATGTGCAGTATTGTCGTTTGAGGCAGCAGTTTTTCGCGTATCTCATAGTTTATGACGTCATATCTCCTTACGTATGTGTCGTAGGTGATTCTTAACCTGCTATTACCTGATATTAAGGAACATGTGTACTACGTTTGGTTGAAATCTGTCCAGTAGTTTAGGAGGAGATGTGGAACATACATACATACATACACACATACAGCTTATTTTATAAAATGTAAGATAAGATGCAGGTAAGCCCAATTTTCAGAACAAAAGTAATCACTGCAGGGATTAGTAATTTAGAAATACCTTTCGCACTACCACATCTGGCTCAAGTCATAAGTTGTCAGCAATCAAAAAAATCGGAAGCCTTCAGACAAATAACATATAGGGGAGACCAGGGAAATGACGCCACCAGTATTTTTACCATACAAAAAGTGTGTCTTTTTCGTACAGAATAATACCACAGCGTAGCCGGCTAATACTACTTTAGTATAATTTTTTCAGCCATGTATTTTGTTACGTTTTACTATTAAAAATATATTGTGAAAGTATACGCAGTGGCGCCAGTACACTGGGTTACGGGGTAATGACGCCAAACATTTGAAAATCAAGGATAAACCTGCACGATGAATGAGTAGTAGTAAATAAGTACTACAACTGTACTAATTTATACTTATCACTCTACTGTATTAGACATTTAGAAGGCATCAAGTACTAGTAGATGTAAAATTGGAATGAAAGTAGCTTTTATAATTTAGACTCGATTAAGACACCGCAAAAGTCAGAAAAAACAGTTTTTGTAACTTCAAAACTACTACATTGTGCAAGCGCCCATTTCACGAAATTTATGCATCTGTATTACACTTCATTTTGCCTAAATTCCCCACTATGGCGTATTTGCCCCAGTTGCAAAATACGGGTAAGAACGTCCATTTGAAGCCTAAGATTTTGCTACTCAATTATGTTAGAGACACGAAATCGAAGGTAAATATTTACAGATTACGTTAATACGAGTATTAAAGAGCGCTGACAGCCAATAGACGTACTTATTTTAAAAAAAAAATACGAACTCGAAAATTAGATTAAAAAAAAAAAAAAAGATGTTCAAATGTTTGTTAAGCTTATGGGACTTAACTACGGGGTCATCAGTCCCTAAACTTACAAATTACTTATGAACTACTTACGAACTAGGACGGCACAAATATCCATGCCCGAGGGGGGATTCGAACCCCCAACCTTAGTGGCCGTGCTGACCGTGACTGGAGCGCCTCAGTCACCTCGGCCACCGCGGCCGGCGAAAATTAGATCCAAAGCGTCGAAACTAACAATTCCTTTCAAACGATTAATATCTGTCAAAAGAGGGTTAATTTAATCTGCCTGCTATAGAATGCTGCCACTTTAGGCATGCGTGCAGAATCTGTCGTATAAATTATACACGGAAGTAATAAGGTTGTGATGTCATACATTTGTTCTCGTTTAGGCGGGTATTACACTGTAAAAGAGCTTTGACAAAGATCTTTTAACAAAGCTCTTTGGTCAAATCAGTGTAATGTAATAGGTTATCTTTTATAAAAGATATTTGATAAAAGATAGCGGGAGAGCCTAGCTTTTATAAAAGTTCGCCATTGTATACATGCGTCTTTCCTTGCTTTGACGCCTTTAAACCTACAAATTAACGTCAAAGTGTATTTGTTGTGTCGCTACTGCCACAGTGATCATTTCGAAGTGAGAAGTGTACGAAATATTTCTTAATACAAAGCGCATTTACTAAAATATACGGTTAGAATCGTATAAAGAAAAAGCTACTGCTGTAAGTTGTATTCAAAGTGACTTACTGTGGATGATGATAGGGAAGAAATTATATGGATCAAAGTATATACGGAGACGCATAAGTGAAATAAATGTTTTTATTTGTACTCTAACCTAACCTCGTCCTCCTAAAGTGATTTACATTTTGGTTCACTTATGTCTGGAACAATACGTGAAATCTTAGGCCTACACTGCAGGATTCGTGTATTTTACTGCCTGCTGGAATAGATTTTGTATCACGATGCTTTTTGACATTTAACCACAAGTCCAGGTATTTATACGGATATTTTATGTTTCGGAAAATTAGGCATAATAAATGTGAGACTGCAGTAAACTATAAAAATGTCTCTCGGACCGCATAATCCGCAATGAAGTATAACATGAAACTACGAAAATATTCTCTCTTCTTATTATGATAAAGTGTCTAACGAGGTTATGTTTAGCATGACACACGTTAAATTATTTCAATGTTTCATTATTTACCCATTGACACAGGTTTAGGGCTACCTGAAACATCGATTATGATGAAGTATTTATAAATATGTGGGTGAATTAAAATGTTTGTACACACGTTCTAGCACTGTAGTACATTTGTGCGAGCACTTTCCGTATTTTCCCCTCGCTATTCACGGTTTTACTTAAAATTGTTCCCATTTTTTGATCTTTTGCAGTGGATGCACTCCCGAGCAACAATATATTACGTACTATAATAGAGACGATTGACTATTTTGGAGTCTTTTCTGAGCAACTATGACGATACATTTTACGCTAGTGTAAAGTCCTCCTGTGAAGTAGTTTCGTCAAAGATCTTGGATAAAATCCTTTACAAAGATCTTTTACAGTGTAATGCAGGCCCAAATCACAGTCGTTAAAAATATATATATTTGTCTGTGTCACTTACAAGTTTGCTGCGCTACTGTAGTAATAAAGTTAGTAGATCACTGCGTTGGTAGCAGTAGTAAACATAAGACACGGTGGCCTTCGTTATACGCTATGCAAGCCTCGTGCGGTACTTTATGATTGGCAAGATTTACAGTAGTGAAAGTTGCGCTCGGCACTTGCCTAGGCCTCACGAAGGCCACCAATAAGACACTCGAGGCAAAGTGTCCCGACAACAAGTAAGAAGACAAAGCTCAACTAAGCATCGATTACAACTTACAGACACCCTGGTATCTCTGTTTGTTGGCAAAGTTTTCAGTCTAACTCCAATATTCATTACACAAATTATTGTCAATTTTTAATTTTAGCACAAGAGACAATAAAAAGGGTTCTGGGGGGGGGGGTTGACCCCCCTCGTCCTCCTCCTTATCTACGCCCCTGGCTACAAATAATATTCCAGAATGAATCTTTCACTCTGCAGCGGAGTGTGCGCTGAAATGAAACTTCCTGGCAGATTAAAATTGTGTGCCGGAACCGGGACTCGAACCTGAGACCTTTGCCTTTCGCGGGCAAGCGCACTACCGACTGTGCTATCCCGACACGACTCACGATGCCGCCTCACAACTTTACTTCCGCCAGTACCTCACCTCCTACTTTCCAAACTTCAGAGAAGCTCTCCTGCGAACCATGCAAGACTAGCACTACTGGTGGAGACATGGCTTAGCCACAGCCTAAGGGATGTTTCCAGAATGAATCTTTCAGTCTGCAGCGGAGTGTGCGCTGATATGAAACTTCCTGGCAGATTAAAATTGTGTGCCGGATCCGGGACTCGAACCTGGGAACTTTGCCTTTCGCGGGCAAGTGCTCTACCGACTGAGCTATCCCGACACGACTCACGATGCCGCCTCACAACTTTACTTCCGCCAGTACCTCGCCTCCTACTTTCAAAACTTCACAGAAGCTCTCCTGCGAACCATGCAAGACTAGCACACCTGGTGGAGACATGGCTTAGCCACAGCCTAAGGGATGTTTCCAGAATGAATATTTCACTCTGCAGCGGAGTGTGCGCTGATATGAAACTTCCTGGCAGATTAAAATTGTGTGCCGGAACCGGGACTCGAACCTGGGACCTTTGCCTATCGCGGGCAAGCGCACTACCGACTGTGCTATCCCGACACGACTCACGATGCCGCCTCACAACTTTACTTCCGCCAGTACCTCGCCTCCTACTTTCAAAACTTCACAGAAGCTCTCCTGCGAACCATGCAAGACTAGCACTCCTGGAAGAAAGGATATGGTGGAGACATGGCTTAGCCACAGCCTAAGGGATGTTACCAGAATGAATCTTCCAGTCTGCAGCGGAGTGTGCGCTGATATGAAACTTCCTGGCAGATTAAAATTGTGTGCCGGAACCGGGACTCGAACCTGGGAACTTTGCCTTTCGCGGGCAAGTGCTCTACCGACTGAGCTATCCCGACACGACTCACGATGCCGCCTCACAACTTTACTTCCGCCAGTACCTCGCCTCCTACTTTCCAAACTTCACAGAAGCTCTCCTGCGAACCATGCAAGACTAGCACACCTGGTGGAGACATGGCTTAGCCACAGCCTAAGGGATGTTTCCAGAATGAATATTTCACTCTGCAGCGGAGTGTGCGCTGATATGAAACTTCCTGGCAGATTAAAATTGTGTGCCGGAACCGGGACTCGAACCTGGGACTTTTGCCTTTCGCGGGCAAGCGCACTACCGACTGTGCTATCCCGACACGACTCACGATGCCGCCTCACAACTTTACTTCCGCCAGTACCTCGCCTCCTACTTTCAAAACTTCACAGAAGCTCTCCTGCGAACCATGCAAGACTAGCACTTCTGGTGGAGACATGGCTTAGCCACAGCCTAAGGGATGTTTCCAGAATGAATATTTCACTCTGCAGCGGAGTGTGCGCTGATATGAAACTTCCTGGCAGATTAAAATTGTGTGCCGGAACCGGGACTCAAACCTAGGACCTTTGTCGTTCGCGGGCAATTGCTCTACCGACTGAGCTATCCCGACACGACTCACGATGCCGCCTCACAATTTTGCTTCCGCCAGTACCTCGGCTCCTACTTTCCAAACTTCACAGAAGCTCTCCTGCGAACCATGCAAGACTAGCACTCCTGGAAGAAAGGATATGGTGGAGACATGGCTTAGCCACAGCCTAAGGGATGTTACCAGAATGAATCTTTCAGTCTGCAGCGGAGTGTGCGCTGATATGAAAATTCCTGGCAGATTAAAATTGTGTGCCGGAACCGGGACTCGAACCTGGGAACTTTGCCTTTCGCGGGCAAGTGCTCTACCGACTGAGCTATCCCGACACGACTCACGATGCCGCCTCACAACTTTACTTCCGCCAGTACCTCGCCTCCTACTTTCCATACTTCACAGAAGCTCTCCTGCGAACCATGCAAGACTAGCACTCCTGGAAGAAAGGATATGGTGGAGACATGGCTTAGCCACAGCCTAAGGGATGTTACCAGAATGAATCTTTCAGTCTGCAGCGGAGTGTGCGCTGATATGAAACTTCCTGGCAGATTAAAATTGTGTGCCGGATCCGGGACTCGAACCTGGGAACTTTGCCTTTCGCGGGCAAGTGCTCTACCGACTGAGCTATCCCGACACGACTCACGATGCCGCCTCACAACTTTACTTCCGCCAGTACCTCGCCTCCTACTTTCCAAACTTCACAGAAGCTCTCCTGCGAACCATGCAAGACTAGCACACCTGGTGGAGACATGGCTTAGCCACAGCCTAAGGGATGTTTCCAGAATGAATATTTCACTCTGCAGCGGAGTGTGCGCTGATATGAAACTTCCTGGCAGATTAAAATTGTGTGCCGGAACCGGGACTCGAACCTGGGACCTTTGCCTATCGCGGGCAAGCGCACTACCGACTGTGCTATCCCGACACGACTCACGATGCCGCCTCACAACTTTACTTCCGCCAGTACCTCGCCTCCTACTTTCAAAACTTCACAGAAGCTCTCCTGCGAACCATGCAAGACTAGCACTCCTGGTGGAGACATGGCTTAGCCACAGCCTAAGGGATGTTTCCAGAATGAATATTTCACTCTGCAGCGGAGTGTGCGCTGATATGAAACTTCCTGGCAGATTAAAATTGTGTGCCGGAACCGGGACTCAAACCTGGGACCTTTGTCGTTCGCGGGCAAGTGCTCTACCGACTGAGCTATCCCGACACGACTCACGATGCCGCCTCACAATTTTGCTTCCGCCAGTACCTCGCCTCCTACTTTCCAAACTTCACAGAAGCTCTCCTGCGAACCATGCAAGACTAGCACTCCTGGAAGAAAGGATATGGTGGAGACATGGCTTAGCCACAGCCTAAGGGATGTTACCAGAATGAATCTTTCAGTCTGCAGCGGAGTGTGCGCTGATATGAAACTTCCTGGCAGATTAGAATTGTGTGCCGGAACCGGGACTCGAACCTGGGAACTTTGCCTTTCGCGGGCAAGTGCTCTACCGACTGAGCTATCCCGACACGACTCACGATGCCGCCTCACAACTTTACTTCCGCCAGTACCTCGCCTCCTACTTTCCAAACTTCACAGAAGCTCTCCTGCGAACCATGCAAGACTAGCACACCTGGTGGAGACATGGCTTAGCCACAGCCTAAGGGATGTTTCCAGAATGAATATTTCACTCTGCAGCGGAGTGTGCGCTGATATGAAACTTCCTGGCAGATTAAAATTGTGTGCCGGAACCGGGACTCGAACCTGGGACCTTTGCCTTTCGCGGGCAAGCGCACTACCGACTGTGCTATCCCGACACGACTCACGATGCCGCCTCACAACTTTACTTCCGCCAGTACCTCGCCTCCTACTTTCAAAACTTCACAGAAGCTCTCCTGCGAACCATGCAAGACTAGCACTCCTGGTGGAGACATGGCTTAGCCACAGCCTAAGGGATGTTTCCAGAATGAATATTTCACTCTGCAGCGGAGTGTGCGCTGATATGAAACTTCCTGGCAGATTAAAATTGTGTGCCGGAACCGGGACTCAAACCTGGGACCTTTGTCGTTCGCGGGCAAGTGCTCTACCGACTGAGCTATCCCGACACGTCTCACGATGCCGCCTCACAATTTTGCTTCCGCCAGTACCTCACCTCCTACTTTCAAAACTTCACAGAAGCTTTCCTGTGAACCATGCAAGACTAGCACTACTTACGGTAGTGCGCTTGCCCGCGAAAGGCAAAGGTCCCAGGTTCGAGTCCCAGTTCCGGCACACAGTTTTAATCTGCCAGGAAGTTTCACCAGTAATATTAATTGTGTAGGCGCGTGGCTTGCCGCTAGTGACGCAATGCTTCTCCCTAGTGCACCTGGATATAGACGGGCATGCGCATCAATTTCTGCTATAGCCGCCATTTTTGTTCCAAGCGGTGATAGCGTGAGTTTGTGAAAAGCCGAGTTTTTCCGCTGTTATTACTTTGGATATCGCTTGCTTAATTTCTAATACACATACGAAGAAGAAAATATGTATTTGGATTAAAAATTGATACCCTCGTAATACATTATTGTAATATGGTTTGACAAATTCTTAAGTATGTTTTCTGGCATTTTCCCACCTGGGTGTGTATTGTGAGCAATTTTAACGCATTCGAAAGCTCAATTTTACGCGATACCAGATGCACTACCAAATCTGTGCTTTATTTTAGTTTAATACATTCCATGCTCAAAAATCAAGCAAATGTATCGACTGTCATCAAAGACGAAGGTAATGCATTTTCGCGAGTTATAGTTTCAAAACACTTTTCAGCTAATGGAATTTCAACAGCTATCAGGGCTTTAATAAAATTCTGTTTGTGATAAAATTGGTCAATTTTACTTACGACTGCGTAGAGTGCTGATGTTGGCAACGACCTTTGAATGTTCTTTTAAAACTCGAACAGCTAGAATTAGAGAAAATAGTTTTTCATATTTACCAACTTCTTGCATTTACCCTTGTCTGCTCAGTAAATTAATTATCCTCGTAAAGCGAACATTTTGTTGCAAACATTAGGAAACTACGCTGCCGATGCAGTAACTAAAATTAGCATCGCTGTATCTGTAACTAAAATTAACATCGCAGTAGGTTCACATCGTTACGAGCCACATGAGCGATTATAACTAGTAAAAAACAGTGTGCATCATTTGAAAGTAATTAGTGTTGTCATTGTCTAAATGTTGATATTGTTTGTTATCTCCCAAGTATATATAAATAATCGTCTGTAACAGTAGTTCGTAGCTTCGGAACCTTCGCTGAAAAGGACACATACGGAAACCTGTCGTTTACAACGTGTAGAAATTGTGCATAACTACAAGAATTAAAGTTCAGGGAGAAGAATTAAAAACATTGCGTTTTGCCGACGACGTAGTAATTCTGTCAGATACAGCAAAGGACCTGGAAGAGCAATTGAACGGAATGGACAGTGTGCTGAAAGGAGCATATAAGATGAACATTAACAAGAGCAAAACTAGGGTAATGGAGTGCAGTGCAAGAAAATCAGGTGATGCTGAAGGAATTACATTGGGAAACTAAGCAATAAAGGAGGTAGATGAGTTTTATTTCTTCGGCAGTAAAATAACAAATGATGGTCGCAGTACAGAGGATATAAAGTGCAGAATGGCAATGGGTAGAAAAGCGTTCTTGAAAAAGAGAAATTTGTTAACATCGAATATTGATTTAAGCCTAAGGAAGTCCTTTCTGAAGGCATTTGTATGGAGTGTTGCCTTGTATGGGAGTGAAACATGGACGATAAACAGTGTGGATAGGAAGAGGATTGAGGCTTTTGAAATGCGGTGCTACAGAAGAATGCTGAAGATTAGGTGGGTGGATCGCGTAACTAATGAGGAGGTACTGAACAGAATTGGGGAGAAAAGAAATTTCTGGCATACCTTGACTAAAAGAAGGGATAGATTCGTAGGACACATTCGTAGACATCAAGGAATTGTGAATTTAGCTTTGGAGGAAAGTGTGTGGGGTGAAAACCGCAGAGGAAGACCAAGAGATGGATGCAGTAAGCAGATTCAGACAGATGTAGGTTGCCGTTCTTATGTGGAGATGAAGTGGCTTGCTCAGGATAGAGTAGGGCGGAGAGCTGCATCAAACCAGTCTCCGGACTGAAGACCACAACAACAAACGCATAGTTTTCATGAACTTGTCAGACGACAGTTTATTAACGATATTTTACGCCCTTTAGGATCCATTGTAAACGAAAAAACACGAAAACCATTTTCTGAACGATTAGAACAATTCGAAGCTGCACAGCCCACCATGCTGAAAGCGTACGACTGCCAATTCTACGATCGCGCATCGAACCGAAGGAACAAAAATGGCGGATGCGCATGGCTGTCTATATCTAGGTGCCCTACTTCTCCCGCAGGCGCACTGCTGGCACTCGGCTGTAGCTCCTCCAAAAATGTTCAAATGTTTGTAGAACGTATGGGACTTAACTACGGGGTCATCAGTCCCTAAGCTTACAAACTACTTATGAACTAGCTAACACTAAGGACGGCACACATATCCATGCCCGAGGGGGATTCGAACCCCCGACCGTAGTGGCCGTGCAGACCGTGACTGGAGCGCCTCAGTTCCCTCGGCCACCGCGGCCGGCGTAGCTCCTCCCCTCCACACTTTTCCTATCGCTCAGCCTCTGTGCGCGGAAGCGCCTTCTTATATGACGCGAGGCATAGGCGCCGACTTTTGAAAACCATGGGGCATGCTCAGTAGCGTATCCAAGGGGGGGGGGGGGGTTGCCGCCTCAGCCCCTCCCCCCCCCCCCCGCCCTCCAACAGGTATTTCTAATATTCACAGTCAGTCACCTAACATTACCGCTGGATATTTTTCGTAAACCACATCAAATACTGACGAACCGATTCCACAGACCGAACGTGAGGAGAGGGGCTAGTGTAACTGGTTGATACAAACCATAAAAAAATGCACAAACCTACCTTTTTATTTAAATGGAACCCCGTTAGCTTTGTAAGCACGTCTGAACATATAAACAAATACGTAATCAGTGGCGTTTGCTGCATTCTTCTAGATAAGCTTAAGTATTGTGGTATGAGTGGGAAAGTGCACAAATGGTTTAAATCATACCTAACTGGAAGAGTTCAGAAAGTTGATGTAAGTAATTCACATAATATACAAAAAACAGCCGAGTCCTCAAACTGAGGAACTATCAAGCATGGGGTGCCACAGGGTTCGGTACTGGGACCTTTGCTGTTCTTAATATATATTAATGATTTGCCTTTCTATATTCATAAAGATGCCAAGCTAGTTCTCTTTGCTGATTTGATACAAGTATCGCTATCACACCCGAATCACAGGTATTAACTCATGAAATTGTCAATGAAGTATTTCAGAGAATTATTAGGCGGTTCTCTGTAAATGGAATCTCTTTAAATTTGGAAAAAACACAGTATATTCAGTTTCACACAATAAATGGCATCACACCATTAATTAATATTGACTTCAACCAGAAATCTATAGCTAAGGTAGAATATTCAAAATTTTTAGGTTTATGAATTGATGAGGGGTTGAATTGGAAGAAACACATTGAAGACCTGCTGAAACGTTTGAGCTCAGCTACTTATGCTATTAGAGTGATTGCAAACTTTGGTGATGTACAACTCAGTAAACTAGCATACTACGCCTATTTTCATTCTCTGCTTTCTTATGGCATCATATTCTGGGGTATTTCATCATTTAGTAAGAAAGTATTCATTGCCCAAAAGCAGGTCATCAGAATAATTGCTGGAGCCACCCAAGATCATCATGCAGACATTTATTTAAGGATCTAGGAATCTTCACAGTAGCTTCACAATATATATATTCACTTATGAAATTTGTTATTAACAATCCAACTGAATTCAAATGTAACAGCAGTGTGCATAGCTACAACACTAGGAGAAAGGGTTACATACACTATTCAAGGTTAAAGTTAGCTCTGTCACAAAAAGGGGTTAATTATTCTGCCACAAAAGTCTTTGGTCACTTACGAAAAAGTATCAAAATTCTGACAGATAGCCTGCTAGCATTTAAAAATAAATTCAGAGAAATTCCGAATGGCAATTCCTTCTACACATTAGATGAATTTCTAGATAAAAGTTAGTACTTTAGGGGAAAAATTAAAAAAAAAAAAAAAATTAAAAAAAATTGAGTGTCATGTAATATTAGGTATTGACATGTTTCATTTAACTGACACGTTCCACATCATTACGAAGTGTCAAATTCATGATCTATGGAACAAGTATTAATCTAATCTAATCATTGTAAAGTGTTAATTACATCCGGAGATATTGTAACCTAAAGTACCACTCCTCCGCTGTTCGATCGTGTGTATCGGAGAACACCGAATTGAGTAGGGATCCAAAGGGAACGATGATGTACCTTAGGTACAGAAGAGACTAGAACAGCACATTGCGTCCACATGCTAACACCTTTATTGGTCTTTTTCACTGACGCACATGTACATTACCGTGAGGGGTGAGATACACGTACATACGTGGTTTCCGTTTTCAATTACGGAGTGGAATAGAGTGTGTCCCGACATGTCAGGCCAATACATGTTCAAAGTGGTGGCCATCATTTGCTGGACACAATTGCAATCTATGGCGTAATGAATGTCGTACACGCCGCAATACATGTGGTGTAATGATGCCGCAGGCTGCCACAGTACGTTGTTTGATATTCTCTGGGGTTGTAGACATATCACGGTACATATTCTCCTTTAACATAACCCACAGAAAGAAGTCCAAAGGTGTAAGATCAGGAGAACGGTCTGGCCAATTTATGCGTCCTCCACGTCATATGAAACGCCCTCGAACATCCTGTCAAGGGTCAGCCTAGTGTTAATTGCGGAATGTGCAGGTGCACCATCATGCTGATACCACATACGTCGACGCGTTTCCAGTGGGACATTTTCGAGCAACGTTGGCAGATCATGTCTCTGCAGATGCTGCTCGCCGACCGTGGCCCATGTTTGCTACAACACGCAACTGAACGTCGGAAGTTTCAAGCGTCAACTTTAGGTTACAATATCTCCGGATGTAATTAACATTTTACAATTCAACAAACAGCACTGATTACGTATTTGTTTATATGTTCAGATGTGCTAACAAAACTAACGGAGTTCCATTAAAAAACGTAGGTGTTAAAAAACATACTTCCGTGCATTTTTATGGTTTTTATTAACCAATTACACTAGCCCCTCTCCTCGCGTTCGGTCTGTGGAATCGGTTGGTCAGTATTTGATGTGGTTTACGAAATATATCCAGCGGTATTATTAGGTGACTCAACCTGTATCTATGTTTCTGTTAACGTCAACAGTTTTCCAATTCCAAATACAGAGGTAAGTTTAAAGTAATGATTTTATTTTTATTTTAGTAGTATTTCTTCTTTTTTGCGTCACCTGGTGCTAATTGACTAATTTTTTAATACAGTAATTTCAATTTTTCGTTTTCACGCATTGACCTACACATCAAACAATAAACTCTGTCATCTTTTTCGTCATACTGAATCCATGTATATATGTTTACCCAATGTATTTGAAAAGTCCTTCCCTTGCGGCTACCACATTCAGTGCAGGAATCACTTTTGTTGGAATTAACAGAAACAGTAAAAGATAATTCATTTTCGCAAGATGCTGCAGATGGATCACTTTGACTGCTACACGCTGTCGATTCGATAGCTCCGTCACTATCACGATTATCAGTGGAAGTCCTTTTGTATTTCACTATATACTAATCCATTTTAACGATTTTCACTCGCAAGACATTAAGACGTAGGCCTAATTCCAAACACAGGTGATACAGGTGAAACAGAACAGGAACTAAGATCCGAATAATCATAACGTGTAGGCTTTCACGGCCGGCGTCTTCAGTAATTAAAACTTCCGGGCTGAGGGGCCGTGGTCGAACAGTAGAAATTTCTTCCCCTGACGTTTCGTTGCCGGCTGCGGGCAACATCTTCTGAGGTGAGTCGACGACTGGCTGCAGGGCCGTGGAGATCCTGCATATATAGAGGGCATAGAGGGCGCCACCACTCGTCACGTGATGTCAACAGTAAAACTATCTCTGGCTGGCGTCATTACTCACGATCGAAGGTAATCGATTGTCACATCTTTGGTACAAAGCAGACCGCCATATCTTGTCTAACTTCAAGCCTTCTTCCTTCCTGTCTTCCTGTTAAATTATTGTGGTGTTTAAAAATCTCTATAGCCTCTCTATTCATACGTGCATAATAATGCGATGTCTTAGCTAGCACGCTTGTCTCACTAAATTTTATTTTGTGGTCACCGTTTTCAAAAACATGTACCGCTACGGCCGATTTGTCTGTGTGTCCCAGTCGACAGTTCCTTTTGTGTTCAGTTAGGCGAGTATTGATACTTCTTTTTGTTGTTCCAATATAAACCTTCCCACAACTACATGGAATCTTATACACACATGGAGTAGCCAAAGGGTGTCGCGCATCTTTCGTTGATCGTAAGCATTCACTGATCTTTTTGGTGGGTTTGAATATTGCTTCAACTCTAAATTTGGCCAGTACTTTCCCAATGCGGTCCGTGATATTGTGAATGAATGAGAGAAACACTTTCCCCGCCAAAGGTTGTTGTTGGACGTTAGCAGAGATTTGTTTTCTGGGCTGGAGTGCTCGATCTATCTCCTTATCACTGTATCCGATTTTCTGAAATGCGGTTCGTAAACGATCGAGTTCCTCTTGCAAATAAGCTGGCTCACAGATTTTATTAGCCCTGTCCACTAATGTTTTAATAACACCTCTCTTCTGCCTGGGATGATGATTCGAATCTTTGTGAAGGTACCGATCGGTGTGCGTATCTTTTCTATATACTTTATGACCCAGAGTCCCATCTGCACGTTTAATCACTGTAACGTCCAAAAAATTTATCTGTCCATCAATCTCCGTCTCCATGGTAAATTTTAAGTGCTACAATCGGTCTCAGAGGGATATCGATTTTGTGCACCTTAGGTACCGATTGTAAGTGCTATTGGATCCCCTACTCAAGAGTTGGCTAGACATCTTGCCACCTTGCTACAACCGATTATTGGGAAAACTGGTCATCACATTAAAAACTCTATGCACTTTATCGAAAAACTGAAGGAGATTACTGTCAGCCCTGGTGATATTCTTGTCAGCTTTGACGTGATTTCCCTGTTCACCATGGTTCCTGTCAACGAAGCTCTGGCTTACATATCTGACTTGTTTCCCACTGATATTGTAGATCTGTTTCGACATTGCCTATCCACGACTTATTTTCAATATGATAATGAATTCTATGAACAAATCGATGGAGTGGCAATGGGTAGCCCTCTAAGTCCAGCGGTTGCGAATATTTTTATGGAATTTTTTGAACTACAGGCACTGCAGTCGGCCAGAAAGAGCCCTTTGAAGTGGTATCGGTATGTGGATGATACATTTGTGATCTGGAATCACGGGGAAGAGGAACTGAACTGTTTCTTAAAGCGTTTGAATAGTATCAACGCGAGATTGATGGACAGATAAATTTTTTGGACGTTACAGTGATTAAACGTGCAGATGGGACTCTGGGTCATAAAGTATATAGAAAAGATACGCACACCGATCGGTATCTTCACAAAGATTCGAATCATCATCCCAGGCAGAAGAGAGGTGTTATTAAAACATTAGTGGACAGGGCTAATAAAATCTGTGAGCCAGCTTATTTGCAAGAGGAACTCGATCATTTACGAACCGCATTTCAGAAAAACGGATACAGTGATAAGGAGATAGATCGAGCACTCCAGCCCAGAAGACAAATCTCTGCTAACGTCCAACAACAACCTTTGGCGGGGAAAGTGTTTCTCTCATTCATTCACAATATCACGGACCGCATTGGGAAAGTACTGGCCAAATTTAGAGTTGAAGCAATATTCAAACCCACCAAAAAGATCAGTGAATGCTTACAATCAACGAAAGATGCGCGACACCCTTTGGCTACTCCATGTGTGTATAAGATTCCATGTAGTTGTGGGAAGGTTTATATTGGAACAACAAAAAGAAGTATCAATACTCGCCTAACTGAACACAAAAGGAACTGTCGACTGGGACACACAGACAAATCGGCTGTAGCGGAACATGTTTTCGAAAACGGTGACCACAAAATAAAATTTAGTGAGACAAGCGTGCTAGCTAAGACATCGCATTATTATGCACGTATGAATAGAGAGGCTATAAGGATTTTTAAACACCACAATAATTTAACAGGAAGGAAGAAGGCTTGAAGTTAGACAAGATATGGCGGTCTGCTTTGTACCAAAGACGTGACAATCGATTACCTTCGATCGAGAGTAATGACGCCAGCCAGAGATAGTTTTACTGTTGACATCACGTGACGAGTGGTGGCGCCCTCTATGCGCTCTATATATGCAGGAACTCCACGGCCCAGCAGCCAGTCGTCGACTCACCTCAGAAGATGTTGCCCGCAGCCGGCAACGAAACGTCAGGGGAAGAAATTTCTACTGTTCGACCACGGCCTCTCAGTCCGGAAGTTTTAATTACTAAGATCCGAATACTTCGTTCAATTGTTGACAACAAACTGTTGAAGCCTGAAAATTGAAATTCAGAAAAAAAATTAAAATCTCTCACTAGCTGTTTCGTTTCGTCATTTTTGTAGAGCTGGCAATTAAAACACAAAGACCTTCGCAAGTTGTTAGGACTATCTATTTACATAATGTTTTACCTCTTCGCAGCAGATATGTCGGCTCACTGATAACGTACGTGGTTGTCAAAAGGTTATGTTAACAAGCGGCTGATTTAACAAGCGGCATTCCATTAACATGTGGACTATTTTAATAAAAGGTCACTTCATTCACATGTCAACGTGAATTTTAATGCCTACGAAATCAGTTAGTTCTTTGTTTTAAGATAACCTGAGCATACCCACTCAAATTTTGGGGTATGCTTCAGCGATCGAGCATACCCGTAGTCGGCGCCTATAACGCGAGGTATAGTCCGTAGCTTACAAACTACTTAAACTAACCTAAGGAAAAACACATATCCCAAGAGCTAGGGGGGACTCGAACCCCCAACGGCGAGCAGCCGCGAGCACCGCAGCACGGCACTCCAGTACGCACGCCTAATCCGCCGCGGCTTTCTAACATTGTTACATACTCTACGGCATAGTGTGGCCGTCACATCATGAAATGGGTCGCGTATGTAGTCAAGACGGTAGTGTTGATCTAAAGTGTTTTACTCATTCATTAACAACAGCACTAATACCACTTTTATAAAATGCTTTTAACGCAAAAGTCCTTTCTTCTTTCTTCGACATCATGACACTGAGAAACCACGTCTCAACAGAGTGCTCACTCAACTATTTACTAGATTGATTATAGTGTTTCTTTTGTCCTTGGATTGTATACCAACTTGCAACGCTTAATTATCAGCATTTAGAAATATCTTAATGTGTTAATACTTCCTACAGCAGTACGTCTTGCTGTTACTTTTTCTTTTAACCAACAGCTCAGTGACTTTTGAGCGAGCCTGTATATACGAAATAATACGGCCAGCATAAAACAGGAACGCTGAAGAGATTTGGACCGATCGATCCACCACTTCCGGACTTTGCACGCTGACCAGATGAGCGTCGCCATCTCATGCTTAACGTCGCAACGAACCGATACATACTCGACGCGCAAAACTTCTCTCAGTATTTTCTTAAAAGTTCAGATTAGAGTCCGACCGAAACATGATTTGTGGCCGAAACCTAAACTTGCGTATATTTACGTTACGTCACAAATCACTAGTTTTTCTGCTTTTTTCAAGATCCCCACCCTTTACTAATCCTTCCTGAGTGTGTGCAAGCCTAATCAGGAGTCCGTAGAAGATCGACGGTACTTGTATTAAAGTGTCTCCAAGCTGGATTCTTTTCTCCTCGTTCTGACATTTTCTACCTAAAAAACAAAAACTAAAGGAAGTGAGACAATAAATAAATTTAACTCGATACAGTGGAGTCTCGGTATTTCGAGTCTCGTAATTACGAGAGTACCGTAAATACGAGCGTCGTAATTACGAGCGTCATAAAACAAAACAACAACTGCTGGTACATTCTGTCTTCACAGAAACAGGCACTACTCCATTATAACGTGAAGTAAGTAGTGAAAAGACTCTGGCGCTCCCCAGGGAAGCGTTATAGGGCCCGTACTCTTCTTCGTGTTTATAAACGACTTAGGAGACAATCTGAATAGCTCCCTTAGACTATTCGCGGAAGATGCTGTCGTTTATCGGTGAGTGAACTCAACAGAGGGTCAAGAGCAACTGCAAAGCGATTTAGACAAAATTTCTACATGGTGCGAAAATTGGCAATTAACACTAAATAATGAAAAGTGTGAAGCAATATACATGACCACTAAAAGAAATCCGCTGAACTTCAATTACATGATAAATCAGACAAACCTTAAGGTCGTAAATTCTTCAAATACGTAGGAGTTACAATAACGAACAACTTAGACTGGAGAGAACACACAGAAAATATTGTGGGGCGGGCGAACCAAAGGTTACGTTTCATCGGCGGAACGCTTTGAAGATGCACCAGCTCCACCAAAGAGACTGGCTACATCACACTTGTGCGTCCTCTCCTGGAGTACTGTTGCCCCTTGTGGGACCCTCACCAGGTGGGACTGACGGAAGATATTGAGAAGGTTCAGAGAAGGGCAGCTCGTTTTGTTTTATCACGTTATAGGGGGAAAGCGTCACGGAAATGTTGCACGATTTGAGGTAGAAATCATTAAAAGAACGTCGTTATTTGTTGCGGCGAAATCTACTTGAGAAACTCCAATCAATGACTTATACTTCTGAATGTGAAAATATTTTGCTAGTACCCACCTACATAGGGAGACATGACCATCCCAATAAAATAAGAGAAATCAGATCGAAAACGGAACGATTTAGGTGTTCTTTCTTCCCGCGCGCTATTAGAGAATGGAACGATAGAGAAAAGTAATGAAAGTGGTTAATGAACCCACTGCCAGGTACTTAAATCTGATTTGCAGAGTATCTATGTAGATGTAGATGTAGACTTTAAATGTTCAAATGTTTGTTAAGCTTAAGGGACTTAACTGCTGAGTCATCAGTTCCTAAACTTAACAAACTACTTATGAACTACCTTGTACTAAAAAGTAATAAACATCCGTGCCCGAGGGGGGATTCGAATCCCCGACGGGGAACGGCCTCGCGCATCGGAGCATAGCGCCTCAATGCGCTCGTCCGCTCCGGCGCGTCTGAAAAGACTTTAAAACCTTTACTCTGCCAATGTAAATGGCCATTTAAAAACTTTGTTAAAAAAAAGGTCATATTTTGCTATACGTGTATTCTTTTCAAGGTTGATTTTTTAAAAATTTTTATATTTTTATTTATTTATTTATTTTTACATGTAGGTTTCGGTAGTTGGATGTAATCCCGGTCCCGTTCACCTCGAATTAACGAGACTACTATATAGCTACCACAAATTCCACAGTTCTGCATACCTTCTTGTAGGAAAATAGTCCATGAAAACATTCATACACTCCTGGCCATTAATATTGCCACACAGCGACGTGTTACAGACGCGAAATTTAACCGACAGGAAGAAGATGCTGTGATATGAAAATGATTAGCTTTTCAGAGCATTCACACAAGGTAGGCGCCGGTGGCGATACCTACAACGTGCTGACATGAGGAAAGTGTCCAACCAATTTCTCATACACAAACAGCAGTTGACCGGCGTTGCCTGATGCCTCGTGTAAGGAGGAGAAATGCGTAGCGTCACGTTTTCCGACTTTGATAAAGGTCGGATTGTAGCCTATCGCGATTGCAGTTTATCGTATCGCGACATTGCTGCTCGCTTTGGTCGCGAACAAATGACTGTTAGCAGAATATGGCATCGGTGGGTTCAGGAGGGCAATACGGAACGCCGTGCCGGATCCCAGCGGCCTCGTATCACTAGCAGTCGAGTTGACAGGCATATTATCCGCATGGCTGTAACGGATCGTGTAGCCTCGTCTCGATCCCTGGGTGAACAGATGGGGACGTTTCCAAGACAACAACCATCTGCACAAAGAGTTCAACGACGTTTGTAGCAGCATGGACTATCAGCTCGGAGACCATGGCTGCGGTTACCCTTGACGCTGCATCACAGACAGGAGCGCCTGCGATGGTGTACGCAACGACGAACCTGCGTGCACGAATGGCAAAACGTCATTTTTTTTTCGGGTGAATCCAGGTTCTGTTTACAGCATCATGATGGCCGCATTCATGTTTGGTGACATCGCGGTGAATGCACATTGGAAGCGTGTATTCGTATGGGGTGCCATTGGTTATGCGTCTCGGTCACCTCTTATTCACATCGACGGCACTTTGAACAGTGTCCGTTATATTTCAGATGTGTTAAACCCTTGGCTCTACCCTTCATTCGATCCCTGCGAAACCCTCCATTTCAACAGGATAATGCACGACCGCATGCTGCAGGTCCTGTACGGGCCTTTCTCGATGCGGAAAATGTTCGACTGCTGACTTGGCCAGCACATTCTCTAGATCACTCACCAATTTAAAACATCTGGTCAATGGTGGCCGAGCAACTGACTCGTCATAATACGCCACTCATTACTCTTGATGAACTGTGGTGTCGTGTTGAAGCTGCATGGGCATATGTACCGTAAATGCCATCCAAGCTCTGTTTGACTGAATGCCCAGGCGTATCAAAGCCGTTATTACGGCAAGAGGTGGTTGTTCTGGGTACTGATTTCTGAGGATCTGTGCATCCAAATTGCGTGAAAATGTAATCACATGTCAGTTCTAGTATAATATATTTGTCCAATGAATACCCGTTTACCATCTGCATTTCTTCTTGGTGTAAAAAGTGTAATGTCCATAATGGTCAGTAGTGTAGATACTTTGGAAATGTCAGAGCTTCGACATGACGACTACAATACAAACTACACAGAAAATAATCATTTGTTTGCTTCCATAAGTAGCCTTTACGATTTTGTTCTTGGGGGCTCTAGCTGTATGTTGCTATTTCCACTTCCGTTTCTTGCAAACGACGAACAACTTTACATATTTTCTTTTTGGCATTCTTGAATACATAGCAGCTTCAGTCAGTTCTACAGAAAATATTTCAAAAAATAAAGTAACAGCTACGATTAACAGTATGATTGTTGTCAGTATAAATTTACGCAAACTGAACAGGAAAAGGTGTGTAGCACAAGATCAATGTTTCCTAAACCAATATTAGTTCTTATAAAAGCTTCTCGCTTTCAAAAAACTAATAGAACTTTAAAGCATAACAATAAGATAACCCGGTCCATCACGTACAATTCTGATTAAGTTAAATTGTTACTAACATAGTGTATCACTATAAGGTACATGTTGTGCTTAACACTAAAATAGCCACAATTTTTATGCGGGAGGAGAGACTCCTCTACATCTACATACATACTCCGCAATTCACCGTAAGGTGCGTGGCGGATGGTACACTATACCACTACTAGGCATTTCCTTTCCTATTCCACTCCCAAACTGAACGAGGAAAAAAAGAATGCCTATATGCCTCCATACGAGCCCTAATTTCTCTTATCTTGTTTTGTGATCACCACGCGAAATGTAAGTAGGCGGCAGCAAGATCGTACTACACTCAGCTTCAAATTCCGGCACTCTAAATTTACTCAACAGAAATTCACGAAAAGAACGTCGTCTTTCTTCCAGCGATCCCCAATTGAGTTGCCGGAGCATTTCCGTGACACTCGCGCATTTGTCGAACCTACCGGTAACAAATCTAGCTGCTCGTCTCTGAACCGCCTCTATGTCTTCCTTTAAACGGATCTGTTGCGGGTCCCAAACACTTGAGCATTACTCAAGACGTGGTCGTACAAGCGTTTTATACGCGGTCTCCATTACAGGTGAAGTACATCTTCCCAAAATTCTCCCAATAAACCGAAGTCGGCTGTCCGCCTTACTCACAAATGTTAAACGGGTCGCCGTCAACCGGACTTCATCGGTAAGTTCAAGAAAGCTAGTTTCGGCCAAGCTGAAGATTCGGCTGATTTCTGGCCGAAAACGAAACTGCAGCTGTAACCAATATTTTGGCCGATTTGACCATAACAGAAACCGAATTTTCAGTCCGTACTTAGATAAAATGTTTGTAAATCTAACGGACTTAACTACGTTGGTGATCAGTCCCTAGGCTGACAAACTACTTAAACTGACTTATGCAAAGGACAACACAAACTGCCAGCCCGTGGAAGGAGACGAACCTCCGCCGGCGAGCAACCGCGCACACCGCAGCGAGGCGCCTTAGAACGCTCGGTCGCTCCAGCGCGGCCGCTATCTTCTCAAAAGTTCCAAAGTATGTCGAAATGTGCAAGCTCCAGAGTAAACCCGTATTACGCACTTTCTGGCCTCCCTGTGATAGACTTGACTATAATGAAGACTGACAACACCTAGGAAATTTGAACATGTACGGAACTGATTACGACATTAGCTCTCGATGAAATAATATTAGCAGCAACTGGACTTGCTGCTCAACAGAAACTGATTCGTGACCTGTCTCATAGCCGAACTCTTGAGGGAACTGTCAAACGTGTCCTTGAAGCTTTACTTCAAGTTAGGCAACTCTCTCTCAAAAAATTTACGAGGGTTGGAACTTAAATAGTGGCAACACTGCTGAGGAGACACTATGTAATGGAATCTACTATTGTCGCGGATAGCAAACGTTTTTGACATACCTACCTTACTTCCGAGCAAATGGACTTGCCCGTCCACGTCACCGGCGTGCGCACAATCGAAGAAAACACAGTCACTTAAGAGCGAGCTGTCTAACGTAACGGCGTAACTATGTTCCCAAGCCGGCCGCAGTGGCCGAGCGGTCTGCGGCGCGCAGGTCATGGTCTGCACGGCCGCTGCGGTCGGGGCTCGAGTCCCCCCTCGGGCATGGGTGTTTGTGTTGTCCTTAGCGTAAGTTAGTTAAGTCATTAGTGTGTAAGTCTAGCGACTGATGACCACGTAGTTCGGTCGCATAAGACCTCACACACATTTGAACTTTTTTTAATGTTTCCAAACAAGGAACAACGGAATTGGATCAAGACTATATGCACCAGAGGTCGTACAGCATGACAGTGTCATCAGGGTCTTCGAGAGGCGTGCGAGGAATCGGCAATGGCGATACTTACGGTGATTCTAGTGTACGACTGTGATGGTGTTATCCTAAAGCATTACGTTCCTCCACGGCAGACCGTCAATAAACAGTATTACTGTTTGTTTTTTGAGCATCACCTGCGACCAGCTTTACGAAAGAAGCGGCAACACCTTCTGCGCAATCTACCCATCATTTTGCACGACAATGCGCGGGCACAGACAGCGCAAGCTGTGGCTGCTCTGTTCGATCGATGGGACTGGGAAGTTCTGTACCATACTCCCCGGACGTAAGTCCTTGTGACTTTGATTTGATTCTTAAGATTAATGGACTACTTCGTGGCATTCGCTTCAGGATTGTCCCAGAGATTCGACAGGCAGTAGACCGCTCCATTCCCACCATCAACAGGCTCTGCTGACGGTAGAATACGCCTTCCACATTGCTGGCAACGCGTTCTATACAACGCTGGTGACTACTTCGAACTTCATGTAACGCTTTTGCTAAAAAAAAAATTGTTAAAAGTCAACAATCTGAAAATTGGTTTGAACACCACAGTGCTTTACTAGGCATGGACCTGTTTGGAGGTGGTATGCCGTTGACTTCCTCCGACCTTCGAACTGACTTACCCAGCCAGTTATAGGGGGACCTACAGTTTAACGTGGGTTCCGAACCACGGTGCTACTCGGTATTTTTCACGTGAGCAATACTGCCAGAGGTGAAAGAATTTGGAAAGTGACAGATAAAAATCCTACGACCTGGCGGGGATCGAACCCGCGACCTTTGTATTTGAAGTCTGGTACTCTACCACTGTGCTACGGAGCCGCACAAAGCTTTTGTATCGTTTGTAAATAAATATTTGCCACCATTTAAGTTCCAACCGTAGTAGATCAAACGTTTTGTAAAACAGTGGTACTGTATTCCATGACATTCATAAAAACATGCGTGGATTCCAAAAGCACTGTGTAAATAATCGCAGGTAAACTAAAGAGTGCGATATAGGAAAAAGAAAATGGAATATTCAAGAATTACTTTCGAAATACAAGCAAGATTAGGGTTTAACGTCACGTTGACATCTTGGTCATTAGAGACGGAGAACACGCTCGGATTGATTTTTTGCACAGGATAGGGAAGGAAATTGGCTCTTTCAAAGGAACCTTGCCGTTATTAGTCTTGAGTGATTTAGGGAAATCATGGAAAACCTAAGTCAGGAAGGTCAGAGGCCAGTCCACTGCGTCATCTCGCTCTGTTTTGGAAATACAGACACGAAATATTTGCAGTTCATACTTCACGAAGTTGAAAAATCTAATGTATTCTATAGCATCATCTTCAGTTCTCAAAAAGTGTTCTAAAATATATTCAAGATCACTTAATTTTTTAATTTATAAAAAAAAATTATATAGTAGACTGACGGAGATAAACAGCCATTGCTGCTGAAACGGTTGTTAATTTCCCACAATAGACCTCCACGAAAATAGCAATGAAAATACTGGTCAAAATTGCTTCGTGAATTACTGGTGTGGGACGAGGTCGAAGCGAACGACCGATTGCGCGCGATATAGCCCTCCTTATCGCTGTAGTGTGGGGCTCTTGAGATACGGATGGAGCGGTGCTTCGATGGAACTATACGTTGAAAAATATCTGTCAAATTTTCATTCGCCGCGTGGTCTAAGGCGTCATGCTACGGACTGGGCGGCCGTTCCCGCCGGAGGTTAGAGTCCTCCCTCGGACATGGATGTGTGTGTGTGTGTGTGTGTGTGTGTTGTCGTTAGTGTTAGTTTAAGTAGTTTGTAAGTCCATGGACTGATGAACATTTTTAATTGACAGACATAAACATCGTTAATCAGCTTCCTGGATCTCCAGTCGAAAAATTACGTGAAAATATCTTTGTGACTGAATTCATCTCGAATTATTTTCGTAATTATATGAGTCGCAAGAGTTTAAATATCATCATTTGACGTTGTTGGTGGTGCATACGCTGAACCACGATGACTAACACTCGGTATTATTTAAATGCTTTTGAGATCTTTTAGCTAATGTTAAATTTAGAGGGTCGATATAAGTTTCAGCACTTGGTACATACATGTTACACACATTTTACTGGTATAATTTTCCATTTTCTATATAACTTAGTTTTATTGCCGTCTGAGGGTCAGAGAATTTTTGTCCTCCTCTTAATAAATGATGTCGAGTGGTTTGTTCGAGTAATTATAAACTATTTTTAATTCGATTCATTCTTCCTTAGGTGGCTGAAAGACTTATTCGTCAAAGGATACAAGAAGGACCTCGAGGTCGAGGACCTATATGACACCCTTAAAGCGGATCAGTCTGCGAGGTTAGGAGATGTTTTTGAACGGTGAGTATTTTTATTAAATGTTGGCTGTTTTCCTTGGTGGAGGGTCTAGTTTGCTTCCATAACTGCTATTGCTGCTGAACAGTAGGTCATATTCGCTTCGCATTCTTACTATCAGCCCCCTTACTTTTAAGTTCTCGTCATCTCGCCTGTACACTGTATCCATTTCAGCGAAATCAAACCATTACGGGTACGAAGTCAATCACCTCTGGTTGCTATAAACCAGAGACGAGATAAATGTGTATGAAAGGCCGAGTGGAGAGTCGCGTTTTTGGGGTCTTGGTACTCGATACCTATCCGAACTAGGATCACGGAATGTAAACGTTTTGGTTTATCGCGGACGTGCGCCTATTTTTAAGACCACTAGAACAATAGATTGACTGTAGCTGTGTTATGCAAAATCATTGCCGTTTCTTGTATCCTAAGCGCCATTGATCCTTGTCTATCCAGTATCCTTCATCGAATCCTCGTTTCCCCATTATTTACCCACTTTTAACGTCGTCTCCCTCGCTTATGTCTTTGTAATGGAATCCAACTCCATGCTTATAAAGGTATCCTTCCCTGTTCCATACGTGGCAAATGTCCGTACCATTTCAATTTTTTATCACTAATTTTATCTATAATAGTGGTTGTTGCCGTCATCAACCCTCTAATTATTTTATTATCACGTGATCAGATGTTTAGCTGCAATATCTTCTCCAGTATATCTCTGCAGCAAGTAGTTTCCGTTTTCTATTTTTACTTATGACTCACGCTTCTGACCGATACGTCATGAGTGACTGGTTTTGTTATTGCCTTAAATATATTCTTCTCTGCCTGACTTGACTTATTATTCCACAGTATCAGATGTAGTCTTATTCACTCTCTTTCCTTTGCCTATCTTCTTCGTTGTATCCTCATCCCTTCCATCTTGACTAAATATAACTCCTAGATATTCATATTCACTAGATTTTTTTTTATCTTCCCTCTCTCTTCAGTTCTATGCCCTGTCATTTACCTCTCTTTACTTTGTTTTCTCAGTATTAACTTCCACAGCTATTTACTATATTCTTCAAATAGGCCTCACTTCTCAATCATATAATCTTCTGCTATTTACTATTTGGTCATTTGCAAATAGAATAGTATGTAGATGGTTTTCTCCAAGATGTATTCCTATCGGTCTACGTTTTCTAATCCAGTGTTCCAGAGTCGCATTCATTTTAAATAAAGTGGGTGGAAGTCAGCATAAAAACGTCAGGGGTATAATTGCGAATTTATGCTATGGCATTTTTATCCCTATACATGCTCTTTATTGCATTATGTATCTTTTCCTTATTCCACATTTCTCGAAAATGAGCCATAGTAGTTTCTGTAGTAGTACCGAGGGAAAATCCCTGTAGCTTCCCTCCTTTTTACAAAAATTTTTCTGCTATGATTTTCAAATTTAATATAGTTTATTTGCAAAATATACCTGCTCTCTATACTCTAAGTTCATAAAAATTATAGAATTTAATCTAAATTTTTATTTTATTTTTATTTTTTTTTTTTGCGCGATATGTCAATTACGCTGAAATTAGGTGCGAGCTAGTGGCACCATTTTAATATTTACTGATTTCCTGGGTTGTTTATACAAATAAAAAAAAGAAAAGAAGTCTTTCTGGGACTTTCTTTAAGCGGGTCTCTTTTATCCTTCAAACTAGCAATAAAATCAAACTTTGCACCAAGTTAGTCAAAACATTTTTTATCAGATTATTATCTGTTTTTGAGATTTCATGCTTTAAAGTCGAGCGAAATTTAGCACATGTTGAGACTCGATGGCTGTCCAAACAATGGTGGACGTGATAGTATTTCTTCAATTAATTATCGCTTCGTTGTTTATATGTTAAAACGAAAGACATTTTTTCGGAAATGCAAATTAAATAATAGTACGGAAGGCGTTTATTTATTTTTCGAGACTAAATTTTGAAGACCTTATTTACAACTCCTGCCTACAGCGACATTTAATCAACTATAGAAGAGTAAAAGCTGAGAACCAGAATGACAAATGCTCATATCATAACAGCATAAGATGCCAAAGAGGTGAAAATGGAAACTAGCTTCTCGACTTATCTGTCTCTTCAGAAACATTTAAATCTAAAAACTTTGACGTATTCGCTCTTCCTTACGATTTAACACTGATTCTCTAGTGTAGTCAGCTCTGGAGAGGATGCATATTTACAAGTACCTCTGAGTCAAGTGGCGAGGCATGCGTTCATGGATCCATCGCAAACTTCAAAGGCATGTACCGTTACACCATACTACATGAGGACTGGCATGTTAGATTCTATAAAGCCATGTTTCATCTTGCGAGATGATATTATGTACCGTCTTACTGTACATATGGGCCGATACTTCAAGATTTTTCGATTTAAATATTTCCGTAGCTGCCAGACAAGTCGAGAAGCTAGTTCTGCTCTTTTACATTTTTGGCATCTTGCTGTGCTGTTATGCTGTGAGCATTTTTCATTCTGATTAAAATCACGTTGCATAGTTTTTCGTAAAATATAGAAATTCTTGCTTCTAATTATATTCATTTATTTATTTATTTGATTAATTTACGTAGCCAGATTAGCGCTTTACGGCACTTCCTCGTGTCAGACCTAATAAAAATACAGAGGGAGCTTTTGTTAAATAGTTACAAAGTGCGGAAAAGAAACCATTAGATGATAAGGAGTAAGGATTATATGGACATAAGGCTGGAAATATGTTCTACGTGTGCTTCTCCCACACAAAGGAGGAAAGAAAAAAGATTATTTGTTATGAAATTATTATGCCAATACCGCTGTTCCGTACTTTATTCCAGATTACCGGTTTCGACAAAATTTTGTTGTCATCTTCAGATCTGCGACTCTAGATTTTAAAATATAGCATCTCACCATTCATCATTAACAACTGCACAGTTCAGTCACGTTGTGTCTTGATTTACAAGAATTTGCATCCGCTCGCCACTTATAAGACCTATAACGTCATATAAACGAGTTGTGTCGTGATTTAAAATAACGTGTCTCAGCTCGTTACTTTTAAAATCTCTAAAAAATGTTCAAATGTTTGTTAAGCTTATGGGACTTAACTACGGGGTCATCAGTCCCTAAACTTACAAACTACTTATGAACTACTTACGAACTAGGACGGCACAAATATCCATGCCCGAGGGGGGATTCGAACCCCCGACCGTAGTGGCCGTGCAGACCGTGACTGAAGCGCCTCAGTCCCCTCGGCCACCGCGGCCGGCTAAAATCTATAACACCACACATTTTCCACTTGTTAAAATTTGTATGTAAATAAACTATTCATCTTCATACAAGTGGAAACTGTGTGGTGTAATATGAGGGGTGTTCCAATGAAAAGGTACGAAACGTCTTACAGTCAAACCGGTTGAAATTTGAATGTGTCACTTTGGGGTAACGTAGTGCAACATCTAGGGGCG
Organism: Locusta migratoria; assembly: GCA_026315105.1. Lineage (NCBI taxonomy): Eukaryota > Metazoa > Arthropoda > Insecta > Orthoptera > Acrididae > Locusta > Locusta migratoria. The sequence goes on from CM048745.1 coordinate 346,597,711, forward strand.
CTAAACATGTGTCGTCACCCCCCCCCCCCTAAAAATGCAAGGCTGTCCCCCGAGCAAGCGAGGTGATGCTCACAGTCATTTTTTTTATTTTATTTTTTATTTTTTATTTTTTTATTTTTTTTTTATGGAAATACCATAAAGTGTGACGTATACTGTGGGACACTCCACAGCCTACACAAAGAGTAAACGGCCTGGGCTACTCACGGAGGGAAGGATTTTGCTCCATGATAACGCGGCCGGCAGCAGTGGCCGAGCGGTCTGCGGCGCGCCAGTACAGTCTGCACGGCCGCAACGGTCGGGGGTTCGAATCCCCCCTCGGGCATGGATATTTGTATAAGGAAGTTCATAAGTAGTTTGTAAGTTTAGGGACTGATGTCCCGTAGTTAAGTCCCTTAAGCTTATCAAACATTTGACTATTTTTGATAACGCACGTCCACACGTCTCCAGGGTCACAAAAGGTGCGCTGGCCACGTGGGAGCAGCTTGAGCATCCTCCCTACAACCCCGGCATGTCGCCCCGTGACTTCCATGTGATTAAAAAAAATAGGAAAAAAAAGCTTCAACTCGGACTAAGGACTGAAGGACACAAGTCTACTACAGCCATACTTCGTAAGTAAGCCACCTCATTGAGTGTGGCGGAGTGCATTGCGTACCATTGTCACTTCCTCCTATTCCAGTCGCGTATGGTTCGCGGGAAAAATGATTGTCTGTATGCCTCTGTGCGGTCGTCAATCTCTCTGACCTTATCCTTGTGATCGCTTCGCGAGATATACGTAGGAGGCAGCAATGTGCTGGGTGACTCTTCATGAAGCGTTTGGTCTCGGAACTTTGACAGAAGCGCCTATTGGGATACAGAACGCCTCTCTTGCAGCGTCTGCCACTGGAGTTTTGCTAATCATCTCTGTGACGCTTTCCCGCTTACTAAATGAGCCCGTAACGAAGTGAGCTGTTCTCGTTGAATCTTCTCTTCGTCTTCTATTAACCCTACCTGCTATGGATCCCACACTGATGAACAATAATCGGACGACGGCGGAACGAGAGAATTGTAAACCGCAATCATTATTGACGGACTACACTTCCTAAGGATTCTTCCTATTAATCTCAGTCTGGTATTCGCCTTAGAATTTTATAAGGTCGTTCCATTTCAGATCGCCCCTAAAATCTCCTCACAGATATTTTATGGAAGTAACTGCTTCCAGTGTGTGTCCTCATAATGCATAGGATCTTTCCGTAGAGGACTAGCTCTTGTCACAACCACAGGAATTCTGGGAACAGGGAATCCTTCGGCTCTTTAAACAGTGGGATAGTTGTGCTCCGGCCTCTAGTGATTACTTTTGTATAAAGACTTCAGTGTCGTTTCATTTGAACACCGCTCATATTTTAGTACAAAGTATGATTTTGACATACTATCACGTTTAATGATTTTTAGTAGCCTTAACGGCTGCAAAGCAACATGTGAAATGCCTTGCAGAATAAGATAATCGTAAATCAAAACAGGAGATTCTCAGAGCTTCTTTTAGTCGTGCAGAGGAGATTTAATACTAGGAGTAAAAATGATTCTCGAAACCGAGAAATAATAAGTCTCTAAAAGAAGACAAAACATATTTTCAAATGGAGTGAGTTTCATGAATTTATGCCCCTCTAGGCAAATAAGTCATTGTTATCGTATTGTTACCGAGAGAGGTGGCACAGTGGTAACGCACTGGACTCGCATTCGGGAGGAAGGTGGTTCAAATCCACCTCCGGCCATCCAGATTTAGATTCTCCGTGGTTTCTCTAATTCATTTCAGGCAAATGCCGGGATGTTCTTTTCAAAGGGCACGGCCCATTTCCTTCCCCATCATTTCTCAAAATCCGAGCGTTAGCTCCGTCTCTAATGACCACGCTATCGACGGAACGTTAAACCCTAAGCTTCCTTCCTTATCCTATTATTGCTGGTCCTTTGCATTTTGTGTGTCGACACCTCGCGCCTACTCATCAAGTAACTGGCAACACAGACATGTTATGCGGGCCCGAGCGTCGCAGGGGTCAGAGGTTTTCACGTGACGCCCGCCACCACGCGACTTCCCAAGTGCCAGCAGAAGTCATTGACCCTGAGGACATGAGGACATTTTCTTCGTTACGTGACAAATGTAATAGCTGCGGGATTTAATCTGGCACGTGTGCTACACTCGACGAGTTTTACATGAGTGGTTTGCTGGACCTTGCACCAATTCTGACAGCATTCACTTGAACTAGGATCTACATCTCGGGACTTTAAATTTTGCACACCCTTCTGTATTTTGGTTGTAACATTTTTAGTACATGGAAATTGGATTATGTACCTTTGAATTTACTGTAAAATTTACAGGCATTCAGCGTTGACGAATTAGTATTCAATATTGAAGAAGTGACTTGTTCTCAATTATTGTGTTCATAAAGAAAAAGCTCCCACTGGGGAAGGTTGTTTGTGTGTGTTACAATGGAAGGAGGTAAAACGGCAGGAGTAGCTGACTTGAATGCAGATATGATTTACGCAGCTGGAGACCAATGATTTCATCGGGTACTGTGAGAAACACGGAAGCTGAAAAAGGTGCCGCACGAAAAAAGGGAAACACCTGGTTTGTAGTAAGCATATTACAATGCACTAAAGGGTAAGTAATCCATATACCTGCGACTGTCGACAATTTTGTACACTTAGGATGGAATTAGGGATGATAACCTGATTCGTGTTCTGCACAACTGCCACACCGCCCATTCCTCTCCGTTCACTCCCTTCTAGACCGCTTGAGGGACTGCCACAATTACTGTCAGTCCATTTCCTGTCTACCACAGTCCCCTTACCTCCTACTCCCTCCTTGAGAATACTGTGCCACTGTCTTGTCAGGAAGTCAAACCCTAGACTATTGGTATTGAAATTATGGGGTGGACTCCCCCCCCCCCCCCACACCCAAAGGGAGCGTGGATACATATGAAAGAATGCTCGGCTGGGGGCGAGCAGTACTAACCCATTATATTACTGGAAACGTTCCTGTTTAGTCAAGTGTTATCACTTACAAGGAACTGTCTCCTGGGTATCCAGTATGTCCTGTGAAATCTGAGATTCATTTTTCTCTTGCAAGGAGACCACATGGGTGTCGGATTTTAAAACTTTTTGATATTTTTTACGGTACCTGATATTCAGAACTCAAATAACAATCAGCCAAAGCCATTCAACGCACTGTCAAAAATTCTCGATAAAATCTACTTTGAAGTTTTGCAAGTACAAATAAGTACCAATAATTTATCAAATAAATCGCAATTTGCGATAGTTATGGCTTCATTGGACTAGGTTTAGATGGAATACCAAAGTGCGGCGAATGAAAATTTGTGCCCGGCCGGGATCCGAAGCCGGGATCTCCTGCTTACTAGGCAGACGCGTTGACCACTCCGCCATCGAGGACACAGTGACCAACCCCACTGTAGAGGACTCTTCCCTGCACGTCTCCCGCCACACCCAAATCTCCATTCGTCATGCTATCTCTCTCCTGTTACCACAAATTTTCATTCACCGCACTTTGGTATTTCATCTAAACCTAGTACAGTGAAGCCATAACTATCGCAAATTGCGATTTATACCATTAAATGAACTCTGTAACGTTGTCAAAAATATATAATAATTAATCAGTTGCACCATTTGTCGGTGTAGTTCAGGTGGTAGCGTTGTGGCCTACTTATAAGGCAGTCTCCGTAAGAATTGAAGGAAAAAAAAAAGCATGTGGTCGGTGTTTGGAATTCGCCGTGACAGACTTTTCTTTCGTTGTGTTCGAATATTAGACAGTTTTAATATCTAATAATAATTTTTTCCAAAACTTCAAGTTTTTCTGTTTATTCGAAATTTTCTATACTTTTAAAACGTTGTCAATAATGATGGTTTCAAACAAAAAACATGTTACATTTTTTACATTGTTGACTTCACTATTTGTTGACGACGGTTGTCTTTGATTGTTCAGTTTGTGAGAAGCGACGACGCTGTTTTGAAAAGTCATCTCCATAGCTACTAATGGCTTTCCAAGGAGCTAAACCTGCTCAGCCATCGTTTTAGGTGACGACATGGTGTTCAGCTCGTCTACAGACACATAAACAGACAAAAACAAAAACTGACAGCCGGCCGCGGTGGCCGAGGAGACTGAGACGCTTCAGTCACGGTCTGCACGGCCACTACGGTCGAGGGTTTCGAATGCCCCTCGGGCATGGATATTTGTGCCGTCCTTAGTATAAGGTAGTTCATAAGTAGTTTGTAAGTTTAGGGACTGATGACCCCGTAGTTAAGTCGCGGAGACTATACAAACATTTGAACATTTTGAAAAACCGACACAACACTCGGATTAGAGATTTCAAAATGTATTATATAACAGAATTCGAAAAGAAGGAAAACAATATTTGTCACAACGGGATTAGAACTAACGACTCAGTTATGAGAGCAGAACGCTATTTTTTTTTTTTTTTTTTTTTTTTTTTTTTTTTTAGATAGAGCGATGCTTTGCGGTCAATTGTTTATGTTCGTTCTTGGTTGTTCGTTGAGTATTTGATACAGTATTTTTTTTTTCTTTTTTTACTGAGAGGGTTGTTGAGCTCTCTAAAGAAATGTTTGTAAATCTATCGGACCAAACTGCGTGGTCATCAGTCCGTAGCTTACAAGCTACTTAAACCTAGGTAAACTAACCTACGGACAAACACACACACCCATGCCCCAGGGAGGACTCGAACCTCCACGGCGAGCAACCGTGTGCTCCGCAGCGAGGCGCTTTACACCGCGGCTTGAGCTCTCTGACTGGGCGCGCCGAGACCACCTGAGCTGAACCGACAGATGCTGTCGATTTTCTCGAGAAATTTTTAGAGTTGCGTCGAATGACTTTGGCTGATTGTTTTTTACGGTCTGAACTCCATGTACCATAAATATAAAAAAATTCTAAAATACGATACCCATGTGGTATCTTTGTTAGAGATCAGCTTAAATTGGAGCGCAATTAAATGACCTATGCTGGAATTCATAGCTTACAAGAACAACAGACGTGCGAAAACTTGTCCGGCCTTTGTACATTACTCTCATTGTGCAATTTTGAACTTATGATAGCTCATGAAGGCACAAAAATCGTCATAACTTTTGAATGGTTTGCGTTAGGACGTTTAAACTACACTATTGGCATGGTGAGAATTAGCCGTGCTGTCTGGAGCGCCACGTTACGGATCGCGCGGCGTTCCGCGTCGGAGGTTCGAATCCTCCCTCGGGCATGGATGTGTGTTTGCCCTTAGGTTAGTTTAACTTAGTTTAAGTAGTTTGTAAGTCTAAGAACTGATGACCAACGTAGTTTGGTCCCATAGAATTACAAACATTTGAACATTTTGAGAATTAGTATGGGATGCTCGCCCGTCTTGTTATTGTTAGCCATTTGCACGTGAAAATGTCACGGTTCAGCGTGCCTAGAGCCGGTCATCTCAGTCTTCAGTAGGGATGTTACGGAGGTTCGATTCCGATACCGAAAGTTCGGAACTTCCGATTCACTTTGCTCCTTCGATTCCGATAAATTTTAAACGGAAGTTATACCGGAGGTTGATGTACAGTGGCAGCGGCGGCGGCGACCGCAGTCGGCATGTACAACCATTTTCTTGTCCTAGACAGTCTACATTAAATTTTCAGACTATTGTTTCATCAGTAATAACACCTAGGACTGATGCTGGAATTCCATTATTTGTCACTCAGAATGAACTGGTTTACACCAGGGCCGACCACAGATTCTGCACACGTGCAGTGCTGCTGCACATATGAAACTTCCGGGTCCAAGTGTGAACCAGAAACCGTCGCCGCCCACGTAGTGTTGTCTATGCACTGACGTCACTGCTCTCGCTTTACCTAACATACTGACTACAGCGTTCTAGTGTGCATTTGGTACACGTGTCTAATCACATCCGACATGCTGTTTTGGACAGTTTTTCCTATTGAAGAATTTACTTAATGATTGTACTCGATTGTCCGCCAATATTTGTTATCTCCACCGAACTCAGAAGCCAGTGAACAACATTTTAGTGGTGCTGGCCTAATCTACGACCCGTTGAGGAGTAGATTGGACGGAGAAAAAGCTGCGAAGGTTTTGTTTATACAATACTAGCTGTAAACCCGGCGAAGAACGAGAGTTTATTTATCCTACACTCTCGTAGTCCACATACTGTTCCCCCATCTCTCTGAATCCACGTCTTTCTCTCCCATCTCTCTGTTCGTTTCCACATTTCCCTCTCTCGGCAAAGTTTTCTGCAAAGTACCTTCAGTCATGTACCATACAAACATTTATGTACCCAGTGATCTTCCTCTCGGTTTAAAGGTCTTGTGTGCAAAAATTCATGAAGATTGGAGCAAAACTATGCATTTTGTAAAATCCCGTGAGTACTCTCCACCATACACCGAACGAAATTTTATACAGACAGTGACTTTCCGCCTGTTTTTAAGGTAGTGTGTTCAAAATTTCATCAATATCGGAACAAAACTGTAGATTTCTATGCAATAGAAACATAGGGTCACATTGAAAAACGTACTTTGTTATTCTCAGATATTCCAGTTTTATTTCATACAACCCTTGTACTGAGAATAACAAAAACAAAATAAAAAGGATCTGTGAAATCGGTCGAGCCGTTCTCTAGTTATGGCGAGACCAAGGTATTTAGGAATAGATTTTTATCTTGCAAGGTACCCTCCCCCACGCACCGAATGAAACTTGATTTTTAAGTTCAAGCGTGCGCAATTTCGCAAAGATCGGAATGAAACTGTAGATTTCATGAGTCTGTAGGAAAAGTATCACAAAATACTTTCTTAGCTGACGTTTTCTACCCATAAACTACATTCCTGTCAAATTTCAGCTACATAGGTGAAATATTTTCGAGATTTCGTGTTTAGTCAGTGAGTGAGTGAGTGCCCTTTCGCTATTACGAGTATATAGATAGAGTTTAAGAAAACAGATTGCTTAAATTCGGGTTCAAGAGAATTAAGGGAGACTTGCAGACATAAATGAATAGTAACATGCAAATCTGTAACGTTAACTTTATCTCATGCAAGGTCATGCCTGATGCGACAGTTTTACAGCATAGACAACGAAACTGTTGTGAGCAGTAGACATCTTTTCGTTTCATCATTTTGCGGGGGGGGGGGGGGGGAGTGGGGTCAGTTACAAAACGCTCTATAAATGTCTGAATGTACATGAAAACTTTATTGCAGATCCCTATCTACTCCCCTTTTCCAATAATTGACGAATAAATCTGGATATTCTCACGCGGTGGCCGCTCATTATTTATGACGTCATATCTCCTGAGCTATGTGTGTACTCTTTTGTTTTTGGGACAGGAACCGTCGTAGGCGTACGGTGAACAGTTCATCAAAGTTTCATTACAATCGAATGAATAGTTTATGAACACATAGAGGACATACAGACAAACATTCATTTTTATATATAATCTAGTTCTTTTGAAGTCACTTCAAAAAAGTTCCAATGTTTGTATAACTTATGGGACTTAACTACGGGGTCATCAGTCCCTAAACTTACAAAAAAAAAAAAAAAAAAAAAAAAAAAAAAAAAAAAAAAAAAAATTCAAATGTTTGTAAATCTATCGGACCAAACTGCGTGGTCATCAGTCCGTAGCTTACAAACTACTTAAACCTAGGTAAACTAACCTAAACACAAACACGCACACCCATGCCCTAGGGAGGACTCGAACCTCCACGACGAGCAACCGCGCGCTCCGCAGCGAGACGCTTTAGACCGCTCGGCTACTCCACCGCGGCTAAACTTACAAACTACTTATGAACTAATACTAAGGACGGCACAAATATCCATGCCCGAGGGGGGATTCGAACCCCCAACCGTAGTGGCCGTGCAGACCGTGACTGGAGCGCCTCAGTTCCCTTAAAAAAAAAAATAAAAAAGAAAAAAAAAAAAGAAAAAAAAAAGAAAGAAATAGCTCTTTGCGTAGTTATTGTCCTTGCGGACGCTGATCGTGTTTGTTGTTTGTTCGTTTTGGTTCTAAGTGTTGTTTGGGTCAGCTTTTTTATTACAGAGAGCGTTGAGCCCTCTGACCGGGCGCGCTCAGCCACGGCACCCGGAGGTCCTCTCGGCCACCGCGGCCGGCGAAGTCACTTCATTTGGGTTGATTTATTATTAGTGTTTAAGGCTTTTGTTTTTATTTTCTTCTTCCAGGTATACGGTATAAACCTACCTGTATTACTTTTTGAACTAATAATAAGTATATAACTCATGAATGACGTGTGTAATTTTATTTAATTAAACTTACCCTTAACAGTTTATAATAGCTCTCTTCTGCCTCCAGTTCCGATTTCGGCTCCGATTCCGGTTACGGTTCCGATAAACCAAAGTTAGAAACTTCGCTTCCGAATTCAGTTCGGATATAACCACTTCCGTTACATTCCCAGTGGTGGAAATTTTGTCTTCTTTTCGCTTCACATCATGGAGTGCCGGTCTGTTGAATGCAATACCGCCGGTTCTTCATGCTGTGTCGTTTTCTCACTGTGAGAAAACGACACAGCATGAAGAACCGGCGGTATTGCATTCAACAGACCGGCACTCCATGATGTGAAGCGAAAAGAAGACAAAATTTCCACCACTGAAGATGTTTTACAGTCATTAAAACGAAACGCGTCTGGTCAGAAGAAATCGCATTTTTATTGTAGTTGCAAAAGCGGACAACCAAGGCTATTCATAATTGTGAAAGCAACTACGGACATTACGGCCACACAAACGAGTAATACGCAAAACATTAGAGAGGCAAAAAATTGTCATAGTCGTTGATCCCATCAAATAGCACTCCACGATGGTTAACACTTATTTGTGGTTTAAATCTCGATCCTTTTCCTTTCAGAAAAGCCTTCATGTAATTTGTTATTGTCATCAGTTCATATGTTTTCATCAGTGCAAGGACAGAAGGATACGACATTTGAATAAAAATACAGGATGGAGATACTTAAATTAATTCTGATACTTGATGACAAATCTGCGAATGAATATCTTTCGTTTAAAGCAAACGTGGCGGAAATGGTCGGATAGAACGGCCTGACGGACTGACTTTAGTTTACAGCAAGGACACCCCAATAAGAAATATATAAAAGGAAATAGCGTTTGAGAATAGAAAAAGGAAGGCGAGAGTTATGTAAATTGTGATACTTGATGACAAATCTGTGGATGAATGCCTTTCGTTTAAAATAAAAATGAAGGAAATCGGCCAGGTAGTTTGGTCTGGCCGACTGACTTTATTTTCCGTAGATTATTTTAATATACAAGATTGGACACATCTTATACGGTATTTTGTATTGCAATTCTTCGATACTGCTACCTCCTATGAACCTAATTCATACAACGTCGAAATGCACAATAAGAGTAACCAATTGAGGTTTGCTCTCGTCTTTGTCCTGTGATGATTTATTATACTTATATACTTATTTTATACTGCGTAGCATCCTCCACAGGTGTCGGAATTTTTTCAACATTTTTCATCGTGATAAAATCCACACTCCTGTTGCACTTTATCCAAGTTACTTTATTACACTGTAATTATTGTGGAAAGCAGTTGTTATCTGGTTCTTAGGATGATTCTTTTGCTTGTTACAGATTTGTTAATAACTGTAAAGTAGAAACAAGTCACCACTTTATAAGATTTTAAGTTCCTGTGTTGTCTAGGCCTTTAAAAATAAAAATAATAATAATAAATTTTAAAAACATTTAACAATCTTAACAAGACCGCCTCTCCAGCTCTGATAATGTCATAAGTTTTAATATACCAGGAATGTTTTCAGATTTCGTGGAAACTTATTTGGGGGGATGCATAAATACCTGACGATTCTATTTCAGACCAAGCACTATATTCTTTATACTTGAGATCCCTAAGTGTAGATCCTACTCATAATAGGAGAAGACAAATGCAGTTTGGGGAAAACCGAGCCGGCTGCAGTGGCCGAGCGGGCGTTACGGGCGGGGGTTCGAATCCTCCCTCGGGCACGGGTGTTTGTGTTGTATTTAGAGTAAGTTAATATAAGTTACTTGAGTAATTAGTGTGTAAGTCTAGCGACTGATAACCACGCAGTTTGGTCGCATAAGACCTCACACACATTTGAATATTTTTTTTTTTTTTTTTTTTTTTTGAACGAAGTATGCAACCTGTCTGTACAAATAAATATGTGTTTGAAAACGGTACGTCATTCAGTGTAAACCCATAAGAGATTACGCGACACCTAGGAATATCGGAACAAACGAACGCCGTATATGTTCTCGGTCGTAGGATTGAAAAAGATGACTGTGACAGCGGTATTGCCTTATCTCGTGGATAATGAAGAGGATGATATCTTCGGCTACGTAATACGATAAAAGAAGGAATTTGTCAAATCATCTACAGCAGCAAGATAAGGGTAATCGTAGTATGAAGAAAGCAATTATCTCGGTGTTTATCAGCAGTATAACTTAGTTTCACCTTCAATCCAGTTCAACCCAGGAATTCTGGTTCGTGAATATCGGACTCTGCTCACTTGGTCGGAGGTCCACATCTCTTATCACAATTATTAAAAAAGTTGAGCGTCATCGATATTTTTCGTACGATGCCTTATCGCCCCAGTAATGCATCCTTGTCAGCAGGTAGCCTATGATCTAGGATACGTTAACAATGGCGACAAAACTGAGAACATGAGAATTTAACAACAGACCATCAGAAAAACGGCACAAAGGTCCAAGGTAAAAAATTATGTTTTCAGCATCATGAAACTATCCTTGGGAAAAATGGATACATCTTTGATATACTATTATTAATTATTATGACCACTATTAGTAAAAATCAAATATTCAATAAGTTTGTTAAGCTTAAGGGACTTAACAAACTTAACTGCGGGTCATCAGTCCCTAAACTTACAAACTACTTATGAACTACCTTATACTAAAGACATCCATGCCCGAGGGGGGTTCAAACCCCGACCGCAGCGGTCGTGCAGACTGTGACTCGCGCCGCAGACCGCTCGGCCACTGCGGCCGGCACTATTAGTCGACAAGTGGAAGACACGCTATGTTGTATCCCACAATTGAGGTTATTTATGGAAGGTACACGGAAGTTACTGGATTCATTTTTCGCGCTATAGCTTAAAAGACGTCACGAAATCAGCTATGTACAATTTGCTCATCTGTTTACTTATATTTAAATACTAGCTTATATGCCCGTGCTGCGCAACGGTTGTTAAAGAAGGTCCTGTGTATATCATGGTTCTTTGGGCTCCGTACGTAGGTCAGCAAAACCACAATCCTTGTTGGATCTGTCTGTCAATAAACTCAGTTCTCCTAGCCAAAATGTCAACTTTAAGTAGAAGTCATTGTCGAAAACGATGAATGTTCATAAAGTTTTTCATACTAAGAGTGAAATTAATTTAAGTCCGTGCTTCGGAACAATGTAAATTCAATGTTAGGTTGTGTTCATAAAGTTACACATTGCAACAGCAGCGCCGAAAGCGGCTGGCAAATTAATTTCTGAAAACGATATTGGATAACTGCGAATATTGATTTGTAACAGTTTTCACAAATATGTTCTTGAATAGGAATTTGGAACGAATTGTAAGACTGTGTGAATCATGAGACTCTATACAAAAGAGTTTCGCGTGAAAGTGCTGGTCATAATGAGATGTGACAACAACGGATGTATCTGATTCGGTAAAATTTTACTTTCTATCCTGGTGGCCTCGTGTTTTTATGCTGGCAACATCAATAACACGATATAAAATCGATGGAAAGATGACCGGACCACATAGAGTATAGATAAATACTGCTGTTCCTGCTGTATGCTTGATTTCACGACAAAATATTTGCGTGTCACGCGATTGGCTTATGACGATGTCACATGATTCTCGTTCTTCAACATCTGTTGCCAACATTATCACAGGAGGCCGCCGGGATATGAGTAGGACTACGTCGCATAGTTTTTCTTGACTCAGCTGCCAAACGATAACACCTTTCACAGCAGAGAGTGTCGCGGCTATATGTATCAGAGAGCACTGATTAGCACAGACCAGTGAGCTTACTGACACAGGCATATCAATATCTATGGCCTAAGAGACATTCATTAATGTATGTCTGTGTTTCCACCACAGAAATTCATTAATGTATGTCTGTGTTTCCACCACGCTTCCACGACAGTGATCAATGTTCCACGAGTATTTTTATCTTGGAGTCTATCTGGATTTTTATCTTTATTTTTTTTGTCTCTGTTCATAGTCGGTAATGTGTGGTTGTCGGAAACATGTGATCTATTTAAAAAATTGCGTATTTGATATTCCTCGTCGTTATTAAAGTCTGAAAGGACCGCATTGTCTGACGATTGAAAGAATAAAATGATTTTGACTCGTACCGTAAAGTTCGTAAGTCACAGAGTATATAGCTTTTCCTAAGAGTATTTATTGCATATTTTGCGAATTTTTGCTCGTCACACTCACCTACTGCCATGCACCGTGACCAAACTCCCTTACTAACATCATCAGACCAAGGGCCATCTACCACCACAACCACGAGTGGGTGGCAGTATGTGGTCATGAAGAAAAGTCTGTCGGCACGTACACACACAAGCCTTTTATATATAGATATAGACTAGCTGATAATAACCCGCTTCACTGGATTGTTAATTGTCTGTTAGCAGTTTTATTAGTTTAATAGTGGAAAACAGTTTTGTTATACTTTGCGACAACAGTGCTACGAGAGGCCAGCAAGCTACATTTCTGAATACGGTATAGGAGAAGAGCGAGTAACATAGTTAAAATCTATTTGTAACAGTCATTACAATAGGAAGCGTATGTATTGCCATAAATTTTGTCAATAACTCTAAAACCATCCCAATATTTGTCTTTCTTTAGTTTTGTAAGGATCACGGAACATATGAAACGATAGGCAACTTCGATGCCTGCGCTACGCCAATCAGCGTTATTACCTGTTTAATACGTAGGTGTTAGATGTGTTGTATATGCTACTCGTCGTATGTCGGTTACTGACGTGTGATTACAACAAGTTATACAAAGAACAATTCGTTTTGATGGATCTTCAGCACGCCGTTGACTTGAAATGACATATTTCAATAATACGGAACTTTTTTAATCATATATAAGACGTTTCCAGTCATTTATTCCGACAAACACTGCCTATAGTGACCGGTTTTAGAGAGATTCTCAATTTACTCAGTTAATTTTACTTATTTTGAAATTACATATATTCATAAGACCTTAGTTATATATATAAACCCCGTAAAATATAGCCCCTACTAAGGTCCAAAATGGCGTCTTCTTCTCAACATAGGTTTATACATGTTTTAATCTGTAAGAGATATCAAGGGCAGACTTAGCCTCTGACTATAACTTATTGGTTATGAACTGTAGATTAAAATTTAAACGACTGCGAAAAGGTAGAAAATTAAGATGGAACAAGGACAAATAGAAGGAAGGAGAGGAGGTTGAGAGTTCCAGAGTGAGCATTACGCAAGGATTGACTACCACAGGGTAAAGTAAAACAGTAGAAGATTGGGTAGCTCTGAGCGATCAGTGAGGGCCGTAGATGATCACAATGGCAGAAGGACAAGGCCTAATAGAAATCCTTGGATAACACAGGAGGTAATGAACTTATTTTATGAAAGGAGAAAATAAGACCGGAAAGTAAGTAAAGCAGGCAAAAGGAAGTACAGGCGGCCTAAAGCAGGCAAAATGGAGTACAGGCTGCTGAAAAAATGAGATTGACAGGAAGTGCAGACTCGCTAAACAGGATTGGCTAAGGACAAGTGCAAGGAGGTATAACAAGGGGACAAATGGGTACCGCTTACAGGAATATAAAAGAAACATTTGGAGACAAGCAAAGTAGCTGCATGAATATTAAGAGCTCAGATGGAAAACCAGTACTAAGCAAAGAAGGGAAAGGTGAAAGGTCGAAGGAATATATAGAGGCCCCGTACAAAGGAAATAAACTTGAAGGCAGTATTCTAGAAATGGAAGACGGAGTAGAGGAAGATGAGATAGGAGATACGATACGGCGAGCAGAATTTAACAGAGCACTGAAAGGTTTGAGTGAAGCAAGGCCCCTGGAGTAGATGATATTCCCATCTGAACTGCTGGTATCTTTAGGAGAGCCAGACATGAAGAAATTGTTCTATCTGGTATGCAAGATGTATGAGATGGATGAAATGGAACTTCTGATACGGCTGTCTTTTTCTCTCAGTACTGTAGGATACAAGAACATACTATCTGATCATATGCATTTACTTGTTCGCCTACAGCACGTCGAATATGAAATTTACATGTATCACGCCAAGACAATCCGTCAGTTATTACTCTCACATTATATTAGAATGGTTTTAGGAGCACTTAATTGTATACGTGACATCACCGAGCTAAGGGTGAACTTACACCTATCTCTGGCCATGCTTTGTGTTTCTTCGGTGGTGGTTGAATAAACATACACTGGATTAGCTCGCCAAGTCTGTTTTTAGGCTTCCAAGGTTCTCTGGAATACTACCTGATACAATCGTCGAAGTCCCACGATATTTCAGCGAACAACTGTTCCGCTATCATCAGATGGTACTGAGACAAGGAGTGGTCTACTGTTATTTTTATTTTTCATTGTGACCGTGTAAATACGTGTCACTGAAAAACGGTGCTATGTGCTCCTAGATCAATCGCCCTTGATAATATTTACGTTATCCATTCATTTCAGCTGCCACATTTAGCCCCTTTTCTATATCTAATTATTAAAAGGGATTTTTTTTATTATTTGTCACCTATTGTATGAAATAACGCAGTCATTCATGGACGCGGTGGCAGAATCGTGGGAGGAGTTCAGATTCGTGTTCAGCTATTCTAATTTAGATCACTTTCGATGAATTCTAGATGATTCCGTAACGAAAGACATAAGAAGCTCCCTTCCAAATCATTGTCCCATAGGAGCGTATAGGGCATATTTAAATGTCTCACCAATTATAAGGCGTGTTTCTCCATTTATATGGTGTGTTTCTCCTTCCTGCATGAAGTCTTGCACTAATTATGAACCTCCACCATATCGGTTCGCTATATTTCAGATGATCACCATAGGCTTTCGCAAAGAGAGCAAGGGCGGCAAGTTATACAATAGTTGGGAGTTTCTCAAACTCAACGGGGAACATGTATCACTGAGCTACGGTTTCTACAGTCAAATTGACATGGTTGCGTAGTAAGGTAACAATGTGGATAGACTGTGTTGTTTCGGCTATAGTCAGTTTACAGCCAATTTGAGGATTACTGTGGGAGATTGACCCATTAACCTCGTCAAAGGTTGGCACCGGACTACAGTCTACCAAACAATCCAAAACTTTTTAATTCCCAAACATATTTTGTTTCACTTTATTTGTTACAATCAACATTGATGAAAAAGTGAAGAAGGCATTGCAAAATACGTATCAAGATGATCAAACTGTCATCAAGGATCAGGAAGAATTATAAAATTTAATCATTTTGTGAACATTCAGTCATTAATAGTCCAGATAGGCCAGGCCGTGTGGCAGTGTGTTAAACTAGCTTTCACTTGCTAATTCCATGTATCTCTTCAACTAACAAACCCAGCATTGCTTCGCAATTGCTATATATTTCTGGAAATTTGTATACAGGGTGTTACAAAAAGGTACGGCCAAACTTTCAGGAAACATTCCTCACACACAAAGAAAGAAAATATTTTATATGGACATCTTGTGTCCGGAAACGCTTAATTTCCATGTTAGAGCTCATTTTATTACCTCTCTTCAACTCACATTAATCATGGAATGGAAACACACAGCAACAGTACGTACCAGCGTGACTTCAAACACTTTGTTACAGGAAATGTTCAAAATGTCCTCCGTTAGCGAGGATACATGCATCCACCTTCCATCGCATGGAATCCCTGATGCGCTGATGCAGCCCTGGAGAATGGCGTATTGTATCGCAGCAGTCCACAATATGAGCACGAAGAGTCTCTACATTTGGTACCGTGGTTGCGTAGACAAGAGCTTTCAAAAGCCCCCATAAGTGAAAGTCAAGAGGGTTGAGGTCAGGAGAGCGTAGAGGCCATGGAATTGGCCCGCGTCTACCAATACATCGGTCACCAAATCTGTTGTTGAGAAACGTACAAACACGTCGACTGATATGTGCAGGAGCTGCATCGTGCATGAACCACATGTTGTGTCGTACTTATAAAGGCACATATTCTAGCAGCACAGGTAGAGTATCCCGTATGAAATCAGGATAACGTGCTCCAGTGAGTGTAGGAGGAAGAACATGAGGCCCAGAAAGACATCACCAACAATTCATACCCAAACGTTCACAGAAAATCTGTGTTGATGACGTGATTGCACAATTGCGTGCGGATTCTCGTCAGCCCACACATGTTGATTGTGAAAATTTACAACTTGATCACGTTGGAATACAGCCTCATCCGTAAATAGAACATATGCACTGAAATACTAAAATGAGCTCTAACATGGAAATTAAGCGTTTCCGGACACATGTCCACGTAACATATTTTCTTTCTTTGTGTGTGAGGAATGTTTCCTGAAAGTTTGGCCGTACCTTTTTGTAACAACCTGTAAATACGAGTGTGGTCGTTAAGTAATAATATTTGGCTATCTTCAGACATTTCTGTTTCCTTCGAGCATTGTGGCTATCACAATCTAAAGATAAACGAAAGTCACATTCCACTGGCGACTGGGAGATAGTAGTTGTACTGATAATGCTTTCGACGTCGTCCACCAACATAAAATACAGCGGTATCTTTAAGGGTCTGTTTTCATGCCTCTGTTGATCATCAGTAAAGGGTGATCGAGGAAAACGCGTGAAGAGATTGGAAACTGTTGTATTTGATATAAATATTATTATGTCTTGATCATTACGAAAATCTGAAAAACTAAACTTCTCAAGTGTTCAAATGTTTGTAGAGCTTTGGGACTTAACTAAGGGGTCATCAGTCCCTACATTTACAAACTACTTATGAACTAGCTAATACTAAGGACGGCACAAATATCCATGCCCGAGGGGGATTCGAACCCCCGACCGTAGTGGCCGTACAGATCATGACTGGCGCGCCGCAGACCGCTCGGCCACCGCGACCGGCCTTCTCAAGTGTATTATGAAAAAATAAAAGTATTTTCACCTGCACGGTAAAGTTCGCGAGTCACAAAATATCCAGCTCTTCCTAAGAGTATTATTCTATTTCACGTACTTTTACTCGCGCACCTGCTCACTGCCACGTACCCTTATGAATTATACACCTAAACCTTCCTCATGAACCACACCGTACACCGATGAAAACCGTATATAAAACCGTTCAATAGTTTTTGAGTTTATCAGGGACAAACAGAGTACGTTAATACTGGAAAGTCCAGGTTGGAATCAACAATATAGTAATAAGGACAGTTTACAACTCATCGCAAAGACGTGGCGACGAGCTGCAACAAGCAAATACAAAAGACAGACACATACAACACTTTCCGCTGTCGGACATGGCCTATTTCAGAAAATAGAACAGTCACGCAATCACACAGGCACACAACACAGTCATACAAACATTACCTCCAGCTGCCGTACTTCGAATCACGGTCTGCAGTGTGGAAAGAGGAGAGGGGTTGGGGGGGGGGATAGGAAGGTTGCGTCATGGTGGTGGGGATGGGTATAGCACGATAAATTGCCTTTGTTCCACACCTTACAGTTCGCACCTCTCTATCATAAACCTCTCCTATTTTGAGTGGTGCGGTGTGTGTGTATGTGTGTGTGTGTGTGTGTGTGTGTGTGTGTGTGTGCGCGCGTATGTGCGCGCATGCGGCATGCGCGCGTTTTATTTTTATTTTTATATCTATATTTATTTTATTATTTTCATTTTATTTTATTTTCCTCCTCTCACCCGCCTCCCCACTCCATACCTAAGCTGCATCTCGTTACTCCCATCTAGGTCGACAGAGACAGGTTTTAGGGTTCTCTGGTTGCTGCTTCGTTTCCATTACCGGGTGTACTGTTATGATGCAGGAGTGAGACATATTTTACCGTAGCCGGGATACAATCTTGCTATGTTTTCGTAAAATGTAGGTAACATTTCACATGCGTTATTTTTCCCTAAAAGTCTCAAATTATGAAAATACATAAATTGGAATAGATACATTTCATCTCTGTTGCTGGGTCTTTCCTCTTTCTTAATTGTTTCTTTCACATATTTCCACGGCCTTTCAATGTTCTGGGTATGCAATGAAGGATCATCTGAGGAAACAAACTCAACTGAATGATTAAAAAGTTCGTGATCTATACCGTCTTTCTTTAAATTTTGATAAGATTTTCAATCATCGGTAATTACTTTCGTTTCTGGCAAAATGAACTTCCTTATTAGTGGTACAAGTGTTGCTTTTGATCTTGATTCCACACGCAGAATGAAGCACTTTCGAGTTTCCATCTCAATACCACCGAAAACCCATATATGTTCTGTTTCGTTCTTCAGTTTTCGTGCTCTTCCGTATTTTCTGGTTGGGATGTAGGTTTCATTAACCTCGACAACTTTTCCTGTCCCACCAATAGGAACACTGTCGTTTGTCACGATCACATAACAAATTTCGCGGAAGAAGGCGTAATAGTCGCAAACGGTATTAATGTTAACGTCAGTCTCTGCAGCGGAAGCTTCTAACGTATACTGCCGTATCCAACACGCAAATATTACTAGACTTTTTTCGATACTCAGTTTTATGTTGACAAACCAAGTGTTCGTCCGAATCTATGTCCTTTTCTTGCACTTCGAGCAAATGAGTTGGTAAGGAAAGACAGGCTGTGAAACTTTCTTCAGTCCCCTCAGTGCCACAGTCCACACATCGTGTCCACTCACTGTTTGGCAAAAGTTCCATTTCCCAACAAAACTGAACACACCTCTCCACAGAAGAAATCTGCAAAATCAACTCGCGCCACGTTAATTTCTCCATTTCAATAAACTCACAACTAGCGAACAATAATTAGAACACGCGATAAATTAATTCCGAACAACAAAAGTCAAATTCCCGACTTCTTTTGTCTTTCGCGCGTGCGTCACTTTTTCGACACATATCTTTCGCACAGCTAGAGCGATATGTATGATTGGAGCGATATATATTGTTACAGTTTCGATAGATAACTATTCTAGGAAATGAGGATAATATTTTGATGTAATTTCATAAAGTCAAATCGAAAAGTTGACTTTAATTGGGATAAAATAAGATTTGTGTAAATTTAATTCGGGTAATGATATGTTTTCAAACAGAATCAGTTTCATCAATGTTAGAATTATGCCCCCACCCCCCTCCTTTCTGCAGTCGCCCCATAGCTTTACCAAGCGTGAAATAATCCGTATGCTATCAGTACCTCAGACGATCTCAATGTCAGCACTCTGCAACACATTGATGATACCATTTAAGTAAGGAGCGGTGTGATAGCTTTCGTCCTAATAGAAAATCACGTTGTTCATTTTAGCAGCTGCATTGTGAACACACCCCATCAACATTTTTCATTGTAATTTTGAGTTGTTCTGACATAAAAGAACCACGTAATGAATTAACGAGCGGCATGCTTCGTATTAAGATGCAAACATAACAACCAATGTTGAATGATTGTCAGATGTCTGTTTAGTTTCAGTTTTTTAACACAAATGTTAATTGATGAAATACATTATTCTCTTTCGTTTCAGAAATTGGAGAGAAGAAGTTGCCAAGTGCGAAGGCAAAGAGAAAAGAAGTCCAAGCCTCAGAAGGGTGATTATCAAAACATTTAGAAACCAGTTCATTCTGCAAGGTGTTATACAAGGCATCCAGCAGCTCGTCGTCAGGTGAATTCTTAAAATTTTATTCAGTGCCCATACTATGTGAAAAGCTGATTAGATTAGATTAATACTTGTTCCATAAATCTTGAATACGATATATTGTAATGATGTGGAACGTGTCAGATTAGTAAAAGATAACATTACATGACATTTTTTTATTTTATGTATTTATTTTTGTAAATTTACTAATTTATCTACTGACTAAAATAAGTTGTCATTCAGGATTTCTTTCAATTTCTTATTAATTGCTGGTTAGCTATCTGTCACATTTTTGATGTTATTTAGTAAATGACCAAAGACTTTTGTGGCAGCATAATTCACCCTCTTCTGTGAGAGAGTTAGATTTAACCTTGAATAGTGTACCTAATGATTTCTCTTTGTGTTGTAGCTATTCATATTATTACCTATTAGTTTTGAATTGGATTAGGTTGTTAATAGTAAATTTCATCAGAGAATATATACATTGTGAAGCTACTGCGAAGATCCCTAGATCCTTAAATAAGTGTCTGCAAGATGATATTTGGTGGGTTCCAATAATTATTCTAATTACACGATTTTGTGCAATGAATATTTTTTTTTCTCCCTCAGTGATGTATATGATGCCATATGAAAGCAGTGAATGAAAATAAGCATAGTACGCTAATATACTGAGATATTTGTCAACAAAATTTGCAATAACCCCAACAGCATAAGTTGCTGGACTCAAACGTTTCAGTAGTTCGTCAATGTGTTGCTTCCAATTCAATTTCTCATCACTGCAGACTCCTAAAAACTTTGAACATTCTACATTAGCTACAGACTTATGTTCACAGACTATATTTATTAATGGTGGCATGGCATTTATCGTATGGAACTTTATATACTGTGTTTTATCAACATTAATACGAGACTATTTACAAAGATCAATTTAATAATTATTTACAATTTCATCAGTTAATTCTTGTTTGTCGGTGTGATTAGTACACTTGTGTCATCGGCAAAAAGAGTTAACTATGTATCATCGTGAATAAAATGGTAAATCATTAATATGTATCAAGAACAGCAAAGGAAACAAGATGGAACCCTGTGGGACACCATTCATGATAGTACCCCAGTTTGATGAATCAGCTGATTTTTGCAGTATACTTGCACAATCTATTTCAACTTTCTACACTCTTTCAGTTAAGTATGAATTAAATCATTTGATCAGGGTCGCAATAATATCACAATGCTTAAGATTATGTAGAAGAATTTCATGTTCAAACAACTTACGGGTGACGTCGTCGACAACCGCTGATATTTCGGCAGAAGGACACCCTGCCATTCTCAATGCACAACTGCACTTAAGGAAGCAATCTGCAAGCGTATTTAATACCTCGGTTTGCAAAGGTTAAACAAGGAAGATAACACACACACAGTACAAGTCACTGCAGAGTCAACACAACCAAAGATGACTAACACCAAAATTATTGATAGTGACTTAATCAACAGGTGAGGCAGCATTAATTTTGTCCCTCTGTTTTTTTTTTACGAGAGACAGTGCCGGATTCCAAGCAGAATTTAAACAAAAACCACCATCTCTGTTTATAAGGTCGCTTGCTAGTTTAATTTCAACAGCTTCCTTAAAACACTATCCCAATAGGTGGAAGTGCATGCCAGAATCTCCGTGTTGTTGTATTCCATAGGATGACCGCTGCCAAGACAGTGTTCTGCAACAGCGGATTTGTTTGGCTGCTGTAAGCGCGTGTAACGTTTGTGTTCTATACACCGGTCTTCCACAGTCCTGATTGTCTGACGAATATATGACATGCCACAACTGCAAGGAATACGATACACACCTGCCTTACGCAAAACAAGATCATACTTTACGGACCCCAACAGGGCCTTTATCTTAGTAGGTGGTCGAAAAACACATTTCACATCATATTTCCGCAAAATGTGACCAATCTTTCTGGAAATGCTTCCTGCGTAAGGCAAAAAGGACATAGATTCAGGTGCCACTTCATTACTATCATCACTCACCCGTTGCACAGTAGGCTGATAGTGCAACGCACGTTTTATATGTCTCTCACTATAACCATTCTGACGAAAGGTGACCTCGAGATGGGACAACTCAGCTGACAAACTTTCGGGGTCTGAAATGACATGTGCCCTGTGAACGAAGGGACGAAGTACTCCTTCACGCTGAGCTAGGTGGTGACAACTATCAGCTCGCAGATACAAATCAGTGTGAGTAGGCTTCCTATAAACAGAATGTCCCAACGTTATTGTAGTGGCTCACTTGCGTTCTTTTGCTTTGTGATAAGCGGTTTTTAGCTGCCCAAAATTACTCTCACTGTTTCTGGCGTTCTTTAACAGGGTGCTGCTTCTGTTCTATAAAGTGACTTGCAAATGTGTTAGTGTGATTTCAGTTCTAAGTGTTTTCTGTGTTCAAAATTATCTTGTTTTAAACGTCACACTTGTCTTTCACATATATATGACAGTCATTGAAGATTAATCTTACTGCATTTCGTTCATAGTAATAGGATGTTTTTGATAAGCCTATAAGTGTATTATTCATGGATTTAAATGATGAGAAACGCACATATTATGCATGTTTTATACTTATCACAACGCATTTTGAGAATTTGTCTCGGTTTTAATGCTTTTGTTTTCATAAATACATTGTGACGTTTTCATGTGTGATTTCATGCAGACTTGCACAACTGTAGCCTTTCTGAGATTACTACAGTGAGGGAAATCGTTCATAATAAATCTTGGGATGTAAATATTTTTTCTTTCTGTACTTTCAGGTATATTCCATTACACTTAACACCGTTGTTTTTGTATAAAGGTAGGCTCAGTGGCGGCTCGAACGGATCATATGTGTTACGACCACTCCCCATGCCGAATCATTTTTTTTACATACCAATTGTGTACGAAAAACTACATAATTTCACATTTCAACACCCTCAGTACATATTTTTCCCTTATGATAACGCCTTTTCGAACGCCCAACCCCTTTCCGACATAGGCGAATGAAATAATCAGCACTTTTCTCCATAATAAAATCGTATGGCCACAGTTAGCACACCAAATTCCAGTTCTGATGCTAACACTTTGCTTTTACAATGTACAAATTATGTCGTTATCAAAGATGTTACTGTAGTACTTAAATTAACTGCATGGCAGTTGTTGTTTGCAAATATTATGAGACATATTTTACAAAGACAGTGTTTTACAGAATTGCAATTTATTATTATACTGAAAAGCTATGGCATTTTTTTGTCAACAGGACGTTAAGCCCCAACCATCCTTCATTCCCTGGTTTAAACAAATTATTCTGTATTGTAACTATTATTATTACATGTAGACGACTCCATCTGGAGTCTAGTGCAGAGCGACCACTTTAAAATTATTAAAATTGGAGAAACCAGCTTTGGCCACATTGAAACCTTTATTTTTTATATTACAGATCGATTTCAGTCAGACACTGACTTAAATCGATCTGTAATATGAAAAATAAAGGTTTCAATGTGGCCAAAGCTGGTTTTTCCAATTTTAATATTATTACTTGCTTATATGCCCGTGCTTCGCAACGATTGTTAAAGAAGGTCCTGTGTATATCATGGTTCTTTGGGTTCCGGACGTAATTCAGCAAAACCACAATCCTTGTTGTATCTCTCTGCCAATAAACTCAGTTCTCCTAACCAAAATGTCAAATTTAAGTAGAAGTCATAGTCGAAAACGATGAATGTTCATAAAGTTTTTCATACTAAGAGTGAAATTAATTTAAGTCCGTGCTTCGGAACAATGTAAATTCAATGTTTTGTTGTGTTCATAAAGTTACATATTGCAACAGTAGCGCCAAAAGCGGCTGGCAAATTACATGTCTGAAAACGATATTGCGTAAGTGCGAATATTGATTTGTAACAGTTTTCACAAATATCTTCTCGAATAGGAATTTGGAATGAATTGTAAGACTGTGTGAATCATGAGACTTTATACAAAAGAGTTTCGCGTGAAAGTGTGGGTCATAATGAGATGTGACAACAACGGATGTATCTGATTCGGTAAAATTTGACTTTCTACCCTGGCGGCCTCGTGTTTTTATGTTGGCAACATCAATAACACGATATAAAATCGTTGCAAAGATGACCGAACCACATAGAGTGTAGATAAATACTGATGTTCCTGCTGTATGCTTGATTTCACGACAAAATATTTGCGTGTCACGCGATTGGCTTATGACGATTCACATGATTTTCGTTATTCAACATCTGTTGCCAACATTATCACAGGAGGCCGCCGGGATATGAGTAGGATTACGTCGCATAGGAGACCCAGCTGTCAAACGATAACACCACAGTCTAACATATACAGTCACGACACTCCCGCAGATTTTTGTTATACACTGCGACAGCAGCGCTCCAAGCGACCGGCAAGCTACGTTTCTGAATACGATATTGCATGAGTGCGAATAGTATCGTTTATATTGTTTTTAACATACTTTTTACATCAGGAAACGTATGTAGTGTCATAAAAATAGGCACTAATTTAAAAATAGCTCCACCTTTGCTTTTTTAGGTTTCCTAAGATCCCTGATACGGTACGAAACGGTACATTACAGCACAGTTTATTTACTATTATCCTGTAACCTAAAAGCTTTTACTGAATAATCTCATGTAGTATTAAAATTAGAAAAATGGCTAGAAAACACCAGAAGACCTGCCCTTTGCCAGAAAGACGTCGCTTTTCTACTCAAGAACGTCAACACTTCTTCACTACAATTTCAGTAAAATCGATGAGGGTGGACCGTAGGAAACGAAAACAGAATGTAATAACTACAGTATAACATAATGAATCAGTCGCCACAACTGTAGCTGAAAGATAAAGTCACAGACCTGACAAGATAACGAAAAAAGCAATCAAACTGTTGTCAACAAAGAAAAACCCAATTCTACAATTGTTGCTACAATTCAACCACAAACGGCAAGACATTCAAGACATTGTCTTCTTAAGCTAAAGTAATCACACTCAAAAGAATATGCGCGTATAACAAAGACGAGTGAAGCCTACAAATGTGCGAATCATTAGACGTCATACTGAAATGACACATGTCAAAAAGCACTTTGTCATAGGAAGAACACAACGTAATAGAAATTTATGTTTCTTATATTTATATTCTACTTACTTTCAGCGGAAAAGGCTGCAAATATACACGTATTCGTAAGTATTGGTTCATGACGAAGTTCTTTGTTATACCACTCAATCAGTTAAATTCGTCTGTTTTTACATTAATGTCCGTGTTATGTAGATCTCTTAAAATTTTACTAATGCTTGTAACGCAAAAACTATACCAACTATTTAGTTAATTAAGCACACAAATAATTATAAACAAACATCAGTCCTACAGCGGCTTCCACACCGTTAGGAGCGCTAGTGTCGCAGCAGCTGTCAGTTGGTAACAACTTTCACAGCAGTGGGTGTCGCGACTGTTAGACTGTGATAACACCTTTTACAGCAAGAGCAGTGATCTCTATACAAACTGGATGTATAACCACAGTCTAACATATACAGTCGCGACACTCACTGCTGTGAAAGTTGTTACCAACTGACAGTTAAACGACACTAGCGCTCATAGTGGTGGGTAAGCCGCCGAAAGAGCGATGTTTGTTTATAATTATTTGTAAACGTAATTAACGAAATAGTTAATATAATTTTTGTGTTACAAGCATTAATAATATATCAAGAGACATACTTAATACGGAAATTATGTAAAAACAGTCGAACTTAACTGTTTCAGTGGTATAACGAAGAACTTCGTCATGAAACAATACTTACGAATATGTGTACATTTGCAGCTTATTCCGCTGAAAGTAAGTAGAATATAAACATAATAGAAACATAATTTCTATTTTCGTCTGTTCTTACTAAGCCAAGAGTTTTTCTTGACACGTACCATTGTGGTATGGCCTCTAATAATTCGCAAATTTTTAGGCTTCCCTTGTCTTTATTATAAGCGCATATTCTTTTGAGTGTGATTACTTTAGCTTAAGAAGACAATGTCTTGAAGATTCTTGCCGTTTGTGGTTCAGCTGTAGAAACAATTGTGGAATCGGGTTCTTCTTTGTTGAATACGGTTCGACTGCTTTTTCAGTTTTTTGTCACGTTTCTGATGTTTTCCTTCAGCTACAGTTGTGGTGGCTGATTTGGTGCGTTAAATACTGTAGTTATTGCATTCTATATTCATTTCCTACGTTCCACCCTCACTGATTTCACTGGAATTATAATGGAGATACGTTAACGTTCTTGAGAAGAAAAAATACGTCTTTCTGCCAAAGGGCGGGTATTCGGTGTTTGCAAGCCATTTTTCTATTTTTAATAGTAAATTAAATTATTCAGTATAGCCCTGTGGGTTACAAGATAACAGTAAATAAACTGTGCCGCAATGTACCGTTTCCAACCTTGTCAGGGATCTTAGGAAACCTAAGAAACACAAAGGTGGAGCTATTTTAAGTTGTTACCTATTTTATGATATTACATACGATCCCTAATGTAAAAAATGTGTTAAAATCAATATAAACGATACTATTCGCACTCATCCACTATCGTATTCATAAAAGTAGCTTGCCCTCCGCTTGGAGCGCTGCTGTCGCAGTGTATAACAAAAATCTGCGGAAGTGTCGTGACTGTATATGTTAGACTGTAGTATAACTCTGGTGTCAGAGCATTGAATTGCAGCGTGCCTGCACATTCATATGTTTTGCACACGATTTCGCATTGTCCGCCATGTTTAAATTTGGCAAACGAGTTTCCATCAGTTATTACGTGACTAAGAATTGGTTGCTTACCTCTTGACTTGGAATATAATTCAATTTTCGATGTTGTAGGCTGATATGGGAACGGAATCGAAACATATTTTCTTCTCTTTTTCTTTAAATGCTTCTTAGCAGCCATGTTTGAATTTGGCAAGAAACTAAATATGAATATCTATGAGTGGCACGCTATTAAAACAAGTTCAACATCCAGAGAAAGAGTGTCGCGGCTATATGTATCAGAGATCACTGATTAGCACAGACCAGTGAGCTTACTGGCACAGGTATATCAATATATATGGCCTAAGAGATATTCATTAATGTTTGTGTTTCCAGCACGTTTCCGCGACAGTGATCAATCTTCCACGAGTATTTTTATCTTTGAGTCTAACTGGATTTTTATCTTTGTTTTGTGTCTCTGTTCATAGTCGGTAATGTGTGGTTGACAGAAACATGTGATCTATTTAAAAAAAAAAAAAAATGCGTATTTGATATTCCTCGTCGTTATTAAAGTCTGAAAAGACCGCATGAAAAAATAAACAGATTTTGACTCGTGCCGTAAAGTTCGTAAGACACAGAGTATATAGCTCTTCCTAAGAGTATTTATTGCATATTTTGCGAACTTTTGCTCGTCACACTCATCCACTGCCACGCACCGGGACCATCTCCCTTACTAACATCATTAGACCAAGGGCTATCTACCATCACAACCACGAGTGGGTGGCAGTATGTGGTCATGGAGAAAAGTCTGTCAGCACGTACGCACACAAGCCTTTTATATATAGATGTAGATTATATTAAAAGTCACACATTATGGAAAAAAAATTGAAATAATTATATTATAATTATGAATTTTACCGTGACTAAATTCGTGCACATGTATGATACTTTGAATGTGAGTTTATTCCCAAGGGGGGCGGTCTCGCGCATCGCAGCATAGGGTCTCAATGCCTTCGGCCACTCAGCCGTGGACAGAAACCAGGCTGCCTTACTGCAGAAACGCGTGAACGGCGAGTCGCAGAAAGCTAGCACAAGGCGGCGGCGGTGTGTGATACCTGCAGACACGCACGGTTATTAAAATCGCCAGAAATCCTCGCATCGGCGAGTTGGACTTTGTAAGTTTAGGGACTGATGGCCCCGCAGTTAAGTCCCATAAGCTTAACAAACATTCGCATTTTTGCACATCTTCCTCTATAGTCGAGTCTGTCGTAGATTAATAGAGATCCTTATGGCACCTTACAATATGTTGCTTTATGGCACTTTGATCATCTTGGCTACTTCCTTTCTCATCTCAGAGGTGGTGAAAGACTTTCTGTTGGCCTGTTTTGGCTCTCCTTATAATTTGGTACAACGAATACAGAAGATTTCATCAGCCGAATCAAGTAGCTGCGTCTTGGGGAAGGTGATATCATGGTTAGTTTTGACGTGGTCTCCTTATTTACATGTGATCCGATCAAAGACTGCTTGGATCTTCTCTCCCATTTATTTGACAATACAAGTATGGCACTGTTCAAGCACACATTGACATCGTCATATTTCATGTATGACGGTCAGCATTTCGACCAAATAGACAGCGTGACGACGGGAAGTCCGTGAGTTCCAGCTATAGCAAACCTCTTTATGGAGAAATTTGAGAACTATGCGAAGGCTAAAGCGCCAGCTGTAAGACAGCACTGTATGGACGTCTCCTGGTATCCTCCGTTTCAACTGTCATATCAACTATTTGCCGTGGAGCACGTGGGTCGAGCATACGCGAGGCCCCCACACGCACGCGCACGCTAATATTAATTCCACGCCGTCCGATCGCTGCCTCATCTCTTCGTGCCACTGGCAGACGTGTGTACCAACAGACGCGTCCGACGTTCGTCAACCGCGGCCGCGCGAGCGGACGACGACCTCGATCACGGGAGGGGGGGGGTGTATACTAAAATGTTTTAATAGATTTTAAGTAGTTACATTTCATTCTACCACTTTCCAACATAATACTCATCTTTTCAACATTTCGATGTATGGGGGTTCTGCTCGCTGCAACATTATTCCCCTGGGGCGTCGTGGTAGGAATAAATTCTCGTTATGTACAATTTTTCATTTCTTCTTTAATTTGAACCAAACTTCTTCTCCACCAAAACATTACAAAGTCGACACATCCACAATACATCAGAACTTAGCTGGTAGCAATTCCATGCAATTCCATTTTTAAAACAACAGACTGACATAGCTTCCAGAGCACTCGACAAATGACAAAACTCGAACTCCCCCACGCAAGGCGGCGAGGCAAAAATATAACATCGGCAATAATGACCTTACATTATGCATTGTTCATAACAATTGAATATAAAGGTAAAAAAGGTAAAGCAATCAACAATCCGAAGATTGGTTTGAACACCACAGTGCTTTACTAGGCTTGGTCTTGTCCTGCTTGGAGGTGGTATGCCGTTGCCTTCCTCCGACCTGACTTACCCAGCCAGTTATAGGGGGACCTACAGTTTAACGTGGGTTCCGAACCACGGTGCTACTCGGTATTTTTCACATGATCAATACTTCCAGAGGTGAAAGAAGTGGAAAGTGACAGATAAAAATCCCAGGACCTGGCGGGGATCGAACGCGCGACCTTTGGATTTGCAGTTTGGCACTCTACCAATGTGCAACGGAGGCGCACTACAATGGAATATACTAATTTGTAATTAACGAACATACACGTAAAACATTTCATGTACACAAAAATAATCGCAATATAAAATGAAAACTATACATACAACAATTTTAGATCGCACCTATCTTTTTGAGTTTTAATCACGCTACTTTTTGTTTGACAACAAATCAAAATGTTAAATTTCAATTAATTAGTTAACGAGTACATCATACATGTTCCTAACATATATTGAACTATCAATTATCTTGGCAATTCTCAAAATAAGTTCAAAATCTCACATCAGTCAATATATACAAAGAATTACGATACTCAAATTTTGACTATTATGTTAATTAATAGAATTAGCTGGTCAACACAACTTGTTTATGAGCCTGACATATATACAAAGCTATTTATTTTCATTTCTTTTTGTTTTTCACAAAAGTTTTTACAATTCATCTGTTTAAGTCTTTAAATAACATACAATGACGAAACTATTGTTTATAGTACTGTCTGGAAAGTATCTAAACGAATTTCTTAATTAATGAAATCTATCACTTGTTTTAATAACAGTATCACCGAGACACTGTCCTACACTGATTCCTAGGCTGGCTATATCGTTTTTAACTAACTTCACAGGCAACTTTTATCACTATTGAACCACACGATTCCAGATCCGACGCAGACGGTATCGTAGGATGACATTGAGATGAGAGGACCAGGCAGACGGTATCGTACGATAACATTGAGATGAGAGGGCCAGCAGTATCGTCACAATACCCACCACGTTACAGATAAATACCTTCTAATTTAGTAAATGTTGTTGTTCGTCACTTCCGTCACCACTGCCTACAATGACCAATACTTGTAAGCGGCGACCATACACGTTCGCTTCAATGTCATTGACTATGAGATATGGACCGTTAATTTTTCGGATCATTGTGTTTATCACATAGCAGCTCACTGTATCAAACTAAACCCGTTGCTGCTGGATGACGAGGAATTACCCCAAGCTGTCATGCAGGCGAGGTCGCGATGCCTCGGAAGTCAGTTCAGATACCCAAGGCGTATTATCTGTTGGCTTCAAATTGCAAATTCGCATATAAGAAAATATATTATTCAATTTCATTTACATTACATAAATACTGTGCTTGTAAGATTGAAGCGTATGGCACAGGGTTCAG
This sequence comes from Locusta migratoria, assembly GCA_026315105.1. Lineage (NCBI taxonomy): Eukaryota > Metazoa > Arthropoda > Insecta > Orthoptera > Acrididae > Locusta > Locusta migratoria. The sequence continues at coordinate 346,628,149 of CM048745.1, forward strand.
CGAATTTCTTTTATGATATTTCTGTACAGTTCCATTCTATAGGGAGCGTAAGATTATTTACAACTTGTACAAAAACCAGACAGCGGTTGTCAGAGTTGAAGGGCATGAAAGGGATGCAGTGGTTGGAAAGGGAGTAAGACAGGATTGTAGTCTTTCTCCATTGTTATTCAATTTTTACATTGAGCAAGCTATAAAGGAAAGCAAGGAGAAATTTGGAGAAGGAATTAAAGTTCAGGGGGAAGAATTAAAAACATTGCAATTTGCCGACGACATAGTAATTCTGTCAGATACAGCAAATGACCTGGAAGAGCAATTGAACGGAATGGACAGTGTGCTGAAAGGTGCATATAAGATGAAGATTAACAAGAGCAAAACTAGGGTAATGGAGTGCAGTGTAAGAAAATCAGGTGATGCTGAAGGAATTAGATTGGGTAACGAAGCAATAGAGGAGGTAGATGAGTTTTGTTACTTGGGCAGTAAAATAACAAATGATGGTCGCAGTACAGAGGATATAAAATGCAGAATGGCAATGGGTAGAAAAGAGTTCTTGAAAAAGAGAAATTTGTTAACATCGAATATTGATTTAAGCCTAAGGAAGTCCTTTCTGAAAGCACTTGTATGGAGTGTTGCCTTGTTGGGAGTGAAACATGGACGATAAACAGTGCGGACAGGAAGAGGATTGAGGCTTTTGAAATGCGGTGCTACCGAAGAATGCTGAAAATTAGGTGGGTGGATCGCATAACTAATGAGGAGGTACTGAACTGAATTGGGGAGAAAAGGAATTTCTGGCATATCTTGACTAAAAGAAGGGATCGATTGGTAGGACATATTCTTAGACATCAAGGAATTGTGAATTTAGCATTGGAGGGAAGTGTGTGGGGTAAAAACCGCATAGGAAGACCAAGAGATGGATACAGTAAGCAGATTCAGACAGATGTAGGTTGCCGTTCTTATGTGGAGTTAAAGAGGCTTGCTCAGGGTAGGGTATTGTGGAGAGCTGCATCAAACCAGTCTCCGGACTGAAGACCACAACAACAACAAAAACAACCATTATAAAATAGGACGCGGTAAAAAAGAAACACCCAAATCTACCGTTTTCGACCTGATTTCTCTTATTTTACTATGATGATAATGTTTTCCAAGGTAGGTGTGTGCTAAAAAGATATTCGGAAGATAAAGTTGGTGAAAGACGTGCCGCAAAAAATCTCGCCGCAACGAATAACGCCCAACTCTTGCATCATTTCCGTGACACCATCTCCCCTATATCGTGATAATACAAAACAAGCTACCCTTCTTGAACTTTCTCTAAACCGTCCGTCAGAGCCACTTGCATGAACAATGGACTATTAGCGGAAACGGAATGTGTAATATTATTTCCTACGTGACCTGTACAACGAAGCTAACGGCCAATATTCTTCACATAAAACGCACCAAATCCACATTATTTCTGCTTTGGTACGACGGTCTTTACACGTAAAAAACTGCGAGCTCTTCAACTGATATCAATCAAGAAAATACTTGATGTATGAGTGCATGGTTTCGCGGCGATATGGATTAATAAAATCTTCTCGGGCCTCCAGCCGCGTCAGGTGGTTAGAACCACGCGAACTTCCTGCCAAACTCTCCTTGGCCATTGTCAAGTAACAAATGACTGCTGCATCGCTCACGCTCACGCTTCTCTTGACGGACCTCGACCTTGGTCCGATGGGTTGCAAGCTAAGCATTAACTGCTGTTCCTACGGTACCTGAAAAATGTGAAAGACAAATTAGTGGCCTGACTGGAGGAAGGGTCTTAGTGTGTCAGATAATGACGGTGTAGTTTCTTCCACGGTTGCTACGAGATTATAAGATTAATCTCGTAGCAGGTCAGGCCAACGAGTCGTTGGCCTGAAGTGTTGTTGTGCCCCAAGGTCGCGGACGAGCCGGTTTTGGGACTGCTGCGACTTCTCATAGAACTTCCTGGCGGTGGCGCGGAACCTCTCCCGGAGGGGCAAAATGCCGACTTCGTCATGAAGCCGGGCGGTGGAGTACCGCTTCGGAAGATGCAGGGCAGTCTTCAGGGCGCGGTTCTGGATCCTCTGCAGCGACTCGATGTGGAGGTCTGCGGAGTTTCCAAATACTGGGGACGCGTACTCGAGCACTGGGCGAACCAGTGACAAATACATCGTGATCCCATGTTCCGGCGGCAGCGACGACTGCGGGTTAAGCAGCGGATAAATTACGCGTAATCGCCCAATGGCTCTCTGTCTTACATCACTGACGTGATGTTTCCAGGTGAGCCTTTGATGTAGGGTAACCCCTAGGTATTTCGCCGTCGTGCTCCAGGGGATGGGAGCCCCCCAGAATTTCGATCAGCGGTAGCCCAATAGGCACTCGTCTTCTAGTGAAGACGACTGCCTGGCTTTTCGCGGCGTTGAATTTCAACCGCCACTTAGTGGCCCATGCCCCCAGGACGTCGCATCCAGCTTGCAGGCGGCGTCTCATCGTGTGCGCGTTCATGCTGCGGGTGAACAGCGCTGTATCTTCGGCGTAGAGCGCCAATTCTACGCGTGGTACCCGAGGTGCGTCGGCAGTGTACAACGAGTACAGCAGGGGGCCGAGAACCGACCCCTGCGGCACTCCTGCACGTATCTGCCTTTCTGTCGATGTACCGTCTTCTGCCCTCACATGGAAGGTTCGTTCAGACAGGTACGACTGCAATAGTCTCCCATGAGACGTCGGAATTCCGTGCACAAAAAGTTTGTACACGAGTCCGTCGTGCCAGACGGAGTCGAACGCGCGGGAGACGTCAAGGATCACTGCCACAAGGAATTCCCTTGTTTCCAGTGCCCGCATTGCCGGCTCGACCAGCCGGAGTAGCTGGTGTGTGGTGGAATGGCCAGCGTGGAAACCGAACTGCTCGTCCGGTATGATGTTCTCGCGCGTGACGTGATCCAGCAGTCTCTTCACGTACAGCCTCTCGAAAACTTTCGAGAGGGACGACAGCAGGCTGATGGGCCGGTAGCTGGCAACCTGGCGCGGATCCTTGCCGGTTTTCAGGATTGCTACCACTTCCGCATGTTTCCATGCGTTGGGGAAGACTCCCGAGCGGAGAATCTCGTTAAAGACGTCGGCAAGGAGCCGATGCGTTCCCTGAGGTAGGTTCGTCAACTGCTGCATCATCTTTGCCTTGCATTATATAGCCGTTCTGCTGTCTGTGACGTCATTGAAACTAGTTGTGTTGCCATAAAAGGTAATATTTATGTCCCGAGTCGGTTGTGTCCGCGTTTGGCTGCTGGATGTGACGTCACTGAGGTCCACTTCGTCCCTTGTCCTCTTCAACCTCGCTTTGGTCGGGTCCCAGGCTACTCTGAGCTGCAAGCCGACGTCCTTATTGATGGTGTTCTCTGATAATTTAATTTCAATGGCTTCCTTTGTAACACTACCACCAATATCCTTTCTTCTCTCTCTCTCTCTCTCTCTGTCTGTCTCTCTTTGTGTGTGTGTGTGTGTGTGTGTGTGTGTGTCGTTTCCGCCGGTTGCCCTGGTTGTCTGTGGCCGAGTAGAGAGACCGACACAGGGAAATAGGATGCACATGTGTGCGGGTACAGAGTCTGAGGTGACCAGCCAGTGGGACAGCAGAAACTAGAAACACTAAGCTAGATTAGAAAAAGATATGTATTTCGTATAAATATGATAATACTTTTACAAGTTTCATGACTGCAGAATGCTGATACATTGTTGAACTAGGTAATGGTCTGCCTACTGAAGAGAGTCCTAGTGCCTGTCTTAATGCCAAGTCGCCGATGCAGTTCAGTGGTGGCCACGAGCGGAGTTGCAGCAGAGGGCGCTCGTGGCTGACGTCGTAAGAACGCCGCGCCGTGCCTGCATGGCGGCGCGCGGCGAAAGTACGTCGCGCGTGCTTCAGACTTGTGCGACACCACAGTTTTAGCAACGCCACATGTTTCGTCGAAACGAATTCCGTGTTGGTTTTCTAAGGAATGTTGTGCCACAGCTGATTTTTCTGGGTGGCGAAGATGTAAGCACTTTTCGTGTTCTGTTCGGCATTGTTCCACAGTGTATACAGTTTCTCCAATATAATAGCAGCAACACTCACACGGTATCTTATAAACTATTTGTGTTTCGATACCTAGATCGATTTTTACAGGTCTCTTCACCTGCCGTATTTTTGCTGCGGCCTGAACACAGACGCAACGTCTTATCTCTTCAGGAGCCAGCTAATCTTTCCCGATACAGTTCCACAGAAGAGCAAACATACAAGATTCTTGATCTCTTCCTCCGACGCACTTTTCCTGCTTTTATCGCCAGAAATGGCTTTCTGTATCTGGCGATGACTGTAGCCATTTTCCGTGAACACTCTTCGGAAATAGGTTACCTCCCGTGGCAGACTTTCCGGCGTCTGAAATGACCCCGCGGTTTTGCGTAAAGTGGTGGTGGTTGAGCGCATTCAGATACCGATTCGTAGTGGACTTCCTATAGACACTCTGAAATGACCCCGCGGTTTTGCGTAAAGTGGTGGTGGTTGAGCGCATTCAGATACCGATTCGTAGTGGACTTCCTATAGACACTCTGTTTGAGGTGACCATTAGTTTTCTGGCAGTCGAGGACATCAAGGAATGGCATAGGATCGTCTTTTTCCACCTCCATCGTAAATATAATGTTGTGAACACTAATCAGATGACCTAAGAATTCTTCCAGTTTCTCACGTGTATGAGGCCACACGGCCAATGTATCGTCTACATAGCAGTATAAACAACTCGGCTGTGTTGGAGCAGTATTCAAGGCATAGTTCTCAAATATCTCCGTAAAGAGGTTTGCTATAGCTGGAAGTAACGGACTTCCCGTCGTCACGCTGTATATTTGGTCGAAATACTGACCGTCATATATGAAATACGACGATGTCAATGTGTGCTTGTTCAAAAATGTTCAAATGTTTGTTAAGCTTAAGGGACTTAACTACGAGGTCATCAGTCCCTTAACTTACAAACTACTTATGAACTACCTACAACTAAGGACGGCACACATATCCATGCCCGAGGGGGGATTCGAACCCCCGACCGTAGTGGCCGTGGAGAGCGTGACTGAAGCGCCTCAGTCCCCTCGGCCCCCGCGGCCGGCAATGTGTGCTTGAACAGTGCCATAGTTGTATTGTCAAATAAATGAGAGAGGAGATCCAAGCAGTCTCTGATCGATTCACGTATAAATAGGGAGACCAGTTCAAAACTAACCATAATATCACGTTCCCCAAGACGCAGCTACTTGATTCGGCTGATGAAATCTTCTGTATTCGTTGTACCACATTATAAGGGGAGCCAAAACAGGCCAACAGAAAGTCTTTCACCACCTCTGAGATGAGAAAGGAAGTAGCCAAGATGATCAAAGTGCCATAAAGCAACATATTGTAAGGTACCATACGGATCTCTATTAATCTACAACAGACTCGACTATAGAGGAAGATGCGCAAAAATGCGAATGTTTGTTAAGCTTATGGGACCTAACTTCGGGGTCATCAGTCCCTAAACTTACAAAGTCCGACTTGGAATTAACAATACATAATAGAACAGTTTACGACTCACCGCAAAGACGTGACGACGAGCCGCAACAAGCACATAAAAAAGGCACACACATACAACACTTTCAGCTTCGGCCATGGCCTTCTTCAGAAAACAGAATGTTCCGTACCGGTGCGAGGCGCCACAAGGGCGCAGCAGCGACCGGACGCTGTGGCTGCAGGTAAGGGCGGCCGCTACCTGCTCCTGCCCGGCCCTCGGACAATGAAACGGCCGGCACTGGGCCGGTGGGGGGACTCGGCCGGTGACCGACAACCTGTTCGGACGCACGTGTATCTGCCTCATAATGTAGCGCTTCTCACAAATACAGTCCACTATTACCAGAAATGTACTTTTATTTCTTAACGCCTTTCCTTTGCAACGAATGATTGCATTCGTCTGGACTGTGGAAAGAGCGAGGCAGCGCAGAATGTACGCGCGTTTTGCGGCTGCCCACATTTGGTCCTCCGGGCGCGAATAGAACTATTCCGACGTTTGACTGTACGTACCGCGAACTAAGAGTATCCGGTTTCGTGGCTTTGTACATTGATCTCCGAGAGTAACATGAATTACGAGTGCCACCAGTGCACTAACAGTGCTATATGCCCGTAGTAAAGCCGTCCGCAGTACAGAATACGCGCGAATCGTGTCGATCGTGTTGTGAAGTGCAGTGCATCTCAAACCAGCAGACGCCGTGAAGCAGCACAGCCGTTCCCGCAGCACAACGCAACACGCCAGCGAGCCGCGCCACCCGCCGCCGACTCCTGCAGCAGCTGCGGTCCAATTGGCGCATCGCAAGGTACCGTCGCTCCGCTCTGCAAGCAGCCTGGCTCTTTTTCCTTAATCTTCTATCCTGTGCTCTAATATCCTGTCATGGATCCTGTCGAGAAACGTAGTCTAGTTAAGAAAAGAGCAGTAATCAAGTCACGAGTGACTAGAATCTCAACATTTCTCAATAACTTTCAGGACGGATCCAATCTCAATGACTTTAGAGTAAGGCAGTCATTGCTAACCACAAGCAAAAATGAATATCACGATATACAAACTCAGTTAGAAATTAACGATCTGGAAGAATCCCATGATGCAGACAGAGAGTCGTTTGAAGACTTGTGCCTTGATGTAGAGTCAAAAATAACTACATTACTGCAGACGAATGTTGTGGCACCTCCTCATTCGTCTACTTCATACAATGCACCTGAAATAAAGCTCCCTGCAATTTCATTGCCAACATTTAATGGTAATGTTGCAGAGTTCATGCACTTCTTTGATACGTTTAAGGCACTAATTATTAGCAATGACGCCTTAACTGATGTCCAGCGATATTACTACTTGTCTTGTGTGTCTGGTGAACCACATAAGTTGATAGAAACCTTGCCAGTTACAGAGAGCAACTTTAAAATTGCATGGGATTTGATTGTTAATAGGTACAATAATCCAAAGTTAATTGTAGATTTGCATGTTAAAGAACTTCTCAACCTGCCAAGCATCAAAACGGAATCTGCTAAGGACTTACGTTTGTTAATTAACCAGCTTATGACAAATTTGAACGCAATTGAGGTTCTAAAGGTCGGCATTCCCCTGCATGAGGTGTTACTTTCACACATTTTGTTGGATCACGTTAGTGTGAATCTCAGGAAACAGTGGGAATCTAAAACAGTTAACACCACTTTTCCTCGTCTGAAAGATTTGGTGGCATTTTTGGAGAGCAGCTGTCAGACGTTAGAACTAATTCATTCAGACAGAATGTTACAGCATTTCCACCAGCCGGCCGCCAAGCGTACTAAAGTAGAAGGTTACAATTTGCAACGAACCTTCCTCTCAACATCATCCAAATGTGTATTCTGTGGCGCAGCTCACTTACTAAATAAATGTCCCAAATTTAAAGAGAGCGATATTGTAAGCAGACTAGACTTTGTGAGCAGAAAAAAGCTTTGTTTCAACTGCCTGTGCACGGATCATAGGCAAAGGGAATGCCGTGCTGGGAGTTGCCGCATTTGTAAAAAGCGCCACAACACGTTACTGCACAAGGAACGAGTCAGTGGCAGTAGCGATAGAGAGCAAGAAACGTGTGTACCAGAACAGCAGACATACTGCGCCGTTAAGGGAAACCACCAACGCACAGAAGTACTGTTATCAACTGTCCTTGTAGACATCACGGACAATAAAGGGAAGGTACACCAATGTAGAGCACTGCTTGACAGCGCATCACAGATGAATTTCATATCTACTAGCCTGGCAGATAGGATGGGCCTACAGCTCAGTCGGCGTCTGATACCAATAAGTGGGATCAGTGATGTTCAAACTGTAGAATCGTCGCATGTTTGTGAGGTGAATATTTCCTCAAGAGTTGGTAACTACAGCACAAGTGCCGTCTGCGCATTACTTCCACGTATAACAGGGCCACTTCCAACTGCATCCTTTGAAATTTCCACCTGGCAGCTTCCTACGCACCTAAAGCTAGCAGATCCAGCATTCCATAAACCTGGTGAAATTGATCTACTGCTTGGAGCATCGATCTTTTTTGACGTATTGAAACCAGGCCAGCTGAAAAGAGAGTGAATCATCCAACATTACAGGAGACATCGTTCGGCTGGATTGTTTCAGGCAAAATACCTCCTCTGTCTCTGAATTCCACGGCACGAAATGTACTGTCATGCCTCACACGCACTAATAACTTTAACACTCAGGTTGAACGGTCCTGTCAGCAAGAAGAAATGAATATTTCTGTGCGAACGAAAGAAGATCGTTTGTGTGAGAAGTATTTTGAAAGAACCATCCAAAGGAATGTTAACCGTAGATACGCAATGAGAAACAACCACGCTGGACTGCGAGAATTGCAAGGAGATCGCAGAGCTACTACATGGTCGAACGATCCCCAAGGAAAGCAGAGTGATCTCACTTCATCTGTTTTTAGACGAAGAACAGTTGTTAATGGTGGGCGGCAGGTTGGTGCAGTCAAATGCTTCCTACAGTCAAAGCATTCTGGCTCCTAAGCATCATGTAACTAAGTTAACAGTCGTGGGCCAGCATCTACGTTTGTTGCAGCCAGGATCATAACTCCTATTAGCAAGTTTCAGACCAAGGTACTGGATTCAAACAGGAAGCTCAGTCATCAGGCAAATGATTCACAAATGTCTCCCTTGTCACTGATTGAAGGCTACTACTGTAACCCATCTTATGGGAAACCTACTTTCAGTTCGTGTATCAAAGTACCTTTCTTAATTGTGAGATTGACTATGGTGGCCCACTATACGGTGGAAAGAGATGTAAAACGAAGGCAAAGGTCTACATTGATTGGTTGTTCGCATGGCAACAAAGGCAGTACACATGGAGCTTGTCACTTATTTGTCCTCTCAAGCATTCATTGCTGCTCTCCGAAGATTTATTTCACGACGAGGTGTCTGTGTAAACTTCTACAGTGATAATGGAAAGACGTTCGTGGGAGCAAGGAATGATCTGCATGAATTCCACAAATTGTTCAGATGTAACACAAATTGAGAGCTGTGCATCACAAAATGGGATACAGTGGCATTTAATCCCTCCTCGTGCGGCACATTTTGGTGGATTATAGAAGCAGATATAAAATCCATAAACACGCATCTAAAGAGAGTGGTCGGAAACCAAGTTCTGACGTTTGAAGAATTATAGACACTTCTAACTCAAATGGAAGCGTGATTAACTTCTCGACCTATCTTCCTGATAATGCGGATGATTTTTCGTACCTTCCTCCTGGCCATTTCCTTATCGGTGAACCCTTTACAACAGTCCCAGAGCCAGGCTTGCTTTCGGAGCCATCATCCAGGCTGTCGAGATGGCAGCTACTTCAGTAGTGTAAGCAGCACGTGTGGAAACGCTGGTCACACGACTACTTGTCACAGCTGCAGCAGAGAACTAAATGGACGTCAGCGAAAGACAATCTGCAGCCGGGTACACTGGTTCTCCTGAAGGAAGACAACTTGCCACCTCTTGTGTAGCCGTCTGGGGTCATTGTTTGCACTCACCCTGGTGCTGACGATTTGGTGCGAGTGGTTTCAGTGCGCACAGCAACAGGAACCTATAAACGACCGCTGTCGAAGATTTGTGTTGTTCCACAGGAAACGTAGACTTAAGTGTTCATAACCATTCAAGAACTAATTGAACTTGTGTTTCTTTCATGTACATCGGACCTGAGTTCCTCAACCATTTATTTTGTTTTGTTTGTGTTATCTACCTTGTGTTTTTTGTGAATTATGTTTTAGTGTAATTTATACAAATTAGGTGGGCGGAATGTTCCGTACCGGTGCGAGGCGCCACAAGGGCGCAGCAGCGACCGGACGCTGTGGCTGCAGGTAAGGGCGGCCGCTACCTGCTCCTGCCCGGCCCTCGGACAATGAAACGGCCGGCACTGGGCCGGTGGGGGGACTCGGCCGGTGACCGACAACCTGTTCGGACGCACGTGTATCTGCCTCATAATGTAGCGCTTCTCACAAATACAGTCCACTATTACCAGAAATGTACTTTTATTTCTTAACGCCTTTCCTTTGCAACGAATGATTGCATTCGTCTGGACTGTGGAAAGAGCGAGGCAGCGCAGAATGTACGCGCGTTTTGCGGCTGCCCACACAGAACATTCATGCAAATCTCACAGGCACACAACACAGTTACACAACCGTCATCTCCGGCTGCCGCACTTCGAATCTACTTATAAACTAACTTATACTAAAGACAACACGAACACCCATGCCCGAGGGAGGATTCGAACTCCAGGCGGAGGACGGCCTCGCGCATCGGAGCACAGAGCCTCAAAGCGCTCGGCCACTCCGCCGAGGCGAGGAAGATGTGCTCTCCAATATGGAACCTATAATCAACCCCGATGAAACTGAAGAGCTTCTGGCAATCATCTATGAAGAAATATAAACAATTACGGACTATCCAGAGAAAAAAAGCCATCCGCAGTGCCCGAGGGGTCTGCGGCGCTCCAGTCACGTTCTGAACGGCCACTACGGTCGGGGGTTCGAATCCCCCCTCGAGCATGGATATTTGTGCCGTCTTTAGTAGTAGCTAGTTCATAAGTAGTTTGTAAGTTTAGGGAATGATGACCCCGTAGTTAAGTCCCATAAGCTCTACAAACATTTGAACATTTGGGAAAAAGCTGCTAGCTTAGACGGCTTAGCATTGGAGTTGTATACACGAGTTTGGAATGTTATTGGGCAAGAACTAATATTAATGTACAACGAACTATTGGTAGACGACAGCTTTGCGTCAAAATTCACTGAATGCATGGCCGTGCTCATCCCCAAAAAGGCACAATGGCTCATGATAGAAAACTTTCGGCCGATTAGTCTGCTCAGCTGTGATTTCAAAATGTTAATCTGTGTCATAAATACCAGAATAAAACAACATCTTGGGAAGATACTTGGAACACACTAAGCAGCAGCTGGAACCGGCAGATCCACGATGAACGTTTTTTCGCAAAGTAGAAAAATTTTACATTTAACATGGTTATGCAAATGTCACATTGCACTGATGTTCCTAGATTATTACAAATCTTTCAACAGGGCTGATCATCATTTGTGTTAAATGTGATGTGTAGAATGAGTTTCAATGCAAGTTTTCCACATCTGATATAAAAGTGCAAACTCGGAACACATTCCAGAATAAAATTTAATGGCCAGTTAACGAACCCAGTGCCGATTAATCAGTCTGTTAGTTTCTATACTATGGTTGGGGAACCGTTACTTTTATATCTACACCTTGCACTGACGTAACGCAAGGAGGTGGGAGGGGGTGTATGTGGGGGGCGGCAGAGCTGCTTAAAAAGACCTGGGGGGGGGGGGGGGTAAGGCTTTCGGAGGTGAGGGACGCCACTGTCCACATAGACAGGAGCGGCTTGAAAGTCACATCCGGAAACCAAAAAGTCCCTTTTTTGCATAAGATGTCCCTCAGTAGACAAAGACATTTGTAGCAAAAAAAAAAAATGCTCATCCACTCAACATCTTCACTCTCAATATAGCGAAACAAATGATAATGGTGAAATACAAGTGTTGTGAATACTATGATTTTTTCCTTGAATGAATTACTTTTAACATTTTAAAATATCTCAGAATTGTAACGCAGAACTCTTCATTGTTTTGATTCAAATTAAATTTTGTAGTAATCAAATCTTAATGGTTTAAGCGTGAATTTTTCACAGAAAGTACGCGTTTTGTTGACGCATTTGTAGTAAGCAGGCAAAGAATAAACTCTAAAATGTTAGCAGTACGATCGTCAATATTTAACTCATCAAGTTTTGCTATTATTTGGCTATTGACGTTGCTTCAATTCCTTTACCGTAGTATTAACAACATACAAACATTTGAAATTTTATCAAAAGTTTTGCGCCATCAATTTTCTTCGTAATGTATTTAAGTATAAGATCAAAAGATCTTTTAACTCTCAATCTCAGAATTCAGGTTAACCCAACACAGTAATTCTAGCTCAGAATAATCTGATGTCCACTTAACGCCTGCAATAAAATGATACAAAGCTAGCAATTGTGCATGATTACAACTGAAGCTTCATTCGACAGATCATGCACTAACGATCTTCATCCATTTTAAAACCACACTAAGAGCAGAAAATAAGTTGCATAATGTGTGTCTTTCGTTTTTGCTAACAGCTGTTCGTAATATTGCTACTGTCAGATACTGTACCTATTTCAATAGTGCCATCAGTGTTTATGTCTGCAATGGCTGCAGACAACATGCGTGTAGATGCCGGACAGTCAACAAACTTCCTTTCTACCGCCAAAGAGAGTCTTGCGTATATGAGTCCCTTTCTACGTTAACTGAATAATTACTGATTTCCCTGCAATAAGACGAAAAAATGATTTTGCAGGATTATATTGAAATGCAGGATATTTTTAAGATTTTCTAACCTCTCAGGGGGCCGCAAGATAAGGCTTCAAAGAAAAGGAGTGTCCTGCGAAATACAGGATATTTGGTCACCCTAAAGGAAACACGTCTATATAGATAAACTTCAAAGAAATCAAAATCTGTTTCTAAAAACACAATTTTTATTTGAGATACACGAAATTCGCGATTTTATATAAAAATGTCTTTCTGTGTAAAATCGCGTTCCTTCAAGAAAGACACCTATATGCAGATAAATATAAAACAAAAATAGAAAAAAAAAAAAAATTACGAGTTGGCGTTACAAAGACATGTAAAATCGCGTTTTTATATATTCCCATAAAACTTGAAACTAGCAAATGTGAAGCTATTGTAAAAGAATAAAGTGCCAAAATCTCACGGTCTTTTTGTCTACAAGAAATTGTCCTGAGGTTTGTGCAGTCGAAAACTCGGAGTCAACATTCTGTCAACTACATACATAAAATGAAGAAATATAGTCAGTTACCTCATTTTTTGCAAACAAAAAGTACCCCCTTAATTAACTAATATATGTGCCTTTGTTTTCGCTATCTCTTGATCCATTTTTCCCGCAGCTAAGAAAAAATGTTCAAATGTTTGTAATACTGTACTATGGGACCAAACTATGTTGGTCGTCAGTCCCTAGTCTTACAAACTACTTAATCTAAGTTAAACTAGGCTAAGGACAACACACACATCCATGCCCGAGGGAGGATTAGAACCTCCGACGCGGGAGGCTGCGCGATCTGCAACTTGGCGCTCCAGACCGCTCGGCTACTCCCGCGCGGCGCGCAAATTTAGAAGCTGTATAACGTCAAGGGACTTTTTTATTTTATTTTTCTTCTTCATGTTATTATTTTTATTCATTTATTTACTTATTTATTTTTCTTACATAGAGAGAGGGGCTCCCAGATAAATTTGCCACGGGCCTCAGATGGTACTGACAGGGAGGGTGGTCGACAATGTACATTTTTTTTTTTTTTTTTTTTTTTTTTTTGTAATTAGTCGGTCTGCTTTGTGACTGCCTGAGGCTGATCCGCCAATAAGTAACAAAACACGCGGGGGGGGGGGGGGATATACAGCTATATAAGGCATTGTTGATATCAGTATCCAGCTCAGGTTGAGCAGACCAACGGTTTTTAATTTAATCTAGCGACATAATTTTTGGTTTTGAGACATGTCTCATTCCTATCTATTTTAAAAGCGTTTAGCTCCTTTGTTTTAAGTTTCAGTTAACAAACAATTGCAAAATGATTAGGGCCTAGATGTAACTTGTTTTTCTTTGTTAATACCCAGTAAATATTAGCGTAGGACCCGATTCACACGGTAGGCAACTTCTAACCAACTTGAAGTCGGGTCGCGTGCTTTCAAGCTACGTCGTTGCAGGCGGTGGGCAACGTCACGTCAGCATGTGCTTCCAGAGAATAGTTTCACGTTAACGGTGAAGGTCACGTAGCCGATCAACTGCTTACGATAGACTGTTACGGATTTGTTTGGATTGTGGGCGTTAACATGTTCAAATGTTACTAAAGCTTATGCGACGTAACTGCGGGGTCATCAGTTAATAAACTTACGAGCCACTTATGAACTAACTTATACTAAAGACAGCACAAACGTCCATGCCTGAGGGTGATTCGAACCACCGACGGGGAACGGCCTCGCGCATCGTAGCATAATGCCTCAATGCACTCGGCCGCTCCGCCGTGGCAGTTAACATGACTGCTTTTCATTCACTGCTGTGTTCTTCGCATTTAAAATATAATTCGTTACTGAGTTTTGGGTTATACCTGTATTAGGAAATGAACGATGAAGTATAAATTGAGCTTGTTCACCACTATGTGGTACTCTATGATATGAGCAGCAAAAACATTTCAGACTGTATTATTATAGAAGAAACGTGTCGTGTTATTTTGTTTTACTTGTCATTCGTGTTCCATGGATCTGTACATGCTAGTGATTCACTTGGATGTAGAACGTGTTAGTACAATTGTGCAAGTACAATAAATGCTACAGAATTATAATATAGGCATAGTACAATAATATAGATATTAATATGTACAAATTTTTATTATTTACTAGGGTACATTTAACTAGTATTGCAATTAACTATTTAAGATTAATATAGTGTTGTACCATCCATCTAATAACTCAATATCGATATATTTCTTTTATTGAAGAAGTGCATTATTTCTGGAGAAGAATTCATCTAAGGAGTACAGTGGATGGTCAAGCAGGTATATCTTTAACATACCTTTGAACCCACCCCCATGAACCACAGACATTGCCGAGGTGGGGTGGCTTGCGTGCCTCGTTGTTGTTGTGGTCTTCAGTCTGGAGACTGGTTTGATACAGCTCTCCACAATACCCTATCCTGAGCAATCCTCTTCATCTCCACATAAGAACGGCAACCTACATCTGTCTGAATCTGCTTACTGTATCCATATCTTGGTCTTCCTCTACGATTTTTACCCCACACACTTCCCTCCAATGCTAAATTCACAATTCCTTGATGTCTAAGAATGTGTCCTACCAATCTATCCCTTCTTTTAGTCAAGGTATGCCAGAAATTTCTTTTCTCCCCAATTCTGTTCAATACCTCCTCATTAGTTACGCGATCCACCCACCTAATCTTCAGCATTCTTCTGTAGCACCATATTTCAAAAGCCTCAATCCTCTTCCTGTCCGCACTGTTTATCGTCCATGTCTCACTCCCATACAAGGCAACACTCCATACAAATGCCTTCAGAAAAGACTTCCTTAGGCTTAAATCAATATTCGATGTTAACAAATTTCTCTTTTTCAAGAACGCTTTTCTACCCATTGCCATTCTGCATTTTATATCCTCTGTACTGCGACAATCATTTGTTATTTTACTGCCCAAATAACAAAACTCATCTATCTCCTTTATTGCTTCGTTTCCCAATCTAATTCCTTCAGCATCACCTGATTTTCTTACACTGCACTCCATTACCGTAGTTTTGTTCTTGTTAATGTTCATCTTATATGCACCTTTCAGCATACTGTCCATTCCGTTCAACTGCTCTTCCATGTCTTTTGCTGTCTCTGAGATTATACAATGTCGTCGGCAAAACGCAATGTTTTTAATTCTTCGCCCTGAACTTTAATTCCTTCTCCAAATTTCTCCTTGCTTTCCTTTATAGCTTGCTCAATGTACAAATTGAATAACAATGGAGAAAGACTACAATCCTGTCTTACTCCCTTTCCAACCACTGCATCCCTTTCATCCCTTCAACTCTGATAACCGCTGTCTGGTTTTTGTACAAGTTATAAATAACCTTGCGTTCCCTATATTTTACTCCTGCTTGCTTCAGAACTTGAAAGAGTTTATTCCAATCAACATTGTCAAAAGCCTTCTCCAAATCTACAAAAGCTAGAAATGTAGGTTTGCCTTTTCTTAATCTATCTTCTAGGATAAGCCGTAAAGTGAGTATTGCCTCCCGTGTTCCTACATTTCTCCTGAACCCAAACTGATCTTCCCTGAGGTCGGCTTCTATCACCTTTTCCATCCTTCTGTATATAATTCGTGTTAATATTTTGCAACCATGACTTATTAGACTGATGGTTCTGTAGTTTTCACACCTGTCTGCACCTGCTTTCTTTGGAATGGGGATTATAACATTTTTCTTAAAGTCTGAGGGTACTTCTCCTGTCTCATACATCTTACGCACCAGGTGAAACAGGTTTGTCATGGCTGGTTCTCCCAGAGACTTCAGTAGCTCTGAGGGAATATCATCTACTCCAGGGGCCTTCTTTCGACTTAGGTCTTTCAGGGCTCTGTCAAATTCTTCTCTCAATACAGTATCTCCTATTTCATTTTCATCTACATCCTCCTCCCTTCCTACAATATTGTTTCGGAGTTCATTTCCATTGTAGAGCCCCTCTATATACTCTTTCCACCTTTCAGCTTTCCCTTCTTTGCTGAGAACTGGTTTTCCATCAGTGTCCTTGATATTCATAGAGCTGTTTTTCTTATCTCCAAATGTTTCTTTTATTTTCCTGTAGGCTGTATCTATTTTTCCCCTATTTATACATTCTTCTACATCCTTGCATTTGCCTTCTAGCCACTCCTGCTTAGCCATTTTGCACTTCCTGACAATCTCATTTCTTAGTCGTCTGTCCTCCATTTTGCCTGTTTCATTTACTGCATTTTTATATTTTCTCCTTTCATCAATTAAATTTAGTATTTCCTGTGATATCCAAGGATTTTTTTGTAGGTCTTGCCTTCCTACCTATTTTGTCCTCTGCTACCTTCACTATTTCATCTCTCAATTTTACCCATTCCTCTTCTACTGTTTTATTTCCCCCTGTTTCTGTCAATTGTTGCCTAAAGCTCCCTCTGAAATTCTTAAGAACCTCACGTTCCTTCAATTTATCCAGGTCCCATCTCCTTATCTTCCTACCTTTTTGTAGTTTCTTTAGTTTCAGCCTACAGTTCATAACCAACAAGTTATGGTCAGAGTCTATATCTGCCCCTGGGTATGTTTTACAGTTTAAACCTGGTTCCGGAATCTATGTCTTACCATTATAAAATCTATCTGATACCTTCCGGTGTCTCCTGGTCTCTTCCACGTATACAACCTTCTTTTGTGATTCTTGAACCAGGTGTTTGTTATAACTAAATTATGTTCTGTGCAAAATTCTACCAGGCGGCTTCCTCTTTCATTCCTTTTGCCCAGACCATATTCACCTACTATCTTCCCTTCCCTTCCTTGTCCTACTACCGAATTCCAGTCTCCCATAACAATTAAGTTTCCCTCTCCCTTAATTGTCTGAATAATTTCCTTTAGCTCCTCATATATTTCTTCGATTTCCTCATCATCGGCAGAGCTAGTTGGCATATAAACCTGTACTACTGTTGTCGGTGTTGGCTTCGTATCTATCTTGACAATGATAATGCGATCACTGTGCTGGTCATAGTAGTTTACCCGCATTCCTATTTTCTTATTCATTATCAATCCTACTCCTGTGATACCCCCAACTGATTTCGTATTTATAATCCTGTACTCACCAGACCAGAAATCCTGTTCATCCTGCCACCGAACTTCACTAGATGCGGATAGCCGTACCGTAGGTGCAACCACAGCGGAGGGGTATCTGTGGAGAGGCCAGACAAACGTGTGGTTCCTGAAGAGGGGCAGCAGCCTTTTCAGTAGTTACAGGGGCAACAGTCTGGATGATTGACTGAGCTGGCCTTGTAACATCAGCTAATGTGGCTTTGCCACACAGCTACTGCGAACGGCTGAAAGCAAGGGGAAACTACAGCCGTTACTTTTTCCCGAGGACATGCAGCTCTACTGTATGAACATATGAAGATGGCATCCTCCCGGGTAAAATATTCCGGAGGTAAAATAGTCCCCCATTCGGATCTCCGGGGGGGGGGACTACCCAGGAGGATGTGATCATCAGGAAAGACAATACTGGCATTCTACGGGTCGGAGCGTGGAATGTTAGATCCCTTAATCGAGTAGGAAAATTAGAAAATTTAAAAAAGGGAAATGGATAGGTTGAAGTTAGATATAGTGGGGATTAGTGAAGTTCGGTGGCAGGATGAACAGGATTTCTGGTCAGGTGAGTACAGGATAATAAATACAAAATCAGTTGGGGGTATCACTGGAGTAGGTCTGATAATGAATAAGAAAATAGGAATGCGGGTAAACTACTATGAGCAGCACAGTGATCGAATTATCATTGTCAAGATAGATACGAAGCCAACACCGACAACAGTAGTACAGGTTTATATGCCAACTAGCTCTGCCGATGATGAGGAGATCGAAGAAATATATGAGGAGCTAAAGGAAATTATTCAGAAAGTTAAGGGAGAGGAAAACTTAATTGTGATGGGAGACTGGGATTCTGCAGTAGGAAAAGTAAGAGAAGGAAAAATAATAGGTGAATATGGACTGGGCAGGAGGAATGAAAGAGGAAGTCGCCTGGTAGAATTTTGCACGGAACATGATTTAATCGTAACAAACACGTGGTTTAAGAATCACAAAAGAAGGTTGTATACGTGGAAGAGACCAGGAGACACCGGAAGGTATCAGATAGATTTTATAATGGTACGACATAGGTACCGGAACCAGGTTATAAACTGCAGGACATACCCAGGGGCAGATATAGACTCTGATCATAACTTGTTAGTCATGAACTGTAGGCTGAAGCTGAAAAAACTGCAGAAAGGTAGGAAAATAAGGAGATGGGACTTAGATAGATTGAAGGAAAGTGAAGTTCTGGAGAATTTCAGAGGGAGATTTAGGCAACAATTGACAGAAACAGGGGGAAATAAAACAGTAGAAGATGAATGGGTAGCATTGAGAGATGAAATAATGAAGGCAGCGGAGGACAAAATAGGTAGAAAGGTAAGACCTACAAAAAATCCATGGATATCACAGGAAATACTACAGTTAATTGATGAAAGGAGAAAATATAAAAATGCAGTAAATGAAACAGGCAAAATGGAGTACAGACGACTAAAAAATGAGATTGACAGGAAGTGCAAAACGGCTAAGCAGGAGTGGCTAGAAGCCAAATGTAAATCTGCAGAAGAATGTATAGCAAGGGGAAAAGTAGATACCGCCTACAGGAAAATAAAAGAAACATTTGGAGATAAGAAAAACAGCTCTACGAATATCAAGAACTCAGATGGGAAACCAGTTCTCAGCAAAGAAGGGAAAGCTGAAAGGTGGAAAGAGTACATAGAGCAGCTCTACCAAGGAAATGAACTGAGAGACGATGTTGTAGGAACGGAAGAGGAGGTCGATCAAGATGAAATAGGAGATACTATACTGAGAGATGAATTTGAGAGAGCCTTGAAAGACCTAGGTCGGAACAAGGCCCCAGGAGTAGATGACATACCCTCAGAGCTACTAAAGTATCTGGGAGAGCCAGCCATGACAAGACTATTTGAACTGGTGTGTAGGATGTATGAGACCGGCGAATGCCCTCAGACTTTAAGAAAAATGTAATAATCCCCATTCCAAAGAAATCAGGCGCAGACAGGTGTGAAAATTACAGAACCATCAGTTTGATAAGTCATGGTTGCAAAATTTTAACACAAATTATCTACAGGAGAATGGAAAAGCTGGTAGAAGCTGATCTCGGGGAAGATCAGTTTGGATTCAGGAGGAACATAGGAACCCGGGAGGCAATACTCACTTTACGTCTTATCTTAGAAGATAGATTAAGAAAAGGCAAACCTACATTTTTAGCTTTTGTAGATTTGAAGAAAGCATTTGACAATGTTGACTGGAATACACTCTTTTAAATTCTGAAGTCAGCAGGGATAAAATACAGGGAAAGGAGAGTTATGTACAACTTGTACAAAAGCCAGACCGCAGTTATTAGACTCGAAGGACATGAAAGGGAAGCATCAGTTGGGAAGGGAGTAAGACAGGGTTGAAGCCTTTCTCCAATGTTATTCAATTTGTACTTCGAGCAGGCGGTGAAGGAAAGCAAGGAAAAAATTGGAATAGGGATTAAAGTTCAGGGGGAAGAAATAAAAACATTGCGTTTTGCTGATGACATTGTAATTCTGTCAGAGACAGCAAAGGACCTGGAAGAGCAGTTGAATGGAATGGACAGCGTGTTGAAGAGAGCATATAAAATGAACATTAACAAGAGCAAAACAAAAATAATGGAATGCGGTCTTAGAAAATCAGGCGATGCTGAAGGAATTAGATTAGGTAACAAAACAATGAAGGTGGTAGATGAGTTTTGTTACTTGGGTAGTAAAATAACATGCGATGGTCGCAGTACAGAGGATATAAAATGCAGAATGGCAATGGGAAGAAAAGCATTTTTGAAAAAGAGAAATTTGCTAACATCGAATATTAATTTAAGGGTAAGGAAGTCTTTTCTGAAGGCATTTGTGTGGAGTGTTGCCTTGTACGGGAGTGAAACATGGACGATAAGCAGTGCGGACAGGAAGAGAATAGAGGCTTTTGAAATGTGGTGCTACAGAAGAATGCTGAAGATTAGGTGGGTAGATCGCATAACTAATGAAGAGGTACTGAACAGAATTGGTGAGAAAAGGAATTTTTGGCATACCCTGACTAAAAGAAGGGATCGCTTGGTAGGACACATTCTTAGACATCGGGGAATCGTAAATTTAGCATTGGAGGGAAGTGTGTGGGGTAAAAACCGCAGAGGGAGACCAAGAGACGCGTATAGTAAGCAGATTCAAGTGGATGTGGGTTGCCGTTCTTATGAGGAGATGAAAAGGCTTGCTCAGGATACAGTAGGGTGGAGAGCTGCATCAAACCAGTCTCCGGACTGAAGACCATAACAACAACAACCTTTGAACAACTTTTTTATTTTCTCTTTTACTGCCGCGGTGGAGTAGCCGAGCGGTCTAAAGTGTCTCGCTGCGGAGCGCGTGGTTGCTCGCCGTGGAGGTTCGAGTCCTCCCCGGGGAATGGGTGTGTGTGTTTGTCCTTAGGTTAGTGTACCTAGATTTAAGTAGTTTGTAAGCTACGGACTGATGACCACACAGTTTGGTCCGATAGATTTACAAACATATGAACATCTCGTTTACTTTTAATATAATTAGGCAGTGCATTAAAAATCTTAATAGCAGCATACTTTACTTCCATATGCACAAGTGACAATTGTTTTAGTTCGAAATGGAGATCTTCTTTACCTCTGGTATTATAGTTGCGGATTGACCAATTGGTTTCATATTCAGCAGGATGTTTAATGACAAAATTCATCTGAGATTATACCATAACTCATTAATGAATGAGAGTATCCAAAGTAAGCTGATTTTAAAGTAGTGATGTCTCTAAAATGTGTGATTATTCTTATAGCGAAAGTTGCTGATGAAAGCCTTTTTAGAGTCAGCGACACATGGTGTTACCAGTTGAGCCTATGTGTGAACCTCTAGGAATATGGTGGAGTGCACCTGTTCTATTACCTGGTTGTCATGTGTATCGACAATATTTTCTGGATTTTTATGTTTTGTGTGAAACTGAATAAGTTTTTTTAAAATATTAACTGAAAGATAATTAACTGAAAACCAAGCTGTAACTTCTTTCAGTCCATCATTAAGCTCAGTCTCTAAATCAGTGACAGACTTAACATCTACCACAATGTTTGTATCATCAGCAAACATTGTGAATTGACATTTCTTACTAATGGACAGGAGTATATCATTAACATATATTAAAAACAGCAAAGGCCAAGGACAGATCCTTGGGGAACTCCGTGCTGTATTTTTCCCCATTCAGAAGCCACTGCATTGGAAGATCCATTGTTGCAGCCAGGTAAGAGCACCTTTTGTTTCCTGTCTAACGGTCCTTTGATTTCGTAATGATAGGCTTTCTCTAAGACAACCAAACGCCTTGAACAGTTCACAGAAGACACCAACTGGCGACTTCTTACTGTTAATAGACTCCGAGACATCATCAAAGACAAACTGTAGCAGATTTAGGGCTACATATAATAACTACTCAACTGTTACCTTTTAAACATCACTATTTACGTTATGTTAATATAAATAGCTATTATTTTATATAACCAACCCTAGTTAGGGCCTTAAACTTACAACTAATAGCCATTGTTTACAAATAAGTTTTTGAGTGTGTGCAGTATTAAAATAGATACTTTGTTCTATAAAACACGTCAAGTTAGGAAGAGAGAAACCGTAAAAGACTTTATTTTTATTTATTTGAGAAATTGCTTGGTTCATACCTGTGTCTGGTTTCTTGATCCTCTGGCTCAGAGGTGCCCATAGGGGGGTAATGATGCAAACTGCATCATTAAAATTTATTAGGGGAGGGGGGGGGTGAAAAACTAGTACTTTTGCCGATCTCGGGGGGGGGGGGGGGGGGCTTTATAAAACTATTTCCAAAACGTGAAATAAAAGATATTTAATTTCAATACCTCGAGTGTGTGTATGTGGGGAGGGGGGGGGGGGTGAAAAATGTTCAGATGTTTGTAAATTTATTGGACCAAACTGCGTGCTCATCAGTCCGTATCTTACAAACTACTTAAACTAAGGTAAGCTAACCTAGGGTCAACACACACACACCCATGCCCCAGGGAGGACTGGAACCTCCGACGGCGAACAATTGCGCGCTCCGCAGCGAGGCGCCTTAGGCCGCTCGGCTATTCCACCGCGGCGTGGGGGAGGGGGTGAGTCATTGGCCAAGGGGGTGTGGCGGTTGGCACCTCTAATCCAGCTTATTAGAGAGGGTTAATTGAAAAATTGTGTCGCCATTCTAAGGTATTTTGTGGAATTTAGACCTTAAATTCTCTAAGCAGTGTGTGAAATTTGCCTTTATATATACTCTTCAAACGCATTTTCTTAACCCCTATTCGTTTTGTTATCCTTACGCGAATTCCTGCTCCCTTTTCACGTCATCTGAGGCAATTGCAGTTATAATTAATTCTTCTACACTAAATTTAATGTTTTCCGTTCTCTTTTGCGAACAAACACAACCAGTATTGCGTGTTTTGAACTACTTAGCGCAAATGGAGCTTTCTTTCTTACGTCCGTCCTACGGGAATGCATTTTTGAAGCTATATGACGTCACTGACTGTGGCGTGACTTCGCCCACCGTGTGACACGAGCCAAGTTCACCCTCCCCCCCCCCCCCCCACCATGTAATTTATTGAATGTCGGAAATCTAGCACTTTCTATGGATTCTTCATGTTCAAATTAGCGATAACTTAAGCTCTGAAGTTGGTCACCCTGGAGCAGACCTTAGTGACTTTGTCCTCACGGCTGCTGCACAGGTTTGCAGGACCGCACAGGTATTAAGCCGCTCCAACTCATTTACTTCTGTGACCTGTTTATTAGAGGCAGTTTTACCAGGCCCTCCGAAAAATCGGAAGATCTTCCGATCCGATTTTTTAAATTATTTCAGAAAATACGAAACTTCGAGTGAATCTTCCAAAATTTTCAAAACTTCCTTCGCCGATAGTACATGCTGCTACATAACACAGACCATAGCCATTCGAAGCCAGGATTTTGGTCTTGAGGGAGTATTGAATATCGATTTCGTTTAACAGTGGATTAAAAACACTTCTCTCTCTGTGTATTTTTTTTTAATATTGGTTTTAGAAAACGTTAAGAAGAAGCAAGTTTAAATATGAGGGGGGTGCTTCCCCACAATTTCCTCCCTCTCCCTGGATAACAAAGACCACCGCTGTGTTATTACAGTAGTATGGGCGCAAGGACCGGCAAAGTCAAGTAAACCGCTGACTCGTTGAGATGTAACGCCATCTGTAAGGCAACCTAGCCAATATGGACTAAGTATGAATAAAGAGTAAAGATTAAATTGATTATAAGGGATTGTCTTTTTTAACCCCCTAGCTCTGAAATAAATGACTCATCTCTCTCTCTTTTGTATGGTATACCTTCCATTTTTTACCGCATCTTCCGAAAATTTTAAGCTTCATCTTCCGAAAAAGAAAGAAAAAAAAATCGGTCCTGGCAAACCTGATTAAAGGTCAAATCTGGTACGTGAAAGGACGAGTAGCTTTCTCTGTTGAGTGTTTAAATTCTTTATAACCTTTATTTAATTTCTGGAGTGACAGAGTCATTGTCACTTCTTTTTAATTGTATTGGTAAGTTTTCCAGTAATAAATATTGAAGTAAGAGGGTATTATAATTGAAATATTTAATGAATTGCCGCGCGGGAGTGGCAATGCGGTCTCTGAGGCGCCTTGCCGCGGAGTGCGCATCTGCTCCCCGTCGGAGGTTCGAATCCTCCCTCGGATATAGTATAAGTTAATTTAAGAAGCTTGTAAATCTAGGGACTGGTGACCACTGCTGTTTATCCTAGGTCTACTATCATCAGTTTCACGGGAACTACAAAGTTTGGCGGAATTTTTTTGCCATTAGAAAATAAATATTGATGAACACGCTTTGTAGATTTTTTTTTGGTCGAACTGAACTAGTTATGTGGCTTATCTTCGGCGGAAGACGTTGCCAAACCGCAACGACGCATTTTTAGGTGTTGTGTTTTTGTTGCAAGTTTGGTTAATTACGAACACCTTTATTATTTCAAAAAAGTAACATAAGCCTATTGTTTGACCCTACTCTCTTGTCATTTAGATATCCGACTTTTTAACCGCAAGACTAGTCTTTACAACAATGACAGATACAGTAGCCCTTTGTTTTAGCGACGATTACAGTTCCGACCTCAATGTGCAAGGCAAAACAGGTATTATCATTTTATGTTTGTTCTGCCCTGTACCTTATCTGGTCATCACTTCTGAGTTTGCTCTGTGTTAAGCCTCTACTTGCGTGTTTTGACTTGTAGTTGAGTAGAATATTAAGCATTTTGACACTATGTGCCTTCTATTTCCTTCAATAGGGGCTACCATATTTTATTGTTTCTTCACAGAGATTAAATATCTTGATTTTCGTTGCTATTCGGTAAGATTGAGCCAAATATTCTGCCGTTTTCCACTACCGTTATTTATATCTTGTGGTCTCTTATTGCATTCTTCTGTTCACTACCACAAAGCACTGTGCCTACTGTGTGAAACTTGAGAATTGTCTGCCTTCTGCAAGTTCCACTACATTGTTCCAACAAAAGCTTTGATGTGATGAACAGATACGGTAATGTATCCCATTGTCAGATAAACACTTGTTGATCTGTAATTTTACTTTGTTGTTGTTAACTATTTTGCCCGGATTGGCTCGGTTCCTCTGAACACTTTGATCTTTGTTGTGAAGATGTTCAAATTATATTTGTGTTTACTTTCATTAGTACTTGCAGCCTTTGTACTTTTTAAAATATGGACCTGCCACTTATTAATGATATCAATGCAAAAAGACATTTAATGATATCAATGCAAAAATGAAATGTGGCTGACAGAAACCACACTTTTCAAAAGTCATAGATTGTCTCAGTTTTTGTGGTGTCCATTGCCCTTACTAGAGTTATGGAAGAGAATTGCTCAAGAGAATTACTCTATATGTTCTGTAGAATGCTTTTATCACAATCAGTGAAGGGAATGTGCATCCACAGAAACATTTTTGAGTCCTTGTAATTACCATACAATACACCAAAAAAAATTAATTAGTTGGATTTAGTGTTACTCCATACACATGCATCAGTAAATTTTTTCTAGTAGTAGTAGACACATAATTTTTTATTAGTTACAAATCCGTGTTAATATTCCAAGATGTAGAATAACACTGACCATTCAGAGTTGTTTTTTTTTTTTTTTTTTTTTTTTTTATTTTTTATTTTATTTTTTTTTTTTTTTTTTTTTTAAATTGTAGTTCATAACTAGCTCTTTCACCGCTTGCCACTGCACATGTCACAGTCCTGCTTCAGGAACACATTTCATTTGGCGAAGTTGTAATCCTACTTCCACTTACTATTTAATTAATACAAAATTGTCATTATCTTTTTAGGGCTAATACACAATGCTAGGTGTTTATTCAAAACAACAATGCAAATGAAAATTACTGTACTGAAATAGTGCAACCTGAATAATAAAATAATTAACAAAAGTCACTTAACCTACCAAAGGCAAGTCACTGTAGTTAGTTTTGTTTAATATATTAGCCTTGACTTCTGCAAGGCATTTGATACAGGTTCCCACAGACGTTTAATGAACAAAGTAAGAGCATATGGTCTATCGGACCAGTTGTGTGATTGGATTGAGGAATTCCTAGATAACAGAATGCAGCATGTCTTTCTCAATGGAGAGAAGTCTTCCGAAGTGAGAGTGATGTCAGGTGTGCCACAGGGGAGTGTCGTGGTCCTGTTGCTGTTGCGGATAACATCGGAAGTTCATTGAGGTTCAAGAGGTTGTAACAATGGGAAGTTGCATTGAAATACAGAAGAGTCTGCATCGAATTGATGCATGGTGCAGGGAATGGCAACTGAATCTCAATGTAGATAAATGTAATGCTGCAAATACAGAGAAATAAAGATCTTGTATCATTTAGCTACACTATAGTAGGTCAGCAACTGGAAGCAGTTAATTCCATAAATTATCTGGGAGTAGGCATTAGGAGTGATTTAAAATGGAACGACCATATAAAATCAATCGTCAGTAAAGCAGATGCCAGACTTAGATTCATTGGAAGAATCCTAAGGAAATGCAGTCCGAAAACAAAGTAAGTAGGTTACAGTGCACTAGTTCGCCCACAGCTTAAATACTACTCACCCATGTGGGATCCATACCAGGTGGGGTTGATAGAGGAAGTAGAAAAGATCCAACGGAGAGCAGCTCGCTTCATTACAGGATCATTTGGTAATCGAGAAAGCCTTACGGAGCAATGGAACACTCTGCAGGAGAGACGCTCTGTCGCTCGGTATGGGCTTTTGTCGTAGTTTCGAGAATATACCTTTACTGAGGAGTCTAACAGTATATTGCTCCCTTCTACGTATATCTCGCAAAGAGATCATAAAGATAAAATCAGAGAGATTAGAGCACACACAGAGGCATACTGACAATCTTTCATTCTGCAAACAATACGTGACTGGAATCGGAGGGAGAACTGATAGTGGTACTCAAGGTACCCTCCGCCACACACCATTGGGTGGCTTGCAAGTATGGATGTAGATGTAGGTTTTAGGCTATGTAACCAACTAAAGTGGCCATCTTATTCAGTAATCCTGTAATGTAGTAATATATTTTTGATGCTGACATAGACAGATATGCAAACATATTAGACAGATACTCAATCATATTAAACCTCTGGACACATTTTCTTTATTCATTTTTTTTACTTTTTGCAGGATTTTAGTGCCAGTATTTATGGGTTTGCTACTAACTTACTTCAGTCCCGAGACAAAAGTCACAAAAGACCAAGCACTCATATATGCAGGTATTCTACTACTGAGCAGCTTACTGAACATTTTCATAATGCATCATTCCTCTCTTTTATCACAACGAATTGGTATGAAAATCCGAGTAGCATGTTGTTCACTCCTCTACAGGAAGGTAAGCACCATAGTCACATAGCAGGATTTAAGCTTTATGAGTAAATGTTATTTACAATACCGGTAATAAATAAAATAATTTATCATAGGTCAGCCTTTATACTGTACTTACATATATGAATGGACTAAAAATAATATGAAGATAGGGAACAACTCACCATAAAGATGAATGTTGAGCCGCCGACAGACATAAATAAAAGACATACAATTGTGTGTGTGTTTGTATGTCTTTTATTTGTGTCTGTTGGCAGCTCAACGTTCGTCTTTACGGTGAGTTGTTCCCTATCTTCATATTAACATTCCTTACTGGACCTTCCATTCTTGTATGACTGGACTAAAAGTTTCTTTTCAGATAAGAAGCATCATATTACCATGGAAAGTGAATTTAAAATTGTGTTCTTAATAATATAGTAATAAGGACAGTTTACAACTCACCACAAAGACATGGCGACGAGCTATGACAGGCACATACAAAAGACACACAGTTACAACACTTTCAGCTGCCATGGCCTTCTTCAGAAAATAGAACATTCACACAATCATAAAGGCGCACAACACAGTCATACAACCGTCACCTCTGGCTGCCACACATTGAATCAGCTGTGGTGTGTAAATCAGGGAGGGGAGGGAGGGGGGATAGGAAGGTTGTGTCATGGTGGTGGGGATGGGTACAACACAGTCTAGATGGGAGGAACAAGATAGCTTAGGAATGGAATGGGGAGGCAGGTGAGGGGAGAAAAATAAAAATAATAAAATTAACAAAATAAATATAGATAAAAAAGTAAAACACACACTTGCCACACACATATGGTGAGTGTGTGTGTCTTTTTTATCTATATTTATTTTATTATTTTTTTTAATTTAATTTTTATTTTTCTCCCCTCACCCAGCTTCCCTCTCCATTCCTAAGCTGCATTGCATTACTCCCATCTAGGCCGTGCTGTACCCATCCCCACCACTGTGATGCAACCTTCCTATCCCCTATCCCTGCCCCTTCCCGATTTACACACTGCAAAACATGATTCAATGTGCGGCAGCTGGAGGTGACAGTTGTATGACTGTGTTGTATGCCTGTGTGATTGCATGAATGTTCCATTTTCTGTAGAAGGCCATGGCCGATAGCTAAAAGTGTTGTATGTGTGTGTCTTTGCGGTGAGTTGTAAACTGTCCTGATTTCTATTGTATTTTGATAGTGTAATGTGGTTTCTCCCAACACGAAAAACCATCTAACAACTTCGTATAGAGGTTTGCAATATTAGTGACTAATGGAAATATACATAACTATAAGATGTTTCTGGTATATGCTTATTTTTCCCAATGGATATTATACATATAAATTGGCATATTTATTCCTTTTATGATTGTAATTAGGGAACCAAAATATTTCTGCTATGTCTCAAACCATTTAGATTTGACAGCCTATGAAAGTTTGTGAAATTTAATAATTTTTGGTTGTCGGGCAGAGGAAATACAGTGTGTTCAAAAATAAAAAATAATTTATATCTCTCACATTTACCAACAAATATTGATAAAACTAATGTAGTGTGTCCATCACTGTATAAAGAGTTCAGAGCAATGTAAATTAAAACATTCTGACACAACATGTGGTCAGAAAAAATTATTAAATTGAAGTTTTCAAATTTTTTAAAACCAATTACAGAGATCCACATTAAGTGGAATATTATCAAAAGGGAAAAGGATATTCAGTTAAAACATTTTTAATCTTCATCTAAAGGATGTACTCCACATAATGGCAAAATAAAATTAATGGGTTTTTCACTCCTACAAGAATTATTATTTAATAGAAAACAGTAAATGTAAAATTTCACGCGCCTAATACAGTGTGTTGAACTCACATTTTTTTTTTTAATTACTTTTATTTTGCTTGGACAGAAAAAGTAATGTGTATTAAAAACAAGATTAAATAATTTGCTTAATATATGTAGGAGTACTGTATCTATTTGTGTGTAGCTTTGAACTGTTGGTGTACGGTTTCTTTCTGCAAGAGTTCTGAAACCAACAATGTAGCTTTTTAGAAATACACAGCATTATACATTGTTGTCTTATTCTTGCACTCTGCTGTTTACTGAAAACTTTCCATCATACTCTACAAAGGTATGTATAAAACAACTATTTAAGTGAGTAATTCTTCAATTTCAGATAATTTGAAAAGGATACCACATAGGAAATTTTGTATCTTTTCTAGATGCTAAAAGTGTGGAAGTAGGTCTGACAATTGAGCTGAACTCCAGTATCTGCTGTGATAATTCTGAGTCATTGGAGGGCTATTTTTTAATTGTTTTATTCTGCTGTATAATATAATGGAAAAATGCAATGTTGGTAAAGTTACTAACAGTGATTGTCATTTATTGCATTATGTCAAACAGAAAGCTCTGCAATCTGTTGAAGAACTGTCTGAAACTAATTTAATTCTCTTAAAATTGAGAACAGTCAGATGATAAAAACTATTTGCCACCACCATCAATGTGCCTTTCTGAAAAGGTATGAGTTTTTACAAAAGGATTGTTGTGACCTCTTCAAGAAACACAAATCACCAATTAAGAAAACACTACGAATTGGAACTGTAGAACAAAGTAGAAAATGTGTATCAACGGGCTACAAAATGAAACCACAACAAAAACTGTGTACATCCTGCAGGAAACAACTACTTGAAATTGAAAAAAAAAAAGATGACTGCAATGTTGAAGATATGGTAGCGGATGATGTTGAATTTGAACCTGATGAAGTAGTCCTATTACAGAAAAGTATTGTCACTGATAAACTCATTTCTTCATTCCGTGAAACTGGAAGTTCCCCAATGAAACTGCATGCCCTTGGCGAACACAGCAGATCCTCCTATGGCAAAGAAAAAATTACAAAGAATACTTGAAAATTTAAAGCACAAAATTTAAACTGTTCCCTCAGTTGCCTTGACAAAAGGAAATAATGACTTGGAAATAAGTATGAAGAAAAAATCTGAAGATATGGACAAGCTTGTCAATTTAATTAACAATGAAACTAACTGATCCAGATGTTGACAATCCCAGCTGCACTGAATTGATCTAGGAGAAAAATAAGGGTGACATTTAATGTATCTGGTTATTCTGTCCGTAAAGCCCCAAAACTGTTGAAAGAAAAGGTAAGCAGAACCTGATCAAAAATGGGGGAAAATTGAGTCCTGAAACTACAGAGTTAGTGAAAATGTTTTATCAGAATGATGACCAGTCTCGAATTTTGCCTGAAATGAAGGATGTAGGGAGCATAGGAAAAAAAGTATATGAGGGAAAGCGATTGAACTTATGTAATCTTTGTGAGCTCTACACAGTTTTTAAGTTGGAATATCCTGACTTAAAAATTGGTTTTTCAAAATTTTGTTCTTTGAGGCCTAAGTGGTGTGTTTTGGCTGGTGCAAGTGGTACACACTGTCTGCATATGCACCATACAACAAAATGTCATTTTGTTGATACATGGAACTGGTATTGGAGAGAATTACAAAGAACTTATGAAATATCTTTGTGAAGATGCAAGCAGGGAATGTATGATGAGGCATTGCGACAAGTATCCATCAAAAGATAATTTGATCAGTTTTTTACAATAAAAATTTCAAGACAATGATGGACAAGATACTATTGAGTACAGTCAGTGGATTTTAACCTATCAAACTGAAATGGTGTGGTGTTCGAGCTCAGTTGGGGAATTCATTGAAAAGTTAGTACCTAGGGCAGCTGAACAAGTTAATACTACATTCATACATAGGCAAGTCTCAATATTTGTTTCTTAGAAATTTAAAGGAAACAGCTTTCTCAAACCTGGTAATCGTTACTATGGATTTCAAGGAAAACTATGCTTTTGTAATACAAGATGAAGTACAAGGTTACCACTGGACGTCACTTTCATGCACTGTTCATTCAGTCATGATTCACTGTAGAGATGCAAGTAATGAAAAACTGATTTTACCTTTTTGTATCATTTCCGATGACCTTCAACATGATGTGTTTATGGTATATGAGATCCAAAAATAATAAGCACATTTTTGGAAGACAGTTACCCACACATAAGAAACATTCACTACTTGAGTGATGGCTGTGCTAGCCAGTATAAAAATAAATATAATTTATTGAGTCTGTGTATGGACCAGAAAAATTTTCAGCTCAAAGCCCAATGGTCATTTTTTTTTAAACGAGTCATGGTAAAACAGAAAGTGATGGTATAGGGAGTACTGTAAAACGTTTGTCTGTCTAGGTGTGTTTGCGTTTGGATACGTGTGAGTGTGTGTGTATTTGTTTACCTTCCTTTTTTTCCCCTAAGGTAAGTCCTTCCACTCCTGGGATTGGAATGACTCCTTTTCCACTTCCTTAAAACCCATATCCTACCCCTTTCTCATCTCCTTTCTTCCTCTTTTCCTGAAGAAGCGACCAACGGTTGCGAAAGCTTGTATGTGTGTGATTTTATTTGTGTCTGTTGAAGAGCCTGTCCTTTGGGTAAGTCATCCGTGAAGGCTGTAAGGATAATTTGTGGTGCAAACTCAAGTCTCCTGCTGTAACCTATTACCTAAAGCTGGTATATTAACTGTTTACTCAATTAAGTTAACCCAAAAACTGAAATGAAATGTAAACTCTGATCTACACAATTATGACACCAGAAACTCAGTCATTGCTCTACACTTTATCAGGACTAAGGCTTGCCAATGCATTAGCAAACTCCATCACATCACTTCACACAGAAAAATAAAAACCCTGATGAAAATATTAATTGACAATCCACACAACTCATTAGATGCATATCTATGTTTTGCGCAGAATAAAGACAATTTTATTTCATTTCATTGTGAATGTTTGTCGTGAGTTGATACAGTTTTTCAAACTTCAGTTATAAGTTATTTATTAAATAGCTAATCTAAAATAGAGAATATACAGTTTTGTTGTAAAAAAGGAAGGTACTATATATCATACATGTATTCTCTTGTTATTACCTCACAAATTCAAAAAATGTCAATTGTATAATTTGAGGTTGAAAAATCTTATTTATTTATGTAAATACTGAGAATAACATGAAAAAATGAGTTTTTGCTATTCATTTAGATCCCCCTTGCTTTTCACCGGATGCACAACAGACTCGCAACACCTTTAATTACACTGTCATACCTTGTTACATTTTCCTATATTCCCTTATGCTTTAATCTCACACAACAGCAGTCAGTGGCAATCAGCTTACTATGTGTTCTCTCAATAGCCTTTAATTGTGTTGTGTGCATTGTATGAGAGGTAGTTTTACTACTTTTATAAGTAAATTAATTTTACTTATTTCTTTCACCTCCTTCTGCAAAATATGATAGTTTTAATCCCTGATAATGAAGATGCTCTTTAATTTTTTGTTATTGTTTTAATAAAAAGAATATGAATGTATTGTTTGTTTCTATTCTAATTTTTGTGTGCCTGCATGGATTTATATATGTATCTTTATTAATGATTTTTGTTTAGTAACTCTAAAGAATGAGGGCTAAACAACTTTCATAAAACAAATAAAGTAATTGTTCTGCATTTTTGTCTGTCTAAGTGTTGATTTTTATGTTGTGGTTATAGGTGATACGTTTAAGTAAGACTGCATCTGGACAGACTGGTGCAGGTCAGATGGTAAATCTTCTTTCAAATGATGTCAGTCGTTTTGATATGGTGCCCATGTTTATTCATTTTGTTTGGATAACACCACTGCAAACAATTATTGCTGCTTGGTTCATATGGGAAGCTGTAGGATGGGCATCAATTATTGGAATAGTTGGAATTTTTCTTCAAACAGTTCCTGTACAGAGTGAGTATGTACTGCTGGCTTATTTATAAGAATAAGATTTTTGTTGTTGTGCTCTTCATTCCAAAGACTGGTTTGTTGCAGCTCTCCATGCTACACTGTCCTGTGAGAGCACCTTCATCTTTGAATAAGAATGGTTTCCTGCAACCTTTTGAACCTGCTTACTGTTCTCATGTCTCAGCCTCTTTATATGATTTTACCACCACACACTTTCCTTGAATGCTAAATTGATGAATCTTTAATGTCTCAGAATGTATTCCTCCAACTGATCCATTCTCCTAGTCAAGATATCCCAGAAATTTCTTTCCTCTCCAATTCGGTTTAGTACCTTCTCAGTAGTTAAATGATCTTCCCATCTGATCTTCAGCATTCGTTTGTAGCACCACATTTCAAAAGTTTGTGATCTCTCTGTTTGAACTCCTTATCATTCATGTTTCATCCCTGTACAGTGCTACACTCCAGTCAATTGCTTTCAGAAAGGACTTCCTAACATTTAAATTAATATTGGATGTCAACAAATTTCTCTTCTTTAGAAATTCTTTTCTTCCAATAGCCTTCCTACATTTTATATAGGGTGAGGCAGCTAAGTTATAACACATCTTGTATCTCCTCAACAGTAATAGGTACAAAGATGCTATTTGGACAATGAATTGCTGGGTCAGAGTCTACTTGAATACATCGCCCTTCATGTTTGTACTATCTTTTATTAAAGAGATCTGAGGCCATCTTTGTTGGTACTGTTTTTTTATTTTATTATTTTTTTTTAAATGGAACCATATGTTAAATTGTAGTATAACCATATGGGCTTAAAAAGACGGTTCCATTAATGTGTATAGTTTTTGAGGCACATATATGTTTTTGTATTGTATTCGTGCTTTGAAACAGCGTTGTCCAATGTGACCTTTCCTGTCGACCACTGAGGAACTTAACAGGTAAGGCATTGTTTTCCTGCTTCTCGTTAATGCCGTAAGGTGGCTACAAATGTGCATTGCAGCAGAGGGGAAGCATTTTGAGTTCATGTTTCAGTAAAGTTTCTTTTGTATCCCATCCTCGTCGCCACTTTTGTGTCCCGACTTCGTCGCCGCTTTTGTGTCCCAGCCTCGCCGTAGGTGTCGGTGGCCGAGTGGAATGAAACCGACACGCTGGTGCAGGTACGGAGGGGAGCAGCCAGAAACTATAAACACTCGAGTAAATTAGAAAGGTATATATTGCACAGAATGAAACAATACTTAACTTTTACATAGTACTGCAGAATGTTGATACATAGTTGTTAGAGGCCTGCCTAGTGCCTGTACAATAGCAAAGTCTTCACTGGTGCCTATCTGATGACGAAGGTCCTAACTCGTTGCTATCTCAGTCCCAAGTGCGAAGTGGCCGATGTCCTTCAGTGGTGGCCACGAGCGGCGTTGTACCAGAGGGCGCTCGTGGCTGTCGTCGGAAGAACGCCGCGCCGTGCATGCATGGCGGCGCGCGGCGAAAGTAGGTGGCGCGCACTTTGTACTTGTGCGACACCACACCCCTCCCCCCCCAAACCGCCGCGCCGTCGTGGCGTAGGGCTGAGGGCCACGGCGACGGCACTGGGAGGAGGGCCTGGGCGGGGGCGTTACTGGTGGGACGGGCGTCGTAACGGAGGCCGGGATCGAGACGCCGTCCGCGCCCCGGCATCCGCCTTGCGATCCTCCAGGGAACCCGCCGAAACCTGGGGAAGGGCGCCCGCCCCCGCCCAGAGGGAGCAGGTCATCTTCTTCTGAGGTGCGTGGCCCAAGCTGGGGGGGCCCGCACGGTCCCGGAGTCCCTCTCGGTGACGCTGTCATCTGCGGCGGCGACAGCGGCGGCGACGACTGCGTCGGATGTACGTCGACGTCCATAGGGATCTCGTAGTCCGGGGACGAACGATGTGGTTGTGCTCCCTGGCGGTGAACTGGGTCTGGAATCAAGAAACCGGAGACAGGATCGCGCGGTCTGTGCAGGCGCAATTGGTTTGCGTGGCGCCGCAGCTCCGACCCTGTGGAAGAACGTACAACAAACATATTGTGCCCAAGCACGCGTTGAATGGTGCCCGGCAACCATGTCTTCTTGTTTCCAGCAAACACCCTGTACAGCACCGGCGTGGAAACCTGAAAACGCGTAGCGCCATACGAACCGACTCGGTGCGTGGGAGGCTGCAGCAGGTGAAGGAGAGTGCGGTGACGGCGGCCGTGTAGCAGCTCGGCAGGAGACGGGCCGTCACGTGGCATGCACCGATACGTAGACAGGAAAATTTGAAGAGCTTGCTGCCTGGAGTGCTGACCTTTCATCTTCTCCATGTGAGACTTGAATGTTCGAACGAAACGTTCTGCTTCACCATTGGACTGAGGGTGAAAAGGCGCGGTGGTGATATGCTGAATGCCATTCACACGACAAAACTGTTGAAATTCCGCACTAACAAACTGAGGTCCATTGTCACTGACGATAGTTTCAGGCAAGCCTTCGATGCAAAACACTGATGTTAAGGCACTGATTGTACTAGACGCCGTCGTTGAGTTCATGGCAATCACAAAAGGAAACTTGCTGAAAGCGTCTACAACAATTAACCATCGCGTATTCCAGAAAGGTCCGGCAAAGTCAATGTGTAAACGTTGCCATGGTCCCTTGGGGCGTGGCCAGTCTGAGAAACGTTGCGGAGGAGCCGCCTGATGCTCCGCACAAACAGTACACTGTGACGTCATGTCCTCTATCTGAGCGTCCATACCAACCCAGGTACAATGACGTCTGGCCAGTTGCTTTGTCCTAACAATGCCCCAATGTCCTTGATGCAGGAGGCGTAACACTTCACGTTGCAGGGAACGAGGAACAATCACTCTTGCTTGGTCGTTGTCGGTATGCAACAACAGTACACCCTGACTTAAAGATAATGCATGACGTTGTGCAAAATAACGTCGAACCAGAGGCCGATCAATGTCTTTGGCTCTGGCAGGCCACCCTGAGCGAACAAAACGTGCTACCACACTTAGATCTGCATCCGCAGCTGTTTCCTGTGCAACCCGACGAGAGTTCAAAGGAAAGTCTGCGACAGCGGAAGCATCTCTGGAGTCTATCTGCCAACATGCCATTTCTGAAGAATCAAACGACACATCCTGGCCAACCGGAAGTCGGGAAAGTGTGTCCGCGTTAGCATGTTTAGTGGTAGGTCGGTACAAAATCTCATACTGATAATTAGACAGTATTAAGGACCATCTCTGAAGCTTTTGTGCCGTACGTGGCGGAATTGGCTTTGTGGGTGAGAACAACGACGTGAGAGGCTTGTGGTCCGTCAACAAATAGAAGTTTCTGCCATAGAGATAATGATGAAACTTTGTGACGCCGTAAATGATTGCTAAGGCCTCCTTTTCTATCTGACTGTAATTTTGTTGCGTCGGCGTCAGTAGCTTGGATGCAAAGGCAATAGGACGATCATGACATCCAATACGATGTGAGATTACAGCGCCTACACCGTACGACGAGGCGTCAACTGCTAGCACTACAGGCTTCTGTGGGTCAAAGGGAATCAAACATGCATCACTGAGTAGTGCAGACTTTAGTTTGTCAAAGGCAACCTGACAATCTTTGGACCATACAAAAGGAACATTCTTCCTACGTAAGTGATGCAGTGGAACTGCAATCTGAGAGGCATTGGGAATAAATCTGAAATAATAGTTAAGCTTTCCCATTACTGCTTGCAATTCATGCACATTCTTAGGAGGAGGCAATTCTTTGATCGCTCGAAGATGCGACTGTAAGGGATGGATTCCTTGGGCATTAAGCACATGGCCTAGGTACTCTATTTCAGTTTGAAAAAACGAACACTTTGCTTTATTACAGCGTAGACCTGCTGCAGTCAACACTTTGAAAAGGCACTCCAGGTTTGCTAAATGTTCTTCAACTGTACGTCCGGATACCACAATATCATCTAAATAGTTCGAACAACACGGTACAGAAACTGTCAGCTGTTCCAAAAAGCGCTGAAAAATAGCGGGAGCGGAAGAACTGCCAAAGGGTAGGCGTTGAAATTGAAAAAGGCCCATGTGAGTATTAATGACGAAAAACTTTTTTGACTCGTCATCAAGTGGAATCTGTAAGTATGCCTCTGCTAAATCAATCTTGGAAAAGAAGCGAGACTGTCCTAATTTGTCCATCAGTTCCTCAGGTCTGGGCAGGGGGTAAGTGTCTACAATTGTTTGACTGTTGACAGTTGATTTGAAGTCCGCACAGAGACGAAGTTTTCCTGACGGCTTGGGTATAATTACTATAGGCGAGGCCCACTGACTCGCAGAAACAGGAGAAATCACCCCACTATCTTGCCAACGTTTAAGTTCTTCGGCAACTGTATCACGCAAGGCGATAGGCACTGGTCTAGCTTTACGAAACTTTGGAACTGCAGATTCTTTTAAAGTCACATGTGCCACGAAGTCTTTCGCACAACCTAGTTCCGGTGAAAACAAGTCACTGTATTTGTCACACAATGCATTGATTTTATCCTGAGGCACTATTGACGAAATTTGAAGCACATCTCTTTGAATTGATAAACCAAACAAGTCAAAAGCATCTAGTCCAAAAATATTCTGCGTAGATTTGGCCTGAAGAACAACAAAAGCAACTGTTTTCGTAACACCTTGAAAAGAGGCAGGCAGGCTACACGTTCCTAGCACGGGAATATTTTGACCTGTATAAGCTGTCAACACTTGTTGACACAGCGATAATTTTGGCGAACCCAGAAGTTCATAAGTATCTTTATTAATTAAGGTAACAGCGGAACCAGTGTCGAGCTGAAATTGCACAGTCTTATTTTCTATAGAGAGAGTAACAAACAGCTTGTGCTTCTGGCGCACGACCGGTGCGCGAATGTGGGCAACGTCTAATACATATTGTTTTCTGCGCTTGCGCGGGTTGCGTGCGGTAGGAAGCGGCGCATACTCGGCACACAGCGGATTAACCACACTGTCACTAGATGACACTACCGCCGGATCGGCGTCCGCGCAGTGCGAGGCTACTGCACTAAAATTACTTTCAGTATCTACACCAATTCTACTGTCACTAGCTACACAGTACTGGGCACTATTACAGTTAGTAGTTGCAGAAGGCACTATTTTCACTACAGGAATGCACTGTTCATAGTCATTTTGCTTGTCCCGAACCCTTTTCCGTTGCACTGTTTTACGCGCTCGTCGGCGCTTGCTACGTGGTGCACTATATAGATTTGCCATAGGCGCAGAACTACTTTCTTGCAATTGAGATCCAAGGAAAGCAGTGTTCAATTCCACAGCCCGTATAACATTTACAGAATGAACTGTTCTCGCACTCTGCGAAGCACTGTTTCTAACGTTACTGTTCTTTGAGTTTTGAATTTGCATACACACAGACTGCACATGTCCCAATTTGCCACATTGATAACAGGTTGCGTTGCGACTAGGGCAATGAGCACGCTTGTGGCGAGACACACACTGGGGGCAAGATTTACGTACATTTTTCTGAAATGAGCGTTGGCGCCCGTTATTCAAATTACTGTTTCTAACACGACGGGGCGACCTTTGCGTCGCACTTTTACACTGGCTACTGTTCACTGTCTGTTCAGCACGGCCGGTAGAAAAATAAGAATCACTAGTGCTATACTGAGAACTACGGCTAGGAAAGCGTCCGTTGCGGCGCACTGAATTTACACTATGGCTTTGCATTTCTACATCAGCTAAGTCAAAAGTATCATGCGCTTCTATAAGCTGCAGTACACTGTCTAATGAGGGGTCTGACTGTTTCAGAATTGCTGCCCTAATTCTGGGGTCCTGAATGTTCTGCGTAATCGCATCTCGCAACATAACGTCACTATAAGAAAGTCCACAAGAGCAAGTAAATTTACATTGGCGGGTTAAGCCCTTCAATTCCGTAATCCACTCTTGGTGTGACTGCTGCGGTAATTTTTTAAGTCTGAAAAATCGGTACCGTGCAGCGGCTACAAGAACTTTCCTCTCATAATGAGCATTTAGTGCCTCTACTATTTGTTCAAAGTCTACATCACGCGGAGATGCTTGCGGGAATAGTTTCTGCAGTAAGACGAAGGTTTGAGGGCCCACCACGGACAATAAAAGATGCTTAACAGTCTGACCTGTAAGGTGATGAGCCGCGACGAGTTCTTGAAACTGTGCGAAGTAGTCGCTCCATTCTTCCTCACGTTCGTTGTACTGGCGAAATGTAGGAAGCGTTGCGGCGGCAGGTGTGGGCTGCTGAAGCGGCGGCTGTTGTTGTTGGTGAGCTGCTTGCGCTGTGAGCTGGGCCACAGCCTGCAGGAGCTGGGTAATTTGCGCCGTCTGTAACTGAATAATTTCCATTAAGTTTGGGTTCGGGGTAGTGGCCATGCTGACCGATTAGGCGCCGCGTATACAAGTAACTTATAACAAAACACAAATGCAATATGAAAGAGGACGCCCTGCAACAAAAAAGTCCACAAACACGTAACTGAAAATGTTCCCCCAAAAATCTTATAATAAGGGTGGGTGGGCGGGAGCAATTTCTGCGTGCTCCGACTGCTGCTGTCTAGCTGCTGTAAGCGGGCTGGTCCAAGGTTCGTCTATCACTCCTCGTCGCCACTTTTGTATCCCATCCTCGTCGCCACTTTTGTGTCCCGACTTCGTCGCCGCTTTTGTGTCCCAGCCTCGCCGTAGGTGTCGGTGGCCGAGTGGAATGAAACCGACACGCTGGTGCAGGTACGGAGGGGAGCAGCCAGAAACTATAAACACTCGAGTAAATTAGAAAGGTATATATTGCACAGAATGAAACAATACTTAACTTTTACATAGTACTGCAGAATGTTGATACATAGTTGTTAGAGGCCTGCCTAGTGCCTGTACAATAGCAAAGTCTTCACTGGTGCCTATCTGATGACGAAGGTCCTAACTCGTTGCTATCTCAGTCCCAAGTGCGAAGTGGCCGATGTCCTTCAGTGGTGGCCACGAGCGGCGTTGTACCAGAGGGCGCTCGTGGCTGTCGTCGGAAGAACGCCGCGCCGTGCATGCATGGCGGCGCGCGGCGAAAGTAGGTGGCGCGCACTTTGTACTTGTGCGACACCACAGTTTCGTATCATGTACTGTATATATTTTGCATCTTTGTGTGTATTTGCTTAGTATTGTGATCAATTTTCAAATAAAAAACAAATATGTACAAAATAATTGTGAACAATAAGAGGCTTCTCATTTACATTTGTATTTCTGCTACTTAAAATGTATTAACATCTTTTAGTATTTTAATACTGTATGTTGTCTATTATTTTGCTATCACAGTTGTCAAATAACTGAATAATATTTGTGTGACATTATCAGTTAATTTTTGTGAAAAATATCATAGTATGTATTACTATTATTGGGTAAATGGGCATGTTTGTGTAAGGATGGTCCACAATGTTTACCATGTACTCTACACAACAGGAAAGATCACATTGGACAACACAGCTTCAAAGTATGAATATGATACAGGAACCTGTGTCACAAAAACTATTCGCCTAAATGTTATAATATTCACATTTTGAAACCATCTTCTTAAGCCCATCATGTTAAGCTAAAATTTAACATAGAGTTCCATTTAAAAAACCAAAGATGACCTCATATCTCTGTAATAAAAATAACACAAACATGAAATGTAATGTATTGAAGCAGTCCCTGTCCGTACATTTCATTGTCCAAACGGCTGGCATCTTTCTATCTATTACGGTTGGGGAGTCTTAGCTGCCTCACCCTATATATTCTTTACACTAATCATCAGAAGTTATTTTGCTTCCCAAACAAAAAAACTCATCAACTACTTTGTCTCATTACCTAATATAATTCCTTCAGTAGCGCCCGATAAAAACTACATTCCATAACCCTTGTTTTATTCTTGTTATTATTTATCTTGTACCTCCTTTTAAGAAAAGGTTCATTCTGTTTAATTACTTTTCCAGGACCTTTTCTGTCTACGACAGAATTAGATCTACATAGATACTCTGCAAATCACATTTAAGTGCCTGGCAGAGGGTTCATTAACCTTTTCATAACCTTTCTCTAGTGCACTGGAAGAAAGAACACCTAAATCGTTCCATTTTTGATCTGATTTTTCTTATTTTATTGGGATGGTTATGTCTCCCTATGTAAGTGGGTGCTAGCAAAATATTGTCACATTCATAAGTAAAATTCAGTGACTGAAATTTTGCAAATAGATCTCGCCGCAATGAATAAGATAGTTCTTTTAATGATTTCCACCTCAAATTGTGCAACATTTCCATTGCTTTCCGCCTGGTAATGTGATCAAACAAAAGAGCTGCCCTTCTCTGAACCTTCTCAATGTCTTCTGTCAGGCTCACCTGGTGAGGGTCCCACACTGGGCAACAGTACTCCAGGAGAGGATGCACAAGTGTGATGTAGGCAGTCTCTTGCTGTTGCATCTTTGAAGCATTCTTCCAATGAAACGTAATTTTTGGTTTGCCTTCCCCACAATATTTTCTATGTGTTCTCGCCATTCTAAGTTGTTCGTAATTGTAACTCCAAGGTATTTGGTAGAATTTACGACCTTGTTTTTGACTGATTTATTGTGCAATTGAAGTTCAGTGGATTTCTTTTAGTGGTCATGTGTATTACTTCACACTCTTCATTATTTAGTGTTAATTGCCAATTTTTGCACCACATAGAAATTTTGTCCAAATCATTTTGCAGTTGCTTTTGATCCTCTGTTGACTTCACTAACTGATAAATGAGACCATCATTCGTGAACAGTCTAAGAGAGCTATTCAAATTGTCTCCTAATTACAGTGGCAAACCATATAATTTTTATTCCTTCTTTAAGTTCCTCCTTGCTTTCCTTCACAGTTTGCTCATTGTATAGATTGAATAACATTGTGGAATAGCTACAACTCTGCCTTACTCTATTTCCTACCATTGCATTTCTTTCATGCCCCGTGTGTTTGCCTTTCTGTAACTTATCTTCTAAGATAAATCATAATGTGAGTATTGCCTTGCGTGTTCCTACATTTCTCCTAAATCCAAACTGATGATCCCTGAGGTGATATTTCACCAGTTTTTTCATTTGTTTGTAAATGATTCTTGCTAGTATTTCACAATGATGACTTATTAAGCTTGACAGTTCTGTAATTTTGGTACTTGTCTGCACTTACTTTCTTTGGAATTCGAATTATTATATTTTCATTGAAATCAAAGGGTATTACCCCAGTCTCATACAACTTGCACACAAGGTGGAACAGTTTATTCATGACTGGCTCTCCAAATGAGATCAGCAATTCAGAGGAAATATCATCTACTCCCAGGGCCTTCTGTCAACTACTTTGTCTTCTATTTCAACAATACTGCCTTCAAGTTAATTTCTCTTGAATATGCCCTCTATCTATTCCTTCCTCCTTTCAGGTTTCCCTTCTTTGCTTAGTACTTGTTCTCCAACATCTCTTTTATTTTACAATACATAGTATCTATCTTACCCTTCTACCCTTGCATTTGTCCTCTAACTCGTCCTACCTAATCAGTCTTAAGTTCTGAACAACCTTGTTTTTTAGCCATCTCTATTCCCTTTTGCTTTCTTCACTTGCCACATTTTTATATTTTCTTCTTTCATCAATTAAGTTCAGTTTGTCAAGGGATTTCTATTAGACTTTGTCCTTCTACTTAAATGATTCCCTCAGCCTTCACTACTTTATCTCTGAAAGCTACCCACTCTTCTTCTTCTGTATTACTTTCTCCTGTTTCGGTCAATCCTTGCCTAATGTGTCCTCTATAACTCTCGACAACTCTGGTTTCTTCAATTTTTTCCATTTCCCTACTTTTATACTATTTTCCAGTTTCTTCAGTTTTAATCTATAGTTCATAACTAATAAGTTTTGGTGAGAGTCTGTATCAGCCCCTGGATATGTCTTATAGTTTATAAACCTATGTCTTACCATTATAAAGTGAATCTGGTACCTTTTAGTCTCTTGTTTCATGATGATTAAGCCAAGTGTTTGTGAAGATTAAATTCTGCTCTTCAGAATTCTACCAGGCAACCTCCTACCCCCCAGTGCATATTCACTTAGTACTTCTCTTCCTTTTCCTACTACTGAGTTCCAGTCTCCCATCACAATCAAGTTTTCCTCTCCCTTAACTGTCTGAGTAACTCCTTTATACATTTTTTCCAATCTCCTCATCAGCAGAGTTAGATGGGATATAAACTTTTACTACAACCGTTGGTGTTGGCTTCATGTCTTCATATCTTTTCTACAATAATGTGTTCTCTATGCTGTTCACAATAACTTACCTGCATGCCAATTTTCTTTCTCATTGTTATACCTACCACTGCATTAATCACAACTGATTTTGTATTTATTACCCTGTAATCACCTGGCAGAAATCATGTTAATCCTGCCTGAAAACGTCTCTAATCCCCACCATATCTAACATCAGCCTATTCATTTCCCTTTTAAATTTTCTAACTTACCTACCCTGTTACGGGCACAACATTCCACATTCCGATCATTAGAATGCCTGTTTTGTTTTTCTTGATCATATTGTCCTGAGTAGTCCCTGCGTGGACATTTGAATGGTGGATGATTTTACCTGGCCCGAATATTTTACCTAAGAAGATGCCATCAACTTGAATTCATAAAATAGAACTGCATGTCTTTGGGAAAAGTAATGCCTAATTCCCTCTTGCTTTCAGCCATTTGCAGTAACTACAAAGCCACATTAGCTGATGTTTCAATGCCAGCACAGTCTAATCATTCAAACTGTTGCCCCCTGTAACTACAGAAAAGGCTGCTGCCCCTCTTCAGAAACCACGTGTTTCTCTGGCCTCACAATGTAACCCTTTTGCTGCTAAAGCCACGCATCCTGCCTGCCGGATCGAGCACACCCTTGTGGTCACCTAATCCTACAACCTGTGCCAAAGAGGGGCCGCACTGACCGCTGCTTGTGCTGAGCCTGC
This sequence comes from Locusta migratoria, assembly GCA_026315105.1. Taxonomy (NCBI): domain Eukaryota; kingdom Metazoa; phylum Arthropoda; class Insecta; order Orthoptera; family Acrididae; genus Locusta; species Locusta migratoria. Next base: position 346,672,261 of record CM048745.1, read on the forward strand.
CACTTAGCCTCCCTCGCCCTGTGCTGAATTTTCCTGGAGCCAGCGGTCACATCTATCTCGCTTTCTGAATGTGATCACTGACACACAGTGTATCTACATACTTGTTATTTGTCTCTCAATCTGCTGATATATTACTGGACAGACATTACAAGCATTTAAACTGCTTACCAGTATGGGCCAGTCCACATTAAATTGCCTAATTTTTTAATATTTTCCCACTCGAAGATCACTGATTTTGAAGAAATTTTATGTGGACATCATACACATCCTGTATGAACATTGTTGAAGTTTAACTATCATCGAAATAATACTGGGTGAGATACAATCTCTTGCAAAGACTTCATTCGCAAAGACACACAGAGTAAGCATGAATTTCTGACAAATTTGAGCGGTTACATCTCGGACAAGCTTTTGTTATAATAAATGAAATCTGGCCACCTTGTATAACTATAAGCATTCTCTTAGGAATAATGAAGAAAAGAATTTTACAAGCCATATTCAGCCAGATAATGTTAAGCAAAACACTAGAAAAAATTCAGTGCCAGAAAAAATCTCAAAGTTCGGCTTCTTATATCTGAGGCTTTGGAAGTATGACAAAGGTGAAACTTGGCATGTAATAACCTAACATCACAAGGTTCCCAAATATAAAGTTTCATTTATGTATCTGTTTCCTATACCGAGTAAATTTAGTTCAAATTTTCCCATCAAGTCATACAAGTGACTATATCTCAGTAAGTATTGTTTTTAAGATCATTGAATATTACCAGTTTTTGTACCTTCTGTATATTTCCATCCTTCTTTTTGATCTGGGCTTTGGACCAGCCCTGGTGAAGGTAAAAATATATTTTTTTGTTTTAATTTTTTCTTTATTTTTTATTTTATTTTATTTATTTATTTATTGCTTATTTAGTACTTTCTCTTTCTATTCTTAGTAATCCATTCAGAGTGTCAATAAATTCTCTCTGATTTAGTTCCCAATGATTAGTAATGCTTCTTTGTATGATAAGTCTGGAAGCAGAGTAAAACACATAATGGAATATTAAAATTTTTGCATTGGTATGTAGTTTCCTGGCACACTCTCTGTTTCATGCAAATGACACATCTGTGCATTAAAGTAGTTTTCTGGGTCATTTGATGTATTTTACTTTATCCTGTTCAGATACACCCCACATAAAACCATTTCTACAAGCAGCAAAAAATCAATTGGAAAGTATTTTCCATTGTTTGCATAACATTTAGTGATTCTCATTGAAAACTATGGCACATTTACAACTGTAATAATCTCCATGCCATTGATAGGACATTAAATCCTAATCTTCCTTCCTTTTTTAAATAGTCTAAGTAGTCTTAGTAGCTAAATTATTTATCTTGATGCATAGGCCTACATAATCAGTCTGTTGCAGAAGTTAACACAGTTACATTTTCTGTTACTACATCTATTTTTTTTCAATTTTACCTACTTCTTTTTCACAATCCACTACTTTATTAGTCAAATTACCTGAACATTAGTGGATGCCCCCTAAGAATATTTTGCCTTTGTATTCCCTTTTCTACATTGCTGTCCAGTTTGGTCTGTATGTTTTTTTCTTTTTCTTTCTTGTAACATGTCTCCAAAGATTTGACTTTGTTAAAAACCAAGCCAACCTCCTCTATAATTTTGCCCATATCTGACCTAATGCTTTCCAACTTTGTTTCCACTATCCACTCAATCTAACCTTTCTCACTTAACACCTTCAGTATTAGTGTTTAGTTTAGATTTTACTTTGTTTCCATTCAATCATAATCAGTTTTTGTATTAACATTATCGATATCTGTTTTCATACTAATCATGTCTGTTTTGAACATCATCATTTATATTCATTTCCCCCATTGTTCACATTAATTCACCCACAGTAGCCTTCATTTCAGTATTACCAACCACTGATCTTGGACTAATAGTTCCACTAACACCGTCTGAACTTACAGTAAGCTGTTCAGACTTAGGACTACCAACCTCTCTAACATTTTCATAAATACTAGCACATAGTTTTATTACCAGTAATTCCAAACCTGACAGCAAAGCTGTAGATTCATACACTTACATTATTGTTGTTGGTCCTTATCTTTGCTTCCATTCAGGCTGCCTCTGCTGCTCTGCACCTGATGAAAACTGTTGCTGTCGCTATTGGAGTCTCGTGGTTGTTCTATCCAACTCTGAGCTATACTTGCCACCTGCAGTGTGTGTGTGTGTGCATCTCCTGCCTAGCACCAGCCAGGAACTCTGGCATCACTTTTAACTGCTTACCAGATTCTAACTTTGCCAACATGTGGCATTGCAACAAACTGGAATTGGGCTATACAAAGCTCTTGATGATAATTATGGCATACTATTGTCAAAGGGGTGACCTGTGAAAGTCTGCTTTCATGCCCATAACAGCTACGCAGTCTGCCAAATATCAAGTAATTGACATAGTAATCCCAAAGTCCAGTGGTTTGAAGCAGACAGGACAAAAATTATCATACAAGACATTAACATTTAATAAAGAGCAATTAATTCAATTAATTTAAAAATTAATGGATCTAGATAAATATGAGAAATAATGTAGTCCTCACCAGGATTTAAAGTTTAGTATATGCATATGTGCATTTTATTAGACGAGCCATATTTTTAAAAAATATATTTGTGTGTAGTAAAATTGCATTTGTGCAATTGGATATAGATAGCTGACTCCCCACTTGAAACTAATGAGAGGCAAATCCTAAGTTTCTCATTATGCCAACTCGTCAAAAGAAATGTCTGCATTGGTGCTGCCACGCATGTGTGCCCATGTTAATCCAAGTTGATGTGTAGTTCCACATTTATATATGAATTTAGTCTAATTTTATGCAGTTGTTCAACCATGCGCATTTCCCATTTATTATTGGCCAAATAACATTTGATTTTTTTTAATGGTTCTAAAATTGTGATTAATTAATCACAGTTGATGTTTATTCTTATTTGGAAATAATTAATAACAGTATTTTAAATGACAAATTTGAATGCATTAAAGCGGAATATATATTATATCGGTCACCAAATGATGGGCTAAGCCCGAAACATGTTGTGAATTGACAATAAACAATCTACTAACAACATCTAGTGATTATTCAAGCAATCTCTGAGCAATTTTAGAATCATTTAAAAACATTATCATGAAGGTTGCATACCTCTACCAAGACTTACAGCCTAAAATAAACATTTGAAATATTGTATACATTAAATTTAGCATTATTCATGTATTTATTTATTTAAACTGGATAAATTAACAGATGAAATGCAGTGTTTATGGTTTTGTGCTACTGTGGAAGATTTAATGTTCTGACTATAGTATCATAAGAAATTAGTAAATAACATTAATATATCAACAAAATATCAGTAATAAATTATAAATGTTTAGTGTGTGGTGTCCCTGAGTGGTAGCTGTGTACAATGCTTTTCATTTGAGCTACAGATTATTAGGTTCATTGTAAATTATTTTACTGAAGAAAAACACTAGCTTTTGATTGGTACGAGATTTTGATATGCTCGTGGTTTCTTTGGATACACCTCATTTTCCTGAGTTCATATTCAGATACATGAATTATTATTAAGTCATGTAGTTGTACTCCCACTTAATCTCAGCCACCTTAGATGCCTTGCTTACTGCAACTTGAATTTACCACTAAGCTCGGTTTTATGCAGTTTCCACTTAGCAAATACCTGTTAGCTTCTGCTTTGCAGCCATCTGCTTCTGTCTTCACACTCTTATCAAGCAAATTCTGACATTACCCTCTAATGAATAAATGGTCTATCCAATGTTGGTTATGTTACATGTCCACCCTTCACCATATGGCAAACATATCCAAAGTCTATCTCTGGCTATACATGACTCAGCATATCAGGAGTGACAGGAAGATCAGCAGCTGTAATGGCTCTTAAATATTTTATACCACTTCACTGAGCTGTTGCCAAATGGTGGGGCTCGTATGAAACTTAAAAATGGCTAAACTGTAGCACAGAAATTTATTTTTTCTCTCTGTATCACCACAATTTTTAGCGGCAACAATTGATGGCAACCCTGTTGGCAGTATTCCAATCTAACTTACTGGCACCATAGACCCTGTGTGTGTGTGTGTGTGTGTGTGTGTGTATGAGTGAGTGTTCTTTCTTTTTTTGCCTTAAAAAAATTAAATAAATAAATAATTAAAAAAAACTGCGAGTTTATTTATTTCACATACTGTACCATTCATTATGTTTAGCTGTTACCATTGTTTGATTTTTAAATATATTTCATGGACTTCTTAATTACAATATGATAGTACTATCATGTGTTTATAGACTAAATGTTCTGAAACAGTATCAGAAATTATTAAATGTTTAACAGAAAGAAAACTATCAAGTCATTCATTGTCAATATTTGCAGGTTATATGAGTAAACTGACATCAAAATTTCGTCTTCAAATAGCTGTGAGGACAGATTACAGAGTTCGTATAATGACTGAAATAGTATCTGGGATACAAGTAATCAAAATGTATGCTTGGGAGAAACCATTTGAAAAGGTTGTTGAAATTGCACGAAGGTAAATAGAATGAAATAATTCTGATGTGTAATTTTAAACCAATATTTTTATGCTACTGTTCCAAACACAATTTAATATTACAATAAATGAGTTTTAATGTCATTTATTCACTATTAACACAAACTTATAGTGGTAAACATGTATGATTTAATGTATAAATCTATAAATATTATAAAATTGTATGTATGTATATGTTCCACATCTTTTCCAAAACCACCAAGCCAATTTCAATCAAATTTGCTCACATATTCCTCAATGCCAGGCAAGAATCACTGTGGACATAAGAACCTCCTACAACTCATTGTTCAAGAGATATGTTGTTATAAACAATGAAATGTGTGAAAAACTGCCACAACATATGCCACTGACCAATTCTGTTCCTTTACTAATGGATTAATTTCAAACAAACTTGGAAGACATTCTTTATCATCATGCAACAGTAGCTGTGGGGGCAAGAACCACCTACTATATTTACTTCTGGGGATATGACATTGTATAGAATGAGAATTTGTAGAAAACTGCTGCATCAAGCTACTTATGAATGACAAGACTTTACACATCCGCTCTTTGAGAATTAGAGCACACGGTGAACTGTAACAAATTTATTCATGATTTCAAACCTTTCCAAAACATTTCCTTGTTAACAACCTGCGCGAATGATGAAAGTAAAAAATTTCATTGCTTACTACTTTTCTGATGCTGATGCAGTAAAACTACAGCATTCTACATGACATTGAAAATTATTACTTCTAGCAGTTGTACTAATGAGACATTTTACAGACAGTATGTGCTTATATCATTGAATATACCTTCCAAATTGAATCTAGCACAACGTGAAGTTCATGAGATATGAAGTCATAGACAATGATGTTCATGAAAAACCACCTCTCCGTGTCTGACAAAGTGATGTATTAAGTCTTTGCTACTGATTCTTTTTGTCACATATTTTGCAGATAATATGAATATGCAAATGTACCTTTGAAAGTATTTCATGTTACAGCACACAATTCAGGAAATATGACATTATAAACAATGAGATGCATGAAAACCACCCAATGAGGCACGAGATTGTAATTTATTTTGCAGATAGTTTTCCAATATTCCAGTCCCCATTCCTCAAAAATTATATTATTGTAGGACTTATTTCTCAGAATATTTGATATCATAAGGATTTAGCTGTGTGAAAACGAAACTGGAATGGATAGAGAGCGAGGCAGAAGATGATGAACCGACTGGAAAGAAGGTGATGGACTAACATAGGAAAAGAATAATGGAAATTCCAGGAAGGATTCAACAATATTTTTTGAGAAGAATAGGTTGCTTACTCACCAAAGAGATGTCCGATGAGCCACAGAAAGGCACAAATAACAGACAACAGGTTCGAGTCCCGGTTCCGACACACATTTTTAATCTGCTAGGAAGTTTCATATCAGTGCACACTCCGCTGCAGAGTGAAATATTCATTCTGGAAACATCCCTTAGGCTGTGGCTAAGCCATGTCTCCACCAGGAGTGCTAGTCTTGCATGGTTCGCAGGAGAGCTTCTGTGAAGTTTGGAAAGTAGGAGGTGAGGTACTGGCGGAATTTAAGTTGTGAGGCGGCATCGTGAGTCGTGTCGGGATAGCTCAGTCGGTAGAGCACTTGCCCACGAAAGGCAAAGGTTCCAGTTTTGAGTCCCGGTTCCGGCACACAATTTTAATCTGCCAGGAAGTTTCATATCAGCGCACACTCCGCTGCAAAATGAAAAAGTTTCATTCTGGCAACAGACAACAACATTATAGCTTTTGACCCTTTTGCCCTTCTTCTATCAGAGACACAAACATACACACCCACACTCTCAGACAGACACGACCGCCGTCTCCGGCTGCTGTGACCAATCTGTCGTATCGGCCACAGCAGTCGGAGACGACGGTCGTGTCTGTGTGAGAGTGTGCCAGTGCCATTGCCATTGCCGTTCGAGCAGTCCTGGGTGTGGACTGTTAAACCATGGTTCCAGGTTGCAACCACTGTAATGGCAATTTTATTGTTTTTGCATAATGTACCATAAATAAAACAGCTGTAAAAAGATATTACACTTAATTGAATAAAGGCAAGAAAAGGAATATGTGAATATTGTCAAATACATTTTAAAAAAATCTAACAAAAAATTTCCATGATGGAGTTTTGAACCTGGGTCCAAGCCCTGGACTGCTCGATTGGTGACGATGCTTTGAAAGTCACTTATGTTTACGAGTACCCAAGCTACAACATCAAACACAAACACATTAATTACTCTCGTTATTAACTTTTTACCCCATATATACTAGTAAAAATGCTCATCTTTAGATGATGTTTCAATGTAAAGCATTGAAAATGCAATTTTTCATCATCAACTTTGAACTTGATTTTTTCAAGAACTACTGAGCGTATAGCAGAAAGCCAAAACACATATCTCTTTATATTCAAATAGAATGTCCAAGCAAAATTCGATTGAAATCGGTGACCCACATGTCAGACCCTCTCCTTCAAAGATGTACAAGTACGTATTGCATAATTGATGGAAATAAAACTGTAATTTAATTAAACAGACCCAGAGTTGTATAGAAAACAATCACAGTTTAGTATCAGGCAAAGCAATGTTGCAACAGAATATGGTATACACAGTTAGGAATAATTATTTTTTTGGTTGATTGATCTATACTTGAGTTTGCTGTCTCTTTTTTCTGACTTTGTACACTTTACAGTCATGATGTTTATTTAGAATATAAGAAAAATTCCTTTGATGTATGTAAGGTTAGATTACTTTTCACTGAATCAGTACAATTTGGTAAAGCTGTGAAAATATTTTTGAAAATACAGTGTGTAGAATCAGTGGTGACTTGAGCTTGTCAGAGACCTGGGATGGGTAACAAACTGGGGATCCCACCCCTCAGTATCCCCCGACATCTCCCCATTCCAAAAATGGTAAAACAGTAACTGTTTATCCTCTGTAGGATCACTTCTGTCTACTTTCCAGTGATAAGTAATCTTGTGATTTAAGATGCCGAAACATAAACATGTCATCCTTCCTGTGAGAAATAAATACAATATTAATAAAAGGTCAGAGGAAAGTGACACTAAACCAAATTACCAAATAAATAGAAGGTTGATAATCCATTATTATCGATGGAAGGAAAAGAAAGATGAGCATCACTCTACCCTGATGGTTTGATAAGTAGTAAAACTGTAGACATCCCCGCAAACATGGATCTAGATAGCACTATTAAGAAGTGATTTACACAAAAAATATCAGATAAAATATCTTGGCTCACTCTGTTAAAAGGAAATTCAATTCTATGAAAATCATGGAAGACCAGCGAATCTGACTCCTCAGATGGGTGGTTGTACTGCCTGTGTTGGAAAAAAGTATAAGTGCAGCAGCTGGAGATGATGGTTGTGTGACTATGAAGTGTGCCCTGTGATTGTGTGAATGCTGCATTTCTGAAGAAGGCTGATGGCAGATAGCTTAAGTGTTGTATGTGTGAATGTATTTTTTATGTGCTTGAGTACATCTTTGCTGTGAGTTGTAAATGATCCTTATTACCTGTGGTTTTATTTTACATATGTATGTGGCCCTTGGTGCGGCTCCGTAGCACAATGGTAGAGTGCCAGACTACAAATCCAAAGGTCCCGGGTTTGATCCCCACCAGGTCCTACGATTTTTATCTATCACTTTCCACTTCCCTCACCTCTGGCAGTGTTTCTGATGTGAAAAAAAACTGAGTAGCACCATGGTTCAGAACCCACTTTAAACTGTTGGTCCCCCTATAACTGGCTGGGTAAATCAGTTCGAAGGTCGGAGGAAGGCAACGGCATACCACCTCCAAACAGGACCATGCCTAGTAAAGCAATGTGGTGTTCAAACCAATCTTTGGATTGTTGACTGCTTTACCTTGTATGGGGACCTTGAACTCCAGACTGCCTCGTACTTAATGAGCATACTGTGGCATTGTTTAATATGTGATTTGAAATAGTCAGGTTCTTGCAGGCTCTACATCTTAAAGCTCTCAAGATTTGGAGGCCACCCCAGGACAAGAGGCTCGGAGTGGTCCACCCACCCCTTGTACCCCCATCCCCCTCTTGGCTGTCACAGTATAGAATCATGGTACGGGGAGTCTTTGACACCCAGGTAAATTAAGTGAATTGATTAATTCCTATTGTGAAAGATGTTGGTTGGCTTGAAATGGATACTCAATGCACTGTTCTGGTTTTCCGTGCCAGAAACTGTTTTTCTGGATGGTATATGAAGTCTTGAAAACTGCATGCTACATGTATTCGTCCATTCTCCTGTTGCATTGTGACAAAAAATAAAGTGGAGGCCTTACATTTTTGTGCCCTGTGAGTCAGATTAGTTTACTTGTTTGGTAGAGTCAACCAACCTTAGAGTAGTTTAAATGTTCAAAAATTGTTTGTCTCAAGCTTTGACAAAATGATCACAAAGTAGATTCTGTTAAAACTAATGACCATTGAACTTGCAGAAAAGAGGTGAATGTTCTCAAAGGAGCTTCTTACCTAAGAGGGGTGCAGTCAGCATTTGGTGTCTTTACTGAAAGAACTTCCTTATATGTTACACTGGTCGCCTATGCACTTCTTGGGAATACTGTGACAGCTGATAAGGTATGAGTAATGATGATTGGTTGTTATTAGTTAGAATAAATGAATTATAAATACATGCCTTTTGAAAGCATCATGTGACGAATTTTGCAATCTGTTTTTCTAGGTATTTCCACTGGCACAATTCTTCAACATTATTCAGTTCTCAATGGCCATTGCTTTTCCTGTAGCAGTTCAGACTTATGCTGAAGCAAAGGTGTCCATGCAACGATTAGAGGTAAATATACATAGCCAGTGGCAGTCATTCCATGGAATTAAGGGAATAAGCCATTCCCTTAAATTTTACTCAGGAACAATTACTTCTTTTAATTACCTAGATGTAATCATAGGAGAACAGGTTTATACATTTGGGTGACCTCTTCTCAGCATTATAAATTAATAGCAGAAACAGTTATCAAAACCCACTTTGTAAAACACAGAGCAATTCAGATGTAGCATGAGAACTTCATTGTTATACTGTTAGTGCTACTGTGTTTGTTCTCTGCACCATCTCGGATGAGCTTGGCTCTATTAATATTACAGGATGAGTTTTCTCAAGCATTCCAAATTTTCAGTTATTGATAGGTCCGAGAATAATTTTTACTTGTGTATGTTCTCATGACCAAAGAACATTGCACAATTATCCATAAGTATATAATACATAAGTCTACCTGTTAATATAAAGGTAAGCATACCTAATAGAAAAAATATGTATAAAAGATAGAGATGGTTTAACTTACCAAAGGCACAGGTATAGAGATGGTTTAACTTACCAAAGGCACAGGCTCGTTGACAGACACACAAATAAAAACATACATAAACACAAAAATTCAAGTTTTTGCAATCGTTTCTTGCTTCATAAGGAAAAGAGGAAGGAAGGAGAGGGAATAGGGAAGGATGCAGGTTTTAAGGAAGTGGATGAGGAGTCATTCCAGTCCTGGGAGTGGAAGGACTTAGCTTAGGGGAAAAAGGAACGGTAAACAACCACACACAACCGACATACATATACACGCAGACACACCTAGGCAGACATTTGTAAAAAGCAAAGAAGTTGGACAGAGATGCCAGTCTAGGCAGAGGCTCTGTCCAGAGGACAGATATAATGTCAACTCCTCTGTAATTTTAGTAGTAGTTAATTCTTAAATTTAATTTGTGTTTTAGTTTTAATTGATATAGTCTCATGTATTTGAAACATACTATTTTGTGATTTATTTATTTGAAACCACTGCTTAAGCAATTTAGACAGCTAATGTAGTCTTAGTAGCAACCTTTTATATGACACCCTCTTGACAACAAGTAATGTAATTTAACTTTTCTGCATTTTTAAAGTTAATTCTTAAGTTTCATTCGTGTTTTTGTCTTCAAGAACTTATTACTGCGTAAATGTTACATACTGTACATTTGGGAAATATATTGATATAGAGGTCTATGAACTGTTTCTGTTGTGAATGGATTCAGGAGTAATTAGCCACTGTTGAAAGCAGCTGCAAGTGTGTTGGTCAAGATTGAAAGACATCAGGCTGCTGCCTTGGGCTGCAGTGTCACCAGGGCACCTGAGACCAAAGCTGGTGTACCTCTGGCATCTGTAGTGATGTCTGAGAACCCTGATACCTATGTGTTCTCTGGAACCTATGTCCTGACAGTTGACAACTGCCTGACAGTGATTGGCAAACTGTGGTGGGGTCATGAATCTCTGGGAGGAAGACAAAACTGGAGATCATCCATGAGGCAGTGCTCTTGAGCCTCAACAATAGATTTGAAGTGTTGCCCGCTGCTGACAGTACCTGTGACCCAGAATGGGCTGCCTTGCCAGTTGCAGCAGTGGCCAATCTTCTTGAGAGATCTGGACAAGAGCAGATGATGTATTTTCCTGTTATTAAGAGCACTAACATTAGGGGGATCAGTGAAATAGTGTGATATCAGTGGTAGAGAGCACTGGCTACACCCAGCTTGAAATTATTGTTCCAGTTGGCACCAATGAATCCTGCTGCCAGGGTTCAGATGGCATTCTTGGTTCCTACACGCATCTGGTGCATTTGGTGAAGGCTGCTAGCCTCACTCATGGAGTAGAAGTGAAGCTGTTGATATGTAGCATCATTCCCAGAACCGATCATGAGCCTCTCGTTTAGAGCCAAGTAGAAGGCTTAAATCATAGGATCAGATGATTCTGTGGTAATCTTGGCTGCAAAATTCTTGTATTGGGCGGAGAAATGTAGGGTCCCCCTGAATAGGTCTAGTGTGCACTACATGCAGGAAATATTACTATATTGTTAATTCCAATCTGGACTTTCCATTATTAAACTCATACTGCAGAGACAGGCTGAACACTGGTGAGGGGATACAAAATGTGAAATAAGTAATTTGGGTGAAGGTCAGGGTTAAATGTGGCTTGATCATGGTCATTGGATGTTTTTGTAGACCCCTGGTGTAGCAGCAATAGCATCAGAACATCTGAGGGGAAATGTGGAAATATTTTGTGTAAATTTTTTAATCATGTAAAATTTTTAGGAGAAGATTTTAACGTACTGGATATAGAATGGGAGAATCAACTTACCGGATACAGATTGGGAGAATCAAATGTTTTAAGACAGGTAACAGGGACAGGAAATCAAGTGAAATTATTCTAAATGCTTCACTGGAAAACTACATTGAGCAGTTAAATACAGAACGATCCCACAGAGATAACATCTTAGACCTGCTGATGAAAAACAGACCCTGCCTTTTTGAATCAGTGCAGAATGCAGAATATGTGATTACAAGGCTATTACAGCAATAATAAATACAGTTGTAAGTAGAAATATAAAGAGCTGTAGGAAGATCTTTCTGTTTAGTAAAAGCAACAAGGGACAGATTTCAGAGTACTTGATTGCTCAATATGAAAGTTTAAGTCTCCAGCACTGACAGTGTTGAACATTAATGGACAAAGTTCAAGCAGATTTTTCAATACATGTCAGACAAGTACAAGTAAAATTATGAGAGATGTGAAAGATCCACCCACCAATTTTTTAACAGCTGAGTTAAAATTATAGTATGCCAAAATTAGTGTAAGGACGGCTATGCAAGAAGCTTTCAATGACTTCAAAAATAATTATCTTTGTACCACCTTTGCACAAAAAAAAAAAAAATAAATAAATAAATAAATAAATAAGTAAATAATAAAAATAAAAAGAGAGAGAGAGAATTGGTCTTATGTTCAGTCAGTAAATTAATCAAAACTGTATGCCACGACGGCATTGAAATAGAGAATGACACACAAAATATTAAATGTCTTTTTTCAAAGCTGTTTTACAGAGGGAGAATGTACTGTAGTTCCTCCTTTAAATCACCATACAGAAGACAAAAGTGGCAGATATTGAAATAAATGACAGATGGATAGAAAAACAACTGAAATTACTCAACAGGGAAAAAGACCAATGGACCTGATGGGATATCAATTCAATTTTACGTGGAGTATTTTAAGAAACTTCCCCCCTTCTGGCATCAGAGAAGCATTAGTCTGTAGAGGAGCAAAGCATTTGTAATGATTGGAAAGTGCAGCTCATTTCTGTTTTCAAGAAGGTAGTTGAATAGATGCACATAACTGCAGGCCTTTATGTCTGACGTCAGTTGGTAGTAAAAGTTTGATCATGTTTTATATTCATGTGTTGGACATTTCTGGAGACAGAAAATATCTGTAGGAATCAACACAGGCTCCAAAAGCAGCAATCACACAAGAAACCCAGCCAATGCTATTCATCCATGAGACCCAGATGGTAACAGATACAGATTGCCTGGTAGCTTCCGTGTTACTTGACATCCCCAAGACATCTGATATGGTACACACAATCAACTTATGAACATAATAAGAGTGTACAGACCATCATACTAACTGTGAGATTGTACTGAAGAGTTTCTAGCTTACAGAATACAGAATGTCATACTCAACAGAGAGAAGTCTTTTATTGTGAATGTGATTTCTGGCACACACCAGTGAAGTGTAGGGGGCTTGTTGCTTTTTACAATAAATATAAATTATCAGAAGTTCAATGAGGCTTTTCACAGGTGATGCTGTGGTACATCGAGAAGTTGCAACACTGGAAAAATATAGTGAAATGCAGGAGGATCTTCATCCATTTGATGAATGGTGCAGGGAATGGCATTGGACTCTCAACATAAACTAATGTAAAGTGCTGTGAATAAGTAGAAAGAATTAATCTTTATTAAATAATTATGCAATAGCATGATTAACACTGCATCTCCATCTACAAATTTACTCTGCAAATCACAGTGAAGTGCATGGCTGTAGGTTTATTGAACTACTTTTGTAATATTTCTCTACTGTTCCATTCTCTAATAGCATGGGGGCAAGAACTGACACACAAATCTTTCAGTTTTTAATCTGATTTATCTCATTTTATTATGATAATAAAGTCTCCCTATGTATGTGGATGCTAACAAACTGGAAGAATTTACTTCCATACAATATCTTAGAGTAGACATAAGAAGCAATTTAATATGGAATGACCACAAAAAAACAGTTGTGGGCAAGACAGATGTCAGACTGATATTCATTAAAAGAATCATTATGGACTGTAGTCCATCAACAAAGGAGGTACGTTAAAAAACACTCATTCAGCTTAGGTGTGAGCATTGTTCATCAGTATGAGATCCTTGCCAGGTGTGGTTGATAGAAGAGAGAGAGAAGATCCAATGGAGAGCAGCATGCTTCATTACAGCTTCATTTAGTGAGTGCAAAAGCATCTTGAAGATGATTGGCAAACTCCAGTGGCAGAAATTGCAAGAGATGTGTCTTTTGTCAAAGTTCCAACAGTATATGTTTCTTGAAGAGTCAAATGTTATAATGATTCCTATTTTTTATAACTCATGAGCAGACAAAAAGGATAGAATTAGACATATTAGAACCCACATGGGAGCATACCAGCAATTGTTCTTTCTACAGACATACATGAATGGAGGAGGAAGTGACAATTGTTTTGTATTTTTTATTTTCATTTTCTCTCCCGTGTATGTCTGCACATTTTTTCCCATGATAATGTATGTCTGCACATGGCTAAATATACCTGAGAGCTCTTTCAAAGTTTTGAATATGAGGTATTTGATCATCCATCATACTGTCTTGACTATGGCACTAAGCAACTACTACCTGTTCCCAGCACCGAAAATGTGGCTTGCTACACAACAATATTGTCACAACTGTAGTGCTCAGACAGCAACCACTGGTGCAGTGGTGGTTGTCAGTTTGCTTTGCTCTTGTGTCAGTGTGGCAAGTGCTAAATAAATCATAAGTGGGTTTAAACCAGTGTTAATTAATCAACAATACAGCAATATACTGCTATGCAAAATTATGATACTGATGTTGAACTGTACACCAGTGTAACCAGTGGTTGAAATCACAGGTGGCAGATTTCTACAAAGATAGTATTAAAAAACTTGTGCTATGGTATTATAAGTGCTTCAATTTGAATGACAATTAAAATACATACAATGAAATTGGTTTTTCCACATTCATAATTTTTTATTTCAAAATGTTGTTTTTTACTTTTGGATAGCCCTCACTTATCAAGTGAAACAATTTAAAGTTTTATGCACTGAAATACATTCAGTGGAAAAACCTGTTAGAGCTTATGCTGGAGTTTTTTACGGAAAAAAATGGGGCCTCAAAAGACTCCAGAGAACACTGGTACTAAAAGAAATGCATAATCTGTTGCCCTTCATGCCAGGTTAATTTAGGAAAGTTTCTTGCAGAAACTAAAATACAGAATGTGGTTGAGGAAAAAGCCCTTGTCAAATTATCATATATTATGAGATGAAGAGTTAGCCAAATCCACATGGGCTACACCTATTGTGACTTTCATTCAGCAGACTAAAAGCGAAATGTCTAAAGTAAGCATTTGTGGGGATTTTAAGATAACTGTTAACCCCAACTTTCTCATTTCTTTGTATTACTTTGTTGTAAAGAGATGAGATGTTTTTCAAACCAAAAGGAGGAGAAACATTCAATAAACTTGACTTAAATAATGCCTATTTATAATCAGAAATGGATGATCCATCTCAATATCCGCAAACCACTGTTAATAATTGAGGCTTTTATAAGTTTAATAGATTTCTTTTTGGAAATGTCCCTGTTCCATCAATATGGCAAACAGAAATGAATAACTGATAATATTTAAAAAAAATGTATTGCTATCTTGGCGATTACCACAGCTCCTAGCAGTAGTTCCAGTCAGTTGCGTTAAATAAAAAGTGTAAGAATACAACACAGTATGTGTGTTGCTGCTGCATCATTAGTTGCTGTGTTGTTCCAGAAGTAAAACCAGTTTAGCATGCACGATTCTGAACAATTTACTATTCTATGTCTGTGGGTTACCAGATACTGGTTATTGGTGCACTGTCAGAACACCAGAATAAGTGGCGAAATGGAGAGCCGCCTGTAAGAGAAGTACAACTAAAGGTAGGCATGTAATAGCAACAGAAAAACTGCACACAAGACAACAATACAGGATAATAAGAACTACCAAGATGATGATGAGATGCTAAGTAGAGCCTCCACTACATGACAACAGGACTATGAGCTTCAGAAAAACAAATCCAAGACATAACCAAAGAGAGTAATTGGTAGAAAACCCAAATAGTTATCAACAGGGTCAGACTTAGGACACCGCACTTCTAGAGCCCCACACAAAACATTATAACTTAATTTGAAAACTGTCATCCATGTCATTGTGTTTCTGAAACTACTTTTAATGTAATGTAATTCAAGCACATACCCATTGTGAAACGACTATGGGCAGGAGTGTGTCTCCAATTTAGAAAATTACGCCTGAGTAGAAGGAAACAGGGGATATGATACTGATGAGCTATAGTAATAGCCAGGATGAACACATCACTATTGCTCATGTTTAAATTAAGAGGTATGCGATTAATTCTTTCTCAGTGCATCTCTACGCTCTTTTGACAGGTCAATTATAGCACATGATTCAACCCATCAGCTTTGACTCGTGACGTAAGCGTGTCTTGTTTCATGGCATCATCACATGCACGGTAGTTTTGAGATGTGTTTAGTTATAGGTGTCATGTGTAAGTATCAAGTGGTGCTCTCTTGTGGTGGACGTTACATAGAAGGGGTATTTATTTGTATGGCCATTCATCTTTATGTTGTCATATGTGTGGTTGCAATTCATGGTATTGATCTATCGAGAAGTGAGTGTGATAATGTTATTTTGTCAGTTCTGTGATTTATTGATTTAGTAGTGAAGTGTTTGTGTTTAAGGATTGACGAGTAAATGTGGCTTTAGTTTCAAAGTTTATTCGACGATTTCAGTTTGGTGTTTCTGTGAGTGTAATTTTTATTATTATTAACATTTTAGTAATTGGCATACTTGTTAAGATTCCTTCTCCAGTTAATTATTTTCCTATCATAAGAGTAGGTGTACTGTAGTAAGTCTTATGACGATGATGAAACTTAGAATTCTTTTGAACAAGGTGAACTTGTGCAAACTCTACTGGAGGGGAAGTTGCACGAAAGCCCTTTGTGGAAGTTTTGCATAGGGCCCCACACAATGTAGGGCTGGCTCTGGTTACCAAACTGTCCTAGTACATCACATACTAGATGGCAATGATGTCAGTGTTAGCACAGGTCAGCCACCTATATGCAGGCTGCATAAAATGCTACTGGTTGTATTATTCTACACGACATAGTGACAATCCAGCTGGCTTGCAATTAACACCTTTTACCATCTCATACGGAATTTAAAATATTTTTCTTTTGTGATTTATTTGTTGTTTCTCAGTTTCATATCCTTACAAATGTTTCCACTAAGTTTCATTGCCGTACAATCACTCATCCTTCATGGGAACCCTCTCAATTTGCAAAAGTTCAATTATAACCACCTGTATAATACAGGTTATCTACACAGCAATATAACTAATACTGTGGATCTCAACCCGCTGAGAAACTCTCAGTAATCCTGTGTGTCTTTTAAGGTGGCCTGTATTACATACTGAAATGAGTAATCTGTGTAAAAGTGTATTAATACCATGTAAATGGATGAATTAATTAATGGATTTTACTGTGTGGCCCTACAGTTAGATATAAATCAATGACTGTCTTCTTTGTGAATTGTTTCCACCCTGGTATTTCTTAATTAGTAAATGCATATCTGAAAACATTGTCAGTTATTAATTATTAGAATTGAATTGAAATATCTGTAATTACATAATTAACCTGTTCAATTTATACAGGTATTTCTTCTACTGGAGGAGTATATCCCTAGATCACTGATACCCTCAGGAGAAAATACCGAGAAAATTGGAATAATGCTACAGCAAGCAAGTGCTCGATGGGGTCCATTAAATATATCTGAGACATTATCAAATATTAATTTGCTTGTTACTCCAGGAAAGCTTTGTGCTATTGTTGGTCCTGTTGGATCTGGGAAGGTAATTATTTCTTAAGAAGTAAACTTACACAAAAAGAAAATAATAATAATAATTAAAAAAATAAAAATTTAAAAAATAAATTAACTTCATTGGGAAAAACATATGTGTATACTTTATTATTTTTGGTTAATTGTGTATATCTAAGAGAATTCTTTCTGTCTTGACAGTTTTATGCATTGTAAAATGTGGCGAAAATATAATGTGTATGGAAAGATAGGTAAGAAGCAATATGTGGTATGAGCAAGATTCAAAAATGATAATGAAAGGTACAGAAGGTAATATACAGATTAAAAAGAACAGAAGTCAGAATAACTATCTTCAAAGCTGTAGTAGTGATGGTGGGAGTAGTAGTAGTAGTGTTGTTATTGTCGTTGCTCCTGCTGCTGCTGTTGTTTATTCATCCACAGGCAATGTACTTTGCATGGATTTAATCAGAAAATAATAGCATTAAAAATTCAACAATGTACAGTACTGTACAGAACACAATATACACTGAACAGGCAGAACATTATCACCACTTACCTAATAATCCTTGAATATGTGTGATGAAACAACCTTGTCTGTTATGCTTTTCAGACAACCATTGTATACCTTAACCAGTAGGCTATATACAAATACTGAACTAGTAGTACAGTTCAGAAGACCGCATCATTACTCAAAGTCATTTGCGACACATTGTCTGAAGTTATTTAGTTAATATGGGTTGTTGCCGCATTTTTTCTGCATGAAGAAAATTGATGTAGTTCCACATTCATTCTCATTAATGATTTCATTAGTTCCATTTAAAGTTTATGTATTTTGCTGTCGTTTTGTTTATTGGGGTTGCTATACTGACAAAAATAATCTATGTTCTTTTCTCATCTGTGATGTGTATCTACTTTGTATATACACAGTCCTAAATCAACACAATGTTCTATCTTGGCTAACACTTGTAAATGAACTGAACATTTTATACTTCAAATATTTTGTCATTATTGTAGTGATGTTTAAATAACTACAAATGGCCATGAAATTGTGTATTTATCATCCAAAGATATTCAAAACATATTCTTAAATCTTGCCATCAAACCACCCAATTCTGCATCTCTTGCCCATAAAATGAAAAAGCAGATATGTGCTACACTTTGTTCAAACCTTTCAAAATAACTATTCAGTCTGATTGCCATCACTGTGAATTAATAAGTAACTTCACTGACCTTACTCCGTATGGTATCACTTACAATTAGAGAGCATATTGTAGTTTTACAAAACATCATAAACTTCTGAAATTGTGACTCAAATCTGAATCCTTAGCATTAAACATTCCTTTACATGAAGAATACAACCAATAAAAGTGATTTGATCTCCAAATTATTATGTTTCAACATAATGATACCCAATATGATGAATGAATCACCACTGAAACATTTTTTTTGCACAATATATGCAATGATACATGCAACTGGACATAATTGCTGAACATTGCATAACAGCAATAGCATTTGATCACATCTGCAGTGACAAGCAGCCCCTCTCCTAATGAGCCAAATGCCTCAATGAGGCCTCACTGACTACAGTTACCCCCAAACCTTATCCAGAAACAGATCTCAGGGGTCATGTCTGTTCAGTCACCCACCAGCTCTCTCACACCCACCATCCAGCCACAAAGGAGAACCCCTCTTGTTGTTCAATACCACCCAGGACTGGAGCAGATAAACCACATTCTCTGCCACGGTATCAACTACCTTTCATCCTGTCCTGAAATGAGAGATACCCCCCCCCCCCCCTTTTACAGTGATATTCCACCGCCCACCAATCCTATATAATATCCTTGTCCATCCCTGCTGCTTCCAATCCCTTGCCCCATGGCTCATATCTCTGCAATAGACCTAGATACAAAACCTGACTTACCCACCATCCCACCACCACCTACTTCAGTCCTGTCACAGGCATTTCCTATCCCATAAAGGGCAGGGCAACCTGTGAAAGCAATCATGTTATCTACAAACTGTGCTGCAACCACTGTGCAGCTCTACGTGGGCATGAACAGCACCAAGCTGTCTATATGGATGAATGTCCATCACCAAACTGTGGCTAGGAGACTGTTTAGACCATCCTGTTGCAGGACATGCAGTGCTGCATAATGTGGCTCACTTCAATGACTTCTACCCAGACTATGCCATATGTATCCTCCCCACAAATACCAGCTATTCTGAATCGTGCAGGTGGGAACTCTCCCTACAATATATCCAATGCTCCCGCAATCCCCCAGACCTATACCTTCGCTAGTTCCTACCTCCACCACCCTTTCCTGCCCACACTCTATCCTTACATAAGACTCCCATCACGCCAAACATTTCAGCCCTTCCCATCCTTCCTCCCTGTCTGTCAGACAACACTGACATATTGCCGAGCCGTGCCATACATCTCCCTCCCTCCCCTTTCTGCTTCCCTCTTCTTGCCACTTCCTCACCCCCACCACTGGTTGCTCTTGCCTCTGTTGTGCTGAAGCCTGCAGACTGACCACAGTGGCCAGAATTGGCTGTCATGTTTGTGTGTGTCTCTCTGACTGACAAAGGGCTTAACAGCCTGTAATGTTGCTGGCTCGTAGTTCGATGCCTCTTGAAGTTGTCGTTGATCGGTGCTCTTGGTAATGACTGGCTGAAATTTCATGGGGCAAAACTAATCTGCTACAAATAATGTAGGTGACACATAGAATTGCAGTTCATTGACACTTTAATGAATTATTAGTGCCCAGTTGCCCCATTTATGGCTAACGTATAAGTCTAATAACACTTACTACAACCCAGTATGTACATTCCACACATCAATAATACAGTTCATGTGTGAAATACAAAAGTCTGAGGTGTACAGTTAGTATGGCACAGATAGTAATAATCAATTCATAATACCAGTAGAAACACTTTCAACATGACCAACACTAAAGAACTTGAGCATAATTGTTTAAATTAGAGTTCAGAGTGCCATGATTGTGCCCTCAATCAGACTCGAAACAATACTCATTTACATGGTGTGAAAGCATCCTATTTATATCATCCAAACAATGTCACTAAAAACTATGTATTGTTAATTGAGTCCATTGACTTAATTATAATGGAAAAGTAAACAATTACATGCAACTGGCTGTATATTTAAATAGATTTTAAACAATTACTTCCGAATAAACAGTAAGTATACAAAAACTAATGCGGGCAAAACTTTCCTAACATAAATTGTGAAACATAATAATATCTACTTTAACATTATGAGAAAATATTTTAATTAGTTTTATCAGGGATACTAATTAGCCTAATATCTTAACTATAACAATACATCTCTTGTATGAACTAATTAATATTTGCCAATTAAACAAACTTCTGTGACATTAAATAATAGAAAATAACTTCAGCTAGTCACTATTGGAAAAAAAGAATAATACAAGTTTTGGAAAAGAAATGATAATAGACTAATTACTTTCATACCTATTATTATGCAACACAGGCAACAGGAGGTTCAGTAACGTAAACAGATGTTTATTTTTATTTATTTTATTTGAGATACATATTCCATAGATCCAGTATGGTGTGAATGTGCATGGATGTGGAACGAGTCAAATTTATATACAATATGTATATCAAACCATATAACCCATTAAGACATGTTGTACATGGGATTGGAATGATTACAAGTGGATACAATACAGACAAAAAAAAAGTATCAATAAGAATAGAAAACAATACATTACAAAAATACCAAGAGAGATAAAAAAACAAGACAGATACAATAACTAAGCAAAAATACAAATACATGAGGAGCTGCAAAAACAGAGGTTTTAGTGCAAATTAGTTGTGATCACAAATAAAATCCATAAATCTGAATTACTACTGATTATCTCTGTTGAAGAATTCATCTAAAGAGTAGAAACATTTCTCCAGTAGGAATTCCTTTAGCTTTTTTTTAATAGTGTTTTGTTTCCTTTTAGACACTTTATCTTACTCGGAAGTGAGTTAAAGATTTTTGTACTTGCATACTTTTTGTACCAGAGACAGATTTTTCAATTCACAGTGCATATCACCTTTCCATCTTGTGTTATAATGATGGTATGCCTCATTTGTTTCATATTCAGAAGAATTTACTCCTTTTTGTACTTAGACAGATTTTTCAGTTCACAGTGCATATCGCCTTTCCGTCTTATGTTATAATGATGGTATGCCTCATTTGTTTGATATTCAGAAGAATTGCGAAGTGTGAAATCCATGAGTGAGAGAAGATATTGTGAAGTAGTGGTTATTATACCTAACTGTTTAAAGAGATTGCGACATGAGGTTCTTGGAGGAACACCACATAGAATTCGGACTACTTTTTTCTAGCTTACAAAATTTTTTTTTTTTTGAAAGTGGTGAGTTGCCCCAAAAGATTATTCCATAGCACATCACTGAATGGAAATAGCCAAAATATGCAGACTTTGAGACATTGATGTCTCCAATTTTAGTGATTATTTGGATGGCAAATGTTGCTGAGTTAAGCTTTTTTAGAGTTTGCTGTATGTGATATTCCCAGTTGAGCCGGTTATCTATGTGGACACCTATGAACTTTGTGCACTGAACGCTCTGTAACTGTTGGTTCTCGTGTGCAACTGTAATCTCTTCTGGGCTTTTGTGAATAAACCCCAGCATGCTTCATTACAAGCTGAAAGATATCAAATTGTTTTCTATTATTTGTGCCTTTCTGCAACTAATTGGACGACTCTATATTGAGTAAGCAACCTATCCTTCATGAAAATATACTTAAAATTTGTTTTTATTTATTTATTTGGTATTTTTCTGACTCAACAAGCAAGACACAAGCTTTGGTGTCTTCTCCCCTCAGAAGCCTTTGGCTTGTCGGTGATTGTTGCTACTGTAATGGGCAAAGACTGGTGTACACTGTGCAATACTTCCCAAGCCATACATGAAATATAAGAAAACATTCACAAACCACATTCTATAGCTAATTTTCTATAATACTAAGTACAAATCATTAATAAAAATAATTCTCTTCTCTTCATACTTAAAACCACGAATCACTGTCAAGGGAGGTAATTCTTGCCTGTAACATTACCGGCACACTGCAGCCTATATGTCCGAATTTGTCAGAGATAACTGTGATGACACATCTTTACACGGAAGCAATGAGGCCTCGGTAGGTCACTCAAGGGAGTTGGTTTTTAATACCAATTGGCCATCATGTTGCTTTGCACAAGCTCCACTAGACCAGTGGATGCCCATGAGAATGTACCCCAGAGCATAAGTGTCAGCCTGTCTCTGTCCCACAGTACAGGTATCAAGAAGGTGTCCCCCATCATTCACCAGACCAAACAATGCTCTGCCAATGTGCAGTGATGATAAGTCACCAGCTGCCTGTTGCAGCCATAGATCTTGATGTCATGGTATTAAAATTGGTGCAAGCACTGGTTTTCAGCTGTGGATGCTCTAGTTTAGGACTGTTCGTTGCACTTCATGTTCAGACACCTGTACACTGTCCAGCATTAAACTCTGATGTTAGTTACACCACAGTTGAATGGCTGTACTGTTTTACCAGGCTGCCCAGCTTGCGACATCTGTAATGAGGGTTGGCCACTAAACCCTTCATAACATGTATGTGCATGCACCTTGGTTCCACCACTTGTTGAAGACATTCACCACAGCACTCCTTGAGCACCCGACACGTTGTGCAGTTTCTGAAATTCTTGTGCCGAACTCTGGGCTATTAAAATCTGACCTTGACCTAGCTCAGATACATTGTATGCCTTCCCCATTGTACACACTGACAGCATGCTCTCTGATACTACATACACAATGCATGCAACTGACTTGTAGTCATTCCTTGTCAGGTGATGATGTTATTGTCTAGATGGTAAGTAGTTGGTTATAATGTTCTGGCTAATCATTGTACAATATCACATTTAAAATTGCATATAATTACAAAAAGTACAGAAAAATATAGTTCATACTTAACATTCAAATGAATTTACCTGTTCGTCAAAGAAACTGTGATGGAAATAAAATGAAGATTCAAATGTTGGATTAAAATTTATGGTGTGAGTATGTCAGTGATGTGATTCACTGATGACATTGCTATCCTTAACAAAAGTGAGGAAAATTACAGAAACAGTTGAATGGAATTGAAAAATTTCACATAGAAATTGGAGATGTCATCATGGGAAACAAAACCAGTAGCTAAAAATCCCCCAAAGTAGCTTACCTCAAGACTCAGTATTAGCTCAACTGATCATGTCTTTATATTGCTGACTTGCCGGAAACAGCTTGCAAGAAATTTGGATATGCTGATTATTGGGTCATAGCAACAAGGCACACCCATTCTGATACCATGGAAGGAGCCCTGACATCATACCTGTTTGTCCTGTCAGAATTATTATTATTATTATTATTATTTAATATTGGCTTAGGCCTAACACTGCCTACTTCCATCTCAACAACAAAGAATTCCAAAAAGCCCTGGAAGTCTACATGGATGACACACGACCTCAACCACAACAAGGATCCAACATATCTGCGTTTCACAGTTACAGTACCTTATCCTTCAAATGATACCTTCTTACAAAAACTGCTGCTGAGGTGAGAACAAGAAATAACATCTTTCAGAAACTTGTTAGAACCACCTCAGGATCAACAGCAACTTTTGTACTGAGCAGAGCTCTGTGCACCAGCATGGTTCAACAGTGTCCATTTGAACAAAACTGACTTTGAACTAAATAATACTATTTGTGTTATCTCAGGAACAATTAAGTCTACACCTATCATACAGTTGCATCCTGAGTCACAAACCACCCCCAAAACTGCAATGTGAAGTAGATTTTATTAGGGAATATAACAAGATTGAAGCAAGCCCTGAACTACTGATACATTATTAAAATACTAGATCTCAGAATTAGCAGACTTCATCCTCCTCTTGTACATGTAGACAGCCTAACTAAGGCTATCATTGACTCCTGGAGAAGGTAATGGCTCCAGAATGCTCCAGGAAAATGCCACCCAATTAGTGAGGTAGTTTTTGGACTTGATCAGTCCCACAAGATATTGCCAACCCACAACTGACATAACAGGATGTGGAAGGTGCACGGACTGACTGTTTAAATGGGGAGTGCTTACTTTTCCAGCATGAGACTTTGGTGTACCAAGGCAAACCATTCAACACATGAGGGAATGCAATTCGAGAACATTCAGAGGGGATTATGAATAATTCCACATGGGAATCCAAAAAATCTGTCAATTACATTCAAGAATGAGATGTTTGTTTGTGATTAGATGTAATGTAATGTAGAGTAATATCATCCATTAATGAAATGTACTAACGAAATGAGTACTATAGTTATTAAAAATAAGCATATAATCAACATTTGAATCAGACAAGTGAGTCAGTGTTGTCAGCAAAATATGTCACCTCATTTGTAATAATTTGTTTTAAATAATGTTAATCAACACAATGGCAAAAACTTATACAAATTATTATGAACTTAGAAAAATCAGTTACTGGTGTTTTGTACTTATGACAATTGAAGACAACAAGTGGAGAGAGTAAAGCTGGCCGAAACACTTTAGGTAGACTGAACACTTTTTGGAACTAACTTTTTAGGATGCCTGAAATGGAATGTTTACAATCAGTCTGATTTACCAGTTTTGACATATGATGAGCAGTGGTTAGAGGTATTCTGGAAATTAACTTACTAGAGAAACAAGAAGCCCAGAAATGAATCAGGGAACAGATTGAGTGGAAACATAATTATGACTATAATGAAAGTGAGCAGCACAATTTATTGCATTCATTTGATTAAAAACAATTGTTAACCTTATTACTGGGTCACAATTACAGCCGAATAAGGGAAAGGGTAATTTGTAAGATTGACCTTGCCGTAGTTGGAGGGGGGATTGAACTGTTACAAGCAGGCACTTTTGTACTAAAGTTCTAATTTGGTACACAAAGGGATAAAGTATGATGAAGTAGGATAATAGAAAAATAGCTTTATTTTGTTTCCCATCAAGTTCAGTGGCTGTAAATGGACACAGTATGAGGGAATGTCACTCTGTCTGCCATTGTTATCTATCTATGATGAGTAGCTCAGTTCCCATAGGAGGCTCTTAACTGGTTACCACCATCTTTTTGTTAGCACCTTCATGCATGCACATGTGCCCCTGCTTGGCTGGCTGTTGCCACTTTCCAACAGGAAACACCTGAAGATGCTTAGCGCTTGCCTTAATTAGTGTGAAATCTCCATATCACAATTCAGAGAAAACTCAGTAACTGTAGATTTATTTGACCTTTAGAAATATTTTTTACTATCTTAAAAATTTCTAGTATATTAGTGTAGGAAAATTATTAGTTAACTTGTTAAGTTATCTGTTTGTATGTATTCTTTTGGATAACTTACAACATCATAATGCTACAAGACATCAATATTTATCCTGTGATTAAAGTTATAGGACACAAATTGTATAACAGTTCTTTCTCCCATTTAGAGTTCACTGCTTCACGTCCTCCTTGGAGAATTATCTCTTAGTGGAGGCACTGTAGCTGTTGGTGGAGATGTTTCTTATGCATCACAAGATCCATGGCTTTTTGTAGGCACAGTGAGGCAGAATATACTCTTTGGACAAGAATATGAGCCGAAAAGGTACCGGGAAGTTGTACGAGCATGTGCACTCACAAGAGACTTTGAGCTATTTCCACAAGGAGATAAAACAGTTGTTGGAGAACGTGGTGTGTCACTTAGTGGTGGACAAAGAGCCCGCATTAACCTTGCAAGGTTAGTTCGCAGCTATCCTCATTTCACACATTAACAAATCTTTATATTTTATTTAATATATTTCTTTTGTTGTTATTAATATAATGAGGATAGTTAACAACCCACTGCAAATACAGATATTGAGTTGTGACAATCACACACCTATAATTCGAGCTTTTGGCCATTAGCCTTTGTCAGAAAAGACATCACTCACACAATCACATATGTACACTTCACAGACAAACAACCGGCATCTCTGGTCGCTGCACTCTGAAGTATGGTAAAGATATCAGCCGTTGAAAGTCTGATGTCCTAACCAATAGGATTTACAAAATATGAGGGTCATCTGAAAGTAGTACCCATTTTGGAATATAGTACCCATTTTGGAATAAAAATAAAAACTAGTAAATATTAGCAAATATTTAAGTTTTCATGAAAGTAATATACGTTAAACTACTTACCTACATAGTCACCATGCAAAATTTAAACATTTTTCATAATGTCACAAGTTTTTGTATTCCAGTGTCATATTCATCTGCCGCCATTCTATTAAGATTCAAAGTCAGACAGCTTTCATTTCTTCATCACTTTTGTGAAATATCACTTAAATGTTCACAAATTTCATCAATTGTAACATTCCAATCTTTCTTCATGAATTTGTCAGTTGAGTTTGTCAGTATCATAGTTGGCCACCCCGAGCACTCAGTGTCATAGGTGTTCTTTCTCCCCCAGTTGATGTTAGGGCTCCATTGCCAAACAGACAACTCATCCATAACATTGTCTCCATACACCTCCTTCAGTTGATGATGTATATCAATTGGCTGCATATTTCTTCTGTTGAGAAACCTAGTCACAGCTCTAACTTTGCAACTGGTGGCATTCTTTATTTTATAAAACATCATAAACACTTAACAGTCACAATACAGTCAGTGTGAGTGCAACATAATGTTACACATAGAAATCAAACAAACAACTGAGAGCATTATATCCTATTGGGTGATTACTCCACTCACTAGCACTTCATACAGTGCAAACAGATGTTACTTTCCAGATGAGCCTCATATTACAAATTGATAAAGTTCATCAGCATCATGGAGTGCATCTTTATAAGGCCAACACTCATGCTATTTCTGTCAGTCTTCATTCAGTTCAGCTTGGCATCAGTTTCTTACATAGCTCAGCATGAGGACCTATTGGAGCTTTTCCTACACTTAACAATATAATTAGGATAGGTAGCTACTGACTGCAGAGATATTCATTGAGCCTTGACAAACACATAATAAAGACACTCATACGCAAACAACTTAGCTTTCGGGCACTAGCCTTCATCAGAAAAACACACATACTATCATTCCTACAATCACACAGGTACACTCCACAGAATGCAGCAACTGAAGAAGACTATTGTGTATCTGTCAAGTGTGCCTGTGTGATTTTGTCATGTAGTGTGTATCACTATCCCAACATTATTAGCTATTAAACTGTTCATTGGGTAAGTGTCAAGTAGACAATATTAAATTCAGTTAAAAATTTAAAGTGATTTGTACACTTAAAATGTTGGTGCTGGGGACATGTTGTAATCTTGGTATTTGAATGGCTTCTGGGATGATTCTTGCAAATAATTTGAAGTTCAACATCACTTCTGTTCTATAATAAATATACTTATTGCTAATTTAGCACATCTTGTAATACCAACTTCATAATAATGAGCCCCCAGGATTCGATGAACAAAATGCTTAACAATATTCCTACTCATACTAGTTACAACTTACACCTCACTGAAAGATTGTAAAAGTGTCCACAGTATCCATATTGATCATCAAAGATTACATAGATTTCAAAATTTGACCATTGACCCCTTCATATAAATTTATGTGCTATTTTTATATTTAATTTGTGGAATATTGAATGGCAATTTATTTGTTCTGGGCAATTATTTCTCTTGGTAATGTCACAGTAATACTAACTGCTGCAATCAATATATCATAAACACATAGTTTCATATTGTTTCCTATGATCTTGAGTACTTTGCATCTTATATGAAAGGAAAAAAAAAAAAAAAGCAAATGTCAAACTTTTTTGTGGACTTCTTTCACTGCCATGTCAGTTGATGTGGTGGTTTCTGTACTCTAACAATTACTAATGTGCTGTGAGTTTGACTATTGCTGATTGATGATTTCTCATTCTTATGTCTTTCTTCATTACCCTTAATCAACAAAGCCTTTATATTATATTCACTAGATGAAAACTGGAGTTGTTATTTCTATTTTCACACATCTGTTCAACAGAGTTAATATTTCTTATTGGTATTTGATGTTATTCCAATTTGTTTATCATTTTACTTTTAGATTCAGTAATGTTGAGCTTTATGAAATGGCATTCATTTGCTATAATCCTCTCTTGATGAATACTCCTATGGCTATCTGTTTCAAATAATGAATCTTTAATTTCAGTTCATACCATTACACCCCATGATTCCGTAAAATCAAATTTATTTGCATTCAGACATATCTGACTAAAATCAAAAATGGAATGAATGGACTTTAATTTAACAATTGAAAATCCAGATTGGAATGTCAATAATATAAAATAGATAACAATTTAATAGGACAACCACTGAGCCATTGACAGGCATGTAAAATAGACACACACATTCACACAACTTAACTTTCGGCCATGGCTTTCAGATGTCAGTGGCTTGGTGTTCTTCATTAATGAAGTAGATCAAGTCATATATGTGTGGAATGTGTAGTACAACTTATTCTCAGATGTTTTTTCATGTTTCAGGGCAGTGTACCGGGAAGCTGATATTTACCTCTTGGATGACCCTTTGTCAGCTGTTGATACACACGTTGGAAAGCAGCTTTTTGAGGATTGCATTAGTTCATATTTGTGTACAAAGACAAGAATTTTAGTTACTCATCAGCTGCAGTACTTGAAGGAAGCTGACTTGATTGTTATTCTTAATAATGTAAGTGCATTTATGTTGATTAACATACTTTGAGCTAAAAGCCTTAAGTTACTCTAATTTGTTTAGATCAATATCCATAGAAAATAATAGAAATTTGGAGTTTCAGGAGTAAAAAAAGTCTTTTAATAACTAACCGGAGGAATATTGAGACAATTAATGCAAGGAGAAAACTCCCAGCATGCATTTGTAGTGTGTAGTAACCTACTACTTTTTAAATTTCTTTCCCCTGTATGTAATATCCCCAATAAAATTTAGCAATTGGAACTCCAATTTTTTAAAAGCTTGGATTTTGCTCTCCAAACAAACTTCCACAGAATTTGTTTTATTGTTCAAAACTTTAATACAGTCACACTAATTTTATTGTTATGTATAAAAAATAGAGACACTCTTGTTGGAGTTGGAAGGATGTCATGAAGGATGGATCTCATGACATTTCATGACATCTGCAACTTCAAAGACTCGGCACACTCCACAAGCCACTTGTTTGTCCAAGATTGCAGCTCCGAGGTTAGGTTTTAACACTTCTTAGCTACACGCACATGTTTGGTGTTAGAAGAACTGTAACTCGGCGGAGCACAAGGAATATGTTTGTTTAGTGGGGGATAAAACACAGTATTTTGCACAAAATCTAGTGACAATTGATAGTGCTTGAGGAAGTCAGTTCCAAGAATAGGTTCCTCAACTGTTGACACTAAAAATGTCCACTTCAGCTTGCACTCAGGCGAAAATTTCACTGTATACAGAGTAGAACCCAAATACTGTGAGGTAGACGAGTTCACTGCACAAAGTATTGTTTTGTGTGGCTGCACTTTATTGGACACCAGGCGAGTCGGTAGCAAAGAGACGTCTGCGCCAGTGTCTACCAGAAAACGTACACCTGATTGTAAATTGCAAACATAAACTCAACCACACTCATTGTTGTTGTCCAATACAAAATGCAAAGTTGTATGGCGCCCGTTGTTTACGTCGCAGGTGGTGGCACTGCTGCCTACCTGTGATTATAGTTTGGGTAAGAGCATGGTGACTGGCATTTGTGTGCTTGCTCCCTGAATCTTGCATGGAAGAAACAGTAAGATTGAGTGGGCCTGTGCTCCTGTGGGTAGTTACTAGGCGACGAAGGAGCATGTGACCCAGAATCTTCCACAGAGGCAGATGCGCTGTCATTGCGCAGAATTGAAGGTGCTGGCAGGGTAGCTAGCTTAACAAACTTGGTATAACTAGCACCCAAGAAGGGTGTGGTGTCAGAAAGCGTCTTAGTGTAGCCACGTCCAAATTGCTGTGCATGGAGCTCACGTTGCCTGGCGGAGTATGCTCTATCGGCGGTGCGTAAGTGTTCATTGACTGACCTATCTTCATATGCAGAGATTGCAGTTTCTACAGGCAGAGGCAGCTTTTCTGTCCAAATTTCTGTGAGCATGTCATCAGGCATAACTTGCTCGTTGACGAGAAGACGGAGGCACCGCCTCAGCCGGGACAGAGACCTGTCGCCGAGAAGTTCTCCATAAATGAGCTTTTGCACATTTTCTCTCCTGGTTTTTGAGATGCGCTCCAGTATCATCTGTTTAACCACAGCATACTTCTCTACCGAGGGAGGTGTTCTGACTAGATCATAAATGAAGTCGTTGTGGTCGTGGAGATGATTCATGAGGCAGGTGAAGCGTGCATCATCATCCAGAGCACAGACATTGAATGTTTGCTCTACCAGGTTGAACCAGAATTCCGGGGGAGCAGGTTTGAAGTCTGGTGGTTTTGGCAGATTCAGCAGAACTGCAGTTACTGTGGAGGTGCACCTATTTCTTCCGACAGGAGTAGAGAATGCAGAAGATAACGAGTCTGAATTATTAGCACATTGTAATGCAGGCACTGTGAAATTCACTTGGCGCCGGGGGGTGACTGAGAAGCGACGGACACTCGAACAATGTGTGGATCGTAGTCAAAATGTGCATTATCATTGTCGTGGTTGCTCGGCGAGGAGCCACTAGTACTTACT
Source organism: Locusta migratoria (assembly GCA_026315105.1). NCBI lineage: Eukaryota > Metazoa > Arthropoda > Insecta > Orthoptera > Acrididae > Locusta > Locusta migratoria. Next base: position 346,703,610 of record CM048745.1, read on the forward strand.
TCCGACGGTGAATGTCTGTTATGCAGATTGCATTCACTCAACCATGAGTGAGGCGGCTGGTTGTTAATGGCCGGGTAATTACTGTCCAGCACAGAATTGTTGACTTGATTAGAAGCAACACAAGGCACCCACACATATCCACTAGGATGCATACAGGGTGTGATATTTTCAGTTTGTTGAGCATTGAGCACCTGCTGACTAGCCGGCGCAGAAAGATACACATGTGGCGGGAATTGACTCGAATTTGAATTTATGACTGAATTTTCCAAAGTAACAAAACTTCACTCGACGCCACTAGCTGTGTTGAATTGTGCATTCGGTGCAGGAGTAAGAATGTTCCGAACAACACTTTGTGGGAAACACATGGAAAAGTCTGGGCTGACAAAGCCAGAGTCCGTGACCATTGACGGTTGGAAGAAACTGGCGGTACTTGATGAATTCCACTGCACATTTGAGCTGAAGGACACAGAAGAGTCTTGCGGCATATCCACTATGATGGCAGGAGTGCTGGAGAGATGTGGCTGGAGAGTTCCAGGTGGCAGCGAGTGCTGAAAGCCCATTGTCTGAAGCTGAAACAATGGCCCCTGCAATCGCAAAAAAACCTGCTGCAGTAAGTGGGTAAATAACACTTTGGGCAATAACTTGAATGCATATTACATGAAAAGGGGGTCACCAGTGAGGGAATTTGGGTGATATTTGTAGGTAAACAACTAGGATTCACTCAGATATATATTTATTAGCACTCAGATCATCTATACAGATTCAAGACCAGAGGCTAATGGCTGTTAGTGGAAACATGTACAAAGAACATAGCATGTCCAAGATAACCCACTTTGCAAGTATCGATATTTAAGGCGCTCTATGCCACAACATCTTTTTGCATGAAAAAAGGAAATATTCCCTTCATATGTCTGCTGTTATAAGCAGTGAAAGTTTTGGTCGACTTTAAAAAGGGAAACATTCCAGGAATCTTTTCCTTTTTTATCTCAGTAAGGGTAAGTTTTGTTTTTTGCCACCAGAGCACTCAGTGTCTCATACATTCAAAACTTATGTTTTGCTGTTTGGTTATGTTTTCTTAATGCTGATACATTTGTGATTACAGTTAGTGTTTTTGCTAGTGTAGTGAAATATTAAACATTTTTAAAATGTCAGAAAGTTCAAGGGTTACAGACAGCCCTGTCAAGAAAGAGAGATCTCATGGAAGGTTATTGGAGCAAAACAAGACTAGTCTCAACTGCGAGTGTAACAAAATGTGTACTGCGAGTTTTAATGATGAACAAAAGCAAAATATAATTAAAGCTGTTTATAGTGGTAGGCCCAAAAACGAGCAGGACACTTACTTGATAGGACTGATTGAGTGATATGATGTTGCAAGGCATAGGGCTAAAGGTCCAGATTCAAAAGAGAATGGCTCATCCTTTCCAGAATGAAATTTTACTCCGCAGCGGAGTGTGCGCTGATATGAAACTTCCTGGCAGATTAAAATTGTGTGCTGGAACCGGGACTCGAACCTGGGACCTATGACTTTCACGGGCAAGCGCACTACCAACTGTGCTATTCCGACACGACTCACGATGCCGCCTCACAACTTTACTTCCGCCAGTACCTCACCTCCTACTTTACAAACTTCACAGAAGCTCTCCTGCGAACCATGCAAGACTAGCACTCCTGGAAGAAAGGATATGGTGGAGACATGGCTTAGCCACAGCCTAATGGATGTTTCCAGAATGAAACTTTCACTTTGCAGCGGAGTGTGCGCTGATATGAAACTTCCTGACAGATTAAAATTGTGTGCCGGAACTGGGACTCGAACCTGGGACCTTTGCCTTTCGCAGGCAAGCGCTCTACCGACTCTGCTATCCCGACACGACTCATGATGCCGCCTCACAACTTTACTTCCGCCAGTACCTTGCCTCCTACTTTCAAACTTCACATAAGCTCTCTTGCGAACCATGGCAAGGCAAAGGTCCCAGGTTCGAGTCCCAGTTCCGGCACACAATTTTAATCTGCCAGGAAGTTTCATATCAGCGCACACTTCGCTGCAGAGTGAAAGTTTCATTCTGGAAACATCCCTTAGGCTGTGGCTAAGCCATGTCTCCACCCTATCCTTTGTTCCAGGAGTGCTAGTCTTGCATGGTTCGGAGGAGAGCTTCTGTGAAGTTTCGAAAGTAGGAGGTGAGGTACTGGTGGAAGTAAAGTTGTGAGGCGGCATCGTGAGTCGTGTCGGGATAGCACAGTCGGTAGTGCGCTTGCCCGTGAAAGGCAAAGGTCCCAGGTTCGAGTCCCAGTTCCGGCACACAATTTTAATCTGCCAGGAAGTTTCATATCAGCGCACACTCCGCTGCAGAGTGAAAGTTTCATTCTGGAAACATCCCTTAGGCTGTGGCTAAGCCATGTCTCCACCATATCCTTTCTTTCAGGAGTGCTAGTCTTGCATGGTTCGCAGGAGAGCTTCTGTGAAGTTTGGAAAGTAGGAGGCGAGCTACTGGCGGAAGTAAAGTTGTGAGACGGCATCGTGAGTCGTGTCGGGATAGCACAGTCGGTAGTGCGCTTGCCCGTGAAAGGCAAAGGTCCCAGGTTCAAGTACCGGTTTCGGCACACAATTTTAATCCGCCAGGAAGTTTCATTTTTGGCTCATCATTTACTTATTTTGCTATGATTGTGACTGGGTAGAGATTTGCTGTAAGGCTTTTATTAGCTTACATACTATTTCAAATAAGATGGTATATCGACAGACACAACTTTTGGCTAAAGGTGAACATGCTATTGACATGAGAGGACAACACTTCAACCAAAAAAGCATTTATTAATTAATATTACATACTTGGAGGCTGGGTTAAAATGGTTCAAAATACATTAAATGCTCCTAGGAAAACACCCGAAACTCAATACATCATTAAGTATGAGTATTTTGTAAACTATTACAAGGAAAATTATGTGTACCGGTTCAGTAGACCTCAAGTTGATGTGTGTTCCATGTGTGAAGACTTTAATGCTAAAATAAAGTCAACTTCTCTCAGTGAAAATGCTGAAGCTGAACTACTAGTTCATAAGAGCAGAGCGTGCAAGTAACTTAGAGAGATAAGTGAGCTTTGCTCAGTCATGAATGATGTCCATGGGATGTGCTTTGACTTTACGGAAAATCTTCCTTTGCCATGTTTGCCAGTTCAGGAAATGTTCTATTTAAGAAAGTTGAGGTTAACTCTCCTGCGTCCATAGTTTAGCAGATGAAAAATCTGTCGTGTACACTTACCAATAAGGGGTGGCCAAGAGAGGAGCAAATGAAGTGTGCTCTTTACTGCATGACTACATTGAAAACACAGTTGATCCTCAAGTAAAAACACTGTACGTGTTTAGTGATTCATGCCCCGGGCAGAACCACAACTACACTTTAGTGAGATTGTTTCTGTCCCTTACCATTGACAGGCGATTTAATTAAATTCCTGTGTTTTTTTCCCCATTAGAGGCCACAGTTTTCTTCTTTGTGTTAGAAATTTCAATGTAATTCATCACCAGGATAGGATCTACACTCCTGAACAGTACAATGACATGATTAGAACTCCCAAAACCATTCAGCCTCTCTTTGAGGTGAATCCTGTTTCTAATGAACAAATTCTGAACTTCAATGATTGGTGTCCAAAGTTCTCTAAAAAATCTTGTCAGAGCGTTGGAAGTAAATAGTCTTTTAAAATAAGTACTTACAGACATTTGACATTCACAGCAGCAAAAAGAGGATATGTCGCAGCTCACAGTTTTATTGATGGTCTAAACAGTGAAGTTTTAAAACTGTACAAAGATGGTGATGTAAAGCCTCCAGTTGAAAAGGCATACAATGGAAGTGTTCCCATCAAAAAGAAAAAGAGAAGAAACTCAAGGATGTTAAAGTAGTTCATTATGTTCCAGAAGAATCAAGAGAATTTAAAATCAAGATTTTATCATGGGCTGTAGGTGATGGAGAAGCTGGTGAAGAACAGGACAGCGAGTAAAGACTTCACAAGGACTATGATTACTGACTGAAACATAATGCTAAAAAATTCCATACTCTTATTATTTTTAAAGTTTGTAAATTAATTATGATAATTTTTAGATTTTAAAGTATTCATTATTGTTAACACTCAGTTACGTATATGTCGAGGTAGCCAATGAGTAAAAGTTAGAAAAAGCAATGACTCTTTTTCTAAGCTATCAGTTTTTGACGCTACCTACACTTTATTATTATTATTATTATTATTGTATTAACATTCGTGAAGAGTGTTTATTTATTCTATATTTTGTTTTACTGTAATACAGTAATACTTCTAGTCCAAAACAAATGATTTTATTTAAGTTTTCCTGCTTAAAACTCCAGTGAGATTGGAAAGGGAAAGATTCCACCAACTTTGAATAAATACACCAGTTTAATTAAGAACAAAATTAACAATTAAACAGGTGGATATGAGAGATAAGGTTATAGGCTATAACTTTGCAGTATTGAGTTTGGCTATCAGAATTTTAGTTCATAAACTATAAAGTTTTATCCAGTTTTCCTAAAGTTTGGTCATCTGGTATCTTTCCCTTCTTTATCTCACCAATTCAGTTAATATAAAGGGCACTTTAAAAGTTTCTTTTCAAGGGTCATACAATCCAAAATAGATATACCAATTGGGCAAAATTTCTGTGACTGTGGAGGCAATCATCCCATTGATCCACCAGGTTAAAGATAACCATTGTCCTGCTGTGTGAAGTAGTTTGTAGCTGCTTGCTGCATATCATTGAAAGACTTTTACAAAGACCTGGATTGAGAATTAAATTGAAATAGATCAGAACTGTAGGGCAGGTGCTCAAGCATTTGCACTTTTGGGTAAGCTTTTGCATTAAAAAATTTGTAATACGGGACATTTATAAAAACCAAACTTTGGTCCTGTTCCGACTCACTTGATAATGTTGTAGCTATAAGAAAGAATGCACATCAAAAATAGACAAATGTCACACTGATCACTTGCCTATAATCATATGTCAGTGCTTATATACCCACATCAGAGTTGCACCAAATATGATGCAGATATACTGCAGCAATGCCCTCAAACAGAAACTTTTTGATCACTCCTTAAACCCCATGTACACCGAAGCAAACATGAGCGAACACAGGTGAATGCACATTTGCTAGAAATTTGCCTGTGTGTGCACACATTGGCTTGTACTTGCGAATAAGCTTTTACACTGGAGCAAATGGAAGAGAAAACAGCACACTGCCACAAGGCGATCACACTCAGTTTGTCACCGAAGCCAGTGCCGAAGCGGAGAGGATGTGATTTTTCACTCTGAAACCGACACCCAGCAGATCACAAGTGAGCACTAGCGAATTCGAGCCACGCACAACACAACACCGTGCGCATAGTGTTTACAACAGAGCGAATTCTCATTTGCTGCTGCTCATTCACTTGTGTTTGCTTCAGTGTAAAGGGGGCTTTAAGTGTTACATTATCAAAACAATTTTACAAAATAGAATATTGTATACTAATATAATATATTCTCTAGGGAAAAATTGAAGCTCAAGGAACATTCAATGAGCTGGTCAACAATAAAACTGCATTTTCTGATATGCTGGCAAGCAACCAAGAAGAAGTCGACACTGAAAAAAAAATCTCCAGAGATAAAATTATGAAACAACAAATTTCAGTGGCATCTGTAGATGTAAGTGGAATACATGTTTCTTACTGAACTTAACAAACATACTCTTTATGATTATGATTTTGATTATAAGAAGTTGTAATAAAAGTCAACAATAAAATGAGAATTGCTTGCATCTCATCGCAATGACAATCATCAACCTGCATACAGGTACTTTAAAAAGGCAATCACACACACACAAATTATAGCTTTCCGCTACAGTCTTCATCAGTATAGGACACACTCATTCATATCATCAGATGATGGTTGTGTGTTAGTGATTGTGCTTGTAATTGTATGAATGAGAGTGTGTGTTCTACATTGATAAAGGCTGTGCCCGGAAGCTATATGTTGTCTTTGTGATTTCCTGTTTAATGTGCCTGTCTACAGCTTTAAGGATTGCCTTTGTGGTGAGTACAAGATATGTTCATTTTATAGTTGAATTCCAACCTTCATTTTTTGTTGTTAAAGACAGTGAAAGGAATTTTTCTATAGGCTGCAAAATGTGACTACTGAGAGTAGAGTCCTTAATAACATCATATCAATGATTAAGGAAACCTTCAAGGTTAGTGATAGATGAGAGAATTGGATTATCACGAGACCAACATGGGAACTGGTTTTATTGATGACTGTTTTTCAGAATTAGGGGCACTCAGGTCTGGGATAACATTGCTCTGAGTATGGCTTTGTGAATGGTTAGCTCTGTTCACAATCCTTGACAAACTATTCTTCTGATCATAGTAGACTATTGTACCATTGATAAGGTTATAGGACGTCCTACTTTCATGTGCAATTCATAATTGTTTCCCAGTCAAAGAATACTGAAAACGTATATTGATTTTTTTTTTTAATTCCAATTATTTTAAATAGAAATGTGGGTAGGTGTCAAATGTGTTGCACAGTCTATTAATATTTTTCCCTTGTATAACATTAATGTAATAGTATATGATACCTCTGTGGGTCAGTTATTGTCATAATGAATAAAGAGTATACACTGATGAGTCACCAAATTATCACCACCTACCAAATAGCCAGCATGTCCTTCTTTGGCACAGATAACAGTGGCAACGATGTGGCTTGGCATGGAAGCACTGAGGCCTTGGTAAGTTGCTGGATGGATGGAGTTGGCACCACATCTGCCTATACAAGTCACCTGATTTTGTATATTCCAGGGGAGGGGGAGGGGAGATGAGCTTTGACCTCATGTTCAGTCACATCCCAGATGTATTTGAATGGGTTCAGCTCTGGTAAATTGGGAGGCTAGCACTTCAGTTTCAATTCACTATTGTGTGCCTCAAACTACTCCCATCACAATCCTGGTATTATGGCATATTGTTTTTCTGAAAATTGCTACTGCCACTGGGAAACAGGATCTTCATGAAGAGGAATATGTGCTGCTATCAGTTTATGATATCATGGTGTCTTACAAGAGCTCCCCTGGAACCATGGATGCCAATGTGAATGTTCCTGAGAGCATAACTGAGCCACCACCAGCTTTTCTCTGTCCCTCTTCTCTGGGAAGACGACATAATCACACCCTGCTAATGGAATAATGAAAAAGGTATAGAATTTATCAGACCATCCAATGCTCTGCTGCTGAGCCAATGTTCAGCGACAATGGTCATGTGCCCAATGCATTCATAGTTGCCCTATGTCGTGGTGATAACATTGACACATGCATGGTCATCAGCTGCGGTGTCCCATCCGTAGAAGTGTCCGGTGCATTGTGTGTTCAGACACGCTTTTACTCTGTCCAGAATTAATCTCTGATGGCAGTAACACCACGTCATCTGTCATGTTTTACCAGTATGCCCAGCCTACGAAATCTGGCATCTGTAATGAGGGATGGCCACTCAACCCCTCAACATTTGGACATGGTTTCAGATTTGTTTAACTAATTGAAGACACTCAATGCAACACTTCTCAGACACCGAATAAGTTGTGCAACTTCCGTAATGCTTGTGTTGAGCCTCTGGACATCACAATCTGCCCTTGGTCAAACACAAGAGTGTCTTTCCATTCTAAATATGGACAACATGTTCACTGGTACTACAGACACCATTCTTGTGTCAAGTGATGATGCTATCACTTGGACAGGTTTATATCAGTAGTAGGTAGGTGGTCATAATATCCTGGCTGATGAGTGTAAAGCCTTCAATTGTCTGTTTTGACTCACTATATTGTGAAACTGTCAACCTAAAATAAAGAGAGCTAAAGCCAATGGCTGAAGATATAGCCACGATTATCCACCATTTTACACAAAGATGGCCTTAGAGAGAATTATATTGTCACGTTGAAATGGAAGCAGGCTTGACTTCAAAGGCAACTGAACACAACACTTATACTGAAAGCAGGTTTATTACGAACTTAACATACACGTAGCACTAGCTGTCTCTCAGTCAGAGTGCTCTGCTATTTATACACAGACAGCATGTATCAGAAATTAGAAGAATAGTTAACATAAGAAACAAGTAGAATTTACAAGTGAACATAAGAAAGATGTAGAACATTTTGGAATTATTAATTACAAAGAAATAAATCGTTGCTGGTGGGCGGGATTGAACCAGCGACCTTCAGCACCACAGTTGGTGGCGCTATCCCCTGCGCCATGCCGGCAGTCGGTTTACATGGTGTCTCATGGCAATATCATGGTTGGGTCTGTATTGTTGTTACAGCAGAATATGCCTGTATCAAGTGTTAATTGGTTTATGATGCAATTATTTTTCATTATGGGGTACACAAAATGCAATGCATTCTCATAATCTCATTTTCATGAAATCTGATTAAAATATGAAATGATAAACAAAAAGAAACATCATTTCTAATTATAAGTAGTGTATCTTTTATTTATTTCATGTGCTGCTAGCAACCATTTTATTTTATTTAGTATTGATATTTTATAGTACAGCTAGCTGCATCAGTCAACATCAGAAAAACCTACACTTTTTTCGTAAAATCTTCTTAGCCGACTGTCACATTTTAGGTATGTTTTTAAAGTGATTACTTGACATCAAATTTCTGTCATTTTGTCAACTTCAAAATTGTAATTCTGTCAAGTGTCACTATTTTTCCTGTAGAAAAAGTAATAACATACACTGGTCAAAACAATTAGGAGATCAGTTGAGATATCTAGGTTCTGAAGTATTGTCATCGGCAGAATGAACTAAAATTGTTAAAGGCCTTTGTGTCAGTTATACAGAGTGGAGACAACAACATTACGGCAGCCGAGATAGTGGTAATAACAGAAAGTTGCTGCAGAGGGGGTGGTGTGAACTTGTTTCTTTACTCTACCAAACAAATTACACATTTGATTACTGATGGAAACTCTCCACTGAGATGCTAAATATTTTTGAAAAGAGATAGAATGGCTGTCCAGTACTTACCTTAGTTCTGTACCACTGACAGACACACAAAAACACAAAAATGGAAACAGAAAATAGTACACAAGCTTTCGGAAATATTTTCTTCGTCAGGTATGAGAGGAGGGAAGAGAACGGGAACATAAGGGGAATGTTTTTCATGACCTAGGCCATGAGCAGATAATGAGTGATTTGTGGAAATCAGAACAGTTTGAATTCAGATAGCGCAATGAATAGGTAGTGCAAAGGAACGACAACAAGACTTACCCAAAGCTATGGTATGGAGAGCCATAGGAAGGTTGGAAGTGGGAAAGACTCAGAAAGCGATGTGTCCCAAAGTGTATTTTTCATGATCTGGACACAATTTCAGACGACAGGAACCATTAGAAGAAGGTAAGGCCAAGGTTGTCCATGGGAAACATCAGCAAGAGATGACCTTTATCTCAGGATAACAGCCCATTGAGACAGGAGGCTGAATGCAACTCAGCTGCAGTACACCCACCAAGCAGCAACAGGACATGCAATATCAACATAAACAGTCCAAAATTGCTTTCAAGAATGTGTCCCCTGCACATGAAGGGCTGTGGTGTGCCCCCATTAAAACTACAAGACCATTTAGCCCACAGAAACTGGGCAGAGGAACATCAGGATTGGAGTCGTAATGTATGGCGCTAGATTCTGTTCATAGATGAGTCAAGATTTTGTTTTCAGTTGGACAATCGGCATTCCTTCAGCTGGAGAAAATGTGGAACTTGGAACAATTCTGCTTATTTGCAGGAAACATTGCCTTATCATGGTAGTGGGTGAATAGTGTGGACAGGAGTCAATATTAGCAAATTTACAGACCTCAGTGTCATTCAGAATGGCATTTTGACTGCTCAGAGGTTTAGAGAAGAGATCCTTCGACTTAATGTTGTGCCCTATGCTGGTGCCATAGGAAATAGGTTCCTTCTGGTGGTCAATAATGCTTGTCCCCAAAAAACTGCACTGACGGACAACATGCTTGAATCTGAGGGAATTGAATGGATGGGCCAGCTTGTTTACCATATTAAACCTGAATGAGCATGTCTGGGATGCACTTGGCAGATGCATTGCAGCCAGACCTCAATAGCTGATAGATAACCTCATACTGTCAATGTCACACAGGTGTGCAATTGTATTGGCTGTTGATTTAAGAAAGCTGCTCTTCAAAAAGTTTTGCACAACTTACAGTTCGATTTCTTTACTCAGTGAGGGACTGATTTTATTTTTGTTATTCATCACTGGTACTGTGCAGCATCAAATTAAGCAAAGTTTTGCAACATATTTGAAGGAGTTTGCAGAGTTAAAATACATAGACTTCACATACGTTTGATTTTAGCTTATGCATAGCAGCATATCAAATTCAGAGTAGATATCAAGATTTTATTTAAAAATGAGAGCACAATAATATCTCATTGCATTCTCAAGATATTGGTTTCATATCTGATGGACAAACACTCCTGCCATGCCCACCTCTGTATAATGCAAAATACTTGTGGCAGCGCAACTAATTCGACTTTATCAATACATGACAAACTGTACTTATATCTCTGATTCAGCTTCCTTGGAGACTTCCACTCAAATGTTGCCACCAATACTCAAGCCTTTTGTCTGTGCTTTGTAGCCTTGTGGTGAACAATAAAGTTCAGTCTTAATATGTAAGTGGGGTTTATTTATATAATAATGGAAAGTCCAGGTTGGAATTAAAAATATAGTACTAAGGACAGTTTACAACTCACTGAAAAGATGTGGCGACGAGCTGCAACAGGCACATACAAAAGACACACACATACAACACTTTCAGCTATCGGCCATGGCCTTCTTCAGAAAATAGAACACTCCTGCAATCACACAGGCACACAACACAGTCATACAACCATCACATCCGGTTGGCGCACTTTGAATCTTTTATTTAGGACATACACCCCTAGTGATTCCCATATATTTATCATTCCATTTCAAGAACACTATTCTGTGAGGAATTTTATTAGACATCATATTGCCTGAAATATCTCGACAAGCTACAGAATTTCTTTTTGTTATTTGTCATACCATGTAAATAAATGTATCAAGGAAATAGAAATAAATTTTCATGTCTTTACTGATACACATAATTTGTTTTGCACCCCCTGCTGTTCCAAGGAAAAGAAGGGAAACAACTGAAAAATGCTCCTGTTAGAGCACAACAAAGGTAAATATGTTAATGTTTAACATGTTGACTGCAAACTAGAAGTTATCTCGTATGTGTTGAACTGGCCACTAGCACCCAGAACGAGTTAACTTGTAGGAAACAAGTTCTTACGTAAAGTCAGATATGAGAATGTTCGTAGCAAATACGTGCCGTTTACAGGTCTTAGGTGTCAGGGACAGGTAAAGTAAATCATCTAGGCGTGGTGGAACAGGATTTTTAATTTCGCAGCTTGAATAAAGTCTCAGGAAAGTTCATACAAATGATCATACAAATATTTTAGCTTTAAACGTAAAATGTATACTTTGTATTGCTAATGGTACTGAAAACAAAGTTTCTTCTTTATTGATGATATGTCTTGAAGCACTGTTCTCCACAAAGAGCCGGCTTTTCTTCCCAAACGGGACAAAAGTATTGCGATTCACGGCATTTCTTTTGTTGCGTCCACACTCTGCACGGCTTTGTTGGCCAGGGTTTTTTCTTTGTGAGTGGTATTGCCTCTAAATAATGAAAGCTGCCCTCCATCTTGCTTTTATTCTGGTTGTCTGTCATCCTATCCCGAATCAATACCTGAATAAATTTTTCTCTAAAAGCTAGAGACTTGATACTCATTCCTGCTGTCTGATTATAGAAACGATGGGCATTCTGAAGATAAATTTCTATTATGTGTAGAGCAAGCTTTTTTGGCTGTCTAACAGTTTTTCACAATGCTGAATAATATGTCAGCATTTGATCTGACTGATCAACACCTGCCATGCCATTGTTGTAGTTCCTGACAATGTTTGAGTTCAAGGAAACTTTTCCATTTCGATTGTGATTTCCGCCATTTTGGCTCAGTGCATATTAGAAATGGTAAGAACATGCCTTTTGTCCTTCCATTTGCAAACAACAGCATTGTCATTTCTTTTCCATGCCATCTGACCTTTCTTCAACTTAATAGCAATTAATGATTTTGGGTTTTCCTTTCTGTTGTTACATAATGTTCCACACACATGGGTGTTGGAAGTCAACAGTTTTGTAAGTGATACAGAATTATAAAAATTGTCCATATGAAGCACATATTCTTTGTTCAAGAGAGATTCCATAAGGTGTAAAACTACTTCAGATGCATGGCTCATTGTCACAGTTGGTTTTTATTATGAGAACAACTACAAAAGATTCACAAAGCTCAAAGTTCTAGCCTACACCATACTTGTGTTTCTTGTTCTTGATATACTGTCTGAAAAATAGTTGGCCGCACCACAAAACCATTAATTCGTCTATGCAGAGAATTTTGTTTGGAACATAATTATTTCTCACGGTTATTGAAATGGTCCAAAACAGGTATAATTTTTTGGAGTCAATCATTAGACTGTAATGAGTTGTCTAATAAGTGTAGATATCACAATATAACATTCAAAGCTGTTTCTACTCATAATAGATCTCCAGAAAGTGACATTGTAAAAAGGATTCGTACTTCAGTAATGTTCTATCGATGGAAAACTACAAGATCCCATGTGCAGCAATAGACCAAGAAATAGCCTACTTTCATTTCCCAACAACTGTATCACTCCATCTGGAAAGCCTTGCTGATCTTTACCCACCCTGTTTTTCTGTTTCCTGTCTTGTATATAAATTTGTTTGTTCACATAACAACGTTATGAACTCACCAGAAAAAGAAAAAAAGAAAAAAATCAACAAGTGCATTGATACCAAAATTTTGTAAGTTTAATTTCAATTCCACATTCTCGATGAACACAAACACTGGTAGATCTCGAGGAATGTCACTCCACTCATCCCTGTTACTTATAGCGGTTGCTGCAGTACCAACCTGCTCATCATTGTCATTGTATTCACTGCTGTCTGCATCTGAATTCTCACTTGAGTGCTCACATGAAGATGGTTCGTATAGACTTCCACCATCCAAGAATTCATCCATAAACGTATTCCACTGTGATTCATCCATGTTAGCTAGTTCAAGTTCCACATCACTCAGTTTCTCTTATTACTAGCCATTTTATGTGGAAAATTGAACACAGATAACAATAAATGTCAATTAAGTATCTACAATGAAGACTAAATAAATATTGACACGATTACAACAATGACATGTGTCGTATTGTCAGATGTACTTCAAAGTACTAAAGCTCGTCTCTCATTGTTGACAACGAGTTATCTCGTAGCTGGCATTTGAGCTGAACTTTCAACTCCGTATGTCGACTACGAGATAACTCGCACACCTAATTTTCCCGCCAAAAATTTTATTTTTAATGTTTTGATGATACATATGGACTTCAAATGAGATGACGACTCTTAAATGTATGAACTGCTTAACTTGGCTTCTGGGATCTGTTTACTCATTTTCGCCGTGGCAGTCAATGTGTTAAACAACACTGACCAAAAAGTGCAAATGAGCTGCTTCAGCCCTCATTCTGCCTTCATCACGAAATATTTTGGCATGCCAACATATTCACACTATTTTGTGTTGAAAGAGATTAATAGAGTGGCAGTGGAAGAAAGAAGAGTCAGTCTGAGTATGGGAGAAAGAGGAAGCAGATATCGTTTATACTCAAGTAATCCACCCACCCCCAAATTTTGATGAGGCAAAAAAAAAAGAAAAAAGAGTGTGCGAATCTCATACCAACCCCATGAAATTTTTATAGTTTACCTACCAAACATTCTCATAGAAATTGAAAAATATTTCATTCATAATATATTATTGTAAAAAGATATAAAAAAAGCCAAGATCGCTGATCATCAATTTTTATTAACGACGACCGGTTTCGCTGAACTATGTCAGCATCATCTGGTCAAATAAAATATTTTACAAGGCCATAATCTTGTAATGTCAAACAGTTGTTATATAACACTTTACAGTGCATAGGTGCACTATGTCATTATAATAAAACATAATTATCACAGTGACTCACTGTGATAATTATGTTTTATTATAATGACATAGTGCACCTATGCACTGTAAATTGTTATATAACAACTGTTTGACATTACAAGATTATGGCCTTGTAAAATATTTTATTTGACCAGATGATGCTGACATAGTTCAGCGAAACCGGTCATTGTCACAGTGAGTCACTGTGATAATTATGTTTTATTATAATGACATAGTGCACCTATGCACTGTAAATTGTTATATAACAACTGTTTGACATTACAAGATTATGGCCTTGTAAATTATTTTATTTGACCAGATGATGCTGACATAGTTCAGCGAAACCGGTCGTCGTTAATAAAAATTGATGATCAGCGATCTTGGCGTTTTTTATATCTTTTTACAATATTATAAGTAGATCCCCTCCTAAAACGTAAACCAACATAACATATTACTGTGAAAACGTACTCACAGTAACACACACTGAAATGAACACTTATAGAATCTGAACAGTTAATAAATAAATGGAGCTGAGACTGGTATTACACGGTCATATATTTTTGGCTAAGTCGATATGTCATGTATTTACAACAAAGATATTTGATAGTATAATAGGGAACTTTGATATAAAGGTATCTTTCATCAAAGAAATACCATCAAATGTAGTGCCTCGCCGTATATTTGATTATAAAAGCTGCTTGTCTATTGTTTGCTGCAATGCAAAATGTTAGCACTCTGTGCACTTGCATCGCTGTTGCTAATCGACATGTATATGTGTTTGAATGTAACTGCAACACCGCGCCGTAATTAAAGGTTTCCACACACAAGCGACGAATCACTGCAATTCATCACATACGATATCGCTACAATTCGTTGCTCGCATCCACCTCACCACACATGAGCAATTTGTGAAGCAATTTCTACAATAATTATGAACACATATATGTAGGCAAATTCTGGGATGGAAAAGGCTCTTTTATTTTTAACAGCAGTCGCAATTGATTTTTGCATCCTGACGGATAACACTTTTAAATAAAAAAATTTAGAAATGGGAATTGTAATTTATTACACTTGTTTTGAATCCATATTAATATGAATTTTTGGTTACGTTACACTTTTAGTGCCACCAAGTGGGTTGTATACATCTTTGTAGTGTAAAAATGTGTTTTGTTTTTTCGTTTATTAGTGCTCAATTCCTTTTTATTGGTTGGTCTTATAGTTTAAAAGCAAGTAACTAGGGTACACAATTTGTTTTTCAGTCTCGATGAGTCTACAGAAATGTTGTTAATAGCTGCACAGCTGACTACCATGCCTATAAATTGTGAAAAAGAGAATTAGTCCGTATGAAAGGATTAGGGTCTTCACTACAGCTTTGTTGATTTGCCCTGAACAATTAAACACCCTGTTAATATTAAGGTACATATTAATCATTCTGTTTTGAAGTTAAAAATTTTAATAAAACTTACAATTGTTTAATAGATAAATCAAAATCATCATATGGAACTCAAGTGTTTCTTAGCTATCACTATGAATGTTTTACCAACTCCAGTGCTATGAGCACAAGCTTCAAAATGTTGATCACTGCAGAAATTCTAGGGTGCACTTTGTTTTAGTTCTTAATATAAGGGAAAACGCTGGCCTCTATTGCTCAGAATAGTTGGTGATCCCCGGATAATTATTCATTATTACTGAATGTGGAAAAGCAAAACTAATCACAAACACGGTTGATAATTGAAGAAACGAGGCACAGGCATATTGGCACACATAGCTGTGAAGCATCCAGGCAGCTGTATTGCATCCACAAATTGCATGCAATATGCCAAATTGCCAGATTACCATTTAATCAGCGATCGGCAACTGATTGCTGTGATTTGTCCACACACATGTGATTTATGAAGTGATTGGTCGCCCATTCGACGGATTGCTGTGATCTGTCGCTTGTGTGTGGGATCCTTAACGTTGAACCCCAGTAGCAAGAAATTGCTGTAACCCTGGAGTTTCGATACTGGTGTGGGTAATATGGTGGTACTAAACCGACTAATACCCAACTTAAGTAAATAATTTATTTTATTACTCAGAAAGATGGTATCACAAGTAAATGCAACTAGTCATTATAAGGGCCCCACACATGAGCAACGGATTGCAGCAATCCGTTCCATGGGCGACCAATCACTTCGTAGATCACACAAGTGTGGGCAAATCACAGCGATCGGTCGCTGATTGCTGATCGCATGGAAATCCCTGGCAGTCTGACAGATCACATGTGATTCGTGGATGCAATATGGCTGCCTGGCTGCTTAGCTGTGATGTGTGCCAGTATCCCTGTGACTCATTTCGCTAGTTATTAACTGTGTTTGTGCAGTTTCGTTTTGTTGTGCTTTTCCCATTATAATGTATTTTGCCTGGAAAGTCTCGTTTGTTTATAATAATGAAGTGTACGATACCACATTTGATTGTGGATCTGTTTTTTAAAGGGGAGTAACACCCGCTTAGTGTGTTTTTTTGTTGCAGATGGAGTAATACCAACCTACATTCAAGTAATCCGCACACCCCAGTTTTTCATTCATAAATTCGGAAAAAAATATGTGCGAATTACTCGAGTATATATTGTATTCATTGTGGGAGAGGCAGTGACAGTAAAAAAAAAGGATTAAGACAGTAACAGTGAGAGCAAAAGAGAAAGGAGACAGTGAAACTGAGAAAGAGAGATGCAAGTAGACTATTCCAAGATTTGGGGATCTTAGTTCCTCGGTCAAGGAGTTAGATGCCCAGACAAAGCATCCACAAGGATAGGTATAAGGAGGAGGTAATCATGATTGAAGAAACAGAGAGCAGGCTAAGAGAAAAAAAGAAGCAATATCAATGTAAGAAAAAAGAATGGGATATAGACAATAGCAGAAGAAGGCAGCCAAAGTGGGGAGAAAGGGATGAAGGCAGTGGCAGTGGAAGAGACAGAGGATACTGCTAAAGGGAGGAAAACAAGATAGTGGAAGAGACACATATCTAAACAGTAGCAGTGAAAGGAAGATGATGTGTATGAAACATTCATTGGGTGAAAGGATTTAGCATGTTCTGTGTTTTAAAAAAATGTGAATATGTTATGCTATAATTTTTTGTGAGAAAGATGGAATAAAGACTGATGCAGCTAGTTCCCCACTTTTCTGTCAGTTTTTGAAAGAGGAACATACTTACACCTTTTTTGTGCTCCAACAAGAGAATTTGTCAGCTGGTTTAACATTATATTTTATGAAACTTCCTGGCGGATTAAAATTGTGTGACAGATCTGGGACTCGAACCTGGAACCTTTGCCTTTAGTGGGCAAGCGCTCTACCACTGAGCTATCCCAACACGACTCACAGTCTGCACTCACAACTTTACTTCTGCCAGTACCTTGCCTCCTACTTTCCAAACTTGACAGAAGTTCTCCTTGAAAGATTAGCACTCCTGGAAGAAAGGATGTGGTGGAGACAATGGGTTAGCCACAGCCTAAGGGATGTTTCCAAAATGAAACTTTCACTTTGCAGTGGAGTGTGCGGTGATATGAAACTTCCTGGCAGAGTGAAAGTTTCATTTTGGAAACATACCTTAAGCTGTGGCTAAGCCATTGCGTCCACCAAATCCTTTCTTCCAGGAGTGTTAGTCTTGCAAGGTTCACAGGAGAACTTCTGTGAAATTTGGAAAGTAGGAGGTGAGGTACTGGCGGAAGTAAAGTTGTGACAGTGGACGTTCAGTCGTGTTGGGATAGCTCAGTGGTAAAGCTGTTGACCGGGAAAGGCAAAGGTCTCAGGCCCGAGTCCCGATTCTGTCACACAATTTTAATCTGCAAGGAAGTTTCATATCGGTGCACACTCTGCTGCAGAGTGAAAGTTTCATTCTGGATTATATTTCATTTCTTAATATTGGTATTTTCCTTTTTCAGAGTGCTTCTCCTGGTGATGAAATTGAGACAGAAGAACCTAATGAAAATACAGAGATGATTGCAAAAGGAAAACTTAAAAATACTCTTTACCGAGATTATTTTACAGCTGGCTCAAGTTATTTATTAATATCTACAATGGCCCTGTTTCTTATATTAGGCCAAATAGCATCAAGTGGATCAGATTATTGGATAACTTACTGGTAAGTCTAACTTAGTGTAAAGTTTGAATCAGTAAATTGTTTTAAGCAGATTTATTACTATTAATTTATTCATCAATTGAGCTATCACTTCCATACATCTCACTATACCAATAGAATCTTGAGTGACACACAACCAATCAAGATATATATGCAAAGACAAGCAGATGTCTAAAATTGCAGTAGTAACTAACTGTCATTAAACTGATTTGTACTTACTTAGGATTACTTTAGTATAGCAAAGAAACTGACACTTTTGAATAAATTCTGCTTCCTCCCTTTTTTGTATGTGACTAAACAGATATTTATGAAGAATAAGAAATGACTAATAGGCTGTAAAACAAAGGTATTATTTTATAATATAGTGAGGACAGTTTACAACTCACCGCAAAGACGTGGCGATGAGCTGCGACAGGCACATACAAAAGACACACACATACAACACATTCAGCTATCGGCCATGGCCTTCTTCAGAAAATAGAGCACTCACACAATCACACAGGCACACAACACAGTCATACCTGTGTGATTGCGTGAGTGCTCTATTTTCTGAAGAAGGCCATGGCCGAAAGCTGATTGTGTTGTATGTGTGTGTCTTTTGTATGTGCCTGTCGCAGCTCGTCGCCACGTCTTTGCGGTGAGTTGTAAACTGTCCTCACTATATTATTAATTCCAACCTGGACTTTCCATTATTAAAGGTATTATTTTCACACTTTTACCTGACCCCTAGGCGATTAGCTGCATTCATGCAGCTCCGTAATGTTTATGCTCTCTACCAACCTTACCGATTTAACAGCATTGTGCACTGTAGCAACTGTAATTTTATTGTTGATTCTTATGTGGTTGTTGTTCATTGTTTCGTTAAGGGCTTACTCATAATGTTCATAATTTGTAAGTATACATTACTTTTTTCGATTACTTAATATAGTGAGGACAGTTACAACTCACCGCAAAGACGTGGCGACGAGATGCGACAGGCACATACAAAAGACACACACATACAACACATTCAGCTATCGGCCATGGCCTTCTTCAGAAATAGAGCACTCACGCAATCACACAGGCACACAACACAGTCATACAACCATCACCTCCGACTGCCACACTTCGAATCACGCTCTGCAGCGAATCGGGGACGGGAGGGGAGGGGAGGGGGAGGGGATAGAAAGGTTACGTCACGGTGGTGGGGATGGGTTAGATGGGAATAACGAGATGCAGCTTAGGAATGGAGTGGGGAGGCGGGTGAGGGGAGAAAATAAAATAAAATAAAGTAAAATAATATATATATATATATATATATATATATATATATATATATATATATATATATATATATATATGAAAATTCATGCACACTGCAAGTGCACAAGACCACATACACACACATACGCACGCACGCACACACACACACACACACACACACACACACACACACACACACACACACACATACATACATACATACATACATATACACACACATGATCACACATTCACACACCACTCAAATCAGGCGAGGTTTGGCATACAGAGGTAGGAACTGTAAGGTATGGAAAAATATATATATAGGGAAATTATCGTAGGTTGAGGCCTGGTTGATTTCGGGATCGGAGAATGTATTGTAGGGATAACTCCCATCTGTGCAGTTCAGAAAAGCTGGTGGTGGATGGGAGGATCCAGATGGCCCGGGTTGTGAAGCAGCCATTGAAATCAAGCATGTGCTCCGCTGCATGCTGTGCCACAGGGTGGTCCACCTTGTTTTTGGCCACAGTTTGGCGGTGGCCATTCATCCTAATGGACAGCTGGTTGGTGGTCATGCCAATATAGAAAGCTGTACAGTGCTTGCAGCACAGTTGGTAAATTACGTGGCTGCTTTCACAAGTGGCCCGGCCTCTGATGGGGTAGGATAAGCCTGTGACAGGACTGGAATAGGAAGTGCTGGGTGGGTGGATTGGACAGGTCTTGCAGCGGGGTCTTCCACAAGGATATGATCCCTGTGGCAGTGAGCTGGGTTTCGGGGTGGCATAAGGATGAACAAGGATGTTGTGAAGGTTGGGAGGGCGACGGAACACCACTTTAGGAGGGGTGGGAAGGATCTTGGGCAGGATGTCTCTCATTTCAGGGCATGAGGATAGAAAATCAAAACCTTGGCGAAGGATGGAATTTAGTTGTTCGAGACCAGGGTAGTACTGGGTGACAAGGGGAGCGCTCTTTTGTGGATGGTTACTAGTGTTAGGAAGAGGATTTGGGGTGTGTGAGGATATGGCACGGGAGATTTGTTTGCGGACTAGGTCTGTGGGGTAGTTTCTGTTTGTGAATGCCTTTGTGAGACCTTCAGCCGGGCCACTTGTGAAAGCAGCCACGTAATTTACCAACTGTGCTGCAAGCACTGTACAGCTTTCTATATTGGCATGACCACCAACCAGCTGTCCATTAGGATGAATGGCCACCGCCAAACTGTGGCCAAAAACAAGGTGGACCACCCTGTGGCACAGCATGCAGCGGAGCACATGCTTGATTTCAATGGCTGCTTCACAACCCGGGCCATCTGGATCCTCCCATCCACCACCAGCTTTTCTGAACTGCACAGATGGGAGTTATCCCTACAATACATTCTCCGATCCCGAAATCAACCAGGCCTCAACCTACGATAATTTCCCTATATATATATTTTTCCATACCTTACAGTTCCTACCTCTGTATCCCAAACCTCGCCTGATTTGAGTGGTGTGTGAATGTGTGATCATGTGTGTGTATATGTATGTATGTATGTGTGTGTGTGTGTGTGTGTGTGTGTGTGTGTGTGTGTGTGTGTGTGTGTGTGCGTGCGTGCGTGCGTATGTGTGTGTATGTGGTCTTGTGCACCTGCAGTGTGCATGAATTTTCATATATATATATATATATATATATATATATATATATATATATATATATATATATTATTTTACTTTATTTTATTTTATTTTCTCCCCTCACCCGCCTCCCCACTCCATTCCTAAGCTGCATCTCGTTATTCCCATCTAACCCATCCCCACCACCGTGACGTAACCTTTCTATCCCCTCCCCCTCCCCTCCCCTCCCGTCCCCGATTCGCTGCAGAGCGTGATTCGAAGTGTGGCAGTCGGAGGTGATGGTTGTATGACTGTGTTGTGTGCCTGTGTGATTGCGTGAGTGCTCTATTTCTGAAGAAGGCCATGGCCGATAGCTGAATGTGTTGTATGTGTGTGTCTTTTGTATGTGCCTGTCGCATCTCGTCGCCACGTCTTTGCGGTGAGTTGTAACTGTCCTCACTATATTATTTATTCCAACCTGGACTTTCCATTATTATATTTTTTCGATTACTCATACACGAAAGTGATTCTGCAACACATTAAGCCATTACACTTCCATTTAAAAGCTATGCACTATAAGATGGCTGCACTGTTAGATAGAGGTAGTGCCTAACCTAACAGCCATTGCGTACAACCTGAATGTAAACATCCGCTCCCAGCAATCTCCACTCCGAGGTCAGGTAAAAGTGAGAGAATAATAGATAAAATGCCTTTTTTATCATTTGCTGCATAAGTGAGTCAATAATCTTTCATCAGGCTATGGAAGAGATAAAGGGAGAATGGAGGAAATATTTAAGTAATTTCCTTGAATCCTTAAGTCTAGGGTACTTTAAAATGTGCTCTACAGATTGAGGAAGAAAACGGTGTTTAACGTTTAGATGTTCGATTAATCTAACACAAATTCTCCACTGAGATATGAAAGTAATATTCAAAATAGAGAGACTGATAGTCCACATTTATTTTTGTCTGCAGTTTGTGTGTGTGTGTGTGTGTCTGTGTGTGTGTGTCTGTGTGTGTGACTATCAGCAGTACCGAGGCAAGGTAAGTATTGGCCAGCCACTCTTATTTCTTCAGAGCAATTAAAATGTCAGTAAGTCTAAAAATTACAGAAAGCTATGGATCCACCCCGAAGCATGGATGTAACCAAGGTGAGATGATTTATTGATTCAGTGGCCACATTCCCAAATGCAACAACAATAATCTACTAAAATATGGTTCCTTTAGGGATGTCAGTAAACTTTTCAATATTTATTGAGGCACCAATCTGGATGATTGATAAATTTAGCCAAAATGGTCTTGGTAAGTTAGTACCATGAATGGTTTAAAGCAAGTGTAAAGTAGAGGACACACAGCTTCGCCTCTGTGGGTTTAATGTTTATTGCATCTTCTCGGGTAAAATATTCAGGATGTAAAATAGTGTCCTTTCCTGATCTCTGTATAGTGACTAATCAGGAGGCTGTCATCAGGAATAATAAATCTGGCAGCCTATGTGTCAAAGAGTAGAATGCTAGATACCTTAATCAGGCTAGTAGGTTAGAGATTTTTATAAAATAAATGAAGAGCTTATCATCTGCTAAATACTTAAGTTTTGGAGGAAGGGCAATAAAAATCTTATATCAACTGAAATATACCTGCTTCTGTACTATAATCAGGTTTGCATGGCTATTGTGAATCCCTGTTTTTCTTCTTTCAATATTCTGAAAAATTAAGTTTATCAGGATCAGTTGTAAGTCATTTATTTATACTGATTGCAGCAGGCTTGTACTGTCATTATTAGATCATGTAGCATGTTAATAGAAGTTCATAATGGTTACAAACTTACAAGTCACATAGTGATGTTACATCAGTTTTCAATAAAATATAGCAAGGTAGATCAGCATTTCAAACAGCTTGTAGGTCTTTGTATAGTGGTTCTAGTGTAAGTCCAACACCACCAGTTTAAGCATGATGGATGTGCACTTGTGTCAAACTTAATGCTTTGTATGTACAAATGAGATACATGTGTTTTCTCAATTGATTGACAAAGTCAGAATTCTTACAGTAAGGCAACTTTATTAAAAATGGATTCTGCAATTTCTCCTGAAGACTTAATGTGTCACAGTGGATGAGTCCTGATCTGGTTTGTAGGTATTTTTCAGGCTAAGTAGAATCATTGGCAGGGCAGTAGTCTAGTTTCTAATGTAGCAATGCAAACTGCCTTCATTAAATGTGACCACATTTCTGCCTTCCTTTACTGACCTGGTGGTAAAATTGCACACAATACAACTTGTCTCCCAACCATGCATCTGGTAAAATAAGAGAGGGACGAGGGTAATGGTGGGGGTTTAGTTATTGACAGAATAGTGAGTAAGGGCAGTATAATTCTGCAATGATTGTCTGTAAGATACACACACCAGTATCTTGAGAAAGAAATCAGAGATTTGGATGAACAATGTAAAGATATTCAGTTCCATATTTAGTGAAATGTCAAACTGTACCTTGTACAGAAATAAAATATTTTCACTGAATGATTTTCTCAAAATCAAGTGACATAGTAGCCACCAATATTGCAAAGACACATATAAAATACAGAGAGGGCAATTTCTGTCAGATTTGAAACACAATATCAGGAAAATGAGTTTTCATTCTGACCTCAACTTCAAATAAAATTTTGATATTTACCTACATTTCATCCACAGAAACGTATTATCTAACATCAGCCATATACATACTGTGCACAATGTGATTTTACTTCTGCAAACTCAATAAAATATCATGCAGTGCATTTGATGCAGAACAGTAAGTATGTTGAATAATGGGAATAAATTCAAGCCATTATCAAGCATAAATGTCAAATTATTCTCTGTGCATAAATAAATTTTTTAATGATCAGTTTTCTTACAGTCAGATGAGAAGTATGGTATTACATGTTGACTGTGATGCCAGGTGCTTGGAGACTATGAATGGCATTCTGTATATAGCAGTATGATTCCTTGGACAGCAGTGGATAGAACCAGCATCCTCTTCCAAACAAACTAATGGACTCAGCCACTGCTTTACACCAAAATTCTATTCTGCTAATTGGCTCTAGCTCTAGCTAATTGGCTAACAGACTCTAGCTTGTGGTCTTATTGTGTATTGTGCCACAGAATGTAGTAAGCTTGGCAAACAGTTTGGACTCTAATGTGGGTCCTCATTCCATTGTAACATGTAAGGGGCAACCAAACCATGATATCCAGGTGGAAACAAAGGTGAAACTAAAGTCTCTAATGAAACATTATCCACGTGGATACTTCTAGCCAGTGGTTGAAGCAATCAGTCATTGTCAATTGATAACTTCAGTCATTGGATGGTGGTAAGGGCCCAATGATTTTGATGTGTATGAGTGCAAAGTGAGTGCAGTGAAACCTCATTTTAATGTTTTTGTGTGTCCCAGACTTAAAAAACGTTAAATTGAGGAAAATGTATATATAAAAAAAATGCAAAACAGTATGTAATTACATACGTTTATGACAAAAATTGTAATCGTCTCAAATAGGCCCAAATAGTATGTTATCTATGTAAGTGAATGAAAATATACAATAGGTAAGTCTATCTGTATCAGTTTGTAATGTAAAACGTAATAATACTTCACTTAATTGAATTAATTTATTGGACTGTCCCACTACAAGTACATGAAAACTGTGATACACAACCACAAATATGCACTTTTGAATACACCAAACTAAATCATCGTTTCGATTTTGACAATATAAATTCAGTCCCTTTTTTCTTGCCTCTCATTGGTTATGTCAATGTAACATACTACTGGCTATGATGCATTATCAACCTATGAACAATAGGAAAATATTATAGAGACTACTGCTGGCTCTGGGAAACATTTAAATATATTAGAGTTCTTTATTGGTCCTGTAAATCATGATGTAGTGCATATTTTGCACATATAATATAAGTCAGTCTAATACAGGTGTTAATTTAACAAATATAAAAAATAGAAATTGGATGACTTACCAAAAGGACCGGCTCGTCGTTAGGCACAAATAATCACACACAAACACACATACAAGCTTTTGCCACCACTGGCAGCTTCTTCAGGAAAAAGAGGAAAAAAAGGGTAGGAGAAAGGGAAGGATATGGGTTTTAAAGGAGTGGAAAAGGAGTCATTCCAATCCCAGGAGTGGAAGGACTTACCTTAGGGGACAAAAAGGAAGGTAAACAAATACACACACACTCACACATATCCAAATGCAAACACACCTAGACAGACATTTATGTTTGCGTAGATATGTGTGAGTGTGTGTGTTTGTTTACCTTCCTTTTTGTTCCCTAAGGTAAGTCCTTCCACTCCTGGGATTGGAATGACTCCTATTCCACTCCTTTAAAACCCATATCCTTCCCTTTCTCCTACCCTTTTTTCCTCTTTTTCCTGAAGAAGCTGCCAGTGGTGGCGAAAGCTTGTATGTGTGTTTGTGTGTGATTATTTGTGCCTATCGACGAGCCGGTCCTTTTGGTAAGTCATCCGATTTCTATTTTTTATATTTGTTTATCCCACCAGGAAAGTTTCCTTCTATAATTTTCGTTTCATCAATTTGAATCTAACAGGTGTTAATTTTATACATATGTGGTGGAATAGTCCTTCTTCCACTGAGCATCTTCGGGGAGTGCATCTGGTTTGGACTAATAAAAACTTTGTTGAAAATAATGTTCAAATGTTTGTAGCACTTATGGGACTTAACTACGGGGTCATCAGTCCCTAGGCTTACAAACTACTTATTAACTAGCTAAGACTAAGGACGGCACAAATATCCATGCCAGAGGGGGGATTCGAACCCCCGACCGTAGTGGCCGTACAGACCGTGACTGAAGCGCCTCAGTCCCCTCGGCCACCGTGGCCGGCAACTTTGTTGAGTTCCTTTTCTTCTCTCTGTGGGCAAGTTTTGCTCTGTACACATTGTTTGCTGTTCTCATTATTTCTGTGCAGTAAATGTTATTTATTCAGTACGGTACTAATCACCTACATAGGTGACCCCAATAAGTTCAGTTTTTCGCCACTGACCACTTTAAGTGCTATTTGCGAATTCTTTATTAGTTTGACTGTTATGTTGTCACCACTGAAATCCACATGCATACAGCCTTATCTTCGCCCTGCTGCATCATCTCAAACATTCCATGCTGCTACACTACACTGATTATCATTCACACCTATGGAATTGGTAATTGGCTTTTCAGATTCACATGCTTCTTTGAGCGACCACCATACATCAAGTAGAAATGTGTATAGTGATCAGTGGTTTGCTTTCATGAGCGGGATTAATAATAGTGTTCCTTTCTCTTCAGACTGTGCTTGGTGAACAGTGAACAGTGTCTTACCTTATATGAACTGTTCTTTCTCTGATTCCAATGTGGGTGATTAGTACAGTACTGAGTAATAACAAACACTTGAATATAATTAATATTTATTGCACAAAAATAATGAGAATAGCAAACTGCATACAGAGTAAGACTTGCACACCGAGAGAAGAAAATGAACTCTACAAAGTTTTTATTAGTACACACCAGCCGTACTTCCGAAAGATGCTCATTGGAAGGAGGACAGCTCCACCAAACATGCCATGTTTCCCAAACATAATTCAATACATATTCTGCAATGCTAACATTTTTGAAAAATAGCTAATATAGTAATTACAATTTATACCAACTATAATTTACAGACATAATGCAACACATGTTGCACACTGATTTAAGGAGTGGAATGTTTACGAATATTTGGTAAATAATATTAATTATTATGAGCTTCTAAGAACTCCAAAACAGAATAAAAGCAGTGGTCAAACAAGTTTCACTTTAAAACTATGTAAATGTGTTTCAAATCTGATGACGTGGTTATACAGCATTAAACGTTTAAGATATACATGGTGATTATAATGAAAGTTAAACTTTCAAAACCCTGTAAAACTAACACCACTGGTCAGTATGACATCAAACTGCAATGGAATATCATCAGAGAAGGGGGAAGATGGCAGAAGAAAAATAAACAGTGGAAAATTGATCAACAGATGTCTTTGTAAGCATCATAATTTAATAGTGGTCAACTGCAAATGACAAATCAATCATACTACAATGTCTAAGGCATAAGTTAGACATTAAACAAACTTTACTACTCAGTGTGTCTGGATGTACAGGTGTGATAGTTACGTCAGCCCATATGCCATGGCAATGTCATATCATATTGGATGGGAAAAATTGGCATGTAGTTGTCCTGAAACCAAAAACTGAATATAAGGCATAAATAAAAATAAAACTGGATTTTTAATTTGCATGTGTCTGGAGCAAAACATGTTCAATATGCTGTCCATTGTTTTCTGCAACAAGTTAAAATCGAGATACAGCTTGTTCCAAAACTGATCAGAATTCACACAGATTAAGATCAGGTGATTGGTACAGCGTGGCTGTTGGGAAATGGCGGCTGATAATCCTAGATTCTGAAATGGTGTTTTAGCAGCTGCTTAACTGGATTTGCAATGTAAAGAGGTGTGCCATCTAGCATAAAAAAGATCACGTCCACACACCAACTCTGTTGAGAGCTGTAATTTTGTGGTTGCGCAAAAGACACTTATAGCGCTTACCAGTGACGGAACAGGTAACAGGACCTGTCACTTCAAAAAAATATGACCCTAGGATAAATGATGTTTTAAGCCCACACCACACAGTGACATTTTCAGGATGAAGCAGTACTGATTGATTTGCATATGGATTTTCTGTTGCTCATATTCGACAATTCTGTGTATTGACATATCCTGTCAGAGTGAAGTGGGTTTCATCTGTCCATAAAAATCTTTCCTAGCCATTAATTATCCACTTCCATGCAAGCAAGAAATTCTAAAGCAAAAGTCTCTCTTGCTGACAGGTCAACAGAAAGCAACTCCTGTACAGGTGTAATTTTGAATGGATAGCAAACAAGTATGTTTCATAGGCTTTTATGCATTGTGCTAACAGGTTTGCCTGATGTTCGGGCAATTCTTTGTGCATTAATTTGCATAATTTGAAGTCAACGCCCAGAACATTGACTAAAAGAAAGTATAACACTGCAGCTTTGTCTCCAAAAAGGCAGTGCAGCTCTTTGTGTTTTGTGCTGTGGCAAGTTGTATGTGGTCCATAGGATGTCAGATGACACTGATAGGGAAAGCAGTTCGCCACTCTGTTATCAGTATCTGAAATGTTTATGATACCTATGCTGAACTAGGAATATGTAGACCAGTCAATTGTGCTGGAAAGGTGAACAATTGTTATTTATTTGTTTTTAAAGGAAAACATAAATAGTCAGTAATGATGGCAAACTCTCTGGATTACAGTTGTAATTGGAAGTGTTTAATTGCCTCACAGACTGTCAGGTGTTCTCTATAATAAGCACTCCATTTTGACTGTGTCAGTGTCAGATTCTGGGAGAAGAAGCTAGAGGCTGTGCTGTACCATCACACTTTGTCGCAATGCTGCACCAGTCATTGTCTGGCTCTCATCAATGATGCCAAGGGACCATGTAGCTTGTAATGTGCAAGTAACACCACATCTCCTAGGTTCTGCTTGGCTGGCTTGCATGTGGTGATTACATTATCCATCCATGTAACTGATGTGTTTATTTTACTCATTGAACTGGTGAGGGCTACTGTTAAAAGTTTCTGAAATGCAACTACATGTGGCAGATGTCAACAATATAAATTAAACATCCACAGGAAACAGTGAAGTCCCTTGGTGGTTCTTGAGCATGGCAGTTGTGAGATGACCCCAAATTTCTCTGGCAAAGGTAATGAACCTGATAGCTCTTACGGCCAGAAGATACATTTGGCAGTGTGCAAAAGATGGCATACAGTTCTAATTATTTAAACATTTCAGATAGATGTCGTTGGTGTTGTTCCCAGTGATACTGACAAGTAAATAGTCCAATCCAAAATGTAAAAAACTACCCTGAATTTTTTTTATATAGGAGGAAGGCACCAAAAGCAGTGCACTGCAAAAATTTCAGCTGCTAAGAGGCACTGTAAGTATGGTTTTTTTCTTTCTTTTTTTCCAAAATTCCTCATTTGTACCATCTGAAGAACTACTTACAATTGTGGTTCGTACAGCTCTGCCTGCCTACTGCATGATTTGGTGAATGAGAAGTAAGAAGCAACTCATTCAAACAATGCCACATAGAAGGAGGACACCAATTTTAAGCACCTAAGGGCTGGTTTACAATAAGGAAAATGGAAGTGCACCCAAGTGAATGAGCTTTTGCAGTTCACAGAAAATTCACCACCATTTACTTTTATCTCAGCAAAAGCGTTTACACTAGAAAGGATGAAGAGAATGCATGATAATGAACATTGCTGTGTTATTAGTTGTTGGGACTAATAATCTGTCTACATGATAAAAAAAACTAGCTTATTATGCCACAACATGAAACTTTGCTATTCAGTTAGGTTTCAATGTTTTGAGAGAATCTTTTGCTTATTAACAAACTATATTCTTCCCCAGTAAGCAGTGATCAGGATTATGCATGTACTATCAGCAGTCCATTGCTAAAGTAACTTGACATTCTAGATAGTCCCAATTTCATATCTTTTTGTAGTTAATAATATGGACGCATTCTAAAAGGTACTGCATTATTCATTTGTTTAACACAGTACCAAAAATAGATTTGCAATTTGATGACACTTGGTTCTTTCAACATTGTATAGAAACTTGGGTAAAATGAAGTCAAATTTAAATGGGTGTCCAGTAGATTTCCAAATATGAATTAAATTTATTGAGACACAGGTCTATAATTATGTAACAATTACTATTTGTGTTTCAATGGTTTTAATGTTATATATTGCTTTTCATTTACTACACAGAACAACTTGTTTTCATGTTAGTGTTGCCTATTAACTGCTAGCAGCCTATGTTATATGTAATGACACATTCTGATAGAAGTAGGTAAGCTACTTACAGTCATGGCAAAAGATAAGTTATAAACATAATAGTTACTCTGCTCTCATTGTAAAGAGAAAGAGGAATATTTTCTCATACAAGGGTTAGGATAAAGTTTTAATACACTGACAAAAATTAAGAATCTTAAGTGACAGCTTAACATTATAAATCATCCTGCATAATATTTATTCCTTATCAGTTGGCAATAACTTATTATTGTAATTATTAGTATGACTCTTGATCTTCTTAAAATATTAAAACAATGTGGCACATAGGACTCAAATCTAGATCTCAGTGGAAATATTGTATTATCTTTTGGCATACTGCTGTACCAGTAGGCTGTCCAGATTTGGACACTATAAACTCTGATGGAAAGATAAAAATTGTATTAATCTGGTAAAATCGAGAAAAATAAATGTTAGTTTACAGATAATTACATTAATTATTTAGATAATGAATTGCAAAAATGAGGTCATGAACTATCCGCAACTTTGAAGTGGCCTAGTTGTGGAGCGCACCGCTGTTCACATTGGAGGTTCGAGTCCTTCCTCTGGCATGGATGTATTTGTCATCCTTAGCATAAGTTAGTTTATGTAGTTTGTAATCCTAGGGACTGATAACCAGAGTAGTCAAGTCCCATAGATTTACAAACATTTGATTTTTGAATAATCCACATTACTATAATTGGAAGAATCTTACTTTTTTGTTTAGTATATTCTATAACATGTAAATTGTTTTTATTGTTACAGGACAAACCAAGAGCAAATGAGATTGCAGTTAGAGGATGATTACCTCCATAAGATGTCAATTTCTAACTTAAGTAACAACAGTACATTAGAATCTGCTACATCTTCATCAGTGATTCCTTTGCCAGTAACAGAAATATTACCTGTATTTAATAAATCTGACGAGAGAAACATAACTTCTAGTTTGTTTGAAAATGACTTTAATAACTTTAACAGCAGTTTGGTGAACTTAAATAATTCTATGAGATCATTTAGAGACTCTCCTCATGTAGTTAATGCAACTAGTGGAGCAGTTAATATTTCACAAGTCAGTCTAGATAATTCCATAGTATCTGAAAGTACAAAAGGAACTGTTAGTCCTCCACTGGATGGAGAAATCACAAATTTTGTGCAGACAACAGGAAGTTTAATTTCCAATAGTTCCTTTACAACTGCTCCATTGGAGAAGTACAATGCAAAAAGTGATTATAATGATAATGAGACATCAAATCTCACTACCACTGAAATAAATACTGAAGATACAACAACTTACAAATTTACAAAAGAAATCAGTGTTGCCAGCTCCAGGAAGAAAAGAGAAAATTCTGAACCTTATGACCAGTCTACATTCTTCACAAGAGATCAGTACATTCTGATTTATACATCATGCATTGCTGGCTGTATTATACTTACAACAATTAGAGCATTATTGTTCTTCAAAGTTGCTTTAAACTCATCTCAGGGCCTTCACAACACTATGTTCAACAATGTCCTGAAAGGAACAATGCGATTTTTTGACACAAATCCTTCAGGTGAGTAAACACTGTTTTGCAACACTTGGATAACTATTAAAATTCATTATTATTATTATTGTTACTGTTCTAAACTGTGTATTAACAATCCATATAAACATACACAATGTTCCTAGAAAATACTCTGAATGCTAGTGATGGGAAAAACCAGATGAAAACAATCAATTCATGCAGTTGCTTAAAATATATATATATTCGGTTGTGCTTTTTCATGTGGGTTTGAATAATTTATTCATTCTTTTGAGTAAAATCATTGGGTGGGAGCAACTGAATGAAACAGTCGATTCAGTTGGTTGGACTTTTGAGTGATACCAGTCAGAGTGTAATGAAGCATATTGGGATGTATTCCTATCTGCTTGCATTACTGAACCTCCTGATTCCACTGTTGCTTAATAATAGATATGAATGTAATTAGTCTATTATCATTTTATTTTCCAAAACTTTTGTTATTCTTTTATCTAACTTGACTAGCTGAAGTCATTTTCTATTATTTGATGCCGGAGAAGTTTGTTTAATTAGTTAATGCCAGAGACGTATTGCTATGTTTCAGATAGTATGCTAATTAGTATTTCTGTTAAAATTAAGTAAATTCTTACCTCATAATTTTAAAGTAGGTGTTACTATGTTTCACAAGTCATGTTAGGAAAGCTTTGCCCTCTTTGGTTACTGTATAATTACTGTTAATTACGAAAGTATTGTTGATAAACTTATTTTGTTAAATATGTAAATGAAGTACTATTAATTGAACCGAGATTTGTATATTAATTCAATCAATATTATTTATGCTATCTTTTATTATAGCCAGTTGCATTGTTGCATTTCCATTATAATTAATGTAATTTATATAATTAGCAATACCCAATTTACAGTATCATTGTTCGAAAGATAATTTGGATGCATTCGCAGCATGTAATAAGAGTACTGTTTCAACCGTTGTCTGAGGCATAATCCACGCTAGTTCAGAGTATTGTTTTGGCCGTGATCTGAGGCACAAGCCATGCCAGTTTGAACTTTAATTTTGAACAATTACCATATATACTCAAGTAATCTGCGCACTTTTAATTTTGACAAGGTAAAAAAAAAAAAAAAAAAAAAAAAAAAAAAAAAAAAAAAAAAAAAAATCTGATTTGTGTAGATTAGGATACCACCCATTGGATTTGAACAACTACCCTCTGCTATGCATCACTTGAAATTTTATGCAGGCAGTAACCTTTGATTGCTTTGCAGTTTACATGTGCAAAATTTCATCAAGATCAGAATAAAACTGCAGAGTTTTTTTGAGGTTGGTTTGTATAGGTCCCTCAGCCTAAGCCTAATTATGGTCTACGTATACCAGAAAAGGCTGAAAGAGTATGTAAATAATATCATACAAACTTGGTGAGTGACTGTAAACATAGCGAAATAAAATAAAATTCAATCAAAATTTACAGCTGTTGGTGTAAAAAGTTTTGAATAACAACTTTGACCAGTCACTGTATCACAC
Organism: Locusta migratoria; assembly: GCA_026315105.1. Lineage (NCBI taxonomy): Eukaryota > Metazoa > Arthropoda > Insecta > Orthoptera > Acrididae > Locusta > Locusta migratoria. The sequence continues at coordinate 346,736,588 of CM048745.1, forward strand.
TCCAAGGCAGTATGGAGCTACAGCTGCTTCTGTAGGAGGTTGCTTATACCACTGAAAAATAGCAGATGCAATGACACTTCATTACAGGGTTGAAAAATGACATCTCCTTCTCATCCGTTGTCACAGTCGATGATAAGAAAGTCCCATAATGACGCATCAGCATTGCCTGAAAACATGCCAAATGTGGAGCCTTGTGGTTATCATCTCTCAGCATTCATGCCACCCACCTGGAGAACACTTTTCCCATTTTTAGGTCCTCAAGCAGGATTGTGTACACAGATCTCACAGAATGCCAACTATGGAGGTGATGTATTTCACACTCATTCTGCGATCAATTGTGTTGTCAGACTGCCTGGTGCAAGGTTGTTATTGTCTTGGCATGTTGTCACATGAAGATCAGCCTTCTCTGAACTGTTGCACCCATGAACGCACATTGGACACATACATGACACCATGTTCTACTGAACTGGTGATTCAATTTGAATCAGTGGCACGCCATGTAAATGGTGAAAATTAATGAAATCACACTGTTCTTGTATTGAGAATGTTACCATTTTAAGTATCAATAGCTGTACTAACTCTCACCACTGCTGCTAAAGTGCTACGTGTTGTAGAGAGTTGAAATCTGTATCATTCATTCAAAATGAGTGTGCACATATTTTAAAATAAACCACATATTTATATCAACTGGCAGCCCCAAGAAAAAAAAAAACTTGGAGGTGTCATAACTTGAATGCATCTCACAATATTTCATTTGTGATGTTTTCATTTCATTTCTATGGGATATCACCATGCTACAGCTACTATTACTATAGACAAGTTCATGACTGCTTTTGTGGAGCCTTCATTGTGTAACTTTATTTTTAAGTTATTCACTTAAAATTTTGTGTTGCTAGGTCGGATTCTGAATCGTTTCTCAAAAGATATTGGAGCTGTGGATGAACTACTGCCAAAAGTAATGTTGGATGCAATAACGGTAATTATATTTCTTAAACTGATGTATTATATAGTTTGCAGAGAGGAAAAAATATATAATTTCAATTCAATAATGGTGTAGTAATGCAGTTAATTTATGTAACAGTTTAGTATTTAGTATCTGACATAGAAATAAAAGGAATACAATTATATACAGGATTTCCAAATAGAAATACGTTCGGGTTTTAGTAATAATAACTGATCATCAGTTAGTAATAATGTCATTAAATGTCTAGGAAATTAAATACCAAATGTTTTAGTTGGGAGGACACTACCACAGAGACAATTTTTAGGAGCAGTTCCCTATCAAAAGAATTTCAGAACTAATGATTTACCTAGTGCAGAAATAATGCCATGTTTTCTTCTTTACAGAAACTTCTTGTTATGGCTGGCATCCTTACAATGGTGTTAATTGCAAATTACTATTTTGTATTCCCAATGATCATATTTGGATCTTTATTTTACAAAATTCGATCTGTATACCTGCGCACAGGACAAGCTGTCAAGAGGTTGGAAGGAATTAGTAAGTACTAGTATAACTTTGTCAATTTTCAATTCTCCTAGAACTCAGAGCCAGGACACCCTATCCTCGTTCCTTCACAACCTCAATTCCTTCTCCCCCATCAATTTCATTTGCTCCTTCTCAACCCAGCAAGTCACCTTCCTGGATGTTAACCTCCACCTCACTGACGGCTTCATCCACACCTCTGTCCACATTATACCTACTAATTACCAACAGTACCTGCACTTTGATAGCTACCATCCATTCCACATCAAAACATCCCTCCCATACAGCCTTGCCACCTGTGGACAATGAATCTGCAATGATGAGAAGTCCCTTACCCATTATGCCGAAGGTCTCACAAACAGACATTCCTCTCCTGATCCAGTCCGTAAACAGATTTCCCGTGCCATATCCCCACACACCACCAATCCTCCCCCCCAACCCCAGTAACCAGTCACACGGAGTGTCCTCCTTGTCACCCAGTACCACCCGGACTGGAACAACTTAATCACATCCTTCGTCAGGGCTTTGATTATCTATCATCATGCCCTGAACTGAGAGACATCCAACCCAAGATGCTTCCGACCTCTTCTAAAGTGGTGTTCCATCACCCACCCAACCTCCACAACATCCTAGTCCATCTCTATACCACACCTAACCCTAACCCCTTACCACAGGGATCATATCACTGTGGAAAACCCCAATCCACCCACCCAGCACTTCCTATTCCAGTTCTGTCACAGGCTTATCATATCCCATCAGAGGTTGGGCCACCTATGAAAGCAACCATGTGATATACCAACTCTGCTGCAATCATTGCACAGCATTTTATATTGGTATGGTGACAAACCAGCTGTCTGGCAGAATGAATGGCTACCGCCAAGCTGTTGCAAAAACAAGATAGACCACCCTGTGGCACAGCGTGCATCTGAGCACAGCACTCTGAATTTCAATGGCTGCTTCACTATCCGAGCCATCTGGATCCTCCCCTCCACTGCCAGCTCTTCTGAACTGCACAGGTGGAGTTGTCCCTTCAACACATTCTACAGTCCCACAACCATCCTGGCCTCAACTGAAGATAACTTCTCATCCCTGCACCCTATGCCTACCATCCCCAACCCCCTCTTCCTTCCCCACCCATAATCTTATATCCATGTCTCCCTTACAACTGTGTATCACCACTTACGATGTCCCTTGATTTATTACTTTTATTTTTACTTCTTTTTTTTTTATTATTGTTTATTTCTTCCTATTTTTCCTAATTTTATTTTTTCCTATTTTTCCTAGCTTTATTTTTTTTTTCCTTTTTTCCCAACTTTATTATTTCCTTTCTTCCCAACACTATTTTTTTCCCTTTTTTCATAACTTTATTTTTTTCCCTTTTTTCCACAATTGGTTAATGCCTTTAATTCCTTTATATCTTTTACTGGTGTTGTTCAATGACTGCATTCATATTAAAGATGATATACTACACTCTGATTAATTCTATGAAATACATTATTTATTTTTCTTTCTGCTGCCAGACACTTGCTTTCATTTGTGGCTCTGTAGGATGACACACTGGAAAATGTGGAGTTGTTGTAAAATAAAATTAAAAAGTCAAAAATTAGCGAATATATCTCCTGCCACTTGGTACTATCTTCCTCATCCTTCCTTTACGCAGCAATTCTTGTGCCTTCTTACCCTTTTGATTGTGATGTACAATCACTGTTGGCAAAGTGTATGTGCACTGGATTGCAACATGCTGATATGCACATGGCAGTTGACTTTCACGTAAATTTAACAATGTATATCTGATTTTTGGTTAGCTGTGGTGATACTTGAAGTCACAATTTTGAAATCTGCTGTTAATCAAACAAGATAGTGATTAGGTATATATGTCTGTCAATTTTGCTCACCTTTGTGTTCATATGTTCAAATGTTTGTAAACCTATGGGATGTAATTACTGACGTTATCAGTCCTTAGGCTTACAAACTATTTAATAAACTAACTTAAGGACAAAACACAAGCACACACATACATCCATGCTTGAGGGAAGACTCGAACCTCAAAAGGGAGCAACTGTGTGCTCCGCAGCAAGGCACCTTAGAGTGCCCTGCCATTCCACAACAGCCAACTTGGCAAAAATTCTAACAGGGGAAAATCCAGGTTGGAATGTCAATAATAGAGAATATATATAAGAACTCATCGTGAAGACAATCACAGAGCTACAGACAGACACGTAAAATAGAGAATCACATTCACACAACTTGTAGTGTAATGAGTTTTATACTACATGTCCCAAATCTTCTCCAAGATAATGAAACAGTTTATTTTGTGGGGATATTTAAAGTTCTGAGGCCAAACATTGCTTCAGAAACTCTGTATGGCAATGTTCATGATGCCAGAGTAGCTACTTCGCAAGTGTTTAGTTACAAAATACATAGTCAAAATACAAACTTACATTTTTGGACATGGGCTTCATCAGAGAAAGAAACACATATATTCAAACAATAACTCAAACATAAATGAAGTACACATGACCACCATCTTGAGCCACTAGAGCACAACAAGCATCTTGACAAGTGAGTGAGGAGGGGGAAGGATGCAGGGCAAGGGTAGGGATGGTCCATTCTGCATTGTATGACAGAAGTATGTAAAGGCTCCAGATGGTAAGTGGGAACGTGAGATGCGGATTGGATTACACTAAAAGAAAGGAGCAGGAGAGTGAAGAAATGGTAGTGTAGAGGTGTGCAGGGGTAGGGGGAACTGTAAAATGATAAACATGAAAATAAATTAATTAAAGGAATATTGAAATATTAAAGAAAAACTTCTTCTTGTCTTCAGTTATAAGGCAAGAATTGCCTGTTAAGGTACTCATCTTTGTCGGGATTTTCCTCTATCTCTTCTTCCAAGACACTTATAATTTCTTGCCTTTAAGGGAAGTTGTCACTTTCCATTCTTCCTAGATGTTCATTAGGTTTTCTTCTGTAATTTTGAATTTAACATTTAGATTAAAGATTTGGAGCTCTTCACTAATGTCTTGAATTCTTAGCCTGTCTTTTCTTGTGCAACCTTTTAACTCCTCTCAAGAATTTCATTTCTTGTGCCTGAAAATGATTTTCTTGCTTCTTGTTTGTTTAGGTTTCTGTTAATTGTACTGCATACCTGGCTTAATTTCCTAATCCTAATTTTAATTAAAGTATTTTTGCTGTAGGCATTTGTCACCTCACATCTGAGGAAACTGAAATGGTTTACTTGGTCTAAAACAGGCATGGCCAACATTTCCGCTTGGCAGGTGCGCCCGCGCCCTACAGGCAGAGTACACTGTAGTTCACCACCCCAGCTACGACTGTGTGTCGCTAGTGTTGGCAACGGAGCAGGAGAGATAGCTGTGGAAAGAGTGAGACCACACAGCACTCCTCTGCGCTGGACTGTTCCACAGTCAGATCCAACATAAACAAAGTAACACAGGAAGCACACCTCTGTAATGTGGTCGAAGAACGGTGAAACAATCAAACCAATTATTGTTTAGGTAACAATCAATGATTGTATGAATACTATGCGAAGCTTTAGAAAATATCCAAAACACGAATCGAAGAAATTCTTCGTAATTTTGTGACCCATATTTGATTCTATTAGTGTTGTGCATGCACACTCATCATATATACAGTAGGCTTCTTCTGAAAGTTCATTTATGAATGCATAGATGTGGATTCTGTTCTTCTTTGACAGGCAGTTTTCATTATATTCTCATCCCAAATTTTTAGACCTTTTCTTTTCTATACTCTTCTCTTTTTAGCTAGTGCTTCTCATGCTACTCTACATACAGTAGTCTTCAGAGTTTGCCATTCTTCTCCTATATAGTCTTTAGTTTTAAACTTTTCTAGTTCTTTATTTAATCTGCTTTGGTAAAGGTGTCTGATACTGTCATCTTCAAGCAATTGTTTTAGAAATGCTTTAATCTTGTTGGTTTGTCACTTGTATAGTCATTTTCTTCCATGGATTTCTACAAATATCTACCTTGTTGTGTTAGTGTGTTTGTGTGTGTGTGTGTGTGTGTGTGTGTGTGTGTGTGTGTTTGTGTGCGCGCGCACCTGCTTGTTTGCCTTTCCTTTTATCCCCTTAAGGTAACTCCTTCTACTCCTGGGATTCGAATGACTCCTTTTGCACTTCCTTAAAAGCTGTATCCTTTCCTTTCTCCTATTTCGGCTTGACTATATTGATTCTTGTCTATTCTGTATGCAATATACACTACTCAAAACAATTAGGGGATCAGGTGATATAACAGTCTATATATGGTAAAGTATTTTATTTAGATATTGATAATAATTGTAATTTATGTGTGATACAGTATGATATTTTGCTGTCTCAATTCTTTACTTGATGTTTACATCCGGATTCAGAGTGTGGCAGCCAGAGTGATGGTTGTGTAACTGTGTTGTGTGGCTGTGTGATTGCGTGAATGTTCTATTTTCTGAAGAAGGCCATGGCCGATGGCTGAAGTGTTGTATGTGTATGTGTCTTTTTATGTGCCTGTCACAGCTTGTCATCACTTATTTGGGGTGACTTATAAACTGCCCTTATTACTATATTGTTAATTCCAACCTGGACTTTCTATTAATGTTCATCAACTCCACTTGTAGTCATTATTTGTTTCCCCAGACATGGAAACATACATAAAATGCTTTGTTGCTAAAGTGAGAACATTTTCCAAGGTCTGATTCAATGGTTCTAACCATGTGAAACTTCAAAGGGCCAGGAAAATTTTAAAATGTCCTCAAATACAATAGTTCACAGTAGTGTAGTCACATAACAAGAGAGAGTACAAAGAGTTATTGCTAATATAGAAATGACATGATCGGTGAGAGCAAACTGAGGACAGTCACGGTCAGTGAGACAATGTGACAGAATTGGCTCTAGGAAGAAGCCTTCATAGCTGCTCTGCATGGTCACTTGACTGTGGATATTCCATCTGGTGGCTATGTTTAACAATAGAGAATGCAGTCATATGACTACGGCATTTAGGGACGTCGGCTGGTGCTAGTTATCTAGGTCTAGCCCAGTGCTTACTATATGCAACTTTAGAGGATTCTATTGAAAAGCCTCTCACAAAATGCAAAGAATTTCTGATCACATGTGAAGGCTGTCATGGCTCTAAAGTTAGAGTCCGAACACTGATGGTGACAACAGAAATTGCAATGAATTGAGAGTAGCGTTGCAGAAAGTAAAGTGCTGAACACTTCCAAATATTCCTTTGCAAAGTAAAATACAGAAGTGCTGCCCCAATTTAATTCTTGCACCCCTGTAAATGTTGTGTACAGAACTCTTGAACGACTTGGTTCCTCTCTTTACATGAATATACCAAACATCCGTCAAACGAAACAGTGTGCTTAGTACATAACATGGAAGAAATAGCGGTTAATTCCATTTTGATAGCTATGTGTTGTAGAATCTTACAACAAAGTCTAAGTTCAAACATAATGAGGGATCTTAAACAGAAAGTCTTTCTCTGTGCTATCCAAAGTAGATTCTGAAAATGTCAGCCAAGCAGAATTTCTGTGAAGTTTGGAAAATTGGAGGCGAGATACTGGCAAACGTACAGTTGTGAGGTCAGACTGTGAACCATGCTGGGTCAGCTCAGACGGTAGAGTTCTTGCCCGGAAAAGGCAAAGGCCCCAGGTTCAAATCCCGGTTCCGGAACATAATTTTAAGCTATCACGAAAGTTTCATATCAGTGCACACTCTGCAGAATGAAAATTTCATTCTAGAAACATCTCTTAGGCTGTGGGTAAGCCATGTCTCCACTATACTCTTTCTTCCAGGAGTGCTAGTCCTGCAAGGTTCACAGGAGAACTTCTGTGAAGTTTGGAAAGTAGAAGACGAGGTACTGGCAGAAGTAAAGTTTTGAGGTCGGACTGTGAAGTGTGCTGGGATAGCTCAGATGGTAGAGTGCTTGCCCACAAAAGGCAAAGGTCCCAGGTTTGAATCTCAGATCTAGTACACAATTTTAAACTGCCAGGAAGTTTCATTTTTTTTTATCTTGCAGGATTATGAGCCATGTGACAAAGAGTTTGGGAACAGTTGGTGGACCAAACAATATTGCACAGGTTTGATTGGCAGTGGAATACCATTATTGGAGGGGTGGGGAGGATAGTAAGTATCCTAGATGCAAGAACTGTCCCAACATCCTGCTCCCTGATTTCAGCATTCACTAGTTCCTGTTGTTGTTGTGGTCTTCAGTCTGGAGACTGTCTGAATCTGCTTACTGTATCCATCTCTTGGTCTTTCTCTGCGGTTTTTACCCCACACACTTCCCTCCAATGCTAAATTCACAATTCCTTGATGTCTAAGAATGTGTCCTACCAATCTATCCCTTCTTTTAGTCAAGGTATGCCAGAAATTTCTTTTCTCCGCAATTCTGTTCAGTACCTCCTCATTAGTTACACGATCCACCCATCTAATCTTCAGCATTCTTCTGTAGCACCATATTTCAAAAGCCTCAATCCTCTTCCTGTCCATACTGTTTATCGTCCATGTCTTACTTCCATACAAGGCAACACTCCATACAAATGCCTTCAGAAAGGACTTCCTTAGGCTTTAATCAATATTCGATGTTAACAAATTTCTCTTTTTCAAGAACACTTTTCTACCCAATGCCATTCTGCATTTTATATCCTATGTACTGCAGCCATCATTTGTTATTTTACTGCCCAAGTAACAAAACTCATCTACCTCCTTTATTGCTTCGTTACCCAATCTAATTCCTTTGGCATCACCTGATTTTCTTAGACTGCACTCCATTACCCTAGTTTTGCTCTTGTTAATGTTCATCTTATATGCACCTTTCAGCAAACTGTTCATTCCATTCAATTGCTCTTTCAGGTCCTTTGCTGTATCTGACAGAATTACTATGTCTTCAGCAAAACGCAATGTTTTTAATTCTTCACCCTGAACTTTAATTCCTTCTCCAAATTTCTCCTTGCTTTCCTTTATAGCTTGCTCAATGTACAAATTGAATAACAATGGAGAAAGACTAGTTCCTATTGTCCACCAATTTTCTCTTTCCCTGTTTATACTCCAGCTTATATATATAAAGTAATGAGACTGGAGTGTGGGAGGGAGGGGGGGGGGAAAGGAAGTTGCTTGCCGTTTTAGTTAAGTTTAGTGTTGTCTCCTTCGAAGTAGTTCCCTTCTGATTACACACACTTTCTCCAGCATTTCTGCTATTGATGGTAACATTTCTGGAACTCATCTTCTGTAATATTCTCCAAGACCCTTGTCACAGCTTTTTGGTCATCTTGTGTTGTTTGAAAATGGTGTCCCTTGACCGCTGTTCTGACAGTAATAAACAATTGCCTTGTAATCAAAGAAGCACACAAGCAGGCATTTCACTTTTGACTTCCCCCAACATGTGAGCTTTTTTCAGTTTGGATGATCCCTTTGAACACCATTGCAAACTTTGGCGTTTTGTATCTGGATTGTACTGAAAAAAATCGCACTGGCACTTTAGATTAGCTTGTTATTTTATGATTTCTTACAAACATTTCAGACAAAAATAAAAAAAATTTAAATAATAATAAATTATGGGCGATCTATTACAACTCTACTATTGTGATGATATCTATGCACCCAACAAGTAATATTCTCTCTGAGACCGTATTTTAACAAATTTATTTCATACATGACTTTAGCTTTGACAAACATCCTCCTGTCAAATCACATGCATATGCTTCAGAAGACCATTGTTGAATTCATTGTTACGTATTTTATGACATGTTCACGATGTAGAAAAAATTGCTCATTTGAGAGTCAGCATTCATACATACGCACATATTACATTACATAGCTCTATTTTATTAATAAGAGTGCCCAAAACCACTTTCGGAAAAAGGTGAAAAAATAATTTTTGGTAGTGGCAGGTTTCGAACCACCGACAACGTACCTTACAATTGCGATCAAACGTGCTGCCCACTACACTACGACAAACAGTTTTGAAACCTTTTTGTAATTCTGTTACTATTGATGGCAATGATTAACTGATGTTAATACGGCATTTTTAGACACTAGATTATCATATATCGTAGGAAGAACGATGTGTTTTTGTTAATTCTTTAGTGTGCCATTGCTCTTAAATGAGAACACACAAGTTATATTATGAAAATCATAATATTGGGGACAAGAAAAGCAACTCTACGAATATCAAGAACTCAGATGGGAAACCAGTTCTCAGCAAAGAAGGGAAAGCTGAAAGGTGGAAAGAGTACATAGAACAGCTCTACAAAGGAAACGAACTTAGAGACGATGTTGTAGGAAGGGAAGAGGAAGTAGATCAAGATGAAATAGGAGATACTATATTGAGAGATGAATTTGACAGAGCCTTGAAAGACCTAGGTAGGAACACGGCCCCAGGAGTAGATGACATACCCTCAGAGCTACTAAAGTCTCTGGGAGAGCCAGCCACAACAAGACTATTTGAACTGGTGTGTAGGATGTATGAGACAGGCGAAATGCCCTCAGACTTTAAGAAAAATGTAATAATCCCCATTCCAAAGAAATCAGGCGCAGACAGGTGTGAAAATTACAGAACCATCAGTTTGATAAGTCATGGTTGCAAAATTTTAACATGAATTATCTACAGGAGAATGGAAAAGCTGGTAGAAGCTGACCTCAGAGAAGATCAGTTTGGATTCAGGAGGAACATAGGAACCCGGGAGGCAATACTCACTTTACGTCTTATCTTAGAAGATAGATTAAGGAAAGGCAAACCTACATTTTTAGCTTTTGTAGATTTGGAGAAAGCATTTGACAATGTTGACTGGAATACACTCTTTGAAATTCTGAAGTCATCAGGGGTAAAATACAGGAAAAGGAGAGTTATTTACAACTTGTACAAAAGCCAGACCGCAGTTATTAGACTCGAAGGGCATGAAAGGGAAGCATCAGTTGGGAAGGGAGTAAGACAGGGTTGTAGCCTTTCTCCGGTGTTATTCAATTTGTACATTGAGCAGGCGGTGAAGGAAAGCAAGGAAAAATTTGGAATAGGGATTAAAGTTCAGGGGGAAGAAATAAAAACATTGTGTTTTGCCGATGACATTGTAATTCTGTCAGAGACAGCAAAGGACCTGGAAGAGCAGTTGAATGGAATGGACAGCGTGTTGAAGAGAGCGTATAAAATGAACATTAACAAGAGCAAAACAAAAATAATGGAATGCGGTCTTAGAAAATCAGGCGATGCTGAAGGAATTAGATTAGGTAACGAAACAATGAAGGTGGTAGATGAGTTTTGTTACTTGGGTAGTAAAATAATATGCGATGGTCACAGTACAGAGGATATAATATGCAGAATGGCAATGGGAAGAAAAGCATTTTTGAAAAGAGAAATTTGGTAAAATCGAATATTAATTTAAGGATAAGGAAGTCTTTTCTGAAGGCATTTGTGTGGAGTGTTGCCTTGTACGGGAGTGAAACATGGACGATAAGCAGAGCGGACATGAAGAGAAGAGAGGCTTTTGAAATGTGGTGCTACAGAAGAATGCTGAAGATTAGGTGGGTAGATCGCATAACTAATGAAGAGGTACTGAACAGAATTGGTGAGAAAAGGAATTTTTGGCATACCCTGACTAAAAGAGGGGATCGCTTGATAGGACACATTCTTAGACATCAGGGAATCGTAAATTTAGCATTGGAGGGAAGTGTGTGGGGTAAAAATCGCAGAGGGAGACCAAGAGACATGTACAGTAAGCAGATTCAAGTGGATGTGGGTTGCTGTTCTTATGAGGAGATGAAAAGGCTTGCTCAGGATAGAGTAGGGTGGAGAGCTGCATCAAACCAGTCTCCGGACTGAAGACCATAACAACAACAAAATACAGGATGCAAGAAGGCGTATGCCAGAGAGAGTTCTGGGCGAGAAATGTCACATGACATTTCCTAATGCCTGGTTTACGTACAGTCAAGAGGTTGTGTCAAATCGCCTTTATTTTTGCAAATATCTCTGTAACAGTGACAGTTATGAAAAAAACGTAAGAGAGGAAAGTTGTTGAGAATTTTCTCCTCTACAAATTCAGTAATTCAGTTTTTGTGTCAGATCGATTTGTTTGCAATTACAATTACATTACAAATGGGTATTTTTAGTGTTACTAACGTATTTATTGTCTGAAAATTTTGAAAAAGAAAGGTTGTAGTCTCTGGTGGCCAACAATATGTCTGTAAAATTTGGTGCTGATCTGATGAACGGTTTGACTTAAAAAGTGGGAACATGTTACGGACAGACAGAGGGACAGACAGACAGACATCGTAATGGTGCGAGTTATGAAAAACACATAATAGAGAGCAAAGCTGTAGAGAAGTTCCTGCTCTATAAATTTGTTTACTCAATTTTTGTGTCAGTTGAGTGGTTATTTTCAATTAAATTTTAATCTGTCAAAAGGCGATCACAAAGACTCACTTTTAGTGTTACTACCATAACCTAAAGTGGGCCAAAAGCAACTTTCATCACCAGTGATAACATGGCTCAACAATTCTGGATTAATTTCCATTTGCTCTAACAGATCGGCTGCCACATTTTTACGTGTTTTCGCTGTTGTGTGAGATTTCTGGAGACCATTTTTGCACAAATCTTTCTCGTACTAAGATCTTCAGTTATTATTAGACGAACCATTTCTCAATTGATGTTCAGTTCTTCTGCAATCCTTTTCATGGATAATCATCAGTCAGATCGTATGATTTCATGCACCCTGGCCAAGTTGACATCCTTCTGTGAGGTTGATGGTTTCCACTCATCTTCAACATTCATTCTGATTTCACCAAAAATGTTATGCCAATGAAAACCTCGAGCTCTTGACATAAACTCCTCTCCAAAAGCCTTCTGAAGCTTACTGTAAGTTGTTGTCATATTTTCACCCAAATGGCATACCATTGTACAATATTATGCAGTTCCATTTCTATGACGAGAGACACAAACACGTGTTAACTTATTACAGCACAACTCACGACTGAACAATTGCATTGATGTGCTGCTTAGACTAGAAACAGCTTATAGACCAAGGCCAAAGATATTGTGCCTACGTAAGCCTGTAGGGTTGCCACATCGTCCAAAAAAAATCAGTCTCATTACTTTATTGTCACACCTTTTGTGTGTGTGTTTTTTGTATTTCTTACGATAGTTCTTTGGGCTGAAAGCTAATAGTTCAGTCAATGAATGCATTGTAGAGTGCATGGAATATGCGAGAATTTTTGACTTCAGGACTTTATTAGGGATAGTTAGGAGGTGAACATACTATAAGTCCACGCCCCTGGTGGGTGAGCTAAAGTGGGCATGGGGGTGGAAAGGTGCCATTTTTTGGTTTTTCGCTTATATCTCGAAAGCGGTCTGCTTTAAGAAGAAAATGTTCCAAATAAAAATGAAAGACAATTGAATTTGCTATAAAATTATTTCCATAAATATTAGTCGAATTCCCAACGGTTTTCGAGATATACTTTACTGAAAATCGACAATTTTGGAAAAAATCATTTTTACCTCATTAATTTTGTCAAACATTTACTTCTTGTGACTCACTCGATCGTTTCTCAAAAAATTTGTCAGAAAGAAAGTTGTAGAGCATTAAATTTCCTTCAATTTGATATGCACATTTATTACCTTATCTTCAACCAACCAGAAGTTACATCATTTATAAGATGTGCGCTCAGTTTCGAGGTCCTTCTAGAAATGAGTGTTTTGAAAGGCTGTGACGTTTTATCTTATGAAACGTGCTGGTATGGTAAATAACACCACCTTAACAATGACAAGAAAGTAATTTCAGTTGAAAGAGAACACCTTTTACAATTATAGCTTCTATTAACAATATTATGAATGATACAATGAAAATATTTACAAGCACTGGTAGTGATTCAAAATGAAAAATATGTGCATTGAAAGCAACATTTTCAATTTTCTGACGAATGGTCTAGTGTCATTCACCTTAGTCAGTAGTGGAGACACCATCGAACAAGATTGGTAGTCTCGATGTCACCGCCTCCATCTTCATCTTTAATATTCAGACACCGTTGTTGCAGTTGCCCTTGCAGTTCAGGCATGTAACAGAACACTGTAACAACGCTTTTCTGGAACCACATCTGCCACTGTCACATCCTTACGTGCATCGACAATAATTATCTTGAAGAATTCGTCAGGGGCAGCATCTAACTCTGAGAGTTTCGGAACTAGTTGATCATTTCTTCTTTCACAACCCCAATTCGGCACTCTACATTTCGGTTCCTCTCTTAACAAAAGGTGTACGTGGTGGTACATTCTGAATGCATGCTGCTTAACAGTTCCTTCAGTTTGAGGGAGAGTTCAGAGATTAGGCTTCATGTATCCAGCTGCTTTTATAAATGATTTGTAGCGGAACTCGTTGAGGGATGTCTTGGTGGCTGGAGCTCCATACCATGAGAGAGTACTTGTGATTCCCACTGTCTCAATGGAGTCGGGAAGAATTATTGGAAAATATCTCAGCAGCATGTTGTATGATTTTGGACTTCTGATACATTTTGACAAACCACACTTTACTCTTGCGATACGCTGCGGATGTTGTGTCGCAGCCTGTAAATGCTGGAATAACAAATGGACATTGTCCTTCATTTTCAATTCCTGCTCCTCTTGTTATACATTGCTTGTGTCGCTTCCACTCTGGGACTACCATACCTTGTTTTTGGCAACAAACCACAGAATTTCATTTGGTGCAAGATGTGATGGCTCCTCTGTTATACCAATATGTGCCACAGTCACATTTCGTAGACCTCCTTTCATTGTAATGTATGTTTCTAGTGGAATAGTTCCGAGTTTTCCAGTTTCAGCTGATGTAGGTATTGTTTTTAATCTTGTTGTTTCTGAACAAATTATTGGAACCTTAAACCTGCTGGAGCCTGCGATAATGATTATGCGATCCCCATTCTTCTTCAACAGTTCTGTTTAGATAGTTCTCTAGTGATGTTTCACCCATAATTCGTTTACAGTGAACTGACTCACTATTCCCCTCCAGTAAGACACTAACCTTTCCACTGCATTTGAAACGCAGTCTTCAGACGTGGTGGTTAAGAGTTTCTGGTACAACGACCTCACAAAGTCCAACCAACATTCAACATCATACACAGCCTCCTCCACAACTAAATCATTTGAAGTTGAAAGATGCCTCATCACTTCCTCTCCCCAATGATCATGTCTAGCTCGAGAAGCACCCATACTAATCACTTGTATGTCAGTTCTATTGCGTCCTTTCATGAGAAAAATAATTAAAAATAGCTTCCTTGGGCTTCTTTTGCTCACAATTAACACTTTCGGCACAAAAGAAACATTTTGTTTTGAAATCGAATTTCGCTTGCTGGCCGCGGTGGCCGAGGGGACTGAGGCGCTCCAGTCACAGTCTGCATGGCCACTACGGTCGGGGGTTCGAATCCCCCCTCAGGCATGGCTATTTGTGCCGTCCTTTGTCTTAGCTAGTTCATAAGTAGTTTGTAAGCTTAGGGACTGATGACCCCGTAGTTAAGTCCCATTAAGTTCTACAAACATTTGAACATTTGAATTTCGCTTGTTTGGAGCTCAAAGTTGAAGGCTGAACCACTTCAGAGGACGATGAGAGTTCCTGTCTCTTTAAATGAACATTGATGGATTGCGGCTGGGTGTAATTTTTTCGACATTCATTATGAATCAGAAGGATGTCCAAACCTTCTAAAGATGAGCCATTGCTATCTCC
The DNA here is from genome assembly GCA_026315105.1 of Locusta migratoria. NCBI lineage: Eukaryota > Metazoa > Arthropoda > Insecta > Orthoptera > Acrididae > Locusta > Locusta migratoria. Next base: position 346,751,778 of record CM048745.1, read on the forward strand.
CCTTTCTCTAATTGCTTTGATGAGTGATTGTATTCCTTTTTTTGTCACTGTTAAAACACCAACATCTGGTCCATCTATTGTTTCAACACAACACCGAATAGCCATTGTGCGCAGTACACAGTCTAAATTTTTATAAATAAATATCACGAAAAGCCGACATACAAACTTTTCTATGCCTGGAGAACTTTTGAAGTGAACTGAAGTAAGAAGTGAGTGAGAACACTCCATTCCACCCCTTTGTCCAGTCTCTTGGAAGGAGGCAGTGTCACGCCTTTGATGTTCGTCGTGGGGCTTCCCCATCGTTAACCCTCTCCCCGGCGTTAGGTACCGGCGACCTTGAATGTGTCCACTGCAGGTGACAATAAATGAGCATCGACCATTCCTCCTCATAAAAATGAAAATGTTGCTTTGAATGCACTTATTTTTCATTTTGAATCACTATCAGTGCTTGTAAATACTTTCATTGTATGATTCATAATATTATAATAAAAGCTATAATTATAAAAAGGTGTTCTTTTACAATTGCAGTTACCTTCTTGTTATTGTTAAAGTGTTGTTATTTACCTTGCTAGCACGTTTCATAAGATAAAAACATTGCAGCCCCTCAAAACACTCATTTCTAGAATGACCTCGAAACTGAGCGCACTTCTTACAAATGATGTAACTTCTGATTGGCTGAAGATAAGGTAATAAATATGCATATCAAATTGAAGGAAATTTAATGCTCTACAACGTTCTTTGTGACAAATTTTCTGAGAAACGATCGAGTGAGTCACTAGAAGTAAATGTTTGACAAAATTAGTGAGGTAAAAATGATTTTTTCCGAAATTGTCGATTTTCAGTAACGTATATCTCGAAAACCGTTGGGAATTCGACTAATATGTATTGAAACAATTTTATAGCAAATTCAATTTTCTTTCATTTTTATTTGGAACATGTTCCCCCTAAAGCGGACCGTTTTCGAGATATAAGCGAAAAACCAAAAAATGGTATCTTTCCACCCCCCTCCCCGCTTTAGCTCACCCCCCAGGGGCGGGGACTTTTAGTATGTTCACCTCATAACTATCCTTAACAACGTCCTGAAGTCAAAAATTATCGCATATTCCATGCACTCTACACCCCTCTTTTGAGCACTCATTGACTGGACTATAAACTGTTCATTCATTTTTTATGTTGTGCCTATCAGCAACTCATTGTGTCATCTATGTGATGAGCAGGAGTGTATCCTTTTCAGTGCCTCTCCTTATATTTAATATCTTTCATAATGCTGTTGTGGAGTTCCCATTGTTAGGCATTACGTACAGCATAACTCTGCAATATTAATGTGGCCCATTTATAATCTCTCATCTCATGCACGGATGTAATAATTTTGATGGAAAGTGGAAAAATTACATAAACACAGTAATAGTAAAGTAGGTGGCAGATTTTGTTTAGTTTTAGAACACTGCATAAATACAGATAGTTTTCAAAGTATTTTGCTTAAAAAGCATTTGTGTGACTCATTCTAGGCTATTTATCAAGTCTGTAGGACCCCATACCAAATATGATCAAATGAGGATATTGAATTTATACAAAAAAAGTGCAGCATGAATGATCTTAGGTTTGACAAACTAGAGAGACTCACAGATATATTGAAAATGCTTGACACTCAGGCACTAGAAGATCAATGATAATCTGCTTTCTGTAACTAATACGTTATAATGGTCTTTATTTTAACAGCACCTATTTAGAGAAACTTTGTACAAAATATAGTAATGATGTGATGACAAGCCGCAATAGGCACACATAAAAGACACACACATACAACACTTTCAGCTTTCGGCCTTGGCCTTCTTCAGAAATAAGAACATTGACGCAATCACACAGGCATACAACGCAATCACACCACCATCATCATCTCCAACTGCCACACTTCAAATCACTATACCATATTGTTAATTCCAACCTGGACTTTCTGTTATTAGATTTTGTACAAAATATGCTTATTATTTTTTTTTTAAATAATTAAAATAACACCTCGGAAATTGTAATGAATAGTACAGTCAATGGCAATCATGACATTGTTTCAAAAATTTTGTGAAGTTGTGATCCCAATTGTGTTGTGTTTATTAATTCTGTATGAGAAATATTTTTGGAGGCAAATTAAAAATTCTTTTAAAAAGTAACGTAATAGTTCATTGTTGTGGAACACGGTGTATTTTAAGATTTAAATTGTACTCATGAGCCACTAAATGGAAAATGCAGTAAACCCATTGACAATTACTCACAATTTAAAATTGTAAAATTAATGTATGGTATTAGAAAATGTAACGATTGCTTTTAAGTGCTGACTAATGTATTTTACAATTTCAGCAAAAAGTCCCGTATTCTCATACCTGTCTGCGTCTCTGAATGGTCTGACAACAATAAGATCATCTGGTAACCAAGAAATGGTAATGAAGGAATATGATTCTTTACAGGTAGGGTTTTAAGCTTTTATGTATACCGTATGTATCATATTATTACTCAGCAGCTGAAAGATTAATAATTTTTGCCTTGCTGTTGTTAAGAGAAAACAATATACCTTTAAACTTCAAGTTTTACTTTATACAGTGACTTAATGGTGCTTAGAAAATGTTTAGACTAAATTTTAAAAACCTAAGTAATGACGGGTTGCTGTATAGCCTCTCAACATTATTCTATGTTACAGTAGTCACATTTCTTTTTTTCTTGATTTTGGATGTTTTCTGTTTGGCATCCTCTGGTAAAGGACTTTTCGTAAATTTTATTTTTGTAATTCATTTTAAATGCCCCCCCCCCCACACCCCCTTTTTCCCTTCTCTTTGTGAATTTTCTTCTGTAAATCTCCAATATTAATGATAATCTCCTTACCTTTATCAAATCTAAAATTGTAGGAGTCTTGAAGCAGTCATTGTGGTCTGTGCACAGTATCTCTCCTGAAAATCATTCCAGTATTTTGTACATCTACTTAGACATGTCATAAGTAATCACTTGTGTCTTGATACTCTTGTCCAAAGTTCTCATAATAATTTGTCTTGCTCATGAACATTCCATTTTTTTCTCTTTTCTATACCTTCGCCACAGCTTTCTAACATTTCTTTACCATTAACCATCAGTTTTTGCTCCAAATGTGATTTTACTTCAGCATTCCATAGCGGTTATATTGCAGAATCCTCCTTAAGCACTTTTATTCCTTTGGTTTTTAGAGTTCTTTCTGAAGGCCCCCCCCCCACCCCCAATGAGCCCTCGGCCCATATCTTCTTTACTTTGAAAAAACTATACATATACTGTATTTTAATTTTATTGACTCAGCACAGTGATTTTTTGTCATCTCTTATTACACTTTTTTTTTCCGGGAATTGTAAGAATGTGACTTATTTTAGAAAAGGAAAGGCAAACCTATATTTCTAGCTTTTGTAAATTTGGAGAAAGCTTTTGACAATACTGATTGGAATAAGTTCTTTAAAAATCTGAAGTCAGCAAGGATAAAATATAGGGAACGGAAGGTTATTTACTACTTGAATAAAACCCATCAGCAGTTATAAGTTGAAGAGCATGAAAGGGACACAGTGGTTGGCAAGGGAGTAACACAGGGCTGTAGCCTTTCTCCAGTGTGGTTTAATTTGTGCTTTGAGCAAGCTGTGAAGAAAAGCTAAAAATAAATAAATAATTGGAGAAAGGATTAGATTTCAGGATCCACAAATAAAAACACTGCATTTTGCTGATGACACTGTAATTCTGTCAGAGGCAGCAAAGGACCTGATAGAGCAACTGAACGGTATGAATAGTGTGTCGAAAGGAGCATATAATATGAACATTAATGAGAGCAAAACAAACGTAATGGATTGCAATCTTCGAAAATCAGGCAATGTTGAAGGAATTAGAAGAAGCAGCAAAATAATAAAGGTGGTAGATAAGTTTTGTTACCTGGGCAGTAAAATAACTTATGATGCTCACAGTGCAGAGGATATAAAACACAGAATGGCAAGGGGAAGAAAAGCATTTTTGAAAAGGATACATTTGCTAACTTTTAATATTAACTTAAGTGCAAAGATGTATTTTTTGAAGGTATTTATGTGGAGTGTTGCCTTGTATGAGAAGAAAACTTGGTTGATAAATAGTTCAGACAGGAAGAGGATAGAGGCTTTTGAAATGTGGTGCTACAGAAGAATGCTGAACATTACGTTTGTAGATTGCATAACTAATGATGAGGTACTAAATAGAATTGAGGAAAAAAGGAATTTTTGGCATACCTTGACTAAAATAATGGATAAAATGGTAGGACACATTCTTAGGCATCATGTAATCAAACATTTACCATTAGAGAAGAGTCTGTGGGGTAAAAATCGCAGAGGTAAATCAAGACATGAATACAGCAAGCAGATTCAAATGGATGTGGTTTTGTTCTTATGAGGAAATGAAGGGGGTTGCTCAGGATAGCATAGGGTGGAGAGCTGCATCAAACTAGTATCCAGACTGAAGCCCACAACAGCAACAATGAGCAGTTCTTAATTGTTTTTATTCCATCATATTGGTCCTCATCTCTTAAGGATTGATTGGACTGTAAAGTCACAAATTTCATACACAATTCATAAGTTGATAAAAGTGTGTATGTTGTGTCTTTTTGTTGTTTTGAGCTCTAAATATTATAAGAGTTTTTAGAGAAATCACAACATGAAAGTTTCACTTGGTGTGCTGTTTCTGAACAGTTTAATCGAATAAAATTTAAACTTAAAACTAACCTGTAAGTATTATTTGTCTGTATGGGGCAGTTAGTAAGCAGTCTAATGTCCAGTTTCTGGAAAATTGTAATGGTCTGAATATACATATATGTATTGTAACTACAGATGGAAGTGGTTTACAATTTCTTAGTTCTTACCTTACATGGAATATCATATGTGTCACTGCTGTCTTTATTTTCCACCTAGATGTCGATTGGTGCCTCGTTTGTGTCTATGCTGTCTTTATTTTTTACACCTGGATGTCAATTGGTGCCTGTTAGCTTCTTATGTTATTTCGATCTTGACAGCTTGGTTGACAGTGTATTTGTGATATTCCATGTTTACATAGTTACTATTAAAGTGTTTTGTGGAGAACTCTGTTGTAATTTGTTTGTTTTATTGGGTTTGGCTTTAATTAGGTCTTTTACTAGAATTTTTGATAAATTTTGTTGATGTTTTTATGCTTTATCATTAGTAAATTTTTCGTAATTATTTTGTTATAATTCGTTAGTGGTATTGTCTTCATTGTGTTATATCTCTGTAGTACACTGTTTATTTTGTCTCTATAGATATACATTATTTAGTGGTATCATCTTCATTGTGTTATATATCTGTAGTACACTGTTTATTTTGTCTCTATAGATATACATTATTTACTATCTCTGCTTGAATTTATCCGTTTTCTAATTTTATGATATCAATAAAATTTTCTACATACTTTTATATATATATAAAAAAAAAATAGAAAATGAATGACTTACCCAAAGGACAGGCTCATCGAAAGCCACAAATAAAATCACACACAAACACACATGTGATTTTATTTGTGTCTGTCTATGAGCCTGTCCTTTGGGTAAGTCATCCGCTTTCTAATTTATTTATCCCACCAGGAAAGTTCCCTTCTATAATTTTCTATATACTTTTTGTGTTTAAGGTCGGTTTTCTCATTCAAGCAGAGATACTAAATGACGTATGTCCATAGAGACAAAATAAACAATGTACTACAGAGATATAACACAATGAAGACAATACCACTAACAAAATATAACAAAATAATTACGAAAAATTTACTAATAATAAAGCTCCCCTACACTACATCCCTTCCCTTCTTCCCATGTGTCCTGCTTCCTGCTTAACCCCATCACACATCTCACATTGCTGCTCATGTTGGACCTATTCACAACCCACAGTCAGGCCAAGCATCTGGAAGTTGATGTCATATATTCTGTGAATATGAAAGCATAACAACAGCAGTATCAGAAGTGACGTCTGTTCTTTCGGAACAGATGCTACATGTGTATATAATATTAGCAGTAGATGATAAGAAATGTACAAGCAGCAATGTAGAAATACATGAACATAACACCAGGCAGGCTCAAAACTTCCAGATGATAAACAGAAGATGGCAAATAGTCCATATATAAAAGGTGCAAAACATTTTAATATACTCCCACAAGGATTAAAATTGTGAAATATTTAAAAAGCAACTGAAATCATGGCTCATTCAGCAATGTTCTTACTGCTTACCTCCCTAGGCCTAAGTAAAATATTATGTAATAAGACAACATAACTATATATTCTACACTATTGTATATTTTGTGTTTAATATTTATTACTTATGCTATGCATGTGAATACATGTTTCAAGCAAATAAATTACAAATTACAAAAACTTTATTCAACTTCACAGGATGTACACACATCATCATGGTACACATTTCTTGCATGCAGTGCAGCGTTTGCTCTGTCACTGGACCTAATAAGCTTCACATTTGTTGCATCAGTTGTTCTCAGCTTTGTGATCATAGATACAGGTAATAAAATAATGGGTCTGTAATAAAGACAACTTATCTAGTAAATCTGTGGTGTCTTTTCTAAAAGTCTCTTCTTCTTATACCTTTGTACATTGTTAATTAAAATTGTTCAGTGTTCTCTTTGATGAGCTGCATTTTGGATCAAAATAAAATGGAGCATTATACAATACAAATTATATACTGTAAAACTGCCATTAAAATGGCTCACTATATATATCATTGACAGTGATTTATTTTCCTTGCATTTACTTTAAAAGATTTATTACATTAGCCTTTGTTTAAATCTTTTAAGATTTTGTCAGTTACGTATTTGACGGTCCTCAGTTTTATTTAAACACACTGTAATTGTTAGCAAGAAATTTTGATTGTTTATGTTTTACACAACAATTTATAAAAATTAACTGAAATTAATTTATATTGTTCCCAATAATATATGACAAAATATTCTGTAACACTCATCATATTAAAAAGGATAGATTTCTACTCATCAGGCAGCTGATGTGTTGAGTTACAGATATGGGCAATGAAATACTGCTAAACTTTTAAGCTTTTGGAGAGGGGGAAACCATACAGATATGTATGTGCACAATTGACACACACATGTAACTACTGTTTCCAGATGCTTGGCCTGACTGTGGGTTGTGAATAGGTCCAACATGAGCAGCAATGTGAGGTGTGTGATGGGGTTAAGCAGGACACATGGGAAGAAGGGAAGGGATGTAGCGTAGGGGAGCTATCAGGGCCAAGGGGAACAAAGAACATAAAAACACAACCGAGTGCATTGGTAGAATTGAAAGTGTGTGTTCTGCTGGAGTGGAAGCAAGGAACAGAATGAAGGGTAGGAAGTACTGAAGGCTATGGACAGGGGGAGGGGTTTTATGGGAATCAAGGAGGTGTTGTAGGAAGTTTCCAGTAGAAAAATTCAAAAAAGATAGCATAGGCTGCAAAGCGTTATTGAAGTGACATACATCTTATTAGTAGCATGTTTAGCAACTGTGTGGTCAATCTGTCTCTTTATCACAGTTTTGTGGACTGATAAAGTATTAGATGTCATGCCCACATAGGAAATGAGCACAGTGGTTGCAACTGATTTTGTAGATCACATGGCTATTTTCACAGGTAGCCTTGCATTTGGGATAGGAGATGCCAAACATTCTTGCAATACTTACACTTCATTCATAAAATTATACTGTTATGCAATCCCACATTCCTGCATCTCATCTTCCAGATTGAAACTCTTACCCTCTGGTAACTAGAGGAGCATGCACATCATTACCTTCCGAAATTCACCAACCTGTTCATTTACTCCAATCTCAGATTACCTCTATCATCTATTAAGTGCCTCAATCAAATCTCCCCTCCATCTACCCATAATTAACAAACCATACCTCACAGACCTACAACATTTACCAAGCTGCAGAAACTCTGCACCATCACCATACAAAATCCAGAACATAGAGATACCCAAAACACAGTCATGAACCCGCCTTCCAAAAGACTTAGTTCTATGAAAATAACTGTCTTTCCCAAATGCCTTACCATTTGCCCCACTTACAAATCAAATCATGCCAATCTTAATAAGGTCTTTCTCTTCTTACCCCAGTCGACATAGTCAAAACACTTTCTTGTCATTGTTCTTACTAGCCAGGCTCAATGCAAAACTGACTTTGCACCCTGCCTGATGGCACAGTCCTTCAACCAATCATAATCCAACCTTATTACCCCCATAGTATCCCTTTTTAACTTACAAGAATTACCTAATCTTGTACCTTGCCTTGCCACCATGCCCCAATTGACTCAGAATGGAAACCAACCTTATATCCTCAGAAGGAACTATACTCCATCACTTAAAAAATGATCCTGACATAATTTTGCTTACTGAGAAAGACTCCATCACTGTGGGTTTCCACCAGCATTCAGATATGTCACCTACAAGCCCTACCACTGTGACCCTTTCGAAAAATCCAACAGGATCTCTAGTCCCTCCTCAAATCCTTAGGCCGATCTAAGAACCTGTACCCTGAATCTATTTCTTGCCTTTCCCAAACCAAGTTACAAATCTAACCATCTAAATGCTTTCTGAAGCCTATAAACTCAATGTTGCAAGGCATCCAAATAAGGTTGGCTACTGTGCCACAGAGACACTTCTCTCATGGTCCAATACCTTCAGGCTATTACCTGTAAACTGACATCTACATTTGTAGAATTACATACTCCATAAGCCTCAATATTATGCATGGTGGAGGATACATTTACCAGTCATTCACTTTCTTGTTCTGTCCCAAACTGACTGAACAAAAAAATCAATATGCCTCCATGTGAGCCCTAATATATCTCATGTTATCTTTATGATACTTACTCAACATGTAAGGTGGTAGTAGTAGAATTGTTCTGCAGCAGCTTAAAATTGTGGTTCTCTGAACTTTCTAAATATTGACCCTTGAAAAGAATGTTGATTTGTGCCCAGGGATTCCTACTTAAGAACCCAAAGGATCACCATAATACCTGAATTTTGATTGAATCTATGAGTAAGAAATCTAACAGTGTACCATAGAATTGTTTCTTCCCTGCAGGTCATCCAAAACGCCATACCAAGAAGGACCAGAAATATTGCAACCAAATTTCTTTGGGAGATAAACATGTTCAAAAATTGCATGATGGAAAACACAGCCCCATATGATGAAAAAAGATAATGAAATCAGTATTGAGTGTTGCCACCACCTCTTGACTACAAGCACAATAACATGCCTTGTTATTGAATTAAAGAGATTCTGGATGTGTTGTTTCAGAACAGCAGTTTGTGTTGCTTCCACATATTGTCAGAGCTGATCTGGTGTAACAGCAGGTCGTGTATCCTGGACCAGTCGTTCCACATTCACTGACTTGACATTTTCGATAGGTGAGAGATTTGGAAAGCAGGGAGGCCACGACAGCGATGCAGTCTTATTGGCAATTAAGAAATTTTGAAAATGTGTGCCACATGTATTCGTGCTTTACCTTTTGTGATGTAGTCATCAGCAAGCTCCAAAGGCTCCAACAGTTAAGAGATGTAACAATGGCTGGTTAGTGTACCAGCAATGTGTACTTGAAGGATACAGGAGTGGAATCCAGCACCACCAAAAACCATAATATGAGGGGCCAGAAACTGTGTCTTGCCTCTCCAAAGTTTGAAGTGGGGACCACCATCAACAGTAACCCATCCCCTCACTCCACTGTGGAGAGGTTTGGAATTTAAACAATAACATTGGTGCAAAGAATGGTGATCAAGGACTTTGCACTGCCACTAACTGTACTAATACTGGACTCCTAATGTATATGAAAAACAGATGGACATAAACTTCAGTCCTATGGTAAACCATAACTCATTTTATATGATTCTACAGAAGTTTGTAATTTATATCAAAGCAAAAGATGACTGTTACAATTTTGCTTCTTCCTCTTCTGAATTTCTTCCGCTGTTCATTTTACTTCTTCCTCTTCTGAATTTTTTCCCCTGTTCTTGGTTTAATGTATGGTATTCATTTACCCATGCAGCTGCATTGTTATTCAGAAATTACATATGAGTTAAGCTGGTTTTGTATTACTTTCTAACCTGAGTAAACAGATTATTACAATGTACCATACATGATTAAAATTAAAAGCTAATAACAGTCCAGATTGCAGAAATGTTTTTATTTCATGGTTGGTTTTAGTCATTGTAGAGTACCTTCAGATGATAATAATATAGTGAGTACAGTTTACAACTCACCACAAAGACGTGGCGACGAGCTGCGACAGCCACATACAAAAGACACACACATACAACCATGACCTCCGACTGCCGCACTTCGAAGTGCGGCAGTTGGAGGTGATGGTTGTATGACTGTGTTGTGTGCCTGTGTGATTGCGTGAGTGTTCTATTTTCTGAAGAAGGCCATGGCCGATAGCTGAATGTGTTGTATGTGTGTGTCTTTTGTATGTGGCTGTCACAGCTCGTCGCCACGTCTTTGCGGTGAGTTGTAAACTGTCCTCATTATATTATTAATTCCAACCTGGACTTTCCATTATTATATTGTACCTTCAGATGACTAGCACCATGATGGCAGGTAGTGGTGATGGACTCACCAAGCTGCACAGATGTGGACTGCTGATGTTTTTTTACAACTTATTAATTCCATTCTTAACTTATGAAGTTTTGTCATGAAATTAATGTTGTATGAACAATGAAATGAGATATGTTTCACAGGTTAGATGAAGCAAATAACAGAATTTTTTGTTTAACTCTCTCTTTTACCTTATTGCCAAAAGTAGAGCACCTATTTCATGACAAAAGTGTTATTTGAAACTTGCTGGCAAATGATAACTTTGTAATGGGCCAGCAAGGAGTCAAATCTGCAAAAATGTCTTTCATGGGCAATGATGAGCTACCTCACCACAGCCTTACACTGTTGTTTCAGTTTTGCCACTATTTCTCTTCTACTTTTCAAGCTTCACGGAAACTATTCTTTATGTTCTGGTGGACTAGCATTCCTGGAAAAAAAAGTTAGTGTCTCAGTGATGGAAGATATGAAGGATAACAATGTGTGTCATTATTAACAAATCTGTATAATGATTCAGCATGTTACCCTCACATAATGCTTCCGATGGAGGGCATACACCTTTGAAGGTTTAACTATAATACACAAAGTTTTATTAAGTGGGAATTGAATAAATATACTATTTACCAGGTGATAAAAGACAAAACACTAACAAAAAGTTATGCTTCAAGTCAATTAATCAATTTCTGGATAAACATAAGCACTTTCCTAGAAAGAGAATGCATGCTTCTGAAGGCTAGGATTTTTTTCTTTTTAATATTTTCTATTTCCACCAACTAATCAGAATTTTTGCTTGTTAATATGACTAGTATGATTTGGGTGATTGTTTTCATAATATAATTACTCTGTTTCATTTCAGGTGTACTGGGGGGATATGTTGGCCTTGCAATTGCACAATCTCTGATGTTGACAGGAATGCTACAGATAGCAATCAGGGAAACAACAGAAGTTGTCAGTCAAATGACATCAGTGGAAAGAATTCTGCAATACAATGACATTGAGAGGGAACCACCTTTTGAATCTGATTCAGGTACTGATTCTAACTTAGAAACACCTTAAGTTAATGGTGAACAAGTTCTGATTAGAAGGGAAAAAATTTAATAGAGTCAGAACATTATTGTGTGGATGTATAACTAGCAAGTCTCTCGATATTATTTGAGTCTTTCATAGGGTTCCAATATTGTTTTTAATAAAATTCAGGACATTTTCAATATAATTCCCAAAACATGCAGGACAAATGAATAAAATTCAGGACACTATAGGATTTTCGTCATTTTTACTTACTCACTATACATTTCAACGTAATCTACTATACTATTGGTTGCAGGTTCTGATAGTATAGCATACACAATTTTATGTTGAAATTACGACAAATTTCATGTATTTTTCACATATTTTGAAGTTGGTTTGTTTTAGTACTTTTCAACGAGCAGCGTAGAAAATTATAGAAGACAATAAAAGTGAACTTAATAAAAAGTTTCTATTTTCACATAATGTTCTTTACTACTGTTGGCAGGTTATTAATAGATCATACAGAACTTAAATTCGAATATAAACATAAATTTCACACATTTCTTTAAAGTTGATTATAGAGGTTCAGATGTAAATGAGTAGTACTTTTAAGTAGTATATAATTTCTTTAAGACTTTAATATTTTAAGTATTCCAGATTGCAAAACGACATAACATTTACAAAATATACCACACTATTTATGGCAGGTCAAAAGCATTATAGCAATTTCAAATTAAATATAAACACAATCTTTACACATTTTCTGTTGAAATTGCCGGATTTGAGTAACACTTTTTAGTGCTGTGCAACCAGTTTAGTAGTTTATCTTTCTTAGGCATTAAATTGTAGAAACCCATATAACAGAGGTTAGCAACAGTTGTTTTTATCATTGTTAGTGCTTTCACTGTTTCTAACTTTAAACTATTGGTTTCATCTGTCTACATAGCATTTATTATTGTAAACACTCGGTAATTTCCAAGAAAGCTTGTACTTGAACATCTGCGGCCAAAATTGATATATATCGAATGACAATTACATCAGTATTGGCACACTACTTTTGGAGAACGTATTTCATTAGTGTCTTTTAATTAAGAAAGTGCATATGCAACTGGTAGAGTACTTCAAGATGAGTACTTCGATCATTAATAAAGTAATTCCTTTTTTATCGGTAGATTTCCAGTAATAAAACGTATTTGTACATTATGATACATTAGTAAATATCTGTATTTACTTATCTCGTGAGTGAAGTAACTTCTTTGTTATCGGTAGATTTCTTTTAATAAAAAAGTATTTGTAGATATAAAAAATAGAAAACGGATGACTTACCTAAAGGACCGGCTCGTCGATAGACACAAATAAAATCACACACAAACACACATACAAGCTTTCGCAACCGTTGGTCGCTTCTTCAGGATAAGAGGAAAAGAGGGGAGGAGAAAGGGAAGGATATGGGTTTTAAGGAAGTGGAAAAGGAGTCATTCCAATCCCAGGAGTGGAAGGACTTACCTTAGGGGGGGGGGGGGGCAAAAGGAAGGTAAACAAATACACACACACACACACACACACACACACACACACACACACACACACATATCCAAACGCAAACATATCTAGACAGACATTTGTAAAAAGCGAAGAAGTTGGACAACTTTCTTTCCATCTGATGAAATTTTACTCCCTAGGTAGGCAAAGGACTCTAGTAGCTCATTATTAAGTGAGCATTGGGCAACAATGTTTTGCCTGCTCAACACTAAGACTTTTGATTTTCCTTTATTAATTTCTATATTATAGGAAGAACTAAGTATGGTGTCCTTCTGAGCCAACATTGCTTCTAATTGTTCTGGATCTTCGCCTAGCACTGCAATATCATCAGCAAATCTTAGATGTGTAATAGAAACTTCTTCATTGTGTTTTCCAAATTTTAACACAGCCACCTCATCTTGATATAGTCTCTGCTCTACTCTTCTGTCCTTATTCTTTATCTTAATATCTTTGAGGATCTTAAAGATCTGCTGCCAGTCTGGTATTTCTAAGTTGATGAAGGCAATATACCTATCTTTCACCTTCGTTAGTCTTTTCTCAAGAATTAATCTTAAGCTGAGTATTGAATCCCGTGTGCCTACACCTCTTCAAAATCCAAACTGGTTGCTTGTGATAATTGAATCTATTCTACCTTCAATCCACTTCAGAGTGACAGTGGTCAAGATATTGAAGGTGTGTATTACCAAACTGAGGGTCCTGTATTGTTCACATCTGTTGGCTGATACTTTATTTGGTGTTGACACTATAACACACTTTCTAAACATTTTTAGGGAGCTCCCCAGCTTTGTATATAACTTGTATGAGATTGTACAGCTCTTCATTTAGCTGTTCACCAGCATCTGTGATGAGTTCTGCTGGTATATCAACAACTCCAGTGGCTTTTCCAGATTTTAGCTGCCTAACTGCAAGATAGAACTCATCACACAGCATATATTCTCCTTCCAGATTGACTTCCTCAGCATTCTCCAGTTCCAGATATTCATTATTTTCTGAATACATTGGTTCAAGGTATTGTCGCCACCTTTCTACTAGGCCTGTGTTTGTCTCCTCATACACTGTAACACTTGCTTCTTAATGATTTGCAAACATAACATTTTATTAGAATGTTATAATAGTTTTTATATAATAATAATAATATTATTATTATATAAAAGCTGTATTATTATATTATATTAAAACCCCACTCCCTTGAACCACAGACATTGCCGAGCTGGGGTGGCTTGCGTGCCTCAACGATACAGATAGCCGTACCATAGGTGCAACCACAGCGGAGGGGTATCTGTGGAGAGGCCAGACAAACGTGTGGTTCCTGAAGAGGGCAGCAGCCTTTTCAGTAGTTACATGAGCAACAGTCTGGATGATTGACTGAGCTGGCCCTGTAACATCAGCTAATGTGGCTTTGTCACACAGTTACTGCGAACGGCTGAAAGCAAGGGGAAACTGCAGCCGTTATTTTTCCCGAGGAGATGCAGCTCTACTGTATGAACATATGATGATGGCATCCTCTCGGGTAAAATATTTCGGAGGTAAAAAGTCCCCCATTCGGATCTCCGGGTGGGGACTACTCAGGAGGATGTTGTCATCAGGAAAGACAATACTGGCATTCTACGGGTCGGAGCATGGAATGTTAGATCCCTTAATTGAGTAGGAAAATTAGAAAATTTAAGAATGGAAATGGATAGGTTGAACTTAGATATAGTGGGGATTAGTGAAGTTCGGTGGCAGGATGAACAGGATTTCTGGTCAGGTGAGTACAGGATTATAAATACAAAATCAGTTGGGGGTCTCAGAGGAGTAGGATTGATAATGAATAAGAAAATAGGAATGCGGGTAAACTACTATGACCAGCACAGTGATCGCATTATCATTGTCACGATATATACGAAGCCAACACTGGCCACAGTAGTACAGGTTTATATGCCAACTAGCTCTGCCGATGATGAGGAAATCGAAGAAATATATGAGGAGCTAAAGGAAATTATTCATACAATTAAGGGAGAGGAAAACCTAATTGTTATGGGAGACTGGAATTCGGTAGTAGGACAAGGAAGGGAAGGGAAGATAGTAGGTGAATATGGTTTGGGCAAAAGGAATGAAAGAGGAAGCCGCCTGGTAGAATTTTGCACAGAACATAATTTAGTTATGACAAACACCTGGTTCAAGAATCACAAAAGAAGGTTGTATACGTGGAAGAGACCAGGAGATACCAGATAGATTTTATAATGGTAAGACATAGATTTCGGAACCAAGTTTTAAACTGTAAGACATGCCCAGGGGCATGTCTTACCTGTTGGTTATGAACTGTAGGCTGAAACTGAAGAAACTACAAAAATGTAGGAAAACAAGGAGCTGGGACCTGGATAAATTGAAGGAACCTGAAGTTCTTATGAAAATCAGAGGGAGCTTTAGGCAACTATTGACAGAAATGGGGGAAAATAAAACAGTAGGGGATGAATGGGTAGCATTGAGAGATGAAAGAGTGAAGGCAGCAGAGGACAAAATAGGTAGGAAGGAAAGACCTACAAAACATCCTTGGATATCACAGGAGATACTAAATTTAATCGATGAAAGGAGAAAATATAAAAATGCAGTAAATGAAACAGGCAAAATGGAGTACAGATGACTAAGAAATGAGATTGACAGGAAGTGCAAAATGGCTAAGCAGGAGTGGCTAGAAGGCAAATGCAAGGATGTTGAAGAATGTATAAATAGGGGAAAAATAGATACAGCCTACAGGAAAATAAAAGAAACATTTGGAGATAAGAAAAACAGCTCTATGAATATCAAGAACACTGATGGAAAACCAGTTTTCAGCAAAGAAGGGAAAGCTGAAAGGTGGAAAGAGTATATAGAGAGGCTCTATAAAGGAAATGAACTTAGCGGCAATATTGTAGAAAGGGGAGAAGAAGTAGATGAGGCTGAAATAGGAGATACTATACTGAGAGATGAATTTGACAGAGCACTGGAAGACCTAAGTCGAAACAAGGCCCCTGGAGTAGATGATATATCCTCAGAGCTACTGAAGTCTCTGGGAGAACCAGCCATGACAAAATTGTTTCACCTGGTGTTTAGGATGTATGATTCAGGAGAAGTACCCTCAGACTTTAAGAAAAATGTTATAATCCCCATTCCCAAAGAAAGCAGGTGCAGACAGGTGTGAAAACTACAGAACCATCAGTTTAATAAGTCATGGTTGCAAAATATTAACACGAATTATATACAGAAGGCTGGCAAAGATGGTAGAATCCAACCTCGAGGAAGATCAGTTTGGGTTCAGGAGAAATGTAGGAACACGGGAGGCAATACTCACTTTATGGCTTATCCTAGAAGATAGATTAAGAAAAGGCAAACCTACATTTTTAGCTTTTGTAGATTTGGAGAAGGCTTTTGACAATGTTGATTGGAATAAACTCTTTCAAGTTCTGAAGCAAGCAGGAGTAAAATATAGGGAGTGTAAGGTTATTTACAACTTGTACAAAAACCAGACAGTGGTTGTCAGAGTTGAAGGGCATGAAAGGGATGCAGTGGTTAGGAAGGTAGTGAGACAGGGTTGTAGCCTTTCTCCAATGTTATTCAATTTGTACATTGAGCAAGCTATAAAGGAAAGCAAGGAGAAATTTGGAGAAGGAATTAAAGTTCAGGGTGAAGAATTAAAAACATTGCGTTTTGCTGAAGACATAGTAATTCTGTCAGATACAGCAAAGGACCTGGAAGAGCAATTGAACGGAATGGACAGTGTGCTGAAAGGTGCATATAAGATGAACATTAACAAGAGCAAAACTAGGGTAATGGAGTGCAGTCTAAGAAAATCAGGTGATGCTGAAGGAATTAGATTAGGTAACGAAGCAATAAAGGAGGTAGATGAGTTTTGTTACTTGGGCAGTAAAATAACAAATGATGGGGGCAGTACAGAGGATATAAAATGCAGAATGGCAATGGGTAGAAAAGCGTTCTTGAAAAAGAGAAATTTGTTAACATCGAATATTGATTTAAGCCTAAGGAAGTCCTTTCTGAAGGCATTTGTATTGAGTGTTTCCTTGTATGGGAGTGAGACATGGACGATAAACAGTGCAGACAGGAAGAGGATTGAGACTTTTGAAATGTGGTGCTACAGAAGAATGCTGAAGATTAGGTGGGTGGATCGTGTAACTAATGAGGAGGTACTGAACAGAATCGGAGAGAAAAGAAATTTCTGGAATACCTTGACTAAAAGAAGGTATATATTGGTAGGACACATTCTTAGACATCAAGGAATTGTGAATTTAGCTTTGGAGGGAAGTGTGTGGGTAAAAACCGCAGAGGAAGACCAAGAGATGGATACAGTAAGCAGATTCAGACAGATGTAGGTTGCCGTTCTTATGTGGAGATGAAGAGGCTTGCTCAGGATAGGGTATTGTGGAGAGCTGCATCAATCTAGTCTCCAGACTGAAGACCACAACAAAAACAACATATTAAAACCATTATTTTTCCATACATCACCTTCGGTTGTTTAGTGGTAGATGTTTTAAATTGCTCGCCTGCCTTATGCCAACATTAGGACGATGGATTCTTAAGGCATCTTATGGAATGAACCATAAATGTGACACGTTTCATTTTTAACGTATATTTATTTATATTCTTCTTGAAGCACACAAACAGTAATAATATATCTTTAAGACTGCTTCACAACTCACTTCATACTGACTCAAGACTAAGTTATTACTGACTACCAAAGTGATACTAACTTTACAACTGACTTAGGACTGACTTGCAACTAACTGAGTTTGCGCCAATTCACGCGTATTAATACATAGTAGTATTTCTAGAACCTTCTAGAACATGGAAGTTACAGAATTTAAAATAAAATTATTTGTTTATGAAACTTACATAAATTGTTCATCAAGGAAAGATAAGAAAAATTATGACAAAAACAAAACAATACAAAAGATTGTAAGTAAATAACAATTAGTGTAGTGTTAATATATGTTTACATTATTTAAAATTGTTAAATCAACTAATCAATTCTACAATAAGCAAATCATTATATTATGGTCAATACATTATAGACAACCTTGGATATCGTTATTCAATGATTTCATTAACAAACATTATTGTCCAACATAAAACTTATGACTTTCAATAATTAATTAATTAATTTAGTTCATTAAAAGACCCAAGTAATGAAAGGAATTATGTGACCAGCCAGAAGTGCCTTAAAATACTTATATAATACAAACAGGGAATATTAGGGCATAATACCATGTTCAAATGTGGCATCGGATACTTCATTAAACCAAACAAGTGAGGTTTTCTAGGGTATATGCATTACAATGTGTTTCCTGTTTTAATTTATTGAAGATCTTGCTGCCTCAGATATCAGGTAATATTAGGTTTTGTCTTTCTACATTCAATATTTTACTTGATCTTTGATTAAACTTAACTGAATAGATTTTCTCAGTATTGTATTTTTTTTATCTGGCCTACTTTCAATTACTGATGAATTTGTTTAATTATTATTATTTTTATATTAAAATTTTGTGAACATATGTTTCTGGTCATGCATCACATCTGTCAGCTTGGTCATAATAAACACTGTTTGAGTATCTTCTTATATAACTATCACCATTTTTTCACAAGTATAATAATGTTACAGAAAATGATTTACTTCAAACTAACATAGTTTTATTGCAGGCAGGAGACCACCACAAGCGTGGCCAGATGATGGAGTCATACAATTTGTTCATATGTACCTACGATATTCTGCAGCAGATCCTCCAGTTTTAAAAGATCTCAACTTCACTATAAAATCTGCTGAAAAGGTAAATTTTCTTCTGCTTTTATCAAGCTGATTTGATTTATGGATTGAAAATTGAGGAAATTCGATTAATCTCTGCAGCAAAAGTAGTACTGAAGAATTCTAGGTTGATGTGTAACAGACAAGACCTACAGCAATATTGAAACACAGTAATCATACCATTTTATGAGCTGAACATACTAAATTGAAACCATAATGTTTTGGATACATCAGTGAAAACATGTATCTGAGTGCACAGTGGATTACCTAACTATTATCAAAAGTAGATAAGCAATATGAAATAGACTATCGATTGGTAGAGACATAAATTACAAAACAGTTTCATGTAAATCTTCAGATATGTATAGTTTATCCGAGAGTGAGAGACTAAAAGAATCTCATATGGAATTAAGTACAATAACCACTCTTTGAAATGTATTTATGTTACAACAATCAGCACAAAATTAAAGTGTAAACAATA
This sequence comes from Locusta migratoria, assembly GCA_026315105.1. NCBI lineage: Eukaryota > Metazoa > Arthropoda > Insecta > Orthoptera > Acrididae > Locusta > Locusta migratoria. The sequence goes on from CM048745.1 coordinate 346,771,195, forward strand.
CATTACTTTGTTGTGATGAGACTAACAAACCAATAATTTAAGTCACATAATACTTTAATAATGTTTTACTTCTTTAAAAGTACTCTGTACTAGAATTGTCTGTTATATCCTCAGGTCGGAATAGTTGGCAGAACAGGAGCAGGGAAGTCTTCACTAATTTCAGCGTTGTTTCGTCTAGCAGAACTTGAAGGAGCTATTTATATTGATGACATTGATACACAAACAATTGGTCTTCATGACTTGAGGAAAAGGATATCTATTATTCCTCAAGAGCCTGTGTTATTTTCCGCTTCACTTCGATATAATATGGATCCTTTCAATGAATTTCCTGATCATAGGCTTTACGAAGTACTGGAAGAGGTAATAACAGTTAAACTGTAAGTAGCATAAGTGTCTGATGTAATCTTGTAACATGACATTTATTAACTTTTAAATATTATTTAAAAGTTAAAAATTGCAATCAACCTTCATGAAATGAGAAGTCAGAAATTTAAGGATTCAAATAGAAGTCCAGCACAAATTTTCAACTTTCCTCTTTGGCAGCTAATGTCTTAAATTCTTCTGTGTTAATTTCAATTTGTTTTCAAAGCTTAAATCATCGTTCATCACCTTTAATTCACAAAGGTAGTGCACAAGTATTTTTATGGTGACATGTTCTGGCCTTTTCTGAGCAGGAGTGAGGTAAAGTTGTGGATTATATGTATGAATAATACTGAAACAAAACAACATCTCTGAATGGCAGATTACCTTATTTAAAATTGAAGATGAAAATTAAGCACAATTATTTAACAAAAGATCTTGAAGTAAAATCAAAAGTTGTAGTATGTAAGGAGAATGTAAAATAAGTCTAAAATTAATTACATTGATTATTAGTGAAAAGGTGTAAGTTTCAAGCATGTGAAAAGATTTGCTGATTTACAGTAAAACTGTCCTCATCCTAAAGATGCTTTTCTGGGTATGGTCAGGTATGTGAACATTTTAATGTTCATTAGAGTTAGTTTTCATTCTAAAAAGCCATTTTCTGTTATTTAATATTTTATAACAGTTACAGATCTTATTTGGTTCTATTTAACAAATGGAATAGAATCAAATCTCTGAGGGGGAACAAGATCTGTAATAGAAACATGAAATAAAATATAAATAACAGGAGTATTAGAAATGTGATTTCTTATAGCCTTCTTTCATAAGCCAGGTGCAGCTACAGAATTTATTTATTTAATTTATTTATTTATTTTGTGATAGAAACAAAGCAGAAATATGTATTAGATAGGAATGAATTACAGTGGACAAAATGCGTAATATGGAGTGTAATACTTAAGTTTATGCCTATATGTGGTGTTATTTGATGCTACTTTTTCTCTGGATTCATGGATTAGAAAAAAAAGTTATTAGTTTATGGTGCACCTTTTAGCTTATCTCTAGTATAATTGTGCATCTTAGTTTAAATAAGACAGCAACCAGTTGTAGGCTCATAGTTTTTACTTCTGACCAGTTTTGATAAATTATTACCATTCTTGACTTGTATAATTGTGTCCTATATATTCAAACTCAATAGGATGGAATGACATAGGACACAATTATACACCTGAAGAGGACAATAATTGCTCAGAATCAGTGAGAATTAAAAGCTACAATCCTGCAACTGGGTGCTGCCCTATTTAAACTAATATTAACGCAGTTGCTGTGATGGACAAAAAATTTGATACATACAGTTTCAATAAACTTTTTCATTCCACAGAAATTAAAAGAGCTGCCATATTTGTTCTCTTGTATACTCAAATCTCAGAATTACATATTTACTACATTTCATGTCACATTACTGGGACTATAAAATTACAATGTATAGTGTTCCTTCTGTGTGTAAATAATAGAATAATTATTTGACCCATATCAGTTATGCTGCCTCTTTGCTTAATGAACAACATCACAATTAAGAAAAACTCGAAGAAAAATCTGTAGATAAATAAAAGCAATAACACATCAGTATAACTCAAGTTTAGATAGAAAATTATTTCTATATCATTAATTACTGAAACCTCTATAGTAAGTATATACTTAACTCATGAAGACAAATTAACACTAGGTGAAACTTAAAGAAGCTGTTGATGGACTGGATTTTGAAGTTAGTGAAGGAGGTAGCAATTTCAGTGTCGGCCAAAGACAACTCGTTTGTCTAGCACGAGCAATTCTCAGAAACAACAACATACTAGTTCTTGATGAAGCCACAGCAAATGTTGACCCACAGTAAGTACAATTGTGAAACTTTTTGCACTGAACAAAATTATCTTCTCTACTCTAAAATGTAATCTTGATTATTAGCCTATAATCACATGCGTATCTTTTGAACTTATTTTATTTTGTGATTCAGTGTTTGGAGTAACTTTTGTCTTTTATTACAGATTAATTAGCAGGAAAGTGTATGTTTCATTACTTTAATCAAACTGATTGCTGCACACCTAGTGCACACCATGCATTTGGCATTAGGAATGAGGATCTGCTGTGGCAGGCACTGCCCACATAGTGTCAGGCGTGAAGGTGTCATGTGTTTTTAATGTGTGTGTGTGTGTGTGTGTGTGTGTGTGTGTGTGTGTGTGTGTGTGTCATCTCTGTGAAGCAGCTGGCAGAATGTAAAAAGCTTCTCTTACACTTTAAATGGTTTCAAACCTCTAACAGTGTTTCATTGCACGTCACGAGCCAAGCTACAAGTTACACAACATACACTGAGAAATTATCTTTCACATTCCTCATGAACCACAGACATTGCCGAGGTGGGGTGGCTTGCGTGCCTCAACGATGCAGATAGCCGTACCGTAGGTGCAACCACAACGGAGGGGTATCTGTGGAGAGGCCAGACAAACGTGTGGTTCCTGAAGAGGGGCAGCAGCCTTTTCAGTAGTTACAGGGGCAACAGTCTGGATGATTGACTGAGCTGGCCTTGTAACATCAGCTAATGTGGCTTTGCCACACGGTTACTGCGAACGGCTGAAAGCAAGGGGAAACTACAGCTGTTACTTTTCCCGAGGACATGCAGCTCTACTGTATGAAAATATGACGATGGCATCCTCTCGGGTAAAATATTCCGGAGGTAAAATAGTCCCCCATTCGGATCTCCGGGCGGGGACTACTCAGGAGGATGTGATCATCAGGAAAGACAATTCTGGCATTCTACGGGTCGGAGTGTGGAATGTTAGATCCCTTAATCGAGTAGGAAAATTAGAAAATTTAAAAAGAGAAATGGATAGGTTGAAGTTGGATATAGTGGGGATTAGTGAAGTTCGGTGGCAGGATGAACAGGATTTCTGGTCAGGTGAGTACAGGATTATAAATACAAAATCAGTTGGGGGTATCACAGGAGTAGGACTGATAATGAATAAGAAAATAGGAATGCGGGTAAACTACTATGAGCAGCACAGTGATCGCATTATCATTGTCAAGATAGATACGAAGCCAACACCGACAACAGTAGTACAGGTTTATATGCCAACTAGCTCTGCCGATGATGAGGATATAGAAGAAATATATGAGGAGCTAAAGGAAATTATTCAGACCGTTAAGGGAGAGGAAAACTTAATTGTGATGGGAGACTGGAATTCGGTAGTAGGAAAAGGAAGAGAAGGAAAAATAGTAGGTGAATATGGACTGGGCAGAAGGAATGAAAGAGGAAGTCGCCTGGTAGAATTTTGCACGGAACATAATTTAATCATAACAAACACGTGGTTTAAGAATCACAAAAGAAGGTTGTATACTTGGAAGAGACCAGGAGACACTGGAAGGTATCAGATAGATTTTATAATGGTAAAATATAGATTCCGGAACCAGGTTATAAACTGCAAGACATACCCAGGGGCAGATATAGACTCTGACCATAACTTGTTAGTCATGAACTGTAGGCTGAAACTGAAAAAACTGCAGAAAGGTAGGAAAATAAGGAGATGGGACCTAGATAAATTGAAGGAACGTGAAGTTCTGGTGAATTTCAGAGGGAGATTTAGGCAACAATTGACAGAAACAGGGGGACATAAAACAGTAGAAGAGGAATGGGTAGCATTGAGAGATGAAATAGTGAAGGCAGCAGAGGACAAAATAGGTAGAAAGGCAAGACCTGCAAAAAATCCTTGGATAACACAGGAGATACTAAATTTAATTGACGAAAGGAGAAAATATAAAAATGCAGTAAATGAAACAGGCAAAATGGAGTACAGACGACTAAGAAATGAGATTGATAGGAAGTGCAAAATGGCTAAGCAGGAGTGGCTAGAAGCCAAATGCAAATCTGTAGAAGAATGTATAAGAAGGGGAAAAGTAGATACCGCCTACAGGAAAATCAAAGAGACATTTGGGGACAAGAAAAGCAATTCTACGAATATCAAGGACTCAGATGGGAAACCAGTTCTCAGCAAAGAAGGGAAAGCTGAAAGGTGGAAAGAGTACATAGAGCAGCTCTACAAAGGAAATGAACTTAGAGACGATGTTGTAGGAAGGGAAGAGGAAGTAGATCAAGATGAAATAGGAGATACTATACTCAGAGATGAATTTGACAGAGCCTTGAAAGACCTAGGCAGGAACAAGGCCCCAGGAGTAGATGATATACCCTCAGAGCTACTAAAGTCTCTGGGAGAGCCAGCCATGACAAGACTATTTGAACTGGTGTGTAGGATATATGAGACAGGCGAAATGCCCTCAGACTTTAAGAAAAATGTAATAATCCCCATTCCAAAGAAAACAGGTGCAGACAGGTGTGAAAATTACAGAACCATCAGTTTGATAAGTCATGGTTGCAAAATTTTAACACGAATTATCTACAGGAGAATGGAAAAGCTGGTAGAAGCTGACCTAGGGGAAGATCAGTTTGGATTCAGAAGGAACGTAGGAACCCGGGAGGCAATACTCACTTTACGTCTTATCTTAGAAGATAGATTAAGGAAAGGCAAACCTACATTTTTAGCCTTTGTAGATTTGGAGAAAGCGTTTGACAATGTTGACTGGACTACACTCTTTCAAATTCTGAAGTCAGCAGGGGTACAATACAGGGAAAGGAGAGTTATCTACAACCTCTACAAAAGCCAGACCGCAGTTATTAGACTCGAAGGGCATGAAAGGGAAGCATCAGTTGGGAAAGGAGTAAGACAGGGTTGTAGCCTTTCTCCGATGTTATTCAATTTGTACATTGAGCAGGCGATGAAGGAAAGCAAGGAAAATTTTGGAATAGGGATTAAAGTTCAGGGGGAAGAAATAAAAACATTGCGTTTTGCTGATGACATTGTAATTCTGTCAGAGACAGCAAAGGACCTGGAAGAGCAGTTGAATGGAATGGACAGTGTGTTGAAGAGAGCGTACAAAATGAACATTAACAAGAGCAAAACAAAAATAATGGAATGCGGTCTTAGAAAATCAGGCGATGCTGAAGGAATTAGATTAGGTAACGAAACAATGAAGGTGGTAGATGAGTTTTGTTACTTAGGTAGTAAAATAACATGCGATGGTCGCAGTACAGAGGATATAAAATGCAGAATGGCAATGGGAAGAAAAGCATTTTTGAAAAAGAGAAATTTGCTAACATCGAATATTAATTTAAGTGTAAGGAAGTCTTTTCTGAAGGCATTTGTGTGGAGTGTTGCCTTGTATGGGAGTGAGACATGGACGATAAACAGTGCGGACAGGAAGAGAATAGAGGCTTTTGAAATGTGGTGCTACAGAAGAATGCTGAAGATTAGGTGGGTAGATCGCATAACTAATGAAGAGGTACTGAACAGAATTGGTGAGAAAAGGAATTTTTTGCATACCCTAACTAAAAGAAGGGATCGCTTGGTAGGACACATTCTTAGACATCGAGGAATCGTAAATTTAGCATTGGAGGGAAGTGTGTGGGGTAAAAATCGCAGAGGGAGGCCAAGAGACGCGTATAGTAAGCAGATTCAAGTGGATATGGGTTGCCGTTCTTATGAGGAGATGAAAAGGTTTGCTCAGGATAGAGTAGGGTGGAGAGCTGCATCAAACCAGTCTCCGGACTGAAGACCATAACAACAACAACCATTATTCACCTCTGCCTTTTATTATCCATTACAAATAGTAAAATTTAAGAATAACAGCAACAGTAATAATATTTCAATTTGTAATTACCAGTATTGTTTAACATAGTTTTACATACATCTTTTCTTAAATACTGCATAAAAATAAGTACCAGTTGATAACCTTGTGTTTTATTTCTACATTTATAGAACGGATGCGCTGATTCAGCAAACAATTAGGAAAAAGTTCAAAAAATGCACAGTTCTAACAATTGCTCACCGTCTGAATACAATCATGGACTCAGACAAAGTGTTGGTTATGGATGCAGGCTCTATGGTGGTAAGATAAAAATGTACTTTAGTGAATAAATGTAATAGAAAATACAATTTTACAGCATTTGTATTGATAACGTTATAGTTCAAACTACTATTTAGCAAACAAGTTGACCTATGTGAAGACTAAGTCCTCTCTGAAGAAAACATATGAAACTTAATCATTCCCAAGGTGTATACACACTGAGACAACTGGAAGATCCAGTAAAAAATGGGAATATTTTCATCCACAAAAAATCTTGGAAAATACTCTTGCAATTCGCAGTAATAAAACACAAATGAGAGAATAACATGGAAATAAAACACGTTATTTACAACAATAAAACACTGTGGACATAATCTACAAGCATCTTCCATTAGAGAACTTATCAAAGGCATTCAAACAAACAGCACACCATACTTCAAAACGAACTGCTTTCAATGAGTGTGACATCTCATCTATTTATGTTTCCATCAGATTATGGGTAAAAATCATGAATATTGGTTAGAGAAACATTACTTCCAAAGTAAATGGCCAGTTAAAGTGTAATTTATGCATACACAACTGGCACTTGGCATGTAGACGTTGGCAATGGTGCGATGAATGACAGGAGGTTAATGCAGCCAATGAGGAATCTTGTACGGGCAACCAATAAGATAGTCTATTTGATGTCTAGTAAATTTGGTGTGATTGTCATTGAATGATATACCGAAAAACCAACCATTGACATATAGTATGAGGATAATTAATTTACTCACCGGACAATGATACATCAACCTGTCAACCATAGAGCAGAAACAGCATTAATTATCTATTTTGTGGTGAACAGAAAAGGTACATGCTCTTTCGAAATCCATTTTATCCAACGTGAAATAAATAATGCCGTTCCTGCTTTGTGGTTGCCAGGTTCTTGATGTACCCTTGTCCAGAGAGTATATTAATTATCCCTTTAAGTACTATATGTGTACAAACCAGAAAGACTAATGTTGTTTCTTTTTGACTGCTAGAACATGACTCCTGATTGGCTGCTCTTACCTCCTGTCATTCATAGCTCCGTTAAAGGTTAGGAAGTCCTTTCTGAAAGCTTTGTCTGGAGTGTAGCATTGTATGGGAGTGAAATGTGGATGATTAGGAGTTCAGACAAAAAAAATGAAAGCAGCTTCTGAAATGATGAAAATTAGATGAGTCGATCACGTAACTAATCAGGAGTTGCTCAACAGAATTGTAGAGCAAATGAGTTTATGGCACATCCTGAATAATAGAAGGAATAGGTTGGTGGGACACCTTCTGAAACATCAAGAAATTGTCAACTTAGCATTACAAGGAAATGTATGAAGTAAAAATTGAAGGGAGACTGAGGGACAAATACAGTTGGCAGATTCAAAAGGATGTAGGTTGCCATTATTATTCAGGATAGGATAGCATAGAGAGCTGCATCAAACCAGTCTGCAGACTGAAGACCACAACAACAACAACAACAACAGATAAATTTACTGCTCAGAAGATGCACCATTTATGCTGTTATTAAAAATTTTAACTGCATATTTATGTTTGATATAAAGGCTAACAAATGATAAAAAGGACCAAGCTTCTAGGTGGTTATTATTGTGGTCTTCAGTCCGGAGACTGGTTTGATGCAGCTCCACACCCTACTCTATCCTAAACTAGCATTTTCACCTCATAAGAATGGCAACCTACGTCTATTTCAATCTGCTACTGTGTTTGTATCTTGGTCTCCCTCTGTGATTTTTATCCAACAACTTCCCTACAATGCTAAATTCGCTATTCCTTGGTGTCTAAGAATGTGTGCTACCAATCGAGCCCTTCTTTTAGTCCTTTTCTGCCCATTTCTGTTCAGTACCTCCTTATTAGTTACATAATCTACCCACCTAATGTTCAGCATTCTTCTGTAGCACCACATTTCATAAGCTTCTATCCTCTCCTTTTCTGAACTATTTATCATCCATGTTGCACTACCACACAAAGCAACACTCCACCAAAACGCCTTCAAAAAGACTTCCTGACATTTACATTAATATTCAGTGTTAACAAATTTCTGTTTTTCTGTTTTCTTCCCATTGCCAGTCTGCATTGTATATCATCCATACTGTGACCATCGAATGTTATTTTACAGCTCAAGTACAAAACTTATTTACCACTTTTATTGGTTTGTTACCTCATCTAATTCCTTCAGCATTGCCTAATTTTTTAGACTATAGTCTATTACAATTGTTTTGCTCAAATTAATATCCATGGTATACCCTCCTTTCCAGATCCTGTCCATTCCGTTCAGTTGCTCTTCTATGTCCATTGATGTCTCTGACAGAATTACAATGTCTTCCCCTTGAACTTTAATGCCTTCCCCAAATTTCTCCTTGCATCCCTTCACAGCTTGCTCAATAACATTGTGAAAAGGCTAAAACCCTGTCTTACTCCCTTCCCATCCACTGTATCCTTCTCATGCCATTCGACTGTTACAGCTGCTGTCTGGTTTTGTACAAGTTGTATCTTCAGAATATTAAAGAGTGTATTCCAATCAGCATTGTCAAAAGCTTTCTCCAAATCTACAAAAGCTAGAAATGTAGGTTTGCCTTTCTTTGCCCTATCTTCTGAGATAAGTCGTAAGGTGAGTATGGCGTCATGTGTTCCTACATTTCTCCTAAATCCAAACTGATCTTCCCTGAGGTCCAGTTCTAGCAGCTTTCTCATTCTTCTATAAATAAGGTTCAAGGTTAGTTTATCATATTTATTTTAGTTCTTTAATAGATTACAAATTATGCAATAGCAATGGAAAAAAAGAAATTATCCTTAAAAATACTATGGGAAGTGAAGACAGTCAATCAGGAGTTTGTAAATAATTATTTGTTCTGGTCGTATGTTTTGTAGTTTTATAAGGGTTCACACATAACAATGTATTCCAAAATCAGGACACAATCAAAGAAAACAACAAAACATGTTTGACAAGCAGTTAAAGCTGTTCCATTGGGTCCCAACCAAACAACATACATGAAGAACAAAACTGTGAGTTATTTTACAAAATTAAATGGTAAATGACATCATAAATTAGATTATCTGTGTGATCATGAAAAAACAAATATACGTGAGCTTCATTTATGAAACAGAAGTAGTAAAACACTGGCTTTTTGAACCTGATGCATGATTGGACATTCTTCCTTCCCATCAATTGTCACACAGCTACCTCATGTGCACATCATATAAAATAAGTTGATATCATAACTGCATTACAACTCTGAAAGTTCTACAACATTGTATAAAAAATTAACCTTATAAAGAATTGATAGATTTTACTGTTCCAGGCTGAGAATATTGTCACTTTTAACAGAAAAAGCATAATTCATTCAGGAAAAAGTTTATTTTCAACAAAAAAATATTGCCTTGGAAATCATGGATTGTTTTTGGTCTGTATATACACTCCACATTCCCCTACTTTACATCGATATTTTTTTTTCTTTTACTACACAGTGTTGTAGTAATCACATTTACAAATGGAGTATATGCAACTGTAACAATGATGCTAAGTTGTGTTCTAACTTCCATCACTTTAGTTCAATGACTTTCAAACAGTGGTCCATGAGCCACATGTGGCCTATAAAGTATTCATGTGGCCTACAGGTCTCAGTTGAATTTTATAACAACTTGATTGTAGTAAGTAAGAGCCAAATCCAAAAACATCAGCTTACGTTAGGCACTTCTTGAGTTTAGTTTTCCTGCTCAGAACCAAAACAAAATGTAAGAGGCAGCTCTTTTCTTTCTTCAGCGCTCCTGAATTTTAGACTGTCTCTCAATTTCCATGGAAGAGAGATGAAGTTTAACACAACACTGATGATATCATGGTCATTAAAAAGTAAAACACAAGCTAAACTTGGTCATGGTTGTAACAAAGGATAATTGTATTGAAATGCAGGAGGATTTGTATCGAATTGACGCTTGGTGCAGGGAATGGCAATTGAATCTCAATGTAGACAAGTGTAATGTGCTGCGAATATATAGAAAGAAAGATCCTCTATCATTTAGCTACACTATAGTGGGTCAGCAACTGGAAGCAGTTAATTCCATAAATTATCTGGAAGTAGGCATTAGGAGTAATTTAAACTGGAACGACTATATAAAATCAATCATCAGTAAAGCAGATGCCAGACTTAGATTCATTGGGAAAATCCTAAGGAAATGCAGTCTGAAAACAAAGGAAGTCGATTACAGTACACTTGTTCACCCACAGCTTGAATACTGCTCACCAGTGTGGGATCTGTACCAGGTGGGGTTGATAGAGGACGGAGAGCAGCATGCTTCGTTACAGGATCACTTGGTAATTGCAAAAGCGTTACGGAGATGATCGATAAACTCCAGTGGAAGACTCTGCTCTGCTGTCACTCGGTACGGGCTTTTGTCGAAGTTTCGAGAATATACATTTACCGAGGAGTCTAGCAGTATATTGCTCCCTCCTACGTATATCTCGTGAAGAGATCATGAGGATAAAATCAGAGAGATTAGGGCCCACACAGAGGCATACCGACAATCTTTCTTTCTGCGAACAATACGTGGCTGGAATAGGAGCGAGAACCGACAGTGGTACTCAAGGTACCCTCCACCAAACACCATCGGGTGGCTTGCGGAGTATGCATGTAGATGTAGATAGTCTGCGTACAATTTTAGCATTTGACTGAAGAAATTTAGAAAAACAAAGGAAACTCTAATCACTACTGTGAGATAGAGCTTTGAACTCTGTACCATATTCAATCTTAGTATCTTAATTACTTACCCAATCTGAAGATTCTATCTCTCCGGTGCCTTAATGATGAGACAATTTCTTGTATTTTTCCTATTCATAAATTCTACATTACACACACACAGACAGACAGACATGAGACCCACATGCTATGACCAGTGTGCGGGGCTCAGCATGTCCAAGGAGAAATCAACCAGTGGTAGGCATAATGATGTCAGTGTAGAGACAGGCATTAGTGATTGTGATATCATAATAGCATCAATGGTGACCAAAGTTCATAAACCAATCAAGAAGGCTAGGTGCATGTTTTTGTTAGGCAGAGCCAATAAGCAATTGTTAGATAGCACTTAGGAAATTATGGACATCGTTTAGTTCTGGTACAGTGGATGTATAGGAATTGTAGACTAAATTTAAATGCCTGTAAAGTTGATTAAGGCTGGAAAAGATCCACCATGGTACAATAATAATGTTAGAAAGCTACTGAGAATGCAAAGACTGTTGCACTCTCAGTTAAAAAAAGAACACGCAAGAGTTTGTAGAAATTTGTGCGTCTATAAAAAGATCAATGCGCGAAGCATACAATAATTACCACAGCCATACCTTAGCAAAAGATCTTTCTGAGCACCCAAAAAAATTCTGGTCCTATGTAGAATCGATAAGCAGATCAGAGACCACTATGCAGTCACTCACTGGATAGGACAGGTTTTGCATTTGACTCTATTGCAGGGGTATAAGCCATGGGACAAGGGGTTGGGAGCAGGGATGGAGTAGGAATGGACAAGGATATTACCCACATTTGGTGGATGGCAGAATACCACTGTAGGGGGTTGGGAAGGGTATTGGGTACAGTATTTGTCATTTCAGGGCAGGATGAAAGGTAATCAAAACGCTGATGGAGAACATGGTTTAATCGCTCCAGTCCTTGGTGGTACTGGGTCACAAGTGCGGTGCTCCTTTGTGACCGGATGGTGGGTGTGGGGGAGGTGGTGAGTGACTGGATATACAGGTTCCATAAGATCTGTTTCTGGACAAGGTTTGGAGGGTAAGTGCGGTCAGTGAAGGCCTCAGTGAGATGTTTGGCATATTTGGAGAGGGGTTGCTCAGCACTGCAGATACGACAACTGTGGGTGGGTATGCAGTGTGGAAAGCACTTTTTGGCGTGGAATGGATGGCAGTTGTTGATATGAAGGTATTTTAATGGTTGGTAGGTTTGATGTGGATGGAGGATAAGGCCATCTTTGAGGTGGAGGTCAATGTCGAGGAAGGTGGTTTGTTGGGTTGAGTAGGACCAGTTGAAGTGAATGAAGGAGAAGGTGTTGAGGTTTTGAAGGAATGTGGATAGTGTGTCCTCATTTTCAGCTCAGATTATGAAGATTTCATCAATCCCCCCAGGCCTGAACCTCCACTAGTTAGTGCACCCACCACCCTCCCCTCCCTTTGCCTTCTCGGACATCTTCCATCCCGTCACACTCTCCAGTGCTTTTCCTTTTCTCTGTCTTGTCTGTCAGATAGAAGTGGCATATTCCCCCACCCCCACCATGCATTTCTCCCCTCTCTTCTTGCTTCCATCTCCTTACTGGTCCTTACCCCTACCACTGGTTGCTGTCGCCTCAGCCATGCTAAGTCCCACAGACTGGTCACAGCAGCCAGAGATGCCAATTTGTGCGATTTGTGTGTGCGTGTGGTCCCCCCCCCCCCTCTCCCCTCCCTCTAACTGACACAGGCCATAATGGCCAAAAGCTTTTAAGTTGTATTCTGTTATTTGTGCCTTTCTGCAGTTCATCGGACATCTCTGTGGTGAGTAGCAACCTACCCTTCTCAAAAATATTTTTAAATCTTTTCTGGAATTTCCATTGTTCCACATATGCATTTGAAAATAGATGATGTATTACATTAAAAAAAATTATGATACATCGGGTTCTATTTGAGCTACACCTATACTTCCAATAATGTAGGTCAATGCACTTTCCTATTTTATTTATTCAATTGTCTTTTTGAATAAATTATAATGACACTGTAGCACTTACACAATCAATGAAGGTACATCTTGAACTAAGCATAAAGAAAAAGTTACTCCAATACCCAGGCCAATTTTGAATAACAAACAAGATATCTCAAAACCCATGGATCACAACTCCCACATAGAGACAGTATTTGTTGACTTCTAAAATTTATTTTACTCGGTACAAAACCTCCGTTCAATGTTGAAAGTATGTCCAAATAATGTAGCAAATTAAATTTATGTATGTTCAAAAAACATACTTTATATGTTCGATTAATGATGAAAATTCTCCTCAGAGATAATAAATATTGTTGAAATGAGATAGAATGGCTGGCCAGTACTTACCATTGTGCTGTACTGCCGATAGTAACACAAAATGAAAAAACAGAAAAAAAGGGACAAAGGGACAAGCTTTCGGAACAGAGTTCCTTCGTCAGGTGGGAGAGAAGGGAAGAATAAAGGATGGGAATAGAAGGGAAAGGTGGTTCACGACCTAGGTCATGAAGGTGGTGTTTCGGAAGTGTGGGCGTCAGAGATACTGCATGTATGTACTGAGCCAAGCCAGAGAGGATAAATATAACTAAAAAGGAAAGATCAAGTAGTAAAGAGAAGAGAAGAGAGTGAAATTAATGATGCTGAGGGGTGTAGGAGGGGCGGGGGGGGGGTGTCTAAAACGTTTTTCATAAACAGGGAAATATGGATGGATACACACACACACACACACACACACACGGAGAGAGATAGAGAGAATGACAGAGAGAGCGAGAGGGCGGTAGAGAGAGAGGGGGGGGGGGGGTAAGGAACGGATAATGAATAGGTGAGCTGACGCCCACACTTCCGAAACACCACCTTCATGACCTAGGTCGTGAACCACCTTTCCCTTCTATTCCCATCCTTTATTCTTCCCTTCTCTCCCACCTGACGAAGGAACTCTGTTCCGAAAGCTTGTCCCTTTGTCCCTTTTTTTCTGTTTTTTCATTTTGTGTTACTATCGGCAGTACAGCACAATGGTAAGTACTGGCCAGCCATTCTATCTCATTTCAACAATATTTATACTTTATATGTTCTAACATGTAAAAAAAGGAACCTATAATTATAACGGAAATACCATACTACAGGATTTGGTCAACTCAAGAAATACCTAGATGCAACAGTGTCTTGGTAAATTAAATGGAATGAACACTCAGGCTTGTTCTCAAGTGCAACAGGTGATAGATGAATTACATTGTGTGCAGAAAGACTTAAGAAATCTTTCATCAGGACTTCATATGTGAATGAAATGAGAATAAGCCCTAACAATTGATACTGCAGGGCCTACCTTTCGCCATCTGTTGCACAATGGTTGACTGAGTATGGATGATGATTTAACTATTTTGTTATGAACATAAATAATTTCCTATGATAATATGTAACTATTTATCTCACTAACTGCAACATAATCAAGAAGAAGAAGATTAGGGTTTCATGTCCTGTTAACCATATGGTCATTAGACATGGAGCCCAAGGTTGGATCGTTTTTGGTTAAGGTTAGGGAGGGAAGCCAGTCAGCGTTTTGAAAGGTACCATCCCGGCATTTGCCTGGACCGATTTAAGAAAATCACAAAAAATGTAAATCTGGGTGACTGAAGGCGGGTTAGAACTATCATTTCGAATGCTTAGCACTGCACCACCTCGCTTGGTGCAACATCACATGTAGTACTGGATGAGATTGTTAGTGATTTACAAGTACAGTGACCCTTTAGATCCTCTGGTATAATACAATATTCGTGATTTGATTATTTACAAAATTACAAAACATTTTCCTTTTTGCATTTAGCTGTACTGTAATTAAAAATTTGAAGACATGGTGCGTAAAATAAAAACTTGTGTAAATAATAAAATCACATATATTCTATTACAGTGTCAGTACAATATGGCATCTGTATAAGTAATTCCTGATGCCAGGCCAATGAAATGAAGTACTCATCAACAAATGTGGCACATCATCTCTTTTTTTTTTTCAGTTATATAGTGCAAGTTATTCAACTCTTCTGAAATAAGGTTTTCCCCATTTTTATCATCCATTGCCATTTCACACCTTATCTTTCTATTGCAACTAGTAGCTCCTGTCCACCAGACATTTCATTCACATGTGTGATTTTCCTCTCCACAGTTGTAATTATCAAACAGTAATGCATTACAGGTGCTTCAAATAGTGTTAATACACTCATTTGTAACAAAAAGTTTAATCAAATAACTTTCAATACTCACAGCTCAACTCTGTAACATTTTTTGTGTGCCACAAATTATTCTGCTAAAATTGTAAGTGGCCATGATTAATATTTCTTGTTTCAATAATTACCTGCTAAAAGAGGTTCACAAAATTGTTCATGTTTTCAGGAATTTGCTCACCCCTATGAGCTGCTGCAAAATTCTGATGGGCACTTTTACAAGATGGTTCAGCAGACAGGAAAAGCAATGGCACTGCAGCTGACACAAATTGCAGAAGAGGTAAGTAGAATATGCCTGATGCATTATTAGTAGCATATTAGTACCTTCTTTATGAGAACAAGGAATACTTTCAACAGGATTGGGATCATTATCGATAGCAACAATAAAGGAGATTATTCCATTATTATTCTCATGGACTTCAATAGAAACCTGTATTGTTCACTTAAAACAAAGCAATTATAATGCAATTTTGTTACTTTTTCATTGAATGTAGAGAGAAAAGCTTCAGAGTAGTCTGTGAATAAAATATTGTTAAGTGAAGATACACTACAACACGTCTTTTTATATACACCCACAGTGATACTGTTTCGGTGGCACAATTATTACTTTTAATAAAAGTAACCTTTCTGATTGCTATTGCTGTGTGTCAAAACTCTGGTTAGTAGTTTCTAAAATAGCCTCAAGAACCAAATTAAAATTATCACACAAGATCTCATTTGCTTACTCAAGAACAAGAAAATATAATTCAAAGAGAGCACAAGTGTATTCACTAGAAAAATAGCATATGTGCTCTTTCAAATTTAAAGCTATGAGTGGTTATCAAAAATATTCCACTTTAATATATTGCTGCAATGTAGCAGGCCTTCAATGTGAGCACCGACATGTAGGCAATGATTTAGTTTGGTATTTGCATCTGCCTGATTGGTGTGTGTGGAAACACAAAGTAGAGGGAAATGCTCCAAATAAGAACAATGGGTTGTTATTCTTTTCTTGTCTGTGGAGGACAAATACAAGTGGACATACATCTAGTCAATGTATCTGTTAAAAATCATTGTTGTAAACTGGTTGTTTGTTGTCAATATATAATGTTGATTGTTGCAATTGTTGCAACTGTGAACACAATTCAAAACACTTGTCTTTGTTGTCATCATTGTGATTCTGCACTAGCTTCAATTTGAATAGTTTTGTAGACAGCCCCTGTCATAGGACTTTCCGTCACAGAGAGCTTTCTGTGTGTTGGAGTTGACAAAAACAAGTGTACTACAGCTGTTCAATGGATGTTTAGAACCAAGTACAGTAAAAAGCCACCAACAAGGAAGGCCATTTAACAGTGGTACAACAAATTCGTTACAACAGGTCTCTTGTGGGCAACAAAGAGAAGTGGACATTCCAGTGTGAGTGAAGTAAATGTGGAGTGTGTACTAAAGACATTCATAAGTGGTCCAAAGAAATAGGTGCGCCATGCATCCTGTGAATTCAAAATGGCTCCAATGACAGTGTGGAAGTACCTACAAAAGGAGCTGTCTATGAAACCATTCAAACTGGAGTCGTGTAGAACAAGTAAATGAGGATGGGGATGGCATTGTTGATCACTTAACTATTACCAACGATGCCACTTTTCACAATAATGGGAAACTGAATAGGCATAATTGTTGAATGTGGAGTAAAAAGCATCCACACAAATGCATTCAATTTTAGTGTGATTCCCCAAAGGTAAATGTTTTTTGTGCCTTGTCATGTCAAAAACTGTAAGGGCCATTCATCTTTGCCGAGAGCACTGTCACTGGATATTCCTACTTGGACATGTAGCAGCCGCTTGAGTGTTTTTCCCAGTGCATCACTGTGCCATGAGTATTGCCTGTTGACAGGGGCCACTTCATGGCCTTTGTAGCACCTCAACTCTCCATGTTTGCAACTACCACTGACTAGCAGCAAATTACCAAACTAGGCTGTGGCGGTATACATGAAAAAAAGTTTCAGGATTTCTTTTCAAAATGACATATATGATATCTGTACAATGTTTGGTTCTTGATAATTGAAAGTGTTCCTGGACTATGTGTACACCCTGTATATACGTATATCCTATACATATTATAAATGCGAAAGTGTGTATGTTTGTTACCGCATCACGCTAAAACTACAGCACTAATTTAGATGAAATTGCATATAGAGATTTCTTATGTCTTGGATTAGGACATAGGCTACTTTTAGAAATGTTTATTACAAGTTATTTATTTGAAATATATCCATAGAAATACGTAACGGTTGTAAGAAGCTTCTAATACAACAGCAGAAGAGCATTGCAGGGTATGTCATGTTTAGCCGCGAGGGTTAACGCTTCATGTAATAGACTTCCGTTATTTTGGGCAATGGTTCGGATCCTGCTATAGTGAAATTTTTTTTCTTTGTTATTGTTATCTTTCTTACTTTCGAATATACAAAAAGATTCTTGGATACTGCCAAAACGGCTTAACTGATATATAATTACATACACAAGAAATCTGAATGTTGGCATTTATGCCGCATTCATTTCCATTTATTGTAACAAATGAAAGGAAGTATGTATATAAATTGAAGACTTTAAATAAAATATGCTCTAAGTACCATGGCAAGGAAAAAACATTGACGTTTTATGTAGAATGGGATCTAGATACCAAGCCCTATTTTGTGTACAAAGCGCCAACTGCTACGTATAAATAGCGTACGTAAACTGCAACGAAAGTAGTAGCAAATGCACTCAACAGATGGCAGGCGGTACGCTGCAGTTAACATATGAAACGTTATAGATGTTCGAACATTGTGATGTTATCGTAATTCTTTAAAATTGTATTCTCTTTGGATTTCAACGAATAATAGTTTCTTTGGTGATTTCGATTATTTATAGCATTCGAACGTTTGCATTTAGTTCTTTTGTTGGTTCGCTTTGCATTTGTAGGATCTCAACAGTTCGTTTCTCCGTTAGATGTCTTTTTTATCTCTTTACTTTTCTCCGTTACGTTTATTGTTTATTTTGTTACTTTCCTCCGTTAGGTTTGCTGTTTATTTTGTTACTTTACTTGGCATTTGTTTTCGATTACTGTACTGTTGTTATTGTAGTTACTTACTGTCAGGGGTGCCATACCACAAGTTGGAGCTGAAGGTGTTTTATTGATGTGTAACTTGGATGCATCACGATTATGTAATGGCACCAGGTTACGCATCACGGACCTGAGAAGGCATATCGTGCAGGCCACCATCATCACCGGTGGAGCCAAGGGAGAGACTGTATTAATACCACGAATTCCCATCATCCCAACAAACTTGCCATTCCAGTTTAACCGGTTGCAGTTCCCATTGAAAGTGGTCTTCTCGGTTACTATAAACAAGAGTCAAGGTATTCATGTGGCCACCCCATGTTTCTCGCATGGACAGTTCTATGTAGGCTGCTCCCGTGTATCGAGAGCTAGAAATCTCTATGTATACTCGGAGAACAAGAAGTCTCGAAACGTCGTTTACAGGGACGTATTGCAATCCGTTCCAAGACATATATTCCGTGCTAACAATGTCGCAAACTGTCATGTAGTTATTTATGCCATTTCTTGGCACTTTAATGTCTGACTATTGAACCGCGGGTAACACCGCGGGGAGCAGCTAGTATTTATAATATGTTATTCAATGTGTCACCATGTCCATCGCAAAAGTCCAAACTGTTGCATGGACACCATTAATCATTGGAGACTAGACAGCTCTTAATTTGCCGTAAAGCTAAGGTGTAATTTAGTGCTTCCAAATTTCACGTAACTAACAAATTCACGAATTTTCAAGATTTTTAGTATTCCTTTCTCTCTCTCTCTCTCTCTCTCTCTCTCTCTCTCTCTCTTTTTTACCTCAACAATTAAGGTGGGTGGGGGTACTATAGGCAGTGGGCTACTATAGCCGAATAAATATGTTATGGATGGGTGGATATGGGGGGTTTTGGGCACACGACAACAAGATCTTTAGGGCCCAAAAGAAAACACTGTATGTGTTATACACTATCATACCAGTATGTAAATATGGATTAAACATGCTGAGGTTTGTATAGGCATGGTATAACCACGTTATGTAGAAAATAGTAATGAATAAAATATATATATACACATTGATTCTTATAGATATAGAATATAAATTCCATCCATACAAAGCTGGGCAAGTTGCTGGTCCTTTTATAAAATTAATTCAATTTTCAGTTGGTGCTTGAAAGAACTTGATGGAAATATGAAAAAATGAAACATTCATGATGTTTTCAAAATTATTTATTGAGTTACAAACTGGCTTTCAGCTTCTTAGGCCATCATCAGGTAATGACTGACTGTCGCTAACATATGTTCACAGAAGGAGGTTAGTATACAGGGAGATGCCCTTTCGCTAAAATGGAAGCCGGCCTCTCCATATTGTTAAGTCTTGGAGAAGTGTTAGTATTGTAGAGCTGATGTTTGATGTCAGTTAAAACAGTAATTGAATGTCTGGTGGGTTTGTCATGGTATACATGTTAAAAGACAAAATTAGCGGTAAATATTCATCTTATGATGAGTATTTATTCTAGATAGTGTATTGTTTGAGAGTACATACTTCAGACTGACTGTCAATCCAATGCATTAACAGTAAGAGGGTCAACTTAATAATAGCTTTAATGAAGAAATGGCATTCCACGACTCACCAAGATGGCGGACAGGCTTCCACAGACATGTGTGCGTGGCATAGACAACACCATCTTCCTTTATTTTAACCTGCTTTTGTTTACAGATGTGAGACTTACAAAGATGTTATTACCATATAAGATGTAAACTGGCATGTTCACAGAAAGGTGTTACATTTTTATGGCACTGATTATATTTACTAAAATATGAAAAGTTAATGTTTATATGTAGAGATTCAAAGCTGACATGTTGAACATATTTGTTAAAAAGAGAGGGGAGGGGCAAAGGTAGAGGGGGAGTTGTTACTTTGTGAGATAGTACTAAAATGGTAACACTGGATACATTTAAAAACTGATAAATCATTCACAGTGCAGCGGCCAGAGATGATAGTTTGTGTCTGAAGTGTGGCTAAATGATTGATTTGCTCTCTATTCTGATGAAGACTAGCTGTAACAGCTTGTTATATGTCTTTGTGGTTAAGTTGAAAACTATCATCGTTATATTGTTGAATTCCAACCTGGACTTTTCATTATTTGATAAATGCTAAAGTTCATAACTGAAGTATATTTTAGTAGAGGATTAAAAGGAAAGTAGATTTGATCATTTAATACTAAACTGGCATCATGTGCCATATGTTTATTGATTTCCAGTATTTTAAATAGTGTCACTTTCAGATATTTTGGAGAGAATGTAAGAGTTTACAGTCTACATCATAAGTATGGTTTTATCCTCCAGCTTCTCCATTGTTCTGATTATTTAATAGCTATAAGCCCTGTCAGACTGACCAACATACATTTTCATGAAGGGTAGGTCGCTACTCACCACAGAGATGTCTGATGAATCGCGGAAAGGCACAAATAATAGACAACAACTGCAAAGCTTTCAGCTGATATGGCACACTGTGGCCAGAGTCAGCGGTCATGTCTGTAGTGTCTGTGTGAGTGTGTGCTTATGTGTTTCTCCAACCGACGAAGGCCGTATCAGCCGAAAGCTTTGCAGTTGTTGTCTATTATTTGTATCTTTCCATAGCTCATCAGGCATCTCTGTGGTGAGTAGCGACCTATCCTTCACAAAATACATGCCACTCTGTGCTAGGGGTTAAATTTTTTGTCTTTACTAATGAACAAATATTTTAATAAATTGTTTGTGCTATAAAATGCAGGTGTGTAATTATGAGATTTTAACATTTTAGCAAGATGATCTGAAATTATGTGTAAATATAGGATGACACACCAGTTTTTCAGACTACAGACTTGTTCTTGTTGGCCAGAATACAAAAGTGGTGTAATTTTTCTCATTTTCTTGTTATGTAGTATACTGTCAATAAGGACAATTATTTGATTCTATATATATTTGATGATATGTAGTTCTCTTT
Organism: Locusta migratoria; assembly: GCA_026315105.1. Taxonomy (NCBI): domain Eukaryota; kingdom Metazoa; phylum Arthropoda; class Insecta; order Orthoptera; family Acrididae; genus Locusta; species Locusta migratoria. The sequence goes on from CM048745.1 coordinate 346,792,509, forward strand.
TAAATACAAAATCAGATAATGGAACTGATATGAGGTGAGGCATTTTTCAATGGAAAGCTGCATGTTTATGGCTGTATGGATGCTGTGAGCTAGCAGAGATAACTGTAAATAAGTATTTTATTGTGCTGATGTTAATAGTAAGGTCAAAGAAATTTATAGAGACCCTCGTAGTTTCCTTCTTCTTCTTCTTCTTCCCCCATTTCCAGCTTCCTGGGTCAGGTTGAAAATCAAGGATCAACGATGCCTATCCTTCCACTACTCCTCTCCTTCTTTAAGTACATCTTCAGGTTTTCCTCCATTCTTTTCTTTACACTCCCACACTGTATCTGACCATCTCTTTCAGGGTCTTCTTCGTAGTCTCTTTACACTCACCGTTTCCAGAAAAGCTTTATTTAGTACTCTCTCTTCTCACATTGTCATCATATGTCCATACTACTTTAATTTAGTTGTTTCTATCCTGTCCAGCAGCTTCAAGATTCCTGTCCTTCTTATCTCTTCCTTTCTAATTCTATCTCTTCTGCTCTTGCCTTCTATACTTAGGAATTTCATCTCTGCTGCTTGTACTCTAATATGTTGAATGTAATAACTGCTTACATTTCTTTGGAACATCTCAGTTCCACAGAATACCCCTTACACTCTGGTATTAGTAGTTCAATTGTTGTATTTTCTGTCCAGTTTCCTCCATAATTTTCAATCTTCTGTGATCACACTTCCCAAGTACTTTGAACTTTTCACCACTTCTACATTTTCTCCATTTCCATGTTTCCTCTTCCCTCCTTACTTCCTATTAACATTGCCATTGTCTTGCTCTTCTCTGAGCTCACTTTCATCTCAAGTTTCTTGGTCTCTTGGTTCCACAAATCTACTTGTTTTTGTACTTCCTTTTCATCCTCACCTCGTATCACTATATCATCTGCAAACAACATGGCTTTTTTTGCCTCTTGTCCCAATCTCTGTTTAACATTCTTGTACATTTCATCCATAAATATGAAGAATAATATGGGGGACAATGCACTTCTGTAGTGGAGACCCGTTTCCACCTTAAACCATTCTGTATTCTGGTCTTTACACTACTGATACAATATTTGCACACAGCTTATACTGTTCACTTTTCTGCTCTGTTTACTTGCATTTTCCTTAACAGCTAACGGCCACCACCACCGCATCCGCTGACCATGGCAGTGCCAGATTCTCAGACTCTATTGTGCCGCGGGCGCATACACTGAGTTAAAGTCTATAAAAAATTGCCATCTGAGTAACCTAAGCTTACCTTTATTTACAATAGATGTTCATAATGATGTCGCTCTATGGAAAGAGCGGCCTTACATTTCTTGAACACATTTGCAAATACTCAACGAATTTCGGCAGCTGAAATCTGGGAAATGACTAGTTGAATCCTGTCTTCCAGCTCTTCGAGTGTATGGGGATTGCTTGCACACACCTTGCCTTTTAACATTCCCCCAAAAAAAGTCAAAGGGATTTAGATCTGGAGAATGAGAAGGCCAGTCAACTATCCTATCATCAAAAACACTTTGTATTGCTGCCATAGAAGCCTTGGCAATGTGTGGTTTTGCATTGTCCTGCATGAAATAACCATATAGCTTTCTGTTGGTGAAAGTCCTTGAAAAAATAGATGCAGAATATTGTTCACATACCTGTCAGAATTTATTGTTTCGTGAAAAAAGAAAAAGATTGGCCCAATTATACGCCCCACACTAATTGCACACCACACTCCAGTTTTCATGTCATGAAGAGGTTATTGATGTAACTCGTGTGGTTTTTCTGAGCTCCAACGTCGATCGTTCTGTGAACTTACGTAGCCTGACAAATGCAATCATGCTTCATCAGAAAAATAAAGCAATCCCCATACACTCAAAGAGTTGGAAGACAGGATTCAACTAGTCGTTTCCCAGTTTTCGGCAGCCGAATTTTGTAGAGTGTTCGCAAATGTGTTTAATAGATGTCAGGCCGCTCTTTCCATAGAGAGACGTAATTTTGAACATCTACTGTAAATAAAGGTAAGCTTAGGTTACTCAGATGGCAACGTTTTTTAGACTTTAACTCAGTGTATGCACCTGTGGCACAATAGAGTCCGAGAATCGGGCACTGCCATGACCGGCGGATCCGGTGGCGTCGGCTGGGAGCCATACTGTGCGATCCGTGGATGCCTGGCAGATGTCTGTCTTGAGACACCCTGTACATCCAAACCACCCATCTATGCAGATATCAATAAAAGACATCACCAGTCTTTACCAAACTCCCAAGTTTTCTCCATCTAAGCCTTAGCATAATCATTAGGTCAAAAGTTGATTTAGCTGTCCTAAAACCATACTGTTCATTTCCCATCTATCTGCCTGTCTTCCAATACTCTCTCAAAGTTCTTAGTTACCTGGGCAATAAGAGTGACCCCCTGTAGTTGTTAAATCCCTTTTTGTTGCCTTTCTTAAAAATTGGGAAATTAAACCCTATCCTCATTCTTCTGGGATTCTAAACAATCTAAATGTTGTAATAATGTATCCAATTGCCTTTTGGTAAAAGTCCATAAACACAGCACAACATCCACATACTTGAACCAGTATCTAATTTTACAACTTAGTGGTTCTTTCTGTAACAAAACCAGCTCAAAATTATCCATAAAGATCTCAGATAATATGGAACTAAATGTAGAATCCATAATTAGTCCATCAGATTGTGATACTTGTTTTTAAACTGGAAGTAATTTTGTTTTACACATATTTCACGAAAGTGTACTGGGTTTACTTTAGTTATCAACTTTAGCAATGATCAGTTTGTTAAATGTATCCAATGTTACCATTTTAGTACTGTTTCACGATAAACAACACTACCACCTCTTCCCTCTCTCTCTCTCCTTTTTTTTTTTTTTTAACAAAATTATTCAACATCTTAGCTTTGAACCTCTACATACAAACAAGACCTTTTTATATTTTAGTAAATGTAATTCAGTGCCATAAAATGTGAATTGATAACTTCTGTGATAATAACATCTTTGTAAGTCACACATCTGTTAGCAACACTCAGTTGTTACTCAGTGTATTTAGCAGAGGTCCCTAAAGTCCCTTTTTTTCTAAAAGTACCTAAAAGGTACCTATTTTTTCAATTTGGTCCCTAAAATACCTTTTTTTCCAAATTGGAACATACATTTTGTCATATTTTAATAACTCTAATAAAGTTTAACTGAGGCACGTTTCATGTTACAGCTGACTTTAACCTTTGTCTTGGCATTTTAGTCACTTCTCAGCTCCTACACGTACAAAAGTGTTCGGTCAAGGGGAGTGCAGAGAGTGATAGGATACCACCGACCGCGGGCCGAGGAAACGTACGCGGAGACAGTGCTACACAGTGCCAGAAAAAATGCATTGTTCACTTATTTGCTGTGATAACGATTTGTAAATTAAAAACATCCTTGCTTGCACTTTACATACTGCTAAATCGTTTCATCCTTTTTGGTTATCTTCAGAACAATACGTCAGTGTCTGCTTGTGTTTTTGTATGATGTCCAGGGTGTAAAATGCCTACTGGTGTATGCAACTGCACCTCATTTCCCTTGGATATCAATTTGCTCAGTATTAAACAGGGAAAATGCATCTGAGGTCTGTGCATGCATCTAGTAAAATATTGTTCTAGGTGCTCATTTATCTCTTGAGTAAAAATTAATAATAAAATGAGGTTCAGTTATGCTGTGCCTCCAAACTTTTTCGAACTCTTACGCCACCAAGGCAAGCAGACATCTTCTCCATTTACATTTTCAATATGAGAGTGAAAACAGTAATTAAATAATTTCTCACAAAACATAGGCCTTGTAAATTCTTCACTTTGCTTTTTATTGGCCGTTATTATAAAGCCAAGTTGAAATCATGCATCTGCTTCTATAGAACTTTCAGCATTAACAGATCAACAGCAATAATTGAAACAAAATATAATACACATGAAGTTTATACACAAAAGCAGAGTTTATACAAGGGTTGTACCAAAAGTAAGGTTCCCAATGAGCTAGAGCCTCAAGAAAAGGTGCTAAGCTACATCCGACAACAGTGCCGTGCACAGCGTTTCCTCAACTCTCGAGCCCATCGCTCGGTGTTGGCTTGGCAGCCATCAGAGATGGAGGTGTTGATCGCTGCTCCCGCCAAGTGTGAGGTACGAGCAGTAATCTGGTTTCTCCGCCTGTGGAGATTCATTGGCAACTGACTGAGGTTAATGGTGAAGAGTGCATGTCCGTTCAGCATGTCCACAAATGGTGTTGGGTTTTGCTGAGGGTTGCGCGGAAGTTCATGATGAATAACAGAGTGGAAGACTGCTGGTTTCGGTTGCGATTGTCCAGAAGATCATCAGTGAGCTGCTCAAAGATCGCAGGGTCATTGTCCGTGAACTTCTTGAATGCATTCCTGGAGCTTCAAGAGCGATGATGAAGTCCGAGCAGAGGTCACACACTTCCTCAATGGGTTGGCGGGAGAGTTCTTCAACTTAGGAATACAAAAGCTGGAGCACCGTCTGCAAAAGTGTGCTGAAAAATTGGAGACTATGTTGAAAAATAGACAAACATGTGATCTTTTCAATGATGTATAAATTAATAACAATAAAAATGTTTTCTATTTGTAAAAAATATGGGAACCTTATTGTGGTACAACCCTGGTATATTGTCTATTCTGTGAACACGCTCCACTTTCTCCTAGCATCCACTGTGCAGTGACCAACTGCTTGTCATATCTGCAACAAATACAGATCCTCGCAGTAGCTACTGTATTACCTAGGCTACTCGTATGCAAATGTCTTGATAAACTCAAGTCAATCCAGAAGGAAAATGTAGTTTGGTTTTTTAACACTACATGCTGCTGTGCATAAATGAAACTATGAAGTCAAAATATTCAAGCCCTAAGACTAAGCTTTGTGTATATATCATTCTGAAGAGCCCTCAAAAGGGCAAAACACATTACCAGTATAGATATAAAGAAAAATCAAGGCTTCTTTATTAAATAAATAAAGAAAAATGGGTCCCTTAAGTCCCTTTTTATTTTTTGATTTCTGTTAAAAACACTGGTTATTTGATGATGACCTAAGAAGGTGAAAATGGCTAGTAACTCAATAAATAATTTTGCAGAACCTCAGGAATTTTTCTTTTCAATAGCATATCCTATTTTTCCTTTTACTTGCAACTGCTTTCATAATTTATCTAACATTAATATTTATGCATTACATGATAAATAACTTTCTGCTGACTTTGGAAAATAATTTATTTCAGAATTACAAGAATAAACATTTCCAAAAAGAAGCAGCTGAAACAGTTAAATCATCAGGAACATCAGACGAAGACTGAGTCAGCTGACAGAGAGAAAGTGTTCGTGAGAGCCATGTTCTTCTGTTCATCAGACAGAGTGGTGATACACTGTTACATCAGTTTTTGAGGATTCATGTGGAACATCCAGACATTAGTCCTTTTGACATTTGTCTAAAAATCTCAGCCACTGTAAGGACTATTAGGTTTATAAATATATTTAAGTGAGCAAAATCTTACAAAATTGCAGTGACAAGATTTTCTTTATGACAAGTAGACATAGAGTAGCTTGTTATTCACAAGCTACTTTGGTGAATCTATAACTCTGTGCCAAATGTACATAACTTAATACTTTATACATTTGTAATAAACATTAATTTAATCTCCTAGTCAGATAACTGTACATTTTATTTAAGTCTTTACTGTTCCTTAGCATTGTTCAAAACTTTTGTGTTCATCAAGAAATAATTATATTTGCTCAATAAAAACATATTTTTATACTACTCCATCATTTTTATTTATGATTGACACATTATACTAACATATTCAGTGTTATTGTTAAAAATACATAATTTACTACAGCTACATTTTAACACATTTCTCTGTCACCTTATCTGACAAAAATTACAATTACACATCTTCCTTGCAAAAGGTAAATATACTTCTGCACTGATTAATTTTATGTTTCACTCTACAAGATGGAAGTAGTGTAATAGTAAGTGCAAAAATTTATCATTAGAGCCCCTGAGATGGTAGAACTTGCCTCTCTCGTTCATTGGGTGACATTGGAAACTTGAGGTAGGTTCATAAAAAAGATATGAATTTGAAGTATTTGAGAACCTCAGTAAGAAATTCATTGTATGAATGGAAGGAGTTAGAATGTATTTCTTCTCACCACAGAGAGAAAAGTCAATATGCATGCAAGTATAAAAATAAACTGTTGTACTATAAAGTAAAAAGTTTACTTTTAAATGTTCTAGTGCAATGTTAAATGTCTGGAGAGCAGCAATTTATCCTAATTTGTACTGACATTCCGTGCTAGATTTTGTATTGTTTAACATGTTTAATGCTTCAAGACTGCCAGTGGTCACTTGACAATCAGTGTGTTAATCCTATTGGTAATCCAGTAAAATCTGTAAGTGTAGGAGAGGTGAACTAATGGGAAGTCTAATCTTTTTCTATTGTGATGAAAATTTTTTAAATACTGCTTATTTGGACTGGTTAGCTCTGTGTCAGATAATATCATGCTTTTTTAAGTGTGGATAGGCATTATCATCAAGAAAACTTAATATAAGAAGTGAAATGGTGAAATTAACAGGTTACACTATCCTGACTTTTAGGACGAAGACATACCATAATCTATTGTAATGCTACTTCCTGCAAGATAACTAGGCACAGTGTAAAAAATACACCCTCTGGCACCAGATTACATGACAAAACACCCGCAACAGATTTAAGGACTGCTGAGAACCACCAAAGCTCACTAGTTAACCAGCTGAAGTTTGCAGCAAGCTCTCTGGTGTACCTATTAACAAAAACCCTGTGTTGTATGGTTTTCTTCAGGACTGTAATCTAGACATTGTTTTCATGTGTAGAGGATGTTTATCTAGTGCACATAATTGCTTCCTTACCTAAATCAGGACAGTTTTTGTTCACCAGTCAACTCACCACTGTTTTTAGTCAAGGAATTGATAGTACATGGGTGAACTGAGAGCAGAGTTGAAACTGGAGTATTTTGAATCAAACATACAAACAGTTTTTTAACAGCATTGGCATGGGGTTATTCAACAAACATTCAGAGTATGGTATTAAACATGAGATATCCACCTCCAGAAGTATTTTATTTCATGTGTTTCCATAAGAGTTGGAACTATTACTTCATGATTTAATTATAAATAATTTATGCTTCATAAAGGGTTATTGGAGAAACAGACTCACAACAGTGGAAATCATATATATGTAATGCAGTCATCCATGCTATGTAGGCAGTGGTGTAGTGTGAATTTCTGCCACCCGGTCATCACACTAAATTTGCCACTCCCCCCTTCCCCCATTTCTGAAAAATAACAGACATTTCACAATGCATACAAATATTGGGTTAGTGCTTATCAAAAGAAGATAGAATAAATGGAATTTACTGGATCTCTGCTATAGTTTCTATAATGCTAAACAAATCTTTTTCGGAGATTCTTTATGAGACTTATTTGTCTGAGCTGTACATAGCAGCATAGAAAAACTTCATATGATTATAAGACAGTTTCAACAAAGAAAAAAATCATGATCTGAAAAGTAATTAATTTGTAACATAGAAATTATGAGCCGGCAGATCTTTTTTAGCAGTAAATCATGCTATCCTGATTTAAGTTGGGGGAGTATTTTTGTGTGTATTAAGTGTATAGTTGCCATGCAGGCATAGCTGTGGAGTCGAAGATGCCTTGCTATGAATTAGATGGCTGCTCTCTGTCGGAGGCTCAAGTCTTCCTTTGTGCATGGATGTGAGTCTAATTCTTAGAATAAGTTACTTTAAGTAGTTTGTAAGTTTAGAGACTGATAACCCAAGGCACTTTGGTCCCTTAGATTCACAAACAATTGAATAACTGGTTACATAGGTTTACAAACATTTAACATTTTTGAAGTATATAATTCAGTGAGACTTCCATGGCCACAACACAAGATGCATCTATTCTGCATATGGACAGAAATGCCCCATCTTGTATGCTTACGGGTCGATGGAGTTAATGCAGGCTTTGTTGGGTTCAGGATGAAAATAATAGTAACAAGTGGTCATACCAGGAAACAAAAGCAAGGAGGGAGTACTGGTAGCAGAAGAGGGTAAGAAAAGAATGGAATTGCTTGTATTGGAATGAAAATCAGTCTGTTGCCATGGCTATTGGCTGAAACATTTAATCTAAAATGAATGGCCTTCAGAAAAGAAATATCAGGGACCTAATAAGAAACGTATGTGACATCGTGTAGGCATCCACCAGCTCAATCTAACACAGTTTTATTTGATACCTTCCATTGTGCTCCAACCAAACTACAATAACAGAACAATCCCCGTACAAAACTAACATGAGATCTAAGTGGGATATTATCAGTTCATAACCGTAATGTGTGTCATTGTAATAAATATTGGGGTTGTTTTCATTTGATTCTATTTCATTAATAAAACTACCTTTAAAGTAACTGCTGGTCTCTCTTCTGAACTATCACAATTCCTTGTGACTATTTGTTTCAGGAATGTTACTTTCCCCATAGATCACAGTTTTTTTTTAATTAATTAACTGACATTTGACCATATAAAAAAAATCTGGATATTACTTCAGTTCCTTATGCAGGAGAATGAACTTTGCATTTGTGGACCTGTCACTTTGTATAGGGTAGAGCCACCATTTACTCTGATGACTTTCACTTCAGTGAAGACGATTAATGAAGCAGGTGTTCTGAATCTATCTGCTATGATATCTTAGTGCTGTCAGGTGCTGTTTGCGACAATTCCAAATTGATACCTCAAATTTGTGTAAGCGTGTAGTGTTATTAATTACAAATGTTTTTTTATAAATAATATAGTGAGGACAGTTTACAACTCACCGCAAAGACGTGGCGACGAGCTGCGACAGGCACATACAAAAGACACACACACACAACACATTCAGCTATCGGCCATGGCCTTCTTCATAAAATAGAGCACTCACGCAATCACACAGGCACACAACACAGTCATACAACCATCACCTCCGACTGCCGCACTTCGAATATACAGTCGGAGGTGATGGTTGTGTGACTGTGTTGTGTGCCTGTGTGATTGTGTGAGTGCTCTATTTTCTGAAGAAGGCCATGGCCGATAGCTGAATGTGTTGTATGTGTGTGTCTTTTGTATGTGCCTGTCGCAGCTCGTCGCCACGTCTTTGTGGTGAGTTGTAAACTGTCCTCACTATATTATTTATTCCAACCAGGACTTTCCATTATTATACAAATGTTTTTTTGTCATTCAGTCATCCTCCCATTTTCGCTTTTTTCTTGTTCCCATGATCTCATTCAGTATGCTACTTAATTTCGTCTTGTTCGTTGTTGTTAATGTTGTACAGAAGCCATTATCAACTAGAGCTAACTTATTGGCGAAAAGACCCAAAAATTACACTATTATTACTACATGCAGCTCAGTCACTATTCATTTCTCTAGAATCTGCATCTGGCTTTATGTCGCTCAAGTTCAATTGTGTCGTGTTACCATTAATTATTGTAATGCAATTGAGTGCAATGCATTATTTGCATGGCCAAGACTAGTAATCTAGTGCCCAATAATTATATCAACCCTTATGATATAGTGAGGGTACTCATTTTACATAGATAAATCAACCTCCTTTGAGGATGCAGTAAATTAAACATAATTTATTCCTATTTCTCATTAAAGTTCTGTATAATGCTGCATGCCTTGTTTATTGAAAGGTGGTTTGCATTCAGTATTTCAATATTTTAATAAGCAAAATTTGTTACCTCTTGATCAGAACTTTTACTTTTCATTATTTCCAGAAATTCAAGTACTTGTAGTAGTACAAAATTGAAAGTGACAAAAAAAAATTGATATAGCAGCAAAGTTGCAGCTATTCACATTATCATTTTTGCATGTGATGGTATAATAGTAGACAAAAGCTTTCTATACTACTAGCACCCTGATGATTCATTGTAACAATGTCTGATAACTAGCGGAAAGGGAGGAAACAACTATGATTACGAACCGTGAATGACAATGCCATTTGGACGTGAGACAGATTTTTGTACGCTGTTAAATGAATTCGGGATAGTTTTAATTACTAATATATTGTTCTTTGAAGTGACTTAGAAATTTTTTCCACCAGTTCTTGAGAATTTATTTTCCTAACAATATATTTTAAAGAACAAAGTTTACCAATTTAAGGCTATATTGGTTGATTCTGTAAAAACAATGAGAGCAAACTCATGTTCTATTTGGTACTTACTGGGAAACTGTTTCATAACCTACTTTTTACAAAAGGCAAAATACTGTTGCAGATGGATGTACTTTAGCAGGGCACTTGAGCCAAAATAGATTAGCATTTTAAATTTGGAAATGTAATTCAAGTTTATTTGAGCTCAAGTCACAAGAGAAAAACGATGGGCTCAAGTCCACTTTTTCATATTACTGTTGACAAATTTGTAATTTTCCTATATCATTTACTTTATAAAAACACCAGCTGTAAACCCGGTGTTGCCCGGGTGTTTATTTATCCTACACTCTCGTAGGTCCACATCCCCTCCCCCCCTCTCTCTGCATCCACCTCTTTCTCTTCCATCTCTCTGTTCATTTCCATCTTTCCCTCCCTAGGCAAGGTTTTCTGCAAGGTACCCTCTGTCATGTACTGTACAAACATTTGTGTACCCAGTGATATTCCTCTTGGTTTTAAAGGTCATGTGTGCAAAAATTCATAAAGATTGGAGCAAAACTATGCATTTTGTAAAATTCCATAAGTTTATTACCCTCCTCCATGCACCTAACGAAATTTTATACAAATAGTAACATTCCTCTTGTTTTTAAGGTAGAGTGTACAAAATTTCATCAATATTGAAACAGAACTATGGTTTTTTGTGCAGTAGAAACGCAGGGTCACATTGAAAAATTCACTTTGTTGTTCTCAAATATTCAAGTTTTTATTTCATACAACCCTTGTTCTGAAAATATGGGAGGGGGAAAAATTGTGAAATCGGTCAAACCATTCTCAAGTAATGACATAACCAAGGTATTTAAAGGATCCATTTTTATGTGAAACTTAAGGTAGACGGTGACCTTCCTCTTGTTTTGAAGGTGAAGCGCGTGAAATTTCGTGAAGCTCAGAATGAAACTGTAGATTTTGTGCGTCTGTAGGAGAAGTATGCTCGGCCGTGCACCTAACACAAAATACTTTCTTAACTGACATTTTCTACCTATAAACTACATTCCTACAAATTTCATCTTCTTCGGTGAAGTAGTTTTCAAGATATTGTGTTTAGTTAGTGAATGAGTGAGTGTCTTTTCACTTTTATATAGATTAAGAAAAGAGATTGTTTAATGTTGGATGCAAGAGAATTAAGGAAGACTTACAGACAAAAATAAATAGTAACTTGCAAATCTGTAATGCTAACTTTATTCGATACAAGGTCATGCCTGATGTGACAGTTTTACGGCATCTCATTTCATCATTTTGTGTGTGGGGAGGAGAGGGGGGGTCAGTTACAAAACGCTTCATAAATGTCTGAAATTACATGCAAACTTTGTTTCAGGTCCCTAACTACTCCCATTTTCCAATAATTGATGCACAAATCTGAGTATTCTCATGCGATGGCCTCTCGTTATTTATGACGACATATCTCCTGAGTTATGTGTTGTGCTGTTTAGTTTTTGGGTCAGGAACCTTCGTGGGCGTATGGTGAACAGTTCACCAAAGTTTCATTGCAATCGAATGAATGGTTTATGACCACATAGAGGACATACAGACAAACATTCATAGATTAAACTGATTATAGATAAAGCTGTAGAGGATTTTAATGACTTACCAACAATCTGTAATCTTTGATGGTGTGTGTATAGAAGAAAGTCTAAGTAATAAACAAAAAATTATTTCTCATTCTAACAAACAAACCTTCTTGTGGCTCTTTTCTCGTCTGCATCTGACAACAGACCAAATCTTTATTTTTCCCTTATTGGGCCCAAGATAATACACAGATCTCAAGCTGCCTTAGTTTATGGTGTATTTGTTTAGGTCAAATATCTTTATTTTGAGCAATTTATCCAATTGCCTTGAAATTTCACATAAGCACCTATGCACAGTTAGCTGATCTGAGCATGGCCTGGTCCTGCAAACAGAACACTGTCAGACAGGAAGCATACCATAGTCTCAAGCTGCAGAGACCCAACAATGCAGGAGTGGCTCGTTACTACATCATGTATGTCGTGGGCGGGGGGGGGGGGGGGGGGGCACTAGCCAATGCTTTCATGTCTCACAAGGCAGATGCTGGCTGCTGGATCCTCACACTGCAACCTACTGACGGTGTTTTGACTGCTCCCACAGCGTGACAGCTGATGTACCAACGTATCTGTATGGAGTCCCTTGGCTTTCCCTGTGTAACTTTTCTATATATTGCACATTCCTTACATTGTAGCACCACCAACTATATAAACAAAACTCATAGTTGTCTGAAGTAAAATTCTGTCGTGAAGGGTGTAATTCTTAATATTCTCTCATTCTGTTTGAACTTTGATGTTTCACATATAAATAGCTTGAAGTTCGCCATTTACTCATTTTTTTTATCCCATTACTAGATACGGTGTTTTCATATTTTCTCAAGAACCAATTATAACTTCTCTGAATACAACACTCATAGTTACGAAATAATTGGCTGATGACCAACATAGTTAAGTCCCTTAGATTTACAAACAAACAAAATAATTTGTCAACATAGATTCACTTACCAATACTCATATAACAAGATTACAAACCATAACAATTGCATAACATGATTAAACATTACATTGTTTTCAAACAAATTAGGACAGATGATGTTTGTATACCACTAGATTCTAATTTTGATGTAGATCATGATTCTGCCACTAATTTTGTCTATCCAGATGATATAAATAATTTATTGCATAAATGAACAAAAATGTTATGATCCTAATCATAAATGTAATTAATAAATTACAAGTCACAAATTAAAGCACACTTAAATTATAAGCCTAAATAACAGTACTATTAAGAAATACTTTCAGTCTCTACATTTGTACCCACCTAAAGAGTTAATTATGTATGTTCTGTTTAGTAAGTTTAATATGTAAATTTATAATGTCAAAATAACACTTATTGTTTGTGTATCTTGTTAAATCCAATTATAGCAATTATGGATACCCATTTAACTTCAGCTCTAGTACACAATATCAATGTTTCATTTTAAATATTTTGACTTATTTGTGTCAAAATTGTAACACTTTTGCTATTAACATGTTCAATCACTCTTTCTTCAAATGTTCAACAAGTAGCCATGTTTTCTCACTCTGTATACATTTATTTTTGTGTATGGAGGTACTACCTTGAAATGCATTTACTGAAGATTTAAATAATAATAATTAAAACTGCATTAAAAAAGAAAAAAGTTCAATTCATCAACTTTGTCATTGTAGTCGAGAATTCTCCTGCTCCTGGAAAAACTTTTAGCTGAAATATATTCCATAAAGTGACGAGAATCTGGGACAACACAAGAATAGATTGGCCAAACTAAAAGATATGTTACATTTACACTGTACTTACATAACTACCACCCCATGTCCTGCAAATTAAGTTAGACTATGTAACTTTAATAGCACAACTTGTGTCAACACAAAATAGGGCGGCAAAGCAGATTGTCTCACCTGCTGCACTTCCCCCCTCACCCACGTGTGCCCTCTGAGGCCATGGCCGCCCCGGCCCCCCTACACTATGCCATGTATGTATGAATAGTATGTATCAGGTAAAGGAAGTGACAGTTGAAGTAAGCTCATTCGAAAATTGATAGATACAGCATATCTACAGTCATATGAACATAACATAAGACACTGAACAATGTGCGTGTGTGGTCCCCCCCTCCCCCCGTCGCATTTCTTTTGGTCACAAACAATGCAGCCTTTTCCAATTGTAAAAATTGAAATACCTTGACAGTTCAGCTAAAGATACTGAACTAAATGAACTTGAAGATGCACAACACCCCCCCCCTCCCCTAAAAAATAATAAATGTATCATCTACCCCTTACATGAAATTCAGCTTAAATACAAAGAGAACAAATGTGTAGAGATAAAGGGAGAATAGAAAAGATGATTCTTCCTCTGGATAAGGGATGGCAAACTGTTGCAAAGAAAAAAATGCCTGTAAAATGGAAGGTTCACATTTCAGAGTAACACTAAGCTGAAAGAAACCAAGACATCAACTATCTGAGTTAAAATAGAAAGACATTTTTTTAGATGACAGGTAGGGAAGTGGTAGGACAAACCTTCCTCCATAGGAAATGGAAACCTGATATGATGGAGTACATGCAGTGAAAAATAAACCCACACAAGTATTATAAACAATCACAAAACAAGATTGGTAAATGAAAGGAACATATGACATTACTGGGTGAGGGACAGTTCAGACACCTGGTGCAACAGTTTATTAACATGAAAGAGGAATTACGGTATTTGCTTTGTCGATCACCACTGACAGGGAAATAAATGAAATAAGGTACACAGAGAAATACAATCAGAAAGATGTGCACAATCTACCTGGCATAAAACAATCAAAAATTATTACAATATGGACCCAGGTTTTTTGAGAACTCTGGGTTGGCTCTCTTTTTTTTTTTTTTTTTTTTTTTTTTTTTTTTTTTTTTTTTTTTTTTTTTTTTTTTTTTTTTAAATCAACTGACATTAGATCATGTGCACCTAAACCATACACTAAAAATGACAAAACTAAGAGAGTATTAAACATCAGGTAACAATGATGTTGATAGAGTTACGTCACATTATTAATTATGTTGTAAAATTGGATGAGAAGTCAACAAAGAATCTATGAGTAAGTATTTTAAATGGAAAATAAACCTCCTGCAGCAACACAACATAAGAACTATTTGTAGCACAAAGAATTCAATATGAAATGGAGAGTATGAGAGATTTTTTTAAAATGGTAAACAATGAGGAGATTGAAATATCGAGTTAAATGAAATTTTCCATCAACAACAGGTAACTTAGATTTAAACAGTTCTTTATTAGACATCTTTGTTTCTAAAAAAAAAAAAAAAAAACACCTTCCAAAGCAAATATGACGAAAGTTTATTACAATTTACGTATTCAAAAGAAGCTTTCATTCTTACCAATTCTCTTAAAAATAAATGTTAAAGTTTTGATGAAATTGTTTATAGAATCATCAAAAGTTATTCAGTTCAGCTTTGCAATTAATCTTTCTCATGATAAGTTTCAAATAGACTTAAATATAATGTTTTCTAATAATTTTGCAATAAGTAGCCAAAACAGCAATGACAACTCTATCTCCTTACAATATTTGGAATCAAGGGTGTCAGAGATTTTTAGCTTCTTATTGTGGGCCTTGAATTAAATTCAATGAGGCAGTTCAAAATTTGCTCCCAGACCGGGTATTGAAACCAGATCTGCGAAGGACATTATGACGTAGTGTAGGCTATAAGTTGAGAATATTTGTCCGATTGAGTTTGTGCTACATCTCGCCTCAAAAGATAATAATTGAAAGACACTGTCTGATAGGGAAACTGTGTTTATCAACCAGACAACCTAATCATCTTCTAGAAACCAAACAAACTTCTGAAACTAAGGCAAAAACAACAAACATCAACTAAAAGTTTTCTTCACCAATTTGGTACAAGCCAGGGAGATAATGACAGCCTTGAGAGAACGGCCATGGAGACAGAAACCGACAACACATTCCGTTGTGGGAAGTCCTGGAAGCGCGGCGTCGCTGGCAGGGACTCTTCCCCGGAGACGTCGGTTGCAATCCCTCAGCTATGGTTCTCGTAGGAGGTTGGCAGAGAACTGCCGTCGTGTTGCACTGCGGCCCCCTAAATAGTCGGCGCGCAGTGATGCGTGGCAGTCTCGAGCTGGTCTCACGTGACTGTGCTGAGGAAAATAGTTCTGCTTTAGTGCGCTCTCTGACAGTCCTCGTTGCCTCCTCTGGTGACTCCGAAACCGCCACCGTGGGACGCCTCACTGTTATGCATCCATGCACTTGTACCCTGCATTGCAGGTTGTCCGCTCATCAGGCGAACCACAGTACATGACAATCTGTACCCAGGTAGCAGCTAGGATATCCACTATTTTCCAAGTGGCTTAAGCATCTGTTTAGTAAGTGGAAAACCTGGGTTCAGTCCCCAATCTAGGCACAAATTGTCAACTGCCTCATTGAAAGTAATTTAATGGCTACAATAAGCAGTTATGTAATCTCTGACATGATTGATTGTATTTCATATTATCTGCTAAGGACCATGGTATCTGTTCATTACAACTTGTCAGTAGCCCATGGTTTGCATTCCATTAAAAAATGGCAACATTGCAGGTTATAACACTTTTTACTATAGCTATGTCATTTGCCTGCCGTGACTGGTCAGACTGTGTCATTGTTACAAGATTAAGATTACACAAGGATGAGTATATTTAACATTAAGAGATTTCTTTCGGTATGTACATGTTCACTAAAAATTAATAATTTAAACTGGTCGTGCATTCTTTAAGCAGTCTAATTTGGTGCTCCTATACAAAGAATTCATTCAAAATGTACAGTGATTGTTGGCACATATAGGTGATAGCTTTCCTTGAGATTTCTACATAAACATATGATGATAAAGCTCGGGATTGGAATGGCTCACCCACTCCCTTAAAACCCTCATCAATGCCTTTTCCCTCTCCTTCCCTTCTGCCTGAAGAGGCAACTAGGTTGCGAAAGCTTGTGTTTATGTGTGTGTGTTTTATTTGTGTTACTATCACTACCTATGCTCCTTCGCCTGGTAAGTAAACTTCATCTACTTCATATATATTTTTTCCTGCTAGGAATTTTTCCTCTTATAATAAACATATGATAGACTGCACTACAATCAAATAAATCTGAAATGATCACTGTTGGGAAGTTCTTGTGACTTGGGTAAAGCTATTGATTTTATGTAGCTAGATAACTTCAAGAAAAAATAAAATAATGTGGAATGTAATACATAGCAGGCTCGGGAGTTTTGTCTTTTGTAGCAACAAAAGCATTGTGAGTCATTTCATTTTGGCAACATGGCAAAAGGTACTCAAACTTTTTAAACAATCATACATGGTATAGCAAGCACTCGAACATTAAAGTGCTGATAAATGGAGTAACAAAGCATTCTATTTTGGATCTTTTGTTGTTTCGACTGTACACAAATAATTTTTCTCATCCAATGTCAGATGATCTGTCTTTGCAGACAATACAAGCAGAATAATAAAAAGTAGCTGTGAACTTTTTACACTAAAGACAGCTAATGAAATATTTGAAAACATTAACAAATGGCAAAATTCAAGAAGATTACTATTAAATTATTGTAAGACTGAATATATTCAATGCAGTATGTTCGGTATACTTAGTTACGTGTTAAATAGATTATGATCAATTTTGTTTATTGAAATGAAGTACAAAGAGTTGGTTCAAAAAAAGTGCATACAAGAAATAGACAATGAACAATTATGAAAAGAACACACTGAGTCGCAATATCTTTTTTGGCCAAAGCTGTCTTTAGAAAATAAAAGAATACATCAACAATGATGTCATCTTTGTTGGGAACCTGGCTCCCACAATGCTGCATTAGCTACCAATACAATAGTGGCTGATTGTTATTCATTCCATGATCTCTGCACTTAGCGTTGATTCTCCTACTAGCATGTACATTCATTAAGCAACAGTACAAAAATGTAAGTGTTAATTTTATCCCATTATATGAAGTTATCTTTATTACAATCTATTTGAACACACCAGACGTATTTCACAGCATTGGCCATTAATGTTTTATTAACGGCCAATGCTGTGAAATACATCTGGTGTGTTCACCATTGTGTGGTCGTTGATCACCTTCAGGAAATGGAATCAAGCCTCAAAACAATCTATTTGGTTCGAAACTGCTTCACATTTCTGTAACCGACTTTTGTATGTTCTGTTTACTGTATACCAATGCACTTGTTTGTCTGTATAGAGACCAGAAGAAGGGCACTCGAGTGCCCGAAACCGGTCGTTAAAGTTAAAAATGAATAACCACAAGCAACTGGTTGCTGCATTTCATTAATTTACACCCTATGTATATTTGTTCTCCAACTGGAGATGGCTGCACCAGCAATAAAACTGAAGCACCAAAAAGAGTTTGAAATTAAAATAATACTAACTGTCCTGTACTATAACACAATTATAAGTCTCACAAAATTTGGTTTGAGAAGGGTTTGTACTCAACATGCCATCTACAATTTCATTGAACAAGTATTAAAGTGCTATCCTTTAATGAGCAAATTTCATCTACTGGAATGTTTTTGTGATCTGCCTAAGGCATCTGACTATTCAAGTGACAAGATTCTTTGGGGAAAACAGGGGATGGATTTCAAAGTACAATGACTGGGTAAAAGTCTCCATTAGCAGCATGGCCTAATGTACTTACGTGACTTGGTGCGGCAGTGTTGGCAACAGTCGGTGTGGATGCTGGGATGAATGGCAGCACAAAATGTTTACACGATGTGAAAATGAATGTGTTAACATCACATTTCAATGATTTTATTTTCCAAATGAATCACAGTATTCGAATGTAGAACATTGCACACAACAACTATGTTTCTCCACATGCACTGTCTTTCTGTTCAGATTAACACTTTGTTGTTACGTATATCGAAATATGTGTGTCTCTCAAATGATACTAAATACTACAATTTTTTCAATGTTCATAATTTGGTAGAACACTTGCAACAATTTAATTTGTACTCTCCGGTTCCTGCCTAACCACATCCGATACAATCATGACGTGTTCGTAAAAATAATGACATTCGCTCACAACAATTGAAGCTGTACTTTTAGGTTCCTACCTAACCACAACATTTCAAATCATGACATATTCATAAAATCAAAGTTACACACTATTGGCTACTTGAAATGTACTAAATTGCCAACCTACAGATGCACCGCAACGCTCCCCATGCCACTGACCGAGACTTTAGCCCAAAGACTAGGTACATATTTTACCACAAAATTGTTGCATGAAAATTGGTAAAATTTTACGGTGCTTCTCGCCGGGCTCCAGTGCTTATGTTGGCAACAGATGAACAATATAAAGAGTAGAACTGCATTAATATTTTTCACAAGCTATGGTTGACAGGTTCTTGTATGTACCCTTGTCCGTTCAGAAAAAAAAAAAAAAAGTTCATTTTAATTGAAATTATCACAACAACAAAAAAGTCATCTTAGTTGCCGTAATTACCATTGGTGCCAACATAACCACTGCAGCCCAGCGAGAAGCGTCGTACAATTTAACCACGAAAATCTTTATAGAAATCGCCATGTTCAGTACATCTTGTCACATTTGTACAAGTCTTCTGATATGATTGGCCACAGAATGCTATAAAGAAAGCAAAAAGAATTAGGTATCAGAGAAATAGCAAATGATTGGTTATTGCTTAAGTAGAAAACAGAGTGTAAAAGGTGGATATAACTCACACATGTATTGCTGTGGAATTTGGTTAAAGTCCACTTTAGCTTCTTCTTGACAGGAAGGCAGATAATCAAGAGTGGCATTTGAACAAACAAGAAGTAAGTGTGTTTAATCTTTCCTTCTCTTAAATGGCATGAACTAATCACAAAATTTTCTGCCGTTGCTCCATTTACAGACTTTAGTTGAGAATTTGCATTGCTTTACACCATGAATTTTTCATACAATGAGAACCAGTACCTCTATGGTTGCTAGTTTTTGTTTTGTTTTTGTAAATTAATCACACTTCATTCTGGAAAAACATTTTATCATTTAAAAGATTTTCCACTCATTGCCAATAAATTAAAAAAACTTTCACACTCATGAAATGATTGGTTCTTTATGGATTTTTTAATAGTATTAAAAAAAAAAGAGGTGGTCTTTTGTCACTGATTGTTTAATAGGCAAAGCTTATTCCAAATTACCAGCATAACTGTAGACTGGGACACCACCTGTCTGCTTTGACCCATGACAAGGTCAAGATGTCGGAAAACCAGTATATGGCATATATTGATACTTCTCTATTGTCGATACAAATAATCTGTAGTTATTATAGATAACAGAATGTACCATCGATCACAGGTCTTAGGCCAAAAATTCGTGTCTTCGGCGCTCACATGCGAAAAAAATCTCTCGGTTAACCTACACCTAACCATCAGAGTCTAGCTATAGATCACTTTGTAAACACAGAAGATTAATGTTTTGTTTGTAAACTATCGTCTTTAACTCAACCACCACATAATCACTCACACATTCTACAAACACACACGCACCTCAAAACTACCGCGCTGTGATGACGTCACGGGTCAAAGCTGACGGTCGGTATCCCCGTCTACAGGTGAGCCAAATTACTTTATAGGCTACTGTAAGTTAGTTCATAAAAAAACATTACGGCATTTTTATTGTAGGCCTATGCCACCATTTTGCAATGTCTCTTGAAAAATAGGGAAGAATATATATAAAATTTCCACTTCACCAATTGTTAACGAAGTTTAAAAGAGTTGTTGGCTGCCAGATTGCCACTCCTGATTGGCTGACTTCACTTCCAATATTCATCGTGCCACTACCAACATATACCCATATCAAGCAGAAGCTGACATCACCTAAAGTGCATTTTAACCATAATGTTTTAGCGTAAATCAAATAATTCACACACAAAACAAACATAAGCTAGGTGTGTAAATATTACCAAAGATGTATATAGTACTCTGCACTTAATCCCACACAATGAAGGAACAATAGCAAATGACTATACCATCTCTAACACAAACACCTTCATACCATTAATACTTAAATAAAGAGTGCCACCATATACAATGAGCACCATCTACAAAAGAAACCTGAACCAAAAACTTCATACAACAGAGCAAACTAACATCATGTGTCAAGGCATACACACAGAACGAACGTCTCTGTTTATCTAATGATCACACAAGGAGACTGGTAAAAAGATGTCATCAGCATACTGTGCTCTTAGTGTGTTAATATCAGTTTGTAGCAGCTATTGTTATGTATGACAGTCTATACCTAAATACAATGAATTCTAAGTTATGCGATTTCATTCTGCGGATCAGAGGGGGGGGGGGCGACTTTTGAGAACTGTTTACATTAACCCAGAATTTAAGCACTTTATACAAAGTTAGGCCTAATGCAGAATAATATAAAGGCTCGTATATCCTTTACACAGCTGCAATACTGCTAAAGTAAATCACTTAGAAGAATTGTAGTGGGTAGCAATGAAAGGGAACAGGTGCAGCTCATCTAATACATCCTGTCTCCCTTTCTTTTACTTATTTATTTTTTGCCAGCACATAACCAGGTTTTCAGAGAAAATGTATCTACTTATTTGTAATCCCAATGACACTGTACAGTATTCAACACAAATAAAACCTCATGTTGCATGCAGAACTAAATTAGGCCTAAGTATTTGGGATGATCTTTATACACTTAGGGATGATGGATGTTGCGGGCAGAACAGGTAAAAACAAAAGCTGAACAGATTCCAGTATTTACATGCATGCAATAATTTATTTTATCCATGATAATAAATATTCTTAGTAATATTTCTTTCATAAAGCACAATGTAGATTTACACATAATTAAATGACAACAATGTAATAAAACACGAGGGTTTACGATTACATGGACTAAGATTAAGGGATACGATGAAATCAAAACTACAGCACACTGAGTATGACCTTGTGTGTATTTTTTGAGAGAGAAATCCTGAATTATTAATAGTTTTTGCTGACATCATCTTCCACATAAACATCAATACCTGTGGTCTGCAGAATAACACTTATCTGCACAGAGAGAAGCATCTTCATAAAATTGGATCACCAAAATATTCTTAACTTCAATGCACAATCACTTAGCCTATCTAAATTAGTGTTCACTTCATAGTTCAAAGCTGGGTGCTGCAATAAATCACCAGCATTCAACTCTGGTCCTCAAACTAGCTGGACTGAGCCACTACGAACAAATTCCATCACCGACGAATATGGCAGGACGTGTTGACTGTTTTCTTCCAAATCTATCTCTTCGTCATCAACCACTACCGTTGCAATATTATCTTTAGCACGAATGAAAACATGACTTGACACATTGGGAACAACAACCATCTTAGTTTTATTGAATTCCTGAAAATTTCCAGGCATGTGACGAAAGGCTAGGAGATGAAAATGGTTTTCCATATGACGAACATATTCGGTTGCGAACTTGTATTCACCGGGAGATAAATATTTGGAAGCATGATCTCTCCTACTTTCCTCAGTGAGAATATGAACAGTGAATTCTTCGATTTTTGATAAACGTATCCTTAAATAGCTCGTGATGATGAAGCGTATCCTATCAAGTTCCATTTGATGAACTATAACACGAAAGTCTCCTTTCTTAAGTTTATTCAAGTTTTCTTCCATCTGATTAATTTGTTCCAGCATGCACTCGACCATTTCGTTTCGATGTGGTAAAATTTCTGGACTAAACTTCTCGTTCAACCAAGACTCTTCTAGGATTTGTAATACTTCTGAAGCTGTCAACGTTTCCTCCTCGCCAGAGGAGATATCACTGTCAATTTCCATACTGCTCAATGAAACAACATACACATTTTTTCACATGTCATCACGAAATTACATAAATAACTCAATCCATGTTGTAAAACCGCACATTCCATGAAAACATTTTTTCCCGCCTGTTCCAAAGAACTTTCGAACGGACAGTAGACATATGGCTGATGACGATGACACTTCGTTCGAGGTGCGTGCGGTTGCAACCGCGCTAAAGCGTTCGAGTTGCGGTCGCCATAGACAAGGTTCCTTTTCCTCGAAGAAAGGAAGTGCGAAATTCAGGTTGGGAATTTTTCTGCCGATGTCTGACGTTTACATAAATCTAGCGAAATTAAAAGCAGGATCTCACTTTAAAAATTAAATTTTGCTTCTCTCATACAAGAATCGGATTACAAAAATCAACAATTGTGGGTCACTATTGGTGATTGACCTATGAAATTTTGAAAGCAACAACTGACCACTGTTTCTTCTCAAATACACCTTTCAGACTCTTCCTATCAACTCTTTCTATCAACTTAATGAGTTCAATTCATAACCTTTCTTGGAATTAGACAATTTACAGCATTGGTTACATTGCGTCATGTACAAAATTTTAGTTTATCAACATTGATATTAAATAGCAGATAATTAGTACCAATCGATGGCGAAATCTATGATAAAATAAAAGCCATAATTTAAATTTGCCCAATTGTATAGTCTATGGGACTTAACTACGGGGTCAACAGTCGTTGCCCAATTCCTTTAATTTAAAAAAAGTAAAGTAAAATAGGATGTTAGTAATGAAACTGGTGTCTGAAGGTATTAAGAGCTTCGTTTAACAATTTGACATAATTTCATTCAGTATAATTGATGATTTCAAATATCCATTACTTAATTATAAAACACTGAAAGAGTTATACATGTTGTTAAGCTTTACATGACACATATTGAGTAATTTCTCGAGATGAAGATCTAACATTTAGGTACGTAACGTACGCTATTTCTGTGATTTAACTTCCTCTCACGCACTGTAATCGGCTTTAGGTTATAAATTACTGCCTCCTCCATCACACACAAGTACCAACACTGTTTTCCGTATGGAATTAATCGTGGTTTACCTCCATGGAATTAATGGTGTGGTGCTTTACAACTTCTGAAATAGAACACAGCATGGATCAAAATCAGCAGAATGCCACATGTAAACATCACATAAATATTTGTATTTAACGATCCAGTAAAGTCTGAAAAGGTATAGTGCTCAGCATAATAAACAGTGCTGTTATTGTGTTTCATTATTTTAAATCATAGGGTTCGTTCCAAGAGCTGCAGTGCTGCTACCGCGCATGCGCAGTACGGAAATGCGTGTTCAAAGAGCAATCCTGCAGCTTGCTGCAGCCTACCAGCTGTTCAAGGAAGCTCTCGGCTGCAGCGTCCTGCAGCTTTCCTCCTGCAGCCTGACTGACGTCATTGGTACCGCGGTAGTGCCTGCCTTGCTGCTGCAGGAAGTTGCAGGAAGGTGCAGTCCTGCAGCTCTTTGAATTAACCTATAAACCTGTCGTCTACGCAGCTGAGAGACAAATAAGTCAACTAGCGCTACAGGTGGCCAAACTACGAAACAAGAGAAGAAAGCGTTCGAGTTGGAGTTTGCAGTTGCAACTGGCGGAGGCCGCACATGCGCAGTAGAGGTAGTCACTAACAGTGGCGACTGGCAAATTTCTCACCACTCAAACATACCTTTTGCAAACGACACGTTGAAGTTCAGATCATGAAAATATACTGTTTTAACAGAAATGGTACATCACAGATTAGTCACTAAAGGCTATATTACATGGAGCGTATTTGAGCGCTATTCACTGGCGTATTTGGACGCAGCTGCTAAATTCGCTCCATGTAAACAAGGACAGCGAACAAAGCCGCTGCTCCGAAACGCGAGCGTCTAAAGTTGAAGGGTGGGCTACCTTAGACGCTGGTCGCTGGCGTTTTTGGTCGCTCGCAAATGTTGGTCGCCCTGTGTCATATACCGGAGCATATAAAGTAGCCACCAGTCAAGTCAAAATAAGTAATAAATGCTGGCATTGTTTGTCGCAAAAGTCTTGAAAGAACAATCTACCAAAATCAAAATGGAAAAATAGGAAAAAATAGAAAAAGATTGATAAGAAGATGGGTTGGGAAGAGATATAAATATAGTGCTTCTGCAAATCTTTTGAGAGAATTATTGTATGAAGATCCATCTGCCTACAGAAATATAGTGATGAGATATTTTATGGTTTGATTTTTGTTTTCAGGTGTTTGGTATCCATATCCGCCAAGAGACTTTCAGCCTTCAATTTGTCATTCGCTAAGAAGTTGGTTAAATTAAGTGTCTTTAAGTTTAGTATTTAAACAATTCTTTTTCATGCCCTATGATACTGGAAAACTTCGATAAATTTCCAAACATTTTATTACAATTCCACTTCATATTTTGTTTGGTGCGAAACAGAACTGTATGGTATCGCCTAACCTCCAAAACAATGTGTCATATGCTATGGCAGGGTGATTCTATTTACACTTCGGTAAAATCAGACGTAACGTCATTATGACGTATCCACACTATCGAAGACGACTGGAGCCATGATCGACTTGTGTGGTCGTTCTAGACGCAAAACTGCGGTTGCAATTGTAGCAGACGAATTAAAAGAGTAGCTGATAATATCTTCAGTTGGTAATGGTAATTCATTACAGTTTCGGAAGCTATAACTTTGCTTTCTTTTTTTGAAAGTAAGAAGCTATGAACTTTCCGAAAAAGGACCTACACTGTGAGCTCTGAAACGTTATTCAGCCAAATCTGATGATGTCATCGTGGCCCATTTGTGAAGGTTGTGTTTAAAACTAATAGAAACTTTTTCTCTAAGCGAAAAACGCTACCGAGTTGCATTGTAGTATGGAGTCTATGTTAAACTAAGAGGACAAAATACGGTTACCAGGCTATGAAACGACAATGTGTACTTGGACATGTCAAAATATGCGATATACAAAAACAGCATATAGTCGCCGTAGGTATATGTATGTTTTCGCCGAAACTATAAATCAAATGAGCTGGATATTAATATAGTCATTTGTTACAGAGGCTCTGCGAACATCAGGTAAAACATTTCGTAAAACTGGGTACTTATCTACGGCCAAGTTGCTGCAACATGCTAGTTCTTTTCTTTGAAAATGTGTGAAGTTGTCGTTCTCTAAGGTTCGGTCTGCGTTATTTCTGACATAATTTTCAATTTACATTTACCGAAATTTCCGTCAGTGCTTTCCATAACATGATACCAATATTAAGGTCAAAATGTTCAAATGTTTGTTAAGCTTATGGGACTTAACTACGGGGTCATCAGTCCCTAAACTTACAAACTACTTATGAACTACCTTATACTAAAGACGGCATAAATATCAATGCCCGAGGGGGGATTCGAACCCCCGACCGTAGTGGCCGTGCAGACCGTGACTGAAGCGCCTCAGTCTCCTCGGCCACCGCGGCCGGCCAATATTAAGTAAGGCCTAGTTTTGTCACTAAACTACGAAGGGAAAAAGTATGCAATTCAGAAAGAATGTCGAATTAAGCATGTCGTCCCACCCAAAACCAGCGTCTCGAACGATCGCAAAAGTTGATGCGCCGCTCTTCTGGACGTCGATAGTGTGGACACGTCATAATGACGTCACGTCTGATTTTACCGAAGTGTAAATAGAATCACCCGCTATGGCACGTTTCAATTGTTTTTATAAAGATGCTAGCGTCTGAAGTCGCTGTGTGTCATTGCGTTAGCATATTCATTCACCTATAAGCCGAGCGACAACAGATGCCAGTGACTAGCGACCAAATATGCTCCATGTGATATACCCTTAACGCTCCGCATTGGTACCAGTACACTGGTAATTTCCTAGACAACCGGAAATCTAAGGCGAAGCTATGTGTATCGTCATTACATATCGAGCGATGTATATTGATAAGTTTGACGCATGCGCGACAATTAAGATATGTTGACACTGGATACAAAAACAGCGCCTTAGCATGTGGCGTTACGGCTGATGGAAGTAGTGCTGTTACAGCCATTTCCACACACTCCTGTCAGAATTCCTAGTTGCATGGTCGCCAATATGGCGTCAGCTGAGATTTTTCGAACAGACATTAGTACTGCTATTTGGGTTAACATATTAGAATTGATATAAGACTACAATAAAAGCTAAATAAAGTGTAAATGTTGTTGTAGGAAATGTATTTTGCATATAAAAAACAATCATATATTAAAGACAGAAATAAACTAAGTAGCACATGTAAATAAAGCTCCATTATGAACCAATTACGAATAAAAAAAGTACCGTAAATTTCGGTTGGGATATGGTTATCAAGCTCTGTAAGAATGTCTGATATCAACTTTAGAGACACAGTACTGGATCAAGTGCTACTATAATTGTCACTGAGTTATTTGACACCTGACATTTACCTGCCATCTCTTCAAACTTGATATCTTGCCATCAAAACAAATTCAGTGATCTGGTGTGCTATTTACAACGTCATGGACGCTTATTTGAAACCTAATATGGCTACCTGCACTTTTCACAGTTAAATACGACGACTTTGTAATTTAAATCGAATTTTGAGGATATGTGTAGTACAACTACACTGACACTGTAATACAGTTCATTCGCCTAATTAACGATACACTCAATCAGAAATTACAAAATGAAACTTGTCACTTCCATTCTAAAATCCATGTGGCAAGTGTTTATGAGCAATGAAGATGCCAATTCCAGAATCTGCATACACTGCCAGCACCACACTTATTTTCCGCATTTGTATAATTAAATAGGCTGTTGTGTAACTACAAATCTCCCTTCAATTATCACTCAAGAACACCTGTCAAAGTAACTAGATTATGCTCATGAAAATTTTGTCCTCCATTCCGATGTCTCACTATCACTGTTACCCAACAAACCATACTTAAAAGCAGATGTTTTGGAAAGATCTTTAATTTGATGAGTAATTAAAATGCACATTGTTTGTAAAATGTAGGCATAAACTCCAAATACAGCAATAGCCTTCAAATAAAGATGACGGCGGTTTGTTATGATTCTGAGAAATGGTGTCACAAGTTCAAATGACCTGAATTTTGAAAAGTGCTGACAGTTGAGTGGCACCACACAAATATTTGCAACTGTCACTGCATTTTCAGTGAAGTACGTTAAATGGCGCTGTTTTTGTGTCCAGTGTCAATGTTCCTTTAAATGTCAATTACAAGCGAATATCAATAAATTATGAAAAAACCATAAAGGCCAATTCACATTGTCCATCACGTCACATCACATCACCATCCGTCAGAACATTCCACAATGTATTTCTAATGGCGGCATTCACATTGTCTGTCACTGGACCGTCATATCACATCAACGTCACGTTAAGCTTTCTCCAGAAGAATGTTTTGATGGAACAGTCGTCTGCTTACATCGGAAGTTAACCTAGTATCTTCACGCAATTTTCATGCTGTAGTCGACAGTTTTAGCGGGAAATTCCAAATGTTTCATGACAACTTGAATATTTTTCTTGATTGAGTGTGCTCCTAAAGGCGAGATCGGATGTCTGAAACCGAAAAATGATTTATGTTTTGTATTATTGTAACAGAAAAGAGTGAATCAAATTGTTTATTTGAATAAGATTGTAATTTTATGACGCAAGTTTCATTAAATAACATTTCAAATGAAAATGTCAGTGCTAATGAAGGGAAAAAATTCAGTTGTGTATAACGGTATTAACGATTTCAGCAGGCAAATCGTAATGGATAAAGTAAACGGCCTCTATTTATGCTCCCATAACTACTGTTTGATGTGTTCGTGATTCATATGTTTATTTTTTTCGCTTGAAAATAGATGTCGATGTTTTGACTTGTTTCCGTTCCCAGCACTTTACCACATTAAGTTAGCCCAAAACACACATTGCAAAGTCGATTTTAGCTATCAATAAGATGTAGTGTTCTTGTTTCTTCAATTCCAGTATTATAATACGACTTTCTACATAACAGGTCCCCCCTCATAACCTCACTTTCAACATCAGGAAAAAGCGAATTGATGTGACGCATAGTGACGGACACTGTGAATACAACTTGACGTGACGGTTCCGTGGTATGACGTTGATGTGACGGACAGTATGAATCGGCCTTTATGGGCTAAGCAGAATGTTTATGAATTAAAAAAAGTAGTTATTCTAACAGTTCAATCATTCTGGCTTTGAAAGTTTTTGGGTTAGAATCCTGTTAAATTTTTTCTTTTAACTTTTTTCTTTTTTTTTTTTTGTAACAGAATAGATGATGAGAATATTAATTAATTGCAAGTCTGTTTTTTAATACTGGGTAGTTTTTTCAGTATTTGTTACGATATATAAGAGTGAAAATGAGCAGGAACCTAAAACGGGAGTTTGAATGCTGTGACAGAATGATATTTATAATCGTCCATCTCACACAGATACAGGTGGCTGCCTATTTCGAATATTGACGATTTACGAGTCTATACTTGTATAGAAACCTAAGAAAAAAGTTTTAATTACCTAAAAAAACCTTAAACGATTAACTTGCCAGTGACATTAATATTCTAACATTTTACAAATAATTGTCTGCTTATATATGAACATGTTGCGATTTGCAAGTGCATAATTTGGCAGGAATCTAAACAAATTGCTCTAATTATTATGACTGAAATGAGTACCATCGACATTTATGTTCTCGTAAGTAATAGTTATCTAGTCTGTCCAGTCGTGACCGGCGAATGATGTGGCTTTATTAATGAATTGCTAAATTGTGGGGGAACACAATCACATAATTTTTTTCAGGGAATTAGACATTCATCGATCATTTTTTAATTAAAAATTATGATTTCGATGGTATAAGCAATTTCATGTGTCACCAAAATAATTTAATGGCCAATTCACACTGTCCATCACGTCACGTTACGTCATCATCCGTCAAAACATTCCACAATGTATTTCAAATGGCGACGTTCACACCGTCCATCACCGGACCAGCAAGTCACGACAAGCTTTCTTGAGTAGAATGTTTTCAGGGAACAGTCACCTGCTAACATCGGAAGTTAAACATATTTTCGTCACGCGATTTTCGTCTTGTAGTCGACGATTATACCGTTTACATGCAAATGTGTCTTTTTAATCTTTATTTCACCACTATACTCTGTTTTAGTAGTAAATTCCGAATTTTTTATGACTTAATATATTTTTCTTAATTGAGTGTCATCCTAAAAGTGAGGTCAGATATCTGACACCGAAAAATGGTATATGTTTCATAACATTTTAACAGCAAAACTGACGCAAAATGTAGTTTGATAACGCAATTTTCATTGAATAATATTTTAAATGAAAAAGTCAGTGCTAATGAAAGACAAAAATTCTGTTGTTTATGACGGTATTAACAATGTCAGCTAGAAAATCGTAATTGGTAAAGTAAACATTTATGCTGTTATAAATATTGTTTGATGTGATAATATCTGATTTTTTTCGCTTGAAAATAGATGATGATGTTTTAAAGTGTTGTTTCATCTTCCAGCTCTTTACCACACTAAGTTGGCCAAAAACATACATTGTAAAGTTTTTGGCCATCAGTAACATTTAGCATTGTTAATAAAAATATCCACGTGTGTACTGCTGGTCTATAGTGTCCAACGGGCACAATATATCGGCGATCATACTTGTCGCCATCATCAGGTGAACTGACAGACTGAGCTCCTGGAAACGCGCCGGCACGGAGATCCGCACGCTACGGCTGCTCGAAGGGAACTGGGTTCTAGTCCGGTAGCAGGCGATTTAAATACCCTCGGCCCGCTGAGCGACACCTCCGCGGTCCGCGCCCCGCACCGTGGCCGCGCAGTGGAACCGATTGCGACGGCGTCTGAGATGACGTGTCTGAGATGACGTCATTGTGAGGGCTCTGTCCGCCATGGTCGTCACTTTGTTACATTTGCTTGATTTACTCTTAATTAACCCAATTGCTGATTCCCAAGCTTTGCTAAGATTATAGCCACAGTCACGGTTTATGAGGTCGTCACTTGTGCGAATTTCAATGGCCTCTCTAACGACACAGTCCCAGTATCTCGACGTCTGTACCAGAATCCGACAAACAATGTTCAGCCACCGCCGACTTGCTCGGATACATCAATTGTGTGTGCCTCTGGTGTACAACGCATCGATCCTCGATGGTACGCATCGCCTGTCCAATATATGACTTTCCACACTGACACATAATCTGGTACACGTCGGCCTTCCTTAAACCGAGATCATCTTTAGCGCTCCCCACCAGTGCACGAATTTTATTCGGCAGACAAAAAACAGTTCCAACCTGGTGTTTTTTCAAAATGCGGGCGATCTTCCCCGAGAGTGCGCCGGTATATGGAATGAACGCAGTGCCTACATTCTCCCTCGTGTTTTTATCCGTTTCCACAGGTTGTGTTGTAGTCCTAAATCTGCCACTCTAAGTACCCGTTTTTTCGAAATGCAGTTCTCAGTTGTTCCAATTCCTGGCGTAGGCTCTCTGCGTCGGAAATAGTGCTCGCCCTATGTACCAGAGTTTTAAGTACCCCATTCCTCTGTGAAAGGTGGTGACCGCTGTCTGCGTGTAAATACAGATCAGTGTGCGTTGTCTTCTGATATTCACTATGACCCAGGGTGCCATCAGATCTTCTCTTGACCAAGACGTCAAGGAATGGCAATCCGTTTCAGTCTCCATAGTGAATTTTATGTTGGGGTGTAAGGAGTTCAGATGTGTAAGGAAGTCAAGGAGTTTATCCATACCATGTGGCCAGATGACGAAAGTGTTGTCCACGTAACGGAAAAAGCAAATAGGTTTCCATTCAGATGATGCCAGGGCTTCCTCCTCGAAATTCTCCATGTACAAATTTGCGACCACAGGGGAGAGTGGGCTACGCATGGCGTCTCCCTCCGTTTGTTCATAGTATTCGCCATTGAAAAGAAAACACGTGGAGGTCAAGACATGCCTTAAAAGTTTGGTGGTCTTCTCGTCAAATTTCTGACCAATCAAATCTAGTGAATCTCGATAGGGCACCCCCGTAAACACCGAAACGACGCCAAAACTCACCATGATATCTGACTCATCCAGTCTGAAGTTGTTGAGGCATTTAACAAAATCCACGGAATTACGGATGTGATGAGGGCATTTACCCACATAAGGACTTAATATTCCCAGCAAGTATTTGGCCAACAAATATGTAGGTGCTCTGATGTTACTGATAATGGGACGTAACGGCACCCCATCTTTTTGAACTTAGGGAGTCCATAAAGTCTTGGCGGTACCGGACCTTGAGGTAGCAGTTTCTTGGCAACACCCTCCGGTAAATCCGCATCCTTGAGAAGTGCCCTCGTCTTGTTTTCCACCTTCTTTGTGGGGTCAACGCTGATCTTCCGGTAGGAATCGTCATTTAGCAGGCGCTGCATCTTTTCAGTGTAGTCCTTATAGGAGACAACAACCGTAGCATTGCCTTTGTCAGCCGGTAAGACAACAATTTCAGGGCGCTTTCTCAGGTCACGAATGGACGCTCTCTCTTTACTGGTGATGTTCGACTTCATGGGCTTGGATTTCGGTAACGCACGACAAGTTTCACGACGTATTTCCTCAGCTGATTCAGGCGGAAGTCGGGCTGCAACCTGTTCAACAGCACTAATAATTTCTGCAACCGGTGTGAACTTGGGGGTAGGAGCAAAGTTGAGTCCTTTCTCCCAAACTGAGACCGCATCATCACTCAACTCCATGCCACTCAGATTGATGACAGTCTTGCACGGAACCTGCAGAGATGGTTTGTCAAGGAGGCATGAGAACTTAGCTCTTTGACATCCCGTTGCCTTTTTATGAGCGGAATCGGCTGCAACCGAAGTAACACCATCAATCCAATCCCAGGAAAAAGATGTGAAGTGACTAGCCAGTTGCAAATCCAGTTTGAATAGTTCCAGTGAGATGAACTCAAGGCTACGGCAGGTGAAATGCACTCTCTCATGAAGCAATGCGAGCCTGGCCCGTTTCTTAATTCTCTTAGCTGCTGCAGAATCGATGTGATGCGTAACCTTAGCAAAATTTGGAACAACATTCTCGGAACGACATCTCTTTAAAAAAGCAAGAGTACTTAGCAAACGACATCTACGGTGGCGCAACTTTTCAAATTTCTTCATGCTGCGATACATCTCCTCCCCATAAAGGTGTATGATGTGATTCTTCAGTTTCTCCTGGCGTATTTGATAATCAAACTATCCACGGGCGTACTGCCGGTCTATAGTGTCCAACGGGCACAATATTTCGGCGATCATACATGTCGCCATCATCAGGTGAACTGACAGACTGAGCTCCTGGAAACGCACCGGCACGGAGATCCGCACACTACGGCTGCTCGAAGGGAACTGGGTTCTAGGCCGGTAGCGGGCGATTTAAATACCCTCGGGCCGCAGAGCGACCCCTATGCGTCCGCGCCCTGCGCCGCGGCCGCGCAGTGGAACCGATTGCGACGGCGTCTGAGATGACGTCGGTGTGAGGGCTCTGTCCGCCGTGGTCGTCACTTCGTTATGTTTGCTAGATTTACTCTTAATTAACCCAATTGCTGGTTCCCAAGCTTTGCTAAGATCTTAGCCACAGTCACGGTTTATAAGGTCGTCACTTGTGCGAATTTCAATGGCCTCTCTAACGATGCAGTCCCAGTCTCGACGTCTGTACCAGAATCCTAGTGCATTTATACTCCATCGCATGATTCTCCGACAAACAATGTTCAGCGACCGCCGACTTGCTCGGATACATCAATCTTGTGTGCCTCTGGTGTTCAACGCATCGATCCTCGACGGTATGCATCGTCTGTCCAATAGATGACTTTCCACACTGACACGGAATCTGGTACACGCCGGCATGTTTAGCGCTCCCCACCAGTGCACGAATTTTATTTGGCGGACAAAAAAACAGTTCCAACCTGGTGTTTTTCCAAAATGCGGGCGATCTTCCCCGAGAGTGCGCCGGTATATGGAACGAACGCAGTACCTACATCCTCCCTCGTGTTTTCATCCATTTCCACAGGTTGTGTTGTAGTGGTTGGGCGGAGAGCCCGTTGAATCTGGCACTCTGAGTACCCGTTTTTTCGAAATGCAGTTATCAGGTGTTCCAATTCCTGGGGTAGACTCTCTGCGACGGAAATAGTGCTCGCCCTATGTACTAGAGTTTTTTAGAAGATCGCCTGCATTTTAAGAAAACACCAGGTTGAAACTGTTTTTTGTCTGCCGAATAAAATTCACGTTGGCGTCTCCCTGCAGAAGTTCTTGCAATGCACGTGCCTTGTTACAAAATCCTTGTATGAAACGACGATAGTATGAACAGAAGCGAGGAAACTTCTAATATCACGGATGTGCTGAGGAGTTGGTAATTCTATGACTGCCCTTACTTTGTCTGGATCAGGACAGAAACCATCTCCATTCTCTAAGTGCCCCAGGATTTTTATCTCTTTGGTGATGAAGAGGCACAACCTTGGGTTGGGGCAAAGTCCTGCTGTCTGAGCACACTTGAACACAGTTGATGCATGTTTTAGATGTTCTGCAAACGTCCTTGAGAAAATGACAATGCCGTCTAGATAACAAAGACAAGTCATCCATTTAAGGTGTCAAAGCAAGTTGTCCATCATGCGTTCGAATGTGTCCGGAGCATTACATAGTCCATACAGCATGACTTTGAATTCATAGAGGCCATCAGGTGCAATAACAGAAGGCTTCTCTGTGTCAGCTTTGTTAACCTTGATTTGCCAGTAACCTTGTGCTGCACCTGGTTGTAGATCGATGTTACTTTCAACAAGACTCAATTTCGCAATTAGAAACTTTGCCCAATCAGAAGGTTCATTTGAAATTGAGTTTACAAAACCCTCACAACCTGCTCCAGCTACATTACCTATCATAGAGGATGAAGCTTTCGTTTCCCCATCCATTATTGTATTTACATTAGACAGATTGTACATGGATTGATCTAATTCATATTTACAACCACTGTCTTCTATGATATCTGACTCTTCCTCAATTTTGCCTACCTTATAGAAACAAACTTCTTTATTATCGTAAGTAACATTTGCTTACTGCTGTCCTTCGTCCACCAACTGACTAACATTTGCACATTTATTACCCATGGTTGATTTTTAAGAACTTTACCTTGGAAATGCGATGTTTTCTGGTGGCGATCAGCAATCTTGCCGACGATGTACAGCACTGCTTACAATGTAATGTCCAAGGCCAGCTGCTAATACGATTTCACAGGCTGCAGCGGAATTTCTGCCATCTGTTTACAAGCTGTCTCGGAATGCCGATTGGCTGCTTTACCACGATGATGTTGGTGTTGCTTCTTTCTCTATTGGCTGCCTCTCGATGTAGATTTTTGTAAAGAAGAGCAGATGCAAATTTGAAATTCGTAGATGTAGGTGATTGTTTTGAAATAACACTTGCGTATGATTGTTCTGCTGTTCACTGTGCCACATGAAGTATTTTCATTTTCACAGTTACGACTATGTACGCCTCATTCATGATGCACTGTCTGCACCTGGTTGTAGATCGATGTTACTTTCAACAAGACTCAATTTCGCAATTAGAAACTTTGCCCAATCAGAAGGTTCATTTGAAATTGAGTTTACAAAACCCTCACAACCTGCTCCAGCTACATTACCTATCATAGAGGATGAAGCTTTCGTTTCCCCATCCATTATTGTATTTACATTAGACAGATTGTACATGGATTGATCTAATTCATATTTACAACCACTGTCTTCTATGATATCTGACTCTTCCTCAATTTTGCCTACCTTATAGAAACAAACTTCTTTATTATCGTAAGTAACATTTGCTTACTGCTGTCCTTCGTCCACCAACTGACTAACATTTGCACATTTATTACCCATGGTTGATTTTTAAGAACTTTACCTTGGAAATGCGATGTTTTCTGGTGGCGATCAGCAATCTTGCCGACGATGTACAGCACTGCTTACAATGTAATGTCCAAGGCCAGCTGCTAATACGATTTCACAGGCTGCAGCGGAATTTCTGCCATCTGTTTACAAGCTGTCTCGGAATGCCGATTGGCTGCTTTACCACGATGATGTTGGTGTTGCTTCTTTCTCTATTGGCTGCCTCTCGATGTAGATTTTTGTAAAGAAGAGCAGATGCAAATTTGAAATTCGTAGATGTAGGTGATTGTTTTGAAATAACACTTGCGTATGATTGTTCTGCTGTTCACTGTGCCACATGAAGTATTTTCATTTTCACAGTTACGACTATGTACGCCTCATTCATGATGCACTGTCTGTAAAAGATTGTGAGTCCCAACACAGATAGTTGTAAGTTTCTTCGGTTATTAAAGCTAAAGTCCTCACCTTGGGGCACCATATTTGCCGATGGTTCTCGATATAGTCGACGATTGTTGCTCTCTGTAGCAGCTGGCTGAAATCTCATGGGGCGTAAACTAATTCACTACAAAAGACGAAGGCAACACACAGAATTGCTGCTCGTTGACACTTTTAATGATTTATAAATGCCCAATTGCCTCCATTTATGACCAGCTTACAAGTCTGATTAATGACATCCATTAATACAAGGCACGCACATTCCACATGTCAATAACATGAATAAACACTGTCAGTGTGTGGAATAAAAAAGTTCGAGGTGTACATCGTAATGTGGTACAAAGATTAATTAATCACTGTAGATACACTCCCCATACTAACAACAATGAAGAACGGGTACATAATTGTTCAAAATTAAAGTGCAAACTGGCGTGGCTTGTGACTGAGTTCGCGGACGAAATAGTACTCTGAACTAGCGTGGATTATACCTCAGACAATGGATGAAACAATACTCTATTACATGCTGCAAGCGCATGCCATTTATATCTTCCAAACAATGATACTGGAAATTGCGTATGGTTAATTATGTACATTAACTTAATTATAATGGAAAAGTAAACAAAACATGCATCTGTTATATTTAAAGATAGCATAAATAATACTAAGTAACTTAATGTACAACTCTTGGTTAAATGAATAGTATTTCATATCGAAATATAATTTAATAGTTTTTCAAACAATTACTTCGTAATTAATGGTAATTATACAGAAGCTAAAGAGGGAAAAACTTCCCTAATATTACTTGTGAAACACAGTAATACCTACTTTAATATTATGAGAAAAGAATTTACCTAGTTTTATGAGAAATACTAAATAGCATACTATCTGAAATTTAACAATATACTTCATGCACGAAATAATTAATATTTGACATTATAAAAAGGAATAACAAGTTTTTGGAAAAGACTAATTGCATTCATATCTATTATTACGCAACAGCAATATCGGGAGGTTGAGTAATGAAAGCAAAGGGGAATAAACCACGACATGCTTCCGTACAACCTGTCTGCATGTCCATGGTTGAGAAGTACATAGCTCTTTTCAAGAAGTCTAATGTGTCGTCAATACGTGGCAATGGGTAGCCATATTTCTTTGTGATTTTGTTCAGCCTCTGACAGTCGACACAGAAGTGCATGGCAGAGGCTTTGTCAAACCACTTTCATGATATTTCTCTATAGTTCCACTCTGTAATA
Source organism: Locusta migratoria (assembly GCA_026315105.1). Taxonomy (NCBI): domain Eukaryota; kingdom Metazoa; phylum Arthropoda; class Insecta; order Orthoptera; family Acrididae; genus Locusta; species Locusta migratoria. The sequence goes on from CM048745.1 coordinate 346,829,739, forward strand.
GATCACAGGAAAAAGGAACACTTAAATCTTTCTGTTTTCAGTCTGATTTCTCTTATATTATTATGATGGTCATGCCTCCCTATGTAGGTGGCTGCTATCAATATATGTTAGCATTCTGAAGAGAAAGTTGGTGAAAGAAATTTCGCAAATAGATCTCGCCACAACGAATAACGCCTTTCTTTTAATGATTTTCACCCCAACTCGTGCATCATTTCTGTGACACTCTCCCCTATATTGTGATAATACAAAACGAGCTATTCTTCTCTAACTTTTCTTTAGATCCCTGGGGAATGCCAGATATCACTTCCGTTCTAGTCAATGACTTACCAACAATTGCAACGTACTGTGTCTTTTCTAACAGAAAATCACGAATCCAGTCACAGAACTGTGGCAATATTCCATAATCACACAATTTGATTAGAAGACCCTCGTGAGGTTCAGTGTCGAAAGCCTTTCGGAAATATAGAAATACAGAATCTATTTGACAACCCTTATTGATAGCACTCATCATGCCATGTGAATAATGAGCTAGCTGTGTTTCACAAGAATGATACTTTCTGAATCCATGTTGACTATGGGACAATAGGGCGTTCTCTTCGATGTAGTTCATAATATTTGAGGAAAGTATGTGTTCTAAAATTCTGTTGCAGACCGATGTCAATGATATAGGCAGGTAATTTTGCGGATCACTCCTATTGTCTTTCTTGAATACTGGAGTGACCTATGCTACTTTCCGGTATTTGGGTAGGCAACGTTCGCTAAGCCATAGTTAGTTATGGGGCTATTACATCAACATACTCTGAAGGGAACCTAGTTGGTATACAGTCTGGACCAGGAGACTTACAACTGTTAAGTGATTTAAGTTGTTTTAATACACCAAGCATATTTACTTCTAAATTATGCATGGTGGAAGCTGTTCTTGATAGGAATTCTGGAGTATTTGCTTCGTCTTCTCTAGTTCTTCATTACTGGTCCAAAGCTCTCCTCAACCATCTGTAATGCTTATGATAGCCGCTAGTGCTTAGCTTTCCTTTGTTATACTGATTAGCTTTTTGCGATCGACAAACACTTCACAGTTCAGCTGGAGATCTCGGCTACAGACTGGAACTCTTCTCATTGTTAAGGGCGGGATCTGAATATTATCGACAGCAAACAACCTCCCAGGGAAGTTCGTGGTATGTGTACTCGACGGAATGGCTTCCTAAATTTGTAGCTCAGATCTTGCACAGTCAATGACAGCCTGTGATGCCTGAAGGAAGTGGCATCCGAGGATGGCGTTATGGCTACATTCTATTGAAACGACAAATTCAAAAGGCTGCGTCCTGTTGCACCTGTCCATTTTTCCTATATCAAGGACGTTGCATTTTTCGAATAAAGAGCAGTTCTGTTTTATTTTAATATTAGTTTTTCTTATTTCCTTGTTCACACATTAGGTTATGTCTGTGAGGTTCTAACGTCCATCACCTCTTTTCGGAATGACTCAAACTGAGTCCTAACATTTTCCTGAATCACGGAAATTGTTATTAGTTCACAGTCTATAACGAAATCATTCCACTGTAGGTGAAGTTGAACTTATCTTATATGCTGGCTGAGGTCCATTGCGCTGTGAGCTGACTTCGGCATTCACTAAAGCATTTGATTTTACAGGATCTTTTCATAAATTAACACCATCTCAGTTGATACGGAAACGATTTTATTTCCACTTAAACATTGCACAATAAAAAAATGCAGCAGCAAGCCAACAGAGCTGCTTACAGGTTTCTGGCCACTCAAAAACTCTATCGAAGACTAAACATACAATGGTTTCTCCCAAACATCTTTCTACGTAACCACGTAATATGATTGATGACAAAGTTTTGTAATTCACAATTAAATAGTATTCTTTTACATTAAATATGCCAAAATACAGATATTAAAACATTACATTTAAGTTTTGACTATTTATGTCAATCTATGTACGTGTTTCATGAAATTTGTATTTAATGTGGTGCACAAATATGAAGTCGCCCTTTTGACTAGTGTTTAGTGTGCTCAAATTATTTACATTATGTGTGTTTTCGAAATGCACACATATTTGTTTTGCCAATATTGTGTAGGCATATTATTATTGTGACATGGAATTTTAATGTGTTTCAGTTTGCGGTCAAATTATTTATTAATACGGATTTGTATATGGTTGTCATAGTTTTGTTAATTTCGAAGATAGCTTCTTAGTACCAAACGGATTATTAATTTTTGTGCATGAAAAATTATCAGTATTTAATTTAGGATCTAGTGATATATAAAACATGGTCTGCCCTAATTTATTTAAACAGAAGGTATATATGAAATCATGTTGTGCAATAGTTATAACATGTAGTATTATTGTTTCTATACAAATTAGTATCTATATAGGTTCAGCAATTTCCGAAACTAAGTGTAATGCATTTCTAGTGTTTGCAGCTATTATCTACGAAAGTATTAAGAACTGAAAATTACGTAAAAGATCAGCCAAAGTTATATTTAAATCAACGTACTATTTCTTAAAGGTATTTTACTAATAGTGTTAAAAGACTTTCAGACAGAAGGCGAAAATGTAAAATATCACATGTCCGGCAATGAAGTTTTACTTTAGGTGTCAGATATTTCGTGTTTCTATGTTGGCAACTGATTTTTAGGAGTTTGCAACATAGCAGAAACGTTACACACCCCCTACATAGTGTACCTGAAATGTAATGTAGGGTGCACTATGTACTATCGTTTCAATATGTTGTGATTTAAGTGTTCATAGTGAGTCTGTATTAGTTTAGGCAAAAAATTAAAAATTGTATGTTGATTGTAGTCTTGCGAATGCCGATGGTTGTTGATGTTGCATGATGCGCCGACAGTGGTGTATCTGCAAACTGCTGTTGGTGATGTAGTGACTCGCAGCTTCAGCTGACTGTAGTTACAGGCTTTCAAGACGGTTCCTACAACATGGTTTTATCTTTCTCAGAACCACATACTATTTTTCCCTAACTACATACATAAATAAGCATACTGTTATCAGGCTATTGGAAAGAGTAATCAATTTTCTCAATACGGTATTTTAAACAAATTCAAATTATGGGTTCAAATTAACCCTTAAATGTTACTGAAAATTAACGAGAAATCTCTATAATTTACTTTAGTTCGAATAATGAAATAGCAAGCTTTTACAACCTTTTTTTTTTTTTTTTTTTTTTTTCAAAGAGCATTGATATTCATATTGTAAACAGTTATGTATGGTATTAATTCATATAAAAAGTATTTTACTAGTTTGAATAACTTTTTTTCTATGTGTACATGTATGTAAATGCCATTATGTGAGAACTAAGCTCCTAATTCCCCTAGAAAGGGTGTTGTACATTGTAATAACTTCAAAATTTAAAGTCAATTTACTAAGTGAAATGGATGACATAATTAAATAGTAAAACAATGGATAGAAACAAGCTCTCAGTGAGCACATCAAACAATTATCATTCAAAATTATGATATAGTTAAAATGAATATATAGACAGAAAATGCAATCGTGGTTTTGAAACTGTGGGTATTGAATATTTCTTATACAGTTAGAGATTAGAATGAGTAGTAGTAAAGAGTAGAAACAAATTAGAACATAGTATTAAATAATATTTTACTTATTAAAAAAATATACGCATTAATAAAAATTCAAAAAACCAACCCCCCTGCGAGTAGTTAGCAGTGGCAATGGTTAATCTCATAGCTCAAATCAAGCATGGAAATTAAAGTAATAAGTGTCAGTTCTCAACTGATCCACCAAAGTGTCAAATTTTTCCCAAATCATGGAAAAATTTAAAGTAAAATGAAAAAGTTTTTTAAATTGCCAAACTACACCCACTCTCAAGGCAGTAATCAAGAGAGGGCGGAAAAATACGCTGCCATTAAATTACGTCCACGGCCAGGGCAGGTAACTGACTCGCAAACGGCTACATAAGCAGAAAAAGACTCTGGTTGCGTTTACCTATATTTTGTTTAACAACTTAGTGTTCGTAAGGTATTACGATACACCGCTTAGTTTTCATAGATTATCTTCTAAACGGAATGTTTGTATTAATGGTAACTACCTTACCAAGAGTTACAAGATACAACTGGCAACTTGACTCCTTAATTCCGCAGAAGTAAATAACAGTACATAGTTTTTGTTCTTCTTTGAACGAACTGCCCCAATCACACACAACACAGTCCAGAGTACCCTATGTTTGTTGAATGGTGAACAGTTACTACCCCCCAATAACACAAAATCAACATTCAATATTGTCCAGTAGTGTTTGAAAATGAGTGACAATCATACAGTAGAAGTGGATGAAAATGAGTAACTAACTATCTTAAGTGTTCTGAAAGTCTGTACATGTCTACGTTAACAGTGTAAAATCTCAAAATTATATACTACACAAAAATCAAAATTTACAAATGGTCTGCCTGTTCATTTTCAGATACAGTACCATATCAAAATTAAACAACCTGTAATCAACTACAAATTGATACACAAAGCTTGAATGCATGAGCAAGGCAACAAGTGTGTCATGAACTGAACATAGGTGTTCCACATGAAAAATACAAATTTATACAAGTTTGGTGATAATGATAATGAGTAATAGGTAGTCTGTAAAGGTTCAATAACCTTCATATTTGTGTAAAAAAGTATGCATGATCAAGGGCGCCCATACCCGGGGGAAGGGGGGGGGGCCGTGGCCCCCCCTAGCTCTCCAGAAGAAAAAGAAAAAAGAAAAACAAGCTGTAGCATGAATTTTTCTGAGAAGAAACGAAAAAAAAGTTAGGATTATATAGAAGTGGTTCAACAATAAAATATTATTACATAATGATGTTTACACAACTGTATTCTTCGGTATTATTATTATTTTACATTAGTTGGCGCGGTCTCAAGGTGCGATGTACAGCGATAAAGAATGCGTAAGCGCAATGTCCTTACGAGTCTCCCCTCTGCCACGCGGCGATACAACGCTGTGAGCTCACTATTGACACGGGCGATTACTTCATTTCATTAGAAGGAGAGTGAAATAGGAGTAGAGCCGTGCAGACGTCTTTCAATTTTAGTCGATTTTTTAAATCTTAATCGTAAAAATGAATGAATGCATTGAGTTTGTAATAATTACAGCTTGCATAATTCGAAGAGTACTTAAAAGACGATATCTTAGCGACACAGTTTGCATCGTTTCTGTATCGTGTTTTCGAATATTTAATTGTACGACAGACAGAAGATTTTCTGAACTTGCATATTGGTAGTATAATCTACGAAAGTTTTTAATCTGGGCGAAGAGCACTGATTTTAATTCATTAAATTGTTTCTTGATAACTTAAGTATGTACTTTTATGTATCCATTTCTTAACTCACCTTACACAGTGCTTCTTTCGTCTTAAATTATTCTGCAAGTACTTGCGGAAAGTGTGTAAAATTAACTTGCCCAAGCGACTTGCAGAAGTAAACTTCCGCAAATTTTTGATCTAATGCAAACACTTCAGCAAGTGCTTGATGTTACTTGCTAAATGGCAGTGCACCCAAAACGTTGCAGGAGCAGGCGCGCAGTGTACTATGTAAACGATGATAAGATGTGATTTATTACTATTGCTTTACCAGACTTACACAAGACCTCTGAGCCACACGCAAGTATTATCATTATTATTTGTTTCATAACACAGTTGAAAAGCGACGATCTCTATGGCTCTCTCGTTTCTATATAGTGCACAGTAACAGAACACCTTGCAGAATACCTAATAATCGGATTAACAAGTTAGCGAATCAGTTAAGAGACATTGAATATAAAATCGCCACTGAGTGCTTGGATAAATGTTTGTTTTGCGTATTTCGAAATTTCTGTGTGTCAGCGTGAGTAAGGGGCCAGCAGTGACTGCCGAGCGAACAGAAGGTAGTGGAAGCAGGCTCTGGGCAGTCTGGCCGTAGCGCAGCCAGAGCCCGCGACAACAGGCAGGTAGTTGGCGTGACGTCACAAGCTGGCAGCCGCCGCCCACCATGTCCAATGGTCTCCCCTGGGACTGACCTGGGGGCAATAAACCACCAGGTAAGCTTGCCGCCAGACATCCGGTGTGCGACCCACGAGTTCAGAAAACTGTTAGCGACCGTGCTAGTGTGAGGAACATCGCCTGTGTGAGAGCTTTCCTTCTGTTCAGTGTTGTGCTTCATATTAAGAAACTCCATAATCTTGACGGACATACTAGGTAAGTACAAACATTATTTACATAATCGTGAGTACCATTTTTTCATGCTGATACAACCAGGTATTCTGCCGGTTATCCGCATGCAACTTCGACGCGAATAACCGGCTTAATACCTGATTCTTACAGCATGAGAACGCCTAGCCGGGAAAGCCAGAAACATTACATGTTTTCATTGCTTTTGAAAACAATATATTGATTTGTTACTTCTTGTGAGTGGGGTGTCTTCGCCGACTTAATCGCCGCAGCCATCTTCTTCTGCAGGCATATATTGCAGAAATCACTCAAATTCCTCAGATATATTGTTATCAGCTAATGAAGTATGCTAGAGGGCATCTTTAAAATGTGCCTTTTTCTAACAATCTGCTTCGTGTAAACATACAAGAGATAAAATGATGAGAATTAGAAATAACTTGGTAATTACATAACCGGACGAGGTGCGAAGTAAACCGCTGCTGCAGTTCCAGGAATAATGTATCGTTGTGTTTCACTTGTTGGTGCTACAATCGCTCTGACTCAACTAAATAATTATTAGAAATGTATCAGCAATTAGATAGCTATAAGCCAGCCCGCCCAATTTAGGCTTAAGGTCCGGCGCACACTTGACGCAGCACAAGCACAGCAGAGGCAGAGGAGGAAAAAAAAAGTTCAAATGTTCGTGAAGCTTATGGGACTTAGCTGCGGGGTCATTAGTCCCTAAGCTTACAAACTATCTTATACTGTGAAGTTGGCACGCCCTTTTTCTAAAAATATACGTTTGTCAGAGTTCTAGACAGATACACAATAGTTATGGAGTTCTTTGTTCTAAATTTTAATAGTTCTGCAAAATTTCCCGGAGAAATTAAAAAAGAATTAGATTAGCGGAAAAATAGTTCTGATTACAGCACTAAATAGCTCCCAAAGAGTTCTACAGGAAATCCTACTGACATTTCTGTGTGCAGGTTTATGAGATAACTGCAGTAATGTGGAATTAATTTTCACGCTAATGTGAAATTGACACCAATTTTTCGAGAAATATACATTGTTTTTGGGGTTCTGTGTAGATATTCTATACTTCTAGAGTTCTTTTTACAAAATATAGTTCTCCATAATTGCCCGGAATAAAAATTGTGATAGCTGAAAAGCTGTGAATTTGGGCCCCTTATTCGAGAAATACACATTTTTTTTTACTTAGATCTTGATAGATGTTCTATCCGCTTCACATTCACTTTATTGTTTTTACGGCTGATAATTCCTGCTTACCGTATATTTTTGTTTAAATAATGAAATTTATCCTGAGTTTCAATTTCGGCGCCTTCCATCCATTCCACGTTTGTCAACATAGTAATTTATCTGGAGAGCCGCTTCACACTCCGCTAATCGTCTCTACGAATTATTGTTAGTATTTTACATTGTAATATTTCCCACCGTTATTTCTCATCCGGGCTTTGATAAACATTAAACTTTTTTTGAAATGGAAATGCAAATTTCATCTTCCAGTGTAGCAGCTTGGGTATGAGTCCTTAGCATGGTGAGTTTCGAAACGGGGAGGATACGATCCATCTTTTGCATATATATATTTTAAAGTCTCTTAACAGGCTTAAATGGCAATTTGCTCATGAAAGTTCCCCAACATGTTACAATGATTTTACATGTTTTCTTAACAGGCTTAAATGACAATTTTTCACCAACATGAAAAACAAAGTGTTGTGCCATTTGACAGGTTTACTGAGGTTACTAGCATGTTAAAGAGGTCTACTACGCCGGCCATACATGAATTGTAATCAACAGTACATTGCGGCTTCAATACTTTTGTCGTTAGTCTTCCTATTCGTCTTCCCTATTGCATGGATTTCTGTAGTGTTGCAGGTAGACAACATTAAGACTTCTCTTGTCGCACCACTTGATGACTAGTAGTGTGTCAGTTTACACAGACTCGACTCCTCCTCGTTTTAGTTTCTTCTGTGACTTCGGCAAGTTGCGCCTTTTGCTACATACAGTACCGCATGCTGCTGTCATGTAGTTGTGAAGACAGAGGACGAAATGTGGGCTTGTACGTATACCAGTTGCCGACAGGGTATGTCCGCGTTGACAATATGGCTTCATTAGTATTGCTATTTTATGGCCCTATTACCTCAAATTATGCACTTCATTGTCTGTTTGCCTGTGAATACGATTTCCAAGACGTATTAAGTTTTACTGTCGCAAAACACAAATATCTTCATTTCAGATCTACTTCATTTTAAAGGAAAGAATGGTTAAAAACAGATGCGATCTTTGAACAGGAATAGGCTTCCGCTGATGCAGTGTTCTGTTTTACATACGGAGTAAATGCGGTATGCGTAAGAACTCAATCTACTATATTCCCAATTCCCATACGGGAGTTGTGTACATGAGAGATGACCTCTACTGTTAAAAGTGGCACGAACTGATGGATAAGAAGGATGTACGAATTGAATGTGTTGGAAGTATAAAGAGGGATTCAGTTACAGTGTCTGACTCAATGGAACATGCAAGTGTACGGATGCAATGCACCACTTGTGATGATAACAGGTTTCAATAGTTTCGTCAGTAATTTAGATCACAATACCCCAATGTAATTTTTGTGAAGCTTATAGCTTGTTATATGTATGACGAGTGGTAGATGTTTGGGACACCTTTGCTGTGGAGAGCTCTTCAGATAACGATTGTGATTTTTTTTTGTGCATTTCGAAAAAAAGGGTTTCCAACTTCACAGTACATTGAAATTGATCCCTCGTTATTGCAATTATCTCGTAATGTATAATCTGCATGAAAAATTGTCAATGGGATTTTTCTTAGAATTTCTTGGGAGCTATTCAGAGCTGTAATAGGAACTGTTTCCACTAATAGGCAAATAATTAATTTGAAAAACTCCAGAACTACTGCATATCTGCCTAGAACTCTAAAAAAATCACATTAAAAAAAGGGGGTGCCGACTTCACAGTTTTGTGCAAATGGATTCCCCATTATTGCAATTATCTCATAAAGTAAAACATGCACACAAAATGTCAGTAGAATTTCCTGTAGAACTCTTTGGCAACTATTTAGAGATGTGATCAGAACTATATTTGCGCTAGTATGCAAATAATTAATTTGAAAAATCTAAAATTTGTTGTAAGTGTTCCTATTTTTTTCGCGAAATTTTGCACAACTATTTAAATTTGTAGAGAGAACTCCAAAACTATTGCGTAACTATTTGTACATTTTCCAAAAAAGGGTGCCAACTTCACAGGACTGACTTCACGCAGTGTAGGCGCAGCACAGGCAGGTCAAAGTAGCGTGTAGCGCTCTCGTAAGACAGCATGCTGCAAACCTCTCGATGCAGTTAGGCTTAAGTCCAGAGTCTTGTGTGTGTGTGTGCGTGTGTTTGTGTGTGCGTGTGTGTGTGTGTCTGTGTGTCTTCCGGTTAAGTGCGTGAAAGGTCTATGTTGATCAAAAGGGAAAAGTGACGAACATATGTAGTCTGTGGAAGTTTCTTATCAGCGATCCAGACAACGCTTCTGACTAAACAGATTGCAATTTAAAAGAAGGAAGATTAGTGTTTGACGCCCCGTCGACAGTGTAGTCATTAGAGGTGGAGCTTACACTCGGATTGTTTGGGTAAGTGTGGGGAAGAAAATCGGCCGTGCCCTTTCAAAGGAACCATCCGGGCATTTGCCTGGAGTGATTTAGGGAAATCACGGAAAACCTAAATCTGGATGGCTGGAGGTGGATTTGAACCACCATCCTCCCGAATGCGAGTCCAGTGTCTTATCACTGCGCACCTCGCTCGGTAGGCAGTTCAAAGAGATTCACATACTGATAGAGAAGCAACGTAACTTGTGAGACGCTATACCTACTAATGTAAAATTTGGGATAACTTTTCCGTATGTAATTAAAATCAGATTTAATTTTCTGTAAATTCAATAATTAAATGAACCTTTATACACGTGACATTTTTAATCATGAATGTGGTGCAGTTTGTACGATCTGTTAACACCTTACTTCTCAGTGACACCTATGAGGCTTTTAACACGTCGTTGGTTGAAAGATAAATCAATATGAAAAATTTATGCAAATCAGAGTGTTCTTGCATTTGTACGCAAAGAATCCTATTCACTGTCTCTTCATTGCTCTACATGTGATACTCTGCAAATCACATTTAAGTGGCTGAGTACATAACATTGGCGTCTGCTTTATTTCTTCTTCTTCTTCTTCTTCGGTAACAGCTGTTCTTGTACGTTCACTACTTTATTACAGTGCGTCCCTGTTCTGTCTCTGTCATAATTTCTGATAATATCAGAAACCATCGTATTTGTTAACAGTAAAGGTAGAGTAGTATTTTTCAACTACTGAATTTTGCAAAGTAGTATGAAATTCAGCTTGAGGAGTACTGAGAAGAAACATTACTAGATTTCTAGATCATTCATTGACTATGGTGTAGCAGCGGTTCGGTAACTGCACGAAGGCATGGACGTGTATTTCCAGAATTGGAAGAAGGCCCCTGATGATAAAGGAAATCGTTGCGCACCCCTCCCTGTTTTGCCGAGCTGATCATTCAGAATTTGGGAATTTTAGCTTATACAATTCTTTCATATCTGTCACAAAGCTTACTGAAACCAGGGACTACGAAAAAATACAGTCAGCATCTTAAGTCGATGACTCTCTGGGTCTTTTCATTTCCGTAAGTTGTTCATTTGCAGCTTAGTAAGTTGGTAGTACACGAAGAAAAGAAACAGGAGGCAGCTCCGCACTCGGCACAGAAGGCGGCAATAGCCGCGCGTGTGCCGCTTAGCTGCCGACCGCCTCATAAATCAAATGTTTGTATAGTCTATGGGACTTAACTACGGGGTCATCAGTCCCTACTTACGAACTAGGACGGCACAAATATCCATGCCCGAGGGGGGATTCGAACCCCCGACCGTAGTGACCGTGCAGACCGTGACTGGAGTGCCTTAGTCCCCTCGGCCACCGCGGCCGGCCCGACCGCCTCACTACGCGTCAAACGTATCTCACTTACGTATTTTCTCGAGACTGGAAAGAGGTATGGCTCTCCTTCCACCGTTAAAAACAATTTCGATATGTTAACTATATTTCGTACGCAGTAATGTATGGTGTAAAATGCACCAAACGCAAAATGGCCAACGACTACATTTTTCACTGCAAACTCTTCAAAATATGCGCAGCATTGTAATTTAGTTTTTATCATAAGAATAACTATGGGCAATAACTACAAGAAAATCAGTCCAATATCAGGCAGTAACTTTTGGTTTATAAGATACACGAAATTATTTTTTTCTACTAAATGGTTTCTGCAATATCCGAAAACAGTGCTTTTTTTAAGGAAAAAGTAAAGGACTTAGAGAGAAACTAAATACAGAGAAGGACGAAGCTTATATTCGTCTACATAAAACAATTTTTTCCGAAGCATATCGGATGACTTGAAATTTCACTTTGCGGCACAGGTGGAACAGAGGCGCAGGAAAACTGTGCGCCTCGCACAAATGGACAGAGGCCTGACTGAGGAATCGCCTGCCCTCTGCTGCACCTCAGCTGTGTTAAGTGTGCGGCAGGCTGTGTCCTATTGGAAAGCACGGTTTAGAGACGGCTGGCCGCCTATCCTCTGCCTCTCCTCTGCCTGTGCTGCATCAAGTGTGCACCAGGCCTTAGGGGGATTACTCTAACACATCTGATATTAAGTTTCCTTTTATTTATTTCAGAAATGGATATCAGGAACTTCTTTGGACAGAAAGGTGCTTCTGCTACACATAAAAGGAACCTCAGTGACTCATTAGAAGTTCCAGATCCAGTACCTTTGAAAGTTCGTCCCACAACTACTTCGAATTTATGCTCAATACCAGCTCCTGACTTCGCTTTGCCACATTGTTCTTCCACCATTAACACCGAGTCAGCTGACATCATTATACCTGATGGTACTCAACTGGATGACGTCGCCTCTTCAGTTTTCACCATTAACAAGCCAGAGTTCATTAACAGTTCATTAGCACTTAATCAAAGCTTTGATTTAGGGGAATTCATAAATGATTCAGTGTCAGATGAAGTCAAGTATCAGTTAGTAACAAACATACGTGCTCGTAATATGTCGCACGATTTCAAAAAGGACATTGACGAAAAAAAGAAAATCAAAAGGCCTTTTCAGAAAACTTGGCTAGAAAAGTATTCATGGCTAGTATATTCGCCCAAGTTGAAGGGAGGCCTTTGTAAGTTTTGTGCTCTTTTCAAGCCTGTTTTAAAAAGAGGAATATTTGGTGCTTTTGTCATAAAGGCTCACCAAGATTACAAACATTTTCACGAAGATGCTCGAGGCCACGAAAAGAGCAGTTGGCATCTAGAATCTACTCGTATGGCCGAAAGTTTTTGTGCATCCGTAGAAATGAGGAAGAAAAACGTGATAGAACAGTTAGACAGTGGGATCACGGAGCTTGTAAATACCAACAGAAAAAAACTGAAATCAATTCTTGCTACCATAATATTCTGTGGCACGCATGACATATCCATTAGAGGAAAAAATTCTAACGAAGGAAATTTTCAGGAGTTACTTTTATTTAGAGTAAGTGCAGGGGACAAAGTGTTGGAGGATCACATGAAAAACCATTGTGGGAAAGCAAAATATACATCACACAGAGTGCAAAACGATTTAATAAATACATGTGGATATGTCCTACAAAACGAGATTGTTGATCAGGTCAACAGATCATCAGCGTTTTCGTTACTGGCAGATGAAACGGCTGATATTAGTAGGAAAGAGCAACTGTCCTTGGGAGTACGATTTGTAGACGAGAAAGAGAACTTCACAGTAAAAGAAGAATTTTTAGGATTTACAGAACTGAGTTCATTGGATGCTGAAGGAATTTCTACATCTATTTTAAATTTTGTTGAAAACCTGGGCCTTAATATGAAAAAACTGATTGGCCTGGGCTTTGATAGCTGTTCGACAATGGCGGGCCATGAAACTGGAGCGCAGGCTAGGATCAGAGAGAAGTATCCTTCAGCTGTCTACTTCCACTGTGCATCGCACAGACTGAACTTAGTAGTCAATGATCTTAACAGAGTACAGGAAATTCGTAACACAGTCGGAACAATAAAAGAAGTTATTAGGTTCTACAGAGAAAGTGTATTGCGTAGGGAAACAGTACCTAACATTCCATTATTCTGTGAAACTAGATGGTCCCATAAATATAAATCAATCAGGATATTTAGAGAAAACTTCTTGGTAATAAAGGATAGTCTGAATCATCTAGCATATAACAGTAAATACAATCAAGACACTCGATCACGTGCTAGCCAACTTGATTGGGCAACATCATCAGCTACATTTATAGTTTGTCTTCATATTATATCGAGGTATTCTTCATATCTGGAACCACTTGTGAACAAACTCCAAAGTACTGATATGGATCTCCACTCAGTTTACAGATATGTCAACACTGACTTGATAGCCAATTTTCGAAAGCAGAGAGAAAGTGATGATGAATTCACAAACATTTTCGAGGCAGTGAAAGAAGATTGTAAGAAACTTAACATAGATGTAAAAATCCCAAGATTGGCTGGAAGGCAGACCCTCAGATGTAATACGGATGTCAATTGCTCATCACCTCAAGACTATTTCAGAGTGGCAATTTACAATCCGTACATGGATTCCATAATCACGTCACTTATCACAAGATTTCACAAAGACAAAGGCATACCTTTCAAAGGTATGATTCTTCACCCAAATGTAATGAAAAATTTGAAGAAAGGTGTTTTCACAACAGATATAAAAAGTTTGCAACAGTTTTACCAAATCGACAACTTGGAAACAGAAGCCAGATTATGGTATGACGTCTGGACAAATAAGGAGTGTTTGGAAAACACAAGGCTCCATGATATTCTTGCAGAAACTATGTTCTACCCAGCTGTAAGGAGAATGCTGGTATTCTACCTGACCATAACCCCCACAACTTGCACCATAGAGCGTTCTTTCAGCACCCTGCACAGAGTGAAGACGTGGCTGAGAAGTACCACTGGCGAGGACCGACTCTCCAGCTTGTGCCTTCTTAGTGTTCATAGGAAGAGAGTGGAACACATTGGTTTCCAGGACAAAGTGATCGACTTCTTCGGCAAGAAGAAAAGAAATTTACAGTTTGCTTTTTCAGATAAATATTAGTGTCAAGTCCATAAAGTAACCTATCTATATTAATTTATCTTACAGTTTGATTTTTATATCACCATTAGTGTAATGTTTTCTGATGTGTGTAATTTGAGATCGCATTCTGTATTAAAGTGTAAAAGCGTTGCTCCTGCATTTGTGTATTTGTATTGTTAAATATTAAATCATTTCAATATAGTACTTAAGTATTAGTATTTTGTTACCAAAAGCCAGTATAAAGCTGTGCCTGAGTGCGGCCCCATGGTCTCTCCATTCAACGAAATAGTAGATTAGCAGATTCAAGAGAGAGAGAGTCACAGGGTAGAGCGGCTCTTCCCAATGCAATACAAAAGTTGTAATAGCATTCTGATTCCATTATTCTTGATGATAAGCAGGTATCCGGTAAGTGAGAAAAGATCTAAAAAATTACTGATATATTGCTTAAAGTTAGTTGGAAGTCGGTAAGTGTTCTCATAATGAAACACTAGGTCATTATGGGAGGGGTAATTTTTGCACCATTTTAAGTAAAAGCACTTCTTTGAAGCATATCATTATTAATGACATCAAATATTCTGAACTATTTGCTGTGAAGTGACAATTTTACTGGTGCATGCAATATACGTTTACATATACTAATTGCAAAATAAGTGGCGGTTATCTTTTAGTAGTAAAGAAGTAATAAATTAAAACGTCACACATGATTGTGAGTTTTACTGCATGACAATGTAAACAAAAGGTAGTTTTGAGGCGTGTATATATATATATATATATATATATATATATATATATATATATATATATATATATATATATATATATATATATATATAAAACATTTGCTTCTAATGGATTTGCAAAATTGAAATATTTGATTATCATCAACTTTAAGACGCTCAGACAGTTTCGAATTGCAATGTGTGTCTGATCACATAATACATAAGATTTTACCAGTTACTGATTAGCTTGTGAGAGCATTTAAAAATTTTAAATTCTATCAATAATCAAGCGAAATATTGATATGAAATTTTTATTTCCCCTGTTGTGGTAACAACAGATTTGTAACAGGGCCTCTTGAAATCTGGAATTCGTTTTCCAAGATATTAAAAATACCCCAATCGATCAGGTCTTGGCCCCCCCCCTACAAATTATCATATGGGCGCCCATGTGCATGATAAACATTCCAAGCATGAAACTTGTAAAACATCAATAGTTTCATTGTAAACTTTAAGAATAAAAATGAAAATTATACCTTGTATCAGCCAAAGCTGTGTCATATGTACAATATACTATAATATGGTCATCTTACACCAGTATTAGATATTTTCCTATTAAGCTGTAAGCTCAAGGATAGAAATTGAATTTTACATTGGTCAACACTTGTGTGGCCTATGTGTCCTCCCATGCTTATAGTCACTTTTGTACTAATTGTTAGCAAGTCCCTCTTGACACATCAAAGTACAACCCAAAATTCAACCAACAACACAAAAATACTAATGAATGACTAACAAGAGTGAAAAGACTTAAAGGATTTGAATTGTAATGCACTGTGGACATGATTAATAGAAAGATCACAGTACATAACTGAGGTAAGCATTTTCTCATATACAATGACATTTCAAGCCATAAACAAATAATGAATACTTCAACATACCTTTGACTATGCATATGTGGTTAATAAATTAATTATTGTTTGCCATATTCATAAATAGTATCAAAATTATCTTCCTTATAGGTTTCAGAGTAAGAGCAAGGTAAACTTCACAAGACATTAATTAACTTTCCTGTAGGTAGGATTTAAATGCATTAATCTATCTGAGACCGATCAACTTTATAGATCGTGGAAAGCAAAACTATAAGCATACAGCTAAGGGTTTCAGTTAACTTCAAGTAATTCAATGCATATACATTTGGATGAACTCCAACTCAGTTCTTAACAAATGGACTACTAACATAGTGAAATAGTACTTGGTTTTCAGGTTCAGTTACTAGATTTTTTAAACTTCATTAGAATTATTCATGTTACTAGAATCACAACTTAAGTTGACAAACAGAAGGTATACTTTTATATTTGCTTTCACTTAATTCTTTAACCAACACTTCATTAGATGACTTAACATTTATATCAGGGTTTGGAGCTAACATTTTCTCAGTACACTTAACACTATCATTTTGAGATTCCTCAGCAGTCTCAAGCAATTTTAACATCTTAGACTTCAAGTAAAGCATCTGTTCAGAGAATACACTAATCTTAAATACTACATCAACATTTTTCATTATTTTCATATTCATTATTTTCATATTCATTTTCTTTATGACTTATTAATTCTTTCTTTTCAATATATGAAGCATTTTTCACTTCCATTTCAGTATCTTAATAACTATTTGTTGAGTCCTTTCACTGACAATTCTTAACCTAAGACAAATTTCTCATGAACAGCACTTACCATGTTTCTGTCATTTCTTTTGATGACTACTCAAAGACTTCCACATTAGCTAGTGGTTCATAAACATCATAACATAGATTACAAAATTCCTGTCAAACACATTAAATAAACCCCCATCATCTACCTGTTTTTCACATTGTATTTTAATTCAAAACTCCTCAATGTTTGTTATAATTTGCAACCATGTTTCTAACCTGTCATTTCTTTTGATGACTACTCAAAGACTTCCACATTAGCTAGTGGTTCATAAACATCATAACATAGATTCCAAAATTCCTGTCAAACACATTAAATAAACCCCCATCATCTACCTGTTTTCACATTGTATTTTAATTCAAAACTCCTCAATGTTTGTTATAATTTGCAACTGTATTAACTGTAAACATGAATTCACTATTTGGTTCCAACTGTATTTCAGTATATTTACTTCTTAGCTCTTAAGTCCATTGGCGTATACACTGGCATAAATTAAAAAAAAATCATATTGAAAACCCCCAACTAGTATTTCAGATTAGGTATAGTATTAGTATTTGGTATAAAGTTCTTTTGAACTGATGGTTAACATCTACCTACACATTTTTTGTTCATATTTTCTCAAAAATTCATATTGGTAATAAAGTTTAGGCTTCACATATTTTAAGTTTCAATAAGCATATAGCAAAAATGCATATATCAAAGGTATGTCTCAGCTGTTTTCATTTGTCAGTGGTAATTATAAAGTTTTTCAAATAATCATAAATATTTACACTGAAGGAAAACTTAAAGGATAGAATTTATTCTGCACTGTGAAAATGATTAATAGAAGTACACAGCACATGACTGGGGACCTGAACTGGTGTCAGCAGTTTCATAACTAAAGAGTAATTATGCCCCTAAGGTATTACATCAGTACATAGCCTGATGCATCTCATCAGGTAGAATAGGTAATGGTACATTACAATTAGGTCCAAAATTAAATGCAAACAACTGGGTCTGGTTTGCCCAAGAACATACTTTACACTTGAGACTTTGCTTAAGCAACATAATTTCTGAAGTGTCATCCAAATCAGATGAAAAACAATCTTTGTCCTGTGGCATAAAATAAATAGGACGAAATTTCTTTTTAGGCCTACAAGGTAACTTTACTACTGGTAAACTAATTACACTAGTACATCTAGGAATACTCAAAGTTTCAGCATGTGACTTTTCTTGAATTTCGTCTACACACTGTGGTAATTCTGTGACTGTACATTTACTTTCGACTTCTAGCTCAAGGTTATCTATAACACAGTTACATTCAATTTCTACTTTCAAAACAGAATAATTAAGTTTGCTATTACATTGTTCAAAATCGCGAATCTTTCCAGTTAACTCTGTTTTAGTATCCTGGCTCTGAGAATTTACATAACTTGAACTGTCATCTATTTTTTCAACACTGTCACTCGTCTGTGAATCTTCTGAAGTAGCAGCTACCAAAACAGTTTTTTCTACACTATCGAGTTTTGCATAAAATGTTGTGCCTAAAATACATTGTTTTAATTTGGTCCCTGCTTGAGCCATTCTGTGGTCTAGGTTTGTTATTGCCTTAGTTGTTTTACAAATTTCAAATTTAATTGAGTTTGTTAGTTCGGTTTTCATTTGTAATAAAAATTCCAAGATTGATTTATTTTCTATTTCCGTGTTTGCTGCCATATTACTAATCTGTTGTCCAGTCTCTTGTAAATCACTAGAAAATAGGACCTGCTACTTTCTTAAAATCGGCGTAGAACTCGCGATACCAGAACCTTCTATCAAAGTCCGAAACTTGAGTACTATCATCTCCCTCCTTTCTTACTGTATCCATTTTAAAATAACTTTTCAGTCCACATAAAACCCCTATCACACAAACAGTCACTACAAAAGTTACTACAAAAGTACTTAGCTGGTCACAAGGATGCGGTGATACAGGAATCTAGTAGTTCAAATTACTGCCATCTTCCTCCATTAAATTTTGACATCGTAGGTGTACATAGTATTGTATTCGAATTCTGCACTTTTATGATGGTTTTACTGCACCTCCATCATATACATTATTTTCCTTGTATCCTGAAACACATTTTACATTAGTGAATATCCTTTAAAATCCTTTGATCACGTCACCACTTCTAACATTTTACATTAGTGAATACTCTTTAAAATCCTGGTCACAAGGCACCACTACTAACGTCCATCACCTCTTTTCGGAATGACTCAAACTGAGTCCTAACATTTTTCCTGAATCACGGAAATTTTTATTAGTTCACAGTCTATAACGAAATCATTCCACTGTAGGTGACGTTGAACTTATCTTATATGCTGGCTGAGGTCCATTGCGCTGTGAGCTGACTTCGGCATTCACTAAAGCATTTGATTATACATGATCTTTTCATAAATTAAAACCATCTCAGTTGATACGGAAACGATTTTATTTCCACTTAAACATTGCACAATAAAAAAATGCAGCAGCAAGCCAACAGAGCTGCTTACAGGTTTCTGGCCACTCAAAAACTCTATCGAAGACTAAACAAACAATGGTTTCTCCCAAACATCTTTCTACGTAACCACGTAATATGATTGATGACAAAGTTTTGTAATTCACAATTAAATAGTATTCTTTTACATTAAATATGCCAAAATACAGATATTAAAACATTACATTTAAGTTTTGACTATTTATGTCAATCTATGTACGTGTTTCATGAAATTTGTATTTAATGTGGTACACAAATATGAAGTCGCCCTTTTGACTAGTGTTTAGTGTGCTCAAATTATTTACATTATGTGTGTTTTCGAAATGCACACATATTTGTTTTGCCAATATTGTGTAGGCATATTATTATTGTGACATGGAATTTTAATGTGTTTCAGTTTGCGGTCAAATTATTTATTAATACGGATTTGTATATGGTTGTCATAGTTTTGTTAATTTCGAAGATAGCTTCTTAGTACCAAACGGATTATTAATTTTTGTGCATGAAAAATTATCAGTATTTAATTTAGGATCTAGTGATATATAAAACATGGTCTGCCCTAATTTATTTAAACAGAAGGTATATATGAAATCATGTTGTGCAATAGTTATAACATGTAGTATTATTGTTTCTATACAAATTAGTATCTATATAGGTTCAGCAATTTCCGAAACTAAGTGTAATGCATTTCTAGTGTTTGCAGCTATTATCTACGAAAGTATTAAGAACTGAAAATTACGTAAAAGATCAGCCAAAGTTATATTTAAATCGACGTACTATTTCTTAAAGGTATTTTACTAATAGTGTTAAAAGAATTTCAAACAGAAGGCGAAAATGTAAAATATCACATGTCCGGCAATGAAGTTTTACTTTAGGTGTCAGATATTTCGTGTTTCTATGTTGGCAACTGATTTTTAGGAGTTTGCAACATAGCAGAAACGTTACAAGGTGATGTTGCAACGATGGTATTTCGTTGTTTATTTTAGTCTAGGAACTGCCTTAGTTCTGTTATGAAGTTATTCGTCCTTTTTTTTTTCAACATTCAAAACAGTCAAACATAGTACACTACATTCGTTTTTGTGCTGCTTCACATTTTTGCTAAAAGTGTCTGAAACATTAGTTTCATTATTCCATACAGTGGATGTCATACACAGTTTCTCACCATCAGTGTTTGCCCTGCCACTGATTTTCCGCCTTGTTTCGCTATTCTGTCGACAATGTTGGTTTAAAACTTTATTTCCATTTGCCAGTGTTAAACCAGTCTCTTCACCCACTGAAAGAACTTCATAAACTATCGGTTTTTCGAGATTTGCACTCCCTGGCGTTCTTCTTGTGGTTTAAACGTTTGTTTTTATATGGTCTGACACATGATTTCTGTGTCTTGTTACTTTCTAATGCATTCGCAACACTTCGACCTCTAAATAGCCCAACCGCCTCTCAGCTTCTACTTATAATAAGCATATTTCTCCAAGTTAACGCAACACAAGCAGATTGTGACTTACGTACTGCTGTATTTCCCTGTATCAAATGCTTACAGATACCATGCATGTGGTGATAATGTTGTAGGAGAGAGAGAGAGAGAAAGAGAGAGAGAGAGAGAGAGAGAGAGAGAGAGAGAGAGAGAGAGAGATTAGCACTAATTCACGATGTAGCTATTACAAATACTAAACTTGATATTAGAAAACCTAAAAGAAGAAAGCATTTTATACAAGGTGAGCCTCTGCATGGCGTATCGTGGGTGGTGCCGGGGGAGGGGGGGGGACGGCCCCGGGCGGCACATATTTGGGGGCGGCAGTTTCAGATGTTAAATGTTTGGCAAGCTTATGGGAATTAACTACGGTGTCATTAGTCCATAAACTTACAAACTACCTATAAACTAAGTTATACTAAAGACAGCACAAAAATCCATTGTCGAGGGAGGATTCGAACCTCTGACGGGTAACGGCCTCGCCCATCGGAGCATAACGCCTCAAATTCGCTCGGCTCTCTGCCGCGGAGGGGTGGCAGGAAGCGGCCGAGCTGGGTGTTACTCGGCAAATCAAGTATACTCTCTATAAGGGAGAGTACAAATACACAGATTTGTCAGGAAAATAAAAGTTGTGTGTATTATGTTGCATTCGGATATATTTTAACATTTTCGTTGCGCTACGAAATATATTTCCTACTTCTAAAGATGTCAATCCTCTTGATATCGGATCGCTAACACGTGGTTGCCGACGATAGATCTACTGTCAACCCAGAAAAAAGAACTATGTGGCCAACGGGTTTGTTGTACAACTTAATTTAGTTGATCTGAAAACGGGCTAAAATCTGAAACTGGTAAGACTACAAAATTGAGTGTGAGTGTCCACACGCAAACTTGACGCACCTCATGTAATGGCTACTGAAGTCCTACTGACAAGAACTTATTATACTCCTAATACATGTGAAAATATTCACCCAACTTTGATATACCACAACTTGTTACTATGAAAGCCCTGCGCGCTCAGTGCAAGACTTCTTATTAATTGAAACTGTCTTACATGTATTAAGTTTTTGTTTGTTGTTACAGACTCCTCAGACAAATAAGTCGTAAAAATAATAATAGAATTTGTTCAGCATAACGTAAAAAATAGAAAAAACTAAAAAAACGTTCAAGGTAAATAAACTGTAGCGTTCCTATTTCTTTGTCATAAACACTGAAGCAATATTGGTACGTATTGCTAAAGTCCCAATTTTTGTTATTGCTCAATTCCGAAAATACTTTGGCGGGGGGGGGGGGGGGATTGGCAAAATGAGGGCCCGCCCCAGGTGGCTGAAGTCCGTGTTACGCCACTGAGCCTTGGAACAATAAATTAAAACGTTCGCTTAGTTGTAGACTGAGGCAGTGCAGAATATACCTCATATAGCGTAGCAAGAAGCAGAAAGTAAATCAGCTTCCTTCCTTGTGAAACGAGCGTTTCGAAACAGTCTTAACCCGCTTTGAAGCCCACACTGCATTTTGCAAACGGGCGGCTGGGTGATGATCTATGTTATGAATTTTGGCAATTATTGATTTAGTTACTTTACATACTGGGAAAGAATTATTTAATTTAACGCTATCTGACTGTCTTACTAACAAAAGGTATATAAAGGCAAAATACCTATAAGCAATGTTCTGTGTTAAATCCAGCCGACACCATTCTCAATTAACAATGAAATAAATGAAGCAAATATTTAATTCTGGAAAGTGGCACCTCGCTTCGCAGTACTTCACATTCTTCACTTCTATTAGTTCATGAGACTGAATTTATACAATGCACTCAACTATCATTAAGCTATAAATCCATGTAATACTAAACTTGATCTCACCTTTACTTTCCAAAAGAAATTAAAAGAAATAATCAATGAAACTAATTAAATTCACCTTATGTAAAATATTAAGAATAATAAGTAATAAATTCACCTCAACTATCACAAACCACAGAAACGAAGAATGTGCATATTATTGTGATGTGTGCAATGAGGATGTTCCAAAACTTAAGGAAACCCTATACCAGGTAGTGATATTAGAATAGACAACGTCGATATATGAATGATTAGTTTATTATACTTTCAACCCCTTTTTCTTTACACTAATCGTGCTTAAAAATCATTGTTATAAATTAATTAAATGGAGTCTCACAGAGTGGAAATCTATATTAATAATAAAAGAAAAACAAACCCAAAAATTCATTAAAGTAATAAATAAATGTATCAACAGTTATCTTACACTGATAGATTCCAAACCTCATCAGGTGCCAGCTTCAATTTCTCCATCTACCATCCGATCCTCTTGCCTGGCTACCAGACGCGATCCTTCCCCGACCAACTCCAGACTGCTACTACTTCCTACTCAGCGGCAAAACCACTGCCTACCGGCCGCCAAAGATAATCTTACTTCACCGACACAAAGATGGCTGTATAAGTTGTTGCCAACCTATATAGCGTAAACTTAGGATTCGAGATTTCCATTCAGTAGTCCCCTTACAATTTCTCGCACACCGGGTTACATTTAATACAGCAAATAAACGATGATATTCATTGTTTCTAGAAAGTCATCCAAACAAAACATAGGCCATATACCATGACTTCATCTTCATGAAGAATACGACAACAATAGGTATATCCCAGGAGACGTGACCAGCATTGGCAACATCAGACCTTAAGCTTACATTACTGGTAAAACAAAGCCGAGATGTCCTCTCCTATAGTGTGTAGAATCACTTCTCCAGGGACATCTCGGAAGATGAACACACCCATTTCGCTAGCATGAATCAACTTGCAAGCATGTCTATTTTTTCCCAAACTTTAAAACCTGCGTGTCACGTACCATCGCCAACTACTCCCAATGTCCAGGGTTTCTCGCCTATTATTGACATATCTTTGATTTAGTAAAATATGTTTGTAGAGCTTAGGGGACTTAACTACGGGGTCATCAGTCCCTAAACTTACTAACTACTTATGAACTAGCTACTACTAAGGACGGAAAAATGTTCAAATGTTTGTTAAGCTTATGGGACTTAACTACGGGGTTATCAGTCCCTAAACTTACAAACTACTTATGAACTACCTTAAACTAAAGACGGCACAAATATCCATGCCCGAGGGGGGGTTCGAACCCCCGACCGTAGTGGCCGTGTGGTCTGTGACTGACGCGCCGCAGAACGCTCGGCCACCGCGGCGGGCTAGTAAAATATGTTGACTCTTAACACACAGCTTTACATACTATCAGAGCTACCATCCTATCGTTTGCCGAAGTCCTAGTGGTGACTTACCGATCGAAAGCAAAGGGACAGTGGGTGGAGCGTCCAAACTTCATCGCATACTTGAAAGGGCCTTCGTATACGAGACGATAGACCAGACGATGAGTCAAACACACGCAAATACCCATGCCAATGGCTCTCGAATCAAGTACAGAGATCCAAAATTTACATTACACTATAGCCCTAGCACACCTGTAATACTTTTTAGGTAATTCAAATCTTAGATCTGAGGAAATCAAATCGCTAGTTCAAGAAGTTAGATTCCATACAATAAAACAAGCATGCCCACCTGCAGGTAACTACGTTGCGCTACAGCTTTGCTGTAAATTATCCCTAGATCAAATGTTCAAATGTTTGTACAGCTTATGGGACTTAACTACGGGGTCATCAGTCCCTAAACTTACAAACTACTTATGAACTACTTACGACCTAGGACGGCACAAATATCCATGCCCGAGGGGGGATTCGAACCCCCGACCGTAGTGGCCGTGCTGACCGTGACTGCAGCGCCTCAGTCACCTCGGCCACCGCGGCCGGCTATCCCTAGATCCTCTGAAAGTTTGGTCAAGCTGTCGAGGAAGAAAATTATAGAAAATAAGATCCACAGTAGCAGATACTATACTAACCAAAGACGATTCTTTGGTTAGTAAACGTTAACGATATGACAGCACCATGTACCTTCCAGATCCTAATAAAAACACACCACAGACAGAACGAGGTCAACACTATTCAACTCTTATTATATGCATCGTATGTACCATAGTCAACTTATAGAAATTCTCCTTATTAACAACAGTCGACTGCATTAACAGTTACCTAGGGCAATTTTGCTTAACGTAGTGGAATACATACTATTACATATTTTTGCTAATTATATCGACGATATCTTACTCGTCCTTGCACTTCGAGCACATTGCAGAAGCAGTATCAGATACCTTACGATATGAAGCAGCAACCTTTAAGGCAGGGTGTCAAATTTCAGTTATGAAGCCACTAGCCACTCTAACAACTTTGGTCGCCACAACCCCTGTACTTGAATATGACAAAAGACTCTCCCTCCTACTCTGCCTTTCTTTATGGAATTAGTTTGAGAAACAAATTGATCGAACACTATCTATATACACAACCCCATACCAAATTGTTTAATAGATGACTAAGTTTCAAAACAAGGACAGGAAACATTAGCCCATACCAGCACCATAGTCCATCGGTCTAAAACTTCTTTTCTACGTAGCGTTGTCTTTCCTTGACGAAGTACCACTTATCAATGGTAGCTCCTCGGTCAAACTCAGGCAGATAAGGTCCATTCACAGATATTATTACCAAATACTCCAGTGTATCTGTCATTGGTCAAGTCTTCCTGTAGGCAGTTTTTAGTTCAGGAGAAAAGGAGTTTCTGGCATATCCTGACTAAGAAAAGGGATAGTTTGGTACAATACATTCTGGAACATCAAGCAATTGTCATCTTAGGATTAGAAGGAAGTGTGTGGGGTAAAAATCGTTGACGGAGACCAAATATGTTCAAATGTTTGTAGAACTTATGGGACTTAACTACGGGGTCATCAGTCCCTAAGCTTACAAACTACTTATGAACTACTTACAAACTAGGACGGCACAAATAAACACGAATGGAGTGAGTCTACCTGCAATTCCAATTCAGGCAGATCTGCGCATGCGCGAATCTGGCAGTTTAGAAGCGACGGAATAAATCCGGAGGTAGTCAGCCAGTCTGGTTGCTTACTGCTATCGCTTATGCAACCAACAGGCCCACTCCCAGTAGCGAGAAGCAGGACAAGGCACTGCTTAGACACACTGTCTGCTCTGCGGATGAACGTGAACCCGCTGGCAGCTGCTTGAACGAACAGACAGTGTACGGATGATGTACGGTAGCTGTGATGTCGAAACGAACCTAGCTTTCAGTGAGATGTGCTGTTTACACCAATACAGAGAAAGGATGTCAAAAAATTAAAAATACTGATTCAACTTCTTGGAAATGGAGGCTTGCCTTATTTATCAGTGTAATTACCACTTATCTCTTCAGGCTTGTGAATGTACAATTCCGGAGTTAGGTAAAAGTGCCAATGTGCATATGGAAGAATCCTAGATGCTTATATGTCACCATACAAACGAGACAACAGACAAAACACTGACTCAAACAAACGCAAGCACCCCTGCCAATAGTTCTCGAATAACGTACAGAGCTTCGAACTTTACGCAACACCCCACAGCACTCTAACCCTTTTTGAGTTAATTCGGGCCACAAATCAGAGGGAACCACATCACAACCACCGGGATCATTCCTTCGTAAGACACTATGGTGTTCTTCAAATTATGCTTATGAGTGATCTTTCTTTGTGAAGAAGCATTTAAAACCTGGTTCACTGTGTTGCTGTACGGTTCCTTTGATACAAGTCACGTCTTTCTGTATTTTCTCTTAGTCCTTTAACCTTGAAAACCCGAAACGTCCCACTCGAAACTTTCTAAATGGTACACATCGAAATTATAACCGTCGCTGCCTTTATCTTGATTCAAGTAACCTACAAACAGAATGATTACCCGTTTTCCATGCATTGCATTACGAGGATGAGTGATTTAGAGGCTTATTCGTTGGATTACAAAGTGTAGCACAGTACCAATTAGTCTAAATAAATAGTAGTCACATCTACGGTGTAGGAAGTGACATATAAGCGTCTAGGATTCTTCCATTTGCGGATTTACACTTTTACCTTTCAAGAGTACATACAGACAGTCCCTTACGAGCTGTCTGCTGGAGATCGTAAGATATCTGCTCCTGCTCCTGCATTGTGCTCTAAATGTGAGGATGAGTAAGCGATCGACCATATGACTAGCGAAGAAATGTCTTCTTCCGTCATGCATTAATCTCTCCTTCAGCCTCTTACAGCTACATCTGGTCCATCCACAATTTTGCAGGTCTTCCAACACATCTTTTTCCTTGCGTTCCACTGGAGATTGCTAGTACTCGACGACGCCTTTATAGCAAAAATTGGCGCGGAGCTTCATGCACATCAGTGGCCGACAAAAGCGCGTCTTCTTTCGAATTTGCCGTCCTCTGCGAAAAATAGTCCACAAGTGGCGCGTGGGCATCTGCGCCAAGTTGAAACTGCATGTCCGCTATCTGTCGGAACGCGCACGTACCGCATATGGTGGTAATACAATACATGTTCGCCCTCTCAGTACATTAATTGTCAGATGTATTAAATTTTAATTGTCGCTAGAAGCGTCGTCCTGGATAAAATGCCTGGATAAAATGTATCTTCTCAGATGAATCACTGGATCCCAAGCCTTTTCCAGATGAAAGCCGCCGTCACTATTAATAAATATTGGCCACGATGAGATCGTTTTGGGAGTCATTAATCAAAGAAACTGTGGAAATACTTTTAGCCCAAGATCTTATTAATCGTGACGGCGGCTTTCATCTTGTAAACTTTGTTTGCAAGACAAATCACTCAAAAGTGAAAGCCGTAAACTCCATTAAATACCTAGGAATTACTATTACTTCAGACTTAAACTGGAAATAACAGATAATGTCGTGGGAAAGGCGAAGCGGAGATTGCGTTTCATTGGCAGAACCCTTAAAAGATGTAACAGAACTACTAGAGAAACTGCATACACCACGCTTGTCCGTCCTTTTTTGGAGTACTTCTGCCCAGTGTGAGATCCTCATCAGGTGGGTTTCACGGAGCACATCGAAAGAGTCCAGAAAAGGGCCTCCCGTTTTGTATTGTCACGATACAGGGGAGACAGCGTCAAGGAAATGATACAGGATTTGGGATGGGAATGATTACAACAACAATGTTTATTGCTGCGGTGTGGGTACTTACCAAACTCCAACCGCCAACATTGTCCTCCGAATGCTAAGACATATTGTTGACTCCCACTTAGATAGGTAGAAATGATCATCAGATTAAAATACGAGAAATCAAAGATCGAACGGAGAGATTCAGGTGTTCTTTCTTCCCGCGCGCTATTCGAGAATAGAAAGGGAGATAAATAGTATAACGGTGGTTCGATGAAATCTCTGCCAGGCACTTAAATGTGATTAGCAGAGTATCCCATGTAGATGTAGATTTGGATTCTTGTATTAGTATAGATCTTTTGGATTACCTGTACAATGTGTGTTGGTATACCTCTCCTTATTGAAATTTCCCACAATAGCGTTTACATAATCGACAAAAAGAATGTGTGTTTCTTTATTGAATTTCGTATGTTTTTTTATAATTTGTTGTAGCATAAATATGTTGTTTGTACAGCTTCTCCTCTTTCTGATTCCATTTTGTTCTTCTGATAGCACTCACTTCATTATGGGCTTTAGTCTTTTAGTTATTATTCTTGTATAGAACTTATAAGCTGTATTTAATAGTAATATGCGTATATAATTTTCGTGTTTCGATCTCCTTTTCTAAGTATTGGTTTTATTAGTGAGATTTTCCATCTCTAGGTATTTCCATTGGTATCCAGGAAAGATTAAAAAATCTTAGGAAACTTTTTTAAAATGCTACTGAAGAATATTTTAAAACGACTCTAAAATTGCTTATAGGTTGCTTGAATAATCTCTTAGTTGTTGAAAGCAGATTATTTATTTTAATGACACAAAATGTTTCAGGCTTAGCCCATCATATGGTGACCGATATAATATATACTGAACATTGAGGCATTTAAATTTGCCATTTAAAAACATCGGTTATGTAGTGCCATATAAGAATATATTCTTATATGGCACCAAATAACAACACTATTTATAAATGACAAATTTAAATGCCTCAGAGCGCAGTCTATAATCTCAGTCACCAGATGCCGAAAGCCCGAAACGTTGTTGTGCAATTAAAATAAATAGTTTACTTTCAACAACTAAGAGATTATTCAAACAACCTATAAGCAATTTTAGAACCAAAACTTCCAATCTAAAATAAGAAGAATGTTTTATTACTTCGTTGTTAATGCCATCACTTGCTGCTTTCTTTCATTTATTTGTGTATCTGAGAGCATGTTCTAATTCTTATAATTTAAGATGATCTGGATTTGTTTAAAGACCTTCATCATTTTCTGTGGTCATTTTATCAGGCTACATTCCCTTGTAATAATGCAGCTAGACTCTGTTCTTTATTACAGTTAAACAATATTTCAGTTCCTTGAGACATACATTGTCTCATTATACCAAAGGTATTGAATATAAGGAGAAGCGTCGAAATTTGCACTCTGGCCAGGACTCGAACCGTGACCCCGCTATAAACCGCTCAGCTAACACAGCTACACTGATTGTCTTAGAGCCTTTGCAACTTTGATATGTATTTTGTACGGGAATATTGAGGCAGAATTAAAGTATGCCACACTACATACTATAATTCTGCCTCAGTATTTCCCTACAAAATACATATCAAAGTTACAAAGGCTCTCCAATATTGGAATATTTAAAGGCTTAAAGCATCTACCTAGTAAGCAGGAGGTTCCGCGTACGAATCCCGGCCACAGCACACATTTTAATTTGATTCCTCTCCTTATATTTAATGTCTTTGGTATAATGAGACATTTTATAGCCTGGCGGAATAGCCGTACCCGCTGAGGCGCCCTGCTACGGTGAGCTCAGCCGTTCCACGTCGGAGGTTCGAGTCCTCCCTTGGGCATGGGTGTTTGTGTTGTTCATAGGATAAGTTCGTTTAAGCAGTTAGTAAATTTAAAGACTGATGACCACAGCAATTAGGTCCCATAACTGCATAAACATTTGAACAATTTATATCTCAAAGAATTTAATTACTGTTGAATCACTCTACCTCAGGAAAAAGTCGGAAATTTTCCCATTCATGTTTATTGATGTGGTGCTATTCTTCGATGGAGGGCCTTGGCAAATTCGATAAATATTTCGTAAGTAAACATTGAGGCAGAATTAAAGTATGTGATGTGGAGCGAGACGTGCTCTAAGACAGTCCGTTCAACCGCCTTATCTGTGAAGCTGTGTCAGCTTACTGGTCTGCCTAGAAAGCAGGAGGGCCCATATTCGAATCCCGGCCTCAACGCCTCTCCTTATATTCAATATCTTTGGTATAATGAGACCATTTATGTTCAGATGTTTGTAAATCAATCGGACCAAACTGCGTGGTCATCAGTCCGTAGCTTACAAACTACTCAAACTAAGGTAAACTAACCTACAGGCAACACACACACACACACACACACACACACACACACACACACACACACATTGTGAATCACTCTACCTCAGGAAAAAGTCGGAAATTTTCCCATTCATGTTTATTGATGTGGTGCTATTCTTCGATGGAGGGCCTTGGCAAATTCGATAAATATTTCGTAAGTAAACATTGAGGCAGAATTAAAGTATGTGATGTGGAGCGAGACGTGCTCTAAGACAGTCCGTTCAACCGCCTTATCTGTGAAGCTGTGTCAGCTTACTGGTCTGCCTAGAAAGCAGGAGGGCCCATATTCGAATCCCGGCCTCAACGCCTCTCCTTATATTCAATATCTTTGGTATAATGAGACCATTTATGTTCAGATGTTTGTAAATCAATCGGACCAAACTGCGTGGTCATCAGTCCGTAGCTTACAAACTACTCAAACTAAGGTAAACTAACCTACAGGCAACACACACACACACACACACACACACACACACACACACACACATGCCCCAGGGAGGACTCGAACCTCCGACGGCGAGCAACCGCGCACTCCGCAGCGAGACGCTTTAGAGCGCTCGGCTACTCCACCGCGACACCATTTATCACTCAAGGAAATGAATTACTTTTGAAACTTATATTACCTCTGCCTGAGGAAAAGGCAGGATTGTTCCCATTCATGTTCATTGCTGGCGTGCTATTGGATAGCCTTGGCAACTTTGATACGTATTTCGTAAGGGAACATTGAGGCAGAACTATAGTACGGTATATGGCTTGGAGGAGACGTGCTCTCTAACAGTCCGAGTAGTCTCGTAATGCTGAGGCTTAATTCAGCGCAAAGTTCCTAGTGATTGGAAAAAAGCGCAGGTGACTCCCGTTTATAAGAAAGGAAAGAGAACTGACCCACATAATTACAGGCCAATATCGTTGACATCAGTTTCATGTGGAACTTTAGAGCTTATTCTCAGTTCGAATATAGTAAATTTCCTTGAAACGGAACACGGAACACGGAACGCGGCTCTGCGAACACTATGCCTTTATAATACAGGGGCGATAGGCGTCAGCTCGCCCGATTTCTGCCCCACGTTAGTAACAGATAGTAATGTATGTGCAATTACTTTGTTTTGTTTACATTAGACCTAGTACATCTTCAGTGCGGTGATATGGCTGGTACGGGAGAGAGGGGTGGGGGGGAGTTATGATTCCAGAGCGCCGCAGATCCTACTTCCATCTCTGCCTATCTATCAGCACAGGCGATGTAAAAGCTCATGTTTCGAACACCAAATTCGTTAATAAGTAAAGTAATTTTCGTTGCAGTCCTTTGCCAGTAAAAAATTTTAATGAGATGAAAGAAAGTTCCGACTTGGCGTTTCGAAGTTTTAAAAATAAAATGCGGTTGTCGTGATGATGCACCCGAGTATAGCGGACCATACTTACACCATCCTTTTTCCTGTTAGGAAACTGATTGAGGATGTCCTGTATTGCTGCAGCAGGAAGCGATGTCGGCAGATTTAAAAGCATGACGCTCACCTTTAAATAAGTTAGAGCAGAGCGACTATCTCGTGTTCAGCGCTGTAAGTATGTCGGATAAAGTTCAGTTCGCCGAGATTCAGTTCGAGAGGAGCGAGACTGTGAGGCTGAAGAACGTAAAGACGGAGCACTACGTGTGCGTGCGGTCCGTGGGGCAGGGTTACGTGCTGGAGGCCAAGCCGCTGCACATGCTGCAGGACGACGAGGGTACGTGCAAAGCCTCCAGTTTTTAACTAGAGCTGGAAAATTGATTTAAGATGTTTCAGAATTGGAATAAACTTCACAATTTTAGTTAGTTAGTCTTCAGTCCGGAGACTGGTTTGATGCAGCTCTCCAACCTACTCTATCCTGAGCAAGCCTTTTCATCTCCTCATAACAATGGCAACCCACATCCATTTGAATGTGCTTACTATACGCGTCTCTTGGTCTCCCTCTGCGATTTTTACCCCACACACTTCCCTCCAATGCTATCACTGCCATCAGGGCGTGCGTGGAGGAGAATTTGCGTAGGTGCTACAAAGATCGTAGTATCTATATCTATTCAGACAGCCAGGCAGCCCTGAGATCACTGGCAGCTCCTGCAACAAGGTCTAAAATTGTTGCAGAGTGTCACAGGGTTCTGGTGGAGCTAGGGGAAAGCAATAGAGTAAACCTATTGTGGGTCCCTGGCCACTCGGGGATCAGTGGCAACGAACATGCCGACAGATTAGCCAGGATGGGGGCAGATACTCCATTTATTGGACCGGAACCTGTCCTGACAATCACCAAGGCAATGAGCAAATTGGAGCTACGTAACTGGCTCAGAAGACAGCACGTAGAATATTGGACCAAAGTCCATCAACAGAAACATGGCAAGATAATGATGCCAAAGCCAAGTTTTAAAAGAAGCTCTGCAATCCTGCGTATGAACAGGAGAGAGATTAGACTCATGATTGGATTGCTGACAGGCCATGGGAATTTCAAAAAACACCTACATACAATGGGAATAACAGAAGAGGGCCCTAAATGTAGGATCTGTGATGATGTGCTTAAATGGTTTCGATAATCAATTAAAGTCTTGCAAAATAAACTTTAAATGTCCGAAAAATCAGACCCTCTCAGCAAGCCATCTTCTAACAATGAACTGATCAGTGAATTAATTTTTATAGTTGGAACAGCTGCACATTTCATGTGAAAGCATTACGTAGTACCAACCAAAGAAATTTTAAAATATCGTGCCTTATTGACTTTGAGTAGGAGCCTGTTTCCTGTATTGTTTAATTATGGCCACACTTCTTCTCCATTTGGTTGCGCTGTAAGTTACTTGAGAAACAAGTTATTTTAAATTATATGAGACGATTAAAAAACGGGACGATATAAGTCCCGTATTTATTTTGTCGGGACACTTAAGTCAAATAAGGGACGATCCCGTAAAATGCGGGACGTCTGATCACCCTAGTACACTGTCTAGTCTAGTCGATACCATTAGGTAAAAGCATGCTGTGGACCATCTAGTTATGATAAACACTGGAAATTGGAAATGTGAGTGCACCCCCCCCCCAGCCAGAGTATGCATAAAATTTGTACTTCTGCTTCAACTTGAAGCTTCTGCTTCATTACCTCACATGAATAACTGACTTCGTATTACTCTCCTAGTAACGCCACGTGTTTGTTAATTTACGCCTGCGGGTCGGAGGAATATTGAACAAAAATCAGCACATCGAAAGTGACGAAGAAGATTGTAGAATTCGTGGAAGTGGAAATTTACTCACATCACACTGGATGATTTTCTTTCCTTACACTCCAAAGGTAATGTCTCGATTTGCAGGTGGAAGAATCCTAGAATTTTCAATTTTCATTCAATGCTTCCTGCATCACGAGTATAGTACATAGCTTACAAATATTTAAATTAATCTACTTACCTACCTCCCAACATTTTGGGTAATCTTAATGACACGAGAAATCACATCACGTCCCTCAGACTCCCCCTTAGTAAAACAGCATGCAAGTGGACTTTCTAACTGATAAACCATTTAACATCTCGTCCATTGACTTGCTGCATTGTTCTTCTGACACTTGGTCCATCTTTCTGTAATTTCCCTTAGTCCTATAGTTCTGGAAAAAGAAACATCCTGATGGAAACGTTCTAAGTCTTTACTGCATTTAACTAACTCGGGCATCCCAAACTTGCAAATTGTGACACTCCTGTACTCATCGTAGTATATTTCTCTTCAGTACAAGAACTGTACCAGATTCTTCGAATCTACAGTAGACATCACGTAATGGGATGTCTGCAAGTATTCTCTAAAGGCAAGGTGTTGATCATCACATGGACGAATCCTAGATTGTTGATACATACACAAAAATCTTACATAAAGAAAAAACGGTTAAAATACTCGAAAGAGGAGAATAGCACTGGTGGGAGTAGAAGCTAATTGGTTGACTCGAAAGAGACTAAAGTGTCACAGGATAGATGTACACAGAGGCATTCAGGTAACTGTTAAAATAAAAAACTGCGGGAAGAATATGGGGGGGGGGGGGGATGAATTACGTTGCGAACGCGGATGGCTTGCAGTAGTGTTGAGAAAGCTGAGGAATGTTTAAACCTTCTGGTATTTTGCTCTGGAGACAATGAAGACGGATTTTTCCAGTGTGAAATACAGAATTCGAAACTGGTAAATGATACAATGTGCTGTAAAGCAGAGGTGTCACATTTGAGGATACATATAAAGATACAAAGTAAAGTGTGAGGGTGACGGTGGTCTCGAGGTAAAGCGCTCGACTTGAAACCGAAGGGTCGCGGGTTGGAAACCGAGTCGGGTCGCTGGTTTTTTCGGTCTGGGCATTAACCTAGTCTTCACCTCTCAACGATATGAGGTGTCACCGGAAACGATACGTCGTTCGGATTCCACGTTAAGCTGTAGGACCCCTTTCCACAGTTGGATAACTGGGGTAAGTTAGGAACACGCAAGACGCCAAAGTGCCATCCAATTGAAAGACTTGCACCAGGCCAAAGAGCCATACACATTTTTTATCACGATGGATTCGTGAAGTTGTCTCCATACCCTTAAATGTCAATTCACTCAGTAAACTGGAAACGAGATTCATCAGTCCAGGCAACTTGTTCCAGTCATCAGCAGTCCAATGTCGATGATGACGGTCCCATGCGGGACATTAAGTTTCGTGATATGCAGTCAGCAAGGGTATACGAGTGGGCCTCGGGCTCTGAAAGCCCGTATCGATGACGTTTCGATCAATGGTCCATACAATGTCACTTGTTGATTGCCCAACTCTGAAATTCGCAGCAATTTCAAGAAGAATTGCACTTCTGTCAATCTGAAGAATCTTCAGTCGTACTTGCAGAATACTTTTTTAGCTGCAGATTTGATGTTTTAGCTTGTTCCTGATATTCAAGGGCACTCGTTAAATGGTTGTACAGGGAAATCCCCACCTCATCACTACTACGAAGATGCTGTGTCTCATCTCTCGTGCTCCGACTAAAACATCGTGTTCGGACTCACTCACATGGTGATAACTTGCCATTGTAGTAGCAGTAACTGGTCTAACATCTACGTGAGACACTTCTTGTCTTATATAGGCGTTGCCGGAAGCAGTGCCGTACCTGTGTGTTCACATATACACGTAAATTCAAGTTTCTTTGGCTCTTCAGTGTAGAAAAATCACAGTAATTGTTTGTAATTTACTTATTTATATCACTAAAATGTTGGGTGCAGCAGTAGTAAATCGAATTGTGCAGATCTAAATTACATATATTACCTTGAGGATCAGACGTTTTCTTATAGACTAGCTGTCAGGAGAAAATCCATTTCCAGATAGCGGAAATGTCTGGTAATTTGCCTGCTTTCGAAAGAAACACTAAGTACAGAAAGAGGGATAGACAGGGGGAAGGACTTTGATATCAAAAGCGGCGTTGAACACCCTACAGCGCGAATATGTCAACATTTTTTTAAATCCAATGTTTACGAAGCTGTCAGAGAAGTCAAGACACTATGTGTCATCATTTAGATCTTTGAACCTATCCAGTCAACTGAGCTGTGATAGGAGCATTATTCATCCTATCAAAATCTTTTGTCAAGGACATAAGAAATGAGTGGTGGTAGCTCAGTCCATTGAGCTGAATAATCTTCATTTTACTGTTCATTACACAATATTAGTGATGAAATAATTCATCATCAATACAAAAAAGGTTAATTTACAAGAATTTGAATAAATGTGGAAATAGCCTTTCAACTTAATAAATAAAACTAAAACAATTTGTTTGCTAGTCTATAGTATAAGGGAAGTAATTTTCAATCGTTTTGTATATGCACTACAATTCGTATGTGAATGTTGACTCAGAATGAGGGTGTAATTTTTTTTTATTAATGTCTGTTTCAAAATGTGCATTGCCTTATCAGTCTTTTAAATTTCACATTTGTTTATGTAAGTTTAAAAACTTGATGTAATAACTACATTGTATCTGATAAAATGGATAAATTTGAAGAGTATTTCTGTTATTATACTCACAGTAACATGCCCACACTACGATTATCTAGCCTAGAAATCACTGGTATTTATTTTTTAATAGTGATAAAAATTTTCAGGAATTTATCAATACTTTGATACTAATTTTTTCCTCTCACTTTTTACTTTGCAGTTACATTCAGTTTTTATTTCTATAGAACGGCTGACCTTCAAGATACGCAGCTAGTTTTACCAAGACATAAGGCTACTCAGAAATATATTAGTATGGATAAGAAATACAGGCTAAATCTTAAAGATGATCCATATGAGAAGGTAAGACTTCCAGTTTTAACTCAGTCCTTTACATATGATCATAAGAGAAATATCAATTAACATACTGTACATCACTAAATGCTGTAAATGAAAAGAGCAAACTTTGTTTAGTAGTGAAGAATTGTTATCTGCCTAAACTGCCACTCTCTTCCATGACAAAAAGAGCAATAAATGCACTATATTATAGTATATATTTGATAGTTATGATATTACTGAAAACAAAAGCGGGTACAAGGGATATATATATATATTCCGGCAAACTCTTGATATATTGACATAAAAGTTTTCTGGGTGTTGTACCGCATCATGATGTAAGAAGGATATTACTTAAATTAATTCTTAATGTTAATTGTTTGTATGGTCCATGGGACTTAACTACGGGGTCATCAGTCCCTAAACTTACAAACTAACTAAGGACGGCACAAATATCCATGCCCAAGGGGGGATTCGAACCCCCGACCGTAGTAGCCGTGCAGTCCGTGACTGAAGCACCTCAGTCCCCTCGGCCACCTCGGCCGGCTATTACTTAAATAACCGATGTTTCGGCCAACGTTACAGTGGCCTTCATCTGGGTATACCGTTCATATGTTCAAGCCGGCCGCGGTGGCCAAGGGGACTGAGGCGCTTCAGTCACGGTCTGCATGGCCATTACGGTCGGGGGTTCGAATCCCCCCTCGGGCATGGATATTTGTGCCGTCCTTAGTTGTAGCTAGTTCATAAGTAGTTTGTAAGTTTAGGGACTGATGACCCTGTAGTTAAGTCCCATAAACTCTACAAACATTTGAACATTTTTTGAACAAATGTTTGTAGAACTTATGGGACTTAACTATGGGGTCATCAGTCCCTAAACTTACAAACTACTTATGAACTAGCTTAGACTAATGACGGCACAAGTATCCATGCCCGAGGGGGCATCCGAACCCCTACCGTAGTGGCCGTGCAGACCGTGACTGGAGCGCCTCAGTCCCCTCGGCCACCGCGGCCGGTTGGGTATACTGA
This sequence comes from Locusta migratoria, assembly GCA_026315105.1. Classification (NCBI taxonomy): domain Eukaryota; kingdom Metazoa; phylum Arthropoda; class Insecta; order Orthoptera; family Acrididae; genus Locusta; species Locusta migratoria. The sequence goes on from CM048745.1 coordinate 346,867,209, forward strand.
TGTGAGCTGGTTGTTACTACGCTTTATATTTACTTTCAATTTGACATTACGTCATAATTTTTTAAAATAAGTAATGTTATTAGTTAATTTTTGGCAGAAGAACGGAAACTTTATTATGATAGGATGCTGAGGTGGAGGGAGTAGGGGTTAGCCGTTGCCTATTGCTTCTTGCATAGCGAGGCATGATTGGTGTTCATCGGCGAATGGGGTGAAGGCTTCCGTTTCTCTGCTGCTGGCCATGGGCCGTGCGGCGGCAGTTGCTTACTAGTGACGCTCACGTGTTGTGTTTTCAGTGCGGCCTATTTTGCTGTGATGGCTAGTAGCCAAGACATGGACACAAATAAAAGAAACAGCAGTAAGCAGGAAGTCAATAAAAAGGAGCCAGCAGCAAGCTTACCGTATGTAAAGAACGCCACAGATCGGAATGCTAAACATCTTCGCCAGGTTGGTGTCCAGCCTTTCTTCTATAGTAGTCACAAGATCCAGGATGTACTTGGTTCCAAAAAGGACAAGATAGAGGCACTACACGCATCAGGAGTATACAAGGTGGAATGCGAGTGTGGGGAAGTATACATAGGTGAGACAGGGAGGGCAGTACGCGAACATGAACGCTACATTCGTTTTGGCCAACACAATAAATCTGCAGTAGCCGAACACCGGCAAGATTGCAGCAAAAAGATAAGGGAAGCCACCGAAATTGTAAAACACCCTAATAACATGAATAGAGAGGATGGACTCAGGCTTACCCCTTCTTGGCTACCAGCCATCACAGCGAAATAGGCTGCACTGACAACACAACACGCGAGCGTCACAATAGTCGAGCCGGAATAGCTTTGAGCACCGACTGCAGCAGCAGACCATTGGAGCAAGACGAACGCGAGCTTTGCTCCGCGCATGCGCGCGTTCGGCTGTGCTCTGCACTGTTGCCAGTTCTGTCAGCTGCGACCATTAAGCTATACTGTCAGGCAGCGAACGAACTACTTGGCAACATGGCTGCTTTCAGTTTCCGCGTCTGTGGAGGTCTCCCAGCCCAGTAGGCGGAGCCAGGGATCATCGTATTCCGGCCCGACTATAGTAAGCAACTGCCGCTGCGCGGCCCACGGCCAGCAGGAGAGAAACGGAAGCCCTCACCCCATTCGCCGATGAACACCAATTATGTCTCGCTATGCAAGAAGCAATAGGCAACGGCTAACCCTCACTCCCTCCACCTCAGCATCTTATCATAATAAAGTTTCCATTCTTCCGCCAAAAATTCACCAATAACATCGCTTATTATAAAAAATTACGTCGTAATGTCTAATTGAAAGTAAATATAATGTGTAGTAACAACCAGCTCACATCAGTATGCCCAGATGAAGGCCACTGTAACGTTGGCCGAAACGTCGGTTATTTAAGTAATAGCCTTCTTATATCATGACGCGGTACAACAACCAGAAAATTTTTATGTCATCTGACTCTGGCTGCGGAAGCCTACGTAATTATATCTTGATATATTGATGTTGTTGTTGTTGTAATGGTCTTCACCTCGTAGAATGGTTTCATGCAGCTCTCCACCCTATTCTATCCTGAGCAAGCCTTTTCATCTGCTTATAAGAACACCAACCCACATCCATTTGAATCTGCTTACTGTAATTGTCTCTTGGTCTCCCTCTGCAATTTTTACCTCACACATTTCATTCCAATGCTAAATTCACGATTCCTTCATGTCCAAGAGTGTGTTGGCAGAACGTCTTTTGTAACCAATTTTGTGCAGTACTTTTTCATTAGTTACGTGTTCTAACAACCTGATCTTGAGCATTCTTCTGCAGCACCACATTTTAAAAGTTTTTGTCCTCTTCCTATGTGAACTATTGTATTTTTCGTCCATGTTTCACTACTGTACAAAACAACACTCCACACACATGCCTCCAGAAAAGACTTCCTAACATTTCTATTAATATTCCATGCACACAAATATCTCATTTACAAAAACGCTTTCCTTCCGATTGCCATTCTGCATTTCATATAATCTGTTCTGCGACTGTCGTATGCTAATTAACTGTCCCAGTAACAAAGCTACCTAATTTAATTCCTACAGCATTGCCTAATTTTCTTTAACTTCATTCCATTGCCTTTGATTTTTTTCCTTGTAATTTTAATCTTATATGTCTCTTTCAAGACACTGTCCATTCCATTAAATTGCTCTTCCAGGTCCTTTGCTACCTCTGACAGAATTACAATGTCATTGCAAACCATAAAGTTTTTATTCCTTCACCCAACACTAATTATTTTTCCAAATTTCTCCTTACTATCCTTCACAGCTTCCTCAATGTACCGATTGAATGACATTGGGAAAAGCCTACAACTCTATCCTACTCCTTTCCCAAACAATGCTTCTCTTTCATACCCTTAGATTCTAATAACTGCTATCTGGTTTTTGTAAAAGTTGTAAATAACCTTCTATTCCCTATACTTTACATATGCTGACTTTGGAATTTGAAGGAGTTTATGACAATCAATATTGTCAAAACCTAGGACTTAAGGTGAATATTGCCTGACGTTTTCCTGCATTTCTCCTACATCCAAACTGATCTTCCCTCTGGTCAGCTTCTACCACCTTTTCCATTCTTCTGTAAATAATTTGTGTTAAAATTTGTAACCATGACTTATTAAACTGATTGTTTGGTAATTTTCAAACCCGTGTGCATCTGCTTTCTTTGGAACTGTAATTTTTTTCTGGTAGTCTTAGGGTATGTCCACTGTCTCATACATCTTGCACACCAAGTGAAATAGTTTTTCTTGACTGGCTCTCTCAGAAACTTCAGTAGCTCTGAGGGAATTATAACACTCGGCGATTATACAGTTCGTCTATGAATAGCTACAGATATTCAAATGTTCAAATGTTTGTATAACTTATGGGACTTAACTATGGGGTCATCAGTCCCTAAACGTACAAACTACTTGTCAACTAGCTTATCCTAAGGACAGCACAAATATCCATGCCTTAGTGGGGATTCGAACCCCCGACCGTAGTGTCGGTGCAGACCGTGACTGGAGCGCCTCAGTCCCCTCAGCCACCGCGGCCGGCTCTACAGATATTCCACAGATAACCTCACTACACACAGTCCTTACTCCGAGAAGCGATACACAAGATGTCAAAATCATAAGTGCAATAAAATTAATAGGGAATTGACCTATAGTGTTACAGAATGTTAATTACTCCAGGAGCCTTGTTTCGACTTAGGTCTTTCAGTATTACGTTAAGTTCTTCTCTCAGTTTAATATCTCCTATTTCAACCTCATCTGTTTTATCTTTCCTTCCTACAATATTGGCTCAAATTTCGTTTCCTTTGGAAAACCCCTTCTGTATATTCTTTCCACCTTTCAGCTTTCCCTTCTTTACTTAGAACTGGTTATCCATCTGAGTTCTTGATTTTTTTCTTGTCTTCAAATGTCTCTTTCATTTTCTTGTAGGTGGTATCTATTTTTGCCACACTTTAGAATTTTCTACAGTTTTCCATTTGCCCTCTAGCCACTACTGATTAGCCAGTTTGCTCTTCCTGTCAATCTAATTTTTAGTCGTTTGTACTCCATTTCACCTGCTTCATTTACTGCATTTTTATATAGTATCTTTTCATCATTTAAATTTATTATTTCCTGTGATAAAAAGGATTTTTTTGTAGGTCTTGTCTTTCTACCTATTTGATCTTCTGCTGCCCTCACTATTTCACTTCTAAAAGCTACCCATTCATCTTTTAATGTTATTTACCACTGTTTCTATCGATTCTTGCCTAAAGCTACCCCTGAAACACCCAAGAACCTCATGTTTCTTCAATTTGTCCAGGATCCATCTCCTTATTTTCCTACCGATCTGCAGTTTTTCAGTTTCAGTCCACAGTTCATAATTAATACGATATAGTCAGTCTATATCTGGCCTTGGCTATGCCTTAAAGTTTAAAATCTAATTCCAAAATCTGTATCTTATCATTATAAAATCTATCTGCTCCTTCCAGTGTCTCCTACTCTGTTTGACATATACAACTGTTTGTCATGTTTCTTAAACCAAGTGGTGGTTATGATAAAATTATGTTCCGTGCAAAATTCTGCCAGGCAGCTTCCTCTTTAATTCGTTTCTCCAGTCCATATTCACTTCCTACAGCCGAATTCCAGTCCCCCATCATAATTATGTTTCGGTCTTCCTTACCGGTCTGAATAATTTTCCTTTAGCTCTTCATCATTGGCAGAGCTAGTTGGCATATAAAGTCGTGGTTGGCGTTTGCTTCATTTTTATCTTGACTACGATAGTGCAATCATTGTATTGTTCATAGTAGTTTACCTGCATTCCTATTTTCTTATACATTACTATACCTACTCCTTTAATAACCCCAACTGATTTTGTAGTTATAAACTTACAGTCACTTGGCCAGAAAACCTGTTCATCTTATGTTTGACAGATCATAAAACCCTTCCCCCTGGCAATGAACACAGTGCTCTAAGAAGGATAGATTGAAGTTACCCTCCTGGAATAAGAAATGCCGTTAAGAGAAGGCACCCTCCACCATGCCTCACTGGTGGAGTCCCTAATATTTAGTTACATATGCACATTCAATTCAAGAGCATGTGGCAGGGTCATTTTTAGACCCTCCCTTCCCCGAAACATCACGCCCAGTATTCGAAACCAGCCAATCGCTGCTTTTGCCCCTGTACAGCTCAAAATATAGGTGTGTTGCATTCCTCCACTGCCTCTGTATTCTGACCACGGAGTGCACACCACATATTGATGAAGCGATAGAGACCTCTGCTTGCTGCATCTGTAAGTCAGGGCTGGATGAGGAGCAGACAGCAATTGATGTTGCACCATCCTACTGTTGTATACTATCGATACTATAGTGAGGATATTCTCATCAATTATGCATTAATGATCTGCAAGTTAAACCATGTCCCAGAAATTCAAAGTCAATCTGTAGTTAATACACCACACATGCATCTAAGAGGTGTTGAATTATGCATAATGTGTTCTCTGGCAGAGATGTGTGGTGTCAGATGAGTTTCACTGTATTCATTTATTACCTGCAGAAATACAGTTGAAAGAGGAGAATAGCACTGGTGGGAGTAGAAGGTAAATGGTTGACTCCAAAGGGACAAAAGTGTCACAGGATAGATGTACACAGAAGCAATCAGGTAACTGTTAAAATAAAAAACTGTGGGAAGAATATGGGGGGTGCGAATTAATGACGTTGCGAACGCGGGTGGCTTGCTGTAGTGTTGAGAAGGTTGTGGGATGTTTAAACCTTCTGGTATTTTGCTCTGGAGACAACGAAGACGGGTTCCCCCAATGTGAAATACAGAGTTCAAAACAGGTAAATGATACAATGTGCTGTAAAGCAGAGGTGTCACATTTGTGGATACACATAAAGATACATAGTAAACTGGTTGTGTGAGGTTGACGGTGGTCTCGAGGTAAAGCGCTCGACTGCAAACCAGAGGGTAGCGGGTTGGAAACCGACTCGGGTCTCAGATTTTTCCAGTCTGCGCATTAACCTAGCCTTCACCTCTAAACGATATGAGGTGTCACCGGAAACGACACGTCGTTCGGATTCCACGTTAAGCTATAGGTCCCCTTTCCCCACTTGGATAACTGGGGTAAGTTGGGAACAGGCAAGACGCCAAAGTGCCATCCAATTGAAAGACTTGCACCAGGCCAAAGAGCCACACGCATTTTTTATCACGCTGGATTCGTGAAGTTGTCCCCATACCATCAAATATCAATTCACTCAGTACGACTGGAAACGAGATTCATCAGACCAGTCAACATATTTCCAGTCATCGGCAGTCCAATGTCGGTGATGACGGTCCCAGGCGAGACATAAAGCTTCGTGTTGTGCAGTCAGCAAGGGTATACGAGTGATCACCTGCATTAGGAGTTGAAAGGGGCGATAATGGAGAAGAAGAAGAAAATTACAGTTTTGCAAAAATAATACCAATGCAACTACAGTTTACAGATGCATTAAGGAACTTGTGTAAATGGTTGCTAGTGTTGAAAGTGAATGCTACTTTTGAAGACACCGTATTATTTTCCAAAGCATAAGAAGCAACTGTCACCAATCACCTCTGAGAGCTCTGGCAATACCTGAATATTCAAGTAAGGCATGGGTGAAATGGGCTATCTTTTACGGTATATACCAACATGGGCCCCAACTTGAAATCAGTCATCTTGAATCTAAGTCTTTCTTATGATAAGGGGGTCGTGTGATATATCAGATAGCGTCAGCATTCTGACCGTGTGCTCCATCTCTAATGACTGTGATGTCGACAAGATGGTAAACCCAAGTGACTAAACCGCTGGCTAAGATGTGTGTCAACTGTATACGATAACGGGAACTATCTAAAATGTTCATATGTTTGTAAAGCTTATGGGACTTAACTGCGGGGTCATTAGTCCCTACACTTACAAACTACTTATGACCTAACTTGTACTAAAGACAGCACAAACGTCCATGCCCGAGGGGGGATTCGAACCCCCGACGGGAAACAGCCTCGTGCATCGGAGCATAGCGCCTCAATGCGCTCGGCCGCTCCGCTGAATGATTTAACTCAATGTATCGGTAGTGTGCAAAAGTCGGCTAATATTGCTCAAAACACTTAGATTCAACCATGTCAAATTTGCAGATTGAATACCGGCTTTTTGTGATGTTCATACAAGTTTGATAGACATATAAACAGAATTTTGCGAGAACAGGAGACAATTATATTGTATGATTCTTCAGTTTCTCCCGGCGCATTTGATAATCAAAATATCCACGGGTGTACTGCCGGTACCTGAGGGAGCGCCCTGAAATTGTTGTCTTACCGGCTGACAAAGGCAATGCTACGGTTGTTGTCTCCCATAAGGACTACACTGAAAAGATGCAGAGCCTGCTAAATGACGATTCCTACCGGAAGATCAGCGTTGATCCCACAAAGAAGGTGTAAACAAGACGAGGGCGCTTCTCAAGGATGCGGATTTACCGGAGGGTGTCGTCAAGAAACTGCTACCTCAAGGTCCGGTACCGCCAAGACTTTATGGACTCCCTAAGGTTCACAAAGCTGGGGTGCCGTTACGTCCAATTGTCAGTAACATCAGAGCACCTACATATTTGTTGGCCAAATACTTGACGGGAATATTAAGTCCTTATGTGGGTAAATGCCCTCATCACATCCGTAATTCCGTGGATTTTGTTAAACGCCTTAACAACTTCAGGCTGGATGAGTCAGATATCATGGTGAGTTTCGATGTCGTTTCGTTGTTTACAAGAGTGCCCCTTCGAGAGTCACTAGATTTGATTGGTCAGAAATTCGACGAGAAGACCACCGAACTTTTTAGGCATGTCTTGACCTCTACGTATATTCTTTTCAATGGCGAATACTACGAACAAACGGAGGGAGTCGCCATGGGTAGCCCACTCTCCCCTATGGTCGCAAATTTGTACATGGAGAATTTCGAGGAGGAAGCCCTGGCATCATCTCAATGGAAACCTACTTGCTTTTTCCGTTACGTGGATGACACTTTCGTCATCTGGCCACACGGTATGGATAAACTCCTTGCCTTCCTTACACATCTGAACTCCATACACCCCAACATCAAATTCACTATGGAGACTGAAACGGAAGGTAAATTGCCGTTCCTTGACGTCTTGGTCCAGAGAAGAGCTGATGGCTCCCTGGGTCATAGTGTATATCGGAAGACAACGCACACTGATCTGTATTTACACGCAGACAGCTGTCACCACCCTTCACAGAGGAATGGGGTACTTAAAACTCTAGTACATAGGGCGCGCACTATCTCCGACGCAGAGAGTCTACCCCAGGAATTGGAATACTTGAGAACTGTATTTCGAAAAAATGGGTACTCAGAGTGGCAGATTCAGCGAGCTCTCCGCTCAACCACTACAACACAACCTGTGGAAACGGATGGAAATGCGAGGGAGGATGTAGGCACTGCGTTCGTTCCATATACCGGCGCACTCTCGGGGAAGATCGCCCGCATTTTGAAAAAACACCAGGTTGGAACTGTTTTTTGTCCGCCGAATAAAATTCGTGCACTGGTGGGGAGCGCTAAAGATGATCTCGGTTTGAGGAAGGCCGGCGTGTACCAGATTCCATGTCAGTGTGGAAAGTCATATATTGGACAGACGATGCGTACCGTCGAGGATCGATGCGTTGAACACCAGAGGCACACACGATTGATGTATTCGAGCAAGTCGGCGGTCGCTGAACATTGTCTGTCAGAGAATCATGAGTATGAAAGCACTAGGATTCTGGTACAGACGTCGAGATACTGGGACTGCGTCGTTAGAGAGGCCATTGAAATTCGCACAAGTGACGACCTCATAAACCGTGACTGTGGCTATAATCTTACCAAAGCTTGGGAACCAGCGATTGGGTTAATTAAGAGTAAATCTAGCAAACGTAACGAAGTGACGACCACGGTGGACAGAGCCCTCACATCGACGTCTTCTCAGACGCCGTCGCCTCGGTTCTACTGCGCGGCCGCGGCGCGGGGCGCGTACCGCGGAGGAGTCGCTCCGCGGGCCGAGGGTATTTAAATCGCCCGCCACCGGGCTAGAACCCAGTTCCCTTCGAGCAGCCGTAGCGTGCGGATCTCCGTGCCGGCGCGTTTCCAGGAGCTCAGTCCGTCAGTTCACCTGATGATGGCGACATGTATGATCGCCGAAATATTGTGCCCGTTGGACACTATAGACCGACAGTACACCCGTGGATATTTTAATTATATTGTAATACTGTAGAAGAAAAATGAACAACTTGTCGGTAACATGACAGGGTGGGTCAAACACCTTCATCACAAGGAATTTGGTCCTCAATGACTGCTCTACAATGGTGTAGAAGACCAGATGAGAAGAAGAAGGATCTGTACCAAAAGATTGGAAAGTTTCACAGGTTACACCTATATTCAAGAAAGGCAGCAGGAGTAAGCCATTAAACTACAGGCCTATTTCATTGACGTCAATTTGCAGCAGGGTTTTGGAACATATCCTGTATTCAAATATTATGAATTATCTCGAACAGAATGATCTATTGGCCCAAGGTCAACACGGATTTAGAAAATATCGTTCATGCATAACACAACTAGCTAGCTCTTTATTCATACGAAGTGATGGGTGCTATCGACAAGGATTCGCAAATCGATTCCGTATTTCTTGTTTTCCAGAAGGCTTTTGACACCGTACCTCACAAACAGCCTTCAATCAAATTGCGTGGTTATGGTATATCGCCCCAAACTTGCGATTGGATAGGGGATTTCCTGTCAGAGGAAACACAGTTCGTAGCAATCGATGTAAGGCATCGACTAAAACAGAGGTGATATCAGGCGTTCCACAGGGTAGTGTTATTGGTCCTCTGCTGTTCCTTATTTACATAAACGATTTAGGGGAAAATCTAAGTAGCTCTCTTAGATTGTTTGCAGGTGACGCCGTCATTATCAGATGGGTTTGACGGAGGACATAGAAAGAGTCAAAGAATGGCAGCTCGTTTCGTCTAGTAAAATCATCTGAAGATCAAAACCAACTCCAGAACGATCTGAATAAGATATCACTATGATGAAAAAATTGGCAATTGACTCTAAATAATGAGAAGTATGAAGTCGTCCACATGAGTACGAAAAGAAATCCGTTATACTTTGTTCACAAGATAAATCAATCAAAAGTAAAATACCAAGGACTTACTATTACTTCAGACTTAAACTGGAAAGAACACTTAGAGAATATCGTGGGAAAAGCGAAACAGAGACTGCGTTTTATTGGCAGTACCCTTAAAAGATGCAACAGAACTACAAAAGAAACCATTTTTTGGGTATTGCTGCCCAGTATGGGATCCTTATCAGATGAGTTTGACGGAGGACATCGAAAGAGTCAAAGAATGGCAGCTCGTTTCGTCTAGTAAAATCATCTGAAGATCAAAACCAACTCCAGAACGATCTGAATAAGATATCACTATGATGAAAAAATTGGCAATTGACTCTAAATAATGAGAAGTATGAAGTCGTCCACATGAGTACGAAAAGAAATCCGTTATACTTTGTTCACAAGATAAATCAATCAAAAGTAAAATACCAAGGACTTACTATTACTTCAGACTTAAACTGGAAAGAACACTTAGAGAATATCGTGGGAAAAGCGAAACAGAGACTGCGTTTTATTGGCAGTACCCTTAAAAGATGCAACAGAACTACAAAAGAAACCATTTTTTGGGTATTGCTGCCCAGTATGGGATCCTTATCAGATGAGTTTGACGGAGGACATCGAAAGAGTCCAAAGAAGGGCAGCTCGTTTCGTATTGTCACGATACAGGGGAGACAGCGTTACGGAAATGATACGGGATCTGGGATAGGAATCATTACTACAACCGCGCTTATCGCTGCGGCGTGGGCTACTTACAAAACTCCAATCGCCGACATTCTCCTCCGAATGCGAAAATATATTGTTGACTCCCACTTACATAGGTAGAAATGATCATCAGAATAAAATACGAGAAACTAGAGCTTGAACGGAGAGATTCAGGTGTTCTTTCTTCCCGCGCGCTGTTCGAGAATGGGATGAGAGATAAATAGTATAACGGTGGTTCGATGAACCCTCTGCCAGGCACTTAAATGTGATTTGCAGAGTAGCCCACGTAGATGTAGATATTTTAATGTGTTTTGACACGTTTCCAAATTTTCCCGGATATTACCCATAAAATTAAACAAGGAATGAGGGTACATAGGTGTTTGACCAGCTGCTACAGATGCGGGTGAATTGCTGTCCTAAAAAACTTCAAGCAAATCTAGGAACGAGATTTACAACAGATTTATCAAGGCTGCAATAGAGCAATATGGAATAAACCACTACTCATTATTCACACATCTGAAGGCGAATGTCGTGAAACGTTTGGACAGAACAATAAAAGCTCAAATTTGGATGCATTTTAATCTCTGTGGCTGATACAAAAGGATTGATAGTCCCTCAGAGATAACTGCATCGTGCAGTAAAAATGATACCTATCGATGTTCGTCATAATGGTCTCATAAATACTGTATACCGTACTAGCGTATTAAGACAAAAGTTTAGTGTTTGTGATTAAGTAAGTATTTTAATTTATAATACTGCCTTTGAGAAATCATACCTACCAAACCGGTGAACTGAGATATTTATAGTCAACAGGTACAAAGAACGAATCCTGGAAATTGCAGTATAAAGGCCAGCAAACGAAAAGAAATTGTTGGGAATGTCTACACAAAGGAATTACAGCAGAGCTCGAAACCTGATGTATTTCTCGTGGAGAGAAGTTAAATGGCTTTGTTTTTCTGCACAGCAAAATTGTTGAATTGACGCTAAACTATTGCTATATGATGATGTGTTGAATTACACATTCCCAGATATAAATAGTGCAGACCTGAAACAAGTCTAAAAACAGTTGACATGCGGTGATAAAAAGGTGAATTTGCTTGACAGTGCATGTATGGAATACTATATCAACTACGAAGCAACTAGAGATATCCCAGTATGTCACCCAACAGATGTTATTTTAACTGCTAAAACTAAACCATTTACATTTAGTAAAACCATGCATAGCAAAATTGATCAGGGTTTGAATTTGAATTTCAGTCAGATTATCGGTGCCACATATTGTGTACTAAAGTAGAAGATGATGAAACAAGAGAATAGCGAGCAGGAGGGTATCCTAGCTGCTATGTGTGGAGCTTAAAGTGCTCTGAAGCATAAAGCGGTAAGAAGACTGAATGAAGCACCACGAGTTCTATCAGTACTGTAGACGTCTGGTAGAATTATTCCATTCCTCATTCCAGATCGTGCAGCAGAAGCTACTGCTAGGACAGTGAATAATATGAAATATGGCCAGGAGAATCTAGAGGGGCAAGAAGTCAGAACTGTATGATGGAAGCAGCAGGCATGTAAAGGTTTTTACGTGAAACGAGGGGGCTGGGAGCGCTAGCAGCACTCTATCACTTTTGATCCAGTGATCCATCTGGACAGAAGTGTTCACTTCACCGTAATTGAATAAAAAAAAAAAATGTAGAAAACTTTAGTTTTTTTTACGATAAAATGTTTCTAAATTTGAAAGTTCGAGGTTCTGCCCATTATAAGGGCTGTGAAGAGCCTGGAATCAGTTAATACTAGAATGAGTGTGCTAAGAATCAGACCAGCATTAGTGGTATAGTGTTTGGGACGCAGGGTTTGTTGGAAACCATTAGCTGCACTTCTATGTCTTACAAGGAAAGTACTTGGGCTCGAACAAACACATATGAGAGATGAGAGATAATGTAAAGATCCCTTATTGCACTAGTGATACTCCCACATCTGCAAAACTCTGCACTCATCCGTTAGAGGCCTCTGCGTGTGCCATGCCGCATTGCACTTTGACCTGTCGGTTCGCCAGTAGGGACGGTGCAGTGTGCCTCCGAAGTTGCGTTTTGTGATGTTATTTGTGTGGTGAAGCTTCAGATGGGGCGGCGATTGGTAATCAATCCTGCTAATGTATTGCGATTAGTTGAGATGAAGTTACGAAGAACCCTTCTTCGTGAAGATGGTATTAGTGTAGAAGATGAATCATTTGCATGCTTTCTCGTATCTGTTATGGTACAGAAATAGGAGCATAAGTTAGATACTGTTGTTACAAACTTATAATAATGATAATAGGGATGATAATGACGAAGAACTCATTGCAAGCGGGAGTGCTACGGTAAGTGCGGGAAGAGGCAATGGAAGCAGTGGCAGTGAATACCAACAGTCTTTCGGGAAAAAGGTTAAAGTTGCAACTATCATCACGGCTTTTGATGACAATTCGCTAGAGAACATGTACGACGATTATTACATAAGTTATAGTTAAGATATCGGCATTACGTCTGGCATTTATAATTACATCTACAGTGCTTCTAGAGCATGGTTGCAGAGCTTTGCAGAAAAACGACACCCACCAAGCACATTGAGTTGTACGTAGAGATCCTGTAACCAAACATTCATACAGATATGTTTGTTCGAGCCCATGTACTTTCCTTGTTAGTGCTGGAGAATAAAGGGTTGTTTACTAGAATGAACAGTGTCATGAATGAATGACCAGATGCTAGAAGCCACTGGTCACTCCGTACAGATGTCATTCTGATGCAGAATACAGCCCTGGGCAGATGGACGACTCTCGCAAGCTAAGGAAGGCGCATTTGATAAATCATATATGGACTGCAGAATTATTATAATATTTTTCGAGACTCGATTTCAGAGATTTATTTTGGCGATTATGAAATATTTTACTTGAAGTGCAGAATGATATCACGAGTACATTAAATAGTATTTTCGTGACTTTGAAATATTAATTCCAGATCTCGAAGCAGGGGGAAAAGGGTTCGAGCCCCAGAGCAGGTAACCTACCTATTTATAAGTGGGAGATGGGTGGGTGTGGAACATCAGACACCCACCAAGGAGACGAAACTGAAGGGGAGGGGGGTGACTTCGAGCTGTCTATCAAATGGAGGATTGGTAAATGGGCAGTCCTTAAGCTGCAGTACCCCACTACAAACAGTGTAGTAAGGTTCTGAAAAATGTAATTAAGAAGGCAAAAAGTATGTAGTATGTAAAAATAATAGCTAACTTTCACTATAAAATTAAAACATACGGTCAGCTGTGTAGAAGTTGAGGTTATAAAGTCACTGCATAATAGAAATTCTTCTGTTACTGATGAGTCAGATATATGTACAGTATTTAATAGCCGCGGTGGAGTAGCCGAGCGGTCTAAAGCGCCTCGCTGCGGAGCGCGCGGTAGCTCGCCGTCGGAGGTTCGAGTCCTCCCTGGGGCATGGATTTGTGTGTTGTCCTTAGGTTAGTTTAGCCTAGTGTAGGTAGTTTGTAAGCTACAGACTGATGACCACGCAGTTTGGTCCGATAGATTTACAAACATTTGAACATTTTTTGAAATATTTAATAAACACTTTCTGAATATAGCAGGTGAATTAAACAGAACCTTGGCTCCTACAGCTAATCATATAAATCTCTCAGAAAATAGCTTTACGAGAACTGAAATAGAACTCTGTAATACTGACAAGGGAGAGACTGAGTCAAAAATCAATACAGAATAAGGACTCTTACGGCCTTACAGATATTATGGGGTCCCAGCAAAATACTTCGTTCCATCTCTGATAGCCCAGTACTCACCCATATTAGTAACTTCTCCTTTCAGAATGCTCAGTTTCCTGACAGATTGAAGTATTCAGTATTGAAACCACTTTATAAAAACGAAGAAAGGAATACTGCAGAAACTTTATATCTATTTCTAAGCCATTAGTTTTTCTCACAGTTATTGAAAATACTGTATACTTAAGGTTAATTCAGCATTTCAGTTTCCATATTTTACTGCCAAATGTACAGTTTGGTTTCAGAAGTGTTTTAACAAATGAAAATATCATATTCTCTTTTGTCTGAGGTGCACTGGATAGATTAAATAAAAAATTGCAAACGCTAGGCATATTCTTGGATTTAACAAAAGCATTTGTAAAACCAAATGTTCAAATATCTGTAAATTATTGGATCAAACTACTATGGTCATCAGTCCCTAGACTTGCAAACTATTTAAACTAACTTACACGGAGGACAACACACAGCCATGCCCGAGGGAGGTCTTGAACCTCCTGCGGGAGCGACCGCCCAGTTCGTAGCATGATTCCCTAGACCACATGGCAGTTTCTAACACACAATTCAACAAAAACTGACATTTCAGTTACACACGAAAAAAATGGAAAAGCTGTTGAAAGAATTGGGTGACGGTTTAAAATATTGTATGTAGAAGCAAAATGCATTTGAGCAAGTAACAGTAAAGTATGTTGACAATTTGTCGAGTGTGAGAAACAGGTGATGAAGAGTAGACAGTAATTTAAATCTGTAATAAATAATGAAACCATGCAGCTCAAACAACAGATTCGAGATGTACAGACTGAGTTCAAATGTTTGTAAAGTCTATGGGACTTAACTACGGGGTCATCAGTCCCTAAACTTACAAACTACTTATGAACTAACTAAGACTAAGGACGGCACAAATATCCATGCCCGAGGGGGGATTCGAACCCCCGACCGTAGTAGCCGTGCAGACCGTGACTGGAGCGCCTCAGTCTTATCGGCCACCGCGGCCGGTTCAGACTGAGTTAAATTCTATACCAGAATGTCAGACTACTGCAATGATAAGTGTTCCACATATGTGTACGGGGACAACAAAATGTTTTGCAGATGTTGGAAAATACCAGTTAGAAGGTGACACTCAATCGTGGGCAAATATAATGGGATGATCTTTTACCACCTATGAGGTGTTAGAGAAGTGTTTCCTGAACTAATTGAAACCGTAAACTCAGACTATAACGTATGCCGCAGATATAGGCTGAACACCGAAGAGAAGGCGTGTTTATAGCGATAAGAACACGATTGTAACGAGTGAAATTAGTACAGGTTAGGAATGTGAAATAATTTGGGTGAAAGTCAGCGTGAAATGTAGCTCAAACATGGTCTTTGTAAGTTTTTGTAGACCACCTGGCTCAGCAACAGTAGTAGCAGATCATTTACGGTAAAGCTTAGAAAATATTTCCCATAGGTTTCCTTGGTCCTGTTATGGTTATAGGTGGAGATTTTAACTTACCGGATATAGACTGGGGGACAAACGTGATTAAGAGAGGTGGCAGCGACAGAGAATCGATCAACACTGTTTGAGTTGTATCCGAAAATTACCCTCAACAGTTAAATAGAGAGCAAACTCGTGGAGATAACGTGTTAGACTTGATGATGACAAACAGACCAGAACTTTTCGATTCAGTTGGCGTACATCAGGAAGTCAGCGATATAACGCCATTACAGCAACAATGAATACTACTGCTTTAAATAGAAATATCAAGAAAGCAAAAGCGAAATGGGTCCGATTTAAGAGTACTTGACTCTCAACACGCTAGTTTAGTTTTTACTTTCTAAAATGTAGTGTTATATTTCAGTTACGTCATTCCTATGGTCCGTATTCATTAGAATACTTTTTTGTACGGCAAGAAAGCGTTAAACCAAGAAAGAGGTGTACTCCAGTAGTTCTAGAGTGAAGATCCAGATTACATGAAAGACCTAGGCAGTATATAGGGCGATAGCACTGATGACGAAGAATAGGTAATTACTCAAAGTGACCATAACACTGAAAGCGAACAAGAGTACAAGTTTGGTGAAAATGAAGATAGTAACTGTCAGTCAGGCTGTACTGGTGATTGTTTAGTCAAATGGTCAAATGTTTGTAGAGTCTATGGGACTTAACTACGGGGTCATCAGTCCCTAAACTTACAAACTACTTACAACTAAGGACGGCACAAATATCCATGCCCGAGGGGGATTCGAACCCCCAACCGTAGTGGCCGTGCAGACCGTGACTGGAGCGCCTCAGTCCCCTCGGCCACCGCGGCCGGCGATTGGTTAGTGGGAAGGGACAAAACAACTAAATGGATGAAAGTAGTTAACACAGCCACAAGTAAAGCCAGAAGTAAAAATATTTTATAAACATTTGCAGGACCAAAGGCTATTACTTGGGATGTAACAACCGAGATTTCTGAATTCAGTAAGATAATTAACGGAGAAATAATTGATATAATTGTAAATTGTACAAACAAGTACTTTCAGCTGATACCTGATTATCAAAGAGAAACAGATAAAAAAGAAAAGCACTGAAATACTAGCACTACTTGGTTTACTTAATCTTTTTGGAATAAAGAAAGCTTATCATACGACAACTCAAAAATTCCCATATACGACCACCCTGGCATTTACAAAATTTCGTGTAACACTTGCCATAAATTCTACATAGGACAAACCGGCAGATATTTAAACATTAGATTTAAAGAACACACCAGAGACAGTGAAAACAACCCACCTACATTCTTTCAACATCTTAAAACAGAAAAACACGACGTGAAACCCATAAACGAAGCACTAAAAGTCCTACATATTACGCAAAAAGGAGCAGTCATGACCGTTCTAGAAGAAATAGAAATATTTTTATACGCACACAGTAACCCTCAAAATTTACTGGTTGAGAAAACTAACCTTAAAACAAAAAGTATATAGAAAACTTTATTGATATCATAAAATTAGAAAACGGATAAATTGAAGCAGAGATACTAAATAACGTATATCCATAGAGACAAAATAAACAGTGTACTACAGAGATATAACACAATGAAGACGATACCACTAATGAAATATAACAAAATAATTACGAAAAATTTACTAATAATAAAACATAAAACATCAACAAAATTTATCGAATATTCTAGTAAAAGACCTAATTCAAGCCAAACTCAATAAAACAAACAAATTACAATAGAGTTCTCCACAAAACACTTCAATAGTAACTATGTAAACATGGAATATCGCAAATACACTTTTAACCAAGCTGTCAAGATCGAAATAACGTAAGAAGCTAACAGGCACCAATTGACATCCAGGTATAAAAATAAAGACAGCATAGACACAAACGAGGCACCAATCGACATCTAGGTGAAAAATAAAGACTTTAGTGACACATACGATATTCCTTGTAAGATAAGAACTAAGAAATTGTAAACCACTTCCATCTAGGGTTACAATACATATATGTATATTCAGACCATTACAAATGTATTTACAGAGCACCTGATGATGGCTAAAGGCCGAAATGAGCTCATTGTGATTTATAAATAATAACAGCAAGTATAAAGCATTGTTGTTGGTGTATCATTATAATAATCTAATCATACGAATGTAATTGAGATGTGAAATGCGGATGGATCAGGAATCGAAATTGCAAGAGCTGTGATGAGATACAGGCGATTCCGGATCTTGCTACGTTGTATTCGTTTTGATGATAAAACAACCAGAGCAGAGAGAAGAAACTCTGATAAATTGGCTGCTGTACGCTTCATTTCGGATGAGTTTGTCATAAATTGTAAAAGTACGTACAATCTCTGGGAGTTTGTAACCATTGATGAAAAACTTCAAGCTTTTCGAGGATGTTGTGGATTTGTACAATATATTCCCAATAAATCTGCCAAATATGGCAGCAAGATATTCGCACTTTGTGATACGAAAACATTTTTTACAAGGAACATTGAGGTATATTGTGGAAAGCAATTTGAAGGACCTTACGCAGTCTCTAATACAGCTTCAGAAATAGTTCACAGACTAGTGCGTCGTATAGAGGGATCCAACAGAAATATAACAATGGGCTGGACAGTTAATACACAAGTTGTCCCTTGGCCATATCGTTATTACAGGAAAAGCTGAAGTCTATTGGGACACTCAGAAAAAGGAAACTAGAAATTCCCTTGGAATTTTTGCCTAAGAAAGATCGAGCACCAAGTGCGTCCCCGTTCGGGTATAATAAAGATATGAAATTGGTTTCGTATGTGCCAAAGAAGAACGAGGCGGTTCTGTTGCTGTCGATGAAGATTCATGTAAGCCTGATATTGTGTTCGATTATAACGCCACAAAGGGGGGTGTTGATACAATCGACCAGATGTGCGGCACATATTCTGTGGTTCGTATTACGAGAAGATTTTTTTCGCTCTAATGGACGTTGCGGGAATCAACGCCGTGATACTATTTTATTCAAATGGACAAAATCATAAGGTTTGAAACAGTTATGTTTAAATAAAATAAATAAAATAAAATATTATGGTCGGGATCGGAAACTATTGGGCGTTTAAGAGTGCTTCTGTTCGTGCAGATGCAACAGTGTCTACCTGGACTGGTGCAGCATTGTGAATGTAAAAACTGATCTGAATGTCTGTAATTAAAGTACGAATAAATATTCTGGCATCGACCTATTGGAATGAGTGTTGCCGTGTTAGTGCACTTAGCTATCCAGAACATGAGTCTGGTTAAATAATGAATGACAAGTCCGGTTGTAGCTCAAGGTCCGATTCGTTAATCAGTCAGACAAGTAGTTCATTAAGTAAATTAAATACCGACCAAGGTTTGACACAAATTTGATGTCCAAAATGAATGTGATCGTGAATGGAGTAACAGACAATTTCTAACAGCCAGTGTAAGCAGCAAAATAACATGCAAGGCTATGGGACAGTGGAAACGTTGACAATTATGTATCCGTTAATTAATTAAAGATCAAAGTTTAGATTACTATTGTGATACAGACTGTGTATTACTTCTTAGTAACCACAGACCGAAGGTAGTACTTTACATGTCCGATAGCTCGGATACAACAGATTTTCAGTTCTGTAGAACAAGACCGACCCGTCCTTTACCCAAATATTCATACTCCAAGTTCCTTTCCTGTGATTTCTTTTTTCATTCCACTAAACCGAACTTTGATTTATTTTTTAAAGTATCCTACCGCAAACGAAATGCCTAAATGCTAACCTACACAACGCAACACCAGATTTATAGCCATCATATTTCGAAGTTCTATGACAGAGTACAGACGATGATAGATGATGCATCCTAATAATAACAGAAGACAATGCTTAAACACAAAGAAATTTAGTAGACCCTCTAGAGGCAAAACATTAATCAGCGTGATCGTCTGCACTATCATCCTCTCTCGGAATAGTATTACACAAACAAAAACGTTTAAAGACGAAAGTAGTGCGCCTTAGGTCTCACAAACGACAGTACACAATGCAGGAAAACGCGACATCGATCATATATTTCTACACATTTCAAATGTGTGTGTGTGTGTGTGGTCTTATGCGAACAAACTGTGTGATTATCAGTCGCTAGACTTAGACACTAATTACTTGACTAACTTTAAGTTACGCTAAGGACAGCACAAACACTCATGCCCGAGGGAGGATTCGAACCTCCGACCGTAGCGGCCGTGCAGACCGTGACTGGCGCGCCGCAGACCGCTCGGCCACTGCGGCCGGCTTCTACACATTACCATGGAAACGCACAGACCATAAACATCCCAGAATTCGTTAGATTTACACAGCAAAACACAGCACAAGTACTGGTCTCTAGGGAATGTATGGGAGTGACACACAGTATAGGGCTGCACTTTGTAATTATTGGCTATCCTCGTTTCCGATCTAGGCCATAAGAGTATATTGTAGCCTCCAGCCCGAAACGCCTGTTATAAAATCGACGAGGTGACTACCGATAATTTTATTGACGCCTACTGTAACGGTTTGCATACTGCAAGTATACGCCGAATTCTCTGTTCCATGTTTTAGAAATGGCACAAAAAATTTTCAAGTACCACTTTCTCGGTCCAAAGTGGCCTTAGCTACGATGGGTCTGCCAAATTATCTTATTTACCAATCCTCCGGTATACAAACACGCCACAGCACATTCTCCCCTTGACTATTGTAAAAAAGTATTCTTTTTCGCAAGAGATGGAACTTCCTGGAATTCGCTTCGTTCTTATCCCTGATCTTAATTGTTACAGCATCTAGTGCCACATCCTTGTATTGTTCCCTTCCATTGTCTTTCATAGTCGATGTTACTTAGTTCTCGAAAGCGACACATCTGATGTAATATAATTACTGTAACGCTCTTCCCCCAACACTTGAGGATCTGCGTCGATACCCACCGGGGACCGCAATAGCGCGCCCGCTATAATGTTTTCAACTCCCGAAACGTGAACAAATATCCACGGGTGTACTGCCGGTCTGTTGTGTCCGTTGGATATTCTGATTATAAAATAAAAAGTGTTTTAAACTATATTTCTTCGCACATTCAAAGCATTTTTATCGCATGTGAAACGTTTTACGTCGCGGAGACAGCACGTAAACGAATCGTAGAGCGGGCGTCTAATATAAGCGGCAGTGGCCGCAGCGTTGCAATGCGCATGCGTGTCTGAGGTTCAAATTCTCCTCTGAACCCCCTCGAGGTAACATATGGGCGATGGTAAACGCCGCTTTTAACATTGGGGTTGGAGCTGGCAGACACCAGCCGTTGGCTACTCGAGCTCTGGCGGTTACGCACGAATGATCCCGAAGCAAAAACACTGGAGCTATAGCGCACCTCGCTTTGAGCAGGCGCAAATCCTTCGTGCAGGCAACATCCGCCCTTCATATTTGTTTTTGAAGCATTGAAGATTCATCAAAAACACGTCATATTTCGTAAAATATAACTATAAAGATGCATCAACTATAAAAGCCTTCATAAGATCCGATCATGAATAATACTGAAGTCACTACACTGCACGTGGCAAGAATAGCCGTGTGGTTAGCGGCACCACGTTGCGCTGTCGAAGATACTTGTTTCGAGATCGATAGCAAACCAATCTTTTATTTTTTTTAACAGATTACGAGAACATCAATGATTTTTGTGTTGGCACTTGGCACATATATTTGAACGTTTTAGCAAATGTGTCGCGATTTCGAGGGTAAACGACATTTGTAACAAATATTTAACTGTTTGAATAGAGGTGGGGGTAAGCCGCCTTTGTGCATGCGTAAGGTTAGGAGGGGGTGCTACTTACAGTGTCATGTGACCTGAAGGTAACCTATCTCTTCATCGTAACATTCATTTTGTTAGTCACTTAACCGTGTTATCAGTTACTTACTTTGTTTTAGTGTAGCCGGCCGCGGTGGCCGAGGAGACTGAGGCGCTTCAGTCACGGTTTGCACGGTCACTACGGTCGGGGGTTCGAATCCCCCCTCGGGCATGGATATTTGTGCCGTCCTAGTTCATAAGTAGTTTGTAAGTTTAGGGACTGATGGTCCCGTAGTTAAGTCCCATAAGCTTTACAAACATTTGAACATTTTGTTTTAGTGTTCTTGGGCATATTCATATATTCGCGGTGTTTATTATCAAACAAAAATGAACTTTTCAGTATCTTGTAAAAACAAATTACTCAGTTTTAAGTTCGAACAAAAATGTGAAGCAAAGAAACTTGGTTGGCCGACGCCTCAGCTCGATTTGAAGCAAGTGAAAACAAGCCGAGGTAAGACATTCTGCAGATCTTTTAACGAAAATATATCTAAAGGGGGGGGGGGGCAAACTGGGGTGCTTTCCCCCGGCTCCAATCGCAGAGGTGCGCCAGATCGTCTCTTTGGACGCCGAGTGGTGAGGGAGGAGGGGGGGAGAGGGGGCGCCACTATCTATCAAGATCCGTCACTGAAAGAAGTGAATCCCCAGTCACCTGAAGCACCAGCCGCCACTGTTAATATATTCCCCCTCTCGTAACGCTGTTGTGAACACCTTCAACGTGCCGTTGCACTTCCAAGTCACTACGTTTACATGGAACACATCTTCCGGAAGACGAAAACCGATTTTCGAAAACCGTTTTTCGCTGTCGTGTTTACATGGCATAGCCGGAATCGGATTTCCTAGCCCACTTAAATATGGCGGCTGCAAAACAGCTGATTCACCCCGTTTACATGGGCTCAAAAAATGTTCAAATGTTTGTTAAGCTTATGGGACTTAACTACGGGGTCATCAGTCCCTAAACTTACAAACTACTTATGAGCTACTTACAAACTAGGACGGCACAAATATCCATGCCCGAGGGGGGATTCGAACCCCCGACCGTAGTGGCCGTGCTGACCGGGACTGTAGCACCTTAGTCCCCTCGGCCACCGCGGCCGGCTACATGGGCTCCCAAAACCGGATTTCGTAAACAGATTTCCCAATTCCGCTTTTGGTTGGTCATGTAAACACTCCAAAATCGATTCTGGAAATCCACTT
Organism: Locusta migratoria; assembly: GCA_026315105.1. Lineage (NCBI taxonomy): Eukaryota > Metazoa > Arthropoda > Insecta > Orthoptera > Acrididae > Locusta > Locusta migratoria. The sequence continues at coordinate 346,889,870 of CM048745.1, forward strand.
CTCTAAAGCGGTTTTCCTGTTCCACAATCGATTTTCGTGCCCATGTAAACGCAACCGTTTTGAAGCGTTCTTGGCTTGTCAGATTGTGCTTTTTTGGTAAGAATTTTCGGTACATATGGACAGAGTGATATTTTCTAATGTGAAGTAAAAGTATTAATATTAGAGTGAGCATGAATCTGTGTATTTAAGTAAAGAAAAATAGCGATTATGCTGACTAAATCGGGGACTGAATCAGCTGTTTTTCAGCCGCCATTTCAAGTGGATTAGGAAATCCGATTCAGGCTGTGCCATGTAAACACGACAGCGAAAAACCGTTTACGAAAATCGGTTTTCGTCTTCCGGAAGATGTGTTACATATAAGGAGAAAGCACTGTCTCTTAATCTCCTTTTCCCCGTATACATTATCAAGGAAACTATTTTTCTTTACGAGGGATTACATTATTTCTTTCTTAATTCTCTCCTTTGCTTACTGTGACCAGTAAATAGATGAAAAGGTTTTACGAAATAGTTCATATGGCATGCAGTACTCATATGCTCGGCTACGTTTCCTTGAATTTGTCCACAAACAAACTCTAATCGGTAACGTAGAAGTCAATATGCGAGTAACACATTATTGGATTGCGCAATGAAAGATTTCGGATAAAGAGCGTTGTTCAAATCTTTGCATACGTGGAAGTTTTGTACCTAGTGGAAGTACTTCCAATCGAAAGCATCAACGCAACCTCCTCTTCCAAACGACAATTCCATTTCTCCTAAGCCATGCCTCACAGAGGCTGCATCGCTGTGAGTACTCCTAGTTGTTGCAACTGGTTCCCGCAGACAAGACTCGGTCCTTCCAAGACGGTAGCAGTTATCTTCGGATGAGGCCTCCGTGCACTGCGGCATCGGCAGGTCCCTAGTTACACATGCTTATTTTCCTGTCCGTGCATCGCGCTCCGGATGTTTTCGCCCTCTGCATTTCCGTCCCCGGGTTGCGGCATCGTGTCCCGGTTCCGTGAACTGGTCTGCTCCGAAGAAAGCTCTGTCGCGGGACGAGTGGTCCCCGATGAAACTGCACTAATCTGATCTATTTGACGTTGCGTATCGCGCACGTCACGAGCCAGTTCATTTTGCCCTTGTGTGATGCGCGTTTGTTCGTCTTGAATCTCAACGATTTCGGCTTATTTTTTCCTAATCTCTTCGATCTCTTTTCTACTCTCCATTTATTTCTCGTTTGTTTCTCGAATTACACACTTACGTTGTTCTCTGAAGATTCCTACAACAGCACTTCATTAAGCATCTTGTTTGCTTCCCGGTTTGCTTGCGTCGATTGCTTCTAGACTTGCAACCCTCGCGTCTGTTTTTGCATTTACCGCTGTTTCTTTAGCATCTACCGTTGTCTTCTTTACGACTTCTACTTCCAATTTTACCCCAGTAATCTCGGCTGTAACCTGCTCCCATCCTACTTTTCCTATTTTCCTGCGCAATCGCTTCTATTTGTTTTCTATTTTTCTACGCAATCCCTTCTACTTGTATTCTAGTATCTTGCGCTTGTTTTCTACTTTCTTCCGTCTACTCTCTACTTTCTTCAGTAATCACAGCGGTGGAGTAGCCGAGCGGTCTAAAGCGCCTCGCTGCGGAGCGCGCGGTTGATAGCCGTCGGAGGTTCGAGTCCTCGCTGGGGCATGGGTGTTTGTGTTGTCCTTAGGTTAGTTTAAGAGTTTGTAAGCTACGGACTGATGACCATGCAGTTTGGTCCCATAGATTTACAAACGTTTGAACATTTGATTTCTTCCAGTAATCATTGCATTAACTACATAACATCTATAGATAGTACACTTCGGTGAGACTTTCCCGATTCTACTGATTGTATTTTCTTACTCCTGTTGGTTGGAGTGTGTGTGAAGGTTTCCACTTGTCATCGTTTCGATCATAAGAAATGATCTCCCCGAAACTGATAGCTGTGAAAGAAGAATCTCTTCTTCACCTTCATTGCCTTCTTTATTCACAGTTTCATGATTTCTAACATCTCCGTCCAATTCTATAACTGCGTTTTGTTGTCGTGCTGAATCGGACTGGTCTACATCTACATCTACATGGGATACTCTGCAAATTACATTTAAGTGCCTGGCAGAAGGTTTATCGAACCATATTTAGACTATTTATCTCCCATTCCATTCTCGAATAGCGCGTGGGAAGAAAGAACACCTGAATCTCTCAGTTCGAGCTCTGATTTCTCGTACTTTATTCTGATGATCTTTTCTATCTATGTAAGTGGGCGTCAACAATATACTTTCGCATTCGGAGGAGAAGGTTGGCGATTGGAGTTTCGTAAGTAGCCCACGCCGCAGCGATAAGCGCCGTTGTTGTAACGCTTCCCACCCCAGAGCCTGTATCATTTCCGTAACGCTGTCTCCCCTGTATCGTGACAATACAAAACGAGCTGCCCTTCTTTGGACTCTTTCGATGTCCTCCGTCAAACCCATCTGATAAGGATCCCACACTGTGCAGCAATACCCAAAAAATGGACGGACAAGCGTAGTGTACGCAGTTTCTTTTGTAGTTCTGTTGCATCTTTTAAGGGTTCTGCCAATAAAACGCAGTCTCTGGTTCGCCTTTCCCACGACATTCTCTACGTGTTCTCTCCAGTTTAAGTCTGAAGTAATAGTAAGTCCTAGGTATTTTGTGGAGTTTACGGCCTTTACTTTTGATTGATTTATCTTGTGAACAAAGTATAACGGATTTCTTTTCGTACTCATGTTGACGACTGCACACTTCTCATTATTTATAGTCAGTTGCCAATTTTTACACCATAGTGATATCTTATTCAGATCGTTCTGCAGTTGATTTTGATCTTCAAATGACTTCACTAGACGGTAAATGACCGCGTCATCTTCAAACAATCTAAGAGAGATACTTAGATTTTCCCCTAAATCGTTTATGTAAATAAGGAACAGCAGAGGACCAATAACACTACCTTGTGGAACGCCCGATATCACCTCTGTTTTAGTCGATGCCTTTCCATCGATTACTACGAACTGTGTCGTCTGACAGGAAATCCCCTATCCAATCGCAAATTTGGGGCGATATACCATAACCACGCAATTTGATTAAAAGCCGTTTGTGAGGTTCAGTGTCAAAAGCCTTCTGGAAAACAAGAAATAGGGAATCGATTTGCGAAACCTACTCGATAGCACCCATCACTTTGTATGAATAACGAGCTAGTTGTGTTTCGCATGAACGATATTTTCTAAATCCGTTTTGACCTTGGCTCAATAGATCATTCTGTTCGAGATAATTCATAATATTTGAATACAGGATCTGTTCCAAAACCCTGCTGCAAATTGACGTCAATGAAATAGGCCTGTAATTTAGCGGGTTACTCCTACCGCCTTTCTTGAATATAGGTGTGACCTGTGCAACTTTCCAATTTTTCGGTACAGATCCTTCTTTGAGAGAGCCGTTGTATATGGCTTTTAAGTAAGGAGCTATCGCTTTAGCATAATCAGATAGAAATCTAATGAGTATACAGTCCGGAGCAGAAGACTTGTTCTTGTTAAGTGTTTAAGTTGCTTCACCTCTCCGTTACTCATTCTGGACTCTGTTTGTAATTCTAAATCTGGAATATTGGTTTCGTCTTCTTTGGTGAACGAGTTTCTAAAAGCTATGTTTAGTAGCTCTGTTTTAGTAGCGCTATCATCGGCAGGATCCTCATTACCATCAAGTAGTGACGGTATTGTTTGTGTTTTGCCCCTAGTATAATTAACACATGACCAAAATCGCTTAAGATTTTCAGTCAGATTTCGATAAAGAGTTCTGTTGTGAAAAGTATTGTAGCCATCTCGCATTGAAATCATCGCTAAATTTGGAACTTTTGTGTAGGATCGCTAATCCTGGAGATTTTGCGTTCGTTTAAATTTAGCATGCCTTTTCCGTTGCTTTGGCAACAATGTTCTGATCTGTTCTGTGGACCAAGGGGGATCACCTACTTCTTTTATTAATTTATTTGGTATAAAACTGTCAATTGCTGTCGATACCATTACTTCGAATTTGAGCCACATCCGGTCTACACTGAACAAATATACTTTTCGTTTATTTTTGGTAACTTTGAGACTTTCGATATTCAGTCTCGCTACGACAGCCCTGTGTTCACTAATACCTGTATCCGTTTTGATGCACGTTGTGAGCTCAGGATATTTGTTGCTAAGAGATCAAGTGGGTTTTCACATCCATTTACAATTCTGATTGGCTCATGAACTAATTGTTCGAACTAATTCTCAGAGAATGCATTGAGTACAATTTCGCACTATGTTTTATGCGTAGTTCCTAGTTTGAAAATATAATTTCGGCAACAGATTGAGGGTAAATTAAAATCACCGCCTACTACTATTGTGTGAGTCAGATACGTGTTTGCAATTAGGCACAGGTTTTCTTTGAACCTTTCTGCTACTGTACAGTCAGAGTCGAGAGGCGTATAAAAGGAACCAATTATTAACTTTTTTTAAGCCAACTTTCGCTACGTATAATGATAATTATATGTTTCGGTGCTTTCCATTAACGCTTGGAGTTCTGGTACTTTCCCGACGCAGCTACGACAATTCACAATTGTTATACCGCTAGTTCCTAGATATATATTTCTTCTATGATCGACCTGCACCCTTTGGGAAAGCCCATTTAGTGTTCCCGCAAAGCCCTCTAGCCGGTCGCAGTGGCCGAGCGGTCTGCGGCGCGCCAGTCACAGTCTGCACGGCTGCTACGGTTGGGTGTTCGAATCCCCCCTCGGGCATGGATATTTGTGTCGTCTTTAGTATAAGGTTGTTCATTAAGTAGTTTGTAAGTTTTGGGATTGATGACCCCGCAGTTAAGTCCCTTAAGCTTAACAAACATTTGAACATTTTAAAAGCCCTCTGCCCTGTCGTACCTAGATTCATGTCGATTCTCTCTGTGCTACTCAACTTGTTCTCGCGTATAAAACATTAATTTATTGTGTGAAAGCCGTAAATACACTATCTCATCCTACCCTGTCACAAAAGTTCTACTCTGCGTACTTGTATATTACGAGTCCAGTGACATGAAAGGATCTTATTCTCCAACTAAGTTGACCAATTTACTAATTGTGCCGGCCGTGGTGGCCGAGCGGTCTGCGGAGCGCCAATCACGTTATGCATGCCCCCCTCGGGCATGGATATTTGTGCCGTCGTTAGTATTAGCTAGTTCATAAGTAGTTAGTAAGTTTAGGGGTTGAAGACCCCGTAGTTGAGTCCCATAAGCTCTACAAACATTTGAACAATTTTACTAATTGTACGAGAGTTATTTAACAAATTTAGAATCCAAAACGCTGATTAACAACACAGTTAACAACGCAGAAGTGACACAGAAGCCACTAACATGAAAATATATGAATACCTGAAAGAAAAATATAATTAACGAAGCGGTGCGACAACAATTTGTATATCCATATAACAATGGAGAAAAAATTAAATAAAAACCTGGTTATGTGCACGGGTATCGCAATCTGCCCTTTCCAAGAACTCCGCCGGCCGCTGTGGCCGAGAGGACTGAGGCGCTTCAGTCACGGTCTGCACGGCCACTACGGTCGGGGGTTCGAATCCCCCCTCGGGTATGGATATTTGTGCCGTCCTAGTTCGTAATTAGTTCATAAGTAGTTTGTAAGTTTAGGGACTGATGACCCCGTAGTTAAGTCCCATAGACTATACAAACATTTGAACATTTTGAACAAGAACTCCACAGATCTGACAATCGTGGCAAGGTCCGCCAACGTAAGGTGCCGGTTATGGGAAATGAATGGATGGATGGTATGAGAAGGAAAAGGAAAGGATTCTAGCAGATTTTTGCAAAATAAATAAATAAAATAAATAAAAATAAAAGAATAAAAAATTAATAAATAACTAAATCGTAGGGCATTGGGAATTAGGAATGGTGATTATTATGGAAATGAGAGAAAAGGTCAAAGACAGGTGTGACTGAACCTCAAAGTCCATGATAATTCCACATTCTTTATGAATAATGCATTATGTCTTATCGTCTGATTCACTGACAACTTTAATAATAAGATTTTTTTATTCAATTTTTCGCCCTGTAATGCGCATTACAATCTGATCTGATGTTTTATAAATCTGATTGCAGCTGCCAGTTCTAAAGATATTATTTTCAACCCACCAAAATATATGGCTGGGTACTAATTTATGAATAATATCGTCAACAACACATTGTAAAATAGTAGATAGTTTATTCTGACGGATCAATGTCCGTATATATAACACTAACAAAACAAATATAATGATAGAAAATTACACCAATGCAAAAACAAATAGCAACAGACGTAAATGATTTCTAAATCCCATTGCTGATCTCGACATAGAAATGATTACAGAGATATCATTCCTACACCACTGACCGGCAAGTCAAACCAATCGCTATGGTTCGATATTTTGATAACATTTCGTAATCAACTAGTCAAAATGTTGTACTTCCGAAATATTCAGTGCAGGATTCTATTTGACAAATCTCTCCCGAAAAGTTACAACCCAATGCAATTCCTGTCTGTCGCAGGCGTGAGGATGCCGTACTTTACCCATACGTCGTACGGCAGTGAGATCTCGGTGAGGAGATGTGGAGTGACGCCTGACTGCTGATTGCTGTAATATTCGCAGCCGAAAAAGAAAGTCTTGCTCCGAAAATCGGAAGCTGTTACTTCATAAAATCAGAATCCGCGTTCCCGTAGTTCGCAGTCCAACGATCTCAAAACGATTCTGCTATGTCTGTGCCATTTCAGTCTGCGTATTCTGGTATGCGTAAATTACCGAAGTCCAAAGGTGACTCTAGGTTAATGAGCAAGTCGTAATTAGAGCTATATTGTTACTAATTAGGCAGGCTGACCTTAATTTCGCTCCATTAGAGCTCTCGGCTCAAGTTCAAGCTTCAGAGCAATTTCCGAAGTATGCATCACAACTGCACGTTCAAGTTAAACGAAATAAGCGTTCTTCTTCGACGTCCTCCACCTTCGGAGGCGAGGCGCAAAGACCTCCCGTCCTCACCCTGTGGAGGCACGACACAACGTCTCCCTCCTGCTGTTTTTTCACAGCTCTCTCTCTCTCTCTCGTGTGTGGGACACACCCTACAGTCTCACAAAAACTAATGAACCACCAGATTCCGAGCGCCGAACAGTTAGGGTTACCATTTGTTAATCACCAAGAAAGAGGACTGTTAATATAAAAGAGAGGACACATGTAATTTAAATCTTTATTAATGAACCACATAAAACTACTATAAACTAAAACAGTATCCCTGTGTGGTTATTGGAAAACAAAATATTATGAATCTTGATAGTTTATTCCTCATCACTACTCTCAATTGTCTCATTCTTGTCTTATGCACTTTTGAACCAAATATATTCGGTGGACGACGAAATCTCTCTCCAGACCTTTTTTTAAATTTTTTTTATTTATTTTTTTAACAAGTACTGAGAAAAGCTCAGGCATTTCTAATGTTTGAAATTATATTGTACACATACAGTATAATTACAGTATATTTTAAATCTATTCCTGTCTTTTGTCCACTCTGTGTTCGTTCACAAGAGAAAACACACGTTCTGTGTCGACATTAGGACAAGTTATAGAAACAAATAAGACTACAATTTTCAGCAGTTAAGAATAATTAAGAACACTAGATGACTGATTTAAATATGCACACCACACTTCAGCTGCTGGTATATTCTGTTTTCTTTGATAACTTTTCAAAAATTTTATAAAATTACAAAGCAGATCGGAGCACAAGGTATCATTAATTCTTACATTCGTTTGATTATTCTCTTGAATGATTTGTGTTTCTCCAAATATATAACACATATTTAACACTGACTTTCTCTTCGGCATTATGTTATATTTTAGTTCGTAATTTATTCTGGAGCAAAAGTCTACCTACGATCTCGAACACACAATACAGCTTTACCCTAAACCACAAAGTATATCAAAAGCAACGCCATAGAACGTAGTGCAGAAGACAGACTGCACTGGTTGAATACAGAAGAGAGAACCGAGTTGCTTCGCAGAGAAGTTCCGAATAAAAAATGTTCAAATGTTCGTAGTGCTTATGGGACTTAACTACGTGGTCATGAGTTCCTAAACTTACAAACTACTTATGAAGTAACTAATACTAAGGACGGCACAAATATCCATGCCCGAGGGGGCATTCGAACCCCCGACCGTAGTGGCCGTGCAGACCGTGACTGGAGCGCCTCAGTCCCCTCGGCCACCGCGGCCGGCTGTTCCGAATCGTTTGCAACTGTCAGACCCATGCGGAGTGCGAAATTGTGCACAGCAATTTCACTCTGTGTAAGCGCGTAATAGTTGCAAAACAGTTTGGAACTGCAGTGCGAATGAACATGTTGTCGCCAATGACACAAAACTAAATTTTCTTTCTCGGAACCCAAAAACGAGGACATTTTGTAGAATTTTAGAAATTCCGGCCTCAAAAAGAGGACATGTCCGGGAGAAAGAGGAGGTCTGGTAACCCTACGAACAGTGAGAACGATGCACTCGGATGACATATCGACAACTGTCAAAATTCTGGCAGGAGCCAATTAGAGACAACTATGCATTTCCCCAACTCTGGCTCCTCCCTTTATTGCATCTATTCCAGACCATCTCGCTGTTTGTGCCGAAACACACTAACAGGACCACTGTTGGTGGGATTTGGAATTTAGCCTCCTTTTTCGTTCGCCATCTCGGCGCCAATTCTTATCGTGACAGGGTGCTATCTTTTTAGAAAACAAACTTGGCCAATTTCTCCTCATAAAAGAGGCGCAGGGACTGGTGCAGAGCTAGCCTTTTGAAAACATACTTGGCCAATTTCACCTTGTTAAAGTGGAGAAGGGACTGTAGGTGTACCTCTCTAAATCAGAGAACATGGTCCTTTTAGACGTATCGCTCAATACAGGCGCCAGCCTTCTCTCTCAGCTCAGGAATGTTGGCGGATAGTTTTACAATCTCTCTTCTCCCAAGATGCGCATCTTATGACGGTGAATTGAGACTACCCCCCATCTCCTTGAGGGGCTAAAGTGCCAGGTACTGGTCTAAAAGACAAGCCTACCATTCCCCTCCACTGACTTCTACAAAAACATTCCCCCTTTCCTCGCCGACACATTAAAGAATGAAATAAATCGCAATTTACGATCAATTATTGCTTCACTGTACTAGATTTAGATGGAATACCAATGTGTGCCGAATAAAAATTTGCGCCTGGCCGGGATTAGAACGCGGGATCTCCTGCTTACTAGGCAGACGCGTTGACCACTGCGCCAAGGACACAGTGACCAGCCCGACTGCCGGGATTCGAACCCGGGATATCCTGCTTCTAGGCACGCGTGTTGACCAGCAGGAGATCCCGGGTTCGAATCCCGGCAGGGCACAAATTTTCATTCGCCACACGTTGGTATTCCATCTAAACCTAGTATAGTGAAACCATATTTGATCGCAAATTGCGATTTATTTCATTGTTTGAACGCTGTTGTTGTTGTGGTCTTCAGTCCAGAGACTGGTTTGATGCAGCTCTCCACCCTACTCTATCCTGAGCAAGCCTTTTCATCTCCTCATAAGAACGACAACCCACATCCACTTGAATCTGCTTACTATACGCGTCTCTTGGTCTCCCTCTGCGATTTTTACCCCAAACACTTCCCTCCAACGCTAAATTCACAATTCCTTGATGTCTAAGAATGTGTCCTACCAATCTATCCCTTCTTTTAGTCAAGGTATGCCAGAAATTTCTTTTCTCCCCAATTCGGTTCAGTACCTCCTCATTAGTTACGCGATCCACCCACCTAATCTTCAGCATTCTTCTGTAGCACCACATTTCAAAAGCCTCTATCCTCTTTCTGTCCACACTGCTTATCGTCCATGTTTCACTCCCATACAAGGCAACACTCCATACAAATGCCTTCAGAAAGGACTTCCTTAGGCTTAAATCAATATTCGATGTTAACAAATTTCTCTTTTTCAAAAACGCCTTTCTACCCATTGCCATTCTGCATTTTATATCATCTGTACTGCGACCATCATTTGTTATTTTACTGCCCAAGTAACAAAACTCATCTACCTCATTTATTGTTTCGTTACCTAATCTAATTCCTTCAGCATCACCTGATTTTCTTACACTGCACTCCATTACCCTTGTTTTACTCTTGTTAATGTTCATCTTATATGCACCTTTCAGCACACTGTCCATTCCGTTCAATTGCTCTTCCAGGTCCTTTGCTGTATCTGACAGAATTACTATGTCGTCGGCAAAACGCAATGTTTTTAATTCTTCACCCTGAACTTTAATTCCTTCTCCAAATTTCTCCTTGCTTTCCTTTATAGCTTGCTCAATGTACAAATTGAACAACATTGGGGAAAGGCTACAACCCTGTCTTACTCCCTTTCCAACCAATGCATCCCTTTCATGCCCTTCAACTCTGACAACCGCTGTCTGGTTTTTGTACAAGTTGTAAATAACCTTACGTTCTCTCTATTTTACTCCTGCTTGCTTCAGAACTTGAAAGAGTTTATTCCAATCAACATTGTCAAAAGCCTTCTTCAAATCTACAAAAGCTAGAAATGTAGGTTTGCCTTTTCTTAATCTATATTCTAGGATAAGCCGTAAAGTGAGTATTGCCTCCCGTGTTCCTACATTTCTCCTGAACCCAAACTGATCTTCCCCGAGGTCGGCTTCTACCAGCTTTTCCATCCTTCTGTATATAATTCGTGTTAATATTTTGCAACCATGACTTATTAAACTGATGGTTCTGTAGTTTTCACACCTGTCCGCACCCGCTTTCTTTGGAATGGGGATTATAACATTTTTCTTAAAGTCTGAGGGTACTTCACCTGTCTCATACATCTTACACACAATGTGAAACAATTTTGTCATGGCTGGTTCTCCCAGAGACTTCAGTAGCTCTGACGGGATATCATCTACTCCAGGGGCCTTGTTTCGACTTAGATCATTCAGTGCTTTGCCAAATTCATCTCTCAGTATAGTATCTCCTATTTCATCATCATCTACATCCTCTTCCCTTCCTACAATAGTGTCTCGAAGTTCATTTCCTTTGTAGAGCCCCTCTATATACTCTTTCCACCTTTCAGCTTTCCCTTCTTTGCTGAGAACTGGTTTTCCATCAGTGTCCTTGATATTCATAGAGCTGTTTTTCTTATCGCCAAATGTTTCTTTTATTTTCCTGTAGGCTGTATCTATTTTTCCCCTATTTATACATTCTTCTACATCCTTGCATTTGCCTTCTAGCCATTCCTGCTTAGCCATTTTGCACTTCCTGTCAATCTCATTTCTTAGTCGTCTGTACTCCATTGTATCATTGTAAAATAAACAAATAAAATAAAAAAATTATAACTGCATTAAAGAATGGGCCCCTCGGTCATGCATCACTGTGGCCAAGGAAGATTGCCTTTTTCATCACAAAACTGCCTTGCAATGATTATTTCACCTTTGGTATAAGACATAAGGCGTGTAATGAAACAATTAGGAATTAGACGCAGTTGAATTAGAGAAATAACAATGAGAGATGGACTGCCGCCTCTCATCGTGGCAACCCTCAGGTTGTGTCTTGTGCATATTTTCTTCTACATCTACATCTACATAGATACTCTGCATATCACAGTCAAGTGCCTGGCAGAGGGTTCATTAACCACTTTCATAACTTTTCTCTATCGTTCCATTCTCTAATAGCGCGCGGGAAGAAAGAACACCTAAATCGTTCCGTTTTCGATCTAATTTCTCTTATTTTATTGGGATGGTCATGTCTCCCTAAGTAGGTGGGTGCTAGCAAAATATTTTCATATTCAGAAGTAAAATCGATGATTGAAACTTCGCAAACAGATCACGCCGCAACGAATAACGTCTTTCTTTTAATGATTTCCACCCCAATTCGTGCAACATTTCCGTGATGCTTCCCCCCCCCCCCCCCCGTAACGTGATAAAACAAAACGAGCTGCCCTTCTCTGAACCTTCTCAATGTCTTCCGTCAGTCTCACCTGGTCAGGGTCCCACAAGGGTCAACAGTACTCCAGGAGAGGTTGCACAAGTGTGATGTAGGCAGTCTCTTCGGTGGAGCTGGTGCATCTTCGAAGCGTTCTGCCGATGAAACGTAACCTTTGGTTCGCCTTCCCCACAATATTTTCTATGTGTTCTCTCCAGTCAAAGTTGTTCGTAATATTAACTCCTAGATATTTGGTAGAATCTGCGACCTTAAGGTTTGACTGATTTATCGCGTAATTAAAGTTCAGCGGAATTCTTTTAGTGGTCATGTGTATTACTGCACACTTTTCTTTATTTAGTGTCAATTGCCAATTATCGCACCATGCAGATATTTTGTCTAAATCGCTTTGCAGTTGCTTTTGATCCTCTGTTGACTTCACTAACCGATAAACGACAGCATCATCCGCGAACAGTCTAAGGGAGCTATTCAGATTGTCTCCTAAATCGTTCTGGCCCTTGTCTCAGCGCTGGTGATTGCCTTGCTTTCTAATTTGTTCCTTTTGTCTAATTTTATATGGCTGGTTATTGTTTCCCTATTCAAATTGCCATTCTGTCACGAGTGTCGATCCTTCCTCCCAAGATGTATTTTACTGTGCATTCTGTCACTGTTCTTGGTGCAGGTGAGTCGATGATGTTTCCACTGGCTATCGCTGACAGTGTTCTTGTTGCTATCTGTGAGCATTTCTTTTCGACATGAAGTCCTTTGCGCCCTCGAACGCCACGCCCTTCGCCTCGCCTACCGCATCCGCCTCCCCTCCCCCACGCGGATCCTTTACGACCTCATCCCATTTCCACACCTGGTCCAATTCCTTCAACACATCCGCCTCAAGTACATCCACCGAAAGATAGAGTCCCATAACCAACTAGTATCTTCTCTCCTCCTGGATCCTGGGCCCCTGCCACGCCTTTACCGCCACATCCCTCCCTCCCTTCACCTCCACACCCTCTATGTCCTCTCCGATGGTGGCTTCCGCCACCTACCTCTTCCTGACGACGTTCTCCACAACCGTGCCGACATCTATCCCTCCTTCCAACTTTGACCTCTCTCTGTGGATTTCCGCCGCCTCCTCCCTCCCCCTCCCCTCCCACTGTCCCCCGCTTGCCTCACCCCCTCCTTTCTCCACCTCCCCGGAAGCTCCTTCCGGTTTCCCCCATTCTCCCCTCCCCCACCTCCTTCCCCTTCCCCCGCGCTTACTCCATCCTCCCCCCCCCACCATCCCCCTGCAGGGCCAGTACAGTGCTGTGTTTTTAAGTGTTCAGTGCTTCGTGTGTATAGTGTTTTATCGCCCAGTGTTTTTACCGTTGCGTACACCAGTGTTCAGTGTTTTTTACCTCAATGTCGCCGTCTTGTTATGTTTCCTCGTCTGCAGTGAGTGTTTTTTAGCCACCGTGGCAATGCCTTGTTTTAACAACCATTTATGTTCTGTCCGCTGTCATATTGTCTTTTAACATTCTCCTAAATTTTCATCTTGTAATTGTAAAAGCGCCATTTTATCACCTTTAATTTTATATTCTGTTTTGTCCATTGTTGACCATTCGCTCGGCTGTAGAGCAGCATCATCGGCTGCTGCCAGCCTGCCTGTATTAGGGCATTAAAATTCAATAAAGGAAAAAAAAAAAATCCTTTGCGCCCGCACACTGATAAGTGGGGCCACCTGCGACGGACAGGCAGTTTGGCTGGTGATGAGTTAGGAGTTGGGCTGTGGCAGCAGAGTGAACAGTGTGTCCCAGCAGTGTGTCTGCATGTGGCACCGCTACCTATTTCGTCATGTTAGCTGATTTCTATCTCTGTCAGCACTTAGATGAGAATTGTGTTTGGTATCATTTTCAAGACATGATGGATTGGTAAGTTTCAGGAGGATGTATGCACTGTGCTACACTAAGGAGATCGCACGGCCTCCCGCGTCGGGGGTTCGAATCTCCCCTCGGGCATGGATATTCAAATGTTTGTAAATCTATCGGACCAAACTGCGTGGTCATCAGTCCGTAGCGTACAAACTACTTAAACCTAGCTAAACTAACCTAAGGACAGACACACACACCGATGCCCAGACAGGACTCGAACCTCCACGGCGAGCAACCGCGCGCTCCGCAGCGAGACGCTTTAGACCGCTCAGCTACTCCACCGCGGCGGCATGAATGTGTGTGTTGTCCTTAGGTTAGTTTAACTTAATGTAAGTAGTTTGTAAGTCTAGGGTTATATGACCAAAATAGTTTAGTCCCAGAAGAATTACGAACATTTGAACCGTTTTCTTTTTTTTTTTTTGTTTTTTTTTTTTTAAAATCTAGGGAAGTCGTTACTTTCATCGCTGTGGAACCTATAAGAGTTACGTAGCATTATTTAGCATTATTTCTCTACTGGTGCCTCGTACATGGATTACCACCTGTCTCAGAGTTCTGTCCTGACGTTGTTTTGGTGAAATTTCCTGGTGTGTTGTGAACTATCTCAAGCTTATGTTATTTTCATTGCAATTTCGTAAGTGTAATCACGTTATTAGTCCCCTCATGTAGCCATTGCTGGTCAGTTACCTACCCTGGCTGCCAACTTATTTGTGGACTATGTTAATTCTATTCTTCTTCGATTTCTGCCTCAGCATATATTTGAAGGTTTTTAAGGAATTTGGGTAACCTTGTGTGGAATTTCTTCCTTTTATTGGTTACGTGTTCTGGTTGGAGTGTTTATATTATTATGCTGTCTCTACCCACTCACTACTACTTGTGTTAAACGGTAGGCGTCATTGGCCTGTTTTAAGGTCTAATCATTGGCAGCCAGGTGTGTTCAGGACATCGTCAGACTTGTATGTTTTTCTTGTGGTAATTATTGTTTAAGAAAGAATTCATACAAATCTGACACTTCGCCTTTGTAATTCTTGTGAGATTAATTAACAATTAATATATGACCTTCACCCACTGCTCATCAGATTTTAATTGGGATTTTCCCAGTGATCATGTTTCTTTTTATAATTTGTTTAAGAATTCATTTAAGATTGCTACTTTGCCTTTTGATTGATTAACATATTAAGGCTTAACACAGGCTTGCCATTCTATATTCACGAAGATGCTAAGCTAGTTCTTTTTGTTGATGATACAAGTACAGCTATCACACCTGGCAAACAGGAATTAACTGATGAAATTGTAAATGATATCTTTCAGTAAGTTATGAAGTGGTTCTCTGCAAATGGACTCTCATTAAACTTTGATCAAACCCAGTATATACAGTTTCATACACTAAATGGCATGACATCATTAATAAATTTAGACTTTAAACATAACTCTGTAGCTAAGGTAGAATATTCAAAATTTTAGGTGTTTGCATTGACGAGCGATTGAATGGGAAGAGACATATTGAACATCTGCCGAAATGTTTGAGTTCAGCTACTTATGCTATCAGGGTCAATGCAAAATTTGGTGATATACATCTCACTAAATTAGCTTACTATGCTTATTTTCGTTCACTGCTTTGATATGGGATCATATTCTGGAACAATTCAACACTGAGTAAAAAATGTATTTATTGCATAAAAGCGTGTAATCAGAATAACTGTTGGAGCCCACCCAAGATCATCCTGCAGACATTTATTTAGGGGTCTAGGGATCTTCACTGTAGCTTCACTATACAGGGTGTTACAAAAAGGTACGGCCAAACTTTCAGAAAACATTCCTCATACACAAAGAAAGAAAATATGTTATGTGGCATGTGTCCGGAAACGCTTAATTTCCATGTTAGAGCTCATTTTAGTATTTCTCTTTAAATGTAAATTGAAATAATTGGTGCAGACAATTGTCAAAATACCCAATTGTTTCGTTAGTATGTACTGTACTTCCTCAATTCACCACCAGTTGGTCCAATTGAAGCAAGGTAATGTTGACTTCAGTGCTTGTGTTGACATGTGACTCATTGCTCTGCAGTACTAGCATTAAGCACATCAGTAAGTAGCATCAACTGGTTAGTGTTAATCACGAACGTGGTTTTGGAGTCAGTGCAATGTTTACAAATGCGGAGTTGGCAGATGCCCATTTGATGTATGGTTTAGCACGGGGCAACAGCGCAGTATGTTTGTATCGAGACAGATTTCCAGAAAAAGGTGTCCCAACAGGAAGACGTTCGAAGCAATTGATCGGCGTCTTAGGGAGCACGGAACATTCCAGCCTATGACTCGCGACTGGGGAAGACCTAGAACGACGAGGACACCCGCAATGGACGAAGCAATTCTTCGTGCAGTTGGCGATAACCCTAATGTCAGCGTCAGAGAAGTTGCTGCTCTACAAGGTTACGTTGTCCACGTCACTGTATGGTGAGTTCTACGGGAGAACCAGTTGTTTCCCTTATCATGTACAGCGTGTGCAGGCGCTATCAGCAGCTGATTGGCCTCCACGTGTACACTTCTGCGAATGGTTCATCCAACAATGTATCACTCCTCATTTCAGTGCAAATGTTCTCTTTACGGGTGAGGCTTCATTCCAACGTGATCAAATTGTAAGTTTTCACAATCAACATGCGTGGGCTGACGAGAATACGCACGCAATTGTGCAATCACGTCATCAATACAGATTTTCTGTGAACGTTTGGACAGGAATTGTTGGTGATGTCTTAATTGAGCCTCATGTTCTTCCACCTACGCTCACTGGAGCACATTATCATGATTTCATACGGGATACTCTACCTGTGCTGCTAGAACATGTGCCTTTACAAGTACGACATGACATGTGGTTCATGCATGATGGAGCACGTGCAGATTTCAGTCAACATGTTCGTACGTTTCTCAACAACAGATTCGGTGATCGATGGATTGGTAGAGGCGGACCAATTCCATGGCCTCCACACTCTCCTGACCTCAACCCTCTTGACTTTCATTTATGGGAGCATTTGAAAGCTCATGTCTCCCCGGTACCAAATGTAGAGACTCTCCGTGCTCGTATTGTGGATGGCTGTGATACAATACGCCATTCTTCAGGGCTGCATCAGCGCATCAGGGATTCTATGAGATGGAGGGGTGAATGGATATATCCTTGCTAACGGAGAACATTTTGAACATTTCCTGTAACAAAGTGTTTGAAGTCACGCTGGTACGTTCTGTTGCTGTGTGTTACCATTACATTATTAATGTGATTTGAAGAGAAGTAATAAAATGAGCTCTAACATGGAAATTAAGCGTTTGCAGTCACATGTCCACATAACATATTTTCTTTCTTTATGTGTGAAGAATGTTTCCTGAAAGTTTGGCCGTACCTTTTTGTAACACTCTGCATATATATATATATATATATCTTCACTCATGAAATTTTTTATTAACAATCCGACCCAATTCAAAAGTAACAGCAGTGTGCATAGCTACAACACTAGGAAAAAGGGTGATATTCACTATTCAAGGTAAAATCTAACTTTGGCACAGAGAGGGGTGAATTAGGCTGGCACAAAAGTCTTCGGTCACTTACCAAGTAACATCAAAAATCTGACACGTAGTCAACTAGTATTTAAAAAGAAATTAAAGGAATTTCTGAATGGCAACTACTTCTACATTGTAGATGGATTTTTAGATATAAAAATAATAAATAAATAACTGTAAATAAAAATCCTTAAAATATTATTGTCTTGTGTAGGCAACATTTACTAAACTGACATGTTCCACATCATTATGAAATGTCATATATATGATCTATGGAACAATTATTAATCTAATCTAGCTTCATCCACTGATTGTCAGACTTTAAATTGTGCTTCACCCAATCCTCAAAATGTTCAAATGTTTGTAAAGCGTATGGGACTTAACTGCGGGGTCATCAGTCCCTACACTTACAAACAACTTATGAACTAGCTTACACTAAAGAAGGCACAAACATCCATGCACTAGGGGGGGATTCGAACCCCCATCGGGGAACAGCCTCGTGCATTGTAGCATAGCGTCTCAATGCGCTCGGCCGCTTCGCTGTGGCTCACCCAATCCTTATTTTCATTTGGTTTAAGAATTTACTTAAGGTTGACACTTTGCCTTTGAAACCTTCATAAGGTTAATTAAGCAATTAATGTACGAGCTTCACTGGCTGGTTGTTAGATTTTGTGTGGGATTCATCCAATGATCATTTAAATTTGATGATTATTTTTTAAGAATTCACTTAAAGTTGTTGCTTTCCCTTTTAAAATCTTTATAAGGTAAATAAACAACTTAATGTAGGGGCCTCGCCCACTACTTGTCAGATTTTAAATTTTGTATGTTCTTTGCCTAATGATTGTTTCTACTAAATAAATTTCAAAGTGGCAACTATTTTGCTAACCCACACAGTACTTCCACTTGTGAGATATCAACTGGTAGAACTGGTAGCAGAGCGTGCTTTTGATCCACAGACCTCTGGGTTATGGGCCCAGCAAGCTTCCACTTGCAGGAGGCCCCACTTATCAGCACATGTGCACAAAGGAGTTCATGTCGATGAGAAATGCTCACAGATAGTGATAAGTGTGTCGTAAGTGATGGCAGGCTGTTTGGGGTAGAGAACTCACTTGCACCAAGAACAATGACAGAATGCACTGTACTATACAACGAGGTAGGAAAGATAGGCACTCGTGACAGAAAGATAATCTGAATAAAGAAACAATGACCAGCCAGGGAAAATCAGGAGAAAGGAATTCATGAAAACAAACTCAGTTCCCACAAATTAGAAAAAAATGTACAAATGTTTGTAAATCTGTTTGTAAAACTCTGGTCATCAGTCCCTAGGCTGACAAACTACTTACACTAACTTATGCTAAGGATAACAAATACACCCATGCTCAAGGGTGGACTCGAACCTCCGACAGCGACCAGCGGCACGCTCTGCAGCTAGGCGCCTTAGAACGCTTGGCCACTCCACAAATTAGAAAGCAAGGCAGTCCCGAGCACTCAGAGAAGGGCCAGAACAGAAGAAAATATGCATGAGACACGACACGAGAGCTGCCACGGCTCAACCTCCTCCCCTCAAACTAAACAACCCAGTTAAAGGCGATGAATGAAAGCATCCCAAGAAATTATTAACATAAAACTTCAAGCCAACAGGCTGTGTGAGATATCACACACGTCAAGCTGTGACAGGCACATAAGAAAGACACTCATACTCAAGAAACTTCAGCTTTCGACTATTATCCTTCATCAGAAATAAGACACCATTCACACAATTAGACTGGCACACTTCACAGACAACAACTGCCATCAATGGCCACCGGATTCCGAGTCACACTCTCTGATGAGGGGACAGAGGATAGAAGGGGAAGGGGACAGAAAAGTTGCAAGGCAATGGTGGTGATGGATACAACATGGATTTATGGACCATGTAGGTGTTAGATGGATGGAAACAGATGCTGGAGGGAAACAGATGCTGGAGGGAAGAAAAGCAAAACACACACACACATGGAATGGAAGAGGTGTAGGACAAAGGGGACAGGAACTGATGGGTGTGGGGTAAAAAAGAGGTTATTTTAGGATAAGGCTTGGCCAATTTTGGGGCTGGATGATGTACTGTAAGCATAATTTCCGTCACTGTAGTAGTGTGTAGTGTGTGTCGGGAGGGGGGGATCAGATACCCCAGGTTGTAAAGCAGCTATTGAAACCAAGCATATGCTCTGATGCATGTTGTGCCACATGGTGCTCTACCATGTTTTTAATTATAGTTTGGTGGTGGCCATTTATTCTAATGGACAGCTAGTTACTCATGTATAGTGCTCTTATGCAGCAGATTTTTTGGCAATAGAGGGAGTATTTCGTGTGTGTGGGTAATGGAATGAGAAATCTGTTTGCAGACTAGGTCTGGGGGGTAGTTACTGTCTGCAAAGAACTTTGTCAGGCCTTCAGCATATTGACTAAGGGAGTCCTCGTCACTGCAGATACGCCATTGACCGGTGCCTAGACTGTAAGGGAGCTTTTTTTCGTTTTTGTGGAATGAATGGAAACTGTGAAAGTGTAGAACTGCTGGTAGGGTTAACGTGGACGGAAGTGTGGATGGAGCCATCAGTGAGACGGAGGTTAACAAAATTAAATCAAATGCGAGGGTCATCCACAAATTAAGTTCCATTTCTATTACTATCCGCGGCAGCGCTACGATCGCAGTTCAGAGCATGTACAGCAGTTATTGTGAATCAAGGAGAAGACATGTACGCTATTTTCAGTTCGCTGCTGCCGACGAGTGCTTTGTAGTGCTTCATTATAATGTCAGCCATAATTAAAATGACTCTGCATGTGAAATCAAATCTGTGATTTGTTTTCTAAATGCAAAGAAAGTTAAACGAATGGAAATTCATCGGAAAATCTGCGAGGTTCACGGACAAAATGCTATGAGTGATTCAGTGGTTAGAAGATGAGTCAGACTGTTCAATGAAGGACGTGGCCAAGTGCACGATGAAGAACGAAATGGACGCCTATCTGTGGTTAGTGATGGAGTGGTTCACACAATTGAAGGGAAGATTAAGCACACTTTCCTAACGACTTTCATCTCTTCTTACACCTAAAATCTGTCCTTGGTTGTCTAAAACATGTTTCCACATGGTTGAATACACAGGTGGCAACCTTCTATGAACAAGGCATACAAAAACTTGTGCCACGCTATGAAACGTGCCTACAAATTTTCGGAAGCTATAACGAAAAGTAGTTGAACAGCTGTACATTTTTGTGCAGTAAATATTTTTGCTGTATCTGTACATGTTTGTTTTATATAACCAAATGAACTTACTTTGTGGACATACCTCGTATTTGTAAAGGTAAGGGATCAAACTGCGATGGTCAGCAGTCCCTAGACTTACAAACTACTTGAACTAACCTATCCTAAGGACAACACACACGCCCATGTCTGAGAGAGAACTCGGAGCTCCAATGGGGAGCAGCTGCATTCTCCACAGCAAAATCCCTTAGAGATCAAGGCTATTCCCTAATGGCAAGAGTTAACATCTAGAAATGTGGCATAGTGGATTGCGAAAGTCCATGTGAAGCGGGTGGAAGAAGAGGAGTTCAGGTTGTGAAGAAAGGAGAATAAGATGCCCTGACCCTGAGTCCAGATCTTGAAAATATTGTCAATGAACCTGAA
This sequence comes from Locusta migratoria, assembly GCA_026315105.1. NCBI lineage: Eukaryota > Metazoa > Arthropoda > Insecta > Orthoptera > Acrididae > Locusta > Locusta migratoria. The sequence continues at coordinate 346,910,945 of CM048745.1, forward strand.
CCTAACCAGAGGTTTGAGGTTTGAGACGCTAGGAAAGTTTCCGCCAGATGATCCATAAAGAGGTTGGTTATATGAGGGTGCCATGCAGTTGCCCACGGCCACACATTTAATTTGATTGTCTACTTTCCCTCAAAGGAAGAGTAGTTGTTTATTAGGAAAAAGTTCGTGGGAGTTATGAGGTATGAGATATTAGGTTTGGATTCTGAAAGATACTGGGAGTGGCAGTGTTCAAGAGTGGTAACGCCATGGTTTGACAGATATTAATATACAGGAAGGTGGCGTCAACTGTGGCAGAAAAGGATCCATGAGGTAGAGGATGGTATGGTGGAGAGTCAGTGAAAGTCCCTGATATCCTAGATATGAAAGGTAAGATTTTGGACAATTGGTTGATGGTGTTGCTCTATGATGACCGAAATTCTTTAAGCAGGAGCACAATAAGGAGCTATAATAGGCATCCAAGATTATAGGGTTTGTGGATTTTGGCAGCATGTGGAATGTGTGTGTGTGTGTGTGTGTGTGTGTGTGTGTGTAGGGTGCAGGGGAGATGGATTGAGGAGAGTGCTTCTTGGAGTGGCCACAAGATTTCAACAGAGATTGGTGATCCTGTTAGGCTTTTTGAATGGGGTCATTCAGTGACAACTTGTAAGTGGAAGAGTCAGAAATTTGGCGGTGCTCTTCTTCGAGGTAGTCACTATGATTCAAAACAACACTGGTGAAACCTTTGTCTATAGGGAGGATGATAATCTCAGGCTTTTGAGGTTGTCGATGGCTCCCCTTTCTTCTACCAAAGAGTTTATGTTCTTCGAAATGGAAAAGATGGTGAGGCCAAGTTGGAGGTGGGAAATTCCTATAGGGTGGCTAGAGGGAGGTTCATTGAACAGATGAGGCATATAGATAGGATGGTTGCATGAACTATAAAAGGTAGGGTCCTATGTTAGGATTAGGTTGGCTTCAGTCAGAGGGATTGGTGATGAAGTAGTGTTTCCATCATAGGGATTGACAAAAGGAGAGTAGGTCTATCAGATGTCCAACATGGTAGAATTGGGGTGTCGGGTTGAAGGTGAGACATTTGGATAGAACTGAAACTTATCTGAAGTAGAGGATATTTTCGACATATTAACAAATGTGACCTGGGGTTGCTTTGATTCTGAATGCAGTGAAGAGTTGGTTGAGATTTTGGAGGGATGTGGCAAGTTCAGATGTTCAGCTTAGCATGGTATGGGAGCTATAAAGGATTCACGAGGAGGAAAACTGTAGGTAGGATAGGGATTGGACAGTGGTGCTCCAAGGCGGCAGTATGACGTCAGCAGGCCGGATAACTTTCGAGTCCTCTTCCAGTTGCTGGAGAGCAAGGGATTTGATATTATAATTGGGATGTTTGCAGTTTGGATGCAAAAATTCGCACTAGGTACACAAAAATTTGCACATTGTATGCAAAAATACGTACAAGTACACAAAATCACACATACAAGTACACAAAACTGCACACAAGTATGCAAATTCATGCACACAAGCCCGTAATGTTGCGTATAAATTGCGCAAAAATACACAGATGCTCTCAGTGGTACGAATATTTACGCATAGATACGCAAAATAAGTACTCATACAGGCTCATCACGATCATGCAAAAAAAGTACAATCGCAGAAAAACTCGTAAATCATGTACCAAAACGTGTGCAACTGGGAAAGGATTTAAAGGAACAGAACTGATGGGTTGGGGCTTTCTATGGCTGGTTCAATAAATAATTAAAACGAGAGGGAGCAGGAGAAAGCGTTTATAAGAGAATAACTTCAGGGGGAGGAAATATCTGCTTACACAATTGGAACGGTTACACAGCTGTGTGTGTAAGTGGGTAGGATAGTTAAGATAGTGTGGCTCATTAATTGGAGGGTGAGAGTTTAGACGGTCGATGAGAAAAAGAAAAAAACACAAGAGATAAGTAAAGAATGGAAAATAAGTACTTTAGATAACAGTTGTTGTTGTTGCTGTTTTTGTCTTCAGTCCGTAGAGGTTTGATGCTGCTCTCCATCCTACTCTACCCTGCCCAAGCCTCTTCATCTCCTCGAAGATAATATAGCGAAATAACTAGGTTACAGGACGGAAACAGGGTGTTAGGCAAAATCTAACATTGGAAACGCCAGATTTAATTCAAAGTGAATTGTATTTTTGTAAACCTTGTGCGTATTTTTGCATATTGAGACACGTTCTTCGAGGTCGTAGGCTCCTCATAACCTCATAATACCATTTTCCCCATCATGTTCCATTTTCCTCACATTGTGCCTACTCCAGTTAAACCATGCTCCATCTATTTACACCATAGCATCCCTTTCCCTGGCCAAGACCCAATCTCACATCCTATTCCTAAAATACCGACTAAACCATGGAACCCCTCTTAACAGTCTAAACATAAAAATTCACTTCTTCAGATCCCACCCCTCTTTTCACAGCAACTCGCAAGTTTTCAGATTCCACCAATCTTCAACCTTCACAAATGTTTTTCTAAAAACATGCCCCTCCATGATACATAGATCTCTTAACCACCTCCTTCCCCTCTGCAAGATACTATCAATGTGTAATCCAAACAACATACATCATATCTCTCATATCGAATCCCTTGCTCTCCAGTATATGGAGAAGCACCACACCACGAAGTTTTCCAGTCTGCTAACGTCGTACTGCCGCCTTGTTGCACCACTATTCAATCCCTACACTAACCACAATGTTCTTCCTTGTGAATCCCTCACACACCCAGACCATGCCTAGCTGACACGCCATGACACATTCCTAGATGTTAAACTCCACCTCAGTAATGGCAATGTCCGGATTTTTGCCCACATTAGGTCTAGCAACCATCAACAGCACTTATACTTTGATACAACCAAAACATTCCTCTACCACCAATAACCAGCCACAAAAGATCGATCCCATAATCAACCCTGGATAAGTAAACCGTATCTTTTGCCAAGGTTTGGATTTTCTGTCATCATGCCCAGAAATGAGAATTCCTGCCCATGATCCTCTCCTCTCCTCCTAAAGTGATGTTATGTCAGCCAACCCAACCTCTATAATATCCTAATCCATCCCTATGCCACCCCAAAACCCAGGAACATTTATTTCAGTACTGTCACAGGCTTATCCTACCCAATCAAAGGCTGCACCACATGTAATTCACCTACTGTGCTGCAATCAATTCACAGCTTTTTAAATTGGCATGATCACTAACATGCTTTCCTTTAGTATAAATGGCCTCCGCCAAACTGTCATCAAAATCATTTGGACCACCCTGTAGCAAACATTCAGCTGAATGTATAATTGATTTCAACAACTGCTTCAGAACCTGGGCCATCTGGATCCTTCTCCCCCCTATTTCCAGCTTTTCTGAACTACACTGATAAGAGTTATAACACATCCCAGACCTCAACCTATGATAAACTCTTTTTCCCCACGCCCAACAGACCCTGTCCCCTCTGTCTTAGTCCTCTCCCATTCCATGTGCTCTCTCTCTCTCTCTCTCTCTCTCTCTCTCTCTCTCTCTTTCACTCTTTCTCTTGTTTTTCTCCCCTGCACCCCTTCCGACTCCATTCATATGCTGCACCTGTTTCAACCCATCTAGCAATATGCTTCGTAAGGCCATGCTTTATCCATTCCCACCACTACTTTGCAACTCTCCTGTCCTCTATCATCTCGCTGTGGAGTGTGACTCAGATTGAAGCAGCCGCTGGTGTATCCATGCCTTATCCAATCCCATCACTACCTTGCCACCTTCCTGCCCCCACCCCACCTCCTAACCTGTCTGTATTCCATTCCTAGAATTTACATTGTTATATTTCATGAGGAGACATTTAACAGCAGTTGAGTACATGCGGATTTCCTTAACCCTCTGTTGCTGAGATGTGCAGTGAATGGAAGCATCTAACAAAATAAAGACTGTTTCAGTTAAATAGTCTGAGGTTGCTGCAATCAAAAGTTATAGACATTTGGCAAAATTTCATACTAATCAGACGTCAAATAAATAACAATAAACTAGACCATCTGGCTGTGACAGCTCATATCTGAAGGAAAATCTATATTGCTATAGTTCTTCTAGCTCACTAAATTTGTTATGAGAGTTCACTTATATTCTGCATATGCTGCAGAAATAGCTTACATTTTGTATATTCTATGTGAACTATAATTTCATTGCCAAGTACTAGAAATGAAATAATCAGGCCATGTCTGTGAAGTAGTGACATCCTTGTTGTGTGTATCATTTGAAAATCTCAACTGTAATATTCCTTACAGAAATTTCAGATTGTGTTGACTTTAGAACCATTAACTATAGAGATAGCAAAATAGCTTTGATGCTCCTTAGACGTGAATTAGGCATACACCATGTTGTTTAAGATCTATGGTTGGTTATACATAAAAATTTGGAATGAAGAATAAGGTAAAATAATTTTCATACTCTCCACTCCATTGTGGGCAGATGGTACAGCAACCAATAAAATTTAAAAAAATAAATAATGAAGTTGCAACCATGAATGTCTTTCATTGCTGTAAAATAATTGAACGAACAATACTGCAGAGCAATATGTAGCAACCAATTTTTTTTGTTTAAAAAGTGTTTTGCCACAAGTACATATATTACACAGTCATGCTTGTAAACACAGATAAATAATGTTCTGAAATTGAAAACACAACATGCAAGTCACTGATATGAAACTTTTTTACTCTTCAACATGTATGATAATTATTTGTAATCCACATTCTGATTATTTAGTGTTTGCACCAAGGTGAGACGTTTTAAATATATATTTCTATTTCAGCCCCATTCTCCTGAAGAATTAACACAAGCTGATGACAGGTTCTTCTACATAAAATTCCCGGAAGGTGATGCCACAAGGATATTGTTGGAGGGAATGAATGGTGAGCTGAATTAATAATAACACTGCAGTAGTATGTTCACTCTTACATTAATTAATACACAAACAAACACAGAACACAAGTTGTTGAATGTAGCATAAAGTGATAACATTATATATGAATTAAATATAAAGAAATAATGCTACATTTATATCAGCACTATGGTTTTAAACAGCATAATTAACAACATCTACTATCATTTTGTTTTAATGAAACAGGCAGACTTACAATCATGATTTTCATTTAAACAAAAAAGGAATCCTACTTTTTTGTGTGTGTCAAAAGTAATATTTTTATCTCAATTTGAAATACAGCAAAATTCTGCAATGTAATTTTTGAAACCTGATTTTATGACTATCATTATCACCTCTGACATTACTGTCAATTTACTGAGTAATTAGGCCTCTATGTATATAATTCTTAATTAATTCACTGTGTTCTGTAGATTCAACAAGAAGTATTATCTTGAGGAGAAATGGAATGAGATAAAATGTACATTTAAGGAGGACAAACAAGTCCAAAATGTAATGTGAACACTATGTTAACAACTATCAGTACATTTCATGTTCTATGTGTACTTAGTCGATCTAAAGGCAAGTTACAGAAGAATGTCCTCTTCTATAAAAATAACTCATAATTCTTGAGATATGTTGAACACATCTTGTTTGCTTTTTGTTGATACCTTAATATTTTATTGATTGTATTGGTATCAGTGAGACAGGACAGTATCTACACCTGTAACATAAGAGGTCAGTTGCAGAACACTACTGTATCAGATGTAACTCTACAGTGAACACTGTCAAGTTGTTAACAGGAATTTTCATCTGTTAAATGTAGGTAGGCAGTTGATAAAACTAGTGGCTAGTAAATTATGGTTTTAATTTGTTTTGAATTGGTAGAGATTCCAACATGTTGCTTTAGTTAATTGAGGGTTTGTTCAAATCACCACACTGGGTTTACATAGCTCCCTTCTGAGTCCTAAGGAAAGCAGACCAAGTCTACATGAAATTTACTTTCATATCGTGAACTGTGCTTGTGAACACCTCAGATACACCCAAATTCTGTTTATCATAAGACAAAGTTTGTTATTTCGTTAAAACTTCATCTTCCTTTCTCCCTTCTTCTATTAATTAATTGTCACAAGGTAAGCAATATTGCCACAGTTTTTTCTGAACGATTGAATCAATAGTTTTTAAACTCCTTCTGTTCTATGTTAAAAGTGAAATTGTAATATCCATCTAAAATTCACGATTCATATTCATTTCTTCTGTGCTGCTTTTCATAAAATGTATGGTCATATGAATTAAATGTCAACAGTATTTGCACATGATTGTCACTTCAGCAAATCTTTGTACAACTTTTGTGTCAGTTCCAATTTACTGAATTTGTAGAGAAAAGTGCACCTGAAACTATTTATACACCAAATGACATTTGACATTTCATGTTATCATGATTCGTTTACTGTGTGTTGTTAATTATTTTAAAAGAGACTTACTGATTTGATCTGTGTTATTCTTATGAATGTTGTAATTTCTTATGCAATGCCTTTTTTCAGGATTAGGGAAGAGAAACTACTTTCTGGCTGCTGGAGAAAATTTAAAGAGTGTTGTTGTGAAAATGCATGAAGGGGATGTGTATCCAGAAGACATCATGTTTTTCTATGAAAAAGTCACTGATAATCATATTAACGCTGTGTAATTGTTTCACTATTATTGTCCTTGTTATTTGTCATTTTATAACTTCAATACAAAGTTTATAGTGTGCTGAGGTAGTATGATTCTAAGTATAACAATACACCTTTTTAAATAATAAAACAGTAATGAACTACAATATTATTGTGTCATCTGAAGGAGTAAATGTACTGCAATTTACCAAACTTTGTAACATTGTAGTTTCATGGTAGTGTGTGCAGACTTTGCTGCTTTAAAGCATAATGAGAACAAAAAAGTTTGGAATTATAGAGCTCAAATGTTTATATAAACAGCAAATATTGTTGATAATGTTTATCAGAAGAGTACAAGGTAGTAATTACATATAATGAAAATATAATCTGATTCTTAGCAATAAGTAAATGAACTTGAGTATCTGCTGAATTTCATCTATTTTTTGTGTTCCATTCAGCTGAACTCACAATTCCTGCCTACCATTTGACAGTTCCAATATCAAATAGTAATGGCAAATAATTCATGCTATAAATATATAAATTAATATTTGGGATGTCATAAGCCATTGCTCAATATTGTATTGAATTAATTAACAACTTTGTGTTTATAAATTAATGGCCTAACATATGATAAATTTTAAAAGTTCTAATATTGATCTTGGGTATAGTTAGAAAATCAAGCACACATCGCTAACAACAATACTCACAATTACTGGGTATGTGGTCCGCCTGATATGCGAAACACTGTTTTTATTTGACACCCAAACTAGTTTCAGCACCTCTGTGCCATCATCAGTGGGATTTATATTTATTTCATTTTGTGAAAAACAAGTTACATTTATTTTACTATTGTGCTAGTTGTAAAATTTAGGCCTAAAAAAGTCGTCAGTCTTATTTTTTTTACCTTAATTTACATTTTGTGGTAATGTGGGACCCTTTTTATATACTTATTCAGTGTTAGCTTTGTCATCTGCAACCAAAATTCTCTCTTTTAACAACTTGTGAGATTTTTTAAATAGCTACTTATGGTACTTTTTAAACTGCACCTGTGTCAGTTGACATAGGCGAATTTTTAAAGTGGAAAGTGGTTGTGATTAAAAAAGTCCACAAAATATGTGTATTACATGTGTGCTATGCGAAACAGGGCGGAAGAAGAAGTATATAACAAAAGAAACCGTAAATAATAGAGAACAAACAGACGATAAAAATATCCCCAGATGCCAAAATTATGTTTTGCACCATAAGTAGCGATTTAAAAAACCTCACAAGTTGTTAAAAGAGAGAATCTTGGTTGCAGATGACAATGCTACCACTGAATAAGTATATAAAACGGGTCCCACAAGACCAAAAAATGTAAATTAAGGTAAAAAAAACAAAATAAGACTGACGACTTTTTTAGGCCTACATTTTACAACTAGCACAATAGTAAAATAAATGTAACTTGTTTTTCACAGCATGAAATAAATATAAAGCCCACTGATGATGGCACAGAGGTGCTGAAACTAGTTTGGGTGTCAAATAAAAACAGTGTTTTGCATATCAGGCGGACCACATACCCAGTAATTTTTACTGCAAACACGGAAGAAGAGCTGCAAATCAAGAAAATGATGAGTACTCACAATGCATAACATTGAACTAGAACACTCAGAACTACATGAAATGACCCATAGAAAAAATCTTCACCATGAAAATAAATTGTAGTTTGCAGTTTTTCATTAAAAAAGTTGCATTCTACCACAAGTGACGTTTTAATAAGGAGAAATAAAGACATGAAATATCACAATCATAGGAAGACGTAGCTGCATCATTTATATAATTGATGTATTAATGTCAGACATTATAAATACTTGGAAAAATGCCAGTTAACAATACTAGACACAGTTACAGATTGAGTGCGAGGCTTCAACTCTTATTTACATTCAGTGTAACTTGATACTTGTTGTTGTATACTACTTACATCAGTGTGTTAATTATTTACAGTTCATGAAATTGTTGACATGATATTACTTACACATAACTGAAAAATCAGAGAACACACTGTGTGTGTTAAGGAAGGAAGGAGTAATTGTAGAGAGCGAGTGTGTGGGTTAATGAAAGAGGAAAAGGGACAGGGAGAAAGAGAGAGGGATTTTATGTGAAATTGTGTGGGACAGCAGACGTTGGAATGAAGTGGATATGATAGATTAAGTTTATTTATGAGCCCAGAATAAGAAAATAAATAAAATTCTACATGAAAAAAGGGGTTACGTTTATCAGATATACATTCAGTTGGGTAAACTCAAAGGAATGTAATGTAATATGAATATTGTATACATAGAGAAAATGGGTTAAGTATAAAATGCAAACAGAAAGGATAAAGTATAACAGGTGTGGATTGCTGAGCAGTATTGTTTTTTGTCCTATTTTACGGAAGTTTCATTGTTCACATTGTTAAATGCAATGTGATTGTTGATTTTTCTTATGTATTGCTGAATCTAATATGGGACATGATTCTTATTAGCTTCTTTGCTTCCCTCCAAGTGATACACACAGTACTTTTAGTAAGTTCTCCATAACTTTCAAAGCTCTAGAGGGACAATTCACAGATGCAACAGATGAAACATTCAAAGTAATATTAAGAGGGAAAAGATTGAATATGAATTGCAACGCCATAAAACTGATGGATTCTATCAGTGTAAAAGACAGTCCCGACAGAAAAACTGAATATTTACAAACACTAAATCAATATGTATGGAGTTCCAACAAAATCTTCCATCTCCGAACATCAGCACCAACACTATCATAAGCGAAAGCGTTCTTTTATCTATTGAACATAATCGACTCAAAGATAGTAATGCTGTATTTCATGTTTATCTTCAATCTATACAGAAGAAATGCCCAAATGGAATAGTTTCCTTTCTCCATCGTTATGTTACTTCGATCCTGCATACTGAGGTAAAAAAATTGGAAGTCTTCTGTGACTCATTTCATGATCAAAAGGAAAACTACACTCTTTTTCAGATTTATCCAACAACTTGATCATAATGCAAAGCAATCTGAATAAATTCAAGTGACATTCCCAGGAAGGGGAGATTCATACCTGGAAAGAAACAGACAGGGTCCTCATCAGATATAAAAACTGATCTCACAAAGGATTGCAGAGACATAATTACATATGCATGTGCAAAATCCACTCCTTTTCAGGCTCTTGAAGTTTATGGCTCAATGATAGGCGAATGAACTGATTTCTTGCAGTCACAATATATATTCACATTGTGAATTACTAAGGAGATGTAGAGGCTTATCAGAAATCGTGACACAGTGGTCTGGGATAACTCACTGCTCCTATTGCACGAATGGTAGACTGTTTGTTTCCACCTTCACAGTGCTACAAAGCTAAGCTTGTAAAAAAAATAGTGACAATAATTAAAGTATATCATATATATGAGTGAAATAACAAGTCAGACTTTATTATGACAAACCTCTTCAGATACCATGATAATAAGAGTTGGCATGTTTCAGGACTACTATCTGTTGCCAAAGAAAAATATTATTAATCTGGAGGAATGGAAGCTGTGATACAAAAGCTGAAGAGTACTTTACAAACTTTCTTTTTCACAAGTGAATTTATTGTTTAACAGACCTATTTTGTGTTATTCGTATCTAATACGTAAAAAAGTGAGATATGAGAACTGTGGGTTATGAAGATTGTGATTCATGCTAATAACATAAATTATATCCCATGAACTGTACTTTTTTGTATGTGTATAACCATTCATTAAATAATTCTTGGTAGTATGTACTATTATGTGTGTTGTTAATAATAATATGAATTGTTATTAAACAGATTTTTATGTCAATGAAATGTTGGAATAAGTAAAGCTAAATAAATTGGTATTGATCGTTGAGATATGTCTTTAGATCAATTTACCATTTTTAAGTCACTTCAAATATGATAATATAAATATTTGTTCACTTTATATATTTAGGTACTCGATTTTTTATATCACTCATGTTTTGTATAATCGTCTCAGGGCGTGACATTCTGAGGTTTTAAGACACAATATTGTACACTAACGTGAATAGAAAAAGTTTTTGACACTAATTAAAGTTTCAAAGACTTGTATTTTCATCATTTTGAAATATTTTTATACAGACTTCGTACAAGTTGAACGTCTTGTTCCGCAATCAAAAGGCAACTGCTACTAATTCAGTTTTTTCAAAACATATGAACATACCATATCAAAGTTATTTAATATACCTTGTATGTAATCCATGTCTAAGCTGTTGATATCCATACACTGGAATTAAGATATCAAACTGAGGTGTATTACAGTTTTTGAAATCATAAAGAATTATTCTGTTAAAAATCGAGAGAATCATTTTAATCTCCCTACACTCCTTCTTATTCCTCGCCTTCTGCCCCATGCAACATCACATCCATCCCCATACTTCTGGTGGATGTACCTTAATACGGCAGAAGTATTTTATATGAGAAGTGTATGTGCTTCATATGTTATTCATGGAAAAAATAAGAATTTTCTATAAATTACTTTGAAAATGGAAAACATACACACACACACACACACACATACACACACACACACACACACAAATATATATATTCATGACAATTTATTCATAAGTTTGTCAATCTCGCCATAAGGGTTTTGTTAGATTTTTCTGTGATGAGTTTGTATTTTCTGCCACGGAGCATTTTAGTTCGTGCAGTTAGAGTTCAGTTGTTGCTTTTCAATGTCACTCTTGTGTCACTGAGTACTCAGTATTGCCACTTTAGTCATCTGGCACTGATGAGGGTATTGTCTCTGCCAGACCTGTTAGTGGCAAAGGTTGCAGACCGCCCCAAACCATGTGACATGCTGAGTACCGCGTATGGAGTTTGAATCCGGTGTTTGTGTGAGATGCAGTGTATGGGAACCTTGGGTGTTGTTGGTGTTAGTCATTGATTCTTCTCGCTCTGGGTCCATCGCCTAGCCAAGGGAATCATACTGGACACTGACATGTAATTTGTTGATCCACAGAACAGGAAAGCGCATTTTGGATTTCCTAGCCTACCACATTTTCTGGTATTACATGTTATGCACACCACCTATCACATACTGAGCTCACTAATTTCACAACTCACTTAGCAGCCTCCACAGGCTTTTCCTAATCACTCTCAGTTCACTTTTCCTAGCTTGATTTCACTAACTCAATTTTGATTCGACACAATGAAGAACAATATTGTCACTTGGTGAAACACTATGTATTACCTACATTTGTTTCAGATATTAGACATGCTGTCCATGATGAGAGTATTCAAATAAATCATCTGCAAAATCATCAGAATTATTCGTGTTCTCTGAGGAATAATAATAAATATGAAACATATAGAACTAATCCTAGCACTACAAAGTCTTCTTACAATATCAACAATATATTTGTAAAATTCTATTTACTTCAAGAATGCTTACTACTTATCTAATATATATATATATATATATATATATATATATATATATATATATATATATATATACAATGATAGTTAAATCTGTTTTCTTCCATTTTCTTTAGTTATGTACGCATATTATAAACCTCTTTTCATCATTAACAAGCTATCCGTTTCGTTATTTTACAGTAGAAAATCCGATTGGAATGTCAATAATGGAGGGCAGATAACAACTCACCATAGAGACTCTCACTGAGCTGCTGACAGACACGAAAATAAATAATCACATTCACAAAACTTAAATTTTCGGACATGGCCTTCGTAAAAAAAAAAAAAAAAAAAAAAAAAAAAAAAAAAAAAAAAAAAAAAAATAGTTGTTTGAGTGATATGTTGAAAACAGTAGATTGGCATGGCAGGATTAAAATAGGTGAAAGCAAATTAAGCAGCCTCACATATGCAGGTGACTTAGTTGTAATGGCAGATTCGATTGAAAGGTTACAAACTAACATATCAGAGCTCGATCAGAAATGTAAGGGTAATGATATAAAGAGCAGTATCTCCAATCGAAAGTAATGTCTGTGGGAAAGAGATTTAAACAGACTGAGTGCCAAATAGGAGGAAGAAAGTTAGAATAGGTAGACAGTTTCAAGTACCTGGGAAACATAGTGAAAGAACTGGAATCGAGGTGTAGCAAAGCTAATGCAGTGAGTGCTCAGCTAAGATCTATTCTCTTCTACAAGAAATAAGTAAGTACCAATACTAAATTTGCAGTGCACTGCTCTATCTTTCAACCAACTTTTTTGTATGGAAGTGATAGTTGGGTGGATACAGGTTACCTTATTCATAAGGTAGAGGTTACAGATTTGAAAGTAGCAATAATGGTTACAGATACAGGGAACAATATCAGGAGGGTCTTCATGATGACGAATTCAAAGAAAAAGTGGGAATGAACACCATAGATAAAGCAGTTAGAGTGAACAGGCTGAGACGGTGGGGTCTTGTTACATGTATGGGTAAAGCAAGGTCACCTAAAAGACTGATGACCTCGGCAGTGGAGGGCAAGAGGAGTTGAGGTAGACCAAGGAGAAAATACTTAGATTCAGTGAATAATGATTTTGAATTAAAAGGCTTAACATGGATGAGGCATCAATGTTAGCATTGACTAGGGGATCATGGAGGTATTTTATTACCGGTACTATGCTTCAGACTGAATGCTGAAAGGCATAATCAGTCTCTAATGATGATGATGATCATGATGATGATGTCTCAGTGATTGTGTGAATGTACGTGTTTCTTTTTCTGATGAAGGCCATGGCCGAAAATTTAAATTGTGTGAATGTGATTAATGTATTTTCCTGTCTGTCAGCAGCTCAGCAGGCCTCTTTACAGTGAGTTTTGGTACTGACACTTCAATTACAAAACTAAATTATTTTCCATCAGTTCACTGGAGAAATCAAGATAACCTCATTCTTTACTCCCTTTTCTTTCCAGATTTGTTGACTGATTTAATTTGGATTCTTCAAATATCTGATTAAAATTACTGCATCATATATTTTCTGACATGAGACCAAACCCAATACCCTCCGCCTATCTCTACATAAAAAGGAATTTATCCAACTGGCATGATAAGCTATAGTCAGACAAGCGTTTGTATGTACTACCAGAAAGAAACTTTATAAAAGGATTAACTGCTTCTGCAAAAATCATTTCTCGCCACATCTACACACTGATAAAGCGTTTGTGGACCTAACAAAATTTTGTGTGACTTACTGACTGATATATGGTATTTCAACCAAGGACATTGCACAAATGTACTTTTGTGTGTTCTAAAACATTGTACCATCTTAATACCATCATTATTATGAGGGTAGTAATGATACCCCGTTCAACTATCTTACTAATCTATGTGAAAGGACATGCTTTTAAGCAATAAGGGTATTGAATAACAGTTTGTTTCCTTATAATGATAACTTAAATGAGACAGTATGAAATTGTGTCGTCTCTTCCAGAAGAGAAAATAGGCGTCACATGGTAATGTCATCTCTTTTCTATATCTTTGCTGTAGGTCTTCGGATAACATAGGGACTTTGTGTAGTACTTAAAGTCCCAATAAAAGTATTAACCATCTTTCAATAGCTCATTCAGTTCAACTTTGATATAATATAGTAAAACGTAATCTGGCATGTCTCTTTCTTATTTGAAACACCTCATGCATTCATTACTATTTTCATGCACACAATCACTCTCATACTCACAGACTAAAATTACAGAAAAGAAAGGTCAGAGATGAAGAGGCCATAATAATTATATTTCGATACCATACCACGATCTTCTGACAAAGACGCCTATAAGCGCCACATGCCATATAGCACAATAAATCTAATAATTCTAGCCTGTTAAGTATCATGCGGCCCTCCTTACTGTCAGGCGGTGCATCTCACACATTATGGTTAAGCTTCAAAATTTGTACATGTGGTCACCAACATGCCATTGTTCAAATTACCAATTTATTTTTATATAAGCTAATATTTCCTTTTGTCACCTAGAGCTACTAGTTCTTTATTCTCTCCTGATTCTAACTGTTAACATTATGATTGTTTCAAATCTGCCTGTTTTTTACATAGTGTAAATAGTTTTATTGTTGTATATATCTGTTGTGTACCCTTACTTAGCATTATATTTACCATATTCGTTCTCACTTTATTTTGTTTATTTATATTTAGGCTATAATTCGTTTAGTTGTAGTTCTCGTTGCAGCTAATTAGGTTAGGATATCATTACTGTTTAGTTTTTAATTATAGTCTTTAATATAGTTTATTTGTAGTGTTACAATAGTTAAGTAATCTTACGTTTGTTAATTTTAGTCATATATGTTGTAATATATTTAGTTAGTTGATAAGGGCACTATTAGTTTCAGTTAGTATTAAAGCACATGTTAAGTTAAGGTTCGTATTTGTATATATCCTGTAAATATTTGTATCATCTGTAAATATCATTTGAATAAGCTTTTGGGCTTGCTAGTAAACTTTCAATTGTCAGCTACCAGCGATTCATTGCCAGCTGTTTCATCATGTAATTCAATGTCTATCAACATTACCGCTAACTAAAATTTCACACCTCAGAGCAACTGAGACTATGTGAACATTACTAGGGTGTGTACCATTCTGAAACAGGCATGTTACATGATATTGTCTAGATCAGTGGTGTGTCATGTCCTTGTGTTTTTGCATGTATGGTTTGAGATCTTTGTGAGGGTGTAAACCCTTAATTCTTCCTGAACCTGGGTACGCCAACAGATAGCTTCCACGTTGAGGAATCCTGATAATAACAAATGGTACTGTGTATGCGAAATGCCACTTTGCATTTGCGTAATTTATCAGCTCTCTGTCGTCCTCTGAGCAAAACTAAGTTGTCTGTCTCAAACTTGTTAATTTTTCGCAACTTACGATCGTATTTTAGTTTACTTTTTTCTGCCTCTCTTGTCAGAGTGTTAAATGCTTGCCTGACCTTGTCCTGCATCCTAGGCAGAGGCTTTGACCATTCATCATTACATATTTCAGAAAAAATTAACTCTCATGGAGTGAATCTGGTGGATGGGTGAGGCAGATTATTTACTATTTGTATGAAAGGTGTTATAAATTTATTCTTCCCACTTAGTTTGCATGTTGGGTGCATCAGTTCTCATAAAACGATTAAATACTTTAAATATTCTTTCAACCAACTTGTCTTCTGGATGGAGACCAGGATATGCTTAATGATGTCTTCATTGAGAAAATTTTTCCACTTGCTACTAGTAAAGTTTGTAGCATTGTCAGTAAAAACAGCTTTTGGTTTACTTACTCTGATAAAAATAATCTTCTGTGATTCTTTTACTGATCGGACTGGAAGTTATTGTTTTAGTTGCATACATGTATATGTATTTACTGAATACATCACATACAGCCACTAACTACTTGGCATCACTTTGTGCTCATGGCATTGATCCAGCTGTATCAGTCGATACCGTTGTGAGGGGTTCCTTAGGAAAAATTGGATATAAGTGGGCTAGTCTGGAAATGTTTCAGTACTTAACCTTTTGGCAAATTGGACAAGTTCTAATCATTTGATAGGCTCTACGAAATAAGTTAGGAATGTGGCAATATGATTTTATTTTTGCCACACACTTTGTAACACTGTAGTGTCCCCACACATATTGTGTGTACCTAATAAGGTTTTCAACAAATGTACTCGGTATACTTAGTCGCCAATGATTTGAACTCGATACATGCTGCTACAAGAGAACGTTATCTTGCTATTTGTAGTATTCCTTTAGACGTTGATTGGTATCATCTCGTAAACTATGTCTGACCTTTTCCCACCTTTCTTCTGCCTCTTATAGCACCATCATTTCACGGCAAATTTTCAGATAATACGGAAGAAATCTGATACCGTGCATTAGGAGAATCCGAAAATCGGATGTTTGTTCTGAAAGTTCCTGAAATTTCTGTAACCTGACAGTCTGTCGAGAAAGACTGTCAGCTAACAAATTGATTTCTCCTTTTATATAAGCAATCACATAGCTGACATTTAGCAAGAAAGAGTGACTATCTGTCCAGTTTTATGCACCAATTTGCACGTTTGCAGCATGGTGAATGCCTGGTGGTGATAACAGACACTATTGTGTTTGCCCAGTACTCTTTTCTGTTTGTTTTACGGCTTGCATTTCGGTCTCCCTCATGAAGAAAGTCATACCTATCGAGGATATCAGGAAAGTTTGCTAAATTCTGTTTGGGTACACAGCATTTTTTTCAGCGATGTGCATGGGTAACCCAGATCACATCTACATGTGACATGGGCGTCTTCAGATATAGTGTCTTGTTTGAGTATATGAGCTATGCCGCTGCAGGCGCATTGCCTTCAATGTAGCTCACCACATATTGAATCCTTTTTTTTTTTCCTAGGACCAGGTTTGGGTTAATACATTACGGAATGTTTGGAGGAAAACAACAAGATGAACTTTATTGTTTTCCTCAGAAAAGCTGGAAATTTTTGATATCAAAATAAACTTTCTTCCACCACAATAGTAGTGACCTGCTCACAGGAATTAGTAGGGCGTGGTCATGTCAATACTCTCGACACACCTGGTACTGTATGTGTAGACAGCATTCTCAGGCTGAGTGGAATTGTTACTTGTTGACAGATGATCCGATTACTTCTTGTGGTTCAATACTTCGCATTGGCAATGTTATATCATCCTGCACAGGAAATACCAATGGATCTATGTTCTTGTGTGTCGGTTTAGATGCAGGTTGTTCTATACTAACAGGACATGTTGGTGGCAGAGGAGCTGCTTCGTCCCTCACTTGATGAGCTATTCATTTTACTTTCCGCTTAATATCTTTCATAGTTATTCACCTCTTTTATTGACCCACTTTTCTACTCCTTCCCTGTATGTGCAATGTTTGCTAGTACTATCACATTCATCAGATTACATTTGTCTCTCCATATTTTGTATTTCACTATTAGTTCTTTGCCGCTCTATTTTAAGCGACCCTAACTCGCGCGACACCATTTAAGCCATACATTTTCTTACTGTATGCCAGGAAATATCTCAATTTGCAGTAGAGAAATCCTTCCAATTATTTATTCGATATTCGAATTTAAAAAATATTACTCTTATATTTGAATTCTGACTACCCACAGAGGAACTATATTTTCTGCACTGTTTATAAAATTTAGAAAAATCATATTGGGAACTTAAAAGGAAAGACTCTGGAGGGGTTGGTTGGTATCTCCTTGTTTAATCCTCAAATAAATTTTTAAAAAATTATTTGATTGTTGCAAGTTCAGCCTTTTCAACCTACCTGGTGACGTCTAGTTCCCTCTTGAAACACTTTACCACAAGCAATCGGGTCCTCATTTTGGGAACCTGACATGAGATAGCAGCCTCATCCTAGGGGCTGTCTATCCTTCCAACAATCATCCACTTCATTTCACAATTCTCTGAGGACAACTCCTATCTACCTCCTTCCTCCTTATGTCATAATAACAAGTTTCCTTTTGTTCCTTACTTACATATTTCCTCTCTCCAAATCATCACATCTTTATGAACGTGCACTCATACAAACTCATATACAGATACACACACAAACACACATCCACAAATACGTTTAGATTTATACTTTACACAAATTAACACTTCTAAACAACAGTACACTATTAACACACACAATTGCATGAGAATTTAGATTTACATAAGCATATAGGCACAGTGTCCAAGTAATAGTCGGAGATACCAAATGACACCATCTTTCCAGAGGTATGTGAAGGCAGGATGAGGATACACTGGTGTAAAATATGTCTGCATATATAAGGAGAGTTGAATATATACTTTACTGACACAGAACACTTGATTGAGTTTGGGTGACAAGGAGAGAGGGGAGTTTGTATGAGCGCACATTCATAAAGAGAGGAACTATGTAAGTAATAAATAATAAGAAACTTGTTATTATAACATAAGGAGGAAGGAAGTAGAAAGGAGTTATCCTCGAAGAATTGAGAAGTGAAGTGGATGATAGTTGGTAGGGTAGGCAGACCCTAGGAAGAGCCTGCTATCCCATGTAAGGTTCCCAAAATGTGGACACCAAATAGTGTATGGTAGAGAGTTTCGCAATAAGCTTCAATGTTGTTTGACCGATCACCATAAAAGTTGACAGATATTTGTAATTTTTATACATGAGGGGGAAGAGAAAGAAATGGACTGAAGTAAATATGGAATAAATACATAATGTTAATGTGCATTACATGTACCATTAAAACAAATAAATACTCAAATGGAAAGACAAGAAATGTAATTTATCACCAAATGGTGTGATGAATACATCACAAACAGTAACAAATGACTGTCATAACAATAAATTCTTATTTTGGTCCATAACAAATAATTTATATGAATAACAGCTCACTTATTTGAAATCCGATTTCCTTCATTTAAATAAATTCCTAATCATACTGAAACTGTTTTCTTTAAAATTTTAGAAAATATTTAGTCAGATAAATCTCTTCTAGATGAACTTACTGAATGAGAGACAACTAATGGTGGAATAGTCATGTCATGAAATTTTATACTTCATTTTTTTCACCAATTGCACTTCTCATTTTATTCAGTAATAAATTGCACCCATCTGAAGCTGAAGAGGACCGTTAGTTTGTGACATAAATACAGCTTGCCAATATTGTACAAAATTTGTAGTTTGACTTTAATCATCAGTTACATATTATGGTGTTTGGGTTCCAAATTTGTCTTTCTCAAGACAGTGGAGTCATAAAATCATTACAAATAACTATAAATTAAAATCAGGGACCTACAAATACACTTTCCTATGTCATCCGAAACACCACATTGATCATCAGAATATCTTTCAAAGGGTGATGGTCGCATTTCTTTTAAAATGAATTTTCCAATTGTCATTAATAGCCGAACAAGAGACACATTGCCCATTGTGGTCAGCCTGCACTGGCATTCTGCTTAACTGTACCGAAGTTCATTGTTTATTAGGTTATCACTATTGTTTTCTGTTGTACAACTTGAGAATGGACGCCGCTTCTGCAGAGCTGGGTACTCCACACAAAAATATTTAATATACACAAAGCTACTCTTTGAATTTTAGTCTTTGCCCCCTCAGAGTTGGCTGGCTAGTGTGCTGTATTTACCGAGGCTTATCGTCAGTGAATTACTGTGGTCGTACTTTTCTCTTGTTAGTCTCCTAGATAGCAGAAACATGACTCCGGAATAAGATCAGGTGGGATGATCACTTTCGTTATATTGACTGGATGAATAAGAATTCTGTCTGAAGTTACGATTCGCAACTATAATTTCCAATTAGCTATATACTTGCAAACAATGTGTTCCAAGGCAAATTCTGATCTGTGATATTAATATTAAGTAATGATTACAACAGAGTATCTTCATTTAATTTTTGCATGGTAGGACTGAGATTTCCTTAATTTGAAGTATTAAAATGCCAAGATCGCAATTAATTAATTTATTTTTCTGATAACCAGTTTTGATCCACTTGGGGCAGTGTTTTTCAATCTGTGGGTTGCGACCCTCAGGGGGGTCGCAAAGCCTTGCTCGGGGGTCGCTGTCAAAGCAGGGAGTACTTGTAAGATAAAATTAGGGGTTCAGTAATACAAAAACCTATGTGTAAGTGAAATATATTTAATGTTAAAATTATGGAGGGCTTTATGTAACATTCATCCTGAATTGAATAGGTCGTAGACTGTTATATAATACAGTGTTTTAATTATCTATAAGTGCAAAGTCTAGAAACTGTTTTCAGGAACCAAGCAAAAGGTAAAAGAACTTGATACAATAGAAGTATCTTGAAAAATTCGAAAAAAGATATACTTCTTTACAAATTGTCTATACAGTGGAATCTCCCTTAACGAGCGTAATTTGCTTCTGAGTCTTGCCTGAAATATGAAGCAGTCATTTAGTAAATTTTTTTTTCTGTTGGAATAAGTATAGAGTAATAAAAAATTATAGAAAAATAAAAAACTTTGGCTGACAATTTAAAAGACATGTGAAGTAAAATAAAGAAGATTCGTTTCCTTTGAGATAATATGGTTCGTGATGGGGAGGTCGCCATAGTATTTTTATTTGGAAGGGGGTGTCGCATATTCGAAAAGGTTGAAAAACACTGACTTAGGGTATCATCACTAGTGTCCTATATTTTCGTTTTGAGAAGGCACACGACATTTAACTTTGACAAGTGGTACATTGTACAAGTGGTACACAATAGAGAAGGTGTTTTAAGTATTTTAACCATTTTATGTGTGACGTACCATTTGTCAAAGTTAAATGTTTTATAATTGGCATACCATTTTGATGCCATGCACCTTCACGAAACGAAAAAATAGGACACTAGTGACCAGATGATGATACCCTAAGTGAATCGAAACCAATCGCCAGAAAAATAAATTAATTAATTGCGATCTTGGCATTTTAATAGTTGAGAGCAGCTTTACATATTATTTCTTTTTTGCTTAAAATGTTTATAGTGTAGATGAAATGCTTCATGACATTTCACTTATGAAGGCCTGAAATAATAAAATAAATTATTTGCATCACTGGTAATAATTGAAGATGAAATGCATCTACTGTACCAATATAGTTAATAACACAAATATTGAATGTGTTGCCTTCCCCTTCTGCCACATTCATTTATAACATACACAAACTGAAAATTCACTTCCAGTAGCTAATTCTGTTGAAAACTGTTTTATAAGCTGATTAATGAAAAATTCCTAATTACTTGGTTTCGAGCTAGTACAATCACTTTTTATGTGGTTGGAGGTACATCCTTTTTATATTATTGGATGAGTACTTAAATATTACTCACACTTTTATACCTCTAGTCAGGAAAGTTTTAAGGATTTTCATGCATCCTTTTATATATATATATATATATATATATATATATATATATATATATATATATATATATATGAGGGTTGGAAACTTAAATAGGGGCAACACTGCTATCACTTGTCAGCGAGCAGTCTAACACAACAGTCTCACTATGTTTTTGAGAAAGATTGAATGTGCCAAAGGTCATACAGCACGACAGTGTCATCAGGTCTTCAAAAGGCCTGTAGGGGAGCCCAGGTGTGGTGAAAGTTATGGTGTTTCTCTTGTACTACTATCCTAATGCATTGTGTTCTTGCATGGCAGACCATCAGTGCATAGTATTACTGTTCGGTTTTCGAGCATCACCTGTGACCAGCTTTGCGAAAGAAGTGGCAACACTTTCTACACAACCCATCCATCATTTTGCATGACAATGCACAGGCACATACAGCACACACTGTGACTGCAGAAACGACTCAACAAATCTGTATTTTCAATACGAGTGTTATCAGACATAGGAGACATAAAAATAACAAAGCTTGCATACTTTGCTTACTTTCATTCCCTACTGTCATATGGTATACTATTTCGGGGTAACTCTTCAAGTCAGTCAAAAGTCGAGTCCAAAAACGTGTAATACGTATTATTTGTGGAGTGAATTCATGGACGTCTTGTAGAAGCCTCTTCAAAGAACTGGGTATATTAACTACTGCCTCTCAGTATATTTATTCCTTAATGAAATTTGTCGTAAATAATATATCCCTTTTCCCAACAAACAACTCAGTTCATACATACAATACTAGGAATAAAAATGATCTACACAAGGACTTAAAAGCACTTACTTTAGTTCAAAAAGGGGTCCACTACTAAGAAACATACATTTTCAATAATTTACCATCAAGTATAAAGAACTTAGCTACAAATAAAGATCAGTTTAAGAGGAACCTAAAAGACTTTCTAGTGGCCAACTCCTTCTACTCCATTAGTGAATTTCTAAATTGTACCAAATGATGCATGCACTCACACTATATTATTATTATATTATCAGCAAAAAAAACTTAAAAATTTATGTATCTGTATTTATATTATTAGTATTATTAGTATTTTGTTTCTTGACATGTTCCACATTCACGAAGATCCTCTCAACACGGATCTACAGAACGAATAACTAATCTAATCTAATCAAATCTGTTTGGTCGATGGGACTGGGAAGTACTGTACCATCCACCAAACTCCCCAAACATAAGCCCTTGTGTCTTTAATTTGATTCCAAAGATGAGGGAAACACTTCATGGCACGATTCAGAACTGTACTAGAGATGTGACAGGAAGTAGGCCGCTCCATTCGCACCATCAACGAAACAGGCTCTGCTAATGGTATACTATGCCTTCCACATCGCTGGTAATGTGTTCTACACACCGCTGGTGACTACTTTGAAGGACAATACAGGTGCAAACATAAAACACTTTTGTATCGGTTGTTAATAAATAGTTGCCACTATTTAAATTCCAACCCTATATATATACTGCACTTTTGGTGGTCACAAATTTAGCAAGAAAAATATAAAACGTCCATAGTGGAATTCTGCATGTGACAAAATAATGTATGGATGCAAGAGTGCTTTACAGAAAGCCAAACACTCTAAAATTTAATCAGGCAAGCAAACTGGTGACATATGAAGAAGCAAATGACTCCAGCGAAAAAGACTTCAGAAGTTATGAGAAATCAGACTTCTACAAGACGTTTGTGCGGAAGACCTGTAGGTACATTCTGTAAAACATACGCTTGAGAAAACAAGATGGAAGGCTTGCAGATACTAACCAAGAAAACCGCATAGGGGTGCCTAAGTATTTCTCAGAGCTATTGAATGTCCAGTTCATTTTCATGAATATGCTCCTTGTGTAACTCTCGAAGAATCTACGTCCATTTGACGATCTCACAGAAATCCTAATAGACATGTGACAAACAGAATTCTATAAACGGAACTCGTATTTGAAGTATGGAAATGTGCACTTATACATGCTATACATAAAAAGCAACAAGTTCGATTTTAATACTATACTGGAATTTTCAAAGTTTAGATCATTTACAAGAGTTTCTCAGTTTGCCATCTTCATGAGAACTGAAGGGCAGCTCGAATAAAAGATTGGATAATACCAAGCTGACTTCCATTCAGGGCGATCCCAAACAGAGCACATTTTCGACCTGAAAACAAATTTATAAGGTAATTCAAATCTGTCATATTTTTATGTTTGTTCACTTCAAAATGGCACATGAATCTTAAAACAAAACACTAATCCTCATCAAACAAACTCTGACAAAGGAAATTTACTGTCATAATTCAAAGCGTTTTGAGATAAAGACTGGCATGTTACAAGGTGACAGATTGTCACTATTTCTCATCAACATTGTTAAAGTCATTAGAGTATGGGAGAAGGAACTTAGAATCAGAACTACTGGAAACCCACTCTACGTGGACAATTGAAAGACAAACCCAAGACCAGTTTTGTGCCTTTGTAGGCAATCCAGCGGTGCTAGTGGACAGCAGAATCAAAGCTATATAATGACATGGTTTCCTTTCCCCGATAGTATCAGAGAACATTTTGTATTTTTATATTATTTCGGCATGTAAAAATAATTATCTCTGAATACCAGAGTAATAATTTAAGAACATCACTTTCAATTTTTTTAAGACAGAAGGTACTCTTGCTTTGTACTTTGTAGCGATAGCATCTTGCAGACGGGAGCTGTACTTTATTATTTTTATGTGGCTGCTATTATGTAAATTCAGGTAAATATATGTGCTGTGCACATATCTTAAATTTATAAATAAACCCCCACCTCTCACTTAAATTCGCACTTATGAATTTTTATTAATAATTTTGCCCTATCCTCCCTCCGCCCATAATGTCTTTTTCAGCTTTGTTGAATCACCGCAACAATGGATGGCATAGTTTTTAGTTAATATTGAATGGTAATATTTCGTGTAGCCTGCCACTCTTGTTTCAAAAATTTATTCCATAATATTATCATTTACCGGCAATAGAATCTGCAGTCGATTTTCTTGAGAATTTTTAGAAGTCCTATGTGTTTGACTTACGTAATATTCCTATCTGATTTATATCATGTCACTTATCTTACTTTATGGTTTGCTACACGAGTCGTAGTTTGATATTGACAGACTGCCATCCACTGTTCGGCGAGTGGTTATCATATTATTAAAATTTCATTTACAGCCAAATTTCAACCACCAATGGATCTATTGTTAAAGGTAACTGCTCGTCGATTCTTTTTGTAATGTTCTGCCTGCACGACACTCCACTGTTAATTAGCTTGCCATTTCATTTAAATACATGTAATAATTTTTGCAAAATTTTTTCCCCATAATTTACTGATTGGGATCTTTCATAGCTTCTAACTTCAAACCATATCCTTCTGTAAATTTGTTAATCTCAAAAATTAATAGCCAGGCTGGAACATTATAAAAAAAGATTTGGCGACCGTTCACGTTAAATTCATTGTGTTACAAGTACTGTAAGATTCCGAATTTGCTCTTAGTTTATTAAAATAGATCTTAGAGCTATATCATTGTATTAACAGTTGTCTTACTGATTTCATGTTCTACATCAACGAAATTTTGGCTGTTACTATTTTTGGAAGTAATTGTTGGAGAAAAATTGACTACTAGTGTGGACAAAGATTTTCATGGAAATAACTGTGACGAAAAAATTAAAAGGAACGGACGGACCATAGCATCTGGACAAAAGACAAGCTAAGACCAGGCCTGCACCGTTTCTGTAGACGCTTTTGACCTTCTTTTACTATTATTTGCTTTCAGAATATCAATTTCAGCTTTTCCGTATTTTGCCGATTTTTCCTAAGTTCTTCATATTTCGTTACTGCGTCAACAATAGAGCTTTCTAGAATTACACAAGATGGCTGCCGAACCCATCTTGTAGCCGCGATCCTCATCTTTTTCACATTATCTGTGTTTTGCGAGCTGCAGTGCCGTGTTACTAGCATCTTTGGCTATAGGTAAACAAACAGTGTTAGCTCACGACATCCGTATTTACATTCACTATACGCATGTTTTGACATGGTTAGGATGCGAAGACAAGCTACTGATATGGATAGTATGCAACCGAGTAACATTGTAGGACAATCTGAGCAGGAATTAGAAAACGTTATGGAAGACAGGCGGATAGAAAATATTTCGCCTGCTAAGGACGTAAGTGACACGTCCGTAGCAGACGGAGGTACGTCTACTGTAGCTGTGCACTCAGATAGTGATCTACCTACCTCATGGTTTTCAAAATTCGAGTCCATATATCAATATTTAACGCAGCAAGTCAATATGATTAGCCAACAAATGACGACAAAGCAGGAACTTAACGACAAGCTTGATAAACATTACCAATGCCAAAACAAGAGTTAGTAAATCTCCAATTGACACAAAAGCAGGAATTTAACGACAAACTTGATGAACACTATCAATCCACAAAACAGGACTTACATAATAAATTCCAAGCTCAACAGAATGTCTTAACACGCCTAGAACAGCAACAAAAGGAAATCGCGGATCAAATGGTAATGAGGGAAGAAGTCGAGAACAGATTTAAGCAACTCGAGGAAGCACAGAAAAACTTACCAGCTCTCATTTTTGATGAGGTGAGCAGACAGTTAAATTCACAGATAGGCAATCTTGAACAACAGGTAGCAGATGTAGAAGGCAAAGTTAACTGTAATATTTTGAACGTAGTTGATGAAAAGGTCTCCAACATTGCTTCACATGTTGATAACATTTCGCAAACAACCAAAGCCCTTCTGACAGCCATTGAAAATATTACACAGGACTTGTCAGCACTCAGAATTGAACATGAAAATTTGAAAACTACCGTCACGCACATAACCTCTCTGGCAGAAGCCATAGTCAATGAGAATCAGGCAAGAGTTCAGACCTTTTTGGAGCAGACTGAGGTACAAATTAATGATAAACTAGTACGTGATTTAAACTCTGTCATTCATAACGTTGCTGCAAAAGTATATGAGGAGCACAGCACCGCTGTAAAGTCATTGCAGGAGGAATTGTCGAATGTAAAGGCTAGTGTACAAAGGGAATCCCGGACACAGACTGCAACTTCTGACGCACGTACGAGACATGCATCACCGGTGACGTCATCTCCAGATAGGTACCATAACCGAGACCGTGACGCAAGACACACTCACGTAGACGACGAGTGGTTTGACAGTGAAAGACGCACAGTTATGCAACGCTCACAATCTCCCCGTCCTAGTGTTACCTCAATCCTGTTGGAAGAAAGTCTCCTCAAACACCACCAGTTTCCCACTTTTATACCTGAAAATAAATCCGTGCATCCTGCCATTTTTATACAATCCTTTCGAGAATTGCTTCCTGACACCTGGAGTGAGCGTAGGAAGATGAGGTTTGTAATGGGATATATTAAAGGTGAAGGGAATATCTGGGCTTCAGGCGTATACCGCTACTGTGCCACTCTCCAAGAGTTCGAAAATGCGTTTCTTAGCAAGTACTGGTCGGTGGGAATTCAGGAGCGCGTGAAGAACGAAATATGCAACCCTCCACCCTTTAATGAGCGGAATGGCAGTTTAGGAAAATAATTTGAAAAATATCTAAACAAAGCATGCTTCTTCGACGAACCAATGTCGCATCGAGAAGTACTTAGGGTACTGATAGGACGACTGCCGACCTACCTCAGACTGCAACTGGTACATATTCCTATATATAATCTGGAAGACTTCTTGTCGACAGTCGATTCGATTGACTTGACCGAGCTAGGAACGGACGTGGTAACCACAACGATACTTATGGCAACGCCAGTCGGCACGACAACAGTAATGGAATAAATCAGCTGATGCCGCCACCGCCGACGAAGGCCAGCCAACAGTCGCGCACAAATACTCAGGCACCGCACGTTAACAGCTATGACACAAACTCACAGGCTCAAAGACAAACATACAACGGGTGTGGTAGAAATTCTAACAGACAAACATACAGCGGGGGCAATGTAACAAGGCAAAGAACAGACAATAGGTACCATCCAGGGTATAGTAATGGAGGAAACAACTGGAACAATAATCGGAACGGGGGCAGGAATTTTAACATGGGGAATCCACAACAAAACACACACACAGGTAGACAATATCCGAACCATCCCCCACCCATTGACAATCGACAGACAGACTACGTGCCGGTGGCACGGATAACGACTAACTGCAGACAACAAACGACTTGGGGACCATCACAATCTACCGTGACAATAACTGAAGTTACGGAACTTGCCCAAACCGCATCAGGTACCCAAACTAACTCAAATCGCTTCTTCTCATGCCCTCCGAGTTTGAGCGGTGAATCCAGTGGGGGCGCACGATACTCGAAAGTTAAAATGCTGAGGTTTAATGATGGTGTAGACATTAAAGATGAATTGATGCAAGAACACACAACTTGTAGAAGGAATCTATCTGAAGTCTTACAAGAAAACGTTGTAATTGTGGTTGGTGGTATTTGTACCAATGTATTACTTGATACCGGAGCAGCAGTTAACGTTCTATCACAGACGTTATTTCACAGAATATGTCAACAACAAAAGCTTCCGACCTTTCCTGTTCAAAATTGCAAAATCATAGGAGCAACAGGTGTGAGGTCTAAACCAGTGAAAATCCAGACTCAAGTTCCACTTACTTTTGATTCAATCACAGATTTCTGTACATTTCTTGTCGTTGACTCCTTAATAGAGGATTGCATTGTGGGATTAGACTATCTTAGAGATAGAGAGGCTATAACTGATCTAATACAGGGAAAGTGCCATTTGACAATAGGTCACAGTATCTGTACATTGAACTTAGTGAAAAGGAGAGCTGCACATGGCAAATTTTGTGGTTCAGTGAAAATTGTGATTGCACCCATCAATCAGGCATACTTAGAAACAGAAACACCGATTGTAAACACAGAAAGTGAGACTTACGAATCAATTGTTAAGAAAATTTCAGTCTTCTAATGCATCACAAACACAAAAGCAACAACTGGTTGAACTTCTTTACAAATATGTTCATGTTTTTGACAAAAGACCCGGTCTCATCAAAACCTATGAATATCATATGAAAGTTAAACCACATGAAACCTTTTGCAAGCAAATTTACGCCATACCATGGGCCAAACGTTATGCTGTTAAAGCAGAAATCAATCGAATGCTCAAATGGGGCATAATTGAAACTTCCTTGTCACCTTATGCCAGTCGTCTGTTGGCCGTGTCCAAATCTGATAATAGTGTGTGTCTAGTGCTAGACGCACAAGAAATAAATAAGATTATCATTCCAGTAAGGACGAGCTTCAGAAATTTTTCGGAGTGCAGTATCTATCCAGTTTAGCTCTTAGATCATCATATTGGCAAGTGCCCATTTCGAAAGACTCGCGAAAGTATACTGCCTTCATTTTTGCAGGGAGATCTTATCAATTCAAAGTTTTGCCGTTTGGATTGAATGTCAGCTCTGGAGTTTTTATTACCGCACTAGACACAGTGCTCAGAACGGAATTAATAGATCAGCTCACCGTTTATGTTGATGATTTGTTAATAGCCACTGCAACGTGGGATGAACATCTCGTTTTGCTGGAAAAGGTGTTGCAAAAGTTTTCGTCATCAGGTGTGACAGCAAACCTTCAGAAATAAAAATTTGTTAAAACAGAGATCAAATTTCTCGGGCACATTATCTCGTCCGTAGGGCATCACACCCGATCCTGACAAAATCAAGACCATAAAATATTTCCCAGAACCATGTAACAAGCGGCAATTAAAAGCCTTCGTCGGGCTATATTCCCTTTTTTCGAAAATTTCTACCTAATCAATTGTTAAATAGTCCCTCTTTGCTATCACTGCTACAAAAAAATGTTGCATGGTACTGGTCCGATGTTTATCGCAATGATTTTGCACGAATTAAAGAAGCGATGGTAAATTCTGAAATTCTCAGTCATCCAGATATGACAAAGGATTTCTGTATATCCACTGATTCGTTGAGCTATGGAGCCGGAGCTTGTTTGTTTTAGATATCTAACGATTTTGACCCACAATCCATCAAAATTATCAGTTTTGCTAGCCGTACACTCACCGAGTGCGAAAGGCGATACACTACTACTAGAATTACTTGATATCCTCTGGAATTTCAAAAAATTTCATCAGTATATCTTTGGTATACATACCAAGGTATTTTGCGATCATCAAGACTTAAGTTTCCTCATGTCATGCAGACTTTTACACAATAGACTGGCCCGTTGGGCAATGATTCTTCAAGAATATGACTTTGAAATAATACATATTAAAGGCTCAGATAACATAATTGCCGACACGCTTTCTCGTCTTCCGCAAGGCTTACCTAATTCTGATGATTACACAGAGGCCGACACCGAATTTCGAATCATGTTGATGAAAGACGCACAATACCGCCCGTACTACCTTGAATTGTTTCGCAACATCCGCGATCTTCAGTACACCGATGACCGGTGGAAGAAAGTAATCAGTAAATTATCAACAAACCCCGCCTCTGATCTGAAAGAGCACTATCGAATACACCAAGGTGTATTGTTTTTCCGTCACCACGCACAATCAAACTTGTAGTGCGTTTGTATACCGTCATCTCATGAAAAGGCTCTAATCTGGCATACCCACAGATTATGGGGACATTTCGGCCCATTGAAATGCCTCCGTAAGTTGAAATTGTATTGTTTCTTTCCTAACATGGCACGAAAAATTCATCATACTCTAAAATCTTGTTTAATTTGTCAAAAATGTAAACCCAGCAATTTATCCAGCAAAATGGAACTGCAATCAATTCTACTTGTCAAACCCCTACATCTCGTTGCGATCGACCTCGCCGGTTCCCTTCCGATAGGTTGTGGATGTTCGCTATATTCTTGGCCTATATGACGTATTTTCAAAGTTCGTTAAATTTTATGCACTAAAAACCGCCACTGCGAAAGCAGTAATTCATCACATAACACAGGACTACATTCCCTTTGTTGGCAAGCCAACAAATATTCTTGTGCGTGTCGTGCGTGGAAAAATTTCATCCATGAGCTCAACATTTGGCACATTCTGATCTCCAAATTTCACCCTTCTGCTAACCCTATGGAACGCATGTTCCGTGAACTTAACAGATTTATCAGAACCTATGCTGCAAATAGACACACTCAGTGGACAAACTATCTAGATTCTTTTGAACAGGTTGTGAACAATCTTCCGCTCTATTCTACACAGTATACCCCATCTGATCTGGTTCTGGCAACCAAAGAATCAAATGAATGGCTGAATCCCATACCGCAGATACCTAAAAACAATATCACACTGGAGGAGAAAGTACGTGACGTTTTGATTGATCTTACAGATGCAGCTTTTAAAAGGAAAACATACTATGATAAACAACTAAAACGTATACAAAGATTCCAGGTAAACGACATTGCTTTAATTCGCACACATCCTAAAGCATCAGTTATACATAAGCAGAATAAGAAGTGGCAGCATATGTATAGCGGACCGTACTGAATTATACAGATTCCACACCGAGGCAGTTATCTTTTAGCACACATAAACACTGGAAAGATTAAAAGTCTGTACCCACACAAAGATTTAAAAATATTTCATGTTTAATATGAACGTCTGTGTGCATTAAGCGGCATTATTTATATTTATTTGTGTAAGCATCAAGCATGTCATGCGTCAGAACTTCACTACGCGACGAGCAAGATCACAGGTAAGTGCCTAATACTTATTGTCAGCTGTCACAATCATTCAATGTATAATAAGTAAACAGATGTAAGTTACCACACTTACACAGTGAAGGACAGTTAAAGACTTAATAGCCGTATATTTTGCCGTGGGTAATATTTTGTGTAGGAGTAATATTTTATATTTACGGGTATATTTATATATGTGTTGCGTGGAAGAAGTAGGTGATTTATATCGGTTTGTGATCAGGAATCTTTATTTATTCATTGGACGTGGAGTGTACAAGCACACGTACCACTTATATGCATTATTGCCCGACCAAATCTTGGATAGTCACTTATGGGGACAAGTAATGTAGTTTGTTGTGATAGGAGAGAGGAGAATATGAAATCTCGTTTGCACACTAAAATAATTTTTGCTATAACTATTTACACTGCCAGGGAAGGATACACCCAGCTATAGAGATTTTGCTAACTTTTATGCGAATGATCAGCTGACAAGCAAAACACGTAGAATCATGTTGAATGACAATACAAGCTTGCACGCATACAATTTTGCATAAAGTAAGAACAAATTTAAATTTTCTCCACTTAATCGATGTTGTAAGCAACAACTGCAGACTATGCAAAGAATTTAAGATGCAGGGCACACAATATTTAATTGCTATATAAAGCGCAGTTTGACACTTATCAGAGATAATTCTTTATCACATCATTAACTTAAAGATATTTTCTTTCCTTTATCACAATTCATTGATGTAAAATTTTTAAGATTTACTTGAGTAATTCAGCTGGTATAAATACTTATCATTTGCTTAGGTTATTCACTTGTTTTGTTTGACAAACCACACATTGCGTGAAACACATGAAATTTCACAACATAGCATGGTATGGAATATTTACTACTGAAACTCCATAAACTTAAGCCCAGATATAAGAACTTTTATTTCAGCAAGAAGAAACGACGAGTATGTGTGGCAGCCACCACTGGAATTATTTACTTTAACATCTAACTCAGGAGGTGCATTTGAAATGAAAGATTTACTAACTTTTGACACGAACACAGAACGACGCAGAGACACAATACAAGAATACTCACGCATATCTGAATGCCATAATTTTATTTATAATTACCAATGTTTGCACAGATTTAAATTATGCATATAAGGGCAGGATTAGGTATGGTCACGAATGTTCGAAGAATATGGATGGTGTGACAAGATGAGGACTTTCTGATGCTAGGATCGTTGATTTATGCTTTATGTTGCTTGTTCGCAAATTGGCGTTAGGAGTGATCTATGATGTAACGCTTGTAGACTGATAAAATTGATATTGCAAGTAGAATTAGCGAGATTCCTCTAACTACTCTGTCCTCAGTCTTCCTTCTTTAACTGTACTTCTGCGGCACAAATGGTGCGAAATCTACCTTGTGTCAAACACGGCGGCCGGGCCTGATCTTGTCTTGCCTTAACTTATATATATATATATATATATATATATATATATATATATATATATATATATATATATATTATGTGTGTGTATAAATGTTTATTGCCAGTATTTTATGTGTGTCTGGATTACTCATGTTGATGAACACCAGGGTAACACAACACGGATTACTGACTTTAAAACGTTATGATAGGTGACACTTTAAAAAAGAAATCAAAACCAGTATTCATGTAATACTGCATAGAAGCGACGTGCAGAGAGTATCGGATAAACAATGCTGAAAACAGCATTATCACGAAACAGACTGATATGAGCATACGCAAACCGCACATGGTCAACATTATGCTCAATATCAAAGCATGCTTATGTATTTCGTACATTGTAAAGATTTTTATATCTGTTAAATAGCTAATTAAATGAATTTTGTAAAAGAGATATGATTTTATGTGCTTTGGATGTTAATAAGAGACAGTCCTTTCGTCAATGTCTTATTAAATCGAAACTATTTGGGAGAGAACAGTGAAGCTAGTTATTTGAATAGGACATGTGGATTAGGAGACCGTGTGAAACAGCAATAAGCACAGATGTGTTAAGTGCAGTGAAAGACGCCAATAAGTGATTTCATTATTCTTAAGAGACGTTCAACGACCTTCATGCTACAGGAAGTGCAAATTTCAAACTTTATCACCCCGTGAAAAGACGCTCTCCAGTGAATTAACAGTGTTTAGAACAATTAAAAAAAATTAAAAGACAGGCCTATGAGGACCGATAAATAAATTAAAGTGATAAATTAGTTTGAACAGTGTGTGATGGTGAATAAAGACGCATTCTAACATCACCATAAACGCTCATGGGAATCAATCATAAAAATAAAAAGATGTATAATGCGCACGCAGGACGTTTAATTGACGCACGTGCTTACATACTGTGAATCAATTAATAAACGTACGCATATGAACAAGAGAACAGTGCCGTGTGATAATTCAGAGACACTGCTGGGTAATGTGAATTCCACAACATGTATGAACTTTGCGTGCTGCAGACAAAAACATAATGTGGTACTCACCCACCGGCGTGAAGTGTGGACAATCGACGAGTGCGACCTGGACACTCCTTTTTTGAGACACACCACATTGTAATCCCAAATGTGTTGCAGTTTGAAACAGTACGAATAAATTACGGAAGTCATGCCGCGCAATCCTGCCACGACACAACGCAGGCACAGACTGAACTAGCGGCGCGACGTGACGTCATTACTGATTGTTGACAGCGCTATGCAAACATAGCTCTTACAACACCGCGTAGCGGACAATATTAATCAAATAAAAAATTTGAAAAAAAATGTATGGACTCGCAGCAAGCTGCGTTAGCATTAATAGAGACTGAATCTATTCAGCGATAACAAAAATATTAATATAGAAACAAATCAGATACTTTAAAATGTTAGCATTACTTTAAATCAGATGCCATAGTATGTAAGATATTCCAGATAATTTCTCCATTTCTTGTGACCCCATGTATTTATATATATGATAGATAGTAAATTATGAAACATCTAACATTTTTGCCTTGAAAGATCGCATGTACGATCACCATGACCAATGACCAATGACTAGTATTCATGATAGGCATTCTGTAAATAGTCATGTATATAGCACCAAAATGTATATGTAGATAGGAAAGTAAGATAAATACTAGGCAAATAACCTGCTAGTATCAGAGTTATGGACATACGTCATTTGTATTGGAAGCTAAAAAAATACTTTTTTTGTATAATATCTGGCGTATGTTCATGTCAGTTTCTTCATTTTATCCTTTACCCACAAGAGCACACACACATATATATATATACCTGGATATCTCCTTCAATAATCACAATTCAATCACGTAATAGCTTTTGCGAATGCACAAACAACACTCATGCACCAGACAATGTGTGAATGAAGGAAACTAATCAAGTGTGCATTCTTTGCAGAAAAAAAAATTAATAGTTATCCTAGTGCAGTAGGCATTGCTAACTCCAATTTTTTTGTTCTTTTCATGAGCAAAAATTGAAATGAGACGGTGCGAGCGAGGGGCGCTGAACTGACGATTCATCACAAACAACTGTTGCCCACATGCACAATCCGTGCGCCATAATGGAAGCCGCTCGCTGCCGCCGCACCCGCCTCCAGTACCAACGCAACATCCTCAAGCCGTCGCCGCCGTTACTGAAATTCAACCTACAGACAGTACTAACTTCATAATCAATAAAATGAAATTTGATGCAACTTTCTGTACTATAGACATCCATCGAAGTGAATAGACTGTAATACGAAGAAACATGATCTGTTCTTGAGAAAACAATTCTGAAAAACGAATACTGCAAAAGAGTGACCCATGTTGTACTTATGTGATGTGGATTATATGTAATTTTCATTATTATCTTATGTAATATTCGATGTATTTGTGTTCTATGAAACTAGTCTTGACACAATGCTTGTTTGTCACGGCTATCGGATTCTGTATCATACCTCAGCCGTGCCAAAGGGGGCCGTATAATGACACGATTTCCTTTCTTTCCCCGATATTATCAGAGAACATTTAGTATTTTTATATTATTTCGGCATGTAAAAATAATTATCTCTGAATACCAGAGTAATAATACTTTGTAGCGATAGCATCTTGCAGACGGGAGCTGTACTTTATTATTTTTATGTGGCCGCTATTATGTACATTCAGGTAAATATATGTGCTGTTAAAGTTAGTGTCAAGTTAGATTTAAAGCCGCTTTCCATTCCTTTTCTCATTTAATGCATTGATTTTTATGATGTATAATGTGTTAAGCCTGAATTTTAAGAGTAATGGATAGTTCAAGTTTCATAATACCTTTTACTACCATTTTCAGTTTTTCTAATCTGAAAACAAAGATGGTGCTGACGTTGCCATTTTAGCTATGCTAAATGTGTGCATTATTATATCCACAAAAGTACTGTACAGCAATTGCAGGTCTGGAATAATACAATAGAATCATAAAAATAGGATTCTAACAACAATAAACAGAATTGTAAAAACAGGAATCTAACAATGTATTGTGTGTTGCTACATTACAGTAATATCTACCCATTTCTGAATTTATTTCATTTGTGTCTGTTAAGGAAAATTACTCAACATTTTTCCACGTATTTCAGGAGGGTCTTCCATACTTCTGTCAAAATAGTTTGGACATTTGAGAAAGTCCTCTATCCCTCGCCTTATGTTACAAAGTATATCTACATTGTTGTAATATCGTTTGCAAACTTATCCTTGAACAGTACGTTGGTACTTAAAACGTCCAATATAATTTTTATGTCGGAAATTTAACAGCAAACAAGAATGTTACGAAATCTATATTGTCGACAGTTTACTTGGACAATAACTGCTGCGTTATTCATGTACTGGTTTAAGGGGAAAGTAAAATCAACAATTGAGATTCTTTCAGCAGCAAGATTAAGGTGAAGGTTGCCTAATTAAATACAAATATTTTTTATTTTATTTATTTATTTATTTATTTTTGCTTTTAGCAATAAACTATCAATTTTGCCATCCCCCATTCACGGTCTGTTGTCATTCTCGATGCCCCACCTCTCAGTCTTGGTGCTCCCCCCCCCCAGCTGCGGTTCTAGTGAAATCCTTAAAATGGACCTGAGGCTACAAACTACATATGATCCATCCTACTAAATAATTCGATGTATTTTTTTCTACCTGAAAGGTATCTGTTTACTTTCTGAAGTTTACAAACAAAGACTATTTTTTCCATTGCAAAGAAGCCCAGACACAGTCATATTTTGACCTAAATCTTTGCTTTGATGGTTAAATATGGCATCCAGACTAAGATAATTAGTTCAAGCCTGCCCTTGAATTGATCTATAGGCTATACAACTACACAGAACCCATTACAGAAACACAGATTTCGAAATTTTATAGAAACTGTCACCATCTACTCTGCTTCACAGGAGTGATGTCCCATAATAACTATGTGAATATTTCTTACCGTATCACAACTTCTTCACCTGATCACTTTCACCTTTGATTGTAAATCAATGATGGATATTATTATTATTAAAATGATGTTAGTAGTAGAAAGATTCAATGGTATTTAGTGTAAGTCCAAACAATTCGGTACCAACACCTACCCCCATTGTGCATGCACCCTGCTTTGCACACAACATATACTCTCCTGATGGAGCCCCAGTCTCAAAATACATAGTCACCATTTGTTCCTTCTTATTGATTTATACCATAGGCGCCGACTATGAGTATACTCGGTCGCTCAAGCATGCCCCAACATTTGAGTGGGTATTGATTTGATTTGATTTGATTGTTTTCAGGGAAGCCAAAACAGTCTTGGTCCAACCCGCCACTGCCCGCACCGAAACTAAGTTTATTGTGCGGTATCGCTCCCTGTATATCTAGTAAAGCCAACCAATGCCCTTGAACAGTGCAAGGAGTCCCTTTACCAGTTCTTTATTAGACACAATTTCTTCGGGTCTGGTTGTCCCAAATGTTCTGTGCCTTTTACTCTCCAATGCATTCGAAGATTAGATGTGATGCAGTTTCATCACCATCACCACAAATCCTACATTTAGGGCCCTCTTCTGTTATTTCCAATGTATGTAGGTGTTTTTTGAAATTCCCATGGCCTGTCAGCAATCCAACCATGAGTCTAATCTCTCTCCTGTTCAGGCCCAGGATTGCAAAGCTTCTAAAACATGGGTTTGGAATCATTACCTTGCCATGTTTTTGTTGATAGACTTTGGTCCAATATTCTACGTGCTGTCTTCTGAGCCAGTTACATAGCTCCAATTTGATCATTGCCTTGGTGATTGTCTGGACAGGTTCCGGTCCAATAAATGCAGTCTCTGTCCCCATCCTGGCTAATCTGTCGGCATGTTCGTTGCCACTGATCCCCGAGTGGCCAGGGACCCACAATAGGTTTATTCTATTGCTTTCCCCTAGCTCCACCAGAACCCTGTGACATTCTGCAACAATTTTAGACCTTGTTGCAGGAGCTGCCAGTGATCTCAGGGCTGCCTGGCTGTCCGAATAGATATAGATGCTACGATTTTTGTAGCACCTACGCAAATTCTCTTCCACACATGCCCTGATGGCAGTGATTTCGGCCTGGAATAGTGAGGCCAGTTTCCCTAGAGAGATAACGCCTTCCAGTCTTGGCTGCACCCCATATACCCCAGCCCCAACGCCTTGGTCTGATTTTGACCCATCAGTGAACCAGACAATATCCCCTATACGGTGTCGATCTATTTTCTCCCTCTGCTCCCTACTTCCAATTGTTATATTAAAAGGCTTGTTGAAGCAGTATGGGGTTATAATATAGTCGGCTGGCATTTGCCCAACCTTTCCTATATTTACCACACTCACTATTGTAGTGTGTGATTCTGCATATCCCAAAGAGTTCCAGTTGTTGCCAGTTTTGAGTCCGTATGCACCAGCCGCTGCTTCCATCTTGACCCAAAGGTGTAATGGGGGCATATCTGGCATGGTTTCCATCCCAGCAGTTGGTGTGCTGTTAATTCCGCCTGTTATGGCTAAACAGGCTAATCTCTGCACCTTACCAAGCTCCTTAGCAGCAACCTGCTGTTCTACCTTCTTCCACCACACGACTGCGCCATAGGTGATCCTGTGTCTAATCACTGTAGTGTATGTCCAGTGCATACCCTTGGAGCTCAGGCCCCAATTTTTGCCACAAGCTCTCCTGGTACTCACAAGAGTACCCTTTGCCTTGGAGCAAATATTCCTAATGTGAGGGGTCCATGTTAGTTTCTCATCTAGGGTAACCCCTAGATATTTCACTGTCCCCTTCACAGGTAGCGCTTCATTGAAAACTTTAGATTCCAACTTGAGTATTGGATGTACTTCTTTGTGAATAGTACGACAACAGTCTTCTTAGGACTAACCCCCAGATCCTGTTTTCTGCACCAGTCTTGCACAATGTCCAATGCACCTTGTGCCATATTCTTCACTGTGTCAGCAAATTTGCCAAGTATTACTATGACAAGATCATCTGTGTATCCTTGGCAAAAGTACTGGCTAGAGTTTAATTCTCGAATGAGATCATTCACCACTAGATCCCACAATAAAGGGGAAAGAACTCCTCCTTGCGGGCAACCCCTAGTGGTGTTGATTACCATTTTTTCATTCATCATGGTAGCCTCTACCTTTCTTCCACTGAGCATGGCCCTAGTCCACCTACATATAGTGGTCCCTAGGTCATGTACCCCTGCTACCCTAACCATGGAATCGAAGGTCGTGTTGCTAAAAGCCCCCTCGATGTCCAGGAAGATACAGAGGGCTATTTCCTGAAAGTGTAGTGCTTTCTCCACCTTCCCAACAAATTGGTGGAGAGCTGTCTCACATGATTTACCTGGTTGATATGCATGTTGGATTGAATGTAGAGGAGCCCTAATTAACCTCCTTTCTCCAACATGCTTATTAACCATCTTTTCCAATGTCTTAAGAATGAAGGAGGACAGGCTGATTGGTCTCATATCCTTGGCCTTGGTATGATCAGTTCTCCCTGGTTTTGGAATGAAGACAACCTTCACTGCCCTCCAGGCATTGGGAATGATTCCTGCTGCTAGGCTAACTCTGATTAACCTGGATAGGAATCTAATAAGATTTTCTCCTGCTTGTTGCAGGAGAGCTGGAAAGATTCCATCAGGGCCAGGTGACTTGAACGGTTGAAATTTTCCCACCGCCCATCGGACCTTACTGAAATCGACACACTCCTTGACCAAATCCCAGTCCTCTTTGCGAATACCTGAGAACCGTTGTCTCTCAGGAATTGCATTCTGGTCTGAGTTATCCCCCAGAGTATATTGAGGAAAGTGAGTCATGAGGAGCAGTTCCAGCGTTTCATGTGCTGTCTTTGTATACTCCCCATCCTCCTTCCTCAATATTCCTCCTGGATTAGTTGGTACCCTTGTGAGGATTTTATGAAGTCTCGCTTGAGCAGCTTTGCCCTCCACTTCCATACAGAATACCTTCCAGGATGCCTCCTTTGCCCGTCAGATGGCAAGGTTGTAATTGAAAAGGGCCTCACGATACTTTGCCCATTGTCCTTTGCACCTCGCAAGGTTAAACGGTCTTCGTACCTGTTTCCTTTGCATTTCCAGGTTATTATTCCACCAAGGCACACTCTTATTTGCGCACTTCTTGGTGATTGAGCAGTTGTCCTGGTATGAGGTCACTATAGCACTATAGCCTCTGCTACTTCCTCAAACTCTGCTGGATTCCTTATCGAAGTTTTAATTTCCGATAGGCTGAAGTCAAGGTCTCTCCTATATGTCTGCTAGTCCGTTTTCCTGGGATTCCTATAGGCCATGGTCTGTCTGGTTCCCATTTCAACCTTGAATTTAATATACATGTGATCTGATGAGAATGGCTCCAGGACCACATGCCACTGTTTGACGTAACTTCCCATCATCATGTCAATTACTTCTTCCCTTCTACTATTCCTGAATGTAGGTTCATCATCCCTATTCAGGATCTCCAAGTTGTTAGATAGGAGAAATTCAAGAATGTGCTCACCTCTACTTTTGGTGTCCTTGCTGCCCCACGTTAGATTGTGGGCATTGGCATCACATCCCACCACATTTCGTCACCTTGCCGATGGCTGGCTTCCGTCAGTCTCCTCACTTCCAAAGAAGGAGGAGAACTGTCTTCGTAAGGAAGGTATGCTGAGGCCAAAACAATTTCCCTTATGATACTTTCCTCACGTTGCTGGATCCTGATGGTCACCAGGTCCCTGGAACAAAAATCCATCATTGGTATAAAAGGTATTCCATTTCTAACATAAATGCATGTTCTGGAGTTTTTTAAATTTCTAGCATAAATCAACTTACCTCCAGTACCACTGAGGCTCGATACGCCCCATTTGTATAAATAGGGTTCTTGTATCAGGGCCATGTCCACCTCCTGTCTCCCCAGGCGACGGCTCAGGGCAGCAGTGGCCTCTTTACTGTGCTGCAGATTTATCTGCAGCACTTCCAGTCCGCATCTTGCTGCCATTATTGCGTTTAAGGTCTTTGATTACCCTGATGGCGACCTGCAAGAACCCTAAAAACAGTTTCAGGCCTTGCTCTCGCATTGCCTTCAGGGACTTCTCTCTGACCTACACCACCAGGGTTCGTCCTTCTGGAACGACGTTTTGGTTAATTACCCTCCAATCCTCTGTCAAGACTTTTGGGTCTGGACCCTTATTTTCTCGAACAGATTCCTTGGAGGGACATCCTTAAGGATCTTTGGTACCCATATTGATACCTTTGCGGTCTTCAGGAGTTTGGTTGCTGTCTTGACCAGCAGCTTCGCATCCTTCCACGGGGATATCATGGGCACCTTGTCCTTAAGCCATTTTGCTGAGTGCTCCCCCTCGGCAGACAAAAATGATGGCACCCTGATCTAGATAGACCCTCCTGAATTTGGGTCCTGGACCAGCGTCCCCCCCCCCAATCTCTTCAAAGAGGGCCATCTGCACAAGCTCCTCCTGCCGCGAGGTGATGCTCACCAGTGGGTATCCTTCTTAGACAACCGCCATTCTAAAGACCGAGACTGCAGTACTATAGGTCTGTTTCCCTATTTCCTGCCTCAGCCCTTCAGGATCACGCCTGTCCAGAGAGGAGGGAGTCTTAGATTCCTCCTTAACCTTCTTGCCACCTGTCTTTGATGTCGAGGGGGTCTGTGTATCCCTTTCGACCTGAGGCAGTTTTTTTTTGGGGGGGGGGGTCTTGGGCTCAAGCCCTTTTGATTACCCGCACTTTTGCTTAGGAAGCCATTCTTTTCCTTCCTTTTGCTTCTGTTCCTTGAGAAGTTTCCTCCTCTGAGCCCCAGACAAGACCTTAATCCACACCACGATAGCCCCGCGTGGTGCAAGGCTACTTACTCAGGGAGGTCGCCCGGTATCTCTGAGGCTCCGTTCGAGACACATCTACCCAATTGCCATGCACCCCTCGGCACAGATTGCATCACACCTTGGGTTGGGAAAGGAATTGGGAAAGGACTGGGAGAGGATAAGGAAGACGGGACATTGTGGGACACACTTGGTCTGATCAATCAGTTGACGCCTTTGGTATAGCCCTCAACTTCACATGGATACGCAAGCCTCTCCACCCACACGGACAGTGCTTCGTCAAGGTGGTGTACCCCGGAGAGGCGAGTGGGTATGCTCGACATAATTCACTGAAAATTATGGAGTAATTTTTTTCTTTACTTTATATTTCTTGACTGTAATTAAAATCAACTCCCTCGTCCCATTGATGGGTGCCTGGCTTTAGTAATACAGCGCTGTAAAAAGATTATGTTAAAATCAACAGCTAATTGAATTTGTAAGCATTAAAATCAACATTGTCTTGTGGATGAAGTGACCGTTTTCTAAATAGTCTGAATGTTAATGGAATCCCACTTTAAGTCAATATTGTAAACTGAAGGTGGCATCCTTTAATTGTTGCATTAAATAACTAGAAATGAAGTGGATTTGGTAATGTTTATACTTCGAATTTAATTCATGGTATGTTTTAACACTGCAATGGTCACATGACTGGGAGGAACATTGG
Source organism: Locusta migratoria (assembly GCA_026315105.1). NCBI lineage: Eukaryota > Metazoa > Arthropoda > Insecta > Orthoptera > Acrididae > Locusta > Locusta migratoria. The sequence continues at coordinate 346,953,126 of CM048745.1, forward strand.
TGGTCGCATTGTATCTGTGGAATACAGGGCCAACTTTGCACTGTTAGCTTTAATTAACCTCACATTTTGCAGTGAATAAGTTAACAAAACGAGGGAAGAACAAGTCAATATTACAGCAGTAGCAACAGAACATTAATTTATGAAAATTAACGATAGAAGGTTTAGGTCCGTCATCATGGAATATGTGTCTGTGAGATCCTACGTGAGCATTGTAGTGTTAAGATATCATTTTGATAACCACATACATTAACAGTGAGCCTACATGCTTGCTGCAAAGAGTGCCCTATCCCTCTTGGCTAAAATATTCTGTATATAGACAGTACTCAAAACACCTTGCGAAGGTCTTTATTAAAGTCTACATGATCATCATGTCTTTGTGTTTCAGTTTGCAGTTCTACAAAAATCACGAAACGCAACAGCTAGCTAGAGATTTATTTTCTGAATTTGAATTTTAAGACTTCAGCAATTGAACAAAGTAGTCTTAGTTCCTGTTTGTTTGACCTGTGTCATCTGTGCTTGGAATTAAGTCATAACGTCTTTGTGTGAAAATCGTTAAAATGCATAAGTATATGGTAAAATACAAAAGGCTTCAACTAATAATCGGGGTGGTGACGGTGATATCTAATCGACAGCGTGTAGCAGTAAAAGCAGACATATATTACTAGACTAGACTGGCAACCATACCTCTGTAACTGAAGCCTGACGCCACCATCTTGCCTCACCTCACGTCAAAGATATTTCAACAAATAATACAATTCCTTGAGACAACATAAAGATACGTGTTATCCACAACAAATGGCTCTTTTATAGCGATAATACTGCCGATAGAACAGCCGAAGTAGAATGAAGTTGGTAACAGATTAATAAAAAAGTCAGATCAATGAAATCATTACTTTATATATGACAATTGACACTGTCCGTCACATCACGTCACATTCCGTCAGAACATTCCCCATTCTATTTCTAATGGCAGCATTCACACTGTACTTCAACTAACCATCATGTTAAGCTTTCTCATAAGGAAAGTTTTGACGGAACGATCATCTGCTAACATCGAAACATTTTCTTCACGAGAGTTTCATGTTGTAGTAGACTATTACACAGTTTACATGCAAATGTGTCTCATTAATCTTTATTTTATTATTATACTTTGTTTTACCTGTAATTTTCAAATTGTTTATGACGTCTTAAATATTTTATTGTAATTTGAGTGTCCTAAAAGCGAGGTCGAATATCTGAAACCGAAAAATGGTTAACGTTTTGCAATATAGTAACAGAAAAGACTGAGGCAAACTGTTTATTTGAGTAATATTTAATCTGATGAGGCAATTATCATTAAATAAATTTTTAAATGAAAATTTCGGTGGTAATGAAGGACGAAAATTCGGTTGTTTTCGGCGGTATTAACAATGTCAGCGGTAAATAATAATGGATAAAATGTACACTTTCTATTTATGCTCTTATAAATATGGTTTGATCTGCTAGTATCTTTAAATTTTCACTAGAAAATAACGTCGAAATTTTGAATTCTTGTTTCACTTTCCAACATTTTACCAAACTATGTTCATCATAAATATATGGTGTAAAGTTTTATTTGGGCATCAGTAACATTTATTGTTATTGTTTCCACAATTCCAGTATTAAACTATGACTTTCTACATACATATCGCCACTCGTAATATCACTTTGGCCATCGGGTATTTGGTTAACGAACTGACATGAATACAATTTGACGTGATGGTGCCGTGACGTGATGTGCCGTTGACGTGACGGACAATGTGAATTGACCTTATATCTCCCGTTCGCTATACGAAAAATTACAGCTATATACAACACATGAATCGACCATTATGTCAAATCTGTAAAGACGGTGTACTAGTTACGTGGGTTCATCCGTGTTTTTACGAAAGTTTTCTGTAAATACACATACATTTGCTCACACATTTGTAGTATAGAAATATGGCGGCGAGACTTCATTGACACCAATGATAGTGTATACGATATGCCAGTCTAGTTTTATATGCATATGGTTTGTCGTGTAGGTCTATGTATGAAAACGAGAGACTGCCTCCAAAAACTGTTATTGGCAACAATGATTCCTATAATTTTTGTTTTTTCTTCTGCCTTTGGGAGGGGGTGAGAAGCTCTTGTCTACCCGGCCCCCCTTACGATACGCTATTGAGCATTAAGTTTTTCAAAAGTCGGCGCCTATGATTTATACCAAACATATACAATTCGAACGACTTCCCTTGAATTCCACTGATTCTTAGTGTTTTATTCAATAGGTATTTCGGAATTACTGCTTCCTTTTGTTATCCTTTGATTAGACAAATTTTCAACCTCCTTGCACATTTTCATTACCTATTTGTTTTCCCTTCCCATAGGTTATAACATCTTTGGATTTCCCGGCATATAGGTAATCGCTGGAAGTAGGTGTGACAGGCGATTAGAGCCAGCGTAGGAGAGCACCCAAAACTTCCAGAACGCCTGACAGATGTCTCTACAGTTACGCTACCAGAGCTCTGTGCTAAATGAGAACAACCAATAGCATCACAAGGTAGGGAGAGCCAAAAAGGCTAGTTTATATGACGACACTACGTTTCATGAAACTGCTCTACTGGCCAATGCGCATGCGCAGCAGGCCTTCGCACAACTCGTTGACGAAACTAAATAGTTTCGGCACGTTGTAACTTTGGCGAAACTGATTGCGCGTGCTTTTAGGTTAGGTTATGAGCAATACAGAACAAAATACAACATAAAGGGGGGTACGGGAGAAATAATTCGGTTTTTGAACTTATATGCGTTGAGTAGGTGTTTGTGAGATTTTAACGGCGTGTTAGTGCTCTTCTGGCAATTATTTGTAAAATTAAATTTTGATGGCTTGACGATTAGTGAATTACAGACTAAAATACATCCAATTTGAAATACCTATACAAACGAAGTATGGCAAATTTGGAGTTTGGAGCACGGTACAAGTACTCAGAGACGAATATCTATTTGACAAGAAATGTAATGCAATTTGTAATTTCAGTTCTGGTAACTCTGCTTCACATATAACAGTAACTTGTTTCTTTACTGCATTACTAACTCTGTTCAAAAGGAACATGAACTGCTCTGGTGACATTCTAAGTTGATTAAAATATCTTCTAGGGTCTTCAATCACAATTTCTTACTTCAACGTTGCTGAGCAACAGAGCTGACGTCTTTTATTAATCCAGCCACGAACCCAAACTCGTTTCTTATTCATTTTATGTTTAGTCTTATGCAGCAACTTCACACAGAGAAGCAATAGCTCCGCCACAACTGTTACAGCTACCAAAACTTTCAGTTTACGGCGACTACGGCACTCACAAAACAACGAAACTGAAGTGTATGGTATTGGCGCCGTGTCTACAGACATACACGAAACCAGTTGCGTGCAACTCATTTCATGCAACGAGTGTCGCAACCTAGTGTCGTCATGTAGACTACCCTAAAGTATTGGATACTGGTGTAAACATTGCCTCGAAATGTTCAACTGTTTGTAGAACTTATGGAACTTAACTACGGGGTCATCAGTCCCTAAGCTTACAGACTACTTATGAACTAGCTAAGACTAAGGACGGCACAAATATACATGCCCGAGGGGGGATTCGAACCGCCGACCGCAATGGCCGTGAAGATCGTGACTGGAGCGCCTCAGTCCCCTCGGCCACCACGGCCGGCAAATTGCCTTGATGTGGCTGTTATTTTTGGTGTTCTGTGGCGGCAGTTTCAACGCATTCTGCTTTTTTCTTATGAAAGTAATGCGAGTATATTCTGAAACATTCGATGTTTTTACATTTCCGTCCGATTTCAGAACGAAGTATTAAATAAAAACTGTCTTGTCCCAAATATTCTGCTGTCTATTAAGCATTATGGTGCCATTAATGAGTATATGCTCAAGTAGGAAAAAAGTAAGCTTAAATAGCTTCGAGTGAAACTAAGCCTATAGAAGGAAAAGTTATGTTCTTCCTTATCACAAATTTTTCTGTCTCCTTCTAGATATGTGACGATTTCCGATAATGTTGTCAGGCAGGCGAATACGAATTTTATTGCTGCTTTTGGAGCTATTTAAGCTGCCCTCATAATTCCCTGCCTGTCCAGATTTTTTTATTTATTTATTTTCGAGGTCTATGAAATCGTGACAGATGTGTATCGCTGGGATGTGGAATGTGTCATAGTATTGCTATAATAATCATATGTAAATGTCATGCGGCTTACTGACTAAATTGTTTGTAAACAGATGCATGAAAAGACCTACACTTTACTTATGGGCTGCAAGGGCTTAGTGTGCTAATGTTGGCAATGAAATTTTCGTTATATACAAGAACCTGTCAGTCATAGAGCAGGAACAGCATTAATTACTTATCTCATGTCCAACACAAAAGATTATTCCGCTCATTCTATGTGATTGTTATTTTTTTTTTCCAGAGAACATGTAATGTGGTTGCCAACACCAGCACACTAGGTCTGTACTAGAGACGGGAAAAGTGAAACATCTGACGGTTTCGAAACGAATGAAACCGTACCATCTGTTGTTTCGAAATACTGTTACGAAACCATGAAACCGTGAAGCAATGTATGTTTTGTCATGAAATCTTCATTCTAGGAGGGCAATATTTTTCACTACGTGGACAAGGGTACATACAAGAAGCTGGTAACCATAGAATATATATTTACTTCTTGGTCTGTACGGAACATGTTGATAAAGATTTTCTCCCGTGTTGTTGATGTTGCCAACATAGTCACACGAGGCCGCGGGTATGATAGGTAAAAGTTTACCCCGTTAGGAACTCACAAACTGCAATACGGTACGCATATTACAGTGATGGATCATAAATGCTACTTTCCATACATACTTAATAAATTATAGAGAATAAAGGGCACACTAAATAATCACAAGTAATGCTATGGAATTACAAAAATAATAAAGTAAGAGGCAAGTTCACCACTTGTACGTCTTGCCGTTACACCACCGCCGCAATTCTATTAACATGAGTGTCGAAAAATTATAGCGATAGTAGGTAACTTCGTTTTCGCTTATAAGAAACCAACTCTTTAACACGAGATTAAATATGCGATCTACCCTTGTTAGTATAAAAAAATGTCATTTCAGGCTTCATGTTGTATCTTATTTTAAAGATTGTAGTTTCACTCGTGTATCTTTAATATGGTAGATAAACCTAGAATTTAACTGGTTTTTCAATGCAAATAGTGAATGTTGTTTTATTGTTATTTTACATTTATAAAGCTGACATTATGTCATTTCGGAATACAGCAGTCTCTTGCAAACGAATCTTGATATCAGTAATCAAAGCTGCAGACTCAAGAGTGTCAACTACTATTTGACACTGTCTAAATGGATTATATACTAGTAAGTTATATGTGTATCTGTGTGGAGCTTCAGTAAAATGAAACACCACATTTCGATACCATTAGTCTGTTCCGCATTTCTGAATTAGTGGTTTGAAACCGACATGAAATCGTGAAACCGACACGAAACCGTGAAACCGACACGATATCGCGAAACCGACAGGAAGAAACGGTTTCAGTGTATAGACAATCGACCGCGAATGTGATCCTAAACAGAATGGAATGAAACCGCGTGGTTTCGAAACCGTGAAAGATGCCGGTTTTGAAACACTGAAACTGTTGTGTGTATCGAAACCTGGTTTCGAAACCATGAAGGCCAATTCACACTGTCCGTCACGTCACGGAACCGTCACGTCAAGTTGTATTCACACTGTCCGCCTGTGTCCGTCACGTCAATTCGTCCATCTCAATACGCGATGTTGAAAGTGAGGTTATGAGTGGCGATCTGTTATGTAGAAAGTCATAGTTTAATACTGGAAAGGGTGAACAACAACGCTAAATGTTATTAACGGCCAAAGAAAACTTTACAGTGTATGTTTTTGACCAACTTACTGGGAACTGAAACAACATTTCAAAACATCGACATCTATTTTCAAGCGAAAAAATGAACCTATGAAGACATCAAACCATACTTGTAAGAGCATAAATAGCGCCTGTATACTTTAACCATTACGATTTGCATGCTGACATTGTTAATACATCGTAAACAACTGAATTTTTGTCTTTCATTATAACTGACATTTTCATTTAAAGTGTTATTTAATGAAAAATGCGTAATCAAATTACAATCTTATTCAAATAAACAGTTTGCTTCAGTCGTTTCTATTACATTGTTACGTAACATAAACCATTTTTTGGTTTCAGATATCCGACTTCGATTTTAGGGGGACACTCAATTGATAAAAAATATTTAATTCGTCATGAAACATTTGAGATTTACCCCTAAAACGAGGTACAACAACAACACAAAGATGAATAAGACAAATTTGCATATAAACAGTGCAATCGTTGACTGCAACATGTAATTCACGTGACGAAAATAGCAAATGGGTTAACTTCCGATGTTAGCAGACGGCCGTTCCGTCAAAACATTCTTCTCGAGAAAGCTTGACGGACGTTGACGTGATGTGACGGTCTGGTGACGGACAGTGTGAATGCCGCCATTAGAAATACATTGCGGAATGTTCTGACGGACGGTGACGTGACGTGACGGACAGTATGAATTGGCCTTGAAACCGCAGCCAACTCTAGTCTGTACCATAAAGCTTACGTTCTAATTCGCAGAAAAAGTATACAGCCAATAAGTGATATATCAATGAGAGTGACATGGTCAGTTCTTATAGTAAAGATAAAAGTTAAACAGGAAGTAACACAGATTATTAATTAACTCCTTTAAAGAATAGATATCTAGAAGACGAGGGGTTAGTTGCTTTTTGAATTTAGCCATATCACCACCGACTGTTGTAATATACACTATAGGTTTATTTTATACTTTTCTGCCTGGATAATTTACCGTGTTCTTCATTGTCTCCTGCTAGAATTTTTAATAAAGTACTATATTTGAGGATCGTGTTTAATTCTTGTAATATCAAGTTCACACACACCCCTTAGTTTTGTGAAGAGTATGATTAAAGTTCAGAGACCACATAAGTAATAAAATGTACTAGCATGACTTGGTGAAGAAAGCCTGCTGTTTCAGTAAATTTCTACAATCATGCACAGTGCACTGTGATAATACTCATCAGAGATCGCTGTATTTCGGAAGCAGACAGCCAATGAAGATTATTAATATTGTTGCCGCTCGTGATGCTGTTCTATTGGGTTCCTACCTAAGGGCACACTCTGAAATTATCATAGATTGGGAAATAAAGTGTGAAATATTTGCGTCCTTCATTTTCTAATCACAAGGAAATATAAATAATGTAGAACACTGCAAATCATACTTGCCTTATAATAATAAGCAACTCCAAGAATGTGTTTAAATAAAATATTTCAAAAAAATTATAGGAAGTATGCAGTTACGAACTGTGATCCAATGTATTGACAAATTTAGAACGCTATCCATTACTCCACATTGACGATGAATATTTCAAGGCTTTATTATTGTATTTATTACAACATCTGATTGCTGCATTACAGTTTCATATGTAATAATAAGGTACATCTCCTTGTGATACAGTGTCAGTGCACTGTCACTTTGAAATGGAACTGGGCAATCTTGACACAAAACAGTTAACATATTATGCCAGAATGAACAATGGCGTCTGTTGCATCGAGTCAAGAGGTTCGTTCGAAGAGTTGCCAGAAAGCTACTTGGAGAGCCAGCAAACAGGCGCTACTATGCATGCGCGCCACTGGTGACGTCGACTTCGTTCGAAGAGTTGCTCTCTGACTACCGCGCATGCGCAGAACGAAAGTTCGCATTTGAAGAGCACCTGGCCCCGAATCCAATGGTGAATAAACAAATCAAATGTGATGTAAACAACATTCGCGCCGTTGTTGTTCTTCCTGTCGTCTCTTCACGCTACCCTAGCGAAGGTGTCAAGAAGGCTAAATAAAACGCGATAGGTGTTCAAAGAGTCCAAACACCAAGCACGGACACATGACGTCACCGTTGGCGCGCATGCGTAGTAGCGCCTGTTTACTGGCTCTCCAAGTAGCTTTCTGGCAACTCTGCGAACGAACCTGTCATGTGTCCGTGCTTGGTGTTTGGACTCTTCGAACACCTATCGCGTTTTATTTAGCCTTCTTGACACCTTCGCTAGGGTAGCGTGAAAAGACGACAGGAAGAACAACAACGGCGCGAATGATATTTACATCACATTTGATTTGTTTATTCACCACTTATCTTTTACAAAATTATACTAAATATGTTTAGCAAGATACTTAAATGAAAGATACACTTACAGAAAAATATATCCAATATGGCACAGTTTAGGCCGCCTACTTACAAAGGAAAGTTGTTGGTACTTTTTCTCGGATTATATTTTCGCCATATAATGGCTTTTTGTAAGGAGAAACGTTTTGACAACTTATTGTTTAATACTGTCCTGAGTTCTCACTTTGTGTTTTCTTGTCAGGTCCAGGTGCTTCCAAATTCGTGAATTATGGTTTTTATAGAGCTGTTTCTCCCACACAGGAACCACTTGTGTTAAGCACACAGGAAATGCGGTGTACAAACTCTACATTGGCGTTAATAGAGTTTTGCAAGAACCACAGAGAACGATTTAAAGGGAAACAGCAATTGCTGGGCGGTAGGGTGGCTTATTTGAAAGAAAATTGTGGAAAAGCATTCACCGCAGTGTAATGCGAGAACAAAGGCCAATTCACACTGTCCGTCCGTGTCCGTCACGTCAATTTGTCCATCTCAATACGCGATGTTGAAAGTGAGGTTATGAGTGGCGATCTGTTATGTAGAAAGTCATAGTTTAATACTAGAAAGGGGGAACAACAACGCTAAATGTTATTAACGGCCAAAGAAAACTTTACATTGTATGTTTTTGGCCAACTTACTGGGAACTGAAACAACATTTCAAAACATCGACATCTATTTTCAAGCGAAAAAATAAACATATGAAAAAATCAAAAATACTTGTAAGAGCATAATATCGCCTGTATACTTTAACCATTACGATTTGCATGCTGACATTATTAATACGTCGTAAACAACTGAATTTTTGTCTTTCATTATAACTGACATTTTCATTTAAAGTGTTATTTAATGAAAAATGCGTATTCAAATTACAATCTTATTCAAATAAACAGTTTGCTTTGCAGTCGTTTCTGTTACATTGTTGCGTAACATAAACCATTTTTTGGTTTCAGATAAGGCCAATTCACACTGGCCGTCACGTCAACGTCACGTCACGGAACCGTCACGTCAAGTTGTATTCACACTGTCCGTCCGTATCCGTCACGTCAATTCGTCCATCTCAGTACGCGATGTTGAAAGTGAGTTTATTAGTGGCGATCTCTTATGTAGAAAGTCATAGTTTAATACTAGAAAGGGGGAACAACAACGCTAAATGTTATTAACGGCCAAAGAAAACTTTACAGTGTATGATTTTGGCCAACTTACTGGGAACTGAAACAACATTTCAAAACATCGACATCTATTTTCAAGCGAAAAAATAAAAAAATATGAAGACATCAAACCATACTTGTAAGAGCATAAATAGCGCCTGTATACTTTAACCATTACGATTTGCTCGCTGACATTGTTAATACCGTCGTAAACAACTGAATTTTTGTCTTTCATTAGAACTGACATTTTCATTTAAAGTGTTATTTAATGAAAAATGCGTAATCAAATTATAATCTTATTCAAATAAACAGTTTGCTTCAGTCGTTTCTGTTACAATGTTACGTAACATAAACCATTTTTTGGTTTCAGATATCCGACCTTAATTTTATAGGGACGCTCAATTGACAAAAATATTTAAGATTTACCCCTGAAACGAGGTACAACAACAACACAAAGATGAATAAGACACATTTGCATATAAACAGTGCAATCGTCGACTGCAACATGTAATTCGCATGACGAAAATAGGTTAACTTCCGATGTTAGCAGACGGCCGTTCCGTCAAAACATTCTTCTCGAGAAAGCTTGACGGACGTTGACGTGACGTGACGGTCCGGTGACGGACAGTGTGAATGCCGCCATTAGAAATACATTGCGGAATGTTCTGACGGACGGTGACGTGACGTGACGGACAGTGTGAATTGGCCTATATCCGACCTCGATTTTAGGAGGACACTCAATTGACAAAAATATTTAAGTCGTCATGAAACATTTGAGATTTACCCCTAAAACGAGGTACAACAACAGCACAAAGATGAATAAGACACATTTGCATATAAACAGTGCAATCGTCGACTGCAACATGTAATTCGCGTGACGAAATTAGGTTAACTTCCGATGTTAGCAGACGACCGTTCCGTCAAAACATTCTTCTCGAGAAAGCTTGACGGACGTTGACGTGACGTGACGGTCCGGTGACGGACAGTGTGAATGCCGCCATTAGAAATACATTGTGGAATGTTCTGACGGACGGTGACGTGACGTGACGTGACGGACAGTGTGAATTGGCCTCAAATGTAGATGACTGTTAAGGGCATACAAAACATCACTAATAATAGAGAGAACAACGTTCAATTTATACTGTCTCGCCGTGATAAACGCTCAACGAGGTCAACAAATGCCTCAGACAGGAACAAATGTAGTTTTGAATTCTGTCACCTTCTACAGGTGATATTATAAGAATAAATAAGACCGTACAATTACAGAAGAAACACACAGTAGATATGAGTCCACATCTTGTTACCAGAAAAATTTTATCGGGCAGCAGTAGCCAGATTCGGGGCCAGGCGCTCTTCAAACACGAACTTTCGTACTGCGCATGCGCGGTAGCCAGAAAGCAACTCTTCGAACGAAGCCAAGGATATACCAGTGCGGTAGAGACATCTATCGGGCGGTCGGGAAATCTTGGGTGCCCTCCTAAGCTGACTCTAGTCGCCTGGGTAGGTCTCATATTCGCTCGAAAATGGCGTTCGGAGACTACCCAATTGAATATAATCCAAAAGTGCATGGCACGTATGATCCTGCACGATATTATGGAAAACGTAAGTGCTTCGAAATAGTGAGCATGAAAACTTAGTATGCAGGTACATAGATTTATTCTGATGTTAATAGACACGACATAATTTTTCTCCTTTCTCAGTCCCATATGAGGAAAGGTATTGTAAAAGGAATTCAATATTTCAGAATTTACTGGTTATAGACATGCTGAGTTTGTGCTATTTTGCAATTTCCACTGTATTTATCCCGATCTTCCCAGATTTCCATAGTGATGTATGAACTATGTGTGTGTTACCGAAATATAAGCGATGTCCCGTGTTTGAGACTAGTTTGTTCACTAGTTTGTGCGTTACATTTGCTAGATCTTAGGGCTGTGTAGGATATTTCTCCAACGTTTTAAACATTTTCCGTATAAACCAAAGTTTCTCTTGCTGCAGTGACTTTGTTTTGTCACGATGTTATATATATATTTATAAACGTGAAGGGCAATGATATGGAAGAGACTTCGTTTCACTACTAAGTCAACACATTAAGATTTTGGACACTACCCCCATTCGAATGTATATTTATAGGTCGCTTCCTTGACTAGTGAAATTGAAGATAAATGACCTACTGATGCAATGAGTAAATTCTAAATACTGCACAGGCAATTTTTAAATTTCGTGGTTTCATTGAAAGAACACATTTGCTAGGATAGCTGTAACTTGTAAAACTTCCTGTTCGTTAAAATGTTTGTTCAAACTACTAAGTAGGCAGTTGAGTGTTTTTAGTCATTGTATGGACAAAAAATTTTGGCCGTGTGTAAGTAAAATACACAAAGTAAAAGGTTGTTTGCTATGCAAAAGAGAAAGTATTTGTTGGAAACAAATTCAGATATGTAGACGAAAATAAATACAGCAAAGTCTCTGCAAATACTTTGATGAATTTAAGTATGTGTGTACATTAATAGCAGAAGATTGCTTTTGTATTATATAAATTTGCTGAGAGATTGGGTTTTAAAGGAGCACAATTTTTAAATAAAATGCACAGTATACTGCTTTAAACAATTCGAACAAGTCTGCACAGTAAGGCCATGTTCCATTGGCTGTATCATTTGTATGTGGTGGCTGTTGTTAGTTTCCTGTCAAGGTATTCATAACTTACCATTATTATGCATATGTTAGAAGAGGAGCAACAATGAATTTGGCAGCTAAAAGAACATGTTTGGGAGTTTCACTTTCTAAATATATATGTGTGGGACAGTAACAAGTCACAATAATACAAATGAGACTGGGGCTATCCAGGTGGGGTGTGCAAAAAGTAAATTTTGTAAAAAGATAATTTTAGTTTTGATTGCCAATGTCAAATAACACTTTAAATAAAAATTTTACCTCGCCATCTTAGATTTTGCTGAAAGTTGGTATACTTATAGAGGGTGCTGAAACTAAGAAAGGTATCAAATTTCAATTTTATCTCAAACAATTCCTGAAATATGGCCATGTAAACTTTTCAAAAACCAGCCTAAAATGTGTGAACGGACTTTTTTTTCCGCCCTAGCAGCTGCTCTAATTGAGCTAGAGCTGGGAAAGGTGTCATTTTGCAGCATTTTTATGCTCTTTCCAGGGATGTACAACAAAACAGCTTCTAATTAATAATCTTTTTCAAAATACTAATTAATATTTAATTTTTTAAAAAAGTACATAATTGAAAAATTTCAAAATATTTCCATAACCACTTCACACTGTTGTAAATCACATGGCAAAATATAAATATGGGATTATGGGTTAATTGTTAAAGAAATATTTCGGACTCTTGTTTTTCACTAACAGCCCTAGTTTGACCAAACCTACCTTTAACAAACAGGAATTTCATTAAAAGATACTGAAAGGTAAGTAAAAAACAATATTAGAAATATCAAAATATCACCTTTTTGTTACAAACAGAAGGACAAAATTGAGCTTTGTCATTGTTTCAGATTGCCTGGAGCACAATGCAATTGGTTTACATCTTTCAGAAGAACCTTATTTCTTATGTAATAAATTTCAAAAAAGATATACTATTATAACATAAACATTGAGTGCCTGTCCAGAATGCAAAAACAGCGCATATCCTCCAAAATGTCAGTGACGTTTTGTGAGTTGAAGAACCACAAACGTAACTACATGTGGTATTAAGACAATGCGAATTAAACATCCCACTGATGCTGCAACACCAGCGAAACATGGGAGAAATCAAAAAAACAATTGTTTGCTCAAGGCTGACCTTACCCATAAAGCAGATATACTATTATTCTGGCGATTCTGCTGCTCAGTACAAAAATAACAGGGCTTAATTTTACATCCCTGTCGTTGCGTGGTGGTTTGTGTTCAAATGTTGGCTGTCACTGCTGCATGTGAAGTACAGCAGCCATGTTCTTTTTGCAAATATTTAGTTATGAATTTCTGGTGACAAAAGGTAATGTATTAAGGGGACATTGAGAACCTGTCGAGCATAGAGCAGGAACAGCATTAATTATAAACTTCACAGTTGGCACGAAAAAGTATTCCCAACACTCTATAGGATTCTGTTTGCTCTGGCCGCTGCCAACATCTGAATACTCGACACTACACGGTGACACAAACTGTAAAATTTTACTGAAACATTTCCTGAACCTTTGCTTTCATGGGGAAGACTTCAACATTAAAGCTGAGTAGCACTATTCACCCACCTCACATGGGAAAGGGCCTAGTGATGGAGTAGGGGATTCAGTAACTTTTGCTGCAGCTGACGCTGTGCTACATTGAGCGTGGACGCATAAGCATCAGCCGCAGCGAAAGTGTTAAGAGACTGGCAGCTCATACAAGTTTACAAAGGCCATACCAAAATCAGATCCAAATCCCACGAGATCTATTTGAGTGTGCAGTAGATATCATCACAAATGTTGATTTCGCATATTCACCTCAAGTAGACTACACTGCTTCAGAAATACTAAAAAATCAGCTTTAAGAGTCATCGAGAATCAAAGAAACACAGCCATTTGCACTTTCATTCCAAACACTACACCAAAATGCAGAGTTGGGAGAGGAAAGTAACTACAGTACCAGACAAAATGAAAGTTAAAAGATGTATCAGGCTATGTTATTACTGTATATGGCATAAACGGGTGGCTTGGTAAATTATAGGAGGAGAAGAAAAATGAAGAACTTGATGAAGTGAAAATAACTTTTCTTCATCCATGTGAACCAGCTAAGTCATCCTCCTATCTTGCACATGCAGATGTCCTGTGAGTGTCAGTTGTGGATGTTCTCACAAAAATAAATCCATTTACTCCAACATTCCTAATGAAAGTGATAGGAATCAAACCCAGTCGGCTTTATTAAAATGTAGTGTTTGAAGTTCCAAGGTAATTTATTGGGAAACTGCTTTCAACTCGAAACTTAATTTTTGTTTCATGTTAGGTTAATGTATATTTTTTAGTAGTTTCATTCAAAACACTATGTACCGGAACAATTACGCAAATACTTTTATTTTTTCATACTTTCAGTTTGTTGCTAAATGCTCAAAATTATTTTTATCAGTTAATATACTGTTAGTTAAGTTGTATAAAATTAAAATAAGCAATCTAATTATAAAATATGGTTAGTTTTGTTTTATTTAATAAGGTGAAGTTTTATTTCTAATACTTATTTTTGCTTACCTTTCAGTATATTTTAATGAAATTTCTATTTATTAAAGGTCAGTTTGGTCAAACTAGGGTCTGGAATATTTTTTTTTAACAATGAACCCATTATCATCCCACACTTATATTTTGCCATGTGATTTACAAGAGTATGAAGTAGTTATGGAAATATTTTGAAAAATTTTCAACTCTGTACTTTTTGTGAAAAAAATAAATAAAAATATTAATATTTTAAAAATGTTATTAATTAGGGGAGATGTTTTGTTGTATATCCTTGGAAAGAGCATGCAAAATTATACCTTTTCCAGCTGTCTAGCTCAATTAGAACAGCTCCTAGGGCAATTTAAAATGTCTGTTCACACATTTTTGGCTGGTTTTTGAAAAGTTTACATAGCCATATTTCAAGAATGGTTTGAGTTAAACTGGAATTTGGTATTTTTCTTGGTCTCAGCACACGCTGTAAGTATACTCAGTTGTAGCAAAATCTAAAATGGTGAGGTAAAATAGGTGTCGATTTGACATGGAATGATCCGCACGTTACTACTGACTGCTCAATAAAATTTTACTAGTGGTGTAGTATGATGTTCGCAACGACTTAAATGCTTTGGAAAACACAACTACGTGGAAGAATACCATGAGGTAAATAATTTGATGGCATTCCTGTTTTACTGTTGACAGGTTCTTGTATGTACTTTTCAGGTCTCTAAATTATCTGGGTCATTTCTAGAACATGATTCCACCCGTCAGCTTTGACCTGTGATGCCATTGCAGCATGTTAGTTTTGAGGTGCGTGCGTTTGTAGAAGGTGTGAGTAGTTATGTGGTGGTTGAGTTAGATGACAATTTACAAACAGAACTGATTATAGATTAATATTTTGATGAGTAGCGTCCCACTGATGGTAAGGTATAGGTTAAGGTTTTTTCCCACGTGAGTGCCGAAATAGCGAATATTTGTCCTGAGACCTGTGATTGATGGTAAATCTGCTATTTATAATTTATGAGGATAACTACAGATTATCTAAAATACATACATATAAAGACATCCCGACATGTTGGATGGAATCGTAAAATATTGCCAGTTATCATCTTTAAAGTGAGCAGTTTGCCAACATTAACACTCTCATTGCTGTGATTTCTTATTTATCCTTTCTGATGTAGCATGATTTTTATTATCCTAAATCAGGATGTGCATTTTAGCTTTAATTCTATGTGGAGAAATGTGGGACATTATTGGAACTGGAATAAAACTTTCCTATTATTGGCGGTGGTACAGGGAATATGTTTTAACCACCTAGTAAGGAAATTTTTTGTGGTGGTGGGGGTTGTTGAAAGCGTTTTTAATTTTGAATGATGCATAATTCTTCAGAGAACATTTTCTTTTGAATAGATCTATATTTCAAGCACATTTTCCCATGTCTGTTTCTCCCTAAATGATAATTTAAGAAATAGTTTGTCGAGACTGTTCCATGTTTTAAATTTTGTATTTCAGCCGACACACCACTGGCTGATGTGAAGGTTGGTGAACTGGGGAGCTGGCTTGCACGCCGCAATAAGTCTCCACAGGCTATGGCAGGTGCTATCAGTCGTGGTGAGTTCTTTGGGATGTGAATATTTTTCCTAAGTCTGTGCAGTTTATTACTCTGTGCAATTCCTTTAGTTTGTGCTCTTATAAAGCTTTTCTATGTTCAGTTAACTATGTGCCTACATGTAAATGATTGGTAAGGACTTAATTTTACAAACCGTGTCGCGGCGTAGTGTAGTGTGTTCAGGTGTTGGATATGGACATGCCACAGGTGACCAGCCAATCACATGATAGTGTACGGCAGCCAATATTCACGCAATATTCGAATCTTGTTTAGGAGTCGAAGGTACGATTTTCTCTTTAAAAAATGATCTGTTAATTTTTTTATTTTTAATGTGGCATATTATACTGACTGCTTTTAATCAAAAGCCTAGTAAGGGTTGTAGCTCTTCTGAACAGATGCTGTTTATTGAAAGACAACTCAGTGTATGTCAGAGTGGAATTCAATTAGTTGTATGTGAACATGTCATACTGACAACGGTAATTTGGTTGAATCTGTGTACATCGAAGGAAATGGCATTGCCATTGATATATATCGAATGTTCGATATAGTGTTTCTGAACTGGAGATTAGGGCACTACGCGCCCTCATGTACTAAAAAAGGAACTTCTTGTTTAACATATACATAACCTTCTAAAGGCTACACTACAGATCACTTTTTTTAAAGTCAAAGTTAGGTTAGGTATAGGTTAAACAAGAAGTTTCTTTCAGTATATGAGGGAGCGAAGCGCCCGAATCTCCAGTTCAGAAACACTGTATCGAACATTCGATATATATTGATGGCATATGCTGTTACCTTCAATGTACATGGGTTCTACCAAATTACCCTGACAACATTGAATTTCACATTCAAATTAGCTTCTTTGTAGAGAGATTTTCATTTAACATTATAGAACTGTAATGTAGAAAGTACTGGGTAAAGTTTAACTGGACAAACATTAGTGTTTTATTTAGTTAGGATTTTTTCAAGTGAGACATTATGGGAGATTGAGAGTGGGTTTTGGACCACATGTAAATAAGGCAGTGGGAAGTTGAGAATGGAGGTGATTTGTTAGGTGTGATTGGCTTCATTCACAGAGCATTGATTGCAAGAGGTGGGTACCACTTTGTATTTTGGTCAGCTTATTAATAGCATCTTCTACATAGAGAATGCTGGGAAAAACTAAGATTTCTAATTGTAAAATGAGTAGTGTCATTAACAATGTAATGGTAAATGTGTGTGAACTATGGCATTGGGTGGTACATTAAATTATTCTGTACACATTACGTTCTAAGATCTTTTATCTGGTATTTCCTCTCAAATTCAAATGGTGTAAACATGTGAAATTTTGATTTATTTTCAGCTTGGTGGAGATGGCAACACAAATATGTACAGCCAAAGAGAGCAGGAATTGCACCATTCTTTCAAATAACGTTTGGTGCGATGCTTTTCTTTTATTGCATCAACTATGGAAAACTTAGTGAGTTGTTGTTATTATTATTATTATTATTATTATTATTATTATTATTATATAATGCAGTTGACTAATCACTAAAAGTGAGTTTTGACATTTTCACATTGTCACATGGTAACAAAAAAGTTGTTGCAGCAGAAATATGCTGCTTTAATGATTTCCACAAGCAGGCAGAACAGCAAAACTGCAAGGCCCAAGTGCATTGAAATGTCTAAGCTGTGTATTTAGAGGCACCAGACAGATGCAGAGGATAACACAGCTAGTGTGTGAAAGGGTCACTAATAACTTCTTAAACAAACAACTACTGAAGAAAGGTTGATTTCAGAGTACTAATAAAGGTTTCAATGAAACTAAATAGCTGTAGGTGACAATGATTACATTTTAGTAGTGAATCAATGCATTTTAAAATCTGTGTGTGATTAACAGACTACATTGAGCATATATTGTCTAACATTCTGCACTTGGCCATGTTTTATTAGTCTGCCTGATATAAAACTACACTGTTGTCAACAAACTTACACGTTTTGCATCACCCATGTTTGCCACACACACATTCCTCCTGGACCCACATTGAAAGGATTCAAAGCACTGTCATACAATGTACCCAGGTGGTGCTGAGTAATCAGTTCAATTAATACACCTTAACATTGTGTGATTGAACCATGTTTACTAAAGTATAATAAAAGGGGAAAATAGATAATTGGAGGGACAGATGATAGCAGATTGAAAGCAAAGGCTGTGGAGAATTTGGTTATTGATCGTGTGTACAGGGGCAGTACTGTTTGCAGTTTAAGAAACAGCAAAAAAGTGAATTATATTTTCAATAGTCAAAGATCTGTTAGCAGCCTCAATTTGTCAAAACCAGTAAGACTTTTTGAAGCCGTCATATGCAATCTGTGCTTTTCTTTTTATTAGTTTAAGACTGACACAATCAGAAATAGGTCTTGCTTATTTGAATGTGAAATCCACAACTTTTTATCTTGAAAATTTTTGTTGCAATGTCTTGTTTAAATTTACACTTTCATAGTGCAAACTTATTAAATTGATTTATTTTTATCTTTTCAGAGAGGCACCGTAATTACAAGTACCACTGGTGAACAAAATGAAACAGTGCCAAGCCTATTTTCTGGATAATGTAGCAAATAAAATGTACAATAGTGTTAATTGTTTAACTTCTGTACAGTGAATAAAGTAAAATTTAATGAATATGTTGTAAATATAACTGAATGCACAATGTAGTGCCATTAGATAACTGATGGAACAATCTTTGTTAACCTGTATCTCAAAAGTTTCGTGGTAATTTGTATAAAGCTACATTTGTGCTTGAATTTCAACATGGCAGGACACTAAATTTTCAGTAGTGCAATAGAGTAATGATTTTCCAGTAAATGTAGTGTAGTCGCAAATACATGATTGTTTAGTACCAGAAGTCAGTTGCTCAGGATGAAATTTCAGCAGATTGTGCATTGATTAAAATTAAAACTGTGCCCGACTGGGATTCAAACCCAGGCTCAAGTATGTCACTGTTGGGATCTTATGAGCACGCTTGAGAACAGTGATGCAAAGCTAAATTCTCGGGTACTCTGAAGTTGACAATGGGGCACCAAGTGAAACAAGAAAGCATTTAGCTACAGCAGTCTTTGTTTTCAAATGACATTGGTGTCAAATACATGATTTTCTTTTATTTGTACTGGATTAGTATTTTTTCAGAAGACAAATCGCAGGACTTTACATAAATGCATATCTCACATTAAACAAACTTCATTCTTATGAAAAATATGTATTCTGCACCTTAACACTTTCGCTGCAGCTGACGCTATCCTACATTGAGCGCGGATGCTAATAAGCGTCAGCCGCAGCGAAAGTGTATGTACTGTTACATTAAACCCAAAAATTTTACATTTACTTATTGCAGACAAAAATTGCCATTCATAACTGTACTTTCTTTACCAGAAACATTTTTTAAAATAGTTATTTTCGTGCTGTTTTGGAAACTTGGAAGTAAAGTTGTAAGTTTTTTTGGTTGCACCATGACAGCTAGACTTGGTTACTTGTTTATATTCTTTAAAGAACTCGTGTTCTCTATGCATGGCAATCAGGCTGGGCTAAGAGCATTCTCAAGAAATGTGTGATTCTTTAAGGCAAATTCTTGAAGTTGATAATGCTGCAACCTTTGGAGGCTGAGTGTAACTACAAGAAAGAACTGTGACAGCAGTTGTAATTGTCTTCCATATGTACAAAGAAACTGAATTATTAATAGTAGAATGTTTTGCAGAAGACAAATGATTTAACGTGAATCTTGCCTGAAACTAGCACATTTTTACCATAAATATCCATTCCACATGTATTTGTACTTACATGAGAGAAAATGCTACCCATATAATCCTTGAATTTATTAACCAATGAAAATACCTTGAAGGCTTCAACATTTGGAAAGGAGAGGTTGCTACTCAGCAGATGCCTGATGGGCCACATAAAGGCACACACAACCGGAGGTGGGGGGGGGGGGGGGAGATAAAACTCTTGGCTGTTAAGCCTTTGTCTGCCACACACACACACACACACACACACACACACACACACACCCTGAAAATTTTTATAGAGGTTACAGTATTAACCAGTGTTATGTACTTAAGTTTGTCCTTATTTCAGCTTAAACATATTACTTTCTCAACTAACTACAATACTGACAGTTATGTCTTCATTCAAAAGTATGGATAGTGAAATTTTGGCCCATTTTGCATTTTATGGCAGCCAAATAAAGTTTTCCCCTACTAGTGGACTGTTTAAGCAACCTTTTTACTGAATTTCCTTTTAATGTAGTTTGAATGGATAACACAACAGCTGGGTATTGTCTGGCTTGTATTAATATAATACACTTTGTACCTGTGAACATGTTTGATAGATATATTGTGTAAAGGTCTTGCCTTGCCTGTTGTATTTTTTGCTACACTACAGAGCCTTGCAACAGACATCTCCGTCCTCTGTAAAGTACTACCAACTCTGTGAATCCAATGATCATATTTAAATGATAACCGTAGTGAGTGGTGTGGTGTGCTGCCCTAGTCTGTCAGACAGTGGCATGGCTCCACTATTAAATTTTTATTGGAAGCTACTTCATTGAAAGCCATAAGGAGCTACTGATTTCTGTTCAGCCTTTATTCTGTGTTTTTAATAGGCAAATGATTATGTCTGTGCTCAGAAATTAGCATTGTAACGGAATCAGTAAATGGTAATGCTTTGAACTTGGGATTGTGTATGGTAGCAACGAATGGCATATCACCTGGGAGACAGAAGGGGGGAGGACAAGGACCAGATCTGGTCTTGCTCCCCACCCGTCCCCCCATAACTATTATGTGGACACCATTGCTATGTGAGGCTCCCTCCAACAGAGATAATCAAGGTAGAAAGATACTGGATTTAGCAAACATATTCTGTTCTTTGCCCTGAGCCGAAGCAGCCTTTCTTCTGCCCCAGGCTGCTTCACTTTACCTCCCGGTTTATGCCTTCGCCTGGAGACGGGCATCCTTTGCTAGTTAAGGTGGTTTCTTGTAGTAGTTTTTCTCATTCCTTGGTTTCTTCCTTTCCTAACCTCTGCTTCTGTCTTTCCTTGCTGTACTCTCCTAGCCTTCCTCTCCTCCTCATTAGTCTCCGCTTTGACGTTTGAGACACTTCTTTCTCTTCACTTCCTCTATTCTTCTTCTTTCCTCGCTATGCGTGTCTGAAGGCCGACCCACGCATTATCTTGTGTAGCTTCGACCCCGCCCCGGGTAGACAAGTAGGGCATGTACGTACCCCCTGGTAAAGGCCAGGCCCAGGGAGGGATGATTACCCGAGCTGGTACCTTCCGAACATGCCGATTGGTCCCTCTGTCAGTTCTCGGGAGGTGTGAACAATACCTAAGGCGGGTAAGCCCTCAGAGAGGGCCCCCACTAGGAAGGAGCGCACCATCGGAGACGCCGGTAATCACGGGGACACTTCCACAATGACTTCCTTCTCTTCTTCAGTGACTTTGACACAGAAACGTAAGATAGATTCACCTCACCAAAAGAAAACTCTGCCTAATCTTCCGAAATTCCTTGTTGTCTCTCGAACTTCCGTAAATCCTTTTGTCATTCAGAAAGGTGTTGATGCAATTGCTGGCCCTGTTAAAACCTGTTCGCGTCAGCGCAATGGTACGTTGTTGCTGGAAGCGGACAGTGCCTTCCAGGCCCAAAAACTAATCCGGACTACGTTGTTACACACGTTTACTGTCAAGGTAGAAGCGCATCGCACACTCAACTCTACACGGGGGGGTAGTCTTCGCGAGATCCCTTGACGGGTTGTCTGACGAAGACATACAAACCTATATGTCCGATCAGGGTGTAACAGCGACGCATAGGGTGTTGAAAAAGGTAGATAACCAGCTGATACCAACTCGTACTGTGTTCTTGACGTTCGACAGAGTTGAACTCCCATTGAAGGTCAAAGCAGGGTACGAAGTTATCTTCGTCCGCCCTTATGTACCCAACCAAAAGTGCTGTTTCCAATGCCATAGACACAACCATACCCGTCAATCTTGCCCTAATGCAGCAATATGTGTCACTTGCTGTAGGGATGCCCATGAGGGGTATTGCCCACCTCTGTCCCCTCACTGCCTTAACTGCAACGGTGACCATGCGTTTTCCTCTCGGGACTGCCCTGTATAGAGGAATGGAAAGGTCATCCAGCAAATTCGGGTTACGGAAAAGGTATCAACATCTGCCGCTCGAAAGTTGTTGGCGAGTCGAAAGCCCACTGACCTCCCAGCGGGCACATATAAGGTCCTCACCTCCACTCGACCTACTTAGGATTCAGGTACTCAGACCTGTGACTTCACTTTCACTGACACAGTTGTGAGATCCGCCAGCCCGAAGATTGCCCGTTCCACGTCCCCGCTTCCTCCTGCTGCTTCTAAAGTTCAGTCTTCGTCAACCCCTAATTAACCGCGGGCACCTAAACAAGATGCCTGGACTTTGAAGAAGGAACCCGTCCGTGAAGATTTTCTGCGTTCTCAAGCTTCCCAACCGTCAACTGCCTCTTCCAGAAGAGCCAACAAGAAAAAGATTTGCTCTCCTTCCCCGCCAAGGCGTGACCCATCCGTCACGCCGTCCATAGTAGTCGGCCCCGATCATCTTCTGTCTCGCCGGGACGCACTACTGTTAGCCGGGCAACCGGCATTTTACCGGAGGCGGAAGCTACCCCTCCTGATAAAGTCGGGAAGGTGGCAGATGAATCGTTTGAACCTATGGAACATGACTCTCTGCCTCTAGATGGCGACAGTAGTGCTCCCTCGAAGTCCGGTCGTCAGCGGCTGTCGAGGTGACCCCACCTGCTTGTTCCTTTTTATCTTCCCTTCTCTTATTGTTTATCGTTGCACTCCTTCAATGGAATATTCGCGGCTTTCGTTCCACTCTGGAGGAATTAAAACTATTTCTTCGATTGCACTGCCCGCTTCTAGTTTGTCTCCAAGAAGCTAAGTTACGTCCAAGTGATCGTGCAGACTTCCCCCACTACACCTCTGTGCGTTTTGACCTGCCACCTGTGGAAGGTACCCGAGCCCATGGAGGGGTTCTGATGCTCATTCGGGACAACGTCTATCACCATCCCATTACATTGCATACTCACCTACAGGCAGTTGCCGTCCGCATCACTCTATCCACCTTTTCCCTCTGTAATATCTATTCGCCATCGTCATCCGCCCTTACTAGGGCAGATGTGCTACACCTTGTTGACCAGCTCCCTTCACCTTTCGTGTTGGTAGGTGACTTTAATGCCCACCACCCCCTATGGGTCTCTCCGGTACCTTGTCCGAGAGGCTCCCTTTTGGTGGACATTCTCCAACACCTCAATCTTGTCTGCCTCAACACCAGTGCACCGACCCTTCCTTTCAGACACAACACATACTTATTCCCATATAGACCTCGCGATATGCACTCCTCAGCTTGCTGGTTGGTTTGAGTGGTATGTTCTTTCTGACACGTACTCGAGTGACCATTTCCCTTGTGTCATCCACTTCCTGCATCATTCCCCATCTCCTCGTCCCACCAGTTGGAACATTTCTAAAGCCGACTGGGGGCTTTATTCTTCCATGGCTGTTTTTCACGATCAGAATTTTCCCAGCTGTGACAGTCAGGTCGAATACCTCACAGAGGTTATTCTCACAGCTGCCGAACATTCCATACCTCGTACATCCTCTTCTCCACGTCGGGTCCCGGTCCCTTGGTAGACTGCAGCCTGTCGCGACGTGCGTAGAGCCTGGCGACGTGCTCTACGCACCTTCCGCCGCCACCCGACGCTGGAGAATTGTATAAATTATAAACGAATGAGAGCGCAATGTCGTCGTATTATAAACGACAGCAAAAAAGCTTGCTGGACTGGTTTTACTAGTTCTTTTAACCGCTTTACTCCATCCACAGTTGTTTGGGGTGGCCTACGCCGTTTATCCGGCATCAAGGTCCACTCCGCGATTCCTGGCCTGACCGTTGAGAACGCAGTCCTCGTGGACCCCGCTGATGTTTCCAATGCATTGGGCCGTTTCTTTGCGGAGGTTTTGAGCTCTGCCCATTACTACCCTGCCTTTCCCCCTCGCAAACAGGTAGAAAAGGCACGGCCGCCTTCTTTCCACTCTATTAATCGTGAAAATTATAATGTCGCCTTCACCATGCAGGAGCTAGACCGTGCTCTCGCCCTGTCCCGATCTTCTGCTCCCAGCCCCGATTCCATCCATATTGAGATGCTGAAGAACCTCTCTCCTGTGGGCAAGTGTTTCTTTCTTAGTACCTATAATCACATATGGACTGATGATCATGTTTCCACAAGTTGGCGTGAAGCCATTGTTGTCCCCATCCCCAAACCAGGGAAGGACAAACATTTTCCTTCCAGTTATCGCCCCATTTCTCTGACGAGCTGTGTCTGTAAGGTGATTGAACGCATGGTTAACGCTCGGTTGATCTGGCTCCTCGAATCTCGACGCCTCCTAACAAATGTCCAATGCGGTTTTCGTAAACACCGCTCTGCTGCTGATCACCTCGTAACCTTGTCGACCTTCATTATGAATAACTTCCTAAAGAAGCGTCAAACAGTAGCAGTGTTCTTCGACTTGGAGAAGGCTTATGACACCTGTTGGAGGGCGGGCATTCTCCGCACTTTGCACACATGGGGCCTTCATCTCCGCCTCCCTCTTTTTATTCAAGCGTTTTTGGCGGATCGCAAGTTCAGGGTATGGGTGGGCTCTGTTTTGTCAGATACCTTTCGCCAGGATAATGGGGTACCGCAGGGCTCCGTCTTGAGTGTGGCTCTCTTTGCCATTGCAATCAATCCGATCGTAGATTGCCTTTCAGCTAACGTTTCCGGATCCCTTTTTGTAGACGATTTCACAATTTATTGCAGCGCCCAGCGGACGTGTCTCTTGGAGCGTTGTCTTCAATGCTGTCTTGACCGTCTATATTCCTGGAGCATTGCGAATGGCTTCAGATTCTCCACCGAGAAAACAGTGTGTATACAAGGAATTTCTTCCACCATCCCTACGTCTCGGCCCCGTTGCTCTCCCTTTCGTGGAGACAACAAAATTCTTGGGGCTAATGTTTGATCGGAAACTTTGCTGGTCCACACACGTGTTCTACCTGGCTGCCCGATCCCTTAATGTTCTTCGTGTCCTCAGTGGCACGTCATGGGGAGCGGATCGTACCATCCTGCTTCACCTTTACCAGGCCATTGTTCAGTCGAAGCTCGACTACGGAAGCCTTGTATACTCTTCTGCACGGCTGTCGATTCTCCGCCCTCTCAACTCTATTCAACATCGGGGATTACGTCTGGCGACTGGTGCATTTTATACCAGCCCTGTTGAAAGTCTGTATGCCGAGGCTGCTGTATTATCCTTGACCACTCGGCGTGACATACTCTTGTGTCGTTACACATGCCGCCTGCGGTCGATGCCCAACCATCCATCATACCGATTATTTTTTGACGACTCACTCGATTGTCAATATCAGTTGTCTGCGATAGCCTTGCTTCCACCTGGAGTTCGGTTTCGCCGCCTGCTTCAGCGGCTCGGTTTTACCCTTCCTTCCACCTTACAGTTGAGCGACAGCCCATTGCCACCGTGGCATCAGGCCCAGCTTCACACTCACCTTGAACTTAGTTCGCTCCCCAAGGAGAGCACTCCGGATGTGGTATATCGCTCGAGGTTTGTCAAACTCCGTTCGCGGTTCGATAATGCCATATTTCTTTACACTGATGGTTCCAAGAGTACTGACGGTGTTGGATCTGCCTTCGTCGTCAGGGCGAACCGTTTCCAATACAAGCTCCCTGACCAGTGCTCGAATTTCATGGCTGAGCTTTTTGCCCTCCACCAGGCCGTTTTGTATACCTGCCGCCACCGCCAACCTTTCTATGCCATCTGTTCGGACTCCTTTAATGCCCTGCAGAGTCTTAAAGACCCTTTCTTGACCCATCCTCTCATGTATCGGATCCAACGCTCTCTCCAGTTGCTAGCAGATGACAGCTGTCACGTTTCTTTTCTGTGGGTCCCTGGCCACATGGGTGTGCCCGGGAATGAGACCGCCGACATAGCAGCCAAGGCAGCAGCTCTTTTGCCTCGCATGGCTACCTTTTGCGTCCCATCGCTAGAGTATCATGTCGTCCTGGCACAGTGCGTGGTTCTCACTGTACAACGACAAATTGAGAACTGTAAAACCGATCCCGACCGCTTGGAGGACCTCCTCACGCCTCTCTCAGTGAGAGGTGGTCATCCTGGCCCGGTTGCGGATCGGTCACTGCCGTTTAGGTCACAGTCATTTGCTAACCGCCGATCCTGCACCGCTGTGCTCCTATGGTGAATTGCTGACGGTGAGACATGTTTTACTGTCATTTGTTAATTTTAATCATCTCCGTGTAGCCCTTCACTTTCCGTCTACTCTGGAGGAAATTTTAGCTAATGACACACGGGCAGCTGCTCGAGTTTTGCGTTTTATCAACTTGGCCAATTTATCGAAGGGTATTTAACCCTTTTAATTGTTTTTTATCTTTCGTTTTTAGCCTTCTCTTGATATTCTAACTGGCAGTTACCTATTTTTTTTTTTTTTTTTTAGATCTAGCGAATCTCTGTTCTTGTCTGGACGCTAATGACCTTAGCAGTTGTGCGCCCTAAAACCACAAAAACAAACAAACCCGGTCATTTTTATGTTAAAACTTTTAGCTTTTAGCAATATTGCAGGTCTTGTAAGTGGATTATACAACCAAATTACATCTTGACCTTTAATATTCCAGATTTTTATGTGGGTTAATCACTGTTGTATTAGGTGTACATCCTCTTTCAGAAAAGCATTTCCATTCAAACATATTTAAGATTGTGTATGTTGCAATCCAAGTATGAAAACGACATTGGAAAAGAAAGTAAAGTAATACACTATTGGCCATTAAAATTGCTACACCAAGAAGAAATGCAGATAAATGTGTATTCATTGGACAAATATACTAGAACTGACATGCGATTACATTTTCACGTAATTTGGGAGTATAGATCCTGAGAAATAAATACCCCAAACTACCACCTCTGGCCGTAATAATGACCTTGATACGCCTGGGCATTGAATCAGACAAGATTCAATGGTGTGTACAGGTACAGATGCCCATGCGACTTCACGATAACACAGTTCTTCATCAAGAGTAGTGACTTGTGTATTGTGACGAGCCCCATACCATCACACCAGTATGGTGATTACAAAAACATGCTTCCAATGTGCGTTCTCCGCGATGTCGCCAAATGTGGATGTGACCATCATGATGCTGTAAAACAGAACCTGGATTTATCTAAAAATATTTTTTGCCATTCGTGCCCCCAGGTTTGTCATTGCGTACACCATCGCAGGCGCTCTTGTCTGTTATGCAGCGTCAAGGGTACCCACAGCCATGGTCTCCCAGCTGATAGTCCATGCTGCTGCAAACGTCGAAGAACTGTTCGAGCAGATTGTTGTCTTGCGAATGTCCCTGTTTGTTGACTTGAGGGATCGAGACGTGGCTGCACAATCCATTACAGCCATGCGGATAAGATGCTCGACATCTTGACTGCTAGTGATACGACGTTGTTGGGATCCAGCAATTCCATATTCTGCTAACAGTCATTGGATCGCGAGCAGCATGTCGCAATACGATAAGCTACAATCCGACCTTTATGAAAGTGGAAACATGATGGTACGCATTTCTCCTCCTTACATGAGGCATCACAAAGTTTCACCTGGCAACGCCGGTCAACTGTTGTTTGTGTATGAGAAGTCTGTTGGAAACTATCCTGTCAGCAGGTTGTAGGTGTCGCCACTGGTACCAACCTTGTGTGAATGCTCTGAAAAGCTATTCATTTGCATATGACAGCATCTTCCTGTCGATTAAATTTCACGTCTGTAGCAAGTCATCTTCGTAGTGTAGCAATTTTAATGGCCAGGAGTATAGCTAGTTATAGAAGGTGCTCTTTCAGGTTTCTATATGTATTCACAACAAAGATACAGGGGCTCAAAAGAGCAGTGATTGGCTTTGAGAAAAGGATGGTATGGCTGTGCACAGTCTACTTGGCAGGGCCACTGCCATGTCCCCAGATAACACCACAGAGTGAAGGTATTTTTTATGGTGTATCTACTTTGAACAAATTTTGACCCCAATTACTAGTAAAGCACAAATTTTTCACAGTCCTTTGGTTTTCAGTCTAGAAATTTACCCTGAGGCCACCAGGTCCAAATTACTTAGTAACAAGTGTCTTGATTTGGTACTTCCTAACATGTTTTGGCATTTGTACAATGTCTTTCTTTATACAAATTAGTGCCAATATCATTTTCAATCAGTAGTTTTTTTTATTTCACCAGTTCGTCTCAGAATGACTGCATATGGAGTGTTTGGCTTGAGCCGGGTGGGTTGGCAATATGGCATAACTAATACATATTCCCTTTACTCGTGTGAATTCATTCTTTCAACAGATGAAAAAAGTCATAAAATAAGCAAATGAGTGCATTTCTTGTAGCAAACAAATCTTGAAAAGCTGAATCATGTCTCATATTTAAAAACAAAGAAATATCCTTAACAAAAGGCATGAATGTTTATGCAGGAGATATTGACATCAAAAATTAAGCTTCAGGTTTGTCTACAGTAATCATGAGTATTAGTTCACAGGTGCAGATGCATGTGCTAAAATTTTCATCTTTTAATTATATTTCCCAGCATACAAGACAGACTTTTTTCCTGTAAAAATTTGTCAAAAAACTGGAAGAGTCATACGTTGGTCGCCAGTTAAGGTAGGCACAGTACCTACAGATTCCATTTCTTTTCAAGGGATTTCAAAAAAATGTGGGAAATGTTTTAAGTGGGAAAATGTACTTTTAACGTCTTCATAAGGTAAAGCAGTCAACAATCCAAAGATTGGTTTGAACACCACAGTGCTTTACTAGGCATGGTCCTGTTTGGAGGTGGTATGCCGTTGCCTTCCTCCGACCTTCGAACTGACTTACCCAGCCAGTTATAGGGGGACATACAGTTTAACATGGGTTCCGAACCACGGCGCTACTCGGTATTTTTCACATGATCAATACTTCCAGAGGTGAAAGAAGGGGAAAGTGACAGATAAAAATCCCACGACCTGGAGGGGATCGAACCCGCGACCTTTGGATTTGTAGTCTGGCACTCTACCACAGTGCAACCGAGATGCACAACGTCTTCATATGAAGTGCAAATTTGACATAATTTCATCATAATTCTTAGACATCAAGGAATTGTGAATTTAGCGTTGGAGGGAAGTATGTGGGGAAAAAATCGCAGGGGAAGACCAAGAGATGGATACAGTAAGCAGATTCAGACAGATGTAGGTTGTCGTTCTTATGTGGAGATGAAGAGGCTTGCTCAGGATAGGGTATTGTGGAGAGCTGCATCAAACCAGTCTCCGGACTGACGACCACAACAAAAACAATTGACGTTTTCTGCATCATTCATTATTTGAACAATGAAACACTGCTGACATATTTGTTCATGTCTCGCCTGACAATATCTGAGAATTTATTCACATTCTCAAGTGCAAATATGTGCATAAGTATTTTTTGTATCATTTGTACAACGTCTGCACCTCAAAGTTGTCGCCTTTTTGAGGTTATAACATTCTGTGCCTCACACAATGTGCCAAGCAATACACAGATGCAAACCATCCACATATTATGAAACATCACAAAAATACTTACATAAATATTTGCGCTTCCCAATAAATTCTCAAAACTTGTCATTTTCAACATGGAAACCCCCTACTCGTCGCACAAACTGATACTGGTGGTGGCTGATGGGAGCAATTGTAAGCAGTGCTACCTAGATGGCAATGCCATCAGTCTTTACGACACACTTATCAAGCATTGCGCCATAGTCGGTGTGTACTATAAACCGCAAAAGGCGAAATATCAGTTTGAATAAGCGCAAACGGCAAGAAACTTGACTGTGTACATGAACATATGTATTATAATTGTATTGCAATAGGTGTATTAGGTGTGAATTTTTTCTTTCTTTCTTTCTTTTTTCTTTTCTTTTAGGAAAAAATAAAGTCTTAAAAGTGGGGTTGCTCTTATATGCCAGTGTGTCTTATATGTTGGCAAATATGGTATGCTATCTTAGTTTTTAATAATTTTTTTTTGCCACAGCTTTAAGGAGTCATATTCTGTATTAAACATTCGAAACATCAGGAACTGTAAGGCACAGGTAATTTTGTTAACCATGCTCATGAATCAGTTCAGTATACATGGACTTATTGAAAACAACAGCTATAATTATATAGCTATTTTACATACTGAAGAATACTGCATAAAATAGTCAGTGACCGCGCGCGCGCGTGCGTGTGTGTAAGAGCGAATGACCAGTTCACCTCCGTGAACAACTGAAAAACTATTTTGATTCATCAAATTCTCTTGAGAAGGATGCCATGTCACTGCAAGGAATATGAGGTGCTTCTTTTTCAATAGTAATTCCTCATAATGATATAATTGTTAAGGTTACTAATTTTCAGATAATTAATTTTTGTATGTGTACCTCTGCATCAAAAAAGCAATTACTGTATTAATCTTGTATGTTCTTCCCTATATCATACCAGAAAGCCTAGTAATTACTATAAGCCATGGAAACTGACACCCTGTTACAAATTCATCCTCCATTGACTACACACTGTTACAATTTCGTTCTATTTTAACTATATATAATTTTCTGACAGAGGCATACATTTTGTAACATTCCTTCAGAAGGGGGAGGGGGAATAAAGAAAGAAAGAAATACCACATTAATACAAAAGGAATTTTAAAGCTTTATTTCTGGTTTGTACAAACAAAACATTCATGATTCTGACTGCGGCTTGTTTTCATTAGCAGCACGCTCAGCTCGCAGTTGACGTCGTACAGCACGCTGTTCTAGTTCTTCATAATCTTCAGCAAACAGCAGTTTCAGTACAGGGTAAAACAAAGGTAGCACTGGCAAGTCACCCAGTCGAACCTGAAAAGGGACTACAAATTAATCCTCAGTTATGGGGATTAGCAATTTAGCAAGACTAAAATTAGAAGGGTAATTAATTAGAGAAAACATTAAAATTAAATGAGATAACATGGTTGGCTATGAAATCCTAGTCCAGCATAAGACAGTCTTACAGCCCTCATCTGCTAATGTCCTACATCGTCATACATATGTAATACACTGTAAGGTGCGTGGTGCAATTTACCTCATACTAATACCAATAATTTCTTTTTCTGTTCCACTTCCATGTAGAACATGGGAAAAATGAATGTATGATTAGATTAATAACTGTTCCATAGACCATATAAACAACATTTTGTAATGATGTGGAATGGCAGTCTAGTAAAGGTTGTCTGCACTTCACAATCAATATTTTAGGGATTTTTTTAATTACATTTTTTGTTGTTTTTTTTTCTTTCTTTTTATTTTTTAATACTCTTTTTTTTTAAAGTTTGATCTAAAAATTCATCTATATTGTAGGAGTTGCCATTCAGAAATTCCTTTAATTTATTTTTAAATACTAGTTGGCTATCTGTCAGACTTTTGATGCTAGTTGGTAAGTGACCAAAGACTTTTGTGGCAACATAATTCACCCCTTTCTGCGCCAAAGTTAGATTTAACCTTGAATAGTGAATATCATCCTTTCTCCTTGTGTTGTAGCTATGCACATTGCTATTACTTTTGAACTGGGTCAGATTGTTAATAAATTTCACGAGTGAATATATGTATTGTGAAGCTACAGTGAAGATACCTAGATCCCTAAATAAATGTCTACAGGATGCTCTTGGGTGGGCTCCAGCCATTATTCTGATTACACCCTTTTGTACAATGAATACTTTTTACTCAATGTTGAATTGTCCCAGAATATGATGCCATAAAAGGTAAAGCAGTCAACAATCCATGCCATATGAAAGCAATTAATGGAAATAGCTGTAGTATATCACCAAATTTTGCAATGACTCCGACAGCATAAGTAGCTGAACTCAAACGTTTCAGGAGATCTTCAATATGTTTCTTCCAATTCAGTCCCTCGTTAATGCAAAAGCCTACACATTTTGAATATTCTTACCTTAGCTACAGATTTATGTTCAAAGTCTAAATTTATTAATGGTGTCATGCCATTTACTGTATGAAACTGTATATACTGGGTTTTATCAAAGTTTAATGAGAGTCCATTTGTAGAGAACCACTTAATAACTTTCTGAAAGATATCATTTACAATTTAATCAGTTAATTCCTGTTTGTCAGGTGTGTTAGCTATACTTGTATCATCAGCAAAAAGTACTAGCTTAGCATCTTCATGAATGTAGAATGGCAAGTCATTAACATAGATTAAGAACAGCAAGGGACCCAAGACCGAACCTTGTGGGACCCCATTTTTGATAACTCCCCAGTTAGAGGAATTAATTGTTTCATCTACATCATTTGAACTGCTTATTTCAACTTTCTGGACTCTTCCGGTTAAGTATGATTTAAACTATTTGTGCACTGTCCCACTCATACCACAAGACTTAAGCTTATCTAGAAGAATCCCATGGTTTACATAATCAAAGGCCTTGGAGAGATCACAAAAATCCCAACTGGTGATGTCTGGTTATTCAAAGCATTTAATATTTCGTCAGTGAAGGTATATACAAAATTTTCAGTTGAAAAGCTTTTTTGAAAACCAAACTGACATTTTGTTAGAACTTTATTTTTACTAATATGTGAAGCAACTCGAGAATACATAACTTTTCAAAAAAGTTTGATAAGGCTGTCAGAAGTGAGATGGTATGGTAGTTGTTGACATTGGATGTATCCCCTTTTTTTATGCAAAGGTTTAACAATAGCATATTTCAGTCTATCTGGGAAAATACCCTGCTTTAAAGAGCTATTACAAATATGACTGAGAATCCTACTTATCTCCTGGGAACAAGTTTTTAATACCCAGCTGGAAATGCCATCAATTCCATATGACCGTTTACTCTTGAGAGAGTTTATTATTTTTCCTAATTTCTGAAGGAGAGGTGGGTGGAATTTCAATTGTATCAAATTGTGTGGGTATAGCCTCTTCCATTAATTGCCTTGCTCCTTCTAATGAACATTTAGATCCTACTTTCTCTACAACATTTAAAAAGTAATTATTAAAATGTTTTCAACTTCTGACTTTTTGTTAATAAAGTTTTCATTTGTTTTGATAGTAATACCCTCTTCCTCTGCTCTTGGTTGTCCTGTCTCCCTTTTAATACTATTACAAATTGTTTTAATTTTATTATCAGAGATGCTAATCTCAGACATGATGCACATGCTTCTTGATTTTTTAATAACTTTTCTTAATGTAGCACAGTAGTTTTTATAATATTTTATTGTTTCTGGGTTATTACTCTTTCTTGTGGACAGATATAGTTCCATTTTTCGGTTACAAGATATATTATTTCCTTTAGTAAGCCATGTTTTTTTTTTTTTTTTTTGCGTGGTTTCTTACAATTGAGTTTTACTAATTTCTTGGGGAAACAGTTATCAAATACCCTTACAAATGTATCGTGAAATAAGTTATATTTTAAATTAACATCATGTTCCTTATAAACCTCATCCCACTCTAACTGCTATAGACTTTCTTTGAAATTTCTAGTCGTTAAGTCATTAATCAAGCACACAATTCTGGAGGACTGTTTCGAATTACTGAATGAAGCTATGTCATATACTGTTACTAGCTGTGCACTATGATCAGAAAGACCATTCTCAATAGGACAAGCATTTATGTTGTTAAACTTACCTTGGTCTATAAAAAAGTTATCTATCAATGTACTGCTGTCTTTTACTACCCGAGTAGGAAAATCAATAACAGATGTCAGATTGAATGAGCCAAGTAAAACTTCCAGGTCTTTCGTCGTAATTACACTCTTTCAGTGAATCTACATTGAAATCACCACAAATAATAGTTTGCTTCCCCCTATCTGACAGATAGCACAACAAGGCATCCAAGTTTTCCAGAAACAACTGAAAGTTTACTGAAGGGGGCCTATATACTGTTACAATTATAAGATAGTCATCATTGAGTTTTAAGCTTGCAGGCACATGCTTCAATATGCTGCTCTACACAAAACTTTTTTGTTTCTAAATTTTTTGACAGTGCGATAGCTTTTGACATATATGGCAACTCCTCCTCTTATTTCATTATCTCTACTTACATTTGAAGCTAATTTATATCCACTGACATTCACATTTTTCATACCAGTGACAATGTGATGCTCAGACAGGCATAGTATATCTATTACATAATCAGTTTCTATATCATCTAAACAAACCAAAAGCTCATCTATTTTATTCTTTAGTCCCCCAGTATTCTGGTGAAAGATAGTAAACATTATTTTTTACTTTACTTTTCTGAGAAACATTTGATTTTGCAACATTTTTTAGCACCTGACTGCCTGAGCTTCTCACTGGACACTGATATTAGCCTAAAAAAGAAGTACTTCCAAGAATTGCAGTGTCCCCCCTTAAGGATTTTGCTATCAACCCAGCTAGTTTCCCCTCCCCTTTCCTATTGAGATGCAGGCCATGCCTAGTGAAATCCCACCTATCAATAGCATCAACAGGAACCAAACCTATGTCCGACAGTGTAGCCGCCCTAAGCAGTTGATCAGTCTCCATGCTGACCCTCCTGACAGAGCGGTTCAATTGGGGTCGATCATATGGCATGAAAGCAGGCAACAGTCAAACATTTGAAACTTCCTGGCAGATTAAAATTGTGTGCTGGAACCGGGACTCGAACCTGGGATATTCTTTGAAGTACAGAATATAAAATAATTAAAAAACTTGTTTTAAAGCCTTTCCAAAAATGCCTGGTTCAATGTTTTGGCTCTATTAGAACAGAAGTTACAGCTGATTTGTCAGTATGCTAGTCAAATTTTGCACCCACTTTTAGGATTTCAAGTGGCCATTACCCTTTGTCTTAATTGGACTACAGTTCTACAATTTGGTATTTTTCATTCTCTTGTCATGTGCAAACAACACACAACATGTCAAGAGAATCTGAGAGGATCAAGTTGAAGTATGTTCTTTTACATGTTGATCTTACACGGAATGATCCCTCAACAACTTGTGCTCTGTGCCCATCTTCTAAAAGGGGGGTGTTACACGACAATCTGCCAAGAATGGCATTGGCCTAATGTGACAACCATCTGGCAAAATAGGTGGAACTAAGAAAATAAGAAGAATCATCACCTGCGCACTGGAATAAGGACCAGTTCTGAACGACCCTGAATCTGCACATGTACACCAGACAGAGATAACTTGTGCCTATGTACAAGGGGGTACTGCAGTTAGCTTGCATCTGTGGGCAGCTCTTATATTCCAGTTTTCACTGAAGAAATTTTGTGCATTTTTCAAATATTAAATTTTAATAAACATAGCAATTTTAACAAATGCAATAATTTTTATTGCAGATTGTCTTTTATAAAAGCATTTATGAAAAATTCTTTTTATTGATTGCTTCATCTTGTAGAAATGGAATAGACCAAAGAACCATTACACATCTTAATTCAAGCATATAGTCGGCAATGTTTCTGTATGAT
This sequence comes from Locusta migratoria, assembly GCA_026315105.1. Classification (NCBI taxonomy): domain Eukaryota; kingdom Metazoa; phylum Arthropoda; class Insecta; order Orthoptera; family Acrididae; genus Locusta; species Locusta migratoria. The sequence continues at coordinate 346,988,865 of CM048745.1, forward strand.
ACTCACAAATGACCCTATCATAATAAGATGTTACCAATATTTTATTTATGAATAAACAAGCATATGACTTTACATTTGTATATGAAGTGCCTTAATCGACAAAAGTGTGCTTTCGATTTTATTTAGTATTTCACTTTATTTAAGTATACCAACAAAAAGAAACTGGCAATTGTCTGTGACAGAGTCTGATTACAAAATGGATGAACTGTGAGATTCTTACTTGTGACTATGTGAAACCCTTTCCTACACAACTGTCAGTTTAGTTAATTAAGTCATGAACTGGAAATTGTGGTCTCAGTTGTTTTGCACCCTAATACTCATGCACGCACTATATGCATTGTTACACACACACAAAAACATGCACTTAATTCCTTCCTACATCATAAACAGTAGATTGTTAAAACAACACACATCCATTCTCAAAGTTCCAAAATTCCAACTGATCATCAGTACCCAATTTTCTCACTAACAGGGAATATAATTTTCTGCCTTGGTTCCTTCTTCCCAACCAAGTTTGAACACAGTGAAGTCTGGTGTTCTGTCATCATCTTCCCCAAATATTAATAGCAACACAGCTAAAAATACAACTTGGCAACAAGGTGCAAAATACTCTATAAATGTAGATTTAGATGAATATGCACCTAAGAAAACAAGTGTCATAATATGAAATGAACAGTTGAACCCCCCAGCCCGAGGTGTAATACTGTTACATAATGTCAGAACGATTACTTAATAAAATGATTATTTAATTGGAAACAAACTCTAAGAAAAATTAATTTAAATGACAAGTTCAAAAGAAATTAGACAGAGCCTGTGAGTTGAACATTGTATTGTCATGCAGTGCACATGCACTAAATTGCACGAGAATTACTTTATGTCAACACCAACCCGACAGCAGTGGAAGGGGGGGGGGGATAGTTCTCTTCCTTCAGGGGCATTCATATTTGAGTTCACAAAGTATTCCATAATTCTCAGGCAATGACCAAACAAAAATTTGTTTTTAATTGTAACAAAGTGTACACACAGTCACTCCAGTGTAACTCATGCACATGACTTATCTCTGGATACAACAGCCTTATTTCTCAGTAAACGAAGTGGATGGGTAATTTTTAGTGAAATGTTTCCTAATTATAAAATTTATATAAATGCATATTATTATAGCAAACATTCGATAATAAGTATGGGTATGTGTGTGTCTTTGCAAGCCAATTCTGGAGTGACAGACTCTTCAGTGACCACAGATATTTCTGGTTGGAGAGACAAAGTCCTTCCATTTCTTATCAGAAGTTTGTTTTGTTTCTTTTGCTGTCTCTTCTCTGCTGCTCATCAGTGGTTGTGATCAAAGAGCTGTGTTCCATGATGTATTTTCGTCCTCCAGGATGAACAGTCTTGGGCAGGTCTCTTAGATGATGATGTCAGTATCATATATTTTCAAATTGGTCTTGATAACATCTTTAAACTATTTGTTCTGGTCTCTGACACTTCATTTGCCATCTGCTAGCTGTGAATCAAACACCTGCTTGGGAGTAAGGTAGCCAGACATAGGAACTACACAGCCAGTCCAATCAATCTGGCATCTAAAATAATTGCTTCAATGCTTGTCTGGGCCTGTTCAGGACACTGATATTTGTATGTCAATGCTGCCATGTTAGTCTAAGAATTCAGTTTTCTGAGATGCCGCCTGTAACATTTCCAGCACTCGCTTCCATAAAGCAATGTTGGAATTGTACACAAGAGTCTTCAAAGTGATGTTGATCACAATTATCAAAAACTCTTGATCTAAGTTTGGCAAAAGCTGAAACAGCTTTTTTGATTCTGTGTTGGATTTCAGAATCAATATTTGCTGTTGATGAGAGAATACTTCCAAGGTAAGAGGTGTTAACTGTTTTCATGCTTTCTGTCTATGATGATATTCATTCTCGTTTCCTCTTCTTCTGTAGCTTGTTGGTGAAGTATTTGTGTTTTGCTGATATTTAGTCTCAGGCCAATCTTTTTTTTTCATGTGGTACTACAAGCATTTAGAATAACTTCCAGTTCTTCTTTTGAGTAGGCTACAACTGCGTTGTCATTTGCAGAAGATATTCTAGTTCTTGCTTTGAGTCTGCTCAAGTTAGTTTCCCATCCACCCTGTAATTTATCTGTACTCTAGGAAGGAGATAGGCTTTGCACAACTGTTTGACAGTGGCAACATACAAGGAAAATATTGGGGGGGGGGGGGGGGGGGGGGGATAATAGATCTTTGCTTAACTCCAGTGTTGATACAAAAATGCTCACTGATTGAGCCACTGTTGATGACTGCTACCATCACATCTGTGTACAGCACTCTTAAGACAGCAATGAACTTTTGTGGAAATCCACAGAGCCAATATCTTCCACAAAGCTTCATGATTTACTGAGTCAAAGATCTTTCTGAGGTTAATGAACGCAAAAAGGGTGGTGGTTTTTCCCCCGTATTTCTCTTGAAACTGCTACACTGTCTGTGGTACCTATGGATAGTCTGAAGCCACAATGGCTATCTGGAAGAATCTCTTCCACTACATGTACAGTGTAGTTTATCAAAATTTGAGCAATAAATTTTCCCACACATGATGATGATGATGACGATGATATTCTCTGGTAATTATTACAGTTCACATGATCCCCTTTCTTAAAAATGGAAACAACCACTTTCTTAAAAATGGGAACAACCAGACTGTCCCTGAAATCAGAATGCATCTCTTCTGTACTGCAGATTTTTACTATGAGTTCATGTTAATGTTTAAAAAGCTCTTTGCCTTCTGCTTTGAGAGCTTCTGCTGGAATATTATCAATACCTGCAGTCTTGTGTCACTTTGCTTGGTTAATTGCCACTTCATCTATTGTTGGGACACAGCCTGGACTCTCTTAGGTAGGTGCTTGTTGTATTTTATTCTACATGTCCTCATCAATAATGGATACTTGATTTAGTAAGTCTTCAAAATATTCTTTCCCTCTATTCATAATGTTGATCTGATCTTTAAGAAGTGGGCACTGGACCAAATTGGATTTCTGCCAAAGATAATGGGCCTGTAAACTGCTTTCACAGCTTGAATTAATTAGTGAGAGTCCTTACCTGCTAGGTTTTGTAATTCTTTTGCTCTATCAACCAACCACGCAGTTTTTAATTTGTGCGTTATTCTTTGTACTGCTGCTTTGGCAAGACAGAATGCATCCTTCTTGGCACGAGAGTCCCAATCTTTTCGTAAGGCCTGCAAAGCTTTTCTCCTCCGGTTATAAGTGCCTCTATTTCCCTGTCACTTTCGTCAAACCAATCCTGATGTTTTCTAACCCCGCAGTCGCCTTACAGGTGTCATAAATAGTAACATCCAAAATCTCCCAGTGCTGGGTTGCTTGAGATGAGTATTAATTTGGGAGTTTCTGGTTAAGCAGCTCACTGATGAGCCATACCTGAGTCTTCAGATTCCTCGGCATCAAATGTATGCCTGCTGATCTTCTGTTGCTTACTTCTCTGGATGTGAAATGATAAATTCATGGCTGCTCTAATAAGTCGATGATCTGTCCAACAGACCTGCTCCTGTCATTGCTTTAGTGATGAGAACACCACATATATCCCCCTTCCAGACAATTACATAATCCATGGAATGCCAATGCTTAGATCTAGAGTGTTACCATGATGTTTTGAAGTGATCCTTTTGCTGAAAAATAATATTTGTAATAATGAGTTCATGTTCAGCACATTTGGAGAGGAGGCTAATGCTGTTGGTGTTTACACTTCCAACACCCTCTTTGCCAAAGACATTTTTTTCCAAACTTTGAGGTCCTTATCCAGTCTAGCAATGAAATATCTAAGTAAAATGATTTTGCCCTAGCAATTAACGGTACATAGTAAATCACCCAGATCTGAGTAGAATTTTTCTTTGCTATCATCATCAGAATCCAGTGTGGGAGTATGAGCACTGATCATAGTAGTGTGCTGTATATTACATATTTTGAGTATTCATGTTATAGGGTATTGTTATATCTACAAGCTAGAACTGAGAGGTCATATGGAAGGTTATTCTTAATTTCAAATCCTACTCCATGTATATAGTTTTCATTTGCAACTTTTCCTTTACAAAAGAAGATGTATTCCGCTCCTCGTTCTTTCTGCTGGCCTTCATCACCAAAGTGGGTTTCTTGCAGAGCTACAATAGCAATATTATACCTTCTTAACTATCTACCTATTACGGCGTTTTATCCTTTCAGGTCTCTCACTTGTGTCATCATTGAATGCTCTCACATTTCATGTTCTTCGGTCGCAAAGTGGTGATACATGACAATCCAATCAGTATTAAAAATAAGGCTGCCTATGTTTAGATCTCCTTTTGTAGACCCTTTTCCATGAGAGGTGAGCAGAGTGGACCCTAAATAGGACTGCTAAGACACAGATGCAGCAACCAAATTACTCTACAGCCACAATCCTAGAGCAAGACGACCGATCACACACCTGCCACTTATATGGAATGTTATCAATACATTTTCAGAGATCACGATCCTGTCCCCAGAGCAACTTCATGATCACCCCAGAATTTTCAGGAAAGTGTCAAGTTGAAGGAAGGCAGCTGTGCATGAATTCATTAAGGTGAGAGTACTATTGGACTACAACAAGTGTACCTTCCCTGATGGCCAAGGAGTTAACTTGGTGGTAATCAAGTGCTGGATGATCAAAGGATCCTTAGTCACTACAGCCTTCATCTGCCATTCCAGACGAGAGGAAACTTACTGTTCCTATGCCTGGTCTGTCATTGAGGACTTTCTATGCTGTTGACCACAGATGGTTCATCCACCTTTATGGGTGTTTATCAACCCTAAGGACAAGAGAGTACCCAAGGAGTATACTCAGGTGGAGAAGATGATAGGAAAAGGGAAAGGGTGAGGAAAGTTTTAGGATAGGAAAAAGGGTTTTATATGCCATTATGGGACACACTCAGTCTGGCTCCTCCCCTTCGACCAGTCTGTCTAGGGTAACCATACTCGCAGCTAAACTATTTCCAGCTTAGCCCTCTGGATCCAGAGCATGCAAACCACCTTCGAAGTGTAGCAGCCGGAGGTGATGGTTGTATGACTGTGTTGTGTGATTGTGTGAGTGTTCTATTTTCTGAAGAAGGCCATGGCTAATAGCTGAAAGCGTCGTACATGTGTGTCTTTTGTATGCGCCTGTCGCAGCTCGTCACCACGTCTTTGCGGTGAGTTTTAAACTATCCTTACTACTATATTATTAATTCCAACCTGGACTTTCCATTATTATATTTTGAAAACAATCTTTCCAACTTAGGTCTTCATCAAATATCAATGTATATTAATGATAAATATATTTATTATTTTAAACAAATACAAAAAAGTGTCAAGTTGGAGGAAGACTGCTGTGCATGAGTTCATTAAGGTGAGAGTGCTATTGGACTACAACAAGTGTACCTTCCCTGATGGCCAAGGAGTTAACTTTTTTTATATTTGTTTATCCCACCAGGAAAGTTTCCTTCCATAATTTTCGTTTTAACATCTACTTATTATTTCATATATAAAAACAGTCTAGAGCACAAGATTGGTTATTTATTACCGACTAGTTTCAACCCAATGTTGGGCCACCTTCAGGGTTTTTCTCCAAGATGTTGTGGAGCAGCACAGAAGCTGTGAGTACTGAGGTGCTGTTACTGCTCAAGTGACAGCACCTGAGGACTGAAGATGGCCCAACATTGGGTTGAAACTAGTCAGTAATAAATAACCAATCTTGTACTCTAGACTGTTTTTATACATAACATTAACATAAGAACACTGTCATCACAAAGAAAGAAAATGTTTCCAAAAATATGTGATTAATTTATTATCGGTTACAGTCATTTTGTCTTTTGGTTCATCATGTAGCCTACATCAGTGTTTTTCAACATTTTCAAATATGTGACCCTCTTACAAGTAAAAATATTCTGGCAACCCTCCCCCTCCTCACAAACCGCAACAAAACTATGTTACTTGAAAGGAAACAGATTTAATCTTCTTTAATTTGCTACATATTTCTTTTAAATTTTTGGACAAAAAATTTTAATGTATTTTTTCGGAATAGAAGACACTATCCTATTTTTACATGATTTTTGACACAAAAAAGGAATCTATGATCTATTCAATTCATAATAAACGTTACACAAGCAACTCCATAAACATTATATATATTTCACTTAGGTTCATGTTTTTGTATTACTGAACTCCTAATTGTAGAATGTAGGCTTTCACCGCCGGCGTCTTCATTAATTAAAACTCCCGGGCTAAGTTGCCATGGTCCATCCATAAAACTTCTAACTCCCGACGTTTCACTGCCTACTGCGGAATCTTTGATGGAGTGACTGCAAAATTCCCTCCTTTCGAGAGAACAGAAACGGGCAGATGGGACCTTGGGGCATAAGGTATACAGAAAAGACACCCATACCGATCATTATCTTCATAAGGATTCGAACCATCATCCTAGGCAGAAGAGAGGTATCATTAAAACATTGGTGGATCGAGCTAATAATATCTGTGAGCCTATTTATGTGAGAGATGAATTAAACCATTTGCGAACAGCGTTTAAGAAAAATGGATACACCAATAAAGAGATAGATCGAGCTCTCCATCCAAGAAGAAAAGGGTCCGAAAACAAGCCACAACAACAACAACAACAACTGTCGGCCAGAAAAGTTTTTCTTCCTTTCATCCACAAAATTACGGACCGTATTGGCAAAGTTTTGGCCAGGTTTCAAGTTCAGACCGTCTCTAGACCTACAAAGAAAATTAGTGAATGCTTACGATCGGTGAAAGACGCACGACATCCCCTAGCAATGCCTGGGGTGTATAAAATTCCCTGTAGCTATGGCATGGTGTATATAGGAACAACAAAAAGGAGTGTTAATACTCGCATATTAGAACACAAAAGGAATTGTTGTCTGGGTCACACAGATAAGTCAGCTGTGGCAGAGCATGTTTTTACACGTGGTGACCATGAAATCAAATTTAGTGAAATGAGCGTGCTAGCCAGGATGTCGCATTATTACACATTGATATACAGAGAAGCCATAGAAATACAAAAACACCACAATAATTTTAACAGGAAAGAAGAAGGTTCGAAATTAGATAAGATTTGGCGGTCAACTTTGAACCAAAGATATGACAATCGATTACCTATAATCGAGAGACATGACGTCGGCAGCACGTGACGAGTGGTGGCGCCATCTATGCCATCTATATAAGCAGGACCTCCAGCGCCTAGTAAGCAGTCATCGACTCACCCTTGAAGATGTTGCCCGCAGTAGGCAACGAAATGTCGGGAGTTAGAAGTTTTATGGATGGACCACGGCAACTTAGCCCGGAAGTTTTAATTAATGAACTCCTAATTGTTTTATCGTGCAAGTACTTGTTCCAGTGACGGCGACCCCTCGAGCAAGACTTTGCAACCCCCCTGGGGGTCATGACCTACAGGTTGAAACACTGGCCTACATGCGTACATGAGAAGCAAATGACAATTATAGATTGTAAAAATAATATCTTGTAGGGCAAACAAAAATTATGACAAGGAAATGGTACTTACACAATGGAAGCACAGACAGGTACTTAAGAACTGGTACAAAGTAGTGAGCAACTAAAGAAATTAGATTCTGTTATCTGAAAGAACCTCCATTACTCAAGTAAATTGGAAAACATAAGACAGAAGACTCTCTACTGGAGAATATGCATCTGAATTTTCAATACAAATGAAAAACATTGCAAGAGAACATTTAAGAAAATATTCTCTGTCTCATTAATGTACTTAAACAAATCACCTACCTGCATGTTGTCAAACGCAATGCCCACGTTGGATGTAAAATTGTTGTTAAAACGTGGTAATTTTGCATATCGTTGGCTGAAATGGGTTAAAATAGTGAATTTTGCACCCATTTTCTGACCAGTTTCAATTGCTTCTGAAGTTGTAGAGTGCATTTTTAAGCGAGCCTCAGAGACTAGTTCATCTTCCATGGTAGCTTCATGAATCAGAAGATCACTGTTCTGACCTTTAGGCAGATTTAAAAAAATTAATTATCACAACAGATGCACATTTAATATCCACATATTACGGAAAAATCATGATTATAGGACAGCTTTTCTCTTTGTAAGTGTCTATTTGATAAATTTTTATCATTAACATATTCTTCAAATCAAATGTACAAGTGTTTCGTTAGTATACATAAACTTACAAAAAATTTAACATTTATTCTAAGCTTATGCAAAGTTTTGATTGCCTACATTGTGGTAATACAACAAGAAATAAAATAAATAACTTCACTCTTTTTTTTAACCTGTGGCATTACAATTTTTAATAATAATAATCTATACAGCTTATAAAATAAGCTGTACATCTGTATGTTCCAAATCTCCTCCTAAAGTACTGGACTGATTTTAACCAAACTTGGTACACATGTTCCTTACTATCAAGCAACAATTGCTGTTGGGGTAAGGACCACTCACAAAACATATGTAAGAAGATATGATGTCATAAACAATGACAGTAGTGAAAAATGGCCGCATCATGCGATAATATTCTATATCTGTTCCTAAACTAGTGGACTGATTTCAACCAAATTTGGTGCAAATATTCTTTAAGGTCAGGAATCATTGGTTATGGTTGCAAAAACCACCTACAATACATAGTTCATATAATAGCATATCATAAACAATGAAAACAGCCCCTTCTTCGGCACGTGATAGCGTGATTTTAATCATCAACTATTTGATAATGAGAGCACTTAGTGACATGCAATAAACTATAAAAATAATTTCAAATCTTCACAAAACTGTTTCTTGTCGAGAACCCCAACAAAATGATGAAAGGAAAAATTTTATCACTTAATACTATACCGATGTTCATGATACACATCTATAGCATTTGGCATGATGTTACAAACTATTACTTGTACATTGTAAATTGTATTTGTGAGACATTTCACAGACAGTATACGTACATACCACTCAATGTTCCTTTAATATTATATCACAGTTCACCATAATGAGATATGAAGTCATAAAAAATTTTGTTCATGAAAAACCACATCATCACACATGAAGTTTCAATTTATTACATATTTACTGCTAACATTATTCCAGACATTAGACACATACACCACTGAATGTACCTTCAAATTTACATCACAGTATGACACATATCTCAGGAGATAGGACGTCAGAAACAATGAAATTTCCGAACAACTCCTATTCATGCACTATTTTTCCACATCTCTTCCTAAAATAATGGACCAATTTCAACTAAACTTGGTACACATATTGCTCACTATCAGGTAACAATTGCTGTTGTGTTAAAAACTATCCACTACACACAGATCAGAAGATATGATGTTGTGAACAATGAGAAAGAAAAACCTTCCTACAAAACTACCTTTTAACTGCAAGAGACTACAGTTTACAGTGAGACTTGCATTTTATAATACAATTCACAAAATCACAGGGAAGATATGTTAAATACCACGAAGTGGATTTGACATCTCCGTGTTTCTCACATGGTCAACTCTCTGTCGACTGCTCAAGGGAGGACTTGCCAATGAATTTATTCATACTAGCTCCTGGAGAAGTAACAAGAAATATTGTTTATAGTCAAGTTTTGAATTAAATTAATGTTATACATCATTTGTATCTTATTACTATTTTTAACAATGGAAAATCTGATAGGAATGTCAATAATGGAGGATAGATAACAACTCTCTATAAAGAGGTTCGCAGAGCTGCTGACAGACACGAAAATAGATAATCACATTCACACAACATAAATTTTCAGCCATGGCCTTCATCAGAAAAAGAAACACACACATTTACACAATCACTCAGAAAACTATACACACACAACCATCATGTCCGGCCACTCCAGCACCACAAGCATCTAGATTGTGAGTGAGGTGGGGATTGGAGGGGGAAGGATGCCGGGTAAAGGTGGGAATGGGAAGTTCTGTGATGCATGATGGATTGTAAAGGCTCTGATAGGTGGGAATTTTCATTGCGACAATGAATACAGTGAAGGGAAGGGGTGGGAAAATATAAAAAGGAGGAGCAGAGGAGTGTGGGGATTTGAAATGATAAAACAATAAAAGAAAAATAGGGGGAAAAAACAGGAAAAAAATGGAAAAAAAGAAAATAATAATAAAAATAAATAACTAAAAAAAATCAATTCCAAGGCACAGCCATGGGCACCCATATGGAACCCACTTATGCCAACCTATTTATGGGCCGTCTAGAGAAAACTTTTCTGGCCTCCCAAAACTACAAACCCCTGGTATGGTTCACGTTCATTGATGATATTTTCAAGATACCTTCACAACATCAAATCCTTCTCCCCTATCAATTTCACTTGGTTCTTCTCAATGCGCCAAGTCACCTTCCTGGATGTTAACAGAAATTTAAAAAATATGGTAGAAGATGAGTCTACTTTTTTCCAAGTTTCGATAACTGAATCAAAGCAACACAACTGATTCAATGCATTGAAGAAAAGAGACATTCGGTATTGCTCGTCTTCGAATGCAGCACTGTTTCAAATGTTGTAGCAACAAAAAATAAATTATCTTTACATCAATACCAACAATGCTTTAGGAATAGTGCACGAGTTAGTATCTACAAATATAGGTCATGATTTCTGAATACAGTGAAACTTTAATTTTACTTTTTTCGTGATTTTACACCATAAATTCAAAGCCCCTGTGAATAATCCATAAGATGAATGCTGAAAATTCCCTGACTTTACATTTCTTCCTAGCAAGTTATCCCTTGATTCTACGTTTTTACACGGAGTCTCGGTCTCACTGGAAAGGGCAGACATGAGGCGTGGCAGAGGAAATGCTGACAAAATCCACGATTGGCATTGCCAGAACAACTTGCAACATTTGGCTTCACCGCGCAAAGTCCGACACATGATAATCAGCAAAATATGAATTGTTATACATTAGTTGTTCTGTATACTGTTGTGACGTGTGTTTGTGAGTCTTGCAAGTCAAAAACTTTGTTTTAATCACGAACAATAATTCTAATAAAAAAAGCCGAGTGTTTTCGTTGGAAGAAAAGATGTAGATTCTGAAACAAGTGGATTCAAATGTAGGGACACGTGTTCAGTTAGCTGCTTCTCTGGGGATTCCAGTATCCTTTTTAAACATGATTGTGAAGCAATGTGAGGAGATTGATAAGAATTTCCACCTTTGCAGATCACCGTCTTCTAAGAAGGGAAAATCCATGAAATCATTGCCACTTGAAGAAATTAAAACAATTCTCATGACGTGGTTCAAACAAACCCACACAGTGAAAGTCGCCATAGATGGCACTGTCTTAAAAGGAAAGGCACTGCGTATTGCTGCTCAGTCGGGGATTGACGATTTCTGTGCATCCATTGGATGGATAAACAGATTAAAAAATCGCCATAATTGGTGTATAAAACATTGTGTGGTGAAACTGGTAGTGTTGACGAAAAAAACTGTCACTGACTGGAAAAATGAGTTGAGTGAATTGATTGAGGGCTACAAGTTGAATTACATTTTCAATGTAGATGAAATGGGATTATTCTTTAATCTGGAACTAAATGAAACCTTATCATACAAGGCAGATTTTGTCATGGTGGCACCAAATCAAAAAAGAGGGTCCCAGTTTTGCTGTGCTGCAATGCTGACGGTTCGGAGAAGCTACCACAACTTGTAATTGGAAAGTTTAAAAAACCACACTGCCTGAAAAATATTAAAAAGTTGCCGACGACATACATGGCGAATTCAAATTCCTGGATGACTATGATCATTTTTGAAGATTTTCTTATTCAGTTAGATCGGCAGACGGGGGGAAAAAATAGAAAAATTATTCTATTCGTCAATCAGTGTGCTGCACATCCAAAGACTTTTGGTAACATTCTAAATATTAAAATAATATTTTTCCCACCCAATTGCACAAGCCACTCACAGACACTAGATTTGGGCATTATCCATGTTTTCAAATTTAATTACCGAAAGCAGCTAGTGTGGAAAACAGTTGCAATGATTGATGAACTGCTTGGAGATGCTTCCACTCTGAAGATTAATCTCCTTGTTGCACTGAACTTTATTTTTGAGGCATGGAACAGAATAAGCACCACCACAATAGAAAACTGTTTCAGAAAATGTGGTTTTCTGGGCCATGGGGGAGACACTATTGATGTGCCTAATGTAAGCCTACCGGAAGAAGAAGAAGAAGCAAAAGACTGGAATACAGTGCCATCAGCAGACATAGATTTCACAGAATACGTTTCGTGAAACAAAAATTTTAGTGTGTGCAAAATCATTTCTGTTGAAAACAGTAAAAGATCATTGTTCTGCTAGAGAGAAAGAAGAGGACGAGGGAGAGGGGGAGGAGGAATTTGATGAGGAAATCCCTGAGAAAGTTAGTTACTTGTAGGCACTACAGGACCTACACTGTAAGAAAATATGTGCAGCAAACAGATGTGGAAAACAGCACGTTGGGAATGTTGTCGAATTTGGAAAACAATCTCTATGTACTCAAGCATCAGGAAAAAAATCAAAACAAATGAGTATTTTGGACTGGCTTAAGAAATGTATTTTGTATAGTATTTAATTAATGAGTCTTTAACCTGTAAATAAAACTTTGCTTTGAAATGCCTTTTGTATTTTGTATTTCAAAGCCTAATCTGTGGATGTGGTGGTATGTGAGTTTTCTTTCATATTTCTGTGCAAGGAAGCCCTCGTGCCAAGATTCCTATTAAATTTGTGCTTAGTGGCTGCTGGGATTCATGGTAAGTCCACCACATTAAGTTTGAATTATTTTTCACTCCTCTTCAAAAAAATAATACAAACGAAAATTGCATTTCTCCCTTTTACATTACAGAACCTAGAGGAAGTGTAGAATGTGTTTATGAAAGTGCTGACATTTTGTGCAATATATAGTGTTCGTTAGAATAGTGTACACAAGTTGTTCTGAATGAGAAATATGTTTCTAGTGTTTTGAGAGATTCTTTTCTCCTCAGTATTTATTCCTACCACCACACTGTGCCAGCTAAACCCACTTTGCTTAGCTCACTACGTAACAAGTTTCTACACGCTAGCCTATGAAACCAGAGGTGCCCACAGGAGGGGGGGGGGGGTCGTCTTGCAACTAATTGTGTCATTGAAATTTCTGGGGGTGGGGATTAATACTTTTGGCCAGTCTAGGGGAGGGGGCTTTATAAAACAATTCACAAAAAGTGTAATAAAAGACATTTAAATTCAATATTGAATAGCAAAACCATATTTATTAGGTAATAAACTAGGACTCCAGGACCTAATGTCTGGGAGAGGGGGAGGGGGTGTTGCATCATCAGCCAAGAGGGAGGGGGGGGGGGGATGGACACCTCTGTACGAAACATTCAAAATTCTGAAGTACGGGATTAGAAACGGGCACAGAAGATATAAGATCGTAAGAATTTGGAATGTGCGCCATTGCAATAAACAGGACGTGTTCAGTGAACTGTAGTGCGACATCTTGTTGTTCTTTGTTGCAGTGCTAAATTAGGTTTTAATGCATTATGATGGCAGGTACATTATTTTAAATGTAACAGATGTAACAGCAAGCTTAACTTTATATTCATTGGCATAATTAAGTACCACTACATAATAATTTTGAAGTACGCACTATGCAAGTTGGCAATGCTGCATAAAGCTCCACTACCATTGGCTACAAAGGAAAACACACACACCCACATATTGAATTTTCATTCCTTTCATCATACTTCAGATTTATAGTTGATTCAACAAATTTATTGGTTTTTGCTTTATTCTGAGTGAACACAAAAAATCTATCTAAAAAAAAAGTAAAATAAAAAATTTAAAAAAGTGTTTTGACATATAATTTGTGATCCTATCTTGACGAAAAATAGCTCTTTTACCTTGTACAAAGATAGCAATTTCCTTATTGTTACACATCAGTGATTTTTTTTAAAGAATTGATAAAATATGCTACAATTTGTTGTACAAACATTGAATGTAATTTAATTTTCATCACATAGGAAGATTTTTTGCAGTGTATTGGAGAGGATTTTTAATTATACTTGCTAACTGAATAAGTTTTTGCTCATATTTTGTAGGTTTTAATGTTTTCCTCAATTCTGCATTTTTTTTTTAGTCTGGACCACACTAAAACAAAAAATAGGGGTTTTACTGTATGTAGTTTATGCAGGAACTTAGCAGCACAACTTTAGAATACACAGTTTTTGCAACTCAGAATTAATTCACACGCATTTTGATGTACCACATTTCACATAATCAATGGATGAGGGCAAAAATGGAGTGAATTTATAGCCAACGTTGAAGTGTTTTTAGCAGTACATATTAGTGTCATAATTCCTTGTGATTATGGCGACAATACAAACTGATGTGCTGAACATCTACCTGGCCCCATGATTTAATTAAAACACACTAATAATTTTAAACATTGATTATTAGACATTAACATTGCTTGGCAGGGCATTGTTCTGAAGTAAACTGTTGTTCTCACATAATCAAAATTTCATATTAAATCGCTTTTCTCTTCAGAACAATGTATCTGTCTCCTGAATCATTCTGAGCAAAAGACAGCTGACACATTCAAACACATGCTAGTCAGAAATTTGTGTGTTCTGCAAATATTACTGTTTTTCCATGAATGTTTCACGACTTTCTAGTTCGTGGTTAGGTTGAACATAATAGCACAACAAAAGTAAATAGAAACACAGATTTGTATACATTCAGAAAGACCTGACAGCTGTCTGCAACAGTACGCGATTGGCTGTGCATGCTTCCCATGATTCTGTGTGCCTTCACCAATACCTACCGCCGACACAAAGTATTTTCACCAAAATAACGTTGCTTAAGCTCAACTGCTAAGCATATGACTCAAACAACTAATGTAGCTGTATCTTCATCCAGTCTACCAAATTTGTATCTCATTTTAGAATGAATCAACTTTGTTTATATTTCGAAATACAGCTAACTTACAACTTTTCTCCTCTTGAATTAGGATATCATTTTTCAGGTGCAGCTTAGATTCGAGTAATATTTTTTTTTTCTTTAAATTTGAGACTCATTTTTTGGGTATGCCTTAGATTCGAGTAAATATGGTAATGTTTCTATGTTGTACAGACTAATGCCATTGCTTGTCAAATACAGTGAATGCAAGATTGTAATTCAAATTACCTTTGATATTGATGGAAACAAAACTGTAAATTTTGTGGAAATAGAATTCAATCTTTACTTGAATGATGATGAAAATATAATGCTTCTGATGATATGTATAATGACAGATTGTGTATGTGATTAGTTCAGTATGCCATTATCCCACATTGAATTAAAAATACAATCCTTATGATTACAACACTAATATTACATTCTTACCTAATTTAATGAGCTGTGGGCAAGGCATAGTATCTCCTGAGTATGTTATCTTCCAACCAGTTGAATGAGTAAGTGCAACACCAAATGCATTTGGGCAGTGTTTGACAGGCACTGTACTAATATCATTCATTTGTAATGTTTCCATGAGCTTAATGGAAGATTCAGCATCCAGTCCAAATTTTTCCATTTCCTGAAATATACAAATGTAAGAAAACATTGCACAGAACAAAACAACTCTTAAGACAAATAAGAAGAATGAAGTTTCATGGGATGAAGGTATAAAATTACATTAATACTTTTAATGTAAAGTAAATGGGGAAATAAAAATGTCCAATTCAAATTATCCTTGTGGAGAACTTGAGCATGGGGCATGGTGGAGGACGCAGTTAATGCAGACTGGTGAGGGGCACAAGGGACATTAGAATGAGATGCACTTCCAACAGGTGGGGTTGGCATCACACCAGGAGGACGTGTGCCCGAACCTTCAGCACTTGAAACACTGCATAGGAACACAGGGTTTGATGTCACACTGGTAGATCATCACCATGACCTTCTCCTGCAATGAATCTTCCCCAAAGACCAAGATGAAGACAATGTGTAGTGTTACAAAATAAGCTACATTTTCCTTCTGGATCGACTTGAGTTTATGCATTAATTTGCATACGAGCAGCCTAGCAATGCAGGATCTGTCTTTGTTGCAGATATGACAAAGCAGTTGCTCACTGCACAGTGGAGAGAGTTCACAGAATAGACAGTATATAAACTCTGTTCTGTGTATAAATTCTGTGTGTATTATCTTTTGTTCCAATTATTGCTGTTGTACTATTAATGTTGGAAGTTCTGTAGAAGCAGATACTTATATTCAATTTGGCTTTGTAATAACAACCAATCAAAGAAAGAAAAAAAGTAAAAAATTTATGACATTAATTACTATTTATCATCCTTGTGATCCAGGCACTTAAGCCAAGATACACGGCTCTGCAATGTACAACATTTACCGTCGCACCAAACGGTAGTCGCTGAAGCACACACAGAGAGTATGGTGTGGAGGAGTGTTGGTGCAACCCAGTGCCCGGTTAAAGGACCCTGGGTTCTTCAAGCTCGTACCCGGTAAATTACTGCTGAGCCCCTGGAAGCTTCAACACTGAACACAATGCATCGTGGGCAAGTGTTATCATTGTCAATATCATCAAGAGCTTGTAAACAGCTGTAACTTTTACAGCTTCATAACCAAGGAACATCTCAAAACATGCCAAGTTATTGTTGTAGGCAGTTGTAACTTCTGACTGGCCCAAAATTTGACTTTGAAGGACTACATTGGAAAGCAGTTTGAATTCATTAAACGTTTTCTTCAGGACCACAAGCGCAGCCAGGACTCTTTCTTTACATATACATCCTGTACCTACAAACTGTCAATATCACCTCCAAATGTTCCACCCATTTGGGGGATCAATTTGATACCTCAACCTGAAACATTTTTGCACTGTACCCAACGAATAGCACTTCACAATCTCGAGAATACACAATGATTTCTGCAGTGGAGTAGCCTTTTTAAACATGTGACAAAGACAACTGAAATTTTGTGACTATTAATATAAACTAGACTATGTATTCTTCTTGAAAGGCTGCATGAGATTAAATTCGGTGTCCAGATTTCCAGCGTGCAAATTCTTCAGACTCTGTCAACAAGACTTTCAATGAAACCTACAATTTTATTTTATTTTATTATTATTTTTTATGTTGGTTGTAGTTCTTATGCAATTATCTGTCCATATGCATGGCTTTATTTTTTAAACTTCCAATCAATCTGACGTATAACTAAAGAATCCATGAAGGATACTGTATTGTCATTTTCTATTTACATAGTAAACTTATCTTGGATTTATACCATTCAGATAACAAAAGAATTATTCTAAAGATTCTGACTTACAGTTAATACTTAAAACTGTTTACTTGTAAAGACAATCTATACAGAACATCTCTTCCACTACTCTAGTTACCTTTTGGGCAGTCGAGTGTAAGAATCACATGGTTTCTCAAGAGGTTTTTGCAGCATGTTTGCTTATTGAATTTACATATTTATTGTCCACCAAATATACTTAGTCACTTTGTGAGTTACTTCTATAAAATAAATAGTTTATTCATCTGCCTACATTGCACCAGAAAATGCCGCCACTGGACATTGGCACTTGGTATAATGAAAATGTTCTATCTTGAGCAATTCAATCTGCAGATCAACAGACTTAAAAATATTCCTAAGTTCAAAACAGCCGAATTGTATATTAATGGAAAATCTGACTGGAATGTCTATAATGGAGGATAAGGGTGACACTGAAGGAAGATATGTATTGGTGGGATACAGAATAATGAGTGGGGAAGGGGAGAGGGGAAGCCAGACAAAGGGTGTAGGGATGGCAAGTTATCTTAGGTTGAGGCCAGGGAGGTTGCAGGTCCATAGAATGTGTTAAAGGGACAACTCCCATCTACACAGTTCAGGAAGATTGGTGGTGGAGGGGAAGATCTAGATGGCTCGGTAGTAAAGCAGCCACTGAATTCAAGAGTGTTATGTTCAGCTGCATGCTGTGCCACTTTGTGGCCCATCTTGCTTTTTGCCACAGTTTGACACTGGCCTTTCATCTAATGGAAGTTGGTTTGTTGCCATACCAATGTAAAATGCTATGCAATTATTGCAGCACAGTAGGTAAATTTCAGGACTGGAGTAGGAAGTGCTGGGTGGGTGGATTTGGCAGGTTTTGCATCAGGGTTTTGCATCGGGGTCTTGTTGCCTCCCCCTCCTCCCCCACACACAGACAAAATCATGGTTCACAACAATATGATAATTGCTGTTATCTACAAAAAGACATCTGTAACAATAAGTAATCAAACTATTAGCTTTATATTAAATATTCTGAAAAATTAAAAGTACCAGAGTGGAGTTTGGGATGAGTTGTATCTCGTGCAACAGAGGCTGAAATCTCCTATGGTAGAAGCTGAGCCAGGCCATTATTTGTTTAGGAGCGAGAACTATAAGAGGTGGAAAAGAACTGGTGCTTGCTGTCTGGAAAGCTCGTCGCCGTGCATGAATGAGGCCCACCAGACCCAAATGATGATCTGCATGTAGGTGGGATATATAAACACACCGAAGTTTCCGTAGTATTTCTTCTGCACCATCCACACCATAAAATCGCCACAGCTGACCAAGGGTGCCTTCACCACAATCAAGCATCAGTACTTTGGAATCACTAGAAAGTGAGAGATAGAAAGTAAAAATTAATGTTCTGCACTTGAAAATTAAAAAGGATCACATACATGTGTGAGATGAAATTATATATTCTTAATTTTGCAATTAAAAGGAAAGAAGTTTCTTCAACCAATTCAAATGTCAAATTAAATTAATATTAGCAATTCATTACTTCTATATAAAAAATAGACAAAGATTACTCACCAGGCGAAGGAGCACACATTTGTGTGTGTGTGTGTTTTTTATTTGTGCTACTATCACCACCTGTGCTCCTTCGCCTGGTGAGTAATCTTCGTCTATTTTTAATAAATAATTTTTCCTGCTAGGAATTTTTCGTCTGTAATATTCAATTCATTACTTATATAAACATGATGATTTCATCTTGGAGAATAGGGTTTTCTGCTGGTAATCCATGTCATATTAGCATGATACTTTGATCTTGTTACTCACGAACTTCTTCACTGCACAGAAAATGAGGTTCGCAAGAACTCAAAATGGTATATATATCAAATCGTGTACAATCGACTGTGCTTTATATCTTGAAATTCTGCCAGTACATTTAAATGACTGATGAGATTTCACAAAATTTCTTTGATTATTTCACAATTTTTCGTAAATTTCAATGATTTTGTGATTTTTCACAAAATTGTAAAATACTGCAAATATTTCGAGATTTCACACTTCGCGAAAAACAGGTGCCTCTAGCTATTGGCCATGGACTTCTTCAGAATAAAGAACATTCACACAGGCACACTTCACAGTCACACAACCATCATCTCCTGCTGCCGCACTCTGAATCATGCTCTGCAGTGAGAAAATACGGGTGGGGAGGGGGATAGGAAGCTTCCGTCACGGTGGTATGTATTAGACGGGCGGAACGGGAAAGGGGGGAGGGGGAATAAAACAAAAGTGTTCCTTCAGTTGCTCAAGAGGAAAGGATTGGATCTGAGATATGGGATGTATGTAGTTTGGGTTACACAATTAAAGTATATTGTGGAGGGAAAGGCTGTAGCTAAGGGATTTATGAACCATGGAGAGATGAATTTGCAGAACTAGGTTTGTGAGGGATAAAGATTGGTGGAATCTGATAAGGTGCATTTCACTGTGAAAGGAAAGGTAGGGTCCTGAGAATGGGATTTTTATGGTTTGGCCATTGGGAGGGATACCATGATTTAGGCAGCGTTTTTGGAATAGGATGTGGATTGGGTTTTAAACACTGAAAGGAATACTTTTTCCAGAAATGAGAGACATCCTGTCCAAGATCCATCCCATGCTTTCCAAAGTGGTGTTCCACTGCTCCCCCAAACTCCATAAAATCCTAATCTATCCTAAAACCCAGCCTACTGCCAGAGAGATCATATCCCCGTGGAAGAACCCACTTCAAGACCTGTCCAATCCATCAACCCAGAACATCCTATTCTAGTTCCATGAAAGGCTTATCTTTCCCAATCAGATGCCGGGCCATCTGTGAAAGCACCCATGTAAATTAACTCTGCTGCAGTCACTGCACAACTTCCTATAGTGGCATAGCCACTAACCAGCTGTCCATTAGGATGAATGGCCACCACCAAACTGTGGCCAAAAACAAGGTAGACCACCCTGTGGTACAATATGCAGTGAGGCATATGCTTGATTTCAATGGCTGCTTCACAACCTGGGCCATCTGGATCCTCCCACCCACCACCAGCTTGTCTGAACTGCACAGATGGAAGTTACCCTTACAGTACATTCACCAATCCCAAAATTACCCATGTCTCAACTTACGCAATCCTTTTCTTATCACCTCTATCCTACACCTCCCCTATTCCCTGTGTGTGTGTGTGTGTGTGTGTGTGTGTGTGTGCGCGCATACATGTTTGATTTGTTTTGCTAAGCTGCATCTCGTCCCACTCATCTAATACATACAAGCTCCGAAAGGATGTGCGTACCCATCTCCATCACCATGAAGCAACCTTCCTATCCATCCCCTTCCCTTCCCTTCCCTTCCCTTCCCTTCACTATTTCCTCACTGCAGAGTGTTATTCAGAGTGCAGCAGCCGGAGATGACAGTTGTGTGACTGTGTTGTATGCCTTTTTATGCCTGTATGATTGTGTGAATGTTTCTATTTCTGAAGAAGGCCATGGCCGATAGCTTAAGTGTTGTAAGTGTGTGCCTTTTTATGTAGTTGTTGAAGCTTGACATAGGTCTTTGCGGTGACTTCTAAATTGTCCTTATTATGTTGTTTAATTTTACTCAAAGATGTACATAAACACAAGGTCTTAGTTTGCAACAGTCTTTGACAAGTTTTTACTTTCTTGTTCACCCCCAAAAAAGTTAATGTAAAAACAATATAAAAAGTGTAAACATATAATGTAATGCAATTAAGTATACCATATTCAAATGTAACACAATTTGTAAACTGTAATGTCTGATGCACGGCAAATGTAACAAGTTTTATTTCTGCAGTTCAAAATGCAGTATATGACACTACAAAAATGTGTGCCATTGATTGTAAAACAACAATGTTACATATATTAGCTAGCATATGTAATGTGTATAATTCTGACTTTTCTTAATAAATGACAATAAGAAAGTTTATTGAACACCATCAGTAATGTGAGAAGAAAGTGAAAACTTCTCAATGAATGTCGTAAGCTAACACCTTGTGTTAGTGTACAACTTTGAGTAAAATGTTTAGTAATCATTTCTTTTTGGCCCTAGTTGTTTTCTGGTGATGGCCTAATAAGCCAAAACTAATTTGAAGTAAATTTAAAAAGAAGAAGAAGAAGGAAAAAGAAGAAGAATAGTAGGAAAAAAAAATTCATTTGTTTCATCCTGAAAATGTGACATAGCCTTTTTTTCCCATGACATCTTGAACTTGTAAGGAATTATTTTAATCATTCACATATTCAAGAAAACACTTTTATTTCTGTCACTAGCCAGTGGAGAGTAATGCCGTCAAATGTCTTAGAAGAGCAGGTAGACAAAATCTACTAGTTCCCTTCTATCTTGATCTTCAAAAATTAATATAATGTTTGTTGCATTACTCTTAAGTTCAGTATTCTTGCTGTAGTCACTATGAAACTAACCAAAGCCACTATTTCTCTATGGGGTTAGTTTCATCTACTCATAATTTCTTTGATATAGGAGGGGATCTCTGTTCATAATGCTCATTGAAATTATATGGTGTCAACAATAAAGACCGAGTCTACAAAAGTAATTTACATTTTTACATAGCATATTAAATACATCTGGATACCTACAATTTTATATTTTGCTTCTTATAAAAATTAAACGAAGCGAAATGTAGCGTGAGGAGGGCTATGCAAGAGCAGTTCAACGAGTTTGAAAGTAAAGTTCTATGTAGTGACTTGGCTGAAAATCCTAAGAAATTTTGGTCTTATGTCAAAGCGGTAGGTGGATTAAATCAAAATCTCTAGACACTCTGTGACAAAAATGGCATTGAAACACAGGACGACACTCTAAACACTGAATTACTAAATGACTTTTTCCAAAGTTGTTTCACAGAGGAAGATTGCACTGTAGTTCCTTCTCTAGACTGCCCCCACAGATTACAAAATGACAGATATCAAAATAATTGACAGAGGGATAGAAAAACAATTAAAATTGCTCAAAAGTGGAAAGTCTGCAAGATCAAATGGGATACTAGTTCATTTTTACAAGAGTACGCGAAGGAACTTGCCCCCCTTCTTGAAGTGGTGTACCATAGGTCTCTAGAAGAGCGTAGCGTTCCGAAAGATTGGGAAATGGTGCAGGTCAACCCCGTTTTTAAGAAGGGACGTTGAATAGATGTGCAGAACTATAGGCCTGTATCTCTAATGTTGGTCAGTTGTAGAATTTTGGAACATGTATTATGTTCAAGTGTAATGACATTTCTTGAGACTAGAAATCTGCTCTGTAGGAATCAGCATGGATTTCAAAAAAGGCAATCATGTGAAACCCAGCTCACGCTCAGAGGGCCATAGATGCGGGTTCTCAGGTAGATGCTGTGTTTCTTCACTTCCGCAAGGCGTTTGATACAGTTCCCCACAGACGTTTAATGAACAAAGTAAGAGCATATAGTATATCAGACCAATTGTGTGATTAGATTGAGGAGTTCCTACATAACAGAATACAGCATGTCATTCTCAATGGAGAGAAGTTTTCCGAAGTAAGAGTGATGTCAGGTGTGCCACAGGGGAGTGTCGTGGGTCCGTTGCTGTCCACGATATATATGACCTTGCGGATAACATCGGAAGTTCACTGAGGCTTTTTGCGGATGATGCTGTAGTATATAGAGAGGTTGTTACAATAGAAAATTGTATTGAAATACAGGAGGATCTGCATCGAATTGACACACACTGCAGCGAATGGCAATTGAATGTCAATGTAGACAAGTGTAATGTGCTGTGAATATATAGAAAGAAAGATCCTGTATCATTAAGCTACACTATAGCAAGTCAGCAACTGGAAGCAGTTAATTCCAAAAATTATCTGGTAGTAGGCATTAGGATTGATTTAAAATGGAACGGCAATATAAAACCAATTGTCGGCAAAGCAGAAGCCAGACTTAGATTCATTGGAAGAATCCTAAGGAAATGCAGTCTAAAAACAAAGAAAGTAGGTTACAGTACACTTGTTTGCCCGCTGCTTGAATACTGCTCACCGGTGTGAGATACGTACCAGGTGGGGTTGATAGAGGAAGTAGAGAAGATCCAACGGAGAGCAGCACACTTTGTTATAGGATCATTTGGTAATCGTGAAAGCGTTACAAAGATGATCGATAAACTCCAGTGGAAGACTGCAGGAGAGACGCTCTGTCGCTCGGTACGGGCTTTTGTTGAAGTTTCGAGAACATACCTTTACCAAGAAGCCTAGCAGTATATTGCTCCCTCCTATGTATATCTTGTGAAGAGATCATGAAGATAAAATCAGAGAGATTAGAGCCTACACAGAGGCAAACGACAATCTTTCTTTCCGCAAACAATACATGACTGGAATAGGAGGGAGAACCGATAGTCGTACTCAAGGTACCCTCCGCCACACACACCATCGGGTGGCTTGCGGAGTACGGATGTAGATGTAGAAAACAAATATCAATTGAAAGGAGTGTCAATCGGAGTGCGTTATGCTCTTCCTGCTGTAGTTCCAAGTCTCATAAATAACAAGTGGATTGTGGATGATTTGAAAAAGTCGGTAAATATGCTACATGAGAGAACACTAGGATGAATTTTTCTACAAAAAGAACTTACTTATCCCTCCTCAATAAATCTTTATAAAATCAGAAGATCACTGAGAACACGACAAACACCCATAGTGACGTAAATGATACATGTGTATAATTATATGCATTTAAATGTGAGGTTTTGATCTCCACTAATTAAAATTCATTACTGCGTTATGGTTACCATGTCTTAAATCTACTCACCTGATTTCCAAAACAATTCCACTGGTATTTCTAGTTTTGTTTGGAATGCACGAACCTGTTCCAAGAAAGACAATCTTAGGATATGGAGCAATGCCTTTATCGTATGATTTTAACTGATTTTGCAATTCAGCTAGTGCTTCAGAAAAACCTTCAATGGCACTAATTTCATCAAGAAATGATTTAATATTTATCTTCACAACAGAGTCACTAGAAGAAAAAAACATAAAATGAGTTTTTTGTAATTTAATATTTATAGTAATTATCATCACAGCCAGTCATGACCAGTGCATCTCTTCATTTCACAAAAAATAACTATATTTTTTATAATAATTATGAGACAAAGAAAGAGAAGATCAAAGTGAGAATATGAACATGTGGGTAAGTAAAATGTGGTCATGTTTCAATTTTCTGTGTAAGTGAGTGAGACCTATGGTGCCTCAGAACAAAGTCATTCATAACCAGAGAACAAGTCCCTTTATCCCCAGCCTTATGATGAAAAGTAAAATACAGTTTAAACGAACAGCTTTCTCAAAAAAAGAACCTTTTCTACAAATATCTGTCTAGGAGTGTTTGCGTTTGGATATGTGTGTGTGTGTGTGTGTGTTTATTTGTCTACCTTCCTTTTTGTCCCCTAAGGTAAGTCCTTCCACTCCTGGAATTGGAATGACTCCTTTTCCACTTCCTTAAAACCCATATCCTTCCCTTTCTCCTCCCCTTTTTTCCTCTTTTTCCTGAAGAAGCTACCAATGGTGGCGAAAGCTTGTATCTGTGTTTGAGTGTGATTTTTATTTTTATTTGTGTCTATTGATGAGCCGGTCCTTTTGGGTAAGTCATCCGCTTTTATATATATATATATATATATATATATATATATATATATATATATATATAATATTATAGAAGGAGACCTTCCAGGTAGGAAAATGGTATAAAATAAAGATTTTTGACTTACCTAAAGTACAGGCTGGTCGATAGGAACACTAAACACACACAAAAACACACAACCATTCGAGCTTTCGCCACCAGTGGTGGCTTCTTCGGGAAAAAGAGGGAGGAAGGAGAGGAGAAAGGGAAGGATACGGGTTTTAAGGAAGTGGAAAAGGAGCCATTCCAATCCCAGGAGTGGAAGGACTTACCTTAGGGGACAAAAAGGAAGGTAAACAAATACACACACACTCACACATATCCACATCCAAAAATGGATATGTGTGAGTGTGTGTGTATTTGTTTACCTTCCTTTTTGTCCCCTAAGGTAAGTCCTTCCACTCCTGGGATTGGAATGGCTCCTTTTCCACTTCCTTAAAACCCGTATCCTTCCCTTTCTCCTCTCCTTCCTCCCTCTTTTTCCCGAAGAAGCCACCACTGGTGGCGAAAGCTCGAATGGTTGTGTGTTTTTGTGTGTGTTTAGTGTTCCTATCGACCAGCCTGTACTTTAGGTAAGTCAAAAATCTTTATTTTATACTATATATATATATATATATATATATATATATATATATATATATATATATATATATTGTGGTAAATATTGTCACGTTACAATGAAGTAGGCTTGACTTCGAAGGCAACTAAACACAGCACTTATACTGAAAGCACGTTTATTACGAACTCAACACACATAACACACATGCATACACAGACAGAATTTACCAGAAATTAGATGAACAGTTAACATAAGAAACAAGTAGAATTTACAAGTGAACATAAGAAAGATGTAGAACCTTCTGGAATTGTCAATTACAAAGAAATAAATTTTTGCCGGTGGGCGGGATTGAACCAGTGACCTTCTGCTCCGCAGTCTATGACGCTATCCCCTGCGCCACGCCGGCAGTTGGTGTTAGTGGTCTCTCGCGGCATTGCACCCTCTCCTGGAGGGCCATATATGTGTAAAAAATAGGTGAAGTCCACTTACCATGCGAAGGAACACAGGCAGTGATAGCAACAAATAAACACACAGACACACACACACACACACACACACACACACACACACACACACACACACACACACACACACACACACACACACACATTTATACAAAATAACGTGTACCTCCGTTTTTTTCCCCCAAGGTAAGTCTTTCCTCTCCCGGGATTGGAATGGTTCCTTACCCACTCCATTAAAATCCTCATCATTTCCTTTTCCCTCTCCTTCCCTTCTGCCTGAAGAAGCAGCTAGGCTGCGTAAGCTAGCGTTTGTGTGTGTGTTTTGTTTATTTGTGCTACTATCACTATCTGTGCTCTTTCGCCTGGTGAGTTATAGAAGGAAACTTTCCTACTGGGAAAAACAAATATAAATAATAGAAAACGAATGACTTACCTAAAGGACCGGCTCGTCGATAGACACAAATAAAATCACACACAAACACACATACATGCTTTCGCAACCGTTGGTCGCTTCTTCAGGATAAGAGGACAAAATGGGAGGAGAAAGGGAAGGATGTGGGTTTTAAGGAAGTGGAAAAGGAGTCATTCCAATCCCAGGAGTGCTTTTTACAAATGCCTGTCTAGGTGTGTTTGCATTTGGATATGTGTGAGTGTGTGTGTGTATTTGTTTACCTTCCTTTTTCCCCCCTAAGATAAGTCCTTCCACTCCTGGGATTGGAATGACTCCTTTTCCACTTCCTTAAAACCCATATCTTTCCCTTTCTCCTCCCCTTTTTTCTCTTATCCTGAAGAAGCGACCAACGGTTGCGAAAGCATGTATGAGTGTTTGTGTGTGATTTTATTTGTGTCTATCGACGAGCCGGTCCTTTAGGTAAGTCATTCGTTTTCTATTTTTTATATTTGTTTATCCCAGTAGGAATTACTCACCAGGCGAAGGAGCACAGGTAGTGATAGTAGCACAAATAAACAAAACACACACACACACACACACACACACACACACACACACACACACACACACACACACACACACAAACGCTAGCTTACGCAGCCTAGCTGCTTCCTCAGGCAGAAGGGAAGGAGAGGGAAAAGGAAATGATGAGGATTTTAATGGAGTGGTTAAGGAGCCATTCCAATCCCGGGAGAGGAAAGACTTACCTTGGGGGAAAAAACAAGAGGTACACAAAACCCACACACCTACACATATACACAAACGCAAACATGCCTAGGCAGACAGGCTTTCACAGTATGTCTGCCTAGGCGTGTTTGCATTTGTGTATTTGTGTGGATGGATGTGTTCTTGTTTACCCTACTTTTTTCCCCCCAAGGTAAGTCTTTCCTCTCCCGGGATTGGAATGGCTCCTTACCCACTCCCTTAAAACCCTCATCATTTCCTTTTCCCTCTCCTTCCCTTCTGCCTGAGGAAGCAGCTAGGCTGCGAAAGCTAGCGTTTGTGTCTTCTGCCTGAGGAAGCAGCTAGGCTGCGAAAGCTAGCGTTTTTGTGTATGTGTGTGTGTGTGTGTGTGTGTGTGTGTGTGTGTGTGTGTGTATAATGAACATAAAAAAATTAAAAGTTGGTATTTTAGCAACAGGACTAGTTTTTTCATTGGATCAGAACTGGAACTTCTTTATGGCTGCTGTTGGCATCTGTCCTCCAAAGTATTTTAAAATATTCTTAACCCTGGACTAGATCCCTCCTACAAAATGTTCTGTGGCCAGCCTAGGCAAGGGTGTATGGTGTGATTGTGTGTGTGTGTGTGTGTGTGTGTGTGTGTGTGTGTGTGTGTGTGCAGGAGTGAGTCTAAAACACAAGAAAGTAGAAAAAAAGAAGAGATTGAAAAGGTGTAAGCAGGGGATCAGCCAATCGCAACCGTTTCCCGAACTGCACATGATCCGTGTGTCGCCTCCTGGCTTGCACAGACAGCAGAGCCTTAACAGGTGACGCGGCCAGCAATGTTTGAGTGGGAGCAACCTGCAAGGTGGTGAGGGTGCAAAGGCATGGGGGAGAGGGGAACCCTCTGCTAAAGTAGACAGCCACAGCACAGCTGCTGCTGTTGCCCCACCATTGATCTATTCAATACCAGCAAAGATGTTGGCAAAAGTCAGTGAGTACACAATTATATCCCCCCCCCCCCCCCTTGTGCGTGCAGCTATTGGTCACATGAGCACATGGCAAGATATGCTCCCCATCACTGCCATCTCTCAATCACAAAGGAATTTTAATCAGAGTATAATTTTGGTGTAATTCACAACATATATGAATGATTAATATTTCTTTCAATTTTTTGATAATTTTTAAGTAAGAGTCGGTGATCACTGATTGATTCACACTTTGCCCTATTAACAGCCAAACATTTCTTTTAAAATGCCTCTATCTACAGTCCTAAGAGTTATTTTGCACAAGTTGTGCAGCAATTGTTATATCCACACACAGGTAAAAAATTTCACATTTATCAATTAGGGTGTTAACCTTACAACAACTTGTTTTGGAGTAAAGTAGACCACTCACCAAGAGACAGAAACATTAAGGCACACCCACGAGCATCCACAACCCCACACAGATGTGATAAGCCCCCTCCCCCAACCTGAGCCCCTTCTTTCATGTATGTCTGTCAAATGACTTGCCTTTTGGTGAGTAGTCTCCTGTACTTTGAAATCATTTTCATTCTACCACAATTTACCTACAATTAGGGTTTTAGCCAGGTTTTTGTGCCTAGTGGTATTATGGGAAGCCCACTGATTTTTTGTAGTGCTTCGAACTCTTGTCACATCCTTACAAAATGTTTTGGCAGCTGATAAGGATTTCAACTGCCTTCTGAGGGGATATTTATTTGATCTTTTGCTGATACTTTGTGGTCTTCTACAGCTATGCTATCTGAGCTGGATGGAGAATGAAGCCTTGAAAGTAGCCTCATGTATACAGCAATTCTTTCTCAAATGTAGAAATGTGAATATGTGTTGCGTGTGCATGAGTGAGTGCACGTATGAACTTACACGAGTAAGTAGTTATTCACTGATCAATTTCTTGCCTACATGATGAGTTGTAATTTCTTTCATTTTTTTTTTCCTCGTGAAAGTATCCATATTCTCAGTATTTTCTACTACAGTTTTTAAATAATCTTAATCTTAAGCTTCATTCTTGATTAAGCATTAAGCTTGATTAATACAAGAATATTAGCAACTGGGAGCAGAAAACAATAACTTTACAGTGCTAGAAAACATTATTACATCTTTTTGTGTACAGAAATATTTTACAATAAAAAAGATTTGAAGCAAGTCAAAGAAGATCTAGTCATAAAAGGATCAACAATAAAATTCCCTTTATTCAATATCTGGAGTGAAAATAGAGAAAAACCGTGGCACACACATACCTGTCTAGCATCCTGTTAGGCCTTAAATTAACAGACAATAATGTTTTGGCCTGTATTAGATTTTGTGGATTAACTGTTGCAGTTGGTGATAATACTGATGTCTCAGACTCCACCTCTTCATGAAGAATACCAGAATCATTAAGCAATGGGAAGATAACTGGATGCAGCTGGTGTAATTTATTTTGAATGCGGTGCACAGCAATGCTTCCTGTACAAGTGTTTCCTTCATTAATTGCAAGGTGAAAAGTACTTGCTGGAAATCCGTCCATCCATTTGCGATACCTGTTAAAGAATAAAAGACTAGTACCTGAACTGACTTTTTGACTCTGAATTTGATAAACAGTTCAAAATCATAAAAATTGAATACTTAATTTGTGTTAATGGTGAGACTAAATTACAAAATAGTTTCTGTTATAGCCTGGAACATTTTCCTGTTTTAGTATAACCCTAACTTACATTTCAAATTCTGAGGAAGATATTCTAAACCAAGATGTTTCATTCCCAAAGGGATCATGATAACTAGTTTAATCATAAGCACAGAGGCAATCATTCTAGCCACACTCTCATTCGTTAATATTTCTCTCCCTTGTGTGTGATTGTAGGCACGCACACGCGCGCGCGCACGCACACGCACGCACACGCACACACACACACACACACACACACACACACACACACACACACACACAGAGAGAGAGAGAGAGAGAGAGAGAGAGAGAGAGAGAGAGAGAGAGAGAGAGAGAGAGAGAGAGGGGGGGGGGAGGACAGAGAAAGGGGGGATAGGGAAAGAGGAGAAAGGATAGGGAAAGAGGAGAAAGGATAGGGAAAGAGGAGAAAGGATAGGGAAAGAGGAGAAAGGATAGGGAAAGAGGAGAAAGGATAGGGAAAGAGGAGAAAGGATAGGGAAAGAGGAGAAAGGATAGGGAAAGAGGAGAATGGATAGGGAAAGAGGAGTAGAAGGATAGAGGAGGAGAGGGAAAGAGTGGGGAGGATGGGGAAGGAGGGGGAATGATGGAGAAGGATAGTGAAGGAGGGGGAATGATGGAAAAGGATAGTGAAGGAGGGGGAATGATGGAAAAGGATAGTGAAGAAGGGGGAAAGAGGGGGATGGATGCAGAGGGGGAAGGATACAGAGGGAGGAGGAAAGATGAGGAATGAGGATGGAATACAAATTAGTCAATTCCTTCTATTGCATTGTAGAATGTGTCACAGTACTCTTACCAATAAAATAATCACTCAACCCAAAAATATCAGCATACTTTGATTGATAAAAACAATTTAAGTTCTTGTATATATTCCTCTCCAATTTATATACATACATGTGATCCACTGCACCTAAATGTTTGATTGTGTAACTTTTAGAGGCATACTAACTTATCTTTATTGAAGGTCAATTACTAAACTTTTTAAGAAATTCACAAAAGAAGTAACAAACCTTACATCATTCATGACCTCTTGCGGTGTGAAGTGTACGACAAGGTAAGCCACATCTTCATCCTTCTCTGCTGTTGCTTGATGTTCTCGAAATATGGGATTATTGATAAATGAGTCAAGAAAGCTGTCAGATGGACATTCCACAACTGAAAGTAATATTTATTCATGTTTTTCAACATTACTAAGACTTTTTTTCATTTTAAACAATATAAAATGATATAAAAGATAGGATACAAACTATATTTTGTTCTGTTTATGTCTTTGTCTGTTCACATTATATTAGGGGGCAAATAATATTTGAATCTTCAAGTTTGATTCTGCAATAAAAGAGTTTTTGCAGCTAATGTGGACATAAAGAATTTTTTTTTACTATTTCATTTTTTAAACAATTTTCCCATAAAAGATTTTCCCTAGATAAACAGGATGTTTTAAAAAGAATATCTGCATGACTTTGTTTCTCTCATACAACAAATTGAGAGAGAAGAATTACAACAGTTTATAGCTGCTGGGACTGTTGGACCAAGCGAGCATCAGATTATGGCCATTGATGTAAGCCCTGTAAATCATGAGGAAGCCAACGCCGCTGAGGTATTTCAGACACTAGCACCTGTCTGTCCCGCCAGTTGCATCCGACATGAAGAACGGCCTCCCCTACAATGACTTACACTGCAGCCGCCAAACGACAGCCTACGAACTGGCCGACGCAGCCACAACCAACTCCCCTGGCAACTATGATGCCCAGCCGAAGAACACACGTCTAGATGACAGAAGACAACACACCAGTGTGTTTCCACTGTGGGTGCCCTGGCCATGTCATATGCTACTGCAGAGAGAGAAGGCGAGTATTCAACTATTACTTTGCTGCAAGATGTCATCCATCAGAGCAGTTCTATCCCTGGCAGTCACCTGCTGATGAGTTCAGTCGTCCTATGGGAAGAAGCCCATCGCCGTACCCTGGACAAGGTTGCTCCCCGACATGCTGCTGCTGTTAACCGTCGTCGTACCAGCTGCTCCCCAAGCTGTCGCGCCTAGGAAAACTAAGCGAGGCGACCATCTATGGAGGTGAGGCCGCTGCAGATGAAAATCCTCCATGGAGGACAGTCGCTAAGATGTCGCGAAATCTCATCGACGTTATAATCAACGGCAAACCTGTCCAGGCACTGGTTGATTCAGGAGCTTTTTTCTCTGTATTGTCAGTTAATTACCGCCGCACGCTAAAGAAGATAATGTTCTGAGATACGGGAGCAACTGTGTTGAAGGTCGCAAATGGAAGTATGTTTAGTCAGCAGGAACTTGTGTCGCAAGGATAACCATCAACAACAGGATCCAGCCATTTGAATTTGTCGTTTTAACAGAATGTAGTCATAATGTCATCCTTGGAT
Organism: Locusta migratoria; assembly: GCA_026315105.1. Classification (NCBI taxonomy): domain Eukaryota; kingdom Metazoa; phylum Arthropoda; class Insecta; order Orthoptera; family Acrididae; genus Locusta; species Locusta migratoria. Next base: position 347,020,980 of record CM048745.1, read on the forward strand.
GGGACTTCCTTCAGGCATCCCAAGCTATCATTGACTGTGGAAGATCTGAGCTGCAAATTGAGGAAATTGTTCTGACGGGTACACGTAATGGAAAATTATTTGTCGTTAACATTATGACGATCCCGCCATTGACAATGAGAAGAGTTCCAGTCACAAGCACAGATGATGGTTAAACTATGAAGTGCATGTCAATAGTAAACAGTTTAATAGGCTCACAAAAGAAATTGACATACCAGCAGCTATCAAAGAATTACCGGTGGTCATGGAGAATTTGGATCACTAATTGTCATGAGCAGTCACAACTTATCCCCAAAGGAATGTGTATCGGGCAATCTGAACCAATCCAGGGCGGTGAGCTCGACATCATCAACAAAGACCCATGCTCTGCTGTTATTACAGACAACACAATGGAGGAAACAACTGTGGAACTGTCAATAGGACCCGGACTGACCAAGGAACAACACCAGCAGGTGTTAGCTATACTGTGCCAATTTTCAGGTGCATTCACACCCCAGCAGCAGAAAAGTCAGATGAAACGACCCATGATAAGGCACCATATTAATACTGGGGACCATCCACTAATTAACAAGCATTCATATAGTGTCGCCAGCTGAAAGACAGATAATTCGGGAGAAGGTGGAGAAAATGTTGCACGGTGACATTATTCAACCTTTGGAGAGTCCTTGGTGATCTCCGGTGGTCCTCGTAAAGAAGGATGGCATGTGGCGTTTCTGTGTTGACTATCGGTGGCTGAACAAAATCACAAAGAAAGGTGTCTACCCATTGCTGTGCATTGATGACACCTTAGACTGCATGAAAGGAGCTACATACTTCTCAACTACGGACACGCAGACAGGTTACTGGCAAATAGAGGCTGACAAAGCTGACAGGGAAAAGATGGCTTTTATTACACCTGACAGCCTCTATGAATTCAGAGTAATGCCATTTGGATTAAGTAATGCTCCAGCCACATTTGAATGCACGATAAACAACTTGCTTCGACACCTTAATCGTCTATGTTATTTAGATGACATTGTCATTTTCTCGAAAACATTTGAAGAACATCTGAGTCACCTGTCAACAGTGTTGAAGTGTGTTCAGACTGCAGGACTCCGACTCAGTCCAAAGAAGTGCCTCTGTCACCAAAGAGATAAAAATCCTGGGGCACTTATTCAATGGAGATGGTGTCCAGCCTTATCAAGATAAAGTAAGGGCAGTCACAGAATTTCCAACTCCTCAGACCATTTGTGATGTGAGAAGTTTTCTCGAGCTGTGCTCATACTACCGACGTTTCATAAAGGATTTTGTAACAAGGCACGTCCATTGCAAGCACTTCTGCAGGGAGACTCCCAAGTTCTACTGGGCACTTAAGGAGGCTCTAACTTCCGTACCAGTTCTACCTTATACAACAAAAATGCGGAAAATGAACTTCACACTGACACTAGCGGGTATGGGATTGATTCAGTGCATGTGCAACTTTAGGAAGGTGCTGAAAAGATGATAGCCTATGCATCAAGAGAAAGAATGTCTCACAGTTATCTGGGCTATTAACTAGTTCCAGCTGTATTTATTCAGCAAACCATTCACTGTCGTGACAGACCACCATTCTTTGTGTTGGTTGACTAGCTTGAAGGATCCATCAGGTCGACTAGCAAGATGGGCACTAAGATTCCAAAAGTACGTCATCACATTGGTATTCAAGAATGGGCACAAACACAAGGATGCCAACTGTTTTTCGAGGAATTCATAAGTGGAACACAATAGCATGAATGAAATTTCAGCCCTCACTGAATTAGGTGACATTACAGCTGAACAGAAGGAAGATCCGGCACTATTAAAAACCATAGAGACCTTGGAGAAAGGAGAACCAACCAAAGGAGAGTTACAACTTATAAACAGGACATTGTATAAGAGCAACTACATTCCACCGGGCCCCAAATGGCTACTGGTCATTCCAGCTCATCTCTACCCAATTATTCATAAGTATTTCCATGATGCTCCAATATCCGGTCATCTGTGATTTGTGAAGACCCTAGACAGAATCGGATGCAGGTACTACTGGAAAGACCTCTACCGACATGTCAAGCACTATGTGAGTCACTGTAAAGGGTGCCAGTGACGGAAGCATGTGCCACAATTACCTCTACGGCATCTCATACCAATTCCATCTGCAGCAGCTCCATTCCACCAAATTGGAATCAACCTTTTAGGGAGGTTCCCAAAGTCGACAACAGGTAACCAATGGATAATAGTCTGCACTGCCTACTTCACATGCTATGCTGTCACCAAACCTGTGCCGACTGCAGAAGCTCTAGAGATCACAAAATTCCTTGTAGAAGACATTATTTTGAAGCATGGAGTACCACATGTGATGATATCTGATCGTAGAAAAGTATTCCAGTCAAAACTAGTATCAGAGGTAATGTCACATTGCGATATTGTCCACAGAATGGCAACTGCATACCATCCTCAGACAAATGGTCTTACAGAACGTTTTAACAAAATGTTAGCAGATATGCTGTCGATGTACATCGATGTTGAGCAGAAGGATTGGAATACAATACTGCCAGTCATGACATTTGCTTATAATACCGCAATACAAGACACCACAGGCTTCACGCCATTTTTCCTGCTCCATGGCCGTGAAGCTGAGACAACAATGGATACACTGTTACTGTTCCAGCCGGGCGACACTCAGGATGACTATGTGGAACAGCTCATAACTAGGGTCAAAGAAGCAAGACAGCTGGCTCGCATACGGACACTGGACGCCCAGGAGAAGGACAGTCAGCAGTATAACAACAAGCACCGACCTGTTGTGAACAGCCCAGGAGATCTGGTATGTATTTTTACCCTTTTACCGAAAGTTGGTCTATCAGAAAAGTTATTAAAGCGATACTTTGGTCCGTATCATATCATATGCCGCATGTCAGACATCACATACGAACTCAAGGATTATGAGCCATCATCGAAATGATAAAAACAGAGATACATTGTTCACATCCTTCGCATTAAGCCTTACTATGATCCTGGAAAGCAGATAGGTGAAAATGGCTTCTTGTTCAAGGACTCTAAGGACAGTAACGATACTGATGAAGCCACGACAGGAACGTCTATCGTCAGTAATCATGCAGAAGGAAAGGATTCTCCAGAACTGCCATGCAGAGGACCCATGACAAGATCAAGATCCAGGACACTGCAGCGGGCTCTAAAGCGAACCTAACAGCGGGTCGCTGTTTTCTCAGGAGAGAGAGCAATGCCGCCAAACTACAAGTCATCCGACTGTTGGCTGCTGGCGTCGTGCAATGGATAGTGTCACCGATTGTGGTGCTGAAGGTCACCAATTTAGTCCCTCCATCGGCAAAAATTTATTTCTTTGTATTTATGATTTCCAAAATGTTCTACATGTTTCCTATGTTAACTATTTTTCTAATTTGTGGTACATTATGTCTGTGTATAAATAGCAGAGCACTCTGCCCGAGAGGTAGTCATTGCTGCTTGTATGTTTCAGTTCGCAATAAAGCTGGTTTTACTATAAGAATTGCGTTCAGTTGACGACCCTGCCTTTGAAGTCAAGCCTTCTTCCTTTCAACGCGACAGTATTATTTTGTCCAACCTATTGACTGCTGTGCCTTGGCTTACCTACAGTAGAAACAAATATATAGTCTAGTTTATATTAATAGCCACTTAAGGTCAAGTTGTCTTCTGTTTTCCTTGGTAACCGCCATATGTTTCAAATGGCTACTCCGCAGCAGAAATAATTTTGTGTTCTCAAGTTTGCAAAGTGCCATTCCGTGATTAGAGTACAAAGACATATCAAGTTGAGCTTCCAAACTGATCATCTGAATGGATGGAACATTCACAAATGGTATCAACAGTTTGTAGACAGACTGTGTATGTAAAGAAAAGAGTCACGGTCTCTGTCATGTTCCTGAAGAAATGTTGCATAAATGCAAACTGCTTTCCTATGTAGTCCTTCAAAATCAAATCAGTGCCACGCCAGTTGGGAGTTACAACTGCCTACAACAACAACAACTTGGTGCGTTTTGAGACATCAGTTGGTTATGAAGCCGTACAAGTTACAACTGTTAGAAGCTCTTGATGCTATTGACATTGATAACACTTTCACACAGTCCACAGTGTTCAGTGATGAAGTGCCTTTACATGATCAGGTAAACAAAAGCAATGTTCGAATTTGCGACCTACAAAATCCACATGCAGATATTGAACATGTACAAGATTTGCCCAAAGTCAGTGTGTTTTGTGCAGTATCCCAATATCTGTTTATGGCCTTTTCTTCTTTGATGGATACACGGTAAACGGTCAGTAGTATCTCACTATGTTACAAAAATGGTTGTTTACAAGGCTGCATTTCTCAACAAGATGGGGCAACCCCTCACTGGAGTCACCAAGTGCCTGAATATCTGAATAATTCTTCCAAACCATTGTATTAGTTGTCAAGGAGCTGGTGACTTATCATGTCTCAACTCGGCTTCTTGTCACCGAATTTAGCACTCTGCGACTTCTTCCTGTAGGGTTTTGTTAAAGATAACCTTTATGTACCACCCTCCCAATGAATGTGGAAAAGTTGAAGAATCGGATCTGTACTACCATAACATCCATGATGAAGGACATGCTTGCCTGCATGTGGGAGGAATTTGAGTATCAGTGTGATATTTTTCGTGTTGCTGATGGAGGACATACTGAACATTTGTAATTTGAACTTGAGAGGTTCATCAATATGTGGTAAAGTTTAACAAATATGTACATTCTTTATGAAAATCCCTGTATTTAAGCTGTGTATGGCCTAACAGTAAAAATGGTATATTCACATAAACCTATAGGACGCATAAACAAATTACTTCAAAATGTTAAAATGTTTGTGAAACTTATGGAACTTAACTGCAGGGTCATCAGTCTCTAAACTTACAAACTACTTATGAACTACCTTATACTACAGACAGCATAAATATCCATGCCCGCTGGGGGAGGGATTCGAACCCCCAACGGGAAGCAGCCTTGTGCATCGTAGCGTAGCGCATCAATGCGCTCGGCTGCTCCGCCGCGGCAAACAAATTGCTATGTTGTGTACAGTGCAAAAGAAACCATTTTCTGTGATAGCACCAGGTGACATATTAGAAATCCCATGGTATATTTAAAGCTACAATATCACTTGTCACAAACAGTCAATATTTACAACAACTTCTCTGGTACTCATCCACAACAAGCTTATGAAAGGGTTCTCCCTAGACTGTGATTTTTACCTCCCTTGTTCATTTCACAAGAAAACTATCTTTTCTGTTCACTCAATTCTTATCTTACTGCTCAAACAACAGTAGTATTTTCAGTGAATTGACAAACAGCATACGGGTATCTTAGAGTATGATCCACCATAACTTGCTCTCTACTAAAACCTTCAAATACAATATATAGTGATAGGAGAGTTTACAACTCAATGCAAAGATGTGACAATGAGCTGCAACAGGTACACAAAAAGGCACAGGCATACAACACTTTCAGCTGTCGGCCATGATCTTCTTCTGAAATAGAAACATTCACACAATCACACAGGCGCACAACACAGTCACAAAACCATCATATCCGTGGTATGGAAAGAGGGGAGGGAAGGGGGGATAGCAAGGCTGTGTCATGGTGGTGGGGATGGCTACAACCTTCCAGAGTATGTACGCATTAGATGGGAGGAATGAGATGCAGCTTAGGGATGGATTGGGGAAGCAGGTCAGTGGAGAAAAGTAAAATAAAATTAAATGAATGCATGCACAACCTGCGTACATACACACACAAACACTCAAAGTATGAGAGGTTTAGGATAGAGAGGTGGGAACTGTAGGGTGCAGAGTAAAGGGAAGTATTTGTAAGTTGCAGCCAGGATAATTTTGGGATCAGAATGTACTGTACGGATAACTCCCATCTGTGCAGTTCAGATAAGCTGGTGGTGGATGGTAGGATCCAGATGGTCTGGGTTGTGAAATCAAGCATATGCTCCTTTGCATGTTGTCGCACAGGGTGGTCCACCTCCTTTTTGCCCACAGTTTAGCAGTGACCATTCATTCTAATGGACAGCTGCAGCTGGTTTGTCATAATGCCAATATAGAAAGCTATGCAGTGATTGCAGCACAGCTGATAAATTACATGGCTGCTCTCACAGGCGGCCCGGCCTATGGCAGAGTAGGACTGGAATAGGAAGTGCTGGGTAAGTGGATTGGACAGGTCTTGCAACGGGGTCTTGCACAGGGATATTATCCCGGTGGCAGTGGGCTGGGTTTTGGGGTGGCATAGGGATGGGCCAATATATTACGGAGGTTGATCTCATGCCCATAAATGAGAGAGATCCTGCCCAAGATCCTTCCCACCCCTCCTAAAGTGGTGTCCCGTCGCCCTCCCAAGCTTCATCACTGTGACAACCTTCCTATTCCCCCCCCCTCCCCTCTTTCCATACCGCAGAGTGTGATTCGAAGTGCGGCAGCCGGAGATGATGGTTGTGTGACTGTCGTGTGCCAGTGTGAGTGTGTGAATGTTTCTATTTCTGAAGAAGACCATGGCCAATAGCTGAAAGTGTTGTATATGTGTGCATTTTTATGTGCCTGTCGTGATTTGTCATCATGTCTTTGCGGTAAGTTGTAAAATGTCCTATTACTATATTGTTAATTCCAACCTGGACTTCCGATTATTAGACAAAACCTATAAAAAGTGTTATCTTGCAAAAGTGTGAATTATTCGACATACTTAGAAGTCAGTCTGGGATCCGATCAGCATATTTTTTTAATTTAGTTTATTTTCAGAAGTGCCAGAAAATTTATTTCCTGCAATTTATTTGTAGATAATTTGAGTCTTTATTGTTTCAAGAAGCAGCTTTACAACATGAATCACTCTACATCTCAAATATATCACGAGTATAGGTAAGACATCTGTACTTTCAGACATATCCAAAAGGACAGACACCAATGGGTGACACTAACAGTCATCAAATTATGAATTCAGAATACTGAAATGTCTAAACTGTTGCAGGGCACTGAGGTGATATGGTATACAAATTAAACTAACACTATAACACTTCTAAACATACTAGGAAAACATATGAGAGGATACTAGCAGACAGGTTAAGAAAATACAAAGAGCAAAGACAACTATTATCCCACATACAAGTTTGATTTAGAAAAAACCATTCAACAACACATCCCCTTTAAAACTCTATCGCTTCTCGGCCTTTTGGCTACGATCAAAGTGTAGTATCTGTTCTTTAAAACTCTCATGTGACATAACAAATGTAATAAACACAGACCAATGCACACTCGCTATATTCCTTGATACTGAGTGTGCATTTGATAAAGATGTGGCATGGAGGGGTGCTAATGAAACTAATGAATATCAGAATTATAGTTATGGGGTGTATTATGCCTATGGAGAGCGATCAAAAATTCATATAAAACACACACAGCCTACTTCAACCAAGATCACTAGTTTATTTGCGGTTTCGATGAACTATGTCATCAACTGCAGAAATTTTTAATTTACAAAGTTCTCCTATTTTTAATAAAATAAAGAGTTACTTGTGAAAATGTAATATAAGGGAAAAAAAGTATATTATCAAACGACTAAAATTTGCATCACCAAAGTGGATTGTTATCTGTATTGCACATTTGCAATTTGACTGAAGTAGGTGTGTTTTATATGAATATCAAAATCCCAGTGAAAATGACTGGAATAATAAAAGGACAAATAATAGGGCAACAGTACAAGATACATGTCGGAAAGGTAACATCTGAAATTTCATCCCACAAGCAGGAGTACCACAGGATGGTATCCTATCTCCCCTGTTTTACATGATATATCTCCCCTGTTTTACATGATATACACAACAGACATCCCTATGCCAACCACAAATAAAGAGGCAGTAGCATTATATGCGGATGACACCGCATATTGGGTAACACATGTCAACATGGAAAGGATCAATAGAAAAGCGAACATATACCTAAACCAACTAGAAGTACAGGACTAAACCAAACCAAACCCAACCCAAACAAATCACAGATGGTACTGTGTAGACATAGAAATCTCACAAAAAAGAAAAACCAGCACAAGAGGGACATAAGACCCACACTCTAGGGAACACCACTCCAACTACATGACACGGTGAAATACCTGGGCTTACACTATGACAAATACGTAAACTGGAAAACACACTTACAAGAAACAGAAAATAAGAAAGAGAAAAGGCTTAGTACACTGAATACAAGGAAGATTTGTGGGCTGCAGCAACAAGAAAACAATACACACATATAAAGCGCTAAAAAGACCACTCTTAAGAGTATGGATCACCCACACTAGCAGGAATGAATCCCATGATAGTTAACAAACTGTTCTCAACTGAAAGGAGGCTCCTTTGTAGCTTCACGAGGATGGAATAGAGAACACCTATATGCATCAGCAAAAATCATCTCCCTTCACATGAGGCTAATAACACTAAGAGCAAAATACGGCAAAAGAACTTTAGAACACAGACCAGACTGCGAAGAAATCCTAACAAACAAGAGTACCTAAAACCTGGAAATTAAAATAAAAATACATACAACCAAACAAAATAATTGTCTAGAACACTAAAAGAAGATACCCTAAACTAACACTTACAATGCTACCACTCACACAAAATAAAGACACACCATCACATCTCGACAGCATCACATAAGAACAACAAAAACTGGATCAGACAATAACCAGACACCGTTAAAAAAAAAAAATTTCATTGTTAAAATGTGTTGTAAATACTCACCACAAAGATGTGGTGACGAGCTGTGACAGGCACATACAAAAGCCTCACACATACAACACTTTCAGCTATCGGCCATGGTCTTCTTCAGAAAACAGAACATTCACTCAATCACACAGGCACACAACACAGTCTTACAACCATCACCTCCTGCGGCCACACTTCGAATCACGCTCTGCGTTGGGTAAATTGGGGAGGCAGGGGGGGGGGGAGGGGAGAGGGGATAGGAAGGTTGGATCACGGTGGTGGGGATAGGTACAGCGTCACCGTGACGCAACCTTCCTATCCCCTCTCCCCTCCCCCCTCCTTTCCGATTTACACTCTGCAGATCGTGATTTGAAGTGCGGCATGTTTATGAAATTCTTTACACAATCATTTTAATAATCAACCTCACCAAACAATAAAGGTGCAACAAAAATATTCCACCCACTCACAAAAATTTGTTAGGTTTATGAAACCACCTTTGCAATTTATGCTATAATGAGATGTCCACTTTTGAAAGCAACATGGGATTAATTATTGTTTAAGTATATGGTCTTTACATTATAGTTATTCAACCTATAAACAATACCACCATGAAATGAAACCATATGTGCAAGTAACATACTTGTAACAATGGAAAGTCCACTTTGGCATATCAGTTGTCTTTTCTACTTGTCTGTCTGTAGCTCAACTACTGTCTTTATAGTGTGATGCTACCTATACACATTATATTAACAATAAATTGTTGGTTTTCAGATCTTCTGTGTATTTTGGGAAGAACTCTCACTACTTCCAGACATAACCAAATTAAATTGAATTTTAATTAAAAGTTAACTTGTACATACATAGTCTAGGTTTATTCTCCCACTTACATAGCATATTTAACAATATGGAACATGGTACAATACATATATTAATACTACAATAGCTCTCTCTCTCTTTTGTGTCTTATTATCTGCAGAGTGTCTCATGGAATCCTCTCTGAAATCCAAGCCATGCATGGTGTTGCAGACTCCAAGAACATCCCATCTTATGACTATTGTGATAAATCAACCATGCTTGGTAGTAAGGGTGCAGCTGTTAACCTAAAGTGCCCTACATTGTTAAAAAAAAAAGGGGGGGGACACCTATACCCTTACAAAATAATTGTTAAACACAAATTACTCAGGTCTTCTTATGTAATTGCCACTCTTTCAACTGTACAGATTGCTGACATCAATATTATTAAGCATTACTGTGTATGTACTCACCAAGGAAAACTGGTCCCGGGTCATCTGGAAAGCACACTTCAACTGACTTCACAACTGAGCCATCTTCTAATTCAACATCTTCACCAGATTTCAGACGTCCAAGTAATGGACCTGGGGGCACTCCTTTCTCAACACATTTTTCAAGATTGAGGCTTCCTGGTCGAGGTTTTAAACGGCAAATGTATGACACTGCCATATTGCATACAGAACTGACAGTTGCAACTTTAGGTGAATCTGGACTTTGACACAGTCTCTTGCGGTCTGAAAGTAGAGCAGTTTGGCTAGTATATAGAATGTTGTACTGAAAGTGATAAGATTTTGATGTACCGGAAAATGAAAAACAAAGACTTAAACAGTATTTTAGTGAGAGCGGCATTTTTGTTTCCAAAGCAAATGTGAGCATCTCTTAATACTACTGAAGCGTTGAGGTTGAAAGACGGCTAAGGTTAAAAATTATTGGTGTGGTGCAATCACCAAAATTCTATCAAATGGTGAAAATGGAAAGTGTTATACATTAACCACGTTGATCAAATGCTACTGAAACGATACTCCATTATTTCATTACATTACATTTTCATCCTTACGGTGGGTTATTTTCAGCAAAGGAAGAAGCTGTTCCTATAGATGAAAAGTGGTGTAAGAATAAGTTATCACTGGTACTTTTTTAGGTGGAGATCACAACATGACATCCTGGGAAACGACACACATGCAGCTACATAATTGTCAATTATTGGTATTGTGGGTATGGGCACTTCATACTGACAGATCTCTTATTCAGTTGATAGTAGTGTAATGACTGCAGAATGAGGAGATCCACTTAGGCAACAGTCTGTCAAGAAAACAAGGCCTAGATCTCTCTTGAAGGACTACACAAGATCATAAAATTGTTACTGTATGCAAGCCGCAGTTATTTTCCAATTTTCGCGGTCCAAAAATACACCTGCAGCTTAGATTCAGGTACAACGCTTTAGGAAGTTCCGAAAAATGCCACTAAATACCACCGGAAACAATTATTTTGCCACAGTAGCCGTTGTTTTAGTGTTTGTATCTAGCATTACACGATACTTCTTTATTTGTGGGGAAATTCAAATTCAGTACTGCTCAACTTTGAATTCAGCAATTTTTCAAATAATGGCAATGATAAAAATAAATCTCCTTACGTACACATAATCAAAGAATTGAAGTGAATGTTTTATGTTGCAGAAGTTGGCAAACAAGGTAAAATGTATCAACAGCTCCAGCCAATAACATCAGTGCTCAAATAAATGGCTGAATTGTGTGCACTTTAATTTTGTTGTCTGTTTCAGTCTGCTTTTGAACTTTACTGAAGTATCAGGTTGCAGTCTACAATGTTGAAACATGTTCATTATACCGTGAAACTGAAGAGGAAAGAGATTTCTCTCACTAAGAAAGCATTGTGCCACAGATAAGCAGTATGGAATCAATGAGAGTAACATTTGACATTGGAACAGCAAAAGGACAAACATTTAGCATGCTCCAGCAGCAGAGAAACATAGGGACTTACGACTTTTTTTTACCTTAACTGTAGGGACTGATTTCCGAACTCTTTGCAAAACCTAGGGAATTTTCTCAGGGACTATGCAGAATGAAAGTACCATTTTTTTCTACTGTTATTCAAAATCATAACAATTCATTGCACAATACTGTTAATAAGGGAAAAATATTACTACCCAATACACAAGTAGCTTCTTTTGTGAAAATAAGAGTGAGTATGCAGCCAGCACCCCCCCCCTCCCCTGCCTTCCAGAGGATATATCTCTCTCTCTCTCTCTCTCTCTCTCTCTCTCTCTCTCTCTCTCTCTCTCTCTCTCTCTCTCTCTCTCTGTGTGTGTGTGTGTGTGTGTGTGTGTGTGTGTGTGTTGACACATCATGTAGGGACATGGTTGGAAATATGTTGGCAACACTGGCGCTATTACGCCTTAGAAAGTGTGTTGCATGAGTTTGTCAAGGAGCAACGATGCAAGTGCCTACCCTTGACAGCATAAATAGTGCATATTAAGGCACATGAAATTGCTCGACAGAAGATCACAGGCTTCAAAGCGAGTCACAATTGGGTTGCCCGCTTCAGGAAATGGTGGGGATTTTCCCTTTGCAGGCACACATCAATTGCTCAGAAGCTGTCCAAAACTATGAAGAAAAACTAGTGGAATTTCAGCACTTCAAAATCCACCAATGCAATGAGAAAAATTACATTGTCAGTCTGATTGGCAATGCTGATTAAATGCCAGTATATTTCGACATGCCTGCAAATTATACAGTGGAGGAAAGAGGGAAGAAAACTGTCAACATACTGTCTACAGAGGGTGAAAAGCAGCGCATGTCTGTTATGCTTGCTTGTACAGCTGACGGGCATAAACTGTCTCCATTTATTGATTTTAAACAGAAGACTCTGCCAAGATCTGAGGTCTTTCCAAAAGATGTTGTAGTACATACAAATGAAAGTGGGTAGCTTACAGAGCACATGGTGTTGGAGTGGATTAGACTTGTTCAGCAGTGTCGTTCAGGCACCTTGCTACATCAGCCTAACATGCTTGTGTTGGATTTGTATGCAGGTCATTCCACTCCTGCCTTCAAGAATCTATTAACAGAAGGTGAAACGCACTTGGCTGTTATTCCAGGAGGAATGACATTGATCCTGCAGCCATTAGATGTGTGTCTGGACAAGCCATTCAAGGAAAAGCTGAAGCATATGTATACACAATGGCATACAAAAGAAGATAGCCAGTTAATACCTACAGGACATATGAAGCGGGCAAATCTGTCAAAACTTTGTGACTGGATTGATCAGTCATGGCAGTGTATACCAAGTGAAACTGTCTGCCACTCATTCAAAAATGCTGTATTTCAAATGCACTTGATGGGACGGAAGCCAACGCTATCTATGAAGGTAGCGACAAGGAATCGACCAACGATGACTCCAATTACAATCAGTATGTATACTTTTATGAAAATTTCATAAATTTTGTTTTGTAGTTTCACTTTTCACTTCTGAGGTCTATTTCTTTGTAGATTTGTGATGGTAACCAGCCAGTTGGTGAAGACTGTGTGTGTGTGTGTGTGTGTGTGTGTGTGTGTGTGTGTGTGTGTGTGTGTGCGCGCGCGCGCTTGCGCGCTCTCACACTTTGTGTGGATTTCTCCGTAGCACAGGACTATTGGGTCTAAGCCTGTGTGAGCCTCTTTCCCGGCAGTAAAAAAGTAGTGCCCTCTTAGATGGTGAAAGAGAACTGATGTCCTTAGGAAGCTTTATTCTAGCATTGCACCGACCACATTAAGAAAGCGAAAAATTCGAACTGTTCCATGCCAGTACTAGCAGCACAAACTAAGCTGACACTTGGCGCACTGCAGTGTATGTAGCATAGCAAGATAGCCTGTGACATCCTACTCACAGTTAACTTGTGGGTATATCCAAAATATTTCTACAAATATCGTGAATTTTCACAGCTGTCAGCGTTTGTGACATAATAGTCATTTTAAGTGTCCCACAACTACGTGAGAGGTGGTGACAAAATTTTCTTCAAAGTGCGGTTTGCAATTGGGTAAAACTAACTATCTTCCCCCCCCCCCCCAGTCCCATTTCTGGGGTGCAACTTAAAAGTGACTTCAATGACAATTGTCAGTTTGTTACGGACATTCAAATTTTAATGTTAACAGTAAAATAAGGACAGTTTATATCTCACCACAAAGGTGTGATGATGATCCTATTAGGCATGGCCTTCTTCAGAATAAAGAATATTCACACAGGCACACTTCACAGTCATACAACTGTCATCTCCAGCTGTCACACTCCGAATCCAATCCATAATGTGGCAGCCAGAGATAACGGTTGTGTGTCTGTGAAGTGTGACGATGTGAATGTTCTTTATTCTGAAGAAGGCCATGGCTGATAGCTTAAGTGTGTGTGTGTGTGTGTGTGTGTGTGTGTGTGTGTGTGCGTGTGTGTGTGTGCGCGCGCGCGCGCACTTGCACACACAGCTGTGCCTGTCACAGCTCGTTGTTACGCTTTTGGGGTGAGTTGTAAACTGTCCTCATTATATTGTTGAATTCCAGCCTGGAGTTTCCATTAATAAATTTTAATATTAATATTATTTCAGGCTATGTCCACAATCCAATTCACTACCTTCAAATGTTGATGCTTTACTGGATTCTATTACAAAATTTCTCTTTAAATTAATATTTAAAGCCCCAAAATAATTACAAAAATGTACCTTTTGATCTTGAAGAACTTCGAGCACGTTTCTTTTCATGTGCATAATAATCAATATCATCTGTTTCATCTGATGAGTTACCATCAGGCACACTAGAAGGATTTATTGAGTTAACAATGTTTGTTGTATCAGTCTTGTTTTCATCATTGTGCTGGGCCTCATATATGGGCACATATTTGACAGTCATGACATTATCTTCAAATTCTTGGTTCTGTAAATCTGCCAGCTGAATGGCTAAATCTTTCAGAATAACAAATCGACGTGTTGCTGCAAATATTGCATCCTAGAAAATGAGGAATTGTTATTTTAGAAATGCAGACACACACATTTACCTTATTACTGGTACTATTTACAACTATATTATGGAAACGGGAACAGCACCAATCATTAAGATACAGCTTGGATGTAAACACTTTAGATTACTAGACAACACACTATAAAATATGGGAGATAGTAATACAGACATCACAGCAAATGCATTGTCAGAACAGGATAGTCAAACAGTCCCCATTTGGATCTTCAGTTGGGGGCTGCTCAGGAGGATCTCATCAGGAAAAACAAACCAGGCATTCTACAAATCGAAGTGTGAAATTTGAAAAAGGATATTGGTATGAATCATGAAAAAAGCTGTATATCTGGAAGAGATCAGGATACATCAAAATGTAGCATATTTATTTTTTAATGGTAAGATATAGATTTTGGAACCAGGTTTTAAACTGCAAGACATATCCATGGGAGATATAGACTCTGACTATAAATTATTGGTTATGAAGTGTAAATTAAAACTTACAAACGTGCAAACAGGTAGAAAAGTAAGGCAATGGAATCTGGATAAATAGAAGGTTTCAGGGGTGTCAAGATTTAGGCAAGGGTTGACTGAAACAGGAAAAAGAAATACAGTAGAAGTAGAATGAGTAACTTTATCTTTCAAAGTAGTGAAGGCCACAGAGAATCATAATTATAGATAGAAGGGCAAGGCCTAGTAGAAATCCCTGGCTAATACAAGAGATACTGAACTAAATTTATGAAAGGGGAAAAATACAAACACAGCAGATGAAGCATACAAAAGAGACTACAGATGGCTAAAATATGAGGTTGACAGGAAGTGCAGATTAGCTAATCAGGAATGACTACAGGATAAATGCAAATCTGTAGAAGAATGTTTATCTAGGGTAAGATAGATATAAAGCTACATGAAAATTACAGATATTTGTAAACCAGAAAAACAACTGCATTAATATCAGCAGCTCAAGTGAAAAACCAGTACTCACACTGCAATTCTGTAAGAGACAACAATGGACTTTGAAAAGCAACTGAACAGAAAGGAAGGTGTGAGAGGGGCACTAACAAGTGCAAAACAAGAGTAATGGGATGTAGTACAAGAAAATCAGCTGATTCTGAAAGAATAAGACAGTAAAAGTTCTTTGCGAGCTAAATAAATACTGATGGCTGAAGTACAGTAGGTACCAAATGTAGAATGGCTGGGGGGAGGGGGGGGGGGAGCATTTCTGAAGAAGAGAAAATTGTTGCTATCAAATATTAATTTTATTGTTCAGAAGTCCTTTCTGGAAGCATTTGTCTGGAGTGTAGCATTGTACAGGAATTAAATGTCGATAATACAGAGTTTGATAGAAGCTACTGAATAGTGGTGCTACAGATGAGTGCTGAAGATTAGATGGCTGAATCACATAACTAATGAGAAGGCACTGAACAGAACTGGGGACAAAAGAAATATCTGTTGTATCTTGACTAAAAGAAGGGATCACACTGCAGACTGCTAACGAAGATACGAGCTTATGGAATAGGTTCACAGATTTGTGACTGGCTGGAAGACTTCCTAAGTAATAGAACGCAGTACGTTGTTCTCGACGGCGAGTGTTCATCAGAGACGAGTGTATCGTCAGGCGTGCCCCAGGGGAGTGTGATAGGACCGCTATTATTTTCTATCTATATAAATGATCTGATGGACAGAGTAAGTTGTAATTTGTGGCTGTTTGCTGATGATGCTGTGGTGTATGGGAGGGTGTCGTCTGTAACTGACTGTAATAGCATACAGGTTGACTTAGACAAAATTTCTAGTTGGTGCGAAGAATGGCAGCTATCTCTCAATGTAGAAAAATGTAAGGTGATGCGCATGAGTAGAAAAAACAATCCTATAATGTTAGAATACAGCATTAGTAGTGAGCTTCTTGATGCTGTCGCGTCGTTCAAATATCTAGGCGTAACATTGCAGAGCGATATGAAATGGAACAAGCATGTAAGGACAGTTGTAAGTAAGGCAGACAGCCGACTTCGGTTTATTGGGAGAATTTTGGGAAGATGTACTTCACCTATAAAGGAGACTGCATATAAAACGCTAGTACGACCACGTCTTGAGTATTGCTCAAGTATTTGTGACCCACAGCAGATCGGTTTGAAGGAAGACAGAGGCGGTTCAGAGGCGAGCAGCTAGATTTGTTACCGGTAGGTTCGACCAATGCGCGAGTGTCACGGAAATGCTCCGGCAGCTCAATTGGGGATCGCTGGAAGAAAGACGACGTTCTTTTCGTGAATTTCTGTTAAGTAAATTTAGACGGCCGGAATTTGAAGCTGAGTGTAGTACGATCTTGCTGCCGCCTACATACATTTCGCGTAAAGATCACAAAGACAAGATAAGAGAAATTAGGGCTCGTACGGAGGCATATAGGCATTTTTTTTCCTCGTTCAATTTGGGAGTGGAATAGGAAAGGAAATGCCTAGTAGTGGTACAGTGTACCCTCCGCCACGCACCTTACGGTGAATTGCGGAGTATGTATGTAGATATGTAGATGTAGATCAATTGGGGGGACACATTTTGAGACATTAAGGAATTATCAATTTAGTATTGGAGGGAAGTGTGTGTGTGGGGGGGGGGGGGAGGGAGGGAGGAGGGGAGGGGAGGAGGGGGCTAAAATCTAAGAGTGAGACAGAGATGAATACAGTAAACGGGTTCAAAAAGATTCCTTTCTTACTGAAAGATGAAAAGGCTTGTAAAGGATAGGGTAGTGTGGAGACTGAATCAACGACCACCACCATGACCACCACCACCACTTCAACAATGGATTAGGTTAAACTGTAAGAACACTACACACTGTTTTTGAGATTCACCTAGACTTTCTGTGTACCTGAGTACTTAGTAGCAAACAATGGGAAGTCCAGGCTGGGATTCAATAATATAATGAGAATACAACACAACAGTCTGGAAGATGAATACATACATCCACAGCTAAAACTGGTCACGGAACCAAAGAAAAATAAGAAAGGAAGAAAGGGCCTGTTGGAGCTGTATCAATATTTTATTAAAAAGGAAGAGCAGTTTTGGGATCTGTAGTCACATCATCGGGATTAAGACCTAAATAAAAATAAACCACAAAACAATATAATGTGACAAACCTTGATACAAAAGTTAACAAATTAGATAAAAGTGGCTAAAATTGAGCTATTACAGAACTGAAAATTACCATAACTATGACACTGAGTTGAATGGTATTTACTATTAAAACATTATTCAAGGGGCATCATGATCTTTAAAACATCCTCTGATTGCTAAAATTTATCTCATTTAAGAACTTTATTGTTAGGATGTGTGTGCGCCAAATGTATTCAACGCATGTGCAGTCCCCGTCCAGTCATATGGTCTCATATCACTTTCCCATCAGCCATTGCACTTTCTCGATCCTCAATTCAGCCAATGTTGTTGGTACGTTTCCATTTACACATGTTTTTAGGTGTACCTCTCACTCTTTCCATATTTTAATGGCACATTTATATCCCATTTTAAGTTCTGACTGGTTTCATTTTATACGTTTAAGTTTGTGGTTCCAATGACAAAGTTTTTAAATGATAGTAATTTTAGAAATTGGGGGATATGTTTTAAAGACCATGGTGCCCCTTGAATAATGTTTTAATAATAACTACCACTCAACTCAGTGACATGGGCAATTTTCAGTTATGTAATACCTCGATTTTAGCCACTTTCTGTCTATAAAGTTAAGTTTTACACCCAGGTTTGTCAAGTTGTACTGTTGAGTTGTTTCTTTTTATTCAGGTCTTAAGCCTGATGATGCGACTATGGGTCAGGGAACTGGACGTCCTTTTTAATAAAGTTGTAATACAGCTGCAGCGGATCTTTTTTATTCATAACTAGCTTATATGCCTGTGCTTCGCAACGGTTGTTAAACAGGGACCTGTATATATCATGGTCTTTAGGGTTCCAGTTTAGGTGCAAAAACAGAATCCTTGTTGGATTTCTCTGTCAATAAACTCAGTTCTTGTAGCCAAGATGTCAAATTTAAGTAGAAGTCATTGTCAAAAACAATGGATGTTCATAAAAGTTTTCATACAAAAAGTGAAATTAATTTAAGTCCGTACTCCGGAACACTGTAAATTAATGCTAGGTTGTGTTCATAAAGTTAAGACTGCAGTGTGTAATTGTCTGTTTGGCGTAAACTTCTGAAAACACTTCCATCATTGAGATGAGAAATAGTAATGATAATAACAGTGCCACGTATTGGTTCTATGGTGTAGTACTAAACACTCTATCTTTCACAGTTAAGTGCATGCTGAAGTATTAGAACGTTGCAGTGTTGCACTGGGGACAATGTAGTTATTCTGTGTGCAGTGCTCCATATTATCGATAAGTCAACGAATACTGAAAAAGTTCATATCTGTTTAAATAAAACGTCATGGTGGTGTCAATGTGCGATAAAGTAAGTCTAGGTAATCGATGAAGGAATGGCGTCAGCTGATCATCTGTATAGAACTTTCCATTAAATATGGTATTTCCAGTGAATTGTATTAACTGTGTTAGCAGTTTGACCACACTTTCAGCTAATACATGTCCCCACGTTCTGCAGTGATTACTTCATAAATCACGAAGTTGAAATCGATCTTGTGTAATAGAACTATATAATCAGAAGACGTCTTTATCTTAATGTAGTCTGCACCAAAAGTAAGTAATTATGAATTTTAACCACAATATTGTACCGAACGATTATGAAAGCAGGGAGGTTTCTGATGAGTTTGTCACTCGCGCGTGTATGATATATCTAGTGACAGGCACAGAGCAGCAATATCTCTGGAGTGAACATTCAGATGCACAGAACAGATTTTCTGTCCTCAACATTAAGGTGGAAATATCACCTGATATTGTGAAAAATCTACTAATCAATGACTTTATCTTGGTCCTTTCTTGTTCAGTTACTATGGATGACTTTTTAGCAACGCTTCCTCAACTTTCTTGTTGCTTCTGTGACACATTTATTTAGATATTATTTCAAGTTACATGGTTGCACTGCTAAAAGGAGGTGGGGCTGCTTTGCAGCCAATGTGGTACAAACCAATCGTAGGAGCAAATAAATGTGTGGAAAGAGTTGATTTGTTTCAATATCACTTGGTAGTTCCAGCTTAATGTTGAGAAGATGCACAGAATCCAATGCTCACTCCATAGATATTTTTACTCTATGTATAATTTAGTGGTTATACCCGTTGAAAGATGCACTTCTTTTCTTTCCATGAAATTGCAAGAAATAAGGGATTCAGCTAGAAAGAAAAAGAAAAAAGGTGTCCTACCTCGGTTAAACTGTACTTGCAGTGGCAGCGGTTTAGTTTGCTATCATTGGTAACGAACTATTCGCTTTAGGAGGATGATTAATTTACTGATCAAAACAGCATAAATTATTTATTTGATCCTTAACATAAAGAATTATTCCCCTTATTCTACCTGACTGATTTTTGAAACAGCATTCAACAGTCATTGCCAACATCAGCGCACAAAGCCGGCACCGTAAGTAAAATTGTACCCTGTCTTGTAGTGTATTACACTATAGTTATGACAATGAAAAAAAAAGCAGCAATGCCATAATTAGTCATATGGTGTACTATGTAACTAACGTCGCCTCACTTTGTCCTTTCCTGTACTATGGCATTTTCGAGGCATTCCTAAACAGAACACACTCAAAATGTAATGAGGATACACCGAAATCAGAAAGGGAACTACATAAATTCAATTGGCCTTGCAAAGAATTCTTATGTAAATTAGAGCATAGATAGATGCAAAGGAATATCGTTATGTTTTAAATTCAAATATCCCCCGTCAAAAGAAGCAAAGATGTCAAAGCTGTGAATATACAAAGTGTAATCAACAGCGAGCTGTTCAATGTTTGTTTGTATTGGCAGAGAGAAGATTGCGGCTCTTAATACAAAATACTTCTGTTGCTGAGGGAATAAGCACAACACAATCATGTATTGTTTCTTAGAAGCACTACAAAACCCACAGCACCTTTAGTGGTTTGTTGCTATTCTATGGCACAACCATCAAAAAGAAATAAAAAATTTAAAAATTCAGCAGCGCCAACTATTATTTCTTTGGTGCACTATGTAACTAACAGGGCCTCTATTTGGTCTGTACTGTACTACACTGTTTTATAGCCATTCCTAAACAGAATGGACTCAAGATGTAATAAGTATAATTCTTTATTCTTAATAAATGAAAACATGGATAGACTCTAAGGAAAGTCTATATGTTTTAAATTCAACTTTTTTTTGTCATACATGGGTAAAATTTTACTTGCAGTGGCAGTGGTTTAGTATGTTAATGTTGGCAACGAAATGTTTGCTTTAGGGGAATAATTAATTTACTGATAGGAACAACATTAATTATTTATTTCATTATCAACACTAAGAATTATTACCCTCTTTGTACATTACTGAATTTTCAAAAAGGATTCACTTTAGTTATGAGAATAAACAATGCAGCATCGCAATCTATTAGTTATTTGGTATACCATGTCAGTAACAGCGCCTCTATCGGGTATTTGCTATACTACGCTGCATTTCATGCATAGCATACACCAGAAACTACAAATTACGATATCTTTTATCCACCTAATCTGATTTTCATGAAATGAAGCTTATATGTTGCCCCAAGGTACTCTCAATTGACCTATGAAACCCCATGAAAGTTTGTGTAGTACTCTCGGAGATTTGCTGTTTCACACCATACTTATAAGCATAGAATACACATAAAATTTCAAATTTTGATAGCTTTCCTTCCTTTGAGCCGATTTTGATGAAACTAAGCCTACGTTACTCTCCAAACTATTCTCAATTTACTTGTGGAAACCCATAAAAGTTCGTGTAGTACTTTTGGAGATTACTTCAACAAATAGACATAGACAGTGGCTTTTAAGCAAATGATTAAAGTATGATATCTTTATTTTATCTGGTTCTATTTTAATTATTGAAGCCTTTATATAACCACCGATATGCTCAAGTTACTTTTACTGACCGGACAAGGGTACAACCAGCAGTCAACCATAGAGCAGGAATAGTATGTTTTATTTATTTTATGATAGGTTTGAAACAGTGATCAAGTGGCATCCATACTGACAGCAACTGTAACTTGTTGACCATCGAAAACTTTTACATACACCGCTTCGATTTGTTTACATTGGACAATTTTAACGCTGTTTCTATTGGCCGCGGCATCGTGACTCCTGATTGGCTGCTCTGCCATTCCTAACCAAGCAAGCACAACAGCTAGCCGCTTCCGCATAAACTGCACTTTTACCCATGATGTGGGCCTTAGAATCTGAATCTGCAATAAAAAGTCGGGGTTCCCATTTAAAATTTTACACTTGACACTCCCCACCCCCCACAAATGGTGTAAACTGTTCAGTTTGAGTGTTATTTCCTAAGCCTCTGCCATCCGCACATGCTGGTGAAAACCATTTTTGAATATCTACTGTTTTTACGAGTTATTCCAGTTTGTCACCTTAAAATTTACACCCTCTATAATGGACCAAGTTGAGTTCAAGTAGTTGAAGGATACTGTACATTTTAATGTGAATTGCATTTGTTTATGCAACATAGCCCGTTCATTTATGCTACACTTCCGGATACATTAAAATACAGTCACATCTCAGGAACTAGTGATCGAGAACTCAACACATATTATGATTTACTTTACCTTCCGGATATGAAAAACATTTTCACCTCTTTCAAGTTTTCCTTCAGATTGTTCCTAGTGATGGTTTTCAGTTTCCATAAGTTTTGCCCTGGAAAACTCTAGCTAAAAGATCAATGACTGTTAATGACCCAGCATGCGTAATAATGCACAATGTTGTCGGCGAGTTCTTGAACTTCAAGGAGATGAAATCGAGAATGCAAAAACATCTGCAGCAACAGCTGTGTGGTATTTGCATTCTAGTGTCATCTGGTAAAATAACACTCAACAGCAGATTTTAATGAAAACATTTTGTTTTATTCTTGTAGTACTAAACATACAGTGAAATATATATTGTGGAAAGCAACAGACTTCCACAATATATATTTCACTGTCTGTTTAGTACTACAAGAATTAAAAAAACTTCCGTTTGTTTATGGAAAGTTTATGTTTCTTGCTTCTTGCATGGCTGTTTAAAGCACTCTTCCCCATTGAAGAAATACTTATCTTTGCGTTGCACCAACATCATAATGCATTTGTTTGTGATTTGGGATCACATGTAATCCACGGATACAGGCTGTCTCGTATGAGCTCTGTTATACTCTGTTTTGACATGACGGACAAACACTTCACACTCAAACATGTTGAATTACTTCATCTGTGCGGGCACAGATAAGGTCGATTCAAACTTGCATTCACTCTATTGTTATCTGCAATGATTGATTCACTCTGTTCCATCTCAGAAAGATGCTGTAGATAACGTTAGTCTCTAAATATATTTAACAATATTTTGAATGTATTGTTGTAAGACAGCTGTTAAAGCAATAAATTAAAACTGAAAGAAATTGCCTTTTCACAAAATTCGTGTACCGTATTATTGAGTTATTCTTACATCTTTTTGGAGGACAATTACCATGTCAAAAAGTCGCAATCAACAATGTTAGAACTGCATTTCATACGGGTCCGGCTAGCGCTCACTAGGTGGCATTGCGTGTATGTATGCTTTTTAAAAACCCATTAACAAATAACGAGGGGAATAATCTTTTGTGTTGGCCATAAAATAAATAATTAATGCTGTTCCTGCTCTATGGTTGACAGGTTCTCGATGCACCCTTGTCCGCTAAGTAAAGTAATTATCCTCGTAATTGTTACTGCGACTCCTCATTGGCGCTACCCGGGCTCGCATGAAAAACAGTTTAGCCATCAACAATATGTTCCGGTACATGATGACTGTGTTTACTATTTATATATTACCAATGTTAGTCAGTCCCAGGAATCGTCTATAATTATTACTATCGAACATAGGCGCCGACTATTGAAAATCTTGGGGTATGCTCAGTGGCGTACCCAGGTATTTCTAAAGAAAAATAAATAAATAAATACAAAGCAAAGCCAAAAACTTACACAAAACATACACGCTATCGATTCCATATCACTGTCACCATCACGATTATAAGTCGAAGTCCTTTTGTATTTCACTATATACCTATCCGTTTTAACGATTTTCACGCGCAAGACATTAACCATTTTAAGCCCAAATTTTATTGATCTATGAACAAAATATTTCTTTGCATATATCTGTAAATAATGATATTTGACAGAATTTTTGATTAATTTTAGTTTTTGCGTGGAAATTTGGGATGACTACAGATGGTAGTGTGCAGGATATGTTTCCTTTATCGTAACTAATGACATTTTCAAACTGTTGACTACTAATTTAGACATTGGACAATTATTAGTTATAAAGTTTTTAAATTATTTTGTTTCCTTTACCTTGATACAATTACAGTAAAACCTCATTTTTACGTTTTCCCGCCATTTACACCATTTTTTGTCGGTCCCGTCAAATTTCCTATGTTCACAATGTTAATTCGCCCTCGTTTTTGCGTTAACATATTCACACTTTTCCTGCGTTTTACACTTTTTGAAAGCATGTTCATGAAGAAGAAATTACGTAAGCTACATGAATTGATGCTAGCATGGCTTTCCCCTTAAAGTATAATGCTTAAAAATTATTTGCAAATTGAGTTTTTTTGACACTTTGCATTTATTCAAACGTATATTTCGCATTTCGTTGTTGGCTGGCATGTACTCAATCAATCAGAACCAGTTGCTTTGTTGATGTGATATATGTTTCTGATTAATAAAGAACGTTATCTGTCAAAAAAGCGATAACAGTGTGAGATGCCAATCCTATGTACACAGCACAAAAATACTTATGCATATGTTTGCACTCGAGAACACGAATAAATTCTCGTGTAAAACATCTAAAAATACAAAAAGAATGGAACTTTAGGAGTTTTACTACATAAATAATTAATGCCGATAAAAGGCTTGCTGACTAATCAATAATAATGAATGACATTACGTCAAAAATTTCTACTTCCCATAAAATTACCAGTTCTGCCTGCGCTTAAAATAGTAAAAATTTGGATAACCTTTATTGCATAATAAACTTCCTGTTGAGTATTTAGATGCCTATTCTGCACATATATCACAAATAAACTATGAAAATGCAAGGCTAATCCAGTAAGCATATTTTACCATTTAAAACATTAGTTCCTGCATTTTACATTTTCCTGCATTTTACACCATTTTACTGAAGTCCCTTGAAAAGCATAAAAACGAGGTTCTACTGTATTTGAAAGTATTGTTGCATTTACTCCAACTTAGACATCAAGCAAATATATATATATATATATATATTGACAACACATTGTAGCCTAATGCTTTTTGTTTCCTCAAGGTAACAGTAAAAAATCTAGTCACATGTATTATTGGAAGCCCTGCAATGTTATTTACGATCTTTGAACAAATAGTTGTGGCTAGACGGACAGATAAAGATGAGGGGAGGGAGAGAGTTAAGACTAATTCCATGCACAGGTGACACAGGTCAAAAAGAGCAGAAATTAAGGTCCGACTACTACGTTCAATTGTTGACCAATTGTTGAAGCCTGACAATTCAAATTCAGAAAAAAAATCTATTACTAGCTGTTTCGTTTGGAGAATTTTGTACAGCTGCCAATTAAAACACAAAGACCTTCGCAAGTTGTTATGAGGACTGTCTGTTCACAGAATGTTTTAGCTAGGGAGGGATAGGGCAGTCTTCGCAGCAATGTATGTGGTTGTCAAAAGATACTGGGAATTAAATTTATAGTGTAAACATTTTCAATGCATCATACCAAACCCACTTCATTTCTAGTTATTTAATACAATTAAAGGTTGCCGCCTTCAGTTTACAATATTGACTTAACAAGTGGAATTCCATTAACATTCTGACTATTTAGAAAACGGTCACTTCACTCACATGTGAACGTGGATTTTAATTACTTGTTTAAAATAATCTTTTTAGAGCAATGTCTTGCAAAAGCCAGCCGGCCATCAATGGGATGAGAGAGTCGATTTTAATTATAGTCAAGAAAAATAATGTAAAGAAAAAATTATACCAAAATTTTCAGTGGGTTATGCCTGGCATACCAATTCAAATTTTGGGGTATACTTGAGCGACCGAGCATACCCGTAGTTGGCGCCTATGCTAATGAAGCATCACAATAGCAACTTTTACGGATTTTATAGTTAAAATCAACAAAATGCTTCCGTGAAGAGATTTTTCAACACAGAATCAGACAAACAAGATCTGTGTTGATGAGTATCACTGGGGGGAGGGGGTCAATTACGAAAATTGCTAAAATGTAGTAAAAATAAATATTGCCTTTCATTCTAGCTGCGATTTTGTAGTCGCACCTTACGATAACATCGCGTCTCTTCGACGTACATCGTGAGCAACTGAGTCGCGTGGTTGAACAACACTTCGGCATAAATACAGAAATAGATAACGGAATACGTAACCTACAATTATAAAACTTTTTAAACCCCCCAGAAATGTTTCTGTACACAAAAAAGAAGCGATGAATATTATTTAACCTGCGGGCACTAGCGATCTGAGCATTTTGCTCACCAAAATCATAAAACGACTGGCATTGTTACTTTTAAATATTAAACGTTGAGGTTTTTTCTTACTAAAACTACAGGAATTACTTGTTTACACTTATTAAGTACATTTCAAACTGGTTGTGTAATCTGAGCAATAGGCTATACACGCGAATGATCGTTTAACTCTTAAAGCCGCGAGATCTCATGGGTTAAAAATACCGGTTTCTGGCTGAAATTCAAGGTTTTCCCCCACCCCTTTTTTTTCCAAATTCAAGGCTTTGGTTGGTTGGTTTGATGTTTTAGGGGGACAAAACTGCGGAGGTCATCAGTCCCCCATTCCATCGAAGGGTGAGATAAGTTTGGGAATACTGAAAAGTAAAAACTTCTACGGGAGGAAAACCCCACTCAATCAATAAAATCGACAAGGGACAACACGAAAGGAGACAATCACATGGAAACAGCAGACAAGTGAGGAAATGTAATGGCAAATCAAAAGTTTGTGGTTGACCTACCATGAAGTTAAAATAGGAAGCGTCAGCCACGGGGCAACACAAGGAAACCTGCAGGTGGAGAACATTCTGACAAGAGAAACGAATACAATGCGCTGAAGCAAAGCTTCATATGGAGTTGTAAAAACCACTGTCACGAATAAAACCTAAAACAGAATCAGCCATATTGGCTTCGTTACATGAAACTTCAGATAAAATTGCAGGAAGATTAAAATCCCGCCGCAGGGCGGCTAAAAGACGACAGTCCGTCAAAATGTGGGACACCGTCAAGGGAGAGCCAGAACGACAACGAGGCAGGTCCTCACCACGCAGGAGATGGCCGTGGGTCAGCCAAGTGTGGCCAATGCGGAGCCGGCACAGGACTACCGAGTCCCGGCGAGAGGCCCGCATGGAGGATTGCCACACAGCCATGGTCTCCTTTATTGCCCTGAGTTTGTTGGGATGGCTCAGGCGACGCCACTCAGAGGCCCAGAGCTCATGTGCTCTACGGCGCAACACAGACTGGAAATCAGAAGCCGGGAGGCCAATCTCTAGTACGGATGCATGGACAGCTTGTTTGGCAAGCTTATCAGCTAGTTCGTTGTTCGGGATGCCGATGTGACCACAGAACATCCTGACAGACAGAGAAAAAAGTGTCTCATGAATAGCCTTCACCAAAGAAGAACGTGAGTAGCATTTATCCAGAGCGCGAAGACTGCTCAGGGAGTCACTGCAGAGCAGAAAAGACCCACCTGAGCAGGAGCGCATATGCTCAAGAGCACGGAGAATGGCCACCAACTCGGCTGTGTACACACTGCAGCCATCCGGCAGAGACCGCTGCTCGGCGTGATCGCCATGGACATAGGCAAGGCCAACACAGCCACAAACCAACGAACCGTCCATATAGACGACGTCGTATCCAGTGTACTCTGCAACAACAGCAAAGAACTGATGGCGGAGTGCCTCTGGAGGAACGGAGTCTTTGGGTCTATCGGCCAAGTCCAGCCTAGAGCATGGCCTCGGTACACACCATGGGGGCGTATGCATACGGGCCCAAAACGGAGATGGGACAGGGAAAGACTCTAGTTCCAACAGAAGAGACTGGACACGGAAGGCGATCGTGTGACCGGAACGGGGTTGCCGTTGTTGAGGACGGACGACCATGCGGGAGAAAAGCAAGCGTTGGTTCGGATGGCCTGGCGAGCTATGGACATGAGCAGCATAGGCCGCGAGCAGTTGCTGGTGGCGGATCCGCAGAGGTGGAACCCCGGCCTCTGCAAGTAAACTGTCCACGGGACTGGTGCAGAAGGCACCCGTCGCGATGCGAACACCACAGTGGTGAATGGGGTCCAGCAAACGCAATGCCGAGGGGGATGCGGAGCCATAGGCAAGGCATCCAAAGTCCAGACGGGACTGCACCAAAGCTTGGTAAATCCGCAACAGTGTGGACCGATCGGCACCCCAGGTCGTATGGCCCAGATGGCGGAGAACATTCAGTTGGCGCCAGCACTTCTGTCTCAGCTGTCGAATGTGAGGGAGCCATGTCAGTTGAGAATGAAATACGAGCCCTAAAAACCTGTGAGTGTCAGCAACCTCTAAGAGGTGGTTTTTAAGATAAAGTTCGGGCTGTGGATGAACCGTCCGACGTCGACAGAAGTGCATAACTCTGGTATTTGCAGGAGAGAACTGGAAGCCATGGGCTAGAGCCCAGGACTGTGCCTTCTGAATGGCTCCTTGTAACCTATGTTCAGCAACGTGGGTACTGGAAGAGCTAAAAGAGATGCAGAAGTCGTCAGCATAGAGAGAGGGTGATACTGACGAGCCAACTGCTGTCGCTAAGCCGTTTATGGCTACTAAAAATAAGGGGACACTCAAAACGGAGCCCTGAGAAACCCCATTTTCCTGCACATGAGGGGTGCTACGAGAAGCACCAACTTGGACACGAAATGTACGGGCAGCTAAAAAGTTTTGGATAAAATTAGGGAGCTGGCCTCGAAGACCCCATTCATGTAACGTCTGAAGGATGTTATGTCTCCATGTTGTATCGTACGCCTTTCTCAAATAAAAAAAACACCGCAACAAGATGTTGACGTTGAGCAAAGGCTGTACGAATACAGGACTCCAAGCAAATGAGGTTGTCTGTAGTGGAGCGGCCTTGACGGAAACCGCCCTGACATGGAGCCAGCAAGCCTCTAGACTCTAGTACCCAGCACAACCGCCGGCTCACCATACGTTCCAGCAGTTTGCAAAGAACGTTGGTGAGGCTGATGGGACGGTAACTGTCCAAATCACAGGGGTTTTTACCCGGCTTGAGCACTGGCACAATGATACTTTCTCGCCACTGTGATGGAAAGACACCATCGTTCCAGATGCGATTGAACACGGATAAGATGGTTCGTATAGACTGTGCTGACAGGTGTTTCAGCATCTGGTTATGAATGCGATCTGGCCTGGGGCTGGTATCGGGACTATGTGCAAGGGCACCGAGCAATTCCCATTCACTGAATGGAGCGTTGTAGGATTCAATTCGGCGGGTCGAGAAGGAGAGTCGCTTCAGTTCTTCCCGCTCTTTCACGGTACGAAAGGTTGGCGGGTAATTCACAGATGCAGAACTCCGAGCATAGTGCTCAGCTAGATGTTCAGCAATGGCATCTGGGTTCGTACAAACTACTCCATTCATAGAAATCCCTGGCACGCCTGAAGCACTCTGGTAACCATGGAGGCGTCTGATCTTCTGCCAGACCTGGGATGGAGAGGTACATGTGCCAATGATGGACACATACCGTTCCCAACACTCCTGTCTGTTTACGACACTTAATTAAAAGACGTGCTCGTGCACGGAGCCGCTTGAATGCAATGAGGTTCTCCAAGGACGGGCGTCTCTTATGGCGCTGGAGTGCACGCCTGCAATCCCTAATAGCCTCAGCGATCTCTGGCGACCACCAGGGCACCGTCCTCCGCCGAGGGGATCGAGAAGAGCTAGGGATCATACGTTCAGCCGCAGAGATAATGGCTGCGGTGAGACTTTCAGTCACCTCATCTATGCTGGCATCCGATGGAGGGCCAATCTTTGCAGCGGTAGTAAACTCCTTCCAATCAGCCTTGTTAAGGGCCCATCTGGGCAAACGTCCAGGTGACCGAGGCTGTGGTAGTGAAAGGAATATCGGGAAATGGTCACTACCACACAAGTCATCATGCACTCTCCAGTGGACAGACGGTAAAAGGCCAGGACTACATACCGACAGATCAATTGCTGAGTAAGTGCCATGAGCCACACTGAAGTGTGTGGCAGCACCGGTATTTAAAATGCAGAGGTCAAGCTGAGATAGTAAACTCTCAACGTCTCTGCCACGGCCAGTAATCTTAGTACCTCCCCACAGGGGGTTGTGGGCGTTAAAATCCCCCAGAAGTAAGAAAGGTGAGGGGAGCTGAGAAATCAGCGCCGCCAACAGATGTTGGGGTACTACATCGTCTGGGGGCAGGTATACACTGCAAATGGTGAAGTAGATTGTAGTCTTCACTCTAACTGCCACAGCTTCTAAAGGCGTTTGGAGAGCAATAGACTCACTGTATGCAGATGAAAGGACAAAAGTACAGACTCCACCTGAAACCCTGTCATAAACTGTGCGATTCCGGTAATATCCCCGATAGCCTCGTAAGGCAGGACATCGCGTCGGGGGAAATCAGGTTTCCTGCAGGGCAACGCACAGTGCAGGCGAAGGGGTGAGAAGCTGCCGTAACTCTGCCAAATGGGAGAAAAAACCACCACAATTCCACTGGAGAATTTGGTTAGTGCTGACTGGAGAGGCCATGATAGGATAGGGATCATTAGTCCATAGGTTCACTACCTGCTGCTGTCGAATGTGTTCCGACTGGATCCAGGACCATTGGTTCTGGAGAGTCCAGGAGAGCGAGATCCTTGGGGGATGCAAGGATCTCCAACTCATCATCAGAAGCAGAAGATGTGACAAGGCGTGGCTTTAGAGCCACAGAAGATTCCTTTTTCTTCAGCTTCTTCTTCTTCTTCTTTTCCTCTCGCTGTCCTTTCGGTCTTATGGACTGAGAGGGCTTCTCAGAGACGGTGTCAGGGCCCGACATACAGTGCGGACCCCTTTGACCAAGGGCGTGCGAGTCCAACAGCCGTGGGCTGGGACCCTCTGCGGTACTCTGAGATGCCTCGGAAGGGAGCGTCCCAAGGGACCCCTTCCGAACGAGAGGAGCCGGAGGAAGTTGTTGCTTCTCCGGCTGAGTGACAGGGACCGTTGTCCCCGACGGTGTGGGGGGGATGTGCTCCCCCAGGAGGTGTAGTGGGTGGAGCACATGGTGGAGAGCACCCAACCATCGAGGGAGCTGATGGGGCTTTACGGCCCTGAGGGCCCACAGAAGTTGGCACAGACGTGGAGACCGTCGTCACCGAAGAAAAAGGTGACGACATGACACTTGCAATTGACGTCTTCAATGCGACTGGGTGCAATCGCTCGAACTTCTTCTTGGCCTCATTGTACGACAGTTTGTCCATGGTTTTATACTCCATAATTTTTCTCTCTTTATGGAGCACTGTGCAGTTAGGCGAGCAAGGAGGATGGTGCTGTCCGCAGTTTACGCAAATAGGAGGAGGAGCACAAGGAGCGTCTGGATGGGTTGGACGCCCGCATTCTCTACAGGTGGAGCTGGAATTGCACCTGGAGGATATGTGCCCAAATTTCCAGCATTTGAAGCACCACATTGGAGGAGGAATATAAGGTTTTACATCGCACCGGTATACCATAACCTTGACCTTTTCGGGCAAAGAATCACCCTTAAAGGCCAGGATGAAAGCACCGGTGGCAACCTTGTTGTCCTTAGATCCCCTAAAGATGCGCCTGATGAAGTGGACACCTCGTCGTTCTAGGTTGGCGCGCAATTCGTCATCTGACTGCAGCAGGAGATCGCGATGGTAAATAATCCCCTGAACCATATTAAGACTTTTATGAGGGGTGACTGTCACAGGAACATCTCCCAGCTCTTCACAGGCCAGAAGCGCCCGTGACTGTGCTGGGGACGCCGCTTCAATGAGGATTGCACCACTTCTCATCTTAGACAACCCTGAAACTTCGCCAAACTTATCTTCTAAGTTCTCCACAAAGAAGAGTGGCTTAGTATTGCTGAACGTATCCCCATCAATTCTGGCACATACAAGAAATTTAGGGGAGTAAGGCTCAACCCTGTCTTTCGCCAGTCATTCCTCCCATGGGGTAGCCAGGGAAGGGAACGATTGGGGGTCATATTGTGCGGCATTAAAGTCACTTCTACCACGCTTAGAAATGCCAGGTTTGCGTGTGGCGACGCTGTTACTTGTTCGTTTCATTCTCGTCCCACGAGCAGCTAGGGAACTAAAGGTCCACCCAGGCAGAGCCCCGCTTGCCTGGGTAAGCCTTGTACAACTGAGGTGCGGCAGGTTCCTCAGAGGCTGCTCGCTAACGAATGTTCAACCTCAACAGCTATGCATCTCCTCAGCACGTAGCACACCTTGAGATTGAGTTTTTTTTTTATAGAGGTTTGTACCGTCCTCGCGTCCCGGGCGATGAAGCCAAGATCCCCGGGCTCTGAAACGTCCAACGTTCCACCGTTGCGCCAAACGATGGTCATTGAAGCACACACAGAGCTTACGGTGTAGCGGACTGTTGGCGCGACACTGCCCACAGCTCAGGACCCCGGGTTCGCCAAGCCCGTACTCAGCAAATTAATGCAGAGCCCCTGAGGGGTTCAAGGCTTTTTCCCGGTTTCAAGGTTCGGTGGCCACCCTGGTATTGCAATAAAGAGGCACCATTGTACACACTTGCTTTAAAACATGAGGATTTATGTTAGGCATGGGGACACACCTGAAACAAGCACCCCCATGATGAGAGGCAAAGAGATTCACCTAAAACTTAACTTATGGCCTAGACGATATAGTGTGCTGATGCTGGCAATGACATCTGAATACTAAATGATGATGTTAATATATTGATAAATAAACTTAAGATCTGTTCCAAGCACTTTCCACTAAAGCACCACCTTTGAATGTAACTACACCAATAATAGTATCACCATTACATTATTATCCAAAAAATTACACTGGGTTGCTATAAAATAACAATGTTGCATTACACAATGTAGAATACCACCCTTCTACCCCCTGGAATCCTAATCTGTTGTATAATTTCCAGAGATACAATGCTATTTCAACGGTTTGTAAACTACTGTAACTTGCGTCAACTACAGTGCCGCCTATCATTCAACAATAAAATTATTCTTAGATATGTTGAGTATGTTTGCGTCATATGTAGGACATGATTCCACCCGTTGACTTTGTCCCGTGGCATTGGCATGTTGGGTAGTAAACTAGGTGGTGGCAAGCTGTTCATTTTATGAGGGCAATTACTTTTACTGAGCGGACAGGAGTACATTGAACAGTGTTAATTATTTTATTAAATTAATGATGGCTATTCTCCACAGGGATGATAAATTATACTTCAAAAGAGATAGATTGGCTGGTCAGTACTTATCTTTGTGCTGTACTGGTGATAGCCACACAAGAAAACAAAAAAATTATGAAAAAAGAGAAGAAAAAGCTTTCAGAACCATGTTCCTTCGTCAGGTTGGAGAGAAGGGAAGAAAAAAGGAATGGAAGGAGAAGGGGACGGTAATCCACGACCTAGATCATGAGGGTGATGTTTAAAGATTGTGGAAGTCAGAGAGACTGTGTTATTTCCTTTATAGTCTCTATGCAACACTAACCAAGTCATTCTATGTTGTTTGGATTTCTAGGAATATTAACATCTTGGCAAACCAAGCAAGGCCATTGGGATGGGAAGTAAATTTTAATAAGCCCTGTGATTTAATTAAAAACACAAATCAATAACATTGATTATTTGCAGTTGGTTACAACTGAAATACGAGTTTTCCACAACGTTGACAATGTCACACGTCAGAGCAGACTGATGGAATCACTTCATAAAATTATGCCGTATTTTATACTAGAAAAACCAACTCTGCAATAAAAAATGGGGGGGGGGGGGGGGGGGGTTCCGACTGAAGATTTCAAAGTTCCACCTCCCAACCCCAGCGAGTGGGAAAAGGTAGATGAGGTTGGTGTTATTAGATTTATCCTTAGGGTAAAATTTTACGACGCTTCTCACCAGGCTCCATTTGTTATGTTGGCAACAGATTAACAATGAAGTGTAGAATTGTGTTAATATTTTTCACGAGCTATAGAGTAAATGTTATTGCCGCTCGTTTCACTCGCAGCAAATTTAATACTGCACCTGCTCTATGGATGACAGGTTCTTGTATGTACCCTTGTCCGTTCAGAAAAAAATAATTTTCGTTTTAATTGCAGCTGTCACGAAAAAACATTTATTGGTCATCTGAGTGCCATCATTACCATTGGTGCCAACATTACCACTGAACCTCGACGAGAAGCGTCGTACAATTTAACTATCCTTAGAGATGAAGAACATTTATTCCAAATTTTATATAATCTAGGTTGTTGACAGCACATATTGCCACAAAATATCGTGATCACCTCACCCAGTATAAGAGGTGCAGTGTACATATAAAATATAAGTTACTAGCAACAACACACACACAGCCAAAACTTACCGTTCCTGGTGGGCCATGCAATGTAATTTCTGGAACTCCAACATCTTGTATCGTTAGAGCAACTCCAGGTAGTCCTCCTATGTTGTCCCATGAAAGGTGAGTAATAAAAATATGTTCTAGTTTAGAAAGTTTCGTCTTGTGTTCATGTGCCAGTCGCTGAGTTCCTTCACCGCAGTTAAATAGGTACCTGATTTAAGAAGCAGACAATATAGATTTCTAAAGATAAGGTTAGATTCAATATGAATTCCACAGCCCAACTGTGAAGAGATTCTCAAAGACATGCAACAAGTAACTATTATATTAGGGGAGAAAATTGTAATTAACAACAATAATGAGGACACAATGTAAATCACAGAACAGATGGTCACTGATCTACAGTCAGTCACATAGAAACAACAATCCCATTCACAGCCTTTGTCAGAAGAGAGCATACATGCATTCACACTTGCCCAACTCATGCACTCATCACTGCCGTTTTTGGCCACTAAATCTCAACTGCTTCCAAAACAGTGAATATATTCACACTCAGAATTTACCCACAGTTTAGAATGCACTTAAGACGCAGTGACCACAGATGGTGGCCACGCATGCATGAGTTGTGCCTATATAAGTCTGAACATGTTTGCACTCTTTCCTGATGAAGGTTGCCTTTCAAAATTTGTCTTTTCCAAAAGCCTGCCTGCAGCTCAGTGATCATCTTCACAGCAAGTTGTAGCTCATCCTGATTATTACAGATATTCGAACCTGGTTTTTCCATTGTTATATGTTACTTATTTAGAAAGGAACTCATATGCTTATGTTTTTCCACAGTCAGTGAGTGATGTGGTCCTCAAGGAAGGAAATTAATGAAAAAAAAAAAAAAAATTATACATTTTTCACTCACACAATAATCCTGGAACTACTAAGCTTCAATTTGTCTTGTATAGTATGTCTAAGGAGGAGAGGATTATGGTGGGGGAGGGGGGGGGCAAATTGTCCTGAAATTCTGTTAATGTTTTATTTATTTTTGGTTTGGTTACTTAATTGTCTAGGAATTAGTTTACTACATTACAACACACTTTCAAAAATTACCAGGCACAAATGAAATTAGAGCCACCATCATGATGCTAAATTTTTACTTAAACCTTATCAGAAAAAGCAATTAATTAATATGAACTCAAACCAACTAAATTATGTTCTCAGTTTAAAGTCCATAAAATAAATCATCCAATCCGTCCAATTTCTAACAGTATTAACAGTGCTTATCATGACTTAGCAAAAGTTCTATATTGCTGCGAGAGACCACGAACACCAACTGCCGGCGTGGCGCAGGGGATAGCGTCACGAACTGCGGACCAGAAGGTCGCCGGTTCAATCCCGCACACTGGCAAAAATTTATTTCTTTGTAATTTACAATTCCAGAAGGTTCTACATCTTTCTTATGTTCACTTGTAAATTCTACTTGTTTCTTATGTTAACTGTTCTTCTAATTTCTGCTAAATTCTGTCTGTGTATAAATAGCGGAGCACTCTGCCTGAGAGGCAGTCAGTGCTGCGTGTGTATTGAGTTCGTAATAAACGTGCTTTCAGTATAAGTGCTGTGTTTAGTTGCCTTCGAAGTCAAGCCTACTTCCATTGCAATGTGACATTGTTTGATGGAGGCGCCGGGTACACTGTGCAACAGCTGCATCACCGTGGCTCCGATTAGGCAACGTAAAAGTCGTCGCTTACACGGACTGGAACCAGAATACAAGGGATACACCGAGTACATCCTTCCAAAAGTCCGTATTATCAGAAGAACGATGGAGATGAAACCAGGAATAAGCCAGCTGCACATCAGACACCCGTCGATGTTCTCGGGAGATGCTGGACAGGACCCCAACAAATGGCTAAAAGGATTTGACCGAGTCGCAAAGTACAACAGGTGGGATCATACGATGTGCTTGGCCAACGTTTACTTCTATCTGGACGGAACAGTCCAGCAATGGTTCGAGAACAACGAAGGCAAGTTGAATGACTGGGAGACGTTCCAGGAGGAATTGAAGAAGACGTTTGGAGACCGCCAGCATCAAATCTGCTCGGCGGAAGAACAATTGAAGAACTCGGCCCAACGACATGGTGAGCCGACACAATCGTACATAAAGAATGTTTTGGCCCTGTGTAACATAGTGAATCCGAACAGGACTGAGACGGACAAAATCACGCACCTGATGAATGGAATTGCAGAAGATATGTACCAAGCTCTTCTGATAAAAGACGTCGCTACGACAGAAGAGTTCATCAAGTGGTGCCAGCATATTGAAGAGATGCAACAAAGGAGGGTTGGACGCAAGAAGTATGACAGATTCCCAAATGTAGTCCCTATGGCTGTTGTGGAAGACCAGCAGGACTTGGCTTCTCTCATACGACAAATCATGAGAGAAGAATTACAACAATGCATGGCAGCCGGGACTATTAGACCGAGCGAGCATCAGATTATGGCCATGGATGTGAGCCCTGTAAGTCATGAGGTAGCCAACGCCGCTGAGGACGAGGTATTTCAAACATTAGCTCCTGTCTGCCCCGTCAATCGCACCCGACGTGAAGAATGGCGTCGCCCTGCTATGAGTTACGCTGCAGCCGCCAAACGGCAGCCCATGAACCGACCGACGTGACCACAGCCAACTCCCCCGGTAACTATGATGCCCCGCAGAAGAACAGACGTCTGGAGGACAGAAGACAACACACCACTGTGTTTCCACTGTGGCCGCCTTGGACATGTCGTACACTACTGCAGAGAGAGGAGGTGAGTATTCGATGATTATTTTGCTGCAAGACGTCAGCCGTCGGAGCAGTTCTATCCAAGGCAGTAACCTGTTGATGAGTTCAGTCAACCTATGGGAAGAAGCCCATCGCCGTACCCTAGACGAGGTCACTCCCCGACCCGCCGCAGCTGTTCACCGTCGCCGTACTGAGGTACCAGCCGCTCCCCAGGCCGCCGTGCCCAGGAAAACTAAGCGAGGCGACCATCTACGGAGGTGAGGCAGCCGCAGATGAAAATCCTCCATGGACGACAGCCGCCAAGATGTAGGGAAATCTCATCATCGTCATAATCGACGGCCAACCTGTCCGGGCACTTGTTGATTCAGGAGCCTCTTTTTCTGTATTATCGGATAATTACCGCCGCACACTAAAGAAGACAATGTTCTGTGGTACGGGAGCAACTGTGCTGAAGGTTGCGAATGGAAAATACGTCCATCCAGCAGGAACATGTGTCGCAAGAATAACCATCAACAACAGGACGCAGCCGTTTGAATTTGTAGTGTTAACAGAATGTAGTCACAATGTCATCCTCGGATGGGACTTCCTTCAGGCATCCCAAGCTATCATTGACTGTGGAAGATCTGAGCTGCAAATTGAAGAAGTTGTTCCGCCAGACACACATAATATAGAATTTTCTGGGAAGTTATTCGTCGTTGACAATGTGACGATCCTGCCATTGACAATGAGAAGAGTTGCAGTCACAAACACAGATGACTGGTTAAACTGTGAAGTTCTTGTTGATAGTAAAAAGTTTATCAGGCTCACAAAAGAAATTTACATACCAGGAGCTATCATAAGCATTACCGGTGGTCAAGGAGAGATTTGGATCACAAATTGTCATGAGCAGTCACAACTTATCCCCAAGGGAATGTGTATCGGGACAGCTGAACCAATCCAGGACGGTGAGCTCAACGTCATCAATGAAGACCCATGCCCTGCTATTACTACAGACAACACGCTGGAGGAAACAAACGTGGAACTGCCAATAGGGCCTGGACTGACCAAGGAACAACGCCAGCGGGTGTTAGGTATACTACGCCAATTTTCGGGTGCATACACACCTCATCAGGGGAAAAGTCAGACGAAACGGCCCACGATAAAGCACCGTATCAATACTGGGGACCATCCGCCAATTAGCCAGCGTTCGTATAGAGTGTCGCCAGCTGAAAGACGGATAATTCGAGAGGAAGTGGAGAAGATGTTGCGAGATGACATTATTCAACCTTCGGAGAGTCCTTGGTCGTCTCCGGTGGTCCTCGTAAAGAAGAAGGATGGCACGTGGCGATTCTGTGTTGACTATCGGCGGCTGAACAGTATCACAAAGAAAGATGTCTACCCATTGCCGCGTATTGATGACACCTTAGACTGCTTGAAAGGAGCTACATACTTCTCAACTATGGACATGCAGACAGGTTACTGGCAAATCGAGGTTGACGAAGCTGACAGGGAGAAGACAGCTTTTATTACACCTGACGGTCTCTATGAATTTAAAGTAATGCCATTTGGATTATGTAATGCACCAGCCACATTCGAACGCATGATGGACAACTTGCTTCAACACCTTAAGTGGACGACGTGTCTCTGCTATTTAGATGACATTGTCGTTTTCTCGAAAACATTTGAAGAACATCTGAGTCGCCTGTCAACTGTGTTGAAGTGTGTTCAGGCTGCAGGTCTCTGCCACAATCCAAAGAAGTGCCTCTTCGTCGCCAAAGAGATAAAAATCCTGGGGCACCTAGTCAACGGAGATGGTGTCCGTCCTGATCCAGATAAAGTAAGGGCAGTCACAGAATTTTCAACTCCTCAGCACATTCGTGATGTGAGAAGTTTTCTCGGGCTGTGCTCATACTACCGACGTTTCATAAAAGGATTTTGTAACAAGGCACGTCCAGTGCAAGAACTTCTGCAGGGAGACGCCAAATTTTACTGGGATGAGACAAAAGAAAGAGCTTTCCGAGCACTTAAGGAGGCTCTAACTTCCGCACCAGTGCTAGCCTTGTACGACGAGAATGCAGAAACGGAACTTCACACTGACGCCAGTGGCTATGGGATTGGTGCAGTGCTTGTACAAGTTCAGGAAGGTGCCGAAAAAGTGATAGCCTATGCGTCAAGAGTACTCTCAAAGTCTGAGATAAGCTACTCTACAACTGAAAAAGAATGTCTCGCGGTTATCTGGGCTATCAACAAGTTCCGGCCTTATTTATTCAGCAAACCATTCACCGTCGTGACAGACCACCATTCTTTGTGTTGGCTGACGAGCTTGAAGGATCCATCAGGTCGACTAGCAAGATGGGCACTAAGACTCCAAGAGTACGATGTCACAGTGGTATTCAAGAACGGGCACAAACACAAGGATGCCGACTGCCTTTCGAGGAATCCATTAGTGGAACACAACAGCATTAATGAAATTGCAGCTCTCACTGAATTAGATGACGTTACAGTTGAACAGAGGGAAGATCCAACACTATTAAAAATTGGAGAAAGGAGAACCGACCAATGGAGAGTTCCAACTTATAAACAGAACATTGTACAAGAGCAACTACGATCCACTGGGCCCCAAATGGCTACTTGTTGTTCCAGCTCATCTCCAGCCAGCTATTCTCAAATATTTCCATGATGCTCCAATATCCGATCATCTGGGATTCGTGAAGACCCTAGACAGAATCAGACGCAGGTATTACTGGAAAGGTCTCTACCGATCTGTCAAGCACTATGTGAGTCACTGTAAAGAGTGCCAGAGACGGAAGCATGTGCCGCAATTACCTCCAGGACATCTCGTACCGATTCCGCCGGCAGCAGCTCCATTCCACAGAGTTGGGATCGATCTTTTAGGGAGGTTCCCAAAGTCGACAACCGGTAACCGTTGGATAATAGTCTGCACTGACTACCTCACACGCTACGCTGTCACCAAACCTGTGCCAACTGCAGATGCTCCAGAGATCGCAAAATTCCTTGTAGAAGACATTATTTTGAAGCGTAGAGCACCACGTGTCATGATATATGATCGTGGAAAAGTATTCCAGTCAAAACTAGTATCAGAGGTAATGTCACGGTGCAACATTGTCCACAGAATGACAACTGCATACCATCCTCAGACAAATGGTCTTACGGAACGTTTTAACAAAATGTTAGCAGATATGCTGTCGATGTACATCGATGTTGAGCAGAAGGATAACCATTGGATAATAGTCTGCACTGACTACCTCACACGCTACGCTGTCACCAAACCTGTGCCAACTGCAGATGCTCCAGAGATCGCAAAATTCCTTGTAGAAGACATTATTTTGAAGCGTGGAGCACCACGTGTCATGATATATGATCGTGGAAAAGTATTCCAGTCAAAACTAGTATCAGAGGTAATGTCACGGTGCAACACAGAATGACAGAATGACAACTGCATACCATCCTCAGACAAATGGTCTTACGGAACGTTTTAACAAAATGTTAGCAGATATGCTGTCGATGTACATCGATGTTGAGCAGAAGGATTGGAATACAATACTGCCAGTCATGACATTTGCTTATAATACCGCAATACAAGACACCACAGGCTTCACGCCATTTTTCCTGCTCCATGGCCGTGAAGCTGAGACAACAATGGATACACTGTTCCTGTTCCAGCCGGGCGACACTCAGGATGACTATGTGGAACAGCTCATAACTAGGGTCAAAGAAGCAAGACAGCTGGCTCGCATACGGACATTGGACGCCCAGGAGAAGGACAGTCAGCAGTATAACAACAAGCACCGACCTGTTGTGAACGGCCCAGGAGATCTGGTATGTATTTTTACCCTTGTACCGAAAGTTGGTCTATCAGAAAAGTTATTGAAGCGATACTTTGGTTCGTATCGTGTGATATGCCACCTGTCAGACGTCACATACGAAGTTGAGGATTATGAGCTGTCGTCGAAACGTCAAAAACGAAGAGACATTATTCACGTCCTGCGCATGAAGCCTTACTACGATCCTGAAGAGCAGGTAGATGACAATGGCTTCTTGTTCAAGGACTTTAAGGACGGTAATGTTCCTGATGAAGCCACGACAGGAACGTCTGTTCTCGATAATCGCGGAGAAGGAAAGGATTCTCTTGAACTGTCATACAGAGGACCCATGACACGGTCAAGATCCAGGACATTGCAGCTGGCTCCACAGCGATCATAACAGTGGGTCGCTGTTTCTCCAGGAGAGGGAGCAATGCCGCGAGAGACCACGAACACCAACTGCCGGCGTGGCGCAGGGGATAGCGTCACGCACTGCGGAGCAGAAAGTCGCCGGTTCAATCCCGCCCACCGGCAAAAATTTATTTCTTTGTAATTTACAATTCCAGAAGGTTCTACATCTTTCTTATGTTCACTTGTAAATTCTACTTGTTTCTTATGTTAACTGTTCTTCTAATTTCTGGTAAATTCTGTCTGTGTATAAATAGCGGAGCACTCTGCCAGAGAGGCAGTCAGTGCTGCGTGTATGTTGAGTTCGTAATAAACGTGCTTTCAGTATAAGTGCTGTGTTTAGTTGCCTTCGAAGTCAAGCCTACTTCCATTGCAACGTGACAATATGATAAATTAAAGAAATCATACATCTTTCAAAGTAATTATTCTGTTGCAAATAGCAAAAGCCTCATTTAAAAAATCCAAAATTTACAATGTATCCAAGACACCAAGCTACTGTCTTTCAACATTAAAAATTTATACACTAACGTCCCCATAGCAGAAGCTCTCGTTATTGTAGAAGACAATTTGCGTCTTTTCAAAAATGAAATGTCTGTCAAACAAATCATTGATTTCATGAACTTAATTAAAATTGTCACAAAATATAATTATTTTGAATTTAACGGGCAACTTTATCAACAACCTGCTGGCCTTGCTATGGGCAACCCATTAGCCATTATTCTAGCTGATGTCTTTATCAATTCATTGGAAGAGAAAATTTTCAAAAAAATTTCTGTGATGGACTTGGGCATCCTTTCTTATTCCAGATACGTGGACGATATTCTGATTATCTAAATGGCCCTATGGCAGGTATATACTGTTTATTTGAAATCTTTAACAAGCTTCATGATAAAATTTCTTTCACCTGTGAAGTGCAAAACGAACACAGACAACTACATTACCTAGATTTGACTTTATCCATAACTGATAACAAAATTTCCTTTAATGTTTTCCGTAAAGAAACGTGTACTGACCAAGTCATTCCAACCTCTTCTACACACCCCCTTTCACACAAAAAAGCCATCTTTCATTCTATGATACACATAGCTATATCTATACCTCTGTCTGAAAAAAATTGCTATGAACAATGGATATGAACCCACTGTAGTAGATAATATCATTCATTCAAAAATCAACAAAGGAGTTACCGCTCTTGGTTCTTCCTTCTCCAATCCAAAAGACGAGAAGTATTTTTCGATCCCTTTTCTCGGTCCCGTATCTTACAAAATACGTCTTCTCAGGAAGAAGTATAACTGCAATGTAGCCTTCTCTACCTCAAACAGTTTCTCTGTTTATAATGAAACCTGTTGCTAAAACTTGGCTTCATAGATTAACCATACCGAAATTTTTTTATGTAAATTCAGTTTTGTTTCTGTCGGAAACGCACTTTGAATCACGCTCTGTGGCGAATCGTGGGAGGGAAGGGGAGAGGGGGATAGGGAGGTTACGTCACGGTGGTGGGGATGGGTTACATGGGAACAATGAGACGCAGCTTAGGAATGGAGTGGAGGCAGGTGAGGGGAGAAAAATAAAATAAATAAAGAAAAATAAATATGATCACACATTCACGCGCCACTGAAAATAGGTGAGGTTTGGGATAGAGAGGTAGAAACTGTAAGGTGTGGAGAGAGAGAGAGAGAGAAAAAAAAAAGGGAAGTTATTGTAGGTTGAGGCCTGGTTGATTTCGGGATCGGAGAATGTATTGTAGTGATAACTCCCATCTGTGCAGTTCAGAAAAGCTGGTGGTGGATGGGAGGATCCAGATGGCCTGGGATGTGAAGCAGCCATTGAAATCAAGCATGTGCTCTGCTGCATGCTGTGTCACTGGGTGGTCCACCTTGTTTTTGGCCACAGTTTGGCGGTGGCCATTCATCCTAATGGATAGCTGGTTGGTGGTCATACCAATATAGAAAGCTGTACAGTGTTTGCAGCACAGTTGGTAAATTACGTGGCTGCTTTCACAGGTGGCCCAGCCTCTGATAGGGTAGGATAAGCCTGTGACAG
This sequence comes from Locusta migratoria, assembly GCA_026315105.1. Taxonomy (NCBI): domain Eukaryota; kingdom Metazoa; phylum Arthropoda; class Insecta; order Orthoptera; family Acrididae; genus Locusta; species Locusta migratoria. The sequence continues at coordinate 347,064,228 of CM048745.1, forward strand.
GACTGGAATAGGAAGTGCTGGGTGGGTGGATTTGGCAGGACTTGGCAGTGGGGTCTTCCACAAGGATATGATAGCTGTGGCAGTGAGTTGGGTTTCAGGGTGGCATAAGGATGAACTAGGATGTTGTGGAGGTTGGGAGGGCGACGGAACACCATTTTAGGAGGGGTGGGAAGGATCTTGGGCAGGATGTGTCTCATTTCTGGGCACGAGGATAGAAAATCAAAACCTTGGCGAAGGATGTAATTCAGTTGTTCGAGTCCAGGGTAGTACTGGGTGACAAGGGGAGCGCTTTTTTGTGGATGGTTACTGGTGTTAGGAGGAGGATTTGGAGTGTGTGAGGATATGGCACGTGAGATCTGTTTGCGGACTAGGTCTGCGGGGTAGTTTCTGTCTGTGAAGGCTTTTGAAAGACCTTCAGCATATTCAGTTACTGTTACTGCAGATATGCCGTCCACAGGTGGCCAGGCTGTAAGGGAGGTTTTTTTTTATGTGGAAGGGATAGCAACTGTCAAAGTGTAGGTACTGTTGGAGGTTGGTAGGGTTAATATGTACAGAAGTGTGGATGGAGCCATCAGTGAGGTGGAGGTTAACGTCCAGGAATGTGGCATGGTAGGTTGAGGAAGACCAGGTGAAGTGGATGGGAGAGAAGGACTTGAGGTTCTGAAGAAAGGAGGATAGGGTGTCCTGGCCCTGAGTCCAGATCATGACAATATCATCAATGAACCTGAACCAGGCCAGATGTTTGAGGTTTTGGGATGCTAGGATTTCTCCAGATGGCCCATAAACAGGTTGGCATAGGAGGGTGCCATGCGGGTGCCCATGGCTGTGCCCTGGATTTGATGGTAAACTTTCCCCTCAAAGGAAAAGTAGTTGTTAAGTAGGATGAAATTGGTGAGGGTTATGAGGAATGAACTATCAGGCTTGAGTTCAGAGGGACGTTGGGAGAGGTAGTGTTCCAGAGCGGCAAGGCCATGGGCATGTGGGATGTTGGTTTATAGGGAGGTGGCATCGACTGTGACAAGTAAGAATCAAATTTCGTATATCAGCTGATTTGTTAAAACATTCTTATTTTTTCATTCTCATAATGTAGTGTTACCGGCTGCTGCCCCTTTGTAATAATGCCTGATGTGTATAAACTCTAAGAGAGGGCACAGTATGCGGCGCAGCCACCACCTGTACGTGCCTTTCCTCAGTTTGATGGCAGTCGGTTGGCTGTTGAGCAGCACTGTAAGCCTAACACAGGCGAGCTGCCTTTATTTTATTCTTGACTTTCTAGCCTTTTGCTAGCATGTTGCATAATTTTATAAGTTTGGACTTGAGCACACTGCTTGTAATTGCACATCTTATGTAAGTACATATGAATACCTATGATTTTGCATAACGCAACATATGTAAAGCACTTTTTTCTAACGTAATGTATACTAATTTATCTCAATGACCGTTTTTAGGTTTTAATTTTTATTCTTCTGATGAAGGCTCCCTTAAATGGTGCCAAAATCTAGATCAAGGTATTTATCAAATTTTGCAACTGGTTGGGCTGAACTTTGTCAAATATTTACAAATAATAAAGTAATTGAATGTATCATGTTATAATTTTTATCCTTAAACTAACACTTAGATATAGCCTACATGAGATATGTATGAAGATAATCATCATCATCATATACTGATTACACCTAATATAATTCCTCCAAGATCCCTATTCAATGCTAACTTTGTTGTCTCATGTTAAGCCTGTTAATTCAAAGTCGTTTTTGATTGAATCCAAGTACTTTCTCCTTGGTCTACTTACTCTCTATGCTGAACCCATGAGTCTCTTAGATTATCTTGCTTCTTCCATGCATGTAACATGACCTCATAATCTCAGCCTGTTTGCTCTAAGTGTTTCATCTATGACATTAATTCCCAGTTTTTCTTTGAAATCCTCATTATAGACACACTCCTGCCACTGTTTCCCTCTGTTAGTGCCTGCAATCATCTTTTCTACTTTCATGTCTCAATATTAAACCTTCTTAATAAGGTAACCTGTATCCACCCAGCCTTCACTCCCATACAACAAAGCTGGGTCGAAAGAGTGGTGCACTGCTGTCTTGGTAATGACTTCCTTTCTGCAGAAGAAAGTAAATTGTAGCTTACCACTCACTGCATTAGCTTTGCTACACCTTGATTCCAGTTCTTTCACTATGTTGCTGTCCTATGAGAAAATACATCCCAAGTATTTGAAAGTGTCCACCTGTTCTAACTTTGTTCCTCCTATTTGTCACTCAATCTGTTTACATCTCTTTCCCATAGACATAACTTTCATTTCAGAGATGGTGATCTTCATACCATGAACCTTACACCTTTGATCGAGTGAGGTGGCGCAGTGGTAACACACTGGACTTGCATTTGGAAGGACAGAAGTTCAAATCCACCTCCAGCCACCGGATTTAGGTTTTCCGTGATTTTCCTAAATCACAAGAGGCAAAGGCCAGAATGGTTCCTTTGAAAGGGCAGGGCCAATTTCCTTCCCAATCCTTGCCCAAAAATCCGAGCTTAAGCTCCATCTCTAATGACCATGCTGTCAATGAGACTTTAAACCCTAAGCTTCCTTCTCCTGATTTAGCTCTGAAATATTTGTTTGTAAACTTTCAATCGAGTCTGCCATAAAAACTACATCATCCGCATGTGCGAGACTGCTTATTTCGTTTCAACCTATTTTAATCTCACCCTGTAAATCTGTTGTTTTCTACATATGATCCAGTGGTGACGGGTTACAGCCTTGTCTTACCCCTTAAACTACTGTCAACCATGAACTCAATTCACCGTCAACTATAACTGTTTCCTGACAATCTATGTAAAGACCTTTAATTGCTTGCAGAAGTTTGCCTCCTATTCTATTATCTTATAGAACTGACAATAGCTCTCTCCTAGAAACACGGTCATAAGCCTTTTTTTATATCTGTAAAACTTGGATACAATTCCCCGTTCCACTCACAGCACTTCTCCATTATTTGCTGTAAGCTAACGATCTGATCCTGACAGCCTGCAAGAGGTCTACGCCCACACTGATTTTCATCCAACTTGTCTTCAACTAAGACTCACCCTATCCTTTCAACAATACCTGTGAACATTTTGCCCACAATGTTGTTGTTTTGAGGGGCTAAACATCTAGGTTATCAGTCCCCTACTCATAATGCTAATTTAAGAGATACCACTATAGTTGTTACCTTCTTTCCTGTTTTCATGCTTGAAAATTGGTGTGATACTGCTTTCGTCCAGTCAGACAGAACCTCTTCTGCCTCCCATGTCATTTCAATTATCCTGTATTTGACTGTATTTGAGTTCTGACTTATTTCATCTACCCCAGCCATTTCATTACACTACGATCTATTGAGCATTCTCTCCACTTCCACAAAAGTGATGCTGTTTCCATCATCATTCCTATCCCATTGTATCTCCAAGTCTGACACAACACTGAATGTTTCACCTACATTGAGCAACTCTTCAAAATATTCCGTCCGCCGCCCAAAGCATACACAGGATTCACTAGCAGCTATCCTGACCTGCTCAAAACATATTAATTCCTTTTTCCCTCCCTTACAAAGACATGCTAATTGTACCCCAGAAGAAATTAAACAAACATACAATTGCAAACCACGAATTACAAGATAGAAAAATAGTCATTTTCACAAATTGTGCAAGTGATTGGTATTGTAGAATACATGGAACATACATTCTTATAACACAGCAGCAAACTATCGGCCTAGACACTTTTGTTTTAGAGTTCTTAGCCTTCAGGCAGATGTAACATATCCCTCAACAGAATGAAACAGTTACAGTAATACTGGGCAGTTGTTTTCCCTGTAACACTTTACTTTGTATTGATTATAGGCTTTTGTAAACCCAAGATGATATTGGTTCATCTTCCACAATTGGCCTAAAAAGCTGTTAACCCAAATCTACCAGGTACAGCCTTCTTACATTATGCTTCCTCTCAATCCAGTCTGGGTTGTTTATCATGAAAACTGTGCCACCATTGAGACACACAATATTTAATGAGGTGAAAAGAGAATGACTACCTTCTTGTGTCATTTGATCAATTCTGTCTATGCTTCCTTTGGTTTAATTGTAGTAGAGATCCTACATCTACAGCTACATCCATACTCCGCAAGCCACCCAACGGTGTGTGCCAGAGGGTAACCTGAGTACCAGTATCTGTTCTCCCTCCTACTCCAGTCACGTATCGTTCGCGAAAAGAAAGATTGTCGGTATGCTTCTGTGTGGGCTCTAATATCTCTAATTTTATCCTCATGATCTCTTCGTGAGATATATGTAGGAGGGAGCAATATACTGCTAGACTCCTTGGTAAAGGTAAGTTCTCGAAACTCGACAAAAGCCCGTACGGAGCGACAGAGAGTGTCTCCTGCAGAGTCTTCCACTGGAGTTTATCGATCTTCTCTATAACACTTTCACAATTACTAAATGATCCTGTAATGAAGCACGCTGCTCTCCGTTGGCTCTTCTCTACTTCCTCTATCAACCCCACCTAGTACGGATCGCACACCAGTGAGCAGTATTCAAGCTGTGGGCAAACAAGTGTACTGTAACCTACTTTCTTTGTTTTTGGACTGCATTTCCTTAGGATTCTTCCAATGAATCTATATCTGGCATCTGCTTTGCCAACAACTGATTTTATATGGCCGTTCCATTTTAAATCACTCATGCCTACTACCAGATAATTTATAAATCTCGTTATTCCCATCTAACCCATCCCCACCACCGTGAAGTAAAATGCACCTCGTTATTCTCATCTAACCCATCCCCTCCACCATGACGTAACCTTCCTATCCCCTCTCCCCCCCCCTCCCGTCCCCAATTCGCTGTAGAGCATGATTCGAAGTGCGGCAGCCGGAGGTGATGGTTGTACAACTGTATTGTGTGCCTGTGTGAGTGTTCCATTTTCTGAAGAACGCCATGGCCGATAGCTGAAAGTGTTGTATGTGTGTGTCTTTTGTATGTGCCTGTTGCAGCTTGTCGCCACGTCTTTGTGGTGAGTTGTAAACTGTTCTTACTATATTATATGTTGTTTATGATAGCTAGGTATGGAGCTATTGCAGTAATCAGGTCAATTGAAGCTTTGACAAATGAGGCCAAATCTTAGAGACAAATTTATGAAATTTATTTGGGAATACAAATTTCTACCATATTGTGATTTGAAAAAGTACATCGAGAACCAGTCACTAAATGGGTGTAAAGGTTCTTTTTTATGTAATGTAAATCGACGGCATTTATTCAGCAATAACTTCTTATGTTTTGATATCATTGGTCAAAGTCAGCGGGTTGTATCCCATGCTTAAGTAATCCCAAGTAACCTAACTGGTATAATATTTAGACCGGGAGACCTGGATTTGCTAAGTGATTTAAGTTGCTTTAATACTCCAGGGGTATCTACTTCTAAATTATGTATGCTGGCAGTTGTTCTTGATTCAAAATCAGAATATCTTGTTTGGTGAAGGAATTTCAGAAAGCTGTATTTAGCATTTCTGATTTAGCACAACTGTCATCTGTAGCATCGCTGCTGTCATCACATAGTGATGGTATCAATTGTGTTTTGCTGCTAGTATACTTTACTTATGACCTGAATTTCTTAGGATTTTCTATAAAATCATGTGACTGGGTTACATTGCAGAAACTATTAAAAGCTTCTCACATTGAAGTCCATACTAAATTTTGAGCTTCTGTAAAACATTGCCAATGTTGTGGATTTTGTGTTTGTTTAAATTTGGCATGCTTTTTTCTTTGCTTTTGCAAGAGTGATCTAACATGTTTTGTGTACCATGAGGATCAACCCTTCATTAGTTAATTTGTTTGGTACAAATCTCTCAATAGCTGTTGTTATTATTTCTTTGAACTGTTTCGTTCCACTACATGTATATATACATATATACTACTGAAGTACCTGGGGGATGGTAAATTCTTTCATACCAATTATTAAGGTTTCTCCCATTGGCGTCATGTATAGAGAACAGAAAGATTGATTTTAAAAATGTCTCCGTGGATTGTTCTCACCAAGCAAAATAGCGATGCTACAGCCTAGATACTAAAATGTCTTAACACCTGTTGACATTTTAATTCTTCTAAAAGTGTCTTCTCCTCAAATAAGACAGTTTTACCTTATCTTGTTGGCGTAAACCCAATGAACCACAGACATTGCTGTAGTAGGGTGGCTTGCGTGCCTCTATGATACAGGTATACCATAGGCGCAACCACAGTAGAGAGGAATCTGTGGAGAAGTTACGACAAAGGTGTGGTTACTGAAGGGGGGCAGCAGCCTTTTCAATAGTTGCATGGGCAACAGTCTGGATGACTGAGCCGGCCTTGTAACATCAGCTAATGTAGTCTTGCCACACAGTTACTGTGAATGGCTGAAAGCAAGTGGAAAGTAAAGCCATTTGTTTTCCTGAGGACATGCAGCTCTACTGCATGAATATATGATGGAATCCTCTTGGGTAAAATAGTTCCCCATACGTATCTCTGGGCAGGGACTACTCAGGAGGATGCGGTCATCAGAAAAGACAACACTGGCATTGTACGGATCGGAGTGTGGAATGTTAGATCCCTTAATAAGGTAGGGAGGTTAGAAAATTCAAAAAGAGAAATGGATAGGCTGAAGCTAGATGTATACAGTGGGTATTAGTAAAGTTTGGTGGAGAGATGAACAGGATTTCTGGTCAGGTGAATACAGGATTATAAATACAAAATCAGATGGCAGTATTACCGAAGTAGGTCTCATAATGAATAAGAAAATAGGAATGCAGGTAAATTAATATGATCAGCGCAGTGATCACATTATAGTAGTCAAGATAGATAAAAAGCCAACACTGAGACACAGTAGCAGAGATGCCAAGTTTCAAAAGAAGCTATCCGTAATGCAACGAGGATTGAGGAGGGGAGTGTACGAAGGCCGCAACTCAAAATTTATTTCAAAAATCAGTGGTAAAAATCTCAATTTGCTGCCTTATTGTACAAACATAACTTTTAAGACACAAAAAGGTGCCTACTACAAAATAAATATACCTCTGGCAGAGTATAGAGACATTAGAAGAAAAAAAATTACATTGATCCCACATTCTTTTACTTATGTCCGAAACAGACTAAAAAGAGTGCGAGGGTTAAATTAAGGGCTACTCAATAACTGATGTACACTCGCTGATGACATAAGAGCAAGGACATTAGTGCGGCAAATTGCAACCTAACTGCAAGTTTATGGACCTGCAGTACTCAAGTTATGAAGACTCCACCTCAGTATGTGTGTGTATATTATACTGTTCGTACCAAACTGATCATAAAAGGGTACACTATTGCATTATTTCTGAAGCTATAGCAGTTCATAAAATGAGCCAACGAAAAACTCTTGTTTCCAAAGTACTAAAATAAATCGCATAGGTAATTCTGTAATTTTAGAACAGGCTCCCATAACATTATAAATTTTGCCTAGAAATTGTGATCATTACGGACAAATTGTAATACTTGGCATGTTTACAGTAGTATAGGTTTATATGCCAACTAGCACTGCTGATGATACCAAAGGAAATCATTCAGACAATTAAGGTAGAGTAAAACTTAATTGTGTTGGGAGACTGGAATTCCGTAGTAGAAAACAGAAGGGAAGGAAAAATAGTATGTTAATATGGAGTGGAAAAAAGGAATGAAAGAGAATTTTGTACAGAACACAATGTAATCATAACAAACACCTGATTTAAGACTCATGAAAGAAGATTGTAGGCCTATATGTGGAAAAGACCAGAAGACACTGAAAGGTACCAGAGAGATTTTATAATTGTAAGACAGAGATTTCAGAACCAGGCTTTGAATTGTAAGACATAGGCTCTACCCAGGGGCACATATAGACTGACAATATCTTACTGGTCATGAACTGTAGACTGAAAAAAAAAAAAAAAAAAAAAAACTGCAGAAAGGCAGGAAAGTAAGGAGATGGGCTCTGGGTAAAACTTTACGACACTTCTCGCTGGGCTCCAGTGCTTATGTTGGAAACAGATGAACAATGAAGTGTACAATTGCATTAATATTTTTCATGAGCTACAGAGTTAAGTACTATTGCTGTACCAGCTCTATGGTTGACAGATTATTGTAGGTACCCTTGTCCGTCCAGAAAAAAATAATGTCCGTTTTAATTGAAGTTGTCATGAAAAAACATTTTTTAGTCATCTGACTTGCAGCCATTAAACACTGGTGTCAACATAACCTCTGGAGCACTGCGAGAACTGTTGTACAATTTAATCGGGATTTGGATAAATTGAAGGAATCTAAAGCTCTCGATAATTTCAGAAGGAGCTTCAATCATCAATTGACAGTAAAAGGATGAAATAAAACAATAGAAGAGGAATGGATAGCATTGAGAGATGTAATAGTGAAAGCAGCAGACGACAAAATAAGTAAAAAGACAAGACCTACAAAAAATTCTTGAATATCACAGGAAATACTAAATTTAATTGATGAGAGGAAAAAATATAAAAATGCAGTAAATAAAACAGGTAGAATGGAGTACAGACAACTAAGAAATGAGATTGACAGGAAGTACAAAATAGCTAAGTAGAGTGGCTAGAAAGCAAATGCAAGACCATAGAAGAATGTATAACTAGGGGCTATACTGCCTACAGGAAAATAAGAGAGACGCTTAGAGAAAATTGAAGCAGATGTATGAATATAAGGAACTGAGATGGAAAACCAGTTCTCAGCAAAGTTGCTAGATGAGTTCTGTTACTTGGTCAGTAAAATAACTTATGATGGTCACAGTACAGAGGATATAAAATGCAGACTGGCAATGGGTAGAAGAGCGTTTTTGAAAAAGAGAAATTTGCTAATACCGAAGATTAAGTGTAAGGACGTCCTTTCTGAAGGCATTTGTGTGGAGTGTGGCCTTGTACGTGAGTGAAACTTGGTTGGTACACAGTGCGAACAGGAAAAGGATACAGGCTTTTGAAATGTGGTGCTACAGAAGAATGCTGAAGATTAGGTGAGTGGATTGTGATTAACTAATGCAGTACTGAACAGAATTGGGGGAAAATAATTCTTGTAATCTCCCATACAACTTTTAGCCTAATCTAGCAACTAGCATACAAAAAGTAATCCAACTTTAAAAGAACTTTCGTGGCATGTGATAAACAAGACCAAACGCGATTGGTATGATTTGTTATTTAATGTATCTTTGTCAACTCAGACGGAATCTATCTCAACATTACTACCTGACATACTTCAAGTACATACAAAATCATTTGTCTCACATATTAGTTGAGTGTCTTTCTATATTTAAGCGGTGCTGCATTGTCCGTTCTACTTCTGCGTCCTCGAATAATTTTTATTCGTCATATTTACGTACCTTGACTGATCTGTGAAAATATACAAAGATCGTGACGTTCCTTTTGCACCACTTCCAAGAACTTTGATGCTAACTGTGCCAGGCACATACTTCTTTCCTTTTTCTCTCAGTTTTTGCCTCTGCTGCTTCAGTACGGCTGTATGGTTTGGAACTTTCGGCATGTTCAACAGTAGGTCGTTTAATGTTTCTGAAAACCTTTTCTGACTATAAGAAACACATGGAAGTTTCAATACTCTGAGAATATTCTTGAACAAAATTACCTCAGAAAATTTATAAATTCGAGACGTATGCATTAGTGTTTAGCAGTTTTAGGGCTACCGTGATGGAAATATTTTAAGATACCGTTTACACGCTATAACAATCATTTTGTACTAATATTTCAACCCCCTTGCATCATTCAAAACAAATTTCGCACACCACGTTCTCAGCTTGGCAAAGACATTAACAGAATAATTTCAATGTTTACATGTGAAGTGAGCATTACCGACGACCAAAGATTTTGTACGTCTTTATGACTTTGGAAGTCTAACATCCTTGGGAGTTACCATTTTAACATCCTTGGTCCTTGCTAAACACCAGTGACAGAAGAGAATACATATAAACAAAACAAAAAAAGTAGAGAAATAGAGCAGAAGTGGCGAAGAAATAGGAGTGTGGCAACACTATTTGACCACTGAAAAGAAGCTGTGTCGATTTTCAACTAAGTGTGGACGCCTAAATCATCTGTTTCATATGTGTTGAGTACTACAATTTCAAGCAGCCGACACAGAATAGTGATTGATGTAGACGAAACCTACCCGAACTTTCTAATACAGGAACGTATTTTGCACACTAAGGAAAAATTACTTGTCACATAAATACGCAACGATGTCGGGAAGTTATTACTTCGTAATAGTTGGCCATATGGACAATCCAGTGTTTGAAATGGAATTCGCACCAGCAACGAAAGAGGTCAAGAAAGAAGACCATAGGCATCTGAATCAGTTTATTGCCCATGCTGCCCTTGACTTAGTGGATGAACATATGTGGAAGACAAACAGTATGTATATAAAGTCCATTGATAAGTTCAATCAGTGGTTCGTGTCAGCATTTGTTACTGCAAGTCACATGAGGTTTGTTATGGTCCACGACGTGAAGAATGAAGACGGAATTAAGAACTTTTTCATGGAAATGTATGAAACATATATAAAATATCTAATGAATCCGTTTTACAAGCCAAATACTCCAGTTCTTTGCCCAGCATTTGATAGGAAAGCTCAGTTGTACGGGAAAAAGTATCTGACAGCTTGAATGTTTTTATTACATGAGCAGATACTGTTCACAGTAATGTACAGTTTAGCTAATTTCCTCAGCTAATGGCAATGTTACCTTTTTGTATTCCTTATTGTACATACAATTTCTATATTTTGAAAGAAAAGTAAGCCTTGTAAGAATTTATACTGTGTGTTATCTAAACCAATACATTTGTTATTGATATCACATTTCTGTATATTAATAAAACTAACAAAAAAGTGATCAACTTTATCATTTTTTTTTATTACTATAGTTTGAGAGGGCTTATTCACAGGAGTAGTGGTGACAAAGGAAAGTTCACATGGATCATGTACACACACTGCTTGAGGGCCAACTGATTTATTATGAAGTATTGAGCTGATACAGGGGAAAGGTTAAATAAAGTGGAACACTGCATTTTTTGCCTTTTACATGAATTTACATCCCAATCAATCAGCTTCCGAACAATTTATGCCATATGATGTTAACTGATCTTCAGTGACCTTGCCTGCCCCCCTCCTTTTTATCATATCATATTTTTCACATTTAATAGTGGCACATTATTTGATGCAGGTTAGGTGCCAGTAGCTTGTGCAACCTATGATCAATATAGTGAGGTGTCTTTCTGGTAATACACCACTACAGAAGCTGTTACACGCATGACTAAATGGTAAAAGTCTAAATAGGGCTGTGCATTCCATACCTTTAAGTATACCCCCAGGGGACTCGCAGTTCTTTCGTGAGTAATGCGCGGCGAGCACGGGTCCTAGCTAATGCAGTCTTTCTTCCTTCTTTTCTCCCTGGACTGCATTTCCTTTACCTTCCCCTCTTTTCCTATCCTCACTCCTTCCCCTGCTCACCAGGGGACCGATAACCTTAGCAGTTGGTCCACTTATCCCATACAGCCAACCAACCATTAAGTATGAAGACAACAGAGATGATCACTGTTTAATTTAGTGTTTTTCATTGAAATAGAGGGCTAAACTCTTTAAAAACTCAATCACATATAGTTAATAATTTTTTGTGTTTATCATGAAATAAATAATTAATGCTGTTCCTGCCCTGTGGTTGACAGGTTCTTGTATGTGCCCTTGTCTGGTCAGTAAATTAATTATTTTCTTAAATCAGAAATTTTGTTGCCAATGTTAACACACTGCATCATCAAGGCCGTATGTGAAATTTAACATGTGAACAACATCAGTGTGCCAGTGTGGCCCAATACTGACTAAATTAGCCTAATTTATTTTTGATGAATTACTGTCAGTTAAATGTTAAGCTTTTCAATGAGCAGCAACTTCAAATGTGCTGCAATATTCATCAGAATGTCTTCTCCTGACAAACGGGATAAGAGTATCATGTAGAACAAAGCGGGAATTGTATCAAAATGTTAGAAGCAGTCAGAATGAAGATGCAGTAGCTCATTACAAACAGTACTGTAAAGTTCTGAAAAATGTAATTAAGAAGGCAAAAAGTATGTGGGGCTCGCCTGTAGACTGGGATACCGCCCGTCAGCTTTGACCCGTGACGTCATCGCAGCACAGTAGTTTTCAAGTGCGTATGTGTTTGTGGAAGGTGTGAGTGATTATGTGGTGGTTGAGTTAAAGACGATAGTTTGTTTACAAACAAAACAGATTAATATTTTGAGTTTAAAAAGTGATCTGTAGCTTCTCTCTGATGGTTGAAGGATGGCAATGAAGGAGCCTCCCCGAAGATTGCGACAGCAAGATAAAAAATAAGAACCGCAATCGGGTGCACCCTGGGCAACGTTGATACATCAGCAGCTAATCCTTCAACAACCGGAACGGACTTCTGAGAATATGAAGACCAATAAGACCCCACCCAAATGGTCTTTTCCAAGGCCACTTATGACGATATCGAGAGACAAAGTAGTTTTATTATCTGACTTGTGTAAAGAATACCATTGTGACATCCTCCTGATTCAAGAAACTAGTCGGGGCATTACAAGACCTTCACCCAAAATAGACGGAATGAAAATGATCCTGGAGAGACCACATGAACGGTAGTGCCATTTTCGCGAGACCAGGAATTAACGTCACATCTGCATCACTGACTGACAGGAATGACGTTGAAATATTAACTGTTCGAACTCGGCAGTATAGCGTTACCTCTGTGTACAAGCCTCCAGACTCTACAAGACATTAATTTTATATTGGGCGATTTCAACTGTCAGATTACTGCATGGGATTATAAAGAAACCAACAGCAGTGGAGCGGAACTAGAGAAATGGGCTGCGGTACACGACCTACTACTCATACACGACCTGAAACTGCCAAGCTCCTTAGTGGCAGATGGAAGAAAGGATACAATCCTGATAACATCTTTGTCAGCAAGAAACTCGCAGCTCAGTCTGAAAAATTGGTTGGGGAGCCAATTCCCCATATGCAACATCGACCCATAATTTGCACGGTCAGTGCAGTTATTAAGCCTGAACAAGTTCCTTTCAAAAGAAGATTTAAATTTAAAAAGGCTAACTAGAAGAAATTCAGAGAGATTACTGATTTAGAAGTAACAAAAATCCCTCCACAACCTGAGATGTATTACTCTTTTGTCAGTCTAGTTCAGAATGTGTCTAGGAAGACAATACCGCGAGGATGCAGAACACAGTATATCGCTGGACTCTCTGAGGATGCAAAACCATTACTAGAAAGATACCAGAAGCTCTTAGATAATGACTGATTTGATAATGAACTCATGTCAGTCATTGCATAGAACCACAAAGCCAAATGGCGTGACCTTGTGGAGAACCTGGACATGAAAGTGAACAGTAGGAGGGCTTGGAAACTGCTAAAGAACCTCAACGGTGATGCCACAAAGTCAAACGATAAATTTACTAACGTCACTGCAGACCAAGTCGCCACCACACTCCTTCTGAATGGCAAAACCCACGGCAGAAAATATCAAAAACCGTTAATGCGCGTTCTGGCAGAGGAAAACCATCACCTCAAAGCACCATTCACAATGTCAGAACTTACAGCAGCTATTTCCAGCCTGAATACTAACAGAGCTCGTGGCATCGATGAACTGAGAGTCTAGCAAATTTAAAACTTTGGCAGTAATACCCTACAGTGGCTGTTAGACCTGATGAATGCATGCATAGAAAGGCTTCACATCCCAAAGATGCAGACGAAAGCCCGTGTGGTTGCTCTTCTGAAACTGGGAAAGGACCTTAATGATCCAAAAACCTTCCGACCTGTGTCTCTTTTATGCCACTGTTTTAAAATCTTGGAACGCCTGATGTTAAGTCGCATAGAAAATGTCTTAGAACAACAGATCATCCCCCAACAGGCAGGTTTCTGACAAGGCAAATCGTGCTGCGGTCAAGTCCTGAACCTGACCCAACATATCGAAGATTATTTTGAGAGAAAAGAGATCACGGGAGTGGCATTCATAAACCTTACAGCTGCATACGATACTGTAAACTATCGGAGGCTTCTCAGGAAAGTATATGATGTAACAAAAGACTATCATTTAACATCACTGATTGCTACTTGACTGCAAAATAGGAGATTTTTTTGTCTATCTCCAGGGTAACAAGCTCTGTATAATATATACACAAATGACCAACCAGTGCCAAACACCACGCGCCAATTTATATATGCCGATGACACTGCAGTTGCAGCACAAGGTACGAATTTTCTGGATGTAGAGGAGAAATTATCCAGTACCTTGGAATCCCAAACCCAGTATTATGAGGCAAACCACCTATAGCTGAACCCTTCCAAGACGCAGGTCTGTGTTTTCCATTTAAAGAACGTGGAGGCAAATAGGGAATTGAATTTTACATGGAGAGATGAACGACTCGCGCATTGTCCGACGCCCAAATATCTCGGTGTCACACTGGACCGCACACTGACCTATAAACATCACTGCAATGCCACAACGGAGAAAGTCTCAGCGAGAAACAACATCATCAGGAAATTAACTAATGGATCCTGGGGTGCAAACCCAAAAGTCCTGAGAACCTCAGTCCTTGCGCTTAGTGTGTCAGCTGCGGAATACGCCGCTCCAGTATGGAGTTCGTCAACATACGCGAGAAACGTTGACATCGCGGTGAATGAAATGGCACGGATTGTGACTGGGTGCCTGAAACCAACACCAGTACACAAGATGTACTTAATTATGGGGATCTCACCGCCCAAATATGACGTGACATTGCTGCCGAAGCTGAAAAAACGAAGCAAGAAAAGGACGTGTGTCACCCTCTATATGGACACAAGCCTGCTGACCAACGGCTTCGTTCGAGAAAGAGCTTTCTGTCACGTACCCGAGCATTGGAAGGGTCGGCCGCAGAGAACCGTATTGCAAGGTGGGAAATGGATTTGAGAAGCCCACATAAAGCAGCAAAAGAACTGGAACCTGGTGGAGACCTGCCATACACAATCTGGAGAACCCTGAACCGTGTGAGGGTAGAAGTGCCAAAGTGCAAGACAAACATGCAGCAATGGGGCTTCCTAAAATATGATGAGAACACTCTGTGTCTTTGTGGTGCTGTACAGGATCCTCAACATCTGCTTATCTGTCCACATTTAGAATAGCCCTGTACAATGGAAGACTTATGGGAGGCTAACGACAAAGCCATTTTGGCTGCTAATTTTTGGAAGTTAGAAGTCTAGTTCCGGACACAGAAAGTAAGTAAGGTGTAGGTTAACCGAGATTTATTTATTTATTTATTTATTTCATTATGTGAGTGCCGAAGGCGCGAATTTTTGGGCTAAGGCCTGTGACTGATGGTACATTCTGTTATCTATAATAATTACAGATTATTTGTGTCTACAATACAGAAGTATTAACACCATGGGTCAAAGCAGACAGGTGGTATCCCAGTCTACAGTTATGCCATATGTGGTATGCAAAAAGAATAGCAGACTCTCAGAATAAAATTAAAACCACCTCGTCAGTTGTGAAGGAAGTGTCTGGTTGGCAGCAGCAGATAGAAGATGGTCTGCAGAAGGATAGACGGAGGAATGTTCACTGTAATAAAGCTGCTATTTTTTCTGGAACAATTAAGGATAAGTTTGCCGAAGTAGACTCCATGACTATGATGCACTCTAGCTTCCTCCTCATAAAACTGTGTCTGCCGCTGTGTACACCTTGAACGTCTTGACAACATTCCAGTGTCCATAATCCCTCACCGGTCTTTGAACCTACTTCAGGGAAAAATTTTCCATCGGGACCACCTCCTTCAAACTGATGAGGAACTCTGGGCCAATCTGGAATGGTGAGGTGTTCACTTCGATCCTCATAATCAGAGAGGCCCCAAGGATAATTGAACAGACTCAGGCGCATGTATCTTAATCTTCGAGGGACTACACTCATAAATACAAGTGCTTGCATCTGGTGCAAGTGATGTCTACCTTTGCCTCTGTTACATCCTTTACCCCTCGTCACTCCTCCTCATCCCACCTCCACCCCACTCTTCCATCTCCTGCAGATTCCTTGCCCCTTCCTCTGCATCCCCCTCCTCCCTCCTAGCCGGAGAAGTGCTCCCATTCTCTGGTACTCCCTGGTGAAAGTGCCCTCTGTCAGGGCCTCTCTTCCCGGTGTTCACCAGATCATAGACCTTCTACTTCCAGCCAGCCACTGAACTTTCACTCTGTGAGTACCAAGGTTGCCCAATATTCCTCAGTGCCAGACCTTACTGATCCTAGTAGTTCTCTGTCTGGGACATGCAATCCCCATCCTGCGAGAGAGAAAGAAAAGAAGAGAAAACGTAGGTCGCAGGACAATGCCCCTCTGGAGCTGGCTGAGGTGCCACTTTTGTCCTTCCAACCTGCTCACCATTCTGAGCTTGAATCTGATCCACTCTTTATGTATGTTGTCTCTTTCTGATTCAGTGGCGTAGCAAGCTACAACCTGTTCACCCTCTCATCTGGAGCCTCGATCTGCTCTCATCCAGTGGAACTGTAATGGCTATTACTGTTACCTCCTGGAGTTAAAACAACTTATTTCCTTTTAATCCTCAGCTTGTGTTCTGCATGAATCACAGTTTATTGATGGACATTCAACAACCCTCCATGGGTTTTGTTCCTTCTGTTGGAACCAGGTTGGCCCCTTACAGGCATCTGGTGGCTTTTGCGTGTTAGTCCATATGGATATTGTTAGTACGTGGATCCTTCTTCGTACTACTTTCGAAGAAGTTGCTGTGCATGTTCAGTTAGACACCCCGTTAACTGTGTGCAATGTATACCTTCCCCCTGACATGCCACATTTGTCTGCTGCCCTAACTGCCCTCTTTCGGCATCTTCCCCTTCCCTTTCTCATCCTTTGGGACTTCAATGCCCAGTATCCATTGTGGGGCAGCTCTTATACATCTACCTGGGGCCGCCTTGTAGAACAGTTCCTTGCAGACCACAGCCTGTGCCTTCTCAATAACGATTCTCCAACCCATTTTAGTTGCACTCACAGAACTTCCTCTGCTATATACCTTCCACAGACTTTTCCCCCTCTTTTCCTTTCACTTAACAGGTCCACACATGATGACCTCTGCAATAGTGACCATTTCCCATTGATTCTTTGGCTACCCTCCCACATGTTGAGGGACAGGCTATCCACACCATCCCCATGTGAGTGTATTGATGACGTCATCTATGATATGTCTAATGTGATTACTCGAGCTGCTAGCATTGCTGTTCCCTGGTCGATAGGCCCTCTTAGCCACCGCCTAGTTCCATGGTGGAACACAACAATTGCTGTGGCAATTCGTGAGTGCCGGCAAGCCTTGCAACATCTTAAGCGCCACCTGTCCCATGCTACCCTTAGCAACTTTAATCGCCTTCATGCTAAGGCTCGTTATATAATCAAACAGAACAAGTGGATGTGCTGGTAGTGTTTTGAGCTCTTCTGTACCCTTGTCAAGAGTGTGACCTATGCTTCGCTGCATCCAAGGTTGCCAGTAGCCGTCTTTAATCCCTGGCCTTGCCTTAACAGATGGCATCTGTATTGACCCATCAGTTCTTACAGAGCGCCTTGCGGCTGACTTTGTGAAGGTATCAGTGACAGCTTCCTAACCAGTTGATTTTTCTTAAGAAACAACAGTCCTAAACCTCAAATTTATGTTTTACCATTCAACAGGAGCAGCCTTATAACAAACCCTATACAGAATGGGAACTTCTTCTGGCTCTTTCCTCTTCCCTTGATTCTACACCTGGCCCTGATGCCATCCATAATCGACTTCTCCAACATCTCAGGCCTCTACAGCGGCAATATCTCATCCAGGTATTTAACTATGTTTGTCTCTAAGGGGTTTTCCCCTTGCATTGGAGGGACAGTATAGTGGTTCCTGTCCGTAAGTCTGACAAGGATCTGTAATCCCTGGACAGTTACCAGCTGATTAGCCTGACAAATGTGCCATGTAAATTAATTGAAAGAAAGTTGCCTGCAAATTATGCTTGGTACTCAAATCACATGAACTTCTCTCACCTTATCAGTGTGGGTTCCGAGAGGGATGGTCTACTATAGATCATCTACTTCGACTGGGTACAGCAATTTGATTGGCCTTCTCAAAATGTCATCATCTTGTTGCTGTTTGATTTACGTAAGGCACATGACACCACTTGGCTTCATCATATTTTATGAATCCTTCAAGACTGGGGCCTATGAGGACCTCTGCCGATTTTTAACAGTCACTTTTTATCCCACAGATCCATGGGAATGGTATTCCACAGATTATTTTTAAGTGTTATGCTTTTCATAATCGCCAATCGCCATCAATTGGCTGGTGAGCTTCATTGGGCCACTTGTCACCCCTGCACTGTATGTTGATGACTTTTGCGTACGGTACAGTTCCCACTTGGTAGCCTCAGCTGAACGCCATCTCCAAAGTGCCATTCAGTTGGGCTTCCACATTGGCCCTCTCACATGGATTTCAGTTCTCCCCTTCCAAGATGAGGGTAATGCATTTTTGTCGTCTTTCTCGAGTCCGACCTGATCGAGAACTTGTCTTGTATACTCAGCGACTGGAAGTTGTGCCACAGCACCATTTCTGACTTGGCTGCCCCATACCTACCAGCTGAAGATAAGCTGCTTGTGGAAGCTTAATGTCCTCCTTTTCCTAGCCCACTCTTCCTTGGGTACAGAGCGTGCAACACTCCTTCATATCTTCTAGGTTCTGATTCAGTCCCAATTAGATTACAGGTGCCAGGTTTATGGCTTGGCAACTCCTGCCCTGAAATTGTTAGACCCAGTCCACCACTGTGGTGTCCACTTGGCTACGCATGACTTCCAGACCAGCCTTGTTAACATAGTCGCCTTGCCGAAGTGGAAATTCTCCCTCTTCAGATTAGGTGGCATCAATTTTGGTGTCCTATGCTGTTGGCATTCACCAATTCCCTGGTCATCTGACATATCATGTTCTTTTAGAGGGCAATGGTCCTCACCCTTCTGATACTCACCCTTGAGGGGGATTACCCATTGGAATGCAACTCACTTCCCTTTTTAGGGACTTTCATCTCCTTTCCCTTGACTTTATGCACTGTGCTATACTGCATACACCCTCTTGAACGGTACCTGGCCACATATCTGGTTGGATCTCTTCCAAGGCCCAAAAGCTTCCATCTCCAACATTTATGCTTGCAGTACTTGCAGAATTTCAGGATGCAAATTATTATTATTTTTTATTTTTATTTTTATTTTTATTTATTTATTTATTTATTTTTTTTTTTTTTTTACACTGATAGATTGAAATCTGCTGGTCATACAGGATATGCATTTATAGTGTGTTTAAAATTAGTTGTGACTTTTGGCTTGTCGAAGGTGATGTGATGCCATTGCCTAGGTAACACCAATAGCAAGCCAGGATTTCTCACCCCTCCTCCACCAATTTGGCTGCTAAGGTGCCCCTATTTGCAACTCATGGATAAGCAGTACCACAGTGTTGCTTGTGCACTGTTGCTGTTTCTTTGTCAACAGAGAACATTATCTTTCCGGTATTGTTGTATGTCTACCACCAATGAATGTTCCCCTGGTGATCAGCTCTGGGGGCTCACTGTAAAGGCACACCAGCTGCTGCACTCAGCACACACTGGCAACTGTGCACCCCTCTACTTGTTCTGCACCGATTTGTTGCAACTAATTTTAAATGCACTATACATCTCTCATTGGTATGGAATGCCATTCTCTGCCAGAATCACACAGTGTGTTTGTGGCAGAACTGATGGCTATTAGTAGAACACTTCATTTTATCAGACTGTCCTGGACTGTGTTTAATTTGCAGAGACTCAATGAGCAGCCTGCAGGCCACAGACTGATGGTACTCTTCCCAGACTTTGGTCATTGATATCCACAATCTCCTCACTGACCTTCATCATGCTGCCTGCTCCTTTTCTTTTCTCTGGGTCCCCAATCACGTGGGTATCCTAGGGAATGAACAGGCTGATCAGTTGGCTCAAGTAGTCGTAACTTACTACCACTTCCCCTGGGCAGTCCCGGCTGTGGATTTGGGGGTGCAGATGAGATCTTTGCTTGTACAAGAGTGCAACAGCACCTGGCAGACTACTGACCCATCTCATAAACTCCGCTCCATCAAGTCGACCACTGCAGCTTGGAGTTCTTCCTTACACCCTTCTCAGAGGGAAGACACTGTCCTTTGCCATCTCCACATCAGACATTCTAGGCTAGGGTTACAGAACTTCTTAACAAGTTAAATGTTTGGCAGCAACTGTGGTTTATAGGTTAGAAAGGAAAAAGCCACCAATTGCGGATTTATTCTACTTTGAATTTTCAGTAAAATTTGTTCTTGGATATTATTCCGGAACTGTTTCCTGTACATACACCTGAAAGAGGTCAATAATTGCCTGAAACTGGTTGTGACTAAATCTGCAATGCTGCAACTGGTACTGTTTTCTTTCTAACATTCTTAAGAAGTGTTTCATACCTCTCCTCATGGTTATGCTACTGCATTTTTTGTTTCTTCTCGGTACAATTATCTTTATGAAATTATCTTCATGGAAATATTCTGGCAAGAACACTCAATAGTCCATCACCATACTTGTGAGTATAACTTGATTTATCAGTAACAGTGGCAAAACGAAAGAACTGTCACTGAAAAGATAGAGTTACCAGTTTCATTAGAATATTTCAAACCTTGTATTCATGTCATGTAATATCTCAAACCAGTCACCATAAACAACTTCACTAATATGAAGTGGCACTCACTAAATCAGAAGTCATAATATCCACCATAAAATTTTGATATAACTGTCAATAATTTCTAGTTGTTACAATAAAATCACGATGTGTCTTACTGTTATATCCAGTCACTTATCACCAAAACTATCATGTTGGCTGAAATAAGTTGATTTTAACCTGTTCGAGAAAGGAGGTTAAAAAAACCACCATCCACCCAACAAGCATCCAGTTTCGGGTTGGCCAGTATTGTGGAAAAAGGAAAGGCAAGGTACATGTGACTTCTTAATCAACGGACAAAAAATTATCTGGTGTAGAAGCCACAGCCTGGATATCTTAAGGGTTTCAATATTGAATCTAGTTACATATGCAATGAGTTTGTACTACAGGTAATTTGTTACCAAGAACACTACATACTACTGGTAAATATCTGTGATCTTTTAAAGAAATTTTACTGTTTAAATCACAATATATTTTTATACAACAGTAAATGCCACAAAATAGTTCAAATTCTCTACCTTTTTGAGAGGAAGTACAATCTACTAATGTGAAACACACACACACAGACAGAGCGAGAGAGGGGGAGGGGGAGTTTGTTGCATATGCTTGATATTTTTGAAACCAAGGGGGTAATCTAAATTGTTATTTGTTGATAATGGAGGATAGATAACAACTCACCATAAACAGTCTTACTGAGCTGCTGATAGGCACAAAAAATAGACAATTACATTCATACAACTTCATTTTTTGGCCATGGTCTTCACAGAAAAAGAAACACAATCGCTCAGACAAGTACACACACACACACACACACACACACACACACACACACCATTTCTGGCTACTCCAGCACCACTGACATCTAGACTGTTAGTAAGGTGGCGTGAGGAGGGGAAAGGATGCTGGTAAGGGTGAGGATGGAAAGTTCCACATTGCATAATGGGTTGAAAAGGTTCTGATGGGCAGGAATTTGAATTGTGGCAATGAATACACTAAAGGAAAGGGGCAGGAAAGATAAAAGATGAGTGTGGGGGATTTGAAACAATAAAAATAATCATGAAAAAATAAAAATGGGGGAAAAAATATAATAACCGAGAACTGAACTCAATACCGTCAGACCATTCTACATGGAGTCTTCCCACTATCTCTCACAAGCAAGAAGTGTACAGGCACCACCAAATCTGAATGGACGGATGAGAGGAAGCAGGCTCACAGCCAGAAGATGAAGGCGTACTGGGCAAAGAAAAAGCAGAAGACCCTAGCTGAGAGATAAGACGAGCCTCGTGGTCCCTAGTAGGCCGAAACGAACTAATAAATAAATAAATAAATAAAAAGTAATTAAATAAGGGGATATTTTAAGGGGTGATGCACATTTCTAAGCAAGACATGAGTTGGAGAGATACAGGATACTGAGTGGGGAAGGAGGGAGAGCAGATGTTAGTCATAGGATGCAGGGATAGCAAGTTATCTTAGGTTGAGGCCAGTATTGTTGAGAGACTGTATAATGTGTTGAAGGGACAAATCCCATCTGCACAGTTCAGAAGAGCTGCTGGAGGGAAGAATCCAGATGGCTTATGTAGTAAATCTACCACTGAAATCAAGAATGCTGTGTTCAGCTGTATACTGTGCCACAAGGTGGTCCATCTTGTGTTTTGCCACAGATGACAGTGGCTATTCATCCTGACGGACAGCTGGTTCATCCTCATACCAATATAAAACACTGTGTGATAATTGCAACAAAGTTAGTAAATCACATAGCTGCTTTCACAGGTGGTCTGACCTTTTATGGGGTAGTATAAGACTGTGACAGGACTGGAATAGGAAGTTCTGGGCGGTTGGATTGGGCAGGTTTTGCATTGGGGTGTACCACAGGGATATGATCCCAATGGTAAGGGGTTGGGATTGGGAGTGGCATATGGATGGACAGAATGTTGTAATGTTGTGCAGGTTAGATGGATGACAGAACACCACTTTGGGAAGGGCCAGAAGGATAATGGCTAGGATGTCTCATTTCAGTGCATGATGGCAAATAATCAAATCCCTGATGAAGGATGTGATTTAGTTGTTCCAGCCCGCGGTGGTATTGGGTGACGAGAAAGACACGCCTTTGTGACTTTCAAACAACTTATGGGTATGCTGCCGGGTGATGTCAATGACGTCACCTGACAGCATACCCATAAGTTATTTGAACATTCATTACACTGGGAAAAGCTAAGGTTTCACATCATTTGTGATGGTTGTTGGGGTTGGAGGGAAGATTGGTGGTGCGTGGGGATATGGCATGGGAAATCTATTTGCAGATATGGTCAGGAAGACAATGTCTGTTTGTGAACTCCTTTACGAGGCCTTTGGCATATTGGGTAAGAGCCTTCTCTTCACTGCAGATACACTGTCCATGGGTGGCAGGGCTGTATAGGAGGGATTTTTTTCTTCTTTTTTTAATGTGGAATGGATGGCAGTTGCCAAAGTGCAGGTACTGTTGCTAATCAGTAGCTTTAATGTGGATGGAGCCTTCAGTGAGATGGGGGTAGCAACCAGGAAGGTTACTTGCCATGTTGAGAAGACCCCAGTGAAAATGGCGAGGGAGGAGTAGAGATTGTGAAGGAATGAGGATCTGGTGTCCTGGCCATGAGTCAAAATCCTGGAAATATCATCAATGAACCTGAATCAGACCAGGGGTTTCAGGAGGCTAGGAAGGTTTCCTCTAGACAGTCCATAAGGTTTGCATAGGAGGGTGTCATACAGGTGCCCATGGCTGTGCCACAGATTTGATTTTATACCACCCCCATGAACCACAGACATTGCCAAGGTGGGGTGGCTTGTGTGCCTCGATGATACAAATAGGCGCGTAAGTACAACCAGAATGGAGGGATATCTGTGGAGATGTCAGACAAATATGTGGTTCCTGAAGAGGGGCAGCAGCCTTTTCAGTAGTTAAAGGGGTAACAGTCTGGATGATTAACTGAGCTGGCCTTGTAACATCAGCTAATGTGGCTTTGCCACACAGCTACTGCGAAGGGCTGAAAGCAAGGAGAAACTACAGCCGTTACTTTTCCCGAGGACATGCAGCTCTACTGTATGAATATATGATGATGGCATCCTCTTGAGTAAAATATTCCGGAGGTGAAATAGCCCCCCATTCGGATCTCCGGTTGGGGACTACTCAGGAGGATGTGATTGTCAGGAAAGATAACACTGGCATTCTACTGATCGGAGCGTGGAATGTTAGATCCCTTAATTGGGTAGCAAAGTTAGAAAATTTAATTGGGAAATGGATAGGCTGAAGTAGATATAGTTGGGATTAGTGAAGTTCAGTGGAAAGAGGAACAGGATTTCTGGTCAGGCAAGTACAGGATTATAAATACAAAATCAGTTCGGGGTATTACAAGAGTAGGTCTGATAATAAATAAGAAAATAGGAATGCGGGTAAACTACTATGAGCAGCGCACTGATCATATTATCATAGTCAAGATAGATACAAACCCAACACTGACCACAGTAGTACAAGTTTATATGCCCACTAGCTCTGCTGATGCTGAGGAGATCAAAGAAATGTAGGAGGAGGTAAAGAAAATTATTCAGACAATTAAGGGAGAGGAAAACTTAATTGTGATGGAAGACTGGTATTCGGTAGTAGGAACAGGAAGGGAAAGAAAAATAGTAGGTGAATATGGTCTGGGCAAAAGGAATGAAAGAGGAAGCTGCCTGGTAGAATTTTGCATGGAACATAATTAAATCATAACAAACACCTGGTTTAAGAATCACAAAAGATGGTTGTATATGTGGAAAAGACCAGGAGATACCGGAGGGTACCAGATAGATTTTATAATGGTAAGACATAGATTTTGAAACCAGGTTTTAAACTGTAAGACATACCCAGGGGCAGATATAGACGCTGACCATAACTCGTTGCTCATGAACTGTAGGTTGAAACTGAAAAAATTGCAAAAATGTAGGAAAATAAGGAGATGGGACCTGGATAAATTGAAGGAACCTGGAGTTCTTGAGAATTTCAGAGGGAGCTTTAGGCAACAATTGACAGAAAGGGGGGGGACAGTAGCAGAAGAATGGGTAGCATTGAGAAATGAAGTAGTGAATGCAACAGAGGACAAAATAGGTAGAAAGGCAAGACCTACAAAAAATCCTTGGATATCACAGGAAATAATAAATTTAATTGATGAAAGGAGAAAATATTAAAATGCAGTAAATGAAACAGGCAAAATGGAGAACAGATGACTAAGAAATGAGATTGACAAGAAGTGTAAAATAGCTAACACAGGCCAAACAAATTTTACCAATTGCCGACTTTTCTATTCTTTTAACAAAAAATGACAAGAACCGCACGATAGACTTCTTTAAAATAGCTAAGCCAGAGTGGCTAGAAGGCAAATTCAAGTCTGTATAAGAATGTATAAATAGGGGAAAAATAGTTACTGCCTACAGGAAAATAAACATTTGGAGACAAGAAAAGCAGCTGTATAAATATAAAGAACTCAGATGGAAAACCAGTTTTCAGCAAAGAAGGGAACGCTGAAAGGTGGAAAGAATATATAGAGGGGCTCTACAGAGGAAATGAACTTAGAGATAAAGATGAAATAGGAGATACTATACTGAGAGAAGAATTTGACAGCACTGAAAGACCTTAGTCGAAACAAGGCCCCTGGAGTTGACGACATTCCCTCAGAACTACTGAAAACTCTGGGAGAGCCAGCCAAAACAAAACTATTTCACCTGTGTGTAAGATGTATGAGTCAGTGGAAATACCCTCAGACTTTAAGAAAAATGTAATTATCTTCATTCCAAAGAAAGCAGGTGCAGACAGGTGTGAAAATTACAGAACCATCAGTTTAATAAGTCATGTTGCAAGATCACTGTATGGCTTATCTTAGAAGATAGATTAAGGAAAGACATACCTACATTTCTAGCTTTTGTAGATTTGGAGAAAGCTATTGGCATTGTTGATTGGAAAACACTCTTTCAAATTCTGAAATCAGCAGGAGTAAAATATAGGGAGCGTAAGGTTATTTACAACTTGTACAAAAACCAGACTGCAGTTATCAGAGTTGAAGGGCATGAAAGGGATGCAGAGGCTGTGAAGGGTGTAAGACAAGGTTGTAGCCATTCTACAATGTTGTTCAATTTGTACATTGAGCATGCTATAAAGGAAAGCAAGGGGAAATTTGGAGAAGGAATTAAAGTTCAGGGCGAAGAAATAAAAACCTTGTTTTTTGCTGATGACATCGTAATTCTGTCAGAGACAGCAAATGACCTGGAAGAGCAATTGAGTGGAATGCACAGTGTGTTGAAAGGAGCATAAAGATGAACATTAACAAGAGCAAAACAAGGGTAATGGAATGCTGTCTTAGAAAATCAAGTGGTACTGAAAGAATTAAATTAGGTAACAAAACAATAAAGGTGGTAAATGAGTTTTGTTACTTGGGCAGTAAAATAACATATGCTGGTCACAGTACAGAGGATATAAAAAGCAGAATGCCAATGAGAAGAAAAGTGTTTTTGAAAAAGAGAAATTTGTTAACATCAAATATTAATTTAAGTACAAGGAAGAAATATGGACGATAAACAGTGTGAACAGGAAGAAGATAGAGGCTTTTGAAATGTGGTGTTACAGAAGAATGCTGAAGATTAGGTGGGTTGATCATGTAACTAATGAGGAGGTACTGAACAGAATTGGGGAGAAAATGAATTTCTGCCATACTTTGACTAAAAGAAGGAATTGATTGGTAGGACACATTCTTAGACATCAAGGAATTGTGAATTGGAGGGGATGTGTGGGGAAAAATCACAGAGGGAGACCAAGAGAGGAATTCAAATGGATGTAGGTTGCCATTCTTACGAGGAGATGAAGAGGCTTCTCAGGATATAGTAGGGTGGAGAGATGCATCAAGCCAGTCTCCAGACTGAAGACCACAACAACAAAAACAACTTTTCCTTTAAAAGAAAGTAATAATTTGTTAGGATGTTATTCGTAAGGGTTATAAGGAAAGAGGTATAAGGTTTGGAGTCTGAAGGATGCTGAGAAAGGTAGTGTTCGAGAGCAGCAAGACAATGGGCATGTGGGATAGTGGTATATAGCGAAATGACAACAGTAACAAGTAAGGATCCAGGAGGTAAAGGGTTAAGGATGTTGGAGAGTCGGTGAAGGAATTGGTTGGTATCTTGGATGTGGAAGGCTAGGTTTCGAACAATTGGTTGGAGGTACTGGTCAACAAACGCTGAAGTTCTTTCAGTGGAAGCACAGTAACCAGACACAATTGGAAATCCATGATTGCTAGGTTTATGGATTTTTGGAGCATGTAAAAGGCCGGTGTTGTTGGACTAAGGAGGGAGATGGATTCAGGGGAGAGGTTCTTGGAATGTTCATAAGATTTTAGCAGGGAGTGTAGGTCATTTTGGAATGGAGTCGTCCTGACACAACTTTTAACTGGAGGAATCAGACAATTGACATAGACCTTCTGTCACTTAATTACTGTGATTCATCACAACAGTGGTGGAACCTTTGTCTGCAGGGAGGATGATTAGGTTGGGATCTGTTTTGAGGCTGGTATTCTTAGAAAGGGACTGGGGTAAGAATGGTAATGCCAGGTTGGATGTGAGGAATTCCTGGAAGGTGACCAGAGGGTGGTTAGGTGGAAGTGAAGGAGGGTCACGGTTGGGCATGGTATGAATTGGGAGATGCAGTGTTCAATGGTGAAATTTGATTGGAGGGATTGGTTGCAAAGTAGTTTTTCCACTGTAGCAAGAGGTCGAAGGAGAGGAGGTCTTTGACAAATCCAACATGGTTGAATTTGAGTGTGGCGCTGAAGGCGAGACCTTTGGATAGGATATTCCCTTCAACATATTCTACGGCCCCACAACAATCCTGGCCTCAACCTAAGATAACTTCCCATCCTTACACCCCATTCCTAACATCTTCCTCCTTCCCCACTCATTATCTTATATCTCTCCAATTCAAGTCTCCCTTACTGATGTGTTTCATCTTTACAATATTCCCATAATTTATTACTATTTATTTATTTTTTAATTATTTTTTCCTGCTTTTATTTCTTCCTTATTATTTTTATCATTTTAATTCCCTCAGTCCCTCTCCACATTCCTCTACACCTACCATTTATCCTTTCTTGTTCTGTTCCTTCACTTTATTCATTGCCGCAGTTCAATTTCCTGCTTATCAGAGCCTTTACAATCCAACATCCAATGTGGAACTTTTCACCCCCACCCTTACCCAGCATCCTTCACTCTCCACTCCCCACCTCACAGTCTAGATGATTGTGGCACTGGAGTGGCCGGACATGGTGGTTGTGTGTGTGTAGTTGTCTGATTGTGTAAATGTATGTGTGTCGTTTTGTGATAAAGGCCATGGCCAAAAATTTAAGTTGTGTGAATGTGATTGTCTATTTTTTGAGTCTATCAGCAGCTCAGTGAGCCTCTTTACAGTGAGTTGTTATCTATCCTCCATTATTGACATTCCAATTGGATTTTACATTGTTAAAATTTTGTTATTTGTTGAGAAATATATATGCCACAATTGCTGTTCGTATTTTATTTCAGATAACTGGTTTTGATGAACTTAGTTGTCATCTTCAGATCTCTCCATTTTAGAAAATAGCACCTCTCCATACATTATTTGTGACTGCACAGTTCAATTGTGTTGTGTCATGATTTATAAGAATTTACATCTTCTCATCATTATTATATCTAATGTCATATAAACTAGATGTGTCATAATTTAAAATCATATGCCATAGCTCATTACTTCTTTTAAAATCAATCACATGACACATTTTCCCCTCCCCCAGTCTTGTTCATACTTGTATCCCCAGTATCACAATAATACAAAATGGGGTGCACTTCTCTTAACTTTTTCTATGTCCTCCATCAGTCCTGTTGGTGGAGTCCAACAATGTGCAGCTATATCCAATGTGCAGGACAGTCAAGTGCAGTGTAGATAGTTTCTTTAGTAGAATTGTTGCATCTTCTAGGTGCTCTGCCAATGAAACGTTGTCTTTAGTTTGCCTTTCCTACAATATTCTCTGTGTGTTCTTTCCAATCAAAGATATTCATAAATGCAAATCCAAATTATTTAGTTGAATTATTGGCCTGTAGATTTGACTGATTTATCAAGTAAATGAAATTTAATGAATTTATTTCAATGCTCGTGGGATTACTTCACACTTTTCATTATTTTGGGTCTATTGCCAACTTTTGCACCATGCAGGTCTCTTATTAAAATCATTTTTAAGCTGCTTTTGATCTTCTGGTGACTTTACTCACTGATAAACAGCACCATCATCTGCTAACAGTCTCAGAGACCTGCCCAGATTTTCTGACTAGGAACAGCAGAGGTCCTATAACATTTCTCTGGGGAACATTAATCAATGACTTCTGTTATATTCAATGACTTTTTGTCCTACCTGACAAGAAGTTGCGAATCCAATCACACAACTGTGGAAATATTCCATAAGCATGCAGTATGATTGGAAGCCATACTTACGGTGTCAGCAGCCTTCTGTAAATCTAGAAATATGGAATCAATTTGATATCCCGTGTTGATAGCACTCATTACTGCATGTGAGTAAAGATTTATCTTTGTTTCACAAGAATGATACTTTCTAAATTTGTGCTCACTGTGGGTCAGTAGTTCTTTCTCTTTGAGGTAGTTCATATGTTCAGAAAGAGTATATGTTCCAAAATCCCATTAATGTGAATGATACAGCTCCTCATGGGGCTCAGCATTATTTTGTTGGGTACGCTGCGTCCCTGAGCTAGGGACTGTGTTATGCCAATGGTCCTCTATACCACAACCTGAGCATGCCCCAGTAACCACCATATGACGCAATGGTAGAATGCTGTACACTATAGAGCTCGGGGATCTTGGCTTATGTGCCTGGGATGATTAAAACCACTATTAAAAAAAATCCTTGATCTCAAAGTGTGCTGAGTGCCGAGAAGATGTTAGCTGTTAAAATGGAACTGTTGCTAGTGGGAAAACTCTGTGGCTCAGCCACAGTTGAGTTATATTAGGCTGATCCAAGTATCAACATACTAATTCTGAAATGGGGGACATAGCAATAGGTATTTCCGGTGTAGAGAAGCAGCTGAGAGAGCTAAATACGAAAAAGTCTGCTGGTCCTGATGGAATACCAGTTCGGTTTTACAAAGACTATTCTGCGGTGTTGGCCCCCTACTTAGCTTGCATTTATAGCGAATCTTTAATTCAGCGCAAAGTTCCTAGTGATTGGAAAAAAGCGCAGGTGACTCCCAAGTATAAGAAAGGAAAGAGAACTGACCCATACAATTACAGGCCAATATCGTTGACATCGGTTTCATGTAGAATTTTGGAGCATATTCTCAGTTCGAATATAGTAAATTTCCTTGAAACGGAAAAGCTTCTTTCCATGAATCAGCACAGGTTTAGGAAACATTGTTCATGTGAAACTCAGCTTGTCCTTTTCTCACATGACATCTTGCGAGCCATGGACGAAGGGCAACAGGCGGATTGTGTTTTTCTTGACTTCAAAAAGGTGTTCGACGCGGTGCCACACTGCAGACTGCTAACAAAGATACGAGCTTATGGAATACGTTCACAGATTTGTGACTGGCTGGAAGACTTCCTAAGTAATAGAACACAGTACGTTGTTCTCGACGGCGAGTGTTCATCAGAGATGAGTGTGTCGTCAGGCGTGCCCCAGGGGAGTGTGATAGGACTGCTATTATTTTCTATCTATATAAATGATCTGATGGACAGAGTAAGTTGTAATTTGCGGCTGTTTTCTGATGATGCTGTGGTGTATGGGAGGGTGTCGTCTGTAACTGACTGTAAAAGCATACAGGTTGACTTAGACAAAATTTCTAGTTGGTGCGAAGAATGGCAGCTAGCTCTCAATGTAGAAAAATGTAAGGTGATGTGAATGAGTAGAAAAAACAATCCTATAATGTTCGAATACAGCATTAGCAGTGAGCTTCTTGATGCTTTCGCGTCGTTCAAATATCTAGGCATAACATTGCAGAGCGATATGAAATGGAACGAGCATGTAAGGACAGTTGTGAGTAAAGCAGACAGCCGACTTCGGTTTATTGGGAGAATTTTGGGAAGATGTACTTCACCTGTAAAGGGGACCGCTATAAAATGCTTGTACGACCACGTCTTGAGTATTGCTCAAGTATTTGGGACCCACAGCAGATCGGTTTGAAGGAAGACATAGAGGCAGTTCAGAGGCGAGCAGCTAGATTTGTTACCGGTAGGTTCGACCAATGCGCGAGTGTCACGGAAATGCTCCGGCAACTCAATTGGGGATAGCTGGAAGAAAGACGACGTTCTTTTCGTGAATTTCTGTTAAGTAAATTTAGAGGGCCGGAATTTGAAGCTGAGTGTAGTACGATCTTGCTGCCGCCTACTTATATTTCGCGTAAAGATCACAAAGACAAGATAAGAGAAATTAGGGCTCGTACAGAGGCATATAGGCATTCTTTTTTTCCTCGTTCAATTTGTGAGTGGAATAGGAAAGGAAATGCCTAATAGTGGTACAGTGTACCCTCCGCCATGCACCTTATGGTGAATTGCGGAGTATGTATGTAGATGTAGATGTAGATGTAGATGTAGATGTGGGGCTCTGTCTGGATTGACCATTTTTCCCTAGCTACTCGTGGGACCAAGATAAAAAAAGCAATGAATAATGCCAATGGCATCTCTGAGCATGGAAGAGTAAATTTCAATGCTGAGAAATATAACCCCCGATCGTTGCCTTCCCTGGCTACACCATGAGAGGAGCATCGGACTGAAGATCGGGATGAGCTGTACTCTTCCAAATTTCTTGTGTGCACCAGAACTGATGGGCATTCATTCACATCAGTGAAGCCTCTGTTTTTGTGATGAATTTCAAGGTTTAGTATGGCTTAGTCTCAGGTATGTCAAAGATGCGAAGTGACTCAGTACTGTTAGAAGCAGCATCTCCTGCCTAATTGCAGGCATTACTTGCCTCCAACAAGCTGCATGATGTCCCTGTTAGTATAACACCCTACGAATCACTCAACATCATAAAGTTCTTCTTCTATAATCGGATGACGAGTTGTGCATTAATTTTGAGCGACGGGCTGTCCACTTCATTCAGCATGTTTGTAGGGAATCGAAAGATCATAAGGTTGCCAATCGTGTCCAAAAAGGTCAAGGTTATGATTTACCAGTGTGACAAAAAGCGGTATATCCCTCCCCCTATACGGTACTTCAAGTGTTGTAAATTTGGGTGTATGGACAGCTCCATCCACCCTGTGCGCCAATTAAAGCCCTGGATAGACTGACATACACAGAGGCCAGGAAAAATATGAGCGGCTTCACGCATTTCAGTGACCACCCACTCTGGGGATGATGGCAACAAAGGTGCAACCACCTTCTGTGGTCCATAAAGGTCATTAAACTCCATCTGCCACCCTGAGGGTTGCAGCCTACCTTCTGTCACTCCCCCAGTACCTCCTGTAGAAGTAACCTCTTCCCAACCATAAGGGACATCAGTCCCCACTCTCCAGCCAGATAAGCAACAGCCTTCTCTGGCGCCTCTTGCCAGGAAGGGTTCCCTCAAGATGCTTCCTTTTGAGGTTTCTACAATTGGAGAAGCGGATTCAAGCTAGTGGCTGAAGGATCTACTTGCTACTGGTCGAAGGGATTTCCAAATGTCATCAGTCCCAGAAGCAGTTTCAGAGAAGCTCCCAGCCCTTGAAACCAAAGGATCAGTGAGAGGCCAAAACACTGAAGGAAAAAAAGAATGTTCAGTGGCTCCTAAAGCCGTCGGCACATGGACCGTGTATCTGAATGAGTGTGGTCAACATAGCGATTTTCTGACATCACAATGTGCGAACTGTACATTGGTGAGACTTTCCCAACATATGGAGCAGTATCAAGCATGCCAGATATTCTCAATGTGCATCTGAATGCACACCAACAAGGGGGAGAATGTCAGTAATGCCAAATCTTGTAGCTATCCGGGGGAGGCAGACAGCTGTTTTTGGTAGAGAGATGAAGATGCCATATTGGCTATCAATAGAAGCTCGTATTTCATGGGTTTTATGTATATAACTTAGATATTATGAATATATTTCATTTAAAAGCAAGAAAAGTAAATGAGTAAATTGAGAATCTCTCAAAAACTGGTCATTTGTTGGAATAAATTACTGGAAATGTCTTAAATGTGGTTAAAAAATTCCGTATTACAGAAATCTGCCATATCAAGGCAAAGGTGCACTGAAGATCAGTCAAAACAAATTGCTTTTTATATGATTTATTGTGATTGCATGTCACAACAGACATATCCACCAATAGTGTATGCAACACACCCAATACCTACATCAAAGATAGCAACAGAAAGTTACCTGGCGTATCACAGGAGTAACTTTGTGGATGGCGGAACAAGGTATATCTCGCAGCGCTGGTCCAATGCCCACTGCAGGTGGATTTTCTTTTTCCCATATTTTGGTTTTCTGGTAGGCTCAATAACTTTCTTATTAATTTCATAGAGGTATACTATATAATATTTGAGGTAAATATTAGTGCTTATCCTCTGAGGAGTGAGTTTGTTGGATTTGTTTTTTGAACAGGACAGTTTACACCTTACTTAGAGTAAAATGCACACTTTAGTTTCACGTCTTGCATTTTAGACATTCTAAAGATTCTGGTATTGAATAGTAACATTGATTGAGGAAGAATGACCTTTAAGTTTTACTAAAAAGCAAGAATTTTTCAATAATGTTTGTCTAATGTGAAGACCTATTCTAATTTTATATCATTCATTTTGTCATCAAACTTTTATAATTTGCTGCAGTTATTGACATAATATGCAACTTTTCTAAGAATCTTATGTTTATAGATGTTTCATTGTTATTTATGTAGGCCTATATCACAAAACATGACGGAGATATGCACAAGTGCAGAAATAAGCGTTTTAATAGAAGTAAAGTAGGAATTCCATCCTTTCATTTCATAAACAGTGTGATTCCAGGACCAGATGCTGCCAACAACTGTCAGTGGATTGTGCTGCGATCATGTGTAGCTCATTGAGGCACATGTCTCATCTGCACAATTCGTGCCATCTTAGAGCGTTCAGCTGCACGTTAGACCCAGCAGATTAGCCACACACTACAGACAAACGCTCCTTATGCCGACAGCTTAAGCCACAACCTCCCACAGCTTCTGCTTTTGAAGATGAGATGGAGATCCTCACATCCCCTGAGGATCTTGACTATTCTGTAGATTATCAGTCAGTGGCAGCAGGTAATCATACCCAATAACCTGCTTTATCTTTCCCATTATGGATATTGTCTTAGAGGAAATCAAATACTCCAGTGGAATTGCAGTGATTTCCCCACCCCCCCCACCCCCCACCCCCCACTTAGCTGAGCTACAACAGCTTCTCAGGCCTTCATTATGCATTGTCCTGCAGGAAACTTGGTTTCCCATTATGCAAACCCCTGCTTTATGTGGCTATAGGGGTTGTTGTAAGAATCACACTGACTGACTGGGTGTCAGGTGGAGTATGTGTCTACATCCTTACCTCTGTCAACAGCAAACCTTTTCCCATCCAAATGCCTAAATAGGCTGCGGCTGTCAGGGTAAGGAGTGCAGTGGACATTACTGTCTGTCTGTCTACCCACCACCATGTGGTTGCACTGATCTTTCAACTTCTCCACCTTTCATAATATTGGATGATTTCAACACCCTGTGGGGTGGTACTACAATATTACTGGCCATGGTAGAGATGTCAACAACATGTTATTATCTCAACTCAACCTATGCTCTTCAAATGTTGGTGCTGCTGTCACATTTCAGTGTGACACATAGTTATCAGAACGTAGCCCAGGCATTTTCCCATCTGTCCCCTGAATGATGACTTGTCTTAGTGACGACTTCCTTTACTTACTCAGCCTCATTTCCCCAGACACTTGCCCAGGTGGGATAAGGAAATGAACAAGTCTTTAGTAAGCTGGGACTTGCTATCATTAATGATTACCGATACTGCTCCAGGGTGTCGTGGACACGTTGAACGTGTTCTGCGTGTTCTTCTTCTGATGATGAGAAATGATAATATCGTTGAGATAGGCATAAGTGAAGGGGAAGTCAAACAAAATTGAATCTATGAATCTTTGCCATGTTTAAGTTGCATTCTTAAGGCTGTACAGTATACTGCAGTATTCGTACAGACCAAAAAGTGTAATCATTTCAGTTTTTGGAATGTCAGGTAGGAACATGGGGATTTGATAGTCAATCACAAAGAAGAATTTAGCACCAAGTAGTAACTGAATAAAGTCTTGGTTGCGTGGAACGGGGTAATTGTTCCTGATAGTTTTAGTGTTAAGGGCCCTATAATCCCCACACAGCCTCAGCCGTCCTTTATAAGTACAAGGTAGATCAGAGGATTTTTTTTTTCTTTTTTCTTTTTTGTGGTTTTAGGACACACAACTTCTACGGTCATTAGTGCCCAGACAAGAACTTTGATTCACTAGATCTCAAAAAGAAAAAAAATTTGGTGACTGTCAGAACATCAAGAAGAGGCTAAAAACGAAAGATAAAGGACAATGAAAAGGGTTAAATATCCTTCGATAAGTTGGCCAAGTTGATAAAACACAAAACTCGAGTAGCTGCTCGTGTGTCATCAGCTAAAATTTCCTCCAGTGAAGACGGAAGGTGAAGGGCTACACGGAGATGATTAAAATTAACACAAGTCAGTAAAACATGTCGCACTGTCAGCAATTCACCGCAGGAGCTCAGTGGTGCAGGGTCGGCGGTTAGCAAATGACGGTGGCTGAAACGGCAGTGACCGATCCGCAACCGGGCCAGGATGACCTCCTCCCGCCGAGAGGGGTGTGAGGAGATCCTCCAAGCGGTCGGGATCAGTTTGACAGTTCGCAATTTATTATTGTACAGTGAAAGCCATGCACTGTGCCATGACGACACGATACTCCGGCGAAGAGCCCGTTGAACATCGTCCGGTGGGATGCAAAAGGTAGCCATGCGAGGCAAAAGAGCTGCGGCATTGGCTGCTATGTCGGCGGCCTCATTCCCGGGCACACCCACGTGGCCAGGGACCCACAGGAAAGAAACGTGACAGCTGTCATCTGATAACAACTGGAGGGAGCGTTGGATCCGATACACGAGAGGATGGTTCGAGAAAGGGTCCTTAAGACTCTGCAGGGCACTAAGGGAGTCCGAACATATGGCATAGAAAAGTTCGCGGTGGTGGCAGGTATACAAAACGGCCTGGTGGAGGGCAAAAAGCTCAGCCGTGAAGTTCGAGCACCGGTCAGGTAGCTTGTATTGGAAACGGTTGTCCCCAACGACGAAGGCAGATCCAACTTCAGCAGTGCTCTTGGAACCATCAGTGTAAATAAATATGACATTTTTGAACCGCGAACGGATTTCGACAAGCCTCGAGCAGTATACCAAATCTGGAGTGCTCTCCTTGGGGAGCGAGCAAAGTTCAAGGTGAGTGTGAACCTGGGCCTGATGCCACAGTGGCAATGGGCTTTTGCTCAACCGAAGGGTGGAAGGAAGGGTAAAATCGAGCCGCTGTAGCAGGGGGCGAAACTGAACTCCAGGTGGAAGCAAGGCAATCGCAGACAACTGATATTGGCAATCGAGTGAATCGTCAAAAAATAATCGGTAAGATGGATGGTTTGGCCATCGACCGCAGGCGGCATGCGTACCGACACAAGAGTATGTCACGTCAAGTGGTCAAGGGTAATACAGCAGCCTCGGCATACAGACTTTCAACAGGGCTGGTATAAAATGCACCGGTCGCCAGACGTAATCCCCGATGGTGGATAGAGTTGAGACGGCGAAGAATCGACGGCCGTGCAGAAGAGTATACAAGGCTTTGGTAGTCGAGCTTCGACTGAACAATGGCCTGGTAAAGGTGAAGCAGGACGGTACAATCCGCTCCCCATGACGTGCCACTGAGAACACGAAGAACGTTAAGGGATCGGGCACAACAGGCAGCCAGGTAGGACACGTGTGTGGACCAGCAAAGTTTACGATCCAACATGAGTCCCAAGAATTTCGTAGTCTCCACAAAAGGGAGAGCAACAGGGCCGAGACGTAGAGAAGGTGGAAGAAATTCCTTGTATCTCCAGAAGTTTATACACACAGTTTTCTCAGTGGAGAATCGGAAGCCGTTTGTGATGCTCCAGGAATATAGACGGTCAAGACAGCATTGAAGAGAACGCTCCAAGAGACACGTCCGCTGGGCGCTGCAATAAATTGCGAAATCCTCAACAAAAAGAGATCCGGAGACGTCGGCTGAAAGGCAATCTACGATCGGATTGATTGCAATGGCAAAGAGCACCACACTCAATAGATCAGAGGTGACCAATTGCTGTTGGAATTGCTATCTTGCTGTACAAGAGGTGTTTCACAATGTCCTTGGCTGCAACTTGTTTTGCCAGGTTAAGTCTATGAGCTTTATGTTGAATGAGAGGTTCCTCAGTGGTGTTTATTTTGTGGAAAGTACCATTAGTAACAACACACGTGAACACGCAAGTGGGTGTGGCTTGCATATGTAAACACTGAATCACAGAAATCTTG
This sequence comes from Locusta migratoria, assembly GCA_026315105.1. Taxonomy (NCBI): domain Eukaryota; kingdom Metazoa; phylum Arthropoda; class Insecta; order Orthoptera; family Acrididae; genus Locusta; species Locusta migratoria. The sequence continues at coordinate 347,101,610 of CM048745.1, forward strand.
TCACTAACTTCAGAGTCCTGAGGTTGTTGAGCTGTTGCAGAAGCCACATCGGCAGGATGCGGTGATGAGAGGTGTTGGAGTGGCGCGAGTTGCGGTGACAGCTGCGGTGAGTTTGACGATGTGATGTCATAGCACCTCTTTGGCTCGACAAAGGCACGATGTTTCTTGTTGTAGCTCAAGGAGAGTGGAAGAAGAGCACTTGAGGTCAGTGTGTAGTTTGGCATGTAGACGCGGCAGATGGATTGATGCCGGCTATTGTTCAGTGGGTTCATACGCAATGACAGAATCCGAAGTGTGGATGAGTTGGTGAGCTATAAAGTCCAGTACAAGACCATAATGTAACAGAAAGTCCACACCAAGTGTGGGTGCATCAGCCTCACCCACATAGAATGATCACAGGAATGTCAAGTTTGCACCAAAGTGAACCATCCACTTGATAGAACTGAGTACTTTGGTAGGAGAATTGTTGGCAACATAAAGTGTAACAAGCATGTCTGACAAGGGTGCTGAGGCAGCTGACCACTGTACTGGTGTCAACAGAAAATTGATGTTGTGGTTGGAATCTTGAATGTAGAACCAATGATATTGGAAGGCGTCATTGGAAGATGGAAGAACGTAGGAGACTTGAGTGGATTATAGAGTGGTGGGAGAATGTGCCTGTAGACTCTCACCTGCCATATTTGGATGATTGCTTGGGAGGCGGCAGTGCTGAGCCACCCTACCAAATGCAGCGTGGTACCAGCAGACCAAGTACACGGCCGCTGTGAGAGAAGGTGTCATTATGTTGTTAGTCAATGGGATGGGGAGAGCAAACTGCTGCTGTGCTGCCTCTGAGTGGCCTTGAGTGGTGGAGAGGGACACCACCAGTACTGTAGCAGCATGACCAAAGAGTTGAATTTCATAAAGTGGCGATAGGTTCGGCATGTCTGAGGCAAACTGAACTGGCGTCCATCATGTTATTTGGGGGTGTTGGCTGACAGCTGATATGCCACACCCACTCGAGAATTTTATTTATGTATATTCCTACATTTTAAATAAAGATTGACTATTGAATACAGATGTGCATCAAGTTTCTTCAGACTTTATTGAAGCTGTGAATTGACAAGTCTTGTAGTATATTTCCTAAAAATGCAGTAAAGAAATAACACAAACCTGTCAGTAATACAGTTCCAATTCGAAGTATAACAGTTAGATGAGGTTTGCAATAATAACAAAAATTCTGCTGTGCATATATTTGTGTTGATTGTAATGCAAGTACATGATCGAAATGAACAGTAATTGTTGTGATGAACAATCATGACAATGGATTTGCATCATTTGTTAATGTGTTGTAACAACTGCTTTCATAAAGTCTAGTATACATTTATCTTATGGTTACTAAACCTATTAAGTCTATAAACTTGTAAAATTGCTGTCAAAGGTTTTGGTTGTAAACTTTGGTGGATGAAATTTGAGTACAAAGACAAAAGTGACAACAAAATACTGCAGTTAAAAATGTGCCTAAGTCAGCTGCTACAAAAGCATTCCACACCAAAATAATGTATCATTAATAACATTTGTTGTTGCTACATTGAAATAAGTACATATTTGTTGCAAAGAACACTGACACATACAAATAAAAAAAGTGTGGCTGTCACTACTGCTCTCACACTTTGCACTGGTTACAGTCAACCATGTTCAATCAAATATTGTCAACTACAAAAGAAAATATTTTTTTAAAAAAGGTGTAGACACTCAAAAGTGTGGTTTCATCAACCACATGAGCAACAGAAGAAAAAAAATTCAAAATTGCACCAACACTATGTAGAAAACTGTGCATTTTTTATTGTGCGTACTTCAAGGGAATTGCAAGATAGGTCATCTGAAACTTCACTCTTGGGGGCAGCTAAGTGCCATTAGTTAGGAATTTTATTTGAGTATAGACAGACTGAGATCAAACAAGGCAAAAAATTTGGTGTTCTTGCATGAGGTACTTGTTGTTTTACCACTTTTATTTGTGCATTTAAATGCTAAACAAACTTGGCATATTTCAGCAGCAAAAACTGTACAGACAATACACACTAAATACAATATACATTAAATACAACACTTCATGCTCAATAACAACATACAATATACAGACTCCTCTCATCTGTACTGGCCACCAATATGGCAGCCGAGTTTACACAGGTTGCCGCAAAGAGTGCTGTAACTCTTGTGTTAGCCACATTATCAAATTCAAGCCCTTTGAGTGTGGCAGACTAGTGGCAATGCCTGCGATCTAACAACTGCCACTCGGCATGTGTGGCTTCTACAGTATGATGGGTGTGGAGCACTACCAACCACTGAAACAGAAATTGCAGCATCTGAGATAAGACCCACCTGCGTGAAGGCAAGCTCTCGATGACAAATAAAATTGTAAGACTCATCGGTGAGACAGAGTGGGTTGGTAATGGTATCCGACAAGTGTGATATCAGTTGCAGGCAAAGATCCAATGGTAGCTTGAGCAGCCAGAGTGATTGCCTCTGTTACATCCTCCACCCCTCGCCCCCTCCTCATCACACCCCCATCCCACACTTCCCTCTCTTGCATATCCTTGCCCCTTCCTCTGCCTCCCCCTCCCCCTCTGAGCCAGAGGAGTGCTCCCTCTTCCTGGTGTCCACCAGATCGGAGATATTCTAATGCAAGCCGGCCACGGGACTCTCACTCTGAGAGTGCCAACTTCGCCTGATCTTCCTCAGTGCCAGACCTCACTGATCCTAGTTCCCTTTCCGGAACATCACATCCCCGCCCTGTGAGAAAGAATGAAAAGAGGAAGAAGAAACATAGGTTGCAGGATGAGGTCACTCCGGTGCCGCCTGAGGTGCCACCTTTATCCTCCCAACCTACTAAACATTCTGAGCTTGAGTCTGTTCCACTATCCAGTGGATCTGCAATGGCTGTTACCACCACCTCTTTCCTTTTACTCTGCAGCTTGTGTACTTACACAAGAATCACATTTTATTGACAGACATTTCCCAACCCTCCGTGGGTTCCATGCTGTCTGTTGCAACTGGGTTGGCCCCCTATAGGCATTTGCATGTTGGTCCGTATGGATATTGTTAGTACATGGATCCCTGTCCGTACTACTTTGGAAGCAGTTGCTGTCCGTGTTCACTTAGACACCCTGTTAACAATTTTCAATATATACCTGTCCTCTGACAGGCCACCCATGTCTGCTGCCCTAAGGCCGGTATTACACTATCAAATTATTGGACAAAGAATTGGACGAAAAAATTGGATGAAATATTGGTTGTATTTTTTGACAAAAAAATTGGATGAAATGCATAAGGGGGTATTATACTATCATCCAATATTTTGTCAAATTTGCTTCAAAATGGCGGTGTAATGCTCAGCTATTGTTTATACTACAGTTGTGTTGTGTCTGCATTTAGAAGAGAAGGAGGGAAAAAAGAAAAGGAAATGCACTTGGATGAAACCGTGGGTGTCAGAGCGAGATAAATAAAATTTGTTGCGGGACCGGGAGAATTTTCCTTTTTTATGCCGTCGGCAGAACAGCCAGGCCGTTCACTGCTAATTATTTTGCCGCTCTTCATCCTTCACAGTTTGCAATAGAGTAACAAAAAGGCTGACTCAAACAGTGTATACGAATAAGATTGTTTAGTTGATAAATGGAAAAATGTGAGCACTGACAAAGAGGATAATCTAAATTGTTTATGATGTTATTAACAATGTAAGGGGGGAAACATTGCTGAGAAAGTAAATAGGCTCTATTTATTTCCTTACAAAAATTGGCTGAAGTCTTTATATGTACATAGATTCACTTGCAAACAGATGTGGATGTTTTGAAAGTTGTTTCATTTCCCAGAACTTAGCACACCATGTTACCAAAATCATACATTCTAAAATCTGCTTCGGCCGTATTAAGATTTAGGGGTATTACTTCTTCAATTCTGATAGTATATAATGACTTTTTTACATCATGGATTGTAACTCAACCTCACTTTTGCCGCACGGTATTGGGGCTACGCGAATTGACGTGACGGACAGTGTGAATTGGCCTTGTCACCTGTTATACTACGCCCCATCTGATTTTTTAAAAATTTTGTTGTTGCTAGAAAACACTACACAAACATTCCACTACTAGCCATGTTTACGAATACGAACGTTATGTCCAAGTAATGTCAGATATTTAACCTCAAAATAAAACAGCTGTAGTGGCAAGGAAGCTGTATACTACTAGCGCTCCAAGAGGTCACATTTCTCACTGCAGGAAAAAGAAGATGAGAGATTTCTTTGATCAAATCTAGGCTGAGGCCTTAGATTAGATGAAATATTGGACAATGTTCCCATTACACTATGTCCAATTTTTCTTTGTCCAATTCTTTGACAAATAATTTGATAGTGTAATACCGGCCTAACTGCCCTCCTTTGCAACTACCCCCCCCCCCCCCTTTTTTCTCATACTTGGGAACTTCTATGGTCATCATCCATTGTGGGACAGGGCTTATACATCTAGCTGTGGCTGCCTCATAGAACAGTTCCTTGCAGTCCGTGACCTGCTCACGGAACTTTCTCTGCTATAGATCTTTCACTTACTTCTCTCCTCTTCTCCCTTCACTTCACTGGTCTGTGCATAATGACCTCTGCAATAGTGACCACTTCCCATTGATTCTTTTGCTCCCCTCCCACCTAACGAGGGACAGGCCAACTCATTGGGTTTTATGTCATACTAATTGGCCTTTGTATACATCCTAGGTTCTTTTTACACCATCTCCATTTGACTGTATAGATGATGTCATCTGTGATATGTTTAATGCATATGCGATTGTAGACTTTCTCGGTGTATTCCATTAATGAAGTCTTCTTGGGTAATCAGCCAAGTGATGATGTTGTCTTGTCACAATCTTTCAATGATCTTTGTGCTCATCATCTTCGCCCTGGTTGACAGGCCCTCCTAGCTGCTGCCCAGTTCCATGGTGGGACACAATCATCGCTGTGGCAATTCAGGAAAGCCAGCATGCCTTGCAACATCTCAAGTGCCACTTGTCTCATGCTGCCCTTACCAACTTTAAACGTCTTCAGACTAAGGCTCATTATATAATCAGACAAAGCAAGTGGGTGTGCTTGGAGTGTTTTGTCTCTTCCTTGGACTCCTCTGTACCCTTGTCCAGAGTGTGGACTATGCTCCACTCTATTCAAGGTTGCCAATGGTTGCCTTCAATCCATGGTCTTGTTTTAACAGATGAGGTCTGTACTGACCCATCGATTCTTGCAGAACACCTTGCGGCTCACTTTGCGAGGGCATTGGAGATGGATTCCTACCTGTTAGCTTTTCTTCTCAAGAAACAACAGTTCCAAGCCTCACGTTTATGTTTCATCACTTGTCAGTAGGAACCTTATAACAAACACTTCACTGATTGGGAATTACTTTGGGCACTTTCCTCTTCGCCTGATTCCACACCTGGCCCTGATACCATCCATAATCAACTTCTCCAACATCTCAGTTCTCCACAACGGCAATGTCTCCTCCAGGTATTTAATGATATTTGGCTCCAAGGGGTTTTCCCCTCACAGTGGAGGGACTGTATAGTAATTCCTGTTCTTAAGTCTGGCAAGGATCCATCATTCCTGGACAGTTACTGGCCCATTAGCCTGACAAACATCCCATGTAAATTACTTGAAAGAATGGTTACCCAAAGATTATGCTGGGGACTTGAATCAAATGAATTCCTGTCACCTTATCAGTGTGTGTTTTGGGAGCGACAGTCTACTACAGACCATCTACTTTGACTGGAAACAACAATCAGACAGGCTTTCTCAAAAAGTCAATATCTTGTTGCTGTTTTCTTTGATTTACATAAGGCATACAACACCACTTGGCGTCATCATATTTTATGTACCCTTAATGACTGGGGCCTACAAGGCTCCCTACTAATTTTTATCAGTCCTTTTTATCCCACCACATATTCTGAATATGGGTTGGATCTTCCTTCAGCCCCTCATGGATCAAGGAGAACGGAGTTCCTCAGGGCTCTGTTTTAAGTGTTCTACTCTCCCTAATAGCCATTAATGGGCTGGTGAGCTCTGTTGGGTCACTTGTCACCCCCACAGTGTACGTCGATGACTTCAGCATATGGTACACTTGTCACTCGGTAACCTTGGATGAACACCAGCTCCAAGTTGCCATTTAGTGGGCTTCCACATGGGCCCTCTCACAAGGTTTTCAGTGCTCCTCTTCTGAGATGAGGGTAATGCATTTTTTTTTCATCGTACTATAGTCCATCCTGATCCCGAACTCTTCTTGGGTACTCAGTGCCTGGAAGTTGTGGCACAACACCATTTATTGGGCCTTCTATTTGATAAAAAAACTGACTTGGCTACCCCAGATCTGTCAGCTGAAGATAAGCTGCATGTGGAAGCTTAATGCCCTCTGTTTACTAGCCCACTCATCCTGGGGTGCAGATTGTGCAACATTCCTTCATATCTACTGGGCTCTGATTCAGCCCCGATTAGATTACAGGTGCCAGATTTATGGATTGGCAACTCCTTCTGCCTTGAAATTGTTGGACCCAGTCCATTGCTATGATGTCCGCTTGGCTATGGGTGCCTTCTGGACTAGCCCTGTTCATAGTCTACTTGCTGAAGTGGGAATCGCTCCTCTTCAGACTAGGTAGCATTAGCTTTTGATATCATATGCCACTGCCATTCGACCATTCCCTGGTCATCCCACATATCACATTCTTTTTGAGGGCAATGGTTTCAGACCTCCTGATAATCTCTCTCAAGTGGGTTTACCCATCAGATTGTGGCTCACTTCTATTTGAAGGGATTTCCGTCTTCTTTCCTTTGACTTTATGTGCCATACTATGCCATGCACAACCCCTTGGATGGTGCCCCAGCCACAAATATGGTTGGCTGTCTACCAAGGTCCCAGAGCTTCAGTCTGTGACCTTCCTATCGGTACCCACCAAAAAGAATTGGGCAATACATAACTCAGGGTAGGAAAAGGTTTATGGCTCATTGTCTCTGTTCATAGGGGTTAGTTATGTATGTCAGCTTCTATGCCCTAAACAGCTACCCAATCTGTTTAAACAAGATCAAGAATTAATCTGTAGTTTAGACAGTCTATCAATCTGCATATGATGACACGAAATATATTTTAACAAACATAAATTAAACCTTTGAATAACCATCAACATGGATGGGCATAAGGGGAACTGTAGAAGAGGAGAGATTGACAGATTAGCTGTTGCTGAACATGTTTTTCAACCAGGGGACAACCTTATTCAATTTGATAAGTCTCAGGTTTTAGCAGCCACAAATGTGATACCATGAAAGACTGTACAGAGAGGCTATAGAAATTGTAAAACACCCCAATAATTTCAATAGGATGGAGGAGGGCATGAAACTAAATGAAATCTGGGTTCCGGTTTTGAAGAAGAAATGTAACCAGTCTTCCACCAATCGACAACGACGAATTGCGCGCGCAAGCCAAACATTTGACGTCACACCTTTGCATGTGCACCCTCGTAAACGGAGATTGGCTTCAGTCAGTAGCAAGCCAGGGTTTGTATTGGACTTTCAAAAGAGCCACGATCCCCCTTGAGAATGTCCTCCGCAGTCGGGGACGAAACATTGGGTTTCGACAATAAATCCACTAGACCACGGCATAATAGCCCGGAAATTTTTAGTAATTTTGACCATTCCAGCAGTGAAAGTTTACATTTTACAATTAAAATTATTAGCAACTACTGTGCCAGAACAAAGTGTATGAAACTGTAGTGGCGTATGAACCAGCGTACCATTTCCTCATCATATATAAAATTTAAATATAAAGTAACAAATTATAAATTTTGTGGCATATAAATTAAATGCCCAGATAAGTATATGTTCCTATGGTGCAAAGCACACTAATTTCATTTGTCAAATATTTCTTTAATGCGCCCTTGCACCTCATTGTTCCGACGATCTGGTTCCATCATCCGCAGCACTGTCACCAACTCTCCGCCAGTGTCATACCTTGTCAGAATGTGTGTGACTGCAGCCGATTCCTCTGGATGGAATGAAAACACCTGTCGAAATTTGATTACAGTATAGTTGCCAATATATAGAAACCCAACCGAATCCCCAAGGTTCCAGCTTTGAACGCCATCCCCCAATGGAATCGATACACACTGTTCAACAGCATTGCAATAAAACATCATCAATGAATAAAATAATAAATATGGCTTTTACCATCAATCTGTCCATGCTCCTACAAGAAAACATGTCCACACTATAGTAATTTTTCTTTTTGCAACACTAGTCTCCCCCATTGCCGATGAAATTTAAAAAGAAACTCAAAGCAACAAATAATTACTTCCCTTGAATGACTTTCCCTGTGAAATTATACCCTAATTACTACACATTTTAATCCCCAAATATTAAACACTAATTAAATTTCCATATCAACCCATATATAAACCACTCAGTCAGTAAGACCCTTCTTATAATTTTCAATATGCTGCAATTCTCAAATTATCACATCTATTTTACTGAGAAATTAATCCGACCTCCTCACACCAAAATTTGTGCGACAACACTCTTTAAAATAATACCACAATTCTGGTAACTATCCTCATATTTTTAAACCATAAATTATAGAAAAATTCAATAAATCATTTTCAGCAACATTATCCCATCAAACTGCCAATCTACATGCACCAAATTGTGCCGACACAATTCCTTTTTGTTCTCCTCAGCATAGCATAATATTTTAGACAACATATAATAAACACACAAATATCCCCCAAAGTTCTTATATAGTAAACATAAATAAACTGAGATAAACAGCCATAGCAAAGATTTCACTTATTCTTCTTCTCTACCCCAGTCATTACAATATGGGCAACACATTGCTCCCTCGTTAATAAGTTCATGAATTTCATCTTTCATCTTATTTGTCCTATTTCAAACTTGAGATATTTTTCTACACAGTTGAGAGATGTTTTATATTTACATAGAAAATCTGTACCTAATATAACATCTATCACCAACCCACTTATCACAAAACATCTGATATTAAATTCATAGCCACAACATTTAAATTCTAAACTTATCTCTTTTCTGATGGCTTACTTTTCCCCCCTGTGGCTGTATAATTGTTACGCTATTTACTGGTAATATAGCTAACTGTTTGTTCTTTATTCTGGTCAGAAAACTGATTTGTTACTTTCCGAATCCAGAAGTGCATATACTCATGCTTTTCCAACATCTATATGAATTATTGGCTGTACAACAATGTGTTCTTTCCTATTAACATTAAAAAATCACAAAAATGTATAGAATAATACTACCCTCATATTGCACAACAACAAAAAGCTCTCTTAGAATATAAACGAAACACATACAATAAAAAATAATTCAAACAAGACATATGTATAATAAACACACATAGAATCAAAACAAAAATTAACATTAAAAAACACAAAAATTTATAGAATAATACTACCCTCAGCAGTACATCTAAAAGATCTTCATGTAACAAGCCATTCTCAATTTATCTCCCCCTTTCTTCCATATCAATAGTACACAAAGCTTTAGTCCACCCTTCAATTTCATCATCCCCATAAAATAATTCCTTAAATACCCTGTATGCTCCTTTTTCACCCTTTTTTTCATGTTCCCTTGGTATTTTAAACTTTTCTTTAACCCATAACCAATCAACGTTTACCTCTTCTCCCAACTCACCACAAATGCCATTAATAACGCTGTCACTTTCACTTCCCTTCGTAAATTGATCCCACAAATTATATTCATTTAACTCCTCTGCATCTCTGCCTCTGTCAAACTCAAAATTGCTTTCATGAATAGGAAAAGTCACTATACTAGCTGCTTCATTCACATAATTATTTTCAGAACATACAATATCTTCCCCAGAGAAATCATTGTTCTTTCCAAATACCTCATAATCACAAATAACATTATCAACTTCAGCTGATGCACTTAAAACCTTATTGCATATATCATTTACCTCTGCTGATTTATTATTGAACATAGAGTTATTAGAATCTATTTCTAAACAAACACTATGTACTACATCACTACTGCATTTCTCCTCATTCATCTCTTTAGTACACTCATTATTTGAGAATTTCAGTTTCACATCTGCATCTGTAACCCACATTAAATTTTCCCCTAAAATATTATTTGTTTCACCAATATTAAACTTTCCTTCCTTCAATAAAGATAATGGTTCCTTTAATCTAGCATTAACACTTTCATCCATCACCTTCCATTCTCAATTCATAATCCCATCAAAGCTATTGTATCATCCTCATCATCGGAAGTAAAGGTGCAAATTCCTTCCTCAGTAACATCTATCTCAGTAGCTTCAAATTTACCACATGTCTCACTTATTTCATTTCCCTTCAACAATAAATCACCTATCATGCCACATATATAATATAGTTCATCACCAGCCGACGAGACCAATGCTATGCCGTTTTCCCTACCAACTTCATTCAATTTTCCTCATACCCTTTCTTAGACTTAGAACTATTTAGAATACGTTCATTCACTTCATCACTCATTCTCTCTTCACAAAATAGTTTTAGTAAACCCATATCTTCATCTGATTCAAATGATTGCCCAAACTAATTTTGATTTCTCTGACAGCCACACTGTTTTAAATTACCAACTTTTGTGGATTTATGTATCACATTTATTTCCACAACTTCCTACTGCCCCCATCACATCTATTTCCCACAAAATTATCACATTATGGTGTCCTATCTATCGCCAGTTTGTTTCGCCATCCCCGCACATGGGTCACGGCGTTTCTGAGTTTCACGACCACATATCACTATGTTCCCTTCCATGATTTCCCTCATGATAATTCCAACTGCCTTGACCTTTATAAAATTTAATTCCCTGATTACTATTGTGATAATGTTGATTCTAAGAGTTACCGTTATTACTATGCTTCCCATAATTACTATCATTACTATTATGGTTCCAATTCTGACTACCATTTTCTCTTCCATTACCATAATTTGGTTTAAACTGTATTGCTTGTTCCAACTTTTCAACAAAATTAAAAAACTCATCAATCAATTGTGTCGGACTATGCACCAAATCCCATTGCAAATAATCTGGGAATCACCTCATTAACGTGATTTCTGTCAGAACTCCCAGTGGCTGATTAGTATGCATTAACTTCTTCAGTTTGCACACACAAAATTATCGCATTGAACCATTACCATACTTGAAATTTTATCTTGGTCACTCATCCCACTAAAAAATCCATCCTTACATGCGACAAGAAAATCTACTGGGTGATAATTGCCATCATTAGAAAAATACTTATTATTTCCAGCTGAAAACCATGGATTATTTACAAGTAGACTAACATTTGCGTTACCTATTTCAGCTCACACTTCTTCAATTTTTTTCTTTTCTTTTCTTTTCTTTTCTTTTTTTTTCTTTTTTTTTTTTCTTTTTTTTTTCTTTTTTTTTTTTCTTTTTTTTTTTTTTTTTTTTTTTTTTTTTTTTTTTTTTTTTTTTTTTTTTCCTGTGCTGCACCTTTTCCTGATCAATTTGCCCACTGCATTCTTTTATTTCCATTTCACAACCCGCCATCCTATCCGTTAAATTATTAACTTCAGCTGTAGTTGTCTTTTCAAAAATTATCTTGTCGTTGCACAGTCTTCATTATGTTGCTGTTCAATTCATGCCGTACCTTTTCCATTTTATTACCTAAATTTATCTCTAATGCACTGACTGTATTATTAACAGAATCAACTTCCTCTCCTATTTTGCCCACTTCTATCTTTACATTGTTTAATTTTGATTCTACCATTCCATCCACTTCTGATTTAAATTTTTCCAACTCAAATTTTACATTTTCAATGTTACTATTTAATTCCGCCCTTATACTTTCCATGTTTGCTTGAACTTTGTTCAAACCCAAGCACAATTCCTTCTTTACATTACACAAAATTGCTTTTAATTCAGACTTTGCATTGCCCACTTCTGCTTTTACATTACCCACTTTTGCTTTTACATTATACAAATCTGCTTTTAATTCTGATTTTGTTTTTAACCCCATTATCTATATGTAAAGTTTGCTTTCTAATGAACTTCCTGTCGTATCATCGTTCTTTATAGCAACTGGACTACTAGCCCCACTATAGCCCTCCCCATTTATATATTCTCCCTCAGAACTCAGAACTCTGCTAATATTTTTGGAGTCACACACTCTTGGTGACTGCTTAATTACCGGCATTTTGTTAACGTAAGATCCAGCCCCAGTCTCTCACACATTTACATCATCGACGTTGGTACTTAACTTTTCTTCCATGGTGCCTCTGCCACCGATGTATGTTGACTGCCTCCTGGAACTCTCATAGCCATTGGCCAATGTGATGCCCATGCTGTGCAGTACTTGACGCCACTGGCCGCTGTTGGCTGTGTCTGTGTCCGCGATACGAAGTTCTGTGCTGCCGTGTTTGTAACTCGTGCACCACGTTCTTCTCCGGACTGAATACCAAGTCCTATTCGTCTCCTAAATTCGTATTATAACAGGCACGAAACTGCTGCTGTACTATAAAGCTCAGAGCTACCACACATCACCCAATATGCATTAGATTTGGCTTATGAATGAGTGTACTGCAAAATTTACAGTAACTATTCAAACAGAATTTTACTGAAACCATACGAAAAAACCGTTGCTTTATTTCTCATCCTGGACAAGAAAATCCCATTTGCAACCTTCCTATTGGTACTCACCAACAAGAATTGGGCAATACATAACTCAGGGTAGTAAAAGGTTTATGGCTCGTTGTCTCTGCTCATAGGGATGAGTTATGTATGTCAGCTTCTATGCCCTAAACAGCTACCCAATCTGTTTAAACAAGATCAATAATTAATCTGTAGTTTAGACAGTCTATCACTCTGCATATGATGATGTGAAAATATATTTTAACAAACATAAATTAAACCTCTGAATAACCATCAAAATGGATTCTAAGATAAAGAAGTGATTCACTCATGAAGTAATTCTTTATAAATGAAATTTATTACTCTTATTGGACATGAAAATGTGGAAAAGTCCACACCTGCCTATCTCTTGAAATCACAAGTTCGTAAAACTCCTTCAGACTGCCCAACGACACAACCTTTCACCACCACATCCAAGGTACGAGTCCCTTCCCAAGGGTTTGAACGCATGCTCTCCCTGCTCCCAAAATTGTATCCTTCTGCACATCCTAATGCCTCATCTTTATAAAATACAATTTCCCTTCCAAAATATTATACATTTGAATATCACAGAATTAAATGCTTTGACCACTTCCCTACAAATGATTTTTACATTTAACAAACAAACAAATGTATATTTAACTATATGGTTGAGACTGAAGCTCTTTGCTCAGGTAGCTAATAAGCATGGTGTCTCAATGTTCAAATATACCACCACCATTGAAATATAGTTACACAATTAATATTTAATTTATCATGACTTTTATGCAAATATAATCAGTTCTTGACCACAAATACATATAATTGTTTACGTATAAATTATCTGCTGCATATCTACTATTTTTAGTAAGCCATGAAATGTTTAAGTGGCAGTCTACAACATAAAACAAATGTTACTAAGAATAATATTTAATGTAATAAAATACATATATAAATTTAATGTGCTTTGCTGGGTTCATGTTTTGTGTCTGTGGTGGAATCTATGTTCTGACACGAGAATATTACTACAGAAAAACAGAAAAAGAGAGTAAAATAAAATTTATTGAAAGAATATGGAAATAATGTGGTTCGTCTTTTAAGATAGGTAGCATGGTGCAATGCTGCACATTTGCTTCTTAAATTGTTGCTGATTAACACTATGTATCAATAATTGTAAATGTAAGTCTTATATTATTATTATTATTATACTGAAATGTTTCATTTTTTTATCTGTAAGGGATATTGAAATTGTAATTACGGCATTTGATTCTCACAAGTCTTCTGAATCCATTCATATAATTATATTTTCCGTATGATCATTTCCTGATATTATATGGATTTTTAGAATAATGTGTGTGGCTATATTGTATTTCAGTTGCAATCTGGGAGAGCCACCCTCGCTCAGCTAAGAGCGTTTTTTCCAGTTTCCGAGCAGATTAGGAAAATCCTAACTTGTTGTTGTTGTTGGATTTTTGAAGGGACTAAACAGCAACGGTTATCAGTCCCTTGTTCCGTTCTGAGAGATAAAACAGTGTGTTAGGAGTTCCTAAGAAAACGCATTAACAGGGAAAAGAGTAAAAATCATTGGTAAATACGGGGAAGGAATACAAGTAAAAATGAAGAAGAAAACACACCACCATTAAATCACATGATAAAAACCAGCTACGCGAATAAAATCTAAAACACGTTCAACCATAGCAGCATCGTCTCCTAGCATAAAAGAAAGCGCAACTGTCAGATGTCCAAACTGTTAGCTGGCCAGCTGGGGAACCCAACAGTCTTACAAAACCCTTTCCCTTGTATCTGTAATGTCACGAGTCTCCCCCATAATTTTCCGGCATTTGTTGCATGCAGTCTTTGCAGAATTTCAGTGCGCTATGATTTTCTACACTGATGGATCAAAATTTGCTGGTCATACCGGATATGTATTTATGTCTCCCATTGGTATGGAATGCCATTATCTGCCAGAATCCTCCTAAAATGGCACCACGTCTCCTTGTTGGTGGACGACGGGGAAGGAGGGATAGCTGGTGAACGTAGTTGATGAGGCAGGTGCTGAGAATGCGCATGATGCAAGCCTCTGCCCATGCCTAGTGATTCCACTGTGGTCCAAGAAACATCACTCAAAAAACAATCAGACAGGCTCACGTTACCAGTTAGTGTCAGACCAGATGGATGAGATGACGACATGGCATCGCAACAATGGCCGACCTCCCTGTAGTGGGTGGACTGCAAAGACGGTGGCCCAGTATGTTGACGTCCATTGGCACAGGCGGTGGCACCAAAGGTGCAGGCCCTGCGGAAGGAGACAGCTGCGGGGGAGGCAGCATCCCAGCAGCAGGTAGATCTGGAATAGAAGAGCTAACGGCAGAATCACTGACTTGACATGGGCACAGCTAATTGCGATGGCACCTGTACTGCTGTCCATATGGGTACTCCACAAGATACATTTTTAGTCCCAGTTGACGAAGAATCTTTCCTCACACCCAACGTTTGTGACCACTGTATTTTCTAAAATAGACACTATCTTGCATCGAATATTTGAAAGCAACACAGGGACCAGGCGTCACAAACTGTGGAGGATGCAGGAGTGACAGAAATGTGCAATGGCGGCCATGCAAAAGCTCTGCTGTCAAGGGCCCAGTATGAGGCTGGGAGCAGTATGTGGAAATAAATTGCAGCAAGGCTTCCTAACAAGAGTGCGTTTTGCTCAGCTTACGCATTTGGGACTTAAAGGTGGGCACAAAGCACTCAGCTTCACTGTTAGATTGTGGGTGGAATGGAGCACTTGTTAAATGTTTGATATAATTGTCCACACAAAATGTTTCAAATTTGGTGGCAACAAACTGTGGTCCATTGTCCATAGCAATCAGGTCAGGCAGCCTTTCAATACAAAATATGGAAGACAAACCTTGAATAGTAGAATGAGCAATCGTTGAGTGCATAGAAACAACAAATGGAAATTTGCCTTATTCATCGACAATGAAGAGCCAGCGAGAATTTCAGACTGGACCATTGAAATCCACATGAATAGTTGCCAGGGTGCAGTAGCCTTCAGCCAACGAGAGAATGACGTGGAGCAGACTGTTCTGTCATTCACTCAATCTGTGCATCAAGACCCTGCCATGTGCAATGACGGTGAGCTAATTGATTGGTTCGAACCACGCCCCAATGACCTTGATGCAAGAAACACAGTACTCCCACCTGAAGAGCTCAGGGTACAGTCACCTGCGACTGGTCATTATCTGTGTGTAAGAGAATAATACCTTGATGAACCAAACGATCCTGCCGACGTAAGAAAGAATGTCATGCAAGAGGGTTTGCTACCTGTCCAGCCAAGGGAGGCCAACCATGGCGTATATAGTGCAACAACTGTTGCAAATCAGAATCAGCTGCCATGATTCAGGCAATTTGTTTGTGATCAATTGGAAAATTTATCAGCACGTCAGAATCAAGTGCATAAATCTGACAACAGAAAATGGAAGATTGATCAAAATTAGGATCAGAACCCAAAGAAAGACGTGAAAGAAGATCTGCATTAGCGTGTCTAGCAGTGGGGCAGTACAGTATCTCATGTTGATAGTTTGAAAGGAAGAACACCCACTGCTGCAATTTTTGAGCTGTACAGGCTGGAACTGATTGATCAGGGTTAAACAAAGACTGCAAAGGTTTATGGGCAGTCAACAAGTAAAACTTTCTCCCATACAAATACTGGTGGAATTTTGTTACACCACAGAGTAAGGCAAGAGTTTCCTTCTCAATTCACAAGTAATTTAATTGAGTTTTGTTGAATAGTTTGGATGAAAAAGCAATAGGACTATCAACAGAACCAACCCTGAGTGACAACATCACACCAATTCTGTAATCCGAGGTGTCGGCTGCCAGAAAAACAGGCCTGTTTGGATCAAAGTGCACCAGACAACACTCACTGAGAAGAGAATCTTTCCACTTTTGAAAGGCTATCTCACATTCTGAGGACCAAACGATGCAATGGGGCTGCAATAAAATGATGATAATATGTCAATTTGCCAGGAACACTTTGCAATTCATGTACACTGTGTAGTGCTGGAAGATAATGTAAAGCGACTAAATGAGACTGCAATGGATGGACTCCCTGACTATTAATGATAAGGCGAAGATATTCCAATTCTGTCCTAAAATATACACATTTGTTTTGATTGCATTTGAAACCATTGGCAAGCAAAACTTGAAACAAAGCACAGAGATTAACAACGTGTTCCTCTGGAAAATGTCCAGAAACCACAATATCATTGAGATAGTTTGAACAGAATGGAACTTTGGCAGTGGGCTGTGCAAGGTAGTGCAGAAATATTGTTGATGCTGATGCACTGCCAAACAGCAAACATAAATACTTAAATAAGGAAGGGTGAGTATTAAGCACTAATAACTGCTGAGATAGCTTGTCTAAAGGAATATGAAAGTACGCATCTCACAAATCGATCTTTGAAAAATAGCACCCCATTCCAGATTTGACCATTAGCTCTTCCGGGTGAGGTAGAGGACAAGTATGTACTACTGTTTGCAAATTAACAGTCTTTTTGAAGTCCACGCACAAGTGAAGTTTGCCCGAAGGCTTTTGGAGCACTACGAGAGGTGAAGACCACTGAGAAGTGGACACAGGAGCTAGTACCCCATCTGCCCATAAACGCAACAACTCTTGCGTGACTTGTTCACACAGAGCGTGCGGAACTGGGCAAGCATGCACAAACCTGGGCCACACAGTTTCCTTAAGTGTCACATGGGCCAAGAAGTTTTTGCCATGCCCACCCCTTCCAAAAACAAATCACTAAAATCTGCACTTAGTTTCAATACACCATCACTGTAATCAACATTAGACACAGACAAGATGTTGTTCTGTACACTAAAACCAAACAAATCAAAACTGTCAAGTCCAAAAATATTCAAACTATAAACCTGGAATGTTACAGTCTTCATAACACTACTGTATGTAGCAGGCAGGGTGCATGAACCTAGGACAGGAATGTCGTGACCATTATAAGCTGTAAGTACAGTCTGAGTTTTGCTAAGCTGGGGTCTGTCCAGCAATTTGTAAGTATTACAATTTAATAAAGTCACTGAAGCTCTGGTATCAAGCTGAAACTGTACATTGCAATTGTTCACTGTCAATGTCACAAACAATTTCTGTTTCTCATTGCACTGATGTCCTATGCGTATGACTAATTGGCTGACTTTGAACGGTATTCACCACATGTGCCTGGCTGTGACATTCACTGTTTAAACCTTTCTTACGCTTAAGACACTTTGGATATGGCCTGTTTCATGGCAAAAGAAACACTCACTGTTATGAGAAGGACAGTTTTATCTTTTGAGATAAATTCCACAGTTGGGGGCAAGACTTCACAGTTGCATCAGATCGGGTCAGTTGTTTACTAGATACAGTCTGAGCCGATCGTATGCCCTGGGCATTGGTTGACCATCCAACCAACTGACTACACAGATTGGTGCAGCATTCATTGTATCAGCAGTCTTTTGGCAAGTGTCATGGGCAAACAAAATATTGGAAACCTGCTCAAGTGTGGGATCCGGCATTTTAAGGATTAAGGATCTGTTCATGGAGTTTTGGATCAGTAACATTCTTCGTGACTGCATCATGGATCATTAATTGAGTATAATAAACACTGCAAGCACATTGGAAATTATATTGGTGAGATAACCTGGATTAGTCAGCAAACCATTCTCGACATGTTTGCCCAGGTTTCCTACGACAATGGAAAATGTTGTACCTAGCAGCTGCAACCAACAAATTTTCTGCATAATGTCTCAAAAGGGAGTCAATCATCACTGTATATATCAACTCTTCTGGTTTTTTTACCAGGTGCAACTTCCTCAAAACACGATAGACCTTGACCCCGCATGTTGCAATAAAGTAAGCTGCCATGCACTGGAAACTGTACCAGCCACTCTGTCCAGTCTTCAGTGTTCTTATTGAAAGCTCTGAATGGCAGCGCAAATTTAGCAGCGTCGGTTTGTGCCGGTAGCTGTAGAGGCAGTGGCTGTGGCAGGTCGTATTGTTGGTTGAAAGCAGCCTGCTGGCCACAAATGAACTCTGTCATCAAAGCTGTGAGCTCTGATAACTGCTAACCTTGCAACCGTACAATATTGGATAGAGACATTTCCATAGAAGTTGTCATAAGGGATATATCATGTACTCATAAACAAAAACCAATAATACACTAAAAAGAAATCTTTCTTCATTGAGGGAAGTACAAACAAAATTATGCATCTGACTTCCATGAAAACAAAAAAATTACAACTAGACTTAATAGAAAAATAAAAGCAATTAAGATATGAGTGACAATGCCGTCAGCAACTTACAATCTAAACACTGACAAGAACAAGTGGACACTGCAAAAAAACATCCTTTTCGCCATTCTTGTGTCCCTCAGAACATGAGGAACACAATCTGAACAAAGTGCCAAGTGGGATGACACACACGAAGGAGCTGGACAGGAGCATAGCAATTAGTATCACTCACAAGAATTGTAAAGCTCAGAAAAATACTTAACCTTTATATATTTCCTAGATGTTCAAATCAAAAGAGACTCCTGCTCTATAGCAAATTAAAGTAGACATTGTGGTTATAGGGAATGCCTTTGTGAAGTGCATGTCGGCATACAAATAGATACATAAAATTCTTCAGTGTAAAATGACAGGTAAAATAGGTAAAAAAGATAATCGATCTGTGTTTGTGTGCTCTTCTGTAAACTGAAAATAAATTCTTTCAATGTATTGACTAAAATAAATAAATAAAAACAAATAAATAATATAATTATGCTCACCATTGAGGACACCATTCACACTGAGTCACAAAAGAACTTAGAAGAATTACACAACTTTTGATTCCTGACCTCCTTCACACTGTTTAGTCTCGAATGAGTACTTTTAATTCTTAATTCATGCCTCTTCATAATGACTGCTTGTAATACTGCTGGGTCAACATCAGTCCAGTGACAGCTCCTCCAAGTGTTACACCTTAAGAGTTTTAAGTATCAAAATTTAACTTAATGCATTTTCATTTCTAGTCAGTTTCTTATACTTTGTTAGTACTTCTGTTTTTGTAAGTGCTTTATTTTCACATATTTGGTTAGTACTGTTGTACTGCATAGAGTTTTCATCTATGATCTGCATATTTCAAAATAATTTGGAGACTGTTGCTTCAGTTAGTCAGCTAATCAGTCTAGTGCCAGCTGCCACCAGAGTCACAACTTTGGAGCTCTAAGTAACAGAATTTATCTTTTCTGTATTTTTACTACTAGTCAAATTTCGTAAAGATAGTTAGTTTTATGTTTCCAAAGGGTTTCTCGCTACATAAGGTAATTTTAAGTAACTTGCCGGAGATGGATAGGGACTGAACCTGTTGTGTGCGGATTCAGGAGGAATTGGCCACTATCTATAAGCAGCTTGTGACATTGCCTGGGTCATAGTTTGTAGCCTCTTGTAGGTTCTTGTGGATTGGTGCTCTCGGTAATTACTGGCTGAAATATCTTGGGGCAAAAGTAGTCTACTACAAATAATATAGGTGACATGTAGGATTGTAGTTCATGGACACTTTAATGAATCACTAGTGTCCAATTGTTCCCTTTTATGTCAGTGCACATATCTCATAAATAAAAGTCATTACAACACACCAATAATACAATTTACACAGTTCGTGTGTGGAAAACTCCTAATCTGACAAAAATTCCCTAGGTGTACATTTAGCATGGCACAAATATTAAGAATCAATTCTAGTCACTGTAGAAACACTTTCTCCATAACTAATACAGAAAAACTTTAACATAATTGTTTAAAATCAGAGTTCAGAGTGATGTGGAGTGTGCCTCCTATCAAACATGGAACAAGACTCTCCTACATGGCGCGAAAGCTCACTTATTTATATTATCTGAACAATGACTCTGAAAATTATGTATTGTTAACTATGTACATTAAAATAAATGAAATGGAAAAGTAAACAATTACATTCAACTGACTATAGTAACAGGTAGCATAAATAATACCGAGTAAATTGATTTTATAAATCTCTGTTATAATAATAGTGCTGCACCTTCATATATATTTAAAAAAATTTCTAAATGATAATTTTGGTATAAACAGTAATTATACAGAAACTAATGAAGGTACAACATTCCTAACATTAAATGTGAAATATAATAATACCTACTTTAACATTATGCGGATTAAACTTACTTAGCCTTATTAGAAATACTAATTAGCATACTATCTGAACTATAACAATATGCCTCTGACATCAACTAATTAATATTTGCTAATTAAACAAATCTCTGCAATGCCAAATAATAGAGAACAACTTCAGCTAGGAATGTTAGATAAAAGAATAACAAAAGTTTTGGAAAAGAAAATAATAATAGACTAATTACATTCATACCTATTATTATGCAACACTGGTATCGGGAGGTAAAGAAATTCAAGCATATGGGAATAAACCTGAACATGCTTTGTTACAATCTGGAGGCTGTGTTGGTCATGGTCAACAATCTTCAGGTTGCTTTCCTGAACTGCAGTGTTACCTTGGCACCTGAAGTGATTGCTAGGGTATCTCTGGTGCCTCTTGAAAAGTATCCGATCGCTGATTCCACTGTGGTTTCAGTTTCCAATGTCCCTGCCAGTCAACAGTTGCTTGGTGCTAACTGGTGAAATGTACAGGGGTCAGAAAACTCTGGGCAGAAGGTGAAACTGGGATCTGGCTGTAATGCTGTCACCTTATGCCTCAGCAATAGGTTTGTGGTGTTGTCTGCTGCTGACAATACCTCTGAGCCAGCACAGGCTGCCTCACCTTTTGCGGCAGTGCCCAATCCTTCTGAGAGGAGTGAGATTGCTGATCATTGTGAGCTCAAATGTTACGCAGGTGATGGAGTCCCTTGAGATATAGTGAGTAGGCAGGAAACAATGCCAGCATGACCTCTGCTTGCTGAGGGGGCCTCATCCATGATGTGAAGGAGGCTCTTCCAGTGGTAATAGAGAGCTCTGGTGCACCCAACTGAAAATTGTTGCTCATGTCAGCATCAATGATCCCTACAGCCTTGGTTAACAGGTCATCCTAAACTCTTTCAGTTGGCTGGTGGATTTGGTGTAGGCAGCTAGCCTCGCTCAGGGGTTATAGGTGGAGGTTTTGATGTGCAGCATGCTTCTCAGAACCAATTGCAGTCCTCTGGTTTGGATCCAAGTGCAAGGCTTAACCAGAGGCTAAGACGATTATGTGGTGATCTTGGGTGAAAATTTCTAGACCTCCACTATGGGGTGGAGAAATGTAACATACCCCCGAGTAGGACAGGTGTGCAGTACACACAGGAACTGGCTACTTGGGTAGCAGAGTACATGTGGAGTGAACATGTGGACTTTTTAGGGTAGAGAAACCCATCTATTGGCCTTTTAAGATGCTTACTGATGCCTATCAAGGCAGCACTCAGCAGAATAGAACAGAGAAATAAATTGTAAGTAACAGTTACCTCCAGGAGTGTCAATGGAAAGATCACGGAAATGCTCTCACTTTTAGATTGTCACAATACCCACAAAGTGCTAGGGGCAGAAAGTTGGCTCAAGTCAGATGTTAATAGTAATGAAATTCTTAACTCAGACTAGAATGTACACCACAGAGATAGGCTGAACACTGAAGGAGGAGGTCTGTTTATAGCAATGAAGAATACAATTGCACGAATTGAAATCAGTATAGATTTGGAATGTGAAATAATTTGGGCGAAAGTCAGCATGAAAAGTAGCACAAACATGGTCTTTGTAAGTTTTTATAGACCACCTGGCTGAGCAGCAGTAGTGGTGGAACATCTGAGGAAAAACTTGAATAATATTTCCTGTAGGTTTCCTAGTCATGTCATAGTTTTAGGTGGAGGTTTTAAATTACCAGATATGGACTGAAAGACAAACATGTGTAAAACAAGTGGCAGGTCAGAGAATCGAACAATATTGCTGTAAGGGCTGTATCTGAAAAACATCTGTTTGGTACACCAAAATACATCTCAATTCAGATGATGAACTGAAGGACTCAGTAGAAGACTTGTTCTTGTCACAGCCACAGGAATTCTGGAAACAGGGAATCCTTTGGCTTGTTAAACAGTGGGTAAGTTGTGCTCAGGCCTCTTGTGATTACTTTTGAATAAAGACTTCAATTATACCCACAGTGTCATTTTGTACCTTTTTATTTGAACACCCCTCATAGAAGATGAAAGAGAAGCATGCATCATTACAGGTTCATTTACTGAGTGAAAAACCTCACTGAGATGATTGCTTCCGACTCAACTGGAATAGGAAGAAGTGACACTGGAATGCATAATGCTCTCTGACACACCATGTGAGATGGTTTGCAGAGTGTGGATGTGGATGTATATTGGCTTTTCCTTCCATCAAGTACCTCATTTTTCTCTTGATGTTTCTCAACCTTTATTTTCCCCTCTAAAGCTGTGTTACATGCATTAACTGTTGTAAAGAAATTGACACTGTTTGTGGTGTGCTGGATATTGCTCTCGTCTCAGTGAGCTGCTAAAATTATTCACAAAGAAGTAAACAATGCTAATGAGTTGCATAGTAAAAGATTTATTAAAAATCTTTGACCTTTCATCTTCAGAAGGATTAGGTACCACATAATATTAACACTACATATTAATGATGATAGGTAATTATACTATGAGAAGTCAACTCACCATACCTATTGGAATTTACACTAATTGTGTACATGATGCTAGAGAAATACAATAAGAGTGTGGCCATAGAAACAAATGTCTATAGTAAAATTACATTTTACAATAATGTACTATTAAAAGGAATTGTATACTAGGGGCACTGATTTTGTTGCTGGTGAACAGCAGTCCCTGCTGCTTTCACATGTTGATAAAGTTGATTAGGTTTAGCAGCAGGTGGTGTATACCAGGCCAGTTTTTCAGTTCTTATGCAGATATTTTCGATATGGCAGAGATTAGGAGAACAAGAATGCCAGGATAGCAATGAAGATGGCAACACTGGGTGCGCTGTGTGGTTGCAAATTATCCTGTTATAATGTGGCAGTTGGCAAGCTCCAAAGATGTGAGAGGACAACAGGCCTTCAAAACTTAGGACTTGTAGTTCTTTGTCAGCAATGCATACTAAAGGGGGTGAGGGAGTGGAATCCAATACTACCCTAAACCTTAATACTGTGTGCAGGGCTAGAAAGGCGATACGTAAGGTAACAGCTCAACAGTCCTTTGCCATTGTGGCCTAAGACTCTAATACAAAGTCTGCCAGAAGGAAGTAGGTTACAGTACACTTGTTCACCCACAGCGTGAATACTGCTCATCGGTTTGGGATCCGTACCAGGTGGGGTTGATAGAGGAAGTAGAGAAGAGCCAATGGAGAACAGCGTGCTTCATTACAGGATCATTTGGTAATTGTAAAAGCATTACGGAGATGATCGATAAACTCCAGTGGAAGACTCTGCAGGAGAGTCGTTCTATCGCTCGGTATGGCCTTTTGTCGAAGTTTCGAGAACATACCTTTACTGAGGAGTCTAGCAGTATATTGCTCCCTCCTACGTATATCTTGTGAAGAGATCACGAAGATAAAATCAGAGAGATTAGAGCCCACACAGAGGCATACCGACAATCTTTCTTTCCGTGAACAATACGTGGCTGGAATAGGAGGGAGAACCGATAGTGATACTAAAGGTACCCTCTGCCACACACCATCGGGTGGCTTCAGAGTATGGATGTAGATGTAGATGTAGATGCTCATGTAGCACATGTTTCTACTCAAAGATGTCACTGCCCTCACTCTGCATAGCTGATAATTAGAAGAAAATTATGTGTTATCAAATTCAGCTGAGCATAGCCCTTAATACACACAAAACAAAACAGAATAAAAAATATGAAAATCAAATAAATAAATTATACACTAGATGTAAATATATCTTGGAAAACTGGTATAATGATAAATTTTCCTAATAATAATGTAACATGGAAGAGAATGAGGAAATTAGGCATAGTTACTAAACAACAATTTTTAATTATGAGAAGAAAAAAAAAATAAAAATAAAAAACCATAAAAAAATGTTTATCACTGGTCATGAGAAGTGATAGTTAATATTGGACACAAAAGCACAGTTTGTTGATAAACACAAGCAGTTGCTGTGATTTTCATCACTTATGCTGTATTGAAACCTTGATTTGCTAATTTTCATATTAGAGAAAAATCTTTCACAAACATATGTAGACCCAAACATGGGCATAACTCTCACAGCTTCTCATTGAAGGTGTGGAAATTCTTGTTATGAAACATTTTCATAGAATTCTTGTTTAGTTTGTACTGCAAAGCACTTGTCCTTTAGTCTTGTGTTGTACTGTTGGTTGATCAGTTACATCAGTAGATCATTTGGAGCAACTTCAACTGAGGACAAAAAGTGATGAGCAAAGACATGAATGATAGGAGATAAATTTGTAACATCTGCAAATTGTGCTCAAAATTGTTCCTTACCTATTTTTTCAGTTATTGATATGTATTCTTGAGATCTATCACTTTCATGGACCAGTGGAAGAGACGGGAGATGAGCAGTGTTTTCTGTCAATAGCTGGCTCTCCCAAAGTGCAAGCTTCCTTTCAACTGCAATTACTTATACCTAAGTGTCATAAATTAAATTATTTTCACCTTACAAATAGATGTTTAGGGTGTTCATTTGAGATGCAATATCCATGAGAAATGCAAGGTCTGGTATTCAACAAGGGTCTTCCAGCATAGGTTCACTTTTTCCATTTTCATATAAGAATTGTACTATGACCAAACGTAAATAAAAAAAAATCTTTTCAGAATTTCACCTCAACTGAGCCAGCGTACTTTGGTATAGTACAGTATGTCGCTGTACTCCTCTCCTAAATCCTCCAAGAACTGCCAAAACTGGCAATGTGTAAGCCTGTGTGTCATCACATAGTTTACAGTACTCACAACAATTTGCATTACGTTTCCTAACTTTACTGATTTTGGACAGAGTGCCTCTCTACATGGAATGTAGTGAATTCCATACAAAATCTCTTTGTGCACCCTTGCTTTTTGTGCATCAGTACTATGAGTCCTCTCTGTTGGCCTTGTATTGATGGTGCCCCATATATGGTCACTGAGACTAAATGATCCCAGTCCATATCGACACCATCAATCATTTGCTTGACAGCCTGGAGTAAGCCTGCACCTGTAGCAGTTCCTTTCAAAGGTACTAAGTCCAAAATGTTTTCTGTTACACAAAGTGCATTATTGACACTTCGTATATATATATCAGAACCTGAGCTGTATTGTAAGATCTGTTGCTTCATTCGGCACAACGGAGAAAGCAACAAAGTCCCTGGCAATGTTTATTAACTGTCCGTGCACATTGCCAGCCACTTATGCGTCTTGTAACTGTTTGTTTGGATAGACCGATTTCTTGAAACTTCCTTCTGTTCGTGGACACACAAGTTCTGCATCGTCAATCAGACCCTCTTTAACAAACTCCCCTTCAGAAAAGGATTTCCCAGATTTTGCAATTCATAATGCAGTTTTAAAACTTGCTTGCAGTGAAGATTTACTGTGGTGGTTGTTCTGGAAAATTGACAGCAGTACATTGTACAGTAAAACAGAAATGAATGTAATACAATAAACTGAGAGTTCACAAAGTTACTATAACTTATATTAACATAGAATTGATGTGCCTCATCAATTTTTAAGGGCATTTTATTTTTCCGGTCTTTCTTCACAGTTGAGTACACTACACTCAACTTTGTGAAATGAATCATAAAGTCTATCAGCTGTAAACTTATGCAGGCCACCTGTTATTCAGCAGCACAACAAACAATGTGAGTTTTCAGCAACAGGCACCAAAAAGAACTGCAGTTACCAGTCATTTTTAAATTACTGAGAACACAGATCTCCCATCCTTTGCCTTTTTTTACACTACCTGCCATTTTTCAGTACTTCTCAGTTAAGGATATGGTCATCAGGGGTAAGCAAGACTGGGTGTGTTGCACTCTTGCTTGTACAGCATAAATCAGGAAGTGGATCCAGTGCCGTTCATTATGTACATGTGTCTAATAACAGGTGTCATTGTTACTTGCTGCCTCACATATGAACACCTATGCAGAACTTCCGCAAGTCTGCACAGTGTGCAGGGTTTGGCTGGCCCTGCTCTAATAAGACCATAAAGGTGATACAGAGGAAATTGGGATTCATCGTTAGAGTCATGATTCTGCCTGCACCATCATAATGGTTGGGTTAGAGTCTGGAGACGCCATGCTGAAAGACAACTGTACCATAGCCTTATGCATCACTATACTGGTCCTGATCCCAATGTTATGGTTTGGGATTGATTTGGATTCCACTCCTGTTCCCTCCACCCCCTCCCATTCCACAGCAAAAGGATAATGAGCAATCATATGTGACATGCAATGTTCAAGAGTTATTCATCACCCATCAAATTGCAATGCTGCCTTGGATTTCCTGTTCTCCTGATCTCTTGCCTTCTCAAAAACTTCTGGTCGATGAATGACTGGTCTGGGATACACCAGCTGCTGCTACAGCAGACTGACAATGTGCAAACATCACCACCTTCTGTATTTATTTATTTCTTGTTCTGGTGATCCATGTTGTGACTATATCACAGGATATAGAACATGTCAATTTTAAATGTTGTTTGGATACAGTTTATGATAACACATAAATCATACAAAATGTTTTCTTATTAGAGTATACAATTACTAGATTCTACCACAAGAAGAAAAGAAATCACTGCTGAATGAATATTAAAAGCCAACAACAGTTACAGTAAATAAGTATAAAAGAACATGGGTTTACAATAAACATAATAAGGATTACAACTGTTGATTTGTGCATGTATTTATAGTTTACATTACATGAAAATTCTAAGTATTGTATTTCAGAAACTCATCTATTGAGTAAAATTTTCCCTGCAATAGCTACTGCCTCAATTAAAAAATAAATAAATAAATAACATGAGCTCATCTTCTACCAAACATTTAATTCTTGAGGGGAGTGCATTAAAATTTTTACAGCCACTGAAATGGACTCCTTTCAGTATCATAGTTAGGTTTGCCTGTTCATAGTGGATATCATGTTTCCTTCTGGCATCATAACTATGGTATGCACTATTAGGCTTAAAAATTGAATTATCTTTCCTCATGAAGCACATCAAAGAGAAAATATATTGTGCAGTGCATGTGAGGATTTTGAGTGCCTTAAAAAGATTCCTGCATGTGGCTGTAGGTTGGACTCCACACATGATTCTTATGGCCCTTTTCTGCATACACAGTACGTTTTTAGCTAATGGCTGGTTTCCCCAAAAAATAATTCCATACGCCATAATGGCATGAAAGTAACCATAATAGGCAACTTTCATCATTTCCATATTCCTGTAAGAAGAAACAATGTGTAATGCATATGTTGCTGAACTCAATCTTTTGCATAGATCTAGAATGTGGTTTGACCAGTTCAGTCTGCTATCAATATGCAAGCCTAGGTACTTTGATGCATCCACCCTGGTAATAACTTGGTCACCTATTTTTACTACCATTTCTTCATCGTTAGGCCTAGATGTTGTATGGAACTGGATCTAATTTGTTTTAATATGGTTTAAAGAAAGACCATTTACACAAAACCATTTAGTTATTTGATTCAAAACCTTATTTGCTGTTACCTCTAGTTTATCAACTGAATTATCAATGAGAAGTATGGTTTCGTCAGCAAAAATGGTGAATCTACAGTATTCTGCACAGAGAGGCAGGTCATTTATAAAGATAATGAAAAGTAGGGGGGGGGGGGCTAGAACTGAGCCCTGAGATACTCCACCTGTGATAGTACTCCATTCTGACTCTAATACAAAGTCTGCCAGAAGGAAGTAGGTTACAGTACACTTGTTCACCCACAGCGTGAATACTGCTCATCGGTTTGGGATCCGTACCAGGTGGGGTTGATAGAGGAAGTAGAGAAGAGCCAATGGAGAACAGCGTGCTTCATTACAGGATCATTTGGTAATTGTAAAAGCATTACGGAGATGATCGATAAACTCCAGTGGAAGACTCTGCAGGAGAGTCGTTCTATCGCTCGGTATGGCCTTTTGTCGAAGTTTCGAGAACATACCTTTACTGAGGAGTCTAGCAGTATATTGCTCCCTCCTACGTATATCTTGTGAAGAGATCACGAAGATAAAATCAGAGAGATTAGAGCCCACACAGAGGCATACCGACAATCTTTCTTTCCGCGAACAATACGTGGCTGGAATAGGAGGGAGAACCGATAGTGATACTAAAGGTACCCTCTGCCACACACCATCGGGTGGCTTCAGAGTATGGATGTAGATGTAGATGTAGATGCTCATGTAGCACATGTTTCTACTCAAAGATGTCACTGCCCTCACTCTGCATAGCTGATAATTAGAAGAAAATTATGTGTTATCAAATTCAGCTGAGCATAGCCCTTAATACACACAAAACAAAACAGAATAAAAAATATGAAAATCAAATAAATAAAAATAAATAAATTATACACTAGATGTAAATATATCTTGGAAAA
The DNA here is from genome assembly GCA_026315105.1 of Locusta migratoria. Lineage (NCBI taxonomy): Eukaryota > Metazoa > Arthropoda > Insecta > Orthoptera > Acrididae > Locusta > Locusta migratoria. Next base: position 347,130,900 of record CM048745.1, read on the forward strand.
CTGGTATAATGATAAATTTTCCTAATAATAATGTAACATGGAAGAGAATGAGGAAATTAGGCATAGTTACTAAACAACAATTTTTAATTATGAGAAGAAAAAAAAATAAAAATAAAAAACATAAAAAAATGTTTATCACTGGTCATGAGAAGTGATAGTTAATATTGGACACAAAAGCACAGTTTGTTGATAAACACAAGCAGTTGCTGTGATTTTCATCACTTATGCTGTATTGAAACCTTGATTTGCTAATTTTCATATTAGAGAAAAATCTTTCACAAACATATGTAGACCCAAACATGGGCATAACTCTCACAGCTTCTCATTGAAGGTGTGGAAATTCTTGTTATGAAACATTTTCATAGAATTCTTGTTTAGTTTGTACTGCAAAGCACTTGTCCTTCAGTCTTGTGTTGTACTGTTGGTTGATCAGTTACATCAGTAGATCATTTGGAGCAACTTCAACTGAGGACAAAAAGTGATGAGCAAAGACATGAATGATAGGAGATAAATTTGTAACATCTGCAAATTGTGCTCAAAATTGTTCCTTACCTATTTTTTCAGTTATTGATATGTATTCTTGAGATCTATCACTTTCATGGACCAGTGGAAGAGACGGGAGATGAGCAGTGTTTTCTGTCAATAGCTGGCTCTCCCAAAGTGCAAGCTTCCTTTCAACTGCAATTACTTATACCTAAGTGTCATAAATTAAATTATTTTCACCTTACAAATAGATGTTTAGGGTGTTCATTTGAGATGCAATATCCATGAGAAATGCAAGGTCTGGTATTCAACAAGGGTCTTCCAGCATAGGTTCACTTTTTCCATTTTCATATAAGAATTGTACTATGACCAAACATAAATAAAAAAAAAATCTTTTCAGAATTTCACCTCAACTGAGCCAGCGTACTTTGGTATAGTACAGTATGTCGCTGTACTCCTCTCCTAAATCCTCCAAGAACTGCCAAAACTGGCAATGTGTAAGCCTGTGTGTCATCACATAGTTTACAGTACTCACAACAATTTGCATTACGTTTCCTAACTTTACTGATTTTGGACAGAGTGCCTCTCTACATGGAATGTAGTGAATTCCATACAAAATCTCTTTGTTCACCCTTGCTTTTTGTGCATCAGTACTATGAGTCCTCTCTGTTGGCCTTGTATTGCTGGTGCCCCATATATGGTCACTGAGACTAAATGATCCCAGTCCATATCGACACCATCAATCATTTCCTTGACAGCCTGGAGTAAGTCTGCACCTGTAGCAGTTCCTTTCAAAGGTACTAAGTCCAAAATGTTTTCTGTTACACAAAGTGCATTATTGACACTTCGTATATATATCAGAACCTGAGCTGTATTGTAAGATCTGTTGCTTCATTCGGCACAACGGAGAAAGCAACAAAGTCCCTGGCAATGTTTATTAACTGTCCGTGCACATTGCCAGCCACTTATGCGTCTTGTAACTGTTTGTTTGGATAGACCGATTTCTTGAAACTTCCTTCTGTTCGTGGACACACAAGTTCTGCAGCGTCAATCAGACCCTCTTTAACAAACTCCCCTTCAGAAAAGGATTTCCCAGATTTTGCAATTCATAATGCAGTTTTAAAACTTGCTTGCAGTGAAGATTTACTGTGGTGGTTGTTCTGGAAAATTGACAGCAGTACATTGTACAGTAAAACAGAAATGAATGTAATACAATAAACTGAGAGTTCACAAAGTTACTATAACTTATATTAACATAGAATTGATGTGCCTCATCAATTTTTAAGGACATTTTATTTTTCCGGTCTTTCTTCACAGTTGAGTACACTACACTCAACTTTGTGAAATGAATCATAAAGTCTATCAGCTGTAAACTTATGCAGGCCACCTGTTATTCAGCAGCACAACAAACAATGTGAGTTTTCAGCAACAGGCACCAAAAAGAACTGCAGTTACCAGTCATTTTTAAATTACTGAGAACACAGATCTCCCATCCTTTGCCTTTTTTTACACTACCTGCCATTTTTCAGTACTTCTCAGTTAAGGATATGGTCATCAGGGGTAAGCAAGACTGGGTGTGTTGCACTCTTGCTTGTACAGCATAAATCAGGAAGTGGATCCAGTGCCGTTCATTATGTACATGTGTCTAATAACAGGTGTCATTGTTACTTGCTGCCTCACATATGAACACCTATGCAGAACTTCCGCAAGTCTGCACAGTGTGCAGGGTTTGGCTGGCCCTGCTCTAATAAGACCATAAAGGTGATACAGAGGAAATTGGGATTCATCGTTAGAGTCATGATTCTGCCTGCACCATCATAATGGTTGGGTTAGAGTCTGGAGACGCCATGCTGAAAGACAACTGTACCATAGCCTTATGCATCACTATACTGGTCCTGATCCCAATGTTATGGTTTGGGATTGATTTGGATTCCACTCCTGTTCCCTCCACCCCCTCCCATTCCACAGCAAAAGGATAATGAGCAATCATATGTGACATGCAATGTTCAAGAGTTATTCATCACCCATCAAATTGCAATGCTGCCTTGGATTTCCTGTTCTCCTGATCTCTTGCCTTCTCAAAAACTTCTGGTCGATGAATGACTGGTCTGGGATACACCAGCTGCTGCTACAGCAGACTGACAATGTGCAAACATCACCACCTTCTGTATTTATTTATTTCTTGTTCTGGTGATCCATGTTGTGACTATATCACAGGATATAGAACATGTCAATTTTAAATGTTGTTTGGATACAGTTTATGATAACACATAAATCATACAAAATGTTTTCTTATTAGAGTATACAATTACTAGATTCTACCACAAGAAGAAAAGAAATCACTGCTGAATGAATATTAAAAGCCAACAACAGTTACAGTAAATAAGTATAAAAGAACATGGGTTTACAATAAACATAATAAGGATTACAACTGTTGATTTGTGCATGTATTTATAGTTTACATTACATGAAAATTCTAAGTATTGTATTTCAGAAACTCATCTATTGAGTAAAATTTTCCCTGCAATAGCTACTGCCTCAATTAAAAAATAAATAAATAAATAACATGAGCTCATCTTCTACCAAACATTTAATTCTTGAGGGGAGTGCATTAAAATTTTTACAGCCACTGAAATGGACTCCTTTCAGTATCATAGTTAGGTTTGCCTGTTCATAGTGGATATCATGTTTCCTTCTGGCATCATAACTATGGTATGCACTATTAGGCTTAAAAATTGAATTATCTTTCCTCATGAAGCACATCAAAGAGAAAATATATTGTGCAGTGCATGTGAGGATTTTGAGTGCCTTAAAAAGATTCCTGCATGTGGCTGTAGGTTGGACTCCACACATGATTCTTATGGCCCTTTTCTGCATACACAGTACGTTTTTAGCTAATGGCTGGTTTCCCCAAAAAATAATTCCATACGCCATAATGGCATGAAAGTAACCATAATAGGCAACTTTCATCATTTCCATATTCCTGTAAGAAGAAACAATGTGTAATGCATATGTTGCTGAACTCAATCTTTTGCATAGATCTAGAATGTGGTTTGACCAGTTCAGTCTGCTATCAATATGCAAGCCTAGGTACTTTGATGCATCCACCCTGGTAATAACTTGGTCACCTATTTTTACTACCATTTCTTCATCGTTAGGCCTAGATGTTGTATGGAACTGGATCTAATTTGTTTTAATATGGTTTAAAGAAAGACCATTTACACAAAACCATTTAGTTATTTGATTCAAAACCTTATTTGCTGTTACCTCTAGTTTATCAACTGAATTATCAATGAGAAGTATGGTTTCGTCAGCAAAAATGGTGAATCTACAGTATTCTGCACAGAGAGGCAGGTCATTTATAAAGATAATGAAAAGTAGGGGGGGGGGGGCTAGAACTGAGCCCTGAGATACTCCACCTGTGATAGTACTCCATTCTGACTCTAATACAAAGTCTGCCAGAAGGAAGTAGGTTACAGTACACTTGTTCACCCACAGCGTGAATACTGCTCATCGGTTTGGGATCCGTACCAGGTGGGGTTGATAGAGGAAGTAGAGAAGAGCCAATGGAGAACAGCGTGCTTCATTACAGGATCATTTGGTAATTGTAAAAGCATTACGGAGATGATCGATAAACTCCAGTGGAAGACTCTGCAGGAGAGTCGTTCTATCGCTCGGTATGGCCTTTTGTCGAAGTTTCGAGAACATACCTTTACTGAGGAGTCTAGCAGTATATTGCTCCCTCCTACGTATATCTTGTAAAGAGATCACGAAGATAAAATCAGAGAGATTAGAGCCCACACAGAGGCATACCGACAATCTTTCTTTCCGCGAACAATACGTGGCTGGAATAGGAGGGAGAACCGATAGTGATACTAAAGGTACCCTCTGCCACACACCATCGGGTGGCTTCAGAGTATGGATGTAGATGTAGATGTAGATGCTCATGTAGCACATGTTTCTACTCAAAGATGTCACTGCCCTCACTCTGCATAGCTGATAATTAGAAGAAAATTATGTGTTATCAAATTCAGCTGAGCATAGCCCTTAATACACACAAAACAAAACAGAATAAAAAATATGAAAATCAAATAAATAAAAATAAATAAATTATACACTAGATGTAAATATATCTTGGAAAACTGGTATAATGATAAATTTTCCTAATAATAATGTAACATGGAAGAGAATGAGGAAATTAGGCATAGTTACTAAACAACAATTTTTAATTATGAGAAGAAAAAAAAAATAAAAATAAAAAACCATAAAAAAATGTTTATCACTGGTCATGAGAAGTGATAGTTAATATTGGACACAAAAGCACAGTTTGTTGATAAACACAAGCAGTTGCTGTGATTTTCATCACTTATGCTGTATTGAAACCTTGATTTGCTAATTTTCATATTAGAGAAAAATCTTTCACAAACATATGTAGACCCAAACATGGGCATAACTCTCACAGCTTCTCATTGAAGGTGTGGAAATTCTTGTTATGAAACATTTTCATAGAATTCTTGTTTAGTTTGTACTGCAAAGCACTTGTCCTTCAGTCTTGTGTTGTACTGTTGGTTGATCAGTTACATCAGTAGATCATTTGGAGCAACTTCAACTGAGGACAAAAAGTGATGAGCAAAGACATGAATGATAGGAGATAAATTTGTAACATCTGCAAATTGTGCTCAAAATTGTTCCTTACCTATTTTTTCAGTTATTGATATGTATTCTTGAGATCTATCACTTTCATGGACCAGTGGAAGAGACGGGAGATGAGCAGTGTTTTCTGTCAATAGCTGGCTCTCCCAAAGTGCAAGCTTCCTTTCAACTGTAATTACTTATACCTAAGTGTCATAAATTAAATTATTTTCACCTTACAAATAGATGTTTAGGGTGTTCATTTGAGATGCAATATCCATGAGAAATGCAAGGTCTGGTATTCAACAAGGGTCTTCCAGCATAGGTTCACTTTTTCCATTTTCATATAAGAATTGTACTATGACCAAACGTAAATAAAAAAAAATCTTTTCAGAATTTCACCTCAACTGAGCCAGCGTACTTTGGTATAGTACAGTATGTCGCTGTACTCCTCTCCTAAATCCTCCAAGAACTGCCAAAACTGGCAATGTGTAAGCCTGTGTGTCATCACATAGTTTAACGTACTCACAACAATTTGCATTACGTTTCCTAACTTTACTGATTTTGGACAGAGTGCCTCTCTACATGGAATGTAGTGAATTCCATACAAAATCTCTTTGTGCACCCTTGCTTTTTGTGCATCAGTACTATGAGTCCTCTCTGTTGGCCTTGTATTGATGGTGCCCCATATATGGTCACTGAGACTAAATGATCCCAGTCCATATCGACACCATCAATCATTTGCTTGACAGCCTGGAGTAAGTCTGCACCTGTAGCAGTTCCTTTCAAAGGTACTAAGTCCAAAATGTTTTCTGTTACACAAAGTGCATTATTGACACTTCGTATATATATCAGAACCTGAGCTGTATTGTAAGATCTGTTGCTTCATTCGGCACAACGGAGAAAGCAACAAAGTCCCTGGCAATGTTTATTAACTGTCCGTGCACATTGCCAGCCACTTATGCGTCTTGTAACTGTTTGTTTGGATAGACCGATTTCTTGAAACTTCCTTCTGTTCGTGGACACACAAGTTCTGCAGCGTCAATCAGACCCTCTTTAACAAACTCCCCTTCAGAAAAGGATTTCCCAGATTTTGCAATTCATAATGCAGTTTTAAAACTTGCTTGCAGTGAAGATTTACTGTGGTGGTTGTTCTGGAAAATTGACAGCAGTACATTGTACAGTAAAACAGAAATGAATGTAATACAATAAACTGAGAGTTCACAAAGTTACTATAACTTATATTAACATAGAATTGATGTGCCTCATCAATTTTTAAGGGCATTTTATTTTTCCGGTCTTTCTTCACAGTTGAGTACACTACACTCAACTTTGTGAAATGAATCATAAAGTCTATCAGCTGTAAACTTATGCAGGCCACCTGTTATTCAGCAGCACAACAAACAATGTGAGTTTTCAGCAACAGGCACCAAAAAGAACTGCAGTTACCAGTCATTTTTAAATTACTGAGAACACAGATCTCCCATCCTTTGCCTTTTTTTTACACTACCTGCCATTTTTCAGTACTTCTCAGTTAAGGATATGGTCATCAGGGGTAAGCAAGACTGGGTGTGTTGCACTCTTGCTTGTACAGCATAAATCAGGAAGTGGATCCAGTGCCGTTCATTATGTACATGTGTCTAATAACAGGTGTCATTGTTACTTGCTGCCTCACATATGAACACCTATGCAGAACTTCCGCAAGTCTGCACAGTGTGCAGGGTTTGGCTGGCCCTGCTCTAATAAGACCATAAAGGTGATACAGAGGAAATTGGGATTCATCATTAGAGTCATGATTCTGCCTGCACCATCATAATGGTTGGGTTAGAGTCTGGAGACGCCATGCTGAAAGACAACTGTACCATAGCCTTATGCATCACTATACTGGTCCTGATCCCAATGTTATGGTTTGGGATTGATTTGGATTCCACTCCTGTTCCCTCCACCCCCTCCCATTCCACAGCAAAAGGATAATGAGCAATCATATGTGACATGCAATGTTCAAGAGTTATTCATCACCCATCAAATTGCAATGCTGCCTTGGATTTCCTGTTCTCCTGATCTCTTGCCTTCTCAAAAACTTCTGGTCGATGAATGACTGGTCTGGGATACACCAGCTGCTGCTACAGCAGACTGACAATGTGCAAACATCACCACCTTCTGTATTTATTTATTTCTTGTTCTGGTGATCCATGTTGTGACTATATCACAGGATATAGAACATGTCAATTTTAAATGTTGTTTGGATACAGTTTATGATAACACATAAATCATACAAAATGTTTTCTTATTAGAGTATACAATTACTAGATTCTACCACAAGAAGAAAAGAAATCACTGCTGAATGAATATTAAAAGCCAACAACAGTTACAGTAAATAAGTATAAAAGAACATGGGTTTACAATAAACATAATAAGGATTACAACTGTTGATTTGTGCATGTATTTATAGTTTACATTACATGAAAATTCTAAGTATTGTATTTCAGAAACTCATCTATTGAGTAAAATTTTCCCTGCAATAGCTACTGCCTCAATTAAAAAATAAATAAATAAATAACATGAGCTCATCTTCTACCAAACATTTAATTCTTGAGGGGAGTGCATTAAAATTTTTACAGCCACTGAAATGGACTCCTTTCAGTATCATAGTTAGGTTTGCCTGTTCATAGTGGATATCATGTTTCCTTCTGGCATCATAACTATGGTATGCACTATTAGGCTTAAAAATTGAATTATCTTTCCTCATGAAGCACATCAAAGAGAAAATATATTGTGCAGTGCATGTGAGGATTTTGAGTGCCTTAAAAAGATTCCTGCATGTGGCTGTAGGTTGGACTCCACACATGATTCTTATGGCCCTTTTCTGCATACACAGTACGTTTTTAGCTAATGGCTGGTTTCCCCAAAAAATAATTCCATACGCCATAATGGCATGAAAGTAACCATAATAGGCAACTTTCATCATTTCCATATTCCTGTAAGAAGAAACAATGTGTAATGCATATGTTGCTGAACTCAATCTTTTGCATAGATCTAGAATGTGGTTTGACCAGTTCAGTCTGCTATCAATATGCAAGCCTAGGTACTTTGATGCATCCACCCTGGTAATAACTTGGTCACCTATTTTTACTACCATTTCTTCATCGTTAGGCCTAGATGTTGTATGGAACTGGATCTAATTTGTTTTAATATGGTTTAAAGAAAGACCATTTACACAAAACCATTTAGTTATTTGATTCAAAACCTTATTTGCTGTTACCTCTAGTTTATCAACTGAATTATCAATGAGAAGTATGGTTTCGTCAGCAAAAATGGTGAATCTACAGTATTCTGCACAGAGAGGCAGGTCATTTATAAAGATAATGAAAAGTAGGGGGGGGGGGGGCTAGAACTGAGCCCTGAGATACTCCACCTGTGATAGTACTCCATTCTGACTCTAATACAAAGTCTGCCAGAAGGAAGTAGGTTACAGTACACTTGTTCACCCACAGCGTGAATACTGCTCATCGGTTTGGGATCCGTACCAGGTGGGGTTGATAGAGGAAGTAGAGAAGAGCCAATGGAGAACAGCGTGCTTCATTACAGGATCATTTGGTAATTGTAAAAGCATTACGGAGATGATCGATAAACTCCAGTGGAAGACTCTGCAGGAGAGTCGTTCTATCGCTCGGTATGGCCTTTTGTCGAAGTTTCGAGAACATACCTTTACTGAGGAGTCTAGCAGTATATTGCTCCCTCCTACGTATATCTTGTGAAGAGATCACGAAGATAAAATCAGAGAGATTAGAGCCCACACAGAGGCATACCGACAATCTTTCTTTCCGCGAACAATACGTGGCTGGAATAGGAGGGAGAACCGATAGTGATACTAAAGGTACCCTCTGCCACACACCATCGGGTGGCTTCAGAGTATGGATGTAGATGTAGATGTAGATGCTCATGTAGCACATGTTTCTACTCAAAGATGTCACTGCCCTCACTCTGCATAGCTGATAATTAGAAGAAAATTATGTGTTATCAAATTCAGCTGAGCATAGCCCTTAATACACACAAAACAAAACAGAATAAAAAATATGAAAATCAAATAAATAAAAATAAATAAATTATACACTAGATGTAAATATATCTTGGAAAACTGGTATAATGATAAATTTTCCTAATAATAATGTAACATGGAAGAGAATGAGGAAATTAGGCATAGTTACTAAACAACAATTTTTAATTATGAGAAGAAAAAAAAAAAATAAAAATAAAAAACCATAAAAAAATGTTTATCACTGGTCATGAGAAGTGATAGTTAATATTGGACACAAAAGCACAGTTTGTTGATAAACACAAGCAGTTGCTGTGATTTTCATCACTTATGCTGTATTGAAACCTTGATTTGCTAATTTTCATATTAGAGAAAAATCTTTCACAAACATATGTAGACCCAAACATGGGCATAACTCTCACAGCTTCTCATTGAAGGTGTGGAAATTCTTGTTATGAAACATTTTCATAGAATTCTTGTTTAGTTTGTACTGCAAAGCACTTGTCCTTCAGTCTTGTGTTGTACTGTTGGTTGATCAGTTACATCAGTAGATCATTTGGAGCAACTTCAACTGAGGACAAAAAGTGATGAGCAAAGACATGAATGATAGGAGATAAATTTGTAACATCTGCAAATTGTGCTCAAAATTGTTCCTTACCTATTTTTTCAGTTATTGATATGTATTCTTGAGATCTATCACTTTCATGGACCAGTGGAAGAGACGGGAGATGAGCAGTGTTTTCTGTCAATAGCTGGCTCTCCCAAAGTGCAAGCTTCCTTTCAACTGCAATTACTTATACCTAAGTGTCATAAATTAAATTATTTTCACCTTACAAATAGATGTTTAGGGTGTTCATTTGAGATGCAATATCCATGAGAAATGCAAGGTCTGGTATTCAACAAGGGTCTTCCAGCATAGGTTCACTTTTTCCATTTTCATATAAGAATTGTACTATGACCAAACATAAATAAAAAAAAATCTTTTCAGAATTTCACCTCAACTGAGCCAGCGTACTTTGGTATAGTACAGTGTTTCGCTGTACTCCTCTCCTAAATCCTCCAAGAACTGCCAAAACTGGCAATGTGTAAGCCTGTGTGTCATCACATAGTTTACAGTACTCACAACAATTTGCATTACGTTTCCTAACTTTACTGATTTTGGACAGAGTGCCTCTCTACATGGAATGTAGTGAATTCCATACAAAATCTCTTTGTGCACCCTTGCTTTTTGTGCATCAGTACTATGAGTCCTCTCTGTTGGCCTTGTATTGCTGGTGCCCCATATATGGTCACTGAGACTAAATGATCCCAGTCCATATCGACACCATCAATCATTTGCTTGACAGCCTGGAGTAAGTCTGCACCTGTAGCAGTTCCTTTCAAAGGTACTAAGTCCAAAATGTTTTCTGTTACACAAAGTGCATTATTGACACTTCGTATATATATCAGAACCTGAGCTGTATTGTAAGATCTGTTGCTTCATTCGGCACAACGGAGAAAGCAACAAAGTCCCTGGCAATGTTTATTAACTGTCCGTGCACATTGCCAGCCACTTATGCGTCTTGTAACTGTTTGTTTGGATAGACCGATTTCTTGAAACTTCCTTCTGTTCGTGGACACACAAGTTCTGCAGCGTCAATCAGACCCTCTTTAACAAACTCCCCTTCAGAAAAGGATTTCCCAGATTTTGCAATTCATAATGCAGTTTTAAAACTTGCTTGCAGTGAAGATTTACTGTGGTGGTTGTTCTGGAAAATTGACAGCAGTACATTGTACAGTAAAACAGAAATGAATGTAATACAATAAACTGAGAGTTCACAAAGTTACTATAACTTATATTAACATAGAATTGATGTGCCTCATCAATTTTTAAGGGCATTTTATTTTTCCGGTCTTTCTTCACAGTTGAGTACACTACACTCAACTTTGTGAAATGAATCATAAAGTCTATCAGCTGTAAACTTATGCAGGCCACCTGTTATTCAGCAGCACAACAAACAATGTGAGTTTTCAGCAACAGGCACCAAAAAGAACTGCAGTTACCAGTCATTTTTAAATTACTGAGAACACAGATCTCCCATCCTTTGCCTTTTTTTACACTACCTGCCATTTTTCAGTACTTCTCAGTTAAGGATATGGTCATCAGGGGTAAGCAAGACTGGGTGTGTTGCACTCTTGCTTGTACAGCATAAATCAGGAAGTGGATCCAGTGCCGTTCATTATGTACATGTGTCTAATAACAGGTGTCATTGTTACTTGCTGCCTCACATATGAACACCTATGCAGAACTTCCGCAAGTCTGCACAGTGTGCAGGGTTTGGCTGGCCCTGCTCTAATAAGACCATAAAGGTGATACAGAGGAAATTGGGATTCATCGTTAGAGTCATGATTCTGCCTGCACCATCATAATGGTTGGGTTAGAGTCTGGAGACGCCATGCTGAAAGACAACTGTACCATAGCCTTATGCATCACTATACTGGTCCTGATCCCAATGTTATGGTTTGGGATTGATTTGGATTCCACTCCTGTTCCCTCCACCCCCTCCCATTCCACAGCAAAAGGATAATGAGCAATCATATGTGACATGCAATGTTCAAGAGTTATTCATCACCCATCAAATTGCAATGCTGCCTTGGATTTCCTGTTCTCCTGATCTCTTGCCTTCTCAAAAACTTCTGGTCGATGAATGACTGGTCTGGGATACACCAGCTGCTGCTACAGCAGACTGACAATGTGCAAACATCACCACCTTCTGTATTTATTTATTTCTTGTTCTGGTGATCCATGTTGTGACTATATCACAGGATATAGAACATGTCAATTTTAAATGTTGTTTGGATACAGTTTATGATAACACATAAATCATACAAAATGTTTTCTTATTAGAGTATACAATTACTAGATTCTACCACAAGAAGAAAAGAAATCACTGCTGAATGAATATTAAAAGCCAACAACAGTTACAGTAAATAAGTATAAAAGAACATGGGTTTACAATAAACATAATAAGGATTACAACTGTTGATTTGTGCATGTATTTATAGTTTACATTACATGAAAATTCTAAGTATTGTATTTCAGAAACTCATCTATTGAGTAAAATTTTCCCTGCAATAGCTACTGCCTCAATTAAAAAATAAATAAATAAATAACATGAGCTCATCTTCTACCAAACATTTAATTCTTGAGGGGAGTGCATTAAAATTTTTACAGCCACTGAAATGGACTCCTTTCAGTATCATAGTTAGGTTTGCCTGTTCATAGTGGATATCATGTTTCCTTCTGGCATCATAACTATGGTATGCACTATTAGGCTTAAAAATTGAATTATCTTTCCTCATGAAGCACATCAAAGAGAAAATATATTGTGCAGTGCATGTGAGGATTTTGAGTGCCTTAAAAAGATTCCTGCATGTGGCTGTAGGTTGGACTCCACACATGATTCTTATGGCCCTTTTCTGCATACACAGTACGTTTTTAGCTAATGGCTGGTTTCCCCAAAAAATAATTCCATACGCCATAATGGCATGAAAGTAACCATAATACGCAACTTTCATCATTTCCATATTCCTGTAAGAAGAAACAATGTGTAATGCATATGTTGCTGAACTCAATCTTTTGCATAGATCTAGAATGTGGTTTGACCAGTTCAGTCTGCTATCAATATGCAAGCCTAGGTACTTTGATGCATCCACCCTGGTAATAACTTGGTCACCTATTTTTACTACCATTTCTTCATCGTTAGGCCTAGATGTTGTATGGAACTGGATCTAATTTGTTTTAATATGGTTTAAAGAAAGACCATTTACACAAAACCATTTAGTTATTTGATTCAAAACCTTATTTGCTGTTACCTCTAGTTTATCAACTGAATTATCAATGAGAAGTATGGTTTCGTCAGCAAAAATGGTGAATCTACAGTATTCTGCACAGAGAGGCAGGTCATTTATAAAGATAATGAAAAGTAGGGGGGGGCTAGAACTGAGCCCTGAGATACTCCACCTGTGATAGTACTCCATTCTGATGATATTGGGACACCAGATTCACTATACAGCGCAAATTTCTGTTTGCTGTTTGATAGGTATGAGTCAAGCCATTTCCCTGCTGAACCACTTATGCTGAGATGTGCAGCTTTTTGTAAAAGAATTTGGTGACTAACACAGTCAAAAGCTTTTGTTAGGTCACAAAATATGCCAGACACCTTTAATAATATAGTAAGGACAGTTTACAACTCACCGATAAGATGTGGCGATGATCTGCGATGGGCACATGCAAAAGACACACACGTACAACACTTTCAGCTATTGGCCATGGTCTTTTTCAGAAAAGAGAACACTCATGCAATCTCATAGGCACATGTCATACAACCATCACCTCCCATTGCCACACTTCGAATCACACTCTGCGGCGAGTAAATCAGTGACGGGAGGGGTGGGGAGGTAAGGGGGCTACGAAGGTTATTTCACGGTGGTGGGGATGGGAGTAACGAGATGTAGCTTAGGAATGGAGTGAGGAGGTGGGTGAGGGGAGAAAAATAAAATAAACGAAATAAAATAAAATAAAATAAATATACAAAATGCTTGCACACTGCAAGTACACAAGACCACGTACACACACACACACACACACACACACCCACACACACACACACGATCGGATGTTCACGCACCACTCAAAATAGGAGAGGTTTGGGATAATGAGGTAAGAACTGTAAGGTATGGGAAAAAAGAAGGGAAGTTATTCTAGGTTGAGGTCTGGTTGATTTTGGGATCGGAGAATGTATTGTAGGGATAACTCCCATCTGTGCAGTTCAGAAAAGCTGGTGGTGGATGGGAGGATCCTGATGGCCCGGGTTGTGAAGAAGCCATTGAAATCAAGCATGTGCTCCGCTGCATGCTGTGCCATATGGTTTGTTTTTGGCCACAGTTTGATGGTGGCCATTCATCCTAATGGATAGCTGGTTGGTGGTCATGCCAATATAGAAAGCTGCACAGTGTTTGCAGCACAGATGGTAAATTATGTTGCTGCTTTCACAGGTGGCCTGGCCTCTGATAGGGTAGGACAAGCCTGTGACAGGACTGGAATAGGAAGTGCTGGGTGGGGGAATTGGACAGGTCTTGCAGTGGGGTCTTCCACAAGGAGATGATCCCTGTGGCAGTGAGCTGGGTTTCGAGGTGGCATAATGATGAACTAGGATGTTTTGGAGGTTGGGAGGGCAACAGAACACCACTTTAGGAGGGGTGGGAAGGATCTTGGGCAGGATGTCTCTCATTTCTGGGCACGAGGATAGAAAATCAAAACCTTGGCGAAGGATGTAATTTAGTTATTTGAGTCCAGGGTAGTACTGGGTGATAAGGGGATCGCTCTTTTGTGGATGGTTACTGGTGTTAGGAGGAGGATTTGGGATGTGTGAGGATATCACATGGGAGATCTGTATGCAAACTAGGTCTGCGGGGTAGTTTCTGTCTGTGAAGGCCTTTGTGAGACCCTCAGCATATTCAGCAAGGGAGTTCTTGTCACTGCAGATATGCCGTCCACCGGTGGCCAGGTTGTAAGGGAGGGATTTTTTTATGTGGAAGGGATGGCAGCTGTCAAAGTGTAGGTACTGTTGGTGGTTGGTAGGTTTAATATGGACGGAAGTGTGGATGGAGCCATCAGTGAGGTGGAGGTTGACATCCAGGCATGTGGCATGGTAGGTTGAAAGACCAGGTGAAGTGGATGGGGAGAAGGAATTGAGGTGTTGTTATCTATGTATTCTTTGCACCAGCAAGCATAATATTACATATATGGAGAGTTCAAAATGAGATCTGCATATGATTCCTGGCCCAGTACAAATTTTCAACTTTTCCTATTTATGCAATTTAATTGCCTACTGGCAACTAATGTAAATTACTTTGTACCATATATTCTACAATGCATCACAATTTTAGTCATTTATGCTGCATATCTCTTTACCTACAGTCCTACAGATGAATGTCTGTTGTTGACTGCACTTTAATCTCCAATATCTCTAACATCAGTTGGTCGTAGAATTTTAGAAGTTATATGTTCGATTATCATGTCATTCCTGGAGACAGGATACCTCCTCTATAGAAATCAAAATGGGTTCTGAAAGCAACGATAATTGAAACCCAGTTGGCAGGAGATTTTTCCAGTTAAATACTGTGTTTCCTAACTTCAGCAAGGCATTTGATAGGGTTCTGCACCATCACCCGATGAGCAAACTGTAAGCGTATGAAATATCAGACCAACTGTGTAACTGAATTGAAGGGAAGTCTTCTCGGGTAATCAGCCGAGTAATGGCGTCGTCTTATCGCAATGTTTCAATGAGCTTCGTGCTCAACATCTTCTGGCGAAGAGATGGGATGTTCACTCGCTCGCTGGATTTGCAAACCTACATGGCTTGGTGTAGTAGCAGGTTAAAACTGGGTAGCTATTCCTGCGGTTCATTTCTGTTTAGTGTTAATATTTCGTGACTTTTTGGATTGGCCTTTGTGGTTATGTTGGTGTCATCATGGGTTAAAGGGAAGTGAGTTTGTGTTCACTCCCTCAACTTGTCAGGCCAGCGAGCTTTAGGCCTATGGTGCACTTGTTTACCAAGTGCTTTTATTAATTTGTTTTGTGACTTTTCTGGGGACTCACAGATGTTCTTGGCAATCTTTTTGGGCTGTTGTGTAAGGTTTGTAGTCCTGTGTCCTCGTGGAGTTGAGTGGTGGAGTATTCCCTTGGTAGGTGTAATGCTGTTTTTAGTGCCCTGTTTTGGACTCGCTGTAACGAGTCAATGGGTGAGGGGACTGCGTTTCCAAATACAGGGGCGGCATATTCTAGGACCAATCTGACTAACGATATATACATTTTTACGTCTTGGTGGTGCGCCTCGGTTGCACAGTGGTAGAGTGCTAGACTACAAATCCAAAAGTCCCGGGTTCGATCCCCGCCAGGTCCTAGGATTTTTCGGGTTCGATCCCCGCCAGGTCCTAGGATTTTTATCTGTCACTTTCCACTTCTTTCACCTCTGGCAGTATTGCTCATGTAAAAAATTCCGGAAGACTATCGAGGCTCCTCAGGACAGCACTACCAAGATCTTGTTCGTTAGATGGAGCCCAGGCCAACTTGAGCCTCCCGTTAATATATCGACAATTCCTCCCACCTTTCTTTACATACAAAAGTACTGCTTGAATTTCAGCTATGTTTATAAAGGCTGTTCGTCCCATTCAAGAACCACCAGGCTAACGAACAAGACAGTCTATGAATTGTTAACAACTTCTACAAACCGAAACCCTGTGGAACGGAAATGGCCGAATCACAGTTGGAACATTATCTGGAGAAATATTTTTAGCGACCTTCTCCCCAGCGCGATTCAATCAGCGTGGCATATGGACGCAAATGACAAGATATCAACAAATGACAAGCTACACAAAATACATCTCGCAAATCAGCCGACCTGTGGTACATGTGGCTTTGTGGATACTTTAATTCACCGCCTCACCTGCTGGCCTGCGAAACAAGTCACCGATCTTCTGTGCAGAAGATTGGCCGTCATAGATCGTACCACTGCAACGCACATTGACAAGACCGAACTTATGTGGCCGCAGAAGTTACGCTACCCCAGAAGCAAGAACAACGCAGCGACCTGGATGCTAGGCCATACCATTGGCTTTCTAATTCAAAATCGTGTCGCCAATTATACCGACTACTGTACCCATATTGAAATTGAAAATTTTAAAATTAAATCTGACTTGGACTACCATAAGAAATATGGAAACATGTTGGACATTATGATATCCCGAATCTGACGGCCTGTATAAGCAATGAAGGTTTCAGTAAGCTCCGAATGGACGGACACACAGAAGAATGAAATCTTTAGTTAAAGCATTTTATATATTTTCTTTGTGTTTTTCTTTTCTTTCCTCGGAAAAGGGTATGGAAGGCAGATGTTCATATTTACCTTTTTGTTCACTTTGGTTTCACATTATATTTCGAACAGAATACTGTTTAGGGTATTATGATTTTCCAATATTTCTAATGGTGATGAAGCCGGCCGAAGAAGGCACCCATGGCGTGAATAAGGAAGGGGAGGTAGGAGGCCCATTAAAAAAAAAAAATAAATAAATAAATAAATAAATAAATACTGAGTAGCACCGTGGTTCGGAACCCACGTTAAAGTGTAGGTCCCCCTATAACTGGCTGGGTAAGTCAGTTCGAAGGTCGGAGGAAGGCAACGGCACACCACCTCCAAACAGGACCATGCCTAGTAAAGCACTGTGGTGTTCAAACCAATCTTCGGATTGTTGACTGCTTTACCTTTTTTACGTCTCACTGAGGATTTAAAATCGGGTATAGACTTAGTAATCTACTTGATGCCTTGGCCGTGATCTCTTAGATGTGGGGTTTCCAAGTTAACCTCTGGTCAAGCGTAACCCCTAGGTACCTTCCTGTCCTGCTCCATGGGGTTGGTCTATTCATGATGGTGACAGGAGGTAAGTCGGGTATACGCTTCCTTGTGAAAATTACTGCCTGGCTTTTGTCAGAGTTGTACGTGACGGGATGCTGCTGCTCGCTCCTTGACATCCCTCTCTGTGTGGGAGTGTACTGGGGAGTTTGTGGCCATTTGGCCTTGACTCCTCTGTATATTGTTGGGTGTTTGTGTGACTGTGGCTGTTTTTAAATGTCTGTCAATTGTATTGGAGATTATGTGTGTGTGACTAGTGCGTGCCCGTGGTGGGCGTGATTTTGGTTTGGTTGGGTAGGATTGGAATTTAGGATGGGTGTTAGGATATTCCTCCTTGATCTACTGATCAGAGATGGTCAAGGGACGCTTACGTTTGTCGCGGGACATGTCATACTGACCTAGGGAACGGATAAGCTCGTTTCCAGATCTGAGGAACTTTCGCAGAAAGTCCTTGCCAGATCTTGGAAACGCTCTCTTAGGAAAGGAACTCCAGCTGCAACGTGTAGGTCGCCTGTAGGAAACCCATGGGGAAGGTGAAGAGCCCTCTTGAGGCAGCGGTTCTGTAGAACCTGCAGCTTGTCCAGGTGTTTACTGGCTGCGTATGCCCAGGCTGGGCAGGAGTACTCCATTTGGGAACGGATTAAGGAGAGGTAGGTGTTAACACCAACGGAAGGAGATAGGGAGCTATTGTAGTTTAGGATGGGATACAGGTCAGACATTCTGGCGCAGACTTTCCTGTAGACCTCGTCTATGTGGGGTTTCCACGTTAGCTGATGGTCCAGGGGAACGCTCAGGTACTTGGCCGTTCTGCGCCAGGGGAGTTGGGATCTTTGGAGATGGAGGAGGAGGGGGGGATTTTGAGGAGGATCGCGTTTCCCGAGCTTTTTTGTGAACAGCATGGCCCGAGTTTTTTCGGCATTGATAGTGATTCGCCATCGACGGGCCCATGTGTCTGTGTTATCTAAAACCCTTTGTAACCTACGTATGACCAGGCCCTTGTTTGGGTCTCTAGTAAAGAAGGCTGTGTCGTCATCGTACTGTGCAGTGTGCACCACGGGGGCAGTAGGGGTATCTGCAGTGTACAAGCTGTACAAAACAGGTCCCAGGACCGATCCCTGTGGCACCCCAACACGAATACGCCTTTTGGTGGATGTGGATGTTTCGACGGGATACTGTATGCCGCACACCTTATACAGTCGCTGTCCGCTGGTCACCACTAGCGTCCAGCCAGTCAGGCTCCTTCGGGAGAATGCGCCGCGCGCCGACGGGCCAATCGGATTCCTCCGGAAGGCGCTGCCGCGTGCAGGCCGGCGGCCCAGGCCGCTCCTCCAGAAGACGCTGCTGTGTGTCGAGGCGTTCCTGACCAATTTTGTCAATTGTGGAATTCCACGCTGCACTGAGCTCAAAGCCGCTGTCCCGGTTTACCAAGTTGTTTTGCAAACGCATTTCCACTGCCTCTTTGAAAATTGAGTCCCAGAAACCACTGGCACTGCACAAATTCCTTGTTTTGTTTTCCAATTCGAAGGTGTGCCCTTCGAAAATGCTGTGTTCTGCTACCGCGGACTTGTTTGCCTGTCCTAGTCGTACGTTTCTGATATATTCGGTAAGGCGTTGGGAGATACAACGTTGCGTCCGCCCGATATATTTCATACCGCATTGGCGGTAGCAGAACACAGCATTTTCGAAGGGCACACCTTCGAATTCGGAAAAAAAAACAAGGAAATTGTGCAGTGCCCAACTGTCAAAATTATCCTGGGAGATTTTAACTGTCAAAGTGTCAACTGAGGCTATAACTCAACTGATAGAAATGGGGAAGAACTAGAAAGCTGGGCAGAAAGAGAACGGTCGAAGATTATTTGCGAACCTAAACTAAGACCATCATTTATTAGTGGTAAATGGCAGAGAGGGTACAACCCCGACAACATTTTCGTTACTGAGACTGTCACACATCATGTCACAAAAACAGTAGACGAACCCTTCCCCAGGACATAATGTTGCCAAGTGTCTTGTGTGGTTTCCGTAGTTGTCCGAGTTGAAAATGTACCCTTCAAACGCCGCTTTAATTCTAAGAAAGCGAACTAGAAGGCTTTCAGAGAAGAACTGGAAAAATGTTCAAATGTTTGTTAAGCTTATGGGACTACGGGGTCATCAGTTCCTAAACTTACAAACTACTTATGAACTACTTACGAACTAGGACGGCACAAATATCCATGCCCGAGGGGGGATTCGAACCCCCGACCGTAGTGGCCGTGCAGACCGTGACTGGAGCGCCTCAGTCCCCTCGGCCACCGCGGCCGGCGAAGAACTGGACCTCAAAGTTGAAAACATAGAGGCAGACCCAAAACTACAAAGAATTTGTTGAACTTGTGAAGAAAACATTAAGGAGGTATACCCCACGTGTGGTAGGACACAATTTATATCTGGCCTTGACGCAGGCTCACAAGATCTCTTGAGCGACTATCATAACAAATACAACACAGGCCCTTTCACACCAGATATTATTATGTAAGCGGGGATAGAACTACTCCGAAACATAGCTGAACAAAAACGGGAAAGGTGGGCTAAATTATTATCTGATCTGGACATGAAACAGAACAGTCGAAGAGCGTGGAAACTGATAAAAATCTTAGCAATGATCCCACGAGCCCGCCACTGAGTACAAACATAACTCCGAACCAAATTGCCCACCAACTACTACTAAATGGGAAGATAAGACAAAATGCAACTAAATTGAATCTCAAGCGAAACAAGCAAGTTGTTTGCACAACGGACGATTTGCTTTTATGCAATTACAAGGCCATTAAAGCTGCAGAGTTTTGGAAGAAGACAGTTTAGATGTTCTCACCCAGACACGGAAAGTAAAGTAAGTACCTATTCAAGAAAAAAAGGGAGTATTAGGTCTTAACTCGCATAAACAATGTGGTAATTATAGTCTGAGCATAATCTCGGATTTTTTTTCGACATTTGTTTGAAAGGCAATGTACTGGAATCTGCCTAAAGCGCTGTAGGAAAATTAAGAAAAACCTAAATCTGGATTTTCTGAGACAGGATTGAAGCGCCACCTTACCGAATGCATATCAAGTGTGCTACGGCGATTATGCCGTTTCGCTCGGTTGACTTTCCTCTCTTCGTCGAAAGTATACTGCCCACCATAAATGTGTTTTCCCAGGGCTCCAAAGATGTGGAATTAACAATCGGGTTGTCGGCAGAAGTCGTGTTTTTTTTTATATAATTTAAAATTTTTTTTATTACGCACATTTGGATTTCGCGTCTGTAATTAGCCATTAACCACCTTCAAGCACTCATCCATAATCATCAGTTCAGTTCATCCATATTCAGTAACGGCTGGTGAATAAGAGCACAGGAGCACAGAACCACGTGAACACAGTAATTTCTGACTTCTTGTGCATTTATTTATTATCTTTGTTTGAATGCTATTAAGCTTAATATATATGCGGTAATCTTAAATAAACTGCACTTAAATCTACCGCGCTATGGTACATCGCTGCACGTCTAAACTTCGTGAAACTTGGCATCAGCGTCAGGCATTTGTGCGTATGCGCGACTCGCATGACGGCATTGCCTTATGGGCCTAAAATACACACGACTTTGATAAACAATGTGCTCAACCGCTAAATGGCAGCTCCGCTTCTCAAATGACTGCAAATAATCGCTTTTATGGACAGAGGATTTATCAATATCACCCTTGGTAGAATGTCTTACAATTAAATGTCGATCAATGATAAATTGACTGTAAAAGCTGTCATAAATTCTAAACTACGTAATGAAAACTGTCGGGCAACGATATTTAGTATGGCCTAATGGTTAAAGACGCGTGAGATTTCCTACGTAATGTTTGCTGGTTAGAGTCCTGGTATGCATTAATATTTTTTTCTCTTCCTGTTTGAAACAGATTCTGGGACCAGTAGTGACATTCACAAATATTTACCTAATTTTTTCAGTATAAGTCGCTATTTAAAAGGATAGTGTGAAGCAAGAACCGAAGAAGAAAGCTTAAAAATATTTCTAATTTATCACTTGTCAAAAATATTTACTCTTTATATTTCGATTACCCAAGGTGTGGTTAGGCGGCAAGCTAATAGTACAGATTAGACTGCTGTGATTGAAATGAGCAGCAAGACTTTTTTTTTATTCTTCATCATTGTCACAAAAAGTTACGTGTTTGAGACAAGGAATGGAGGATATGCTGTGCAAATATGCAAAATGAAGTGGTGGTACTATGTGTAAGAGTCTCGTATTCACCACTGACTCATCTAAAAGCAGGATCTTCTTACAAATAAATGTGTATATATATTAAACAAAATTTTACAGACGTAGTTACTAATATCTTGTAAAGTTATACATGTGGACAGGATACTTCATGAAAAGAAATTATGCTGTTTCTTATTTCAGTATACGAGCACTTGCGAGTTGTAATATTTCGGTAATATTAATATATAACTGACGAAACGGAGAGTAGCGGAAGCTTATACAACATTTCGTTTTTACGAGGCCTAAGTAATTATGTACAAAATAACACAATTCCACAAAATAATTCTTTCCTTCGTTAGGCTTACGCTTATTATTGGTAGTGGCTAATTTGTACAAATTTGTTTATAATCCTAACTTTTATAAAACAGATGGGTAATTTGGAAGAATCCGTGTACATTGAAGTCGTGGCACTGCTATGGTCGATAACTATCGAACGGTTAACTCTCGAGATTCTGTCGGCGCAAATGATAAAACATTACTGATATGTAATCAGGCAATAGGCAGTAAATAGATCACAATGTAATACAAAGTGCGTAAATATTGGCAATTAAATGTTCCCTTTATGCGGATAATTAATTTACCGACCGGACAAGGGTACATACAAGAACCTGTCAACCATAGATCAGAAACAGCATTATTCATTTACGTGATGGTCTGTACGAAGCACTAATGAAGACAAAAAAAGAAATGCTGTTCCTGCTCTGTGGTTGACAGGTTCTTGTATGTACCCTTGTCCGCTCAGTAAAAGGCAATAAGAAGTAGATAGAACACAATGTATTACAAATTGTAATCACACGTCACTAATGTTAAAGAGTCCTTATTTCGACACGCATAAATTGTCTCCGGCCAATGAGAACTCGTTAGCTGCCAGCCAATGAGATGCTGCCTGTTTTTTAACCGGAGGTTCGGGCGCTACGCTCCCTCACGTATTAAAAGTAGAGACTTCTTTTTTAACCGCTTACGCTTACGCTTTAAAGAAGTGATCTGTAGCGTAGCCTTAAGAAGTTTAGATGTAGGTTAAATAATAAGTTTCTAAAAATCTTTTATTTTATTTTATTTATTTATTTTTTTAGTACGTGAGGGCGGGTAGCACCCGAATCTCCGGATAAGAAACACACAGTATCTCATTGGCTGACAGCTAGCGAGTTCTCATTGGCCGGAGACAATTTCTGCGGGTCGAAGAAAGGACTCGTACATTTGCACCGACAGAACAGGTATCGACTGCAGCGGCGCCGAGACTTCGATGTACACGGATTCTTCCAAATTACCAATAGATGCAATTTGAAAGTTTTATGTTTATCTAAATCTAGAAATTTGTGAACACCCAAAATATACCGGTAATCACACGAGCCGCCATTGCCTATATTCGACAACAAGATGAAGCATGCCTACGTATATCTTCCTAAAGGACCACAAAGATAAAACTAGAGAGATTAGAGCCCTCACGGAGGCATATTGTCAATCGTTTTGGCGCGAACTATTTGTGTCTGGGATGGTTTTGTGGAGTATGAATGTAAATGTAGATTAAGAAAGATTCAAGTTTCTCAACACCCAACTGCAGAACTGGATGATTTTTGCATTACGAATCGAGTCGGTTGCATATGTGTTCAACAGATTTCTGTAGCAAGATCCACAAACATGCTTTATAATAGGTACATGCAGATAAATGTAATAAGTAAATAAATAGTAATAATCGTTATGTCTTAGTGGTACATGTGTTTCCTGCCCTATATATTATTACACCACTATCTATAATGCTGACCAACACTATAATTACCGCTATGGGCAGCTAAAATTGGTGTAGTAATTATTGATAACACCTTAAGTTCCCATCGTAATTAATATTATTTCAGTATCGGTGAGCCACTTTGCGAATGTACCTTGTACGTCTTTGCACAAAACATCTAGGGTTATATAATGCCATGGGGAACAACTTTTGTTAGAGACAAAAATTTGCCTCTGAGTAGCTGGCCTGCTAATCAGGTGTGTTGCACGTGCAAACTGTCTACCTCAGCAAAGATGAACCATCAAGAGAGTATCTAGGCGGAAAATATATTCTGGAAGTTAATCAGGATCTTTAACACTTTCCAGACTGGTGTAAGTCACCCTGGATGGGTGAACCGGACTGCTGCTTTTAACAAGGTTTTTTTTTTTCAGTTACTGCTTCCAAAAAGAATGTTCAAATGTTTATAAAACTATTGTACCAAAATCGTGGTAATTAGACCCTAGACTTACAAACTACTTACACTAAGGACAACACAGACACACACATAATCGAGGGAGGACTCGAATCTTCGACGGCGAACAACCACGCGCTCCGCAGCGAGGCGACTTAGAGCGCTCGGCCACTCCACCCCGGCTACAGCTTTCTAACTATGAATGCAATAATATTGTGGACGGCGCCCAAGTTTGACTCGCGCAACGTTAAAAAATTAGCTACCACTGCACAACCTGCCCTCTGTTGGTAACCACGTAAAGTAAAGAATGAATGTTTTCTGCTCTGTGCTGCGACATAGTGAGTAGAATTATATTCGTACGCAACAAAAGTGCTTTGTATGTCCCGATGTCTGTTGCGTCCAAGACTGCTTTCGTGTGCTGTCTGTGTTACTTTGCCGAGTGCTCACGCTCTGCATATTCATGACATGAAGAATTTAGATGAGAGCTATGTTTTCAATGTCCTGAAAAAGGAAACAGACGATTACGATTGAGAAGGAGAAGTTGATTGTAAGAGTCATATATACAAGGTTGTTTTGGGTTGGGGGAGAGGGGGGTGTTTAAAAAAACAGGATTTCGTGTATCTGCTAAAGATTAATAATAATCTTCTGGAATAGATAAAAGAGGTTTCATTGTTACAAATGAGACATTAATTCAGTTTAGGCTATTCCCTTTCACGTGGTGCGGATAACTGGACGGTAGGCAACACACATTGCGGACACGCACTGCAGTGTCTGGGCCCCGCCTCTACTCAGGCATACAAAAGTACAGCTTGTGTCGCTCGTAAGGAAACATGTTATTTACTCCGTGACGTGGGATATCATCCCCACTCATCTGATACAAACACTATGAAGTGATTCTGTATACTTTGCAAGACGAGGAAGAGTGTGCAGCTAGTCTTCCTCTTTTCTTTTCTTTGCCCTTTATTCAAATGAAGTGTTAAGTGCCATCGACAAGGGATCTCAAATCGATTCCATATTTCTGGATTTCAGGAAGGCTTTTGACACTGTACCCCACAAGCGGCTTCTTATTAAATTGCGTGCTTATGGAATATCTCCCCAATTGTGCGGTTGGATTCACGATTTCCTATCAGAAAGAACACAGTTCGTTGTAATTGACGGTAAGTCATCGAGTAAAACAGAAGTGATATCTGGCGTTCCACAGGGAAGCGTTATAGGTCCCCTACTCTTCCTCGTGTTTATAAACGGTTTAGGAGACAATCTGAGTAGCTCCCTTAGATTGCTCTCGGATGATGCTGTCATTTATCGGTTAGTGAAGTCAACAGAGGATCAAAAGCAACTGCAAAGCGATTTAGACAAAATTTCTGCATGGTGCGAAAATTGGCAATTGACACTAAATAAAGAAAAGTGTGAAGTAATACACATGACCACTAAAAGAAATCCGCTGAACTTCAATTACGCGATAAATCAGTCAAACCTTAAGGTCGTAATTCTACCAAATACCTAGGAGTTACAATTACGAAGAACTTTGATTGGGGAGAACACATACAAAATATTGTGGGGAAGGCGAACCAAAGGTTACGTTTCATCGGCAGAACGCTTCGAAGATGCACCAGCTCCACCAAAGAGACTGGCTACATCATACTTGTGCGTCCTCTCCTGGAGTACTGTTGCCCCTTGTGGAACCCTCACCAGGTGGGACTGACGGAAGATATTGAGAAAGTTCAGAGAAGGGCAGCTCGTTTTGTTCTATCAAGTTACGGGGGGGGGGGGGGGGCGTCACGTAAATGTTGCACGAATTGGGGTGGAAATCATTAAAAGAAAGACGTTATTCATTGCGGCGTGGTCTGTTTGCGAAGTTTCAGTCACCGTCTTTTACTTATGAATGTGAAAATATTTTGCTAGCACCCACCTACTTAGGGAGACATGACCATCCCAATAAAATAAGAGAAATCAGATCGAAAACGGAACGATTTAGGTGTTCTTTCTTCCCGCGCTATTAGAGAATGGAACGGCAGAGAAAAGTTATGAAAGTGGTTAATGAACCCTCTGCCAGGCACTTGAATGTGACGTGGCCTATACCCCCGCACATCTCATTCAAACTCTATGAAGTAATTCTATATACTTTTCAAAACGAGGAAGAGTGTGTAGTTAGACTTCCTCTTTTCTCTAAAACTACCTGAATAGACACTTAGATGGAACACAAACTGCTTCAGTGATAGTCACTATTTACCACAATGCAGTATTCTGCCATCAAAAAACACCTTTCATGCGGTTGTTTTGTGTAAGCTACAATACGCCTCGTAGAAATAGCGAATTATCCTTCAGAGAAATCAGTGATGGTGTCAGACGTAGCCAAGTAACTGTGATGCGGATCTGTAATCGCCGTTTACAGGACAGAACGACGGACCGACGGGACCTCCTGCACACTCTTCGTTGCACCACCAGACGTGATGACAGGCCACTACGGTCGGGGGTTTGATGACAGGCATATCGCACGCATGACAGTACCGGATCGCTCGGCCGCATCAGGAACCGCATGACCAATTGGTCCGCTGCGCAACAAGCAGTGTCCGCATTGCCATGTTTGCAGCATTGTGGACTCTCCCCAGTCGTCCTTTGTTACGTTTACTACTGACAACACCGTACTTGGACTCAAACAAACACAAATTCACTACAATCGTGTGAGAGATAGTGCATAGGTCCATCACTCCACTACTAATACTCCCACATCTGCAAAACTCTGCAGTCGTCCTTTATAGGCCTCTGCGTGTGCCATGCCGTACTGCACATTGACCTCCCAGTCGGGACCAGTGGGAACGGTGCAGTGTGCCTCTGAAGTTCGGTTTAGTGACTTTTTTGTGTAATTGTATTTTAAAGATGAGGCGTTAGGATGCGCGGAAGGATACAATTTTGAGAGCAGGTAGAGCATGCTTTCGAACGCTTGGGAAGGGACTCGTAACTTGGACTTGGTGGTGAAAGGTTGTACCGCTGGGCGGTCTGAAGCCGCGTTACGAATTTGTGATTTGAAGAGATAGGCATCTACATCTACACAGATACTCTGCAAATCACATTTAAGTGCCTGGCAGAGGGTGCATTAACCACTTTCATAACATTTCTCTACCGTTCCATTCTCCAATTGCGCGCGGGAAGAAAGAACACCTAAATCGTTCCGTTTGCGATCTGATTTCCCTTATTTTATTGTGATGGTCATGTCTCCCTAAGTAGGTGAGTGCTAGCAAAATATTTTCACATTCAAAAGTAAAAGTCGGTGACTGAAACTTCGCAAACAGATCACGCCGCAATGAATAACGTCTTTCTTTTAATGATTTCCACCCCAATTCGTGCAACATTTCCGTGACGCTTTCCCCCCGTAACGTGATAAAACAAAACGAACTGCCCTTCTCTGAATCTTCTCAATATTTTCCGTCAGTCCCACCTGGTGAGGGTCCCACAATGGGCAACAGTACTCCAGTGTGATGTAGGCAGTCTCTTTGGTGGAACTGGTGCATCTTCGAAGCGTTCTGCCACTGAAAGGTAATCTTTGGTTTGCCTTCCCCACAATATTTTCTATGTGTTCTCTCCAGTCTAAGTTGTTCGTAATTGTAACTCCTAAGTATTTGGTAGAATTTACGAACTTAATTTACGGGACTGACTGCAGAACTTAGTCTCTGGTTGAAAAGTGGTAAACTATGGACGTTGGTAGGGCTGTGGAACTGTAATAAATCAGCAATCGTGTGATGACAAACTGTGTTTTATAACAAATACTGTAATTAATAGCGGATTAATTTGGAACTGCTATGTTCGATGGACTTCACTAATTTACGAGTGATAATTTGGTACTTTTATTCTCGAGCGCGTGTGATACTTAGTGTGGCTCTCATAAACAATAGTTGGGGAAATATTCAGTTCTTTACCGATGTATAATGTAGGATGACCTCCGCATTATCATGTTCAAAAAGTGTAACAAACTCCATGTATAAAAGTTTCTTTTTGTATGACTCTCTTCTAAACATTATATTAGAATCCATTTTGTTTGTTCTTTAGAGCTTTAATTTATGTTTGTTTAGATATATTTTTCCCGATACCATTGCAGATTGATAGACTGGCTAAACTACAGATTAATTATTGATCTTATTTAAACATTTTGGGTAGCTGTTTAGGACATAGAAGCTGATATACATAACTCACCCCTATGAAGAGAGACAACGAGCCATGAACCTTTTCCTACCCTGAGTTATGTATTGCCCGATAGCGATTGGTTATCAATCCTGCTAGTGTATTGCGACTGGTTGAGATGAAGTTACGAAGATCCCTTCTTCGTGAAAATGGTATTGGTGTAGAAGATGTATCATTCGCATAATTTCTGATATCTATTATAGTGCATAAATATGAGCATAAGTTAGAAACAAATACTGTTGTAATACTGACACATAAT
Organism: Locusta migratoria; assembly: GCA_026315105.1. NCBI lineage: Eukaryota > Metazoa > Arthropoda > Insecta > Orthoptera > Acrididae > Locusta > Locusta migratoria. Next base: position 347,159,388 of record CM048745.1, read on the forward strand.
GATTATGATAGGAATGATAATGACGAACAACTCGTGAAAGTGCGTGGCGTTCAACACTGATAAGAGGTATGTTCACTAAGTAAGTTCCGTTTGGTTATATAAAACAACCATGTACAGATAAAGAAAAAAATATTGATTGTACAAAAATCTATAACTGTTAAACCACTGTTCTGCATAGCTTCCTAAATGTTGTAGGCACTTGCCATTGCGAGGCACAGGTTTTTGTATGCCTACTTCTTAGAAGGTTGCTGCCTCCGTATTCAACCATGTGGTAACATGTTCTTTCAGCTTGTCATCATCGTGGAAGTGTTGAGCACGAAGAACAGATTTTAGGTGTAAGAAGAGATGAAAGTCGCAAGGAGTGAGGGCCGGGCTGTCCGGAGGATCATCAAACACTTCCCAGAGAGTTGTTTGATCACGTTCGCCGTGTGAGGTCAGGCATTATCGTAGGTGGAAAAAAAACCACACGTTTTGACAGTAATCAGTAATCCTCGGCGCTTGTTCTGTATTGCGCCGCGCAATTTCTTAATGGTCTCGCAATAACGATGTGCATTGATTGTTTGGCCTCGTGGTAAGAAATCAATCAGCAAAATGCCTTTTCTGTCCCGGAAAACGGTACACATGACTTTTCGAGGTGTTAAGAATTTCCTTAGGCTTAAACTTCGTTGGGGATGAAGTGTGCCTCCATTCAATTGATTGCAGTTTTGTTTCAGGCGTGTCATACGATACCCAAGTTTCATCCTCCGTGACTATCCGAGAAAGAAAACCATCATCGTATTCATTGTAGCGTGTCAAAAAGTGATGTGCACTGCCCACCCGTTGTTTCTTGTGTTGTACAGTAAGAATTTCGGGTGCCCAACGTGAACAAAGTTTTCGAAATTTCAGTTCTTCGGTAACAATTTCATGAATAAGTGATCATGAGATTTGCGGAAATTCATATCAAGGGCACTAAGTGTAAGCTTACGGTTGTGCTTAATCTTCTCTTCAATGTGTTTGTTAAGCTTAAGGGAATTAACTGCGGGGTCATCAGTCCCTAAATTTAAAAACTACTTATGAACTACCTTATACTAAAGACGACACGAACATCATGCCCGAGGGGGGATTCGAACCCCCGACCGTAGCGGCCGTGCAGACTGTGACTGGCTCGCACGCAGACCGCTCGGCCACTGCGGCCGGCATCGGAGATTAGCGCCTCAATGCGCTCGGAACTCCGCCGCGGCACTTCAATTGTGTGAACCAGTTTATCAGTAACTATAGACGGACGTCCACTTCGTTCTTCAACGTGCACTGGATCACGTCGTTCGTTGAACAGTCTGACTCATCTTCTAACCATTTAATCACCAAGATTTGCCGGTGAATTTCCTTTGGTCTAACTTTCTTTGCATATAGGAAACGAATCACAGATCTGATTTAACACGCAGCGGTATTTTCAATTACGGCTGACATTATAAAGAAGCACTAAAAAGCCCACTTCGGCAGCAGAGATCTGAAAATGGCGTACATGCTTTCTCCTTGAGTCAGAGTGACTGCTGTGCGTACTCGAACCTGCGATCGTAGCGCTGCCGCGGATAGAAATAGAAACGGAACTTTGTGGACGACCCTTGTATTACAGAATATGCAAATATGCTATTCGATCAACGTGCATTTCATCACTATGCATTTTGCAGTCACTCATATTGCTCGAAGCATTTTATTGACATTCGCTATTCACATTTATAATTGAGATTTTGCGTATTGGCGTCCACAATTACATCTACAGTGCTATCTAAAGCATGTTAGCACAGTTTTGCAGAAAAACGACACCCACTAGCACATTAAGGAGTACATAATGGTCCTGTAACCAAACGTTCTTACAGATGTGTTTCTTCGAGCCCAAGTACTTTCCTTGTGAGTCAACACCACAAGGGTTTACGTCGGCAGTGGTGCGATGAACATGGACAACTGAATGGAACGATATTGTGTTTATCGACGAATCCTGATTTTGCCTGAATCACCACTGTGGTCTGATTAGAGCCTGGAGACACATTGGGGAGACTGCTGAGGTGTTGCATTGTACATCGCCATACTGGCCCAACATCTGGTGTTATGGGTTGGGGATGGTGGATTCCGCTCCCGCCCCCCCCTCTCTTTTAGTGCGACCTGCCCCCACAGTACATCTCAGCCTAGGGAGCCTGATAGGGAGAAAGTGGCCATGCGTGATACCGCCCCTGATTGGCTGACAGCCCAGAACGCCATGTTTTTACCAGATTTGGCGGGCTTTATACATGTGTGAATAGCTACAGTTTGCGTTTCTGTACTATGGGGTGTCTTCAAAAGCTTCTGACAGAGAATTCACTATACAGTTAAAAACAGTTTGTATTCCGGTAGGCACTGCTCCACTTCTTCACGTCTTCTCTCGGTTCCATTTACGTAAATTAACGTGTTGTTTGTCGGTCGTTAACGATAACTTCTGAACTTCGCGGCAATTTTTAAGGTTAAATGTTGAATTGTTCTACTGAGTGTAATTAATCATGTGTTTTACATAATAATTAAGGACAGTCGAGAGAAATGACTCGTTGTTCCGCGCTGTTGGCTGTGAAAACTGAAGTGAAGAGTGCTATAATCTATGATGCTTGTGTTAGCAAGGAATCAAGAAATATGGAAACAGTAGGCGGTGAAAGTCAACAGAGAAAGCGGGAACCCTAGAGGTGACTTAAGGAAACCAACGAATTATTCTTGTCTGTGTGAAGTAATTATTTTCTGCTTCCCCCCGCTCAAATGAAGAAAGGCATTCATGAAAATCAGTAACGGAACTACTTCCTGTACAATTCCCGCGTAGTGCAGTGGTTGCATACTGAATTACTAACGTAAACTTCGAGAATCTGAATCCGGTAAGCGGTAAAATTTTTTAAATAGCTTTTTGTTAGTTCGTGGTTTTGGTTTTTGACATTTCGTGCTACAAGGTGTGTTTTAACATGGTTACGGCACCTCCCCCTTGGTTGTGTATTATGGCTCTTCACAATCCTATAATTGGTTATGGGATGTGACGTGAAAAAGGGCGGGGGGACTATTGACTCTTCTTGGATATTCATTTACCTATTTTTAGTCTGTTTCTGCTGTTTCACTAGAGATAGTATCGGTATTCTTCCTTTTTTCTGTGATACTATTTTCCTAAAAGTACGTACAGTGTAGGAAAATGTTATAAGATCGACAGGAGCACACTTAAAATGCGTTATATCGGGGCGGAAAGCAATAATAATGCTATAATTTCAGCAATGAATAAGCAGACAGAAAATTCTGAAATAACATATTTTCTTTGAGATATCTCACATGAGATGTCTCTCTTTCTTATTAATCAACTGCCAACTGTCGAAGTTCCCAGAACATTGTAAAATAGGATATTAACAATCGTAGAAACTGTTTCACGAGACTTATTTTCTTACAAATTTATTAGGCAGGTATAAACATAGATTAATGACATTTCTTTAACCGTGTAATGATTAGTAAGCAGGAAGATGTACTTTGGTTTCGTGGGTGGAACTGATGCTTTTATTTCAGTCGTTAAGTGGCTGCATTTCTGCCGGGGTCGCTATGTAAACGCACGTCCCGCGCGCAGTCTGGTAAGAACATGGCGGACACGGCCGGTTGGCCACTCTCTCCCTATACAGGCTCTCTATTGCAGCCTGTAGTCCTCCCATACCGTCGGCCACACTGCAACGAGATGGTGCGTGATCACATGTGGCACGCATTATTCAAGACTTCTTTGTCGCTCTTTGGACCGCATTGCCATCTTGGTTTCATATACTCCATATCTCTCTGAAATGAAACGAAACTAATACTGTCCATCTAAAAATCCAATACCAGATATTTTATTGAGTTTGTCTTTGTTAGATTTACTTACCTTTTGTCAAGTATTCATGTTGTCCTGTAATTCTTCCTGTTTACTGTACATTATGAAATTCATTTTGAAATTCTGTTTCAAAGTCCAAAACATTTCCAGAATATGCTTCTCACACTTTTATTTACTTTCACATCCAAATATAACCTGCTTCTTATACTAAACTCCATGCCCGAGGGGGAATTCGAACCCCCGACGTGGAACGGCCTCGCGCATCGCAGCATAGCGCCTCCATGTTGTTTAATTCGTTTGGTAGTTTAAACACAAGTCAACACCAACCATTTATGCAACAAATTTCTGTTGTTACCACTATTTAGATTGTCGTAATGTTGTTGTCTCCATTCCGTAGAACGGACAAAAAGACGTCAAATCATTTCAGTTCATTCCGCCGATGATAATACTTCAGTACCTAGACATCTCAACTGATTCTTTAATTCTTTTGACCAGAGTGCAACATGTTACCTCCAATCCTTCTTGATGTTCTGTTTTGGTCAGCAGTGTATCTGGTTACTAGTAAATCCAATATACTATATTGCAGAACTCACAGGAACATCCAACTGTGTCGTCTTTGTCTCGTTCATACACACTTTAGAAACATCAGCCTCCCCTCACACTGGAAGTTATTTGACGCTTATGTCGATTCTGAAACCAATGAACGTACATGTTCGAGTGTCTATCCAAGTGTCCTCCTCACAACCTCATGGGAGGACATGGTGACTCACTGTCTTGATTGAGTTCACCAATACAAGCGGTACCTAACATGCTTCCTCAATGGATTTAGTTGATTCAGTTCCATCATCTCTACAGGACGAGGTTTTCGTGGGCAACACCTCTGATATGCGCTTTTTGGTCTCTAGAAGACCTGTGATACTATTTAGGCATAGTTTCATCAGTGGATCTTCGTTGACGTCTTCCAATATTAGTATCGACACAACAGCCGTTACGAAAGTTCTGCGAGACTCTTTTGAATAAAAGAAAATATTGAACAAATGATGCTCTTACCGTAGCATATTAAATGTCAATACGAAAATGTGAAATAACTGAAATAAAAATAATAACGTAGAATAGTTTACCACTTCCGAACTTTCTTGACCTCTGTTGCATAAACAATGAGACCTGTGCCAAAGTATACAGTATAGAATTATTATAGAACTCAGGACGATTTAAACAACAGAAAAGGCCGGGAGAACATATGTCTAACTTTTAAAAATCTCTCATAGTCACTATATCTGTAGTCTGAAGCCATCTGGCGCCAGCGCTTCTGAACAGAAAAATGATAAATGTGGTTCACTCGCAAAAGTTAAGACACGTGCTCTCGCGTATTTTATTTATTTAGATCGTAGTGAGTTCTGCAATTATATACTATGTACAGTGGCCTACCTCTTACTGTGCAGAAGCGGTAAACGATTCAACGTTATTATTCTTATTTTAGTTGTTTCACAAGTTCCTATTGACATTAAATATAGCCTAAGTTTATCGCAGAATTCTAAAGAAGAAATTAAAAGAAACCACATGACGATACGTTCGGTACTCTTCGAGTTATAAAAGGTTAAAGGCACAGGCAGAGGGAAAATGTACTTGCTATGATTTGTTATCCCCATCTGAAATTTGTACTTACTTATGGCGAAAAGATTGTAAAAAAAAGGAACGCCTTAATATATGTAAATGGAATTAACATTTGTAATTATTTATTATATTTGAGAAGATATTTTATTATTCCTTCCAACGCTACACGACATTTTTATTTCTTCCTTTCTACGGCACCTGTCAGTTTTTACAAATTCAAATGTTCAAATGTTTGTAGAGCTTATGGAACTTAATTACGGGGTCGTCAGTCCCTAAACTTAAGGCCTCTCTATGTTATTCTATGCTCGCTGGGTTTCCTGTGGTTCCGAGCGTTCAAGGCCAAAGATGTCCAAGTAAGTATCAAGGAGGCTGCAACTCCGGTAGGGAAAGCTTCTTCCAAATTACCCAGATTAATTTCTTTATAGTTGTGGTGGAAAAGAGTGTACCATTTAGGTGCGTCTGGAAATATGAGTCGTGTTACTGTGTTTTCCAGTGCTACTGAATGTTGTTTTTCGTGTACTATTGTTTCTGAATTGCATGATATTCTTATTTTGCTCCCGGTTAGTAGGTCTGAACAAAAGATACTCGCGTTCGAACGGGTTCGAGATCTCCTGATACGCCGCAGCGTTCGATATAGCATCTGCATTAAATTCTACCACTGTCCAAATAGCTACTATGTTTGAAAAAAATCTGCAATAAGCTTTTTCAATTAGTAAACCGTATAAATAGTTACATAAACATCGGTGCTGGTATTTAAACTGTAGCAAGCAAAAGCGAAAGTGTTGTCCTCCTAGAAATATTTGACTGAATCCGTTGTAAATATTTTTTGTTTGTTTACGAGATGTTGTGATAATTTACCGTCTCTGTTGCAAATAGGCAGTTTAATTCCTATTTAGGTATTAGATAAAAGGTTACAACCTTACCACTTAAATCAGTTTGAAAACAAGACGACAACATTCAAATGAAAAAAGGAATAAACTTACTTAAGAATTAAATAACCAACAATCGAAATAAATCGTTATTTAGTGATTGTAATTTGTGTCGCGAAAAGAAAATATAGAGGCCAAGCCCGTTCTTTGTGTAAGGACGATACTAGATAGTAGGACTAGCGGAAGCTCGAGAATAGTACAGAATTTTTATTGCAACTCATATATAGTTACGCTGTTACGCATAAAATACATACCAAAAGATATTTCAGTTCGTGTTTCATTGTTTTTTTATGATTATAATTTAATCTGCATTAAAAACCATAAAACATAGTTCCGATAGTATCCTACCAACAAAATGAACAAGTTCGCCGATCAGAAGAGGAACAGATCCCGAGATTTCGCGAATTGTCACGTTAACTGTTAGAAGTCGTGTTCAAACCCGGCCCTAGCGATTAGCAATTGGCTTGATCATTTATATCTTTGGTGTCTTCTTAGTTTCATTTGTCATCAATGAAAGCATCGTAAAAAAACTGAAGCATTCTCTCACAGATCTGAGCCCAATCTAGAAGTAAGTTCTGCGCCATTAGATTTTGTATAACATTTGTTAATCACGAAGAGGGCGAGTTACCAACAAATTTGAAACTTATCTAAGTTATTTTGAAGTGTCATTTCCGTTTTACTTAACCGAGATTATCAATATAAGAACAGTGATGTGCCGGCCGCGGTGGCCGAGGTGACTGAGGCACTCCAGTCACGATCAGCACGGGCACTACGGTCGGGGGTTCGAATCCCCCCTCGGGCATGGATATTTGTGCCGTCCTAGTTCGTAAGTAGTTCATAAGTAGTTTGTAAGTTTAGGGACTGATGACCCCGTAGTTAAGTCCCATAAGCTTAACAAACATTGAACAGTGATGTGGTACGTATGCCTTATGAAACTAATTAACAACAAGAAAAAGTAGTAACACAGTCTAACATATATTAGACTGTTCGAATAACCATATTCTTTACTAACAAGAGAAACAAATGTTGTAACATGCTTGGTTGACAACGTTTTTTTCAAATCGTAGCGGCTTAGTGTAGTTAGTATTAATTTGTTCTTGAGGTTGGAAGTGATAACGTCGATCCTTTCATAGTTATGCTGGAAAAGAGTGTACCATTTAGGTACGTCTGGTAATTTGAGTAGTGTATGTTTTCCAGTTCTACTGAAAGTTGTTTTTGGTGTAGGTCTTTTGGGATAAAGTCTAATGTCCGATACCACCCGTCAGCTTTGAACAATGTCGCCATACGTCATCCGGATACTTTTGATACAAGGAACGCATTGCAATAAACAATTGGACTATTAATAATAGTTTTTCGTCGTAATTTACGATTCAAATTACTTAAAAGTTACGTACATAAAAGAACAACAGAGAATATTTGATAATGAGTAAAATATACGGCGAAGTGTGTGAAATGTGATACGGGGATAACTATTTCAGCGGTATAAATTTAATTTATAGGAATTAAAGAGATTACCGCAGGAAATTTGGGGTATTTGAGGGGACACGTTAAATTGAAACATGCAAAATTTTTGAAAAGGACAATATTTATAACACGTTATAATTAATATTCATAGAACTTAACGGGATTACCGCGGGAATTTGGGGGTTCTGGGCGGGGACATACTAAATTGATGCATACGAAAACGGTGAAACATATTTCAGAAATAGTTAGTGGGTATCGATATCTAGACTTGACCTATTTACGTGAAGTCTGGTTACCGATACCAGCCCTTTGTATTTTTAGTTCACATATATTCATTGGGTATCGTTATCTAGACTTGACCTATATAGCTCAAGTCTGGTTACCAATACTAGCTCTTCATATTTTTGTTTCATTGGGTATGGGTACATACCTGAAAAAATGCGAAGCGCTGGTAGCGGTAACTAGATTTGACCAATGTAGGTCAAGTGTAATTACCGATACCACATCACGGTAATTTTTGGTTCAAATGTATTTTGAGGGTATCTATATCAATACATGACCTATATACCAGCTGTTTTTTAGTTCTTATATGTTTATTGGGTATCGATATCTACACTTGACCTATATAGGTGAAGACTGGTTTCCGATCTAGCAGTTAGCATTTTTGTTTGAAATATAGTTCGTGGTTATCGGTAACTAGACTTGATCTGTATAGGTCTGGTCTAGTTACTAATACCAAATCTTCACATATTGGTTTACATATATGTGTTATTTAAAAAAAATTCATGGGATGCAAATAGATACATGTTTAATGGTACTCACAATGATGCCAGATCAGTGTGTTGTTAAAAGAAAACGTTCACGAGTTGCAAACAGATCCATGTTTTATGCCGCTCACAATGATGCCCAAGTCGGCTAAATTTTACATACCTTCCTGGCGGCCTCGAGTGATAATGTTGGCAATTATGTGACGTTGGCATTAGGCAATCACGTGGCAATACAAATGATTTGACGTGAAATTTTATTTACAATGTCAATTACTTTTACTGAACGGGCAAGGGTACATACAAGATCCTTTCAACCATAGTGTAGGAACAGCATTCTTTCTTTACTTATTGGTCTGTACGAAACACTAATTAAGTCACTGTAAGTAGATTTCTAAGAATACTACCATCTTGGAAAAATTTTATACCGTGTTGTTGATGTTGCCAACATAATCACGCGAGCCTCCCAGGATGGTTGGTAAAATTGTACCGTTGACATCACATGCACTACACAAACACATTTATCTAATAGACCGAAAAATTGTAAAAAATTAATTGTACCTAATTTTGTCATCGAGGTTATAAAACCATTTTTTCGCATCATACTTTTCTATATCTGCCATTTTTGAACTAATGATAACGCGTTTCGTATTTAAAAAAAAATAAAAAATAAAAAATAAATAAAAATAAAATAAAATAAATAAATAAAAATAAAAATTACGAGATGCAGATATATTGTTAGACTGGCAATGCCGTACACAGTATCACTGGTGTCACTGAAATCTAACCGCCATATTTCTATACTACAAACATGTGAGCAGTCTGTGTAATTACAGAAAGCAGTAGTTAAAATATGGATGAACTGACGTCACTACGCCGTCTTTACAGTCTTGACGTAATAGTCTATTAGTGTGTTGTATGTAGGTGTAATGTTTCGTACAGCAAAAGGATGAGTAGCATTTATTTCCTTTTTTTATTTATTTGTTATCAATTTCATACAACTTCAGCTTTTCTTGGAGTAGTATGGTCGTTATGAAAATGCTATTTGTCATGGATAACACGTGTCTTTATTCTTTTGAGCGTTCTTACGAAATCTACATTGCGATTTGACACATACATTAATAAGTCATGTTATATACTGTTATTATTAATCTATTATCAATTTCGATTAACTTAGGATTTTCTTTCAATAGTATGCCCCGAAAATGTTCTAGTTGTCATGAATCTTAGATTAGATTAATACTTTTTCCATAGATCATATATACGACATTTCGTAATGATGTGGAACGTGTCAGTTTAGTAAATTTTGTCTACACTTGACAATCAATATTTTAAGGATTTTTTTATTACATTTTTTGTTGTCTTTTTATTTTTTATTTTTTAAAGTTTTATCTAAAAAAATATCTACATTGTAGAAGGAGTTGACATTTAGAAATTCCTTTAATTTCTGTTTAAATACTGGTTGGCTATCTGTCAGACTTTTGATGCTACTTGGTAAGTGACCAAAGACTTTTGTGGCAGCACAATTCACCCCTTCCTGAGCTAAAGTTAGATTTAACCTTGAATAGTGAATATCATCCTTTCTCCTAGTGTTGTAGCTATGCACACTGCTATTACTTTTGAACTGAGTGAGTATATATATAAATATATATATTGTGAAGATACAGTGAAGATCCCTAGATCCCTAAATAAACGTCTGCAGGATGCTCTTGGGTGGACTCCAGCAATTATTCTGATTACACGCTTTTGTGCACTGAATACTTTTTTTGAATTGCCCCAGAATATGATCCCATATGAAAGCAATGAATGAAAATAGGCATAGTAAGCTAATTTACTGAGATGTATATCACCAAATTTTGCAATGACTCTGATAGCATAAGTAGATGAACTCAAACGTTTCAGGAGATCTTCAATGTGTGTTTTCCAGTTAAACCCCTCATCAATGCAAACACCTAAACATTTTGAATATTCTGCCTTAGTCACAGAGTTATGTCAAAGACTAAATTTATTAATGGTGTCATGCCATTTACTGTATGCAACTGTATATATTGGGTTTTATCAAAGTTTAATGAGAGTCCGTTTGTAGAGAACCACTTAATAACTTTCTGAAAGATATCATTTACAACTTCATCAGTTAATTCCTGTTTGTCAGGTGTGATAGCTATACTTGTATCATCAGCAAAAAGTACTAGCTTAGCATCTTCGTGAATGTAGAATGGTAAGTCATTAATATATATTAAGAACAGCAAAGGACCCAAGATCGAGCCTTGTGGGACCCCATTTTTGATAACTCCCCAGTTAGAGGAATTAATTGTTTCATCTATATCATGTGAACTGCTTCTTTCAACTTTCTGCACTCTTCCAGTTAAGTATGATTTAAACTATTTGTGCATTGTCCCACTCATGCCACAATGCTTAAGCTTATCTAGAAGAATCCCATTATTACACAATCAAAAGCCTTTGAGATATCACAAAAAATTCCAACTGGTGATGTCCGGTTATTCAAAGCAATTAATATTTCATCAGTGAAGATATATATAGCATTTTCAGTTGAAAAGCTTTTTTTCAAAACTAAACTGACTTTTTGGTAGACTTCTGTTTTTACTAATATGTGAAGCAACTCGAGAATACATAACTTTTTCGAAAATTTTGGATAAAGCTTTCAGAAGTGAGATGGGTCGGTAGTTGTTGACATCGGATGTATCCCCTTTTTTATGCAAAGGTTTAACAATAGCATATTTCAGCCGATCTGGGAAAATACCTTGCTTTAAAGAGCTATTACAAATATGACTAAGAATCTTACTTATCTCCTGGGAACAAGCTTTTAATACCCTGCTAAAATGCCGTTTACTTTTGAGAGAGTTTATTGTTTTCCTAGTTTCTGAAGGAGAGGTGGGTGGAATTTCAATTGTATCAAATTGTGTGGTTATGACCTCTTCCATTAATTGTCTTGCTCCTTCTAATGAACATTTAGATCCTGTTTTCTCTACAACATTTAAAAAGTCATCATTAAAAATGTTTTCAACTTCTGACTTTTTGTTAATAAAGTTTTCATTTGTTTTGATGGTAATACCCTCTTCCTCTGCTCTTGGTTGCCCTGTCTCCCTTTTAATAATATTCCAAATAGTTTTAATTTCATTATCAGAGGAGCTAATCTCAGACATGATGCACATGCTTCTTGATTTTTTAATAACGTTTGTTAATGTAGCACAGTAGTTTTTACACATCTTAATTATTCTCTGCTTCAACTGCATGTAACATTTTCTTCTCATAACAGGATTTTACGATAAATATGTTAAATACTGGTACTACGGAAGTATTAGCTCAAACGTAGAACATGTTTAAGACAACCAGTGCAACTTGAAACGTCATTTCGCGTTAGAAGACGCGAGGTGAGGCGAAAGAGGATGCAAAATGGCGGAGTCAGGCTTCAGTCACAGAGGCAAGTTAGCCAGTCCAGTAATCTATGTCTGTGGTACGTACTCATACAAATATTATCTGTGCAACAGTTAAAAAGTATTATCGGCGACTTGTAATAACGATAAATACAAACGTTGATAGATATAATGATGTAATAAATGATGCCTTTGGTCAAATCCGACGGGTGGTATCGTACACTAGACTTGACGCGGCCTGTTGTTCTAATGTTCAAATGTTTGTATAACTTATGGGACTTAAATACAGGGTTATCAGTCCCTAAACTTACAAACTACTTATGAACTAGCGTACACTAAGGACGGCACAAATATCCATGCCCGAGGGGGGATTCGAACCCCCGACCGTAGTGGCCGTGCAGACCGTGACTGACGCGCCGCAGTCCCCTCGGCCACCGCGGCCGGCCGGCCTGTTGTTGTTTCGCTAGGAGTACACCTAATAGTATTTATTCTGAACTTATTACTTATCTCCCGATTTTGTAATATGGTTTCTCTACGTGTGGTGTAAAACACAAAATACATCTGTATGAACAAGAACTCTGAGCAGTGCCGTCTAGCCAAGTAAAGACGTGTGCAGGCACCTTGTGACTTACACTCACCTGATTCAACTAGTAACTCGGCGAGTTCACCACGACTGCAGTCTCTAAACTTACCTGCTTCTCTTTTGTTCTAAAAATTCTGATGTTGAACACCTTCTGGGGCGACATTCCTATATAATGAATGAAATAGTAGGACAATGAATACCCAACTGTCGTGGTAAAAACAGACTGTATTGTCGAGGGCTTGTGAATTACAGTTAAGCAAATTCATAAAGTGATACGAGCGATACTAGGATATGGAAAGCCTTACGGTAGTCACTAATCAGAGTAATTGACTTCCAAAATTCTTATGCGTGAATTAGCTGCATTAGTAGGAGATATAGCACGTAGGCCAGCTTTACTCATACACTTAAAACTACGTGGGCATTTACCCACTAAACGATGGGATACTGAAATACCGCCAGGTACCATCCTCAAAGGGATTCTATACTCCTGTCACGATAACCCACTCAGTCGCGACCTTTAGGCCATCCGCTAGTAACTACAAAGACAAGACTGCGATTCTATTCCTATTCCCAGAGGGTTCAAAGAATCATTTTCAGACTATTTCTGTGCCGTTCCTATCACTACCTGTGCATGAGAAAATGAAATCTTTTCGTTCTAATTCTGGTTTCTTTGATTTTATTATCATGAACATATTCTTTTATGTAGGTTAGTTTCAAAAAATATTTTCGCTTTCAGAGGAGACAGTTGACCGAAATTTCGTAAATAGATTTTGCAGTTAAGAAAAATGTCTTTACAAATTATTGATAAAGGTAAGGATGGAAGAAGGATTAGGAAGGTAAAGGTTGACAGTGGCTGCTTTAGGACATTGGAATGAAGCAATGGCGACAAGTGAAAATGTGAGCCGGGCCGGGAATGGAACCCGGGTCTCCCGGTTCGGGCCATCGGTCGCCTTAACCACTTGGCTACCCGAGCTCACCTCCCGTCCGTCTCAAACTTCCAAAAGACGCACGCTATGACTTTAGACGGACGGGAGGCGAGCACGGGTAGCCAAGTGGTTAAGGCGATCGCTGGCTCGAAGCGAGAGACCCGGGTTCGATTCCTGGCCCGGCTCACATTTTCACTTGTCTTCATTGTTTCATTCAATGCCCTAAAGCAGCCATGTCAATCCTTTCCTTCCTAGTCCTTCTTCCTTCCTCTCCTTTATCAATAATTTGCAAATGCAATATGAGTGCGAAGCAGGTGAGGTGTCTGTTCTTTCGGACATATCCGAAAGAACAGACACGACACCAAGATAGTACAAACGTCTTTGTCTTAATGATTGCCACCCAAACTAGTGTATCATATCCGTCACACTTGCTCCCCTGTTATGTGATAATACTGTCCATCTTTGTAATTTTTCGATGTTCTCCGTCAATCCTATCTGGTAATGACCCATACCGCACAGCAGTATTCCAGCAGAGGACGCACAAGTGAAGCATAGGCTAGGCTATGTTTTCAGTGGATCTCCTGGATCTTTCACCTTTTGCGTATAAAGTACAGTCTTTAATTCGCCATCTACACATTATTATTTATGTGGTTTTTTTCCAAATAAAGGGTGCAGGGGTAACGCACTAGACTCGTATTCGGAAGGATGGTGGTTCAAATCCACCTCCGGCTATCCAGATTTAGGTTTCCTTGATTTCCCTAAATCACTCCAGGAAAATGCCGTGATGGTTCCTTTCAAAGGGCACGGCCGATTTCCTTCCCTCATCCTTACCCAAAAATCCGAGCGTTAGCTCCATCCCTTAATGACCACGCTGTCGACGGGACGTTAAACCCTAAGATTCCTCCCTTCCTTCCGTTTCCAAATAAAGTTGTTCGTGATTGTAATTATTTAGTTTGTGCGATTCATAGACTAACAGAAATTTAACGGATTTCTTTTAGCATTTATGTAGATGAATGGAAAAGCAATAGTAGCAAACCGTAAGCTTGATTTGCATACATATTGCATACTGAAAATTTTCCATCCTAGTTGAGAGTATTTTATTCTCTACCTTGTTATAGATTGTTCCTAATTATTATTGGCAAAAATAAGCATTTTATTTGAATATCTCTATGGTTCCTTAGAGGATTTTTTTGCCACAAATATTCCGTTTTTGGTTTTGAAAGTTTTGCATCTTTGGATTTGCACAATTAGTTCTATGTTATTTTATTGTCTGCTACACTGAGTGGATGGAAATGAGTGCTAAAACTTTTGCATTATGCATATTTTAGCTTCTAGATTTATATGTAATCTATTGGCGTTTTTTCTTATTTCGAGTTATCTGTTTGTTACAAGTGAAGAAAAGTTACAGTAACACAAGCGTCTGTCTGTCTGTCTGTCTGTCTCTCTCTCTCTGTCTGTCTCTCTCTCTCTCTCTCTCTCTGTGTGTGTGTGTGTATGTGTGTGTGTGAGGGGATGTTATCAATTTCATTTAGCCTTTTTCCTAAACCATTCATGAAGAATGAGGAAGAATATATGAAGTTCGTTATTCATGTTAGGTCATCCACTGTGAAATGTTTAAGACTAAACCCCTCCAAGTTGTACAGTGTTTACCTTGTGATGTTTGATGCTAAAGTGTTTTGAACATTCCTATAATACTGGTAATTAGATTTTCTGTATTTAGGTTCATAATATGATTATTTTGATTAGATGCTTCAGTTTCTGTGTGCTGTCAATATAATTAAATTGGTTTAAGTCATTTTAAATTACTGAGATACTGAAATGATTTTTGCTTAAATGTACTAGAATTCCCAAATACGATTGCGTATGATATTTATTAATAATATGAGATATTATTAACTCACTTCCTGAATTTTTTGTCACCAAAATCTATAATTTCACACAGTATATATATCTTTGTCTTAAGTGTATGTAACATGTGTAATATGTTATTTCCAATCTAATCTTCAATAATAATATAGGTCAGGAACTGTCGATAATACTATTTTATGTGTCACTTTCCCACAATCCATTACTGTTACTGACAAGGTACGCTTGTCTGTGTTCTGTTTATCCATTGTCCATTTAAACATTTATTCTTTTTTTTACAAGTGTTTGTCTCGTTTTATTCTTGTTGTTGCTTATCAAAATATTTGTGCCATAATCCAAGATAATTATTGCAGTTTTGTCGTTGCAGGATGAAAGGTCATTCAGAACAAGAGGAGGCCCAACCTCACACCCAGTGGCACAATAATAGCGGTTTACATCTGGTTTTAAGATGTTCATCAAAACTAATGGAACTGTCTAATACTACTTCTTGTTAGGTAAGCATTGAGCGAACCAGTAATCAGTTTAATAGTAGCTCTAATTTTCCATGAAAGACCAGTGTAAAAATCAAATTTAGACTGATTATGCAATATTGTTGAAATTGAAATTTTTAGAGAGCGTATTTGTGTACAATATACAGGTTGATTCTTGCGAAGCAGAAAACAGCATTAAGCCGCTGTTAATAATGCTGTTTATTTAAAAAATAGCGCCTTTACAGATTTCGAACTCGAACCTAAATGTTCATCATCAGACTGCTGGTCAGATCCAAATACATTTGTTGTGACTTACTTTTGATTCCAGCGCCTTGCGGCTAAGTATTCTGCGGATGATGGTGCCCTACTGCATACAAAAGGTGATTGAAATGACATATTTGTTTGTAACTAGCACTAATAACGGTGAATCACACTGTAAACAGATATTCACATTTGGCTTCTTGTCGTCGTTATTTTTCATTTACATTGAAAATCCTGTCTCATTTCTTCAGCGTCGTTTTGCTTCTGCTACAAAATAATATGGTCATGATGCGTACTTTTTTAAATAAATAGCATTATTAATCGTGGCTGTTTCAGATTTTCTTCTTTTCAAGAATAAACTTATACTGATTGAAAAGTTACGCATGTAAAAATGTTCTACAAGTTTTCAGTACATTACCTTCTTGTATGTTTTGGAGGGACATAATATTATTTGATAATTTTTAATATATGTTTAATATTTCTTTAACAAAAGGACTAACAATACCGAGCTGTAATCTGTTCAGCTGTACCTCAACATACGTTGCCGTTATAATATATGGAATGTCTTGGTGTGCAGTAATTATCATAACTATCACTCTTGCTATAATTATTGTCAGCATGCATTCGATACAGATTCATCACTTTTCACAAAAACACTACAAAATGATGAAATTGTGATAAATCATCTCTTCAGTGTCTGTAGGTGCTAAGAGCTCACTACTGATGTATAAAGTACACCACTTATTACCGTTAAATCTGTTTATATTAGATGATATCGTATGTAAGTCAGTACACATGTATGAAAATGAGGCTCTGGCAACACTGTCCATGGGATGGACGTCTAAAAACTGGTAAAGGGTCCTGAAAAGGATCAAATCATAGCTCCATGGTCGATGTGGATGTGATGACCCTGCAGTCTACCGAGTGAGCTGTATCTGGCACATTACTTATTAGAAAGTAATTATTAGAAAACTGCTTTCCCCCCAAAATAAACCACATTAGACTAAAGTCTATAAAAATCATTGATTACTCAAGGAATAAAGGTCTCCTACAAAACAAAAAGAAAAATATATCTATCAATTAGAAACAGTTAAGATATAAATGCTTTAGATCATTACAAAACATACTGCAAAATATTGCAGATGGTGATAAGGACATCAAAGCAAATGCATTATCAGAGTAGGATAGTCACATCAGATAACAAAATAAAGACAATATGGGATATAGTCAAGGAGGAGAGCGGTAGAACCAGAGATAAAGACGAGTGCATAGCATTAAGAGTAGATAACACATGGATAACAGATGTGTAGTGTAGCTGAAATTTTCAATAAGCATTTCATAAGTATTACTGAAAAGATTGGGTTATCAGCGTCAGTAATTGCTGCAATGGAATATCTCACACCTATCACTACAAATAACTACAGTAATATGAGTATGACAATCACAACGCTGCTATAAGTAATGTCTTCCGTAAAGTACTTAAAACAATAAAAAAAACGTGGCTACGGTAATATATTAACAAAATTGATTAAATAACTTGCCTCTGACTTTAGTGGTGTTTGAAGTTACTTGTGTAACCAGTCTCTGGACAATGGTTCAAATCACATATCCCTAACAGGAAACAAAGGGTGTAAATTGAAAAGAGATGTATACTGAACTGTCAGACCTCATCCAATTGGGAACTAATAACTTGTGGGGTCTCCCAAGGTTCCATCTTATAGCCCCTCATTTTCTTGTATACATCAATGACCTTTCATCAGCAACATTACTGGATGCCAAGTTTGTTTTATTTGCAGATGACACAAACACTGCAGTAAATAATAAATCGTATATAGCCTAAGAAAGATCGGCTATTGGAATCTTCATGGAAATCAGTAAATGATTCCTAGCCAATCCTCTCTTGTTAAACCTTGAAAAAGCACATTATATGCAGTTTAGGACTTGTAAAAGATTTCCTGCCAGTATGTGCCCAAAGTATGACAAGGAAATAGAAGACGTTGACAGTGTCAAATTGTTGGGATTACAGCTTGATAATAAATTTAACTGGGAGGAGCATACCACAGAATTCCTGAAGCACAAACGGCCCCTGTTTGCTATGCGAATATTGTGAGACATTGGAGATATAAAAATAAAAAAAAAGCTAGCGTATTATTCGTACTTTCACTCAATAATGTCATTCGGGATTACTTTCTGGGGAAACTCATAAGGTCAAGCTGAAGTTTTCAGAGCGTACGTGTGGTACGAATTATTTACGGTGACAACTCCAGAACATCATGCAGAGGGTGTTTTAAAGAACTGGGGATATTAACTACTTCCCAAAACATTTATTCTCTAATGAAATTTGTCATTGAAATATATATATATAAAAAAAAAAAAAAAAAAAAAAAAAAAAAAACCAGTAGCTCAGTTAATGGGATCGATACTAGAAATAAGAATAACCTTCACATAGATTTAAAGTCACTTACTTTGGTTCACAAAGATGCCCACTGTTCAGTAACACACATTTTCAATAACATCCCAGCAGCCATAAAAAAATTTAACTGACAATGAAATTCAACTTGAAAAGAATCTAAAGGTTTTTTGGTGGCCAACTCCTCCTATGCCATTGATGCATTTCTTCGCAGAAATGATTGATGTACGTTATTATCTAAGACATTCAAGATATTGTGTTCAGTCTGACTTCAGTACTAATTACTTATCTTGTACAATAATGTGATCTTAGTAAATAAGTGTTGCAAAAGTAGCCTGAGAATTATCATATGCACCTAGTATATTCAACATTTATTATGTAGTAATTAGTTTTATGTCCTTTTAATATTCGTAAGATTTTTTTTCTTTTTTTTTCTGACTGATTGCACATCCACAAGGGCAGTTACATTTGGGATATGTATTTATTGTGTATCTTGTTTTCTGACATGTTCTACATCCAACAGGTTCTCCTCAATTTGGATCATCTATGTCTAATCTAATCTAATGAGCTGTTAGATATGACAGTGTTGTCAACTCCTCGTCTTCATACATGTCTCTTCCAAATGCACCTGATCTGGTTTTGCTAGATAAACTTTTGCCTTAAATCTGAATGAGGTATCGCATGTCAACCTTTAGGTGCATCATGTTTTCTTCACCATGTATATTTAATTGTAAATTACAACTTATTACGTTCTGCCAGAGATCTGCCATTAATCTTTTTCTTAAACTATTTGCATATAATGTTAATATTTATGTAAAGATATTTCTTCTTTCAAGTTCTTGGTCACCACACTAGCCAGTGGAGTTTTAGCACAGTTTTCCATTATATTGAGCCAATTATGAAAGTTAAATGTGATGCCATAAAGACTGTTGGTGCGTAACTCCATAGGAGAGTAATTGAGTGGAGATTTGAGTACAACTTGAGATGGAGTGGTGCTGTTCTGAGGAAGTTACTTTTTGTCTAGATATTTTATCACTAAACATCTCTCAGAAACATGTAAACAAAGATGAAATCCATAAATTTTAAGATACAAACACATTGATCTTCCAGTTCTTTGAATTTCAGAGAGGAAAAATCAAGTTCCCCTATTAACAGTTCCAAGTGTTTTGCAAATAAATTTGTGTTGTCACTGCACATACTCTTGTGTGACGGGAGTAAAACTATACATGCTAGTTACATAATGTGGAGAGACAGATATCAGTGTCCTTCTCAAATATAGACTGGTCAGGTAGGAAACAGAAATATGCAGTTATTTTAGAGGTATCATGAAAAAATTGAGTATGGTATTTCTGACTACACTTATAAATTTGTTTGAAGTGCTTAGCCCAACCAATTGAAGATGTTCCATTATGGGTCAGTAAATAAAAAAACAGTCACTAATTGTGTAAAAATATTATTAATCTGGTAAAAAAGAGATACAGTTGTATGTAATTTGAAAAACATTGACACACTGTTTAACTAATGCTAAGAAACAGTTCACTTATTTCAGTCTGTTCTGTATTTTATTATATATTTTATGATATGGAAAACAGTGCTGCAAACATATATGCATAGCCATAAAATCTTTATTTTCTTTATATTTTAATATCTCATAAATAAAATATCTTAAATTGTATAACAACATTTATTACATATATAAACATTATATAAAATATGAATTGGCAACAAATGTTTGGCCTTCATTACGCTATATCTAACACAATTACCTCACTGATTGAAAAAAAATAGTATACATATTATAGGATTTGTCTAAATGATCTCACTCATTACACCATTTGCACTTTATATGCACCACTGCTTCACCTAAGACAGAAGAATGGTCAGTTTTTTACTCTCTTTGAGATTAAGTCTTAATTTTACATGACAATTTGATATGTTTATGCTTTACAATGTTGAGATGCGAATGTCAGTTACTATTAAAAGTCTGACAAATGTTCTGGCGATCAAATGAACTGCAATAAATAATGTGATACACAAAGGAGATAGTGAATTCCTTTTATATTTATAGGAAAAATTTAAAGGAAGAAAATATGTTGGTACTGTGTGGACATGTGGAGCAATCAAAGAGAAATTTATGGTAAACGCAAACTGATAATTGTAGCTACATAAAACAATCCCGGTTAAACACATTTAAAACACTGTATTTACTGCCCATGCAGTGACCAATGGCATCGAGTAACTGTAGGCAACAGTTATGTTTGGAAAGACAGTTTTATCTTTGCTGTATTTTGCCCATGATGTGTAGAAGATAATTCTGATGAAATGTCACTACATATATATGAAATAGGAAATACTAGAAAGCTGAAGGAACTGATACTAGTAACTATGAACAACAGATTACAGCATTAATGAAATATACTGAGATTTAACCATACAATGAGAAAAATTTTGGAGTGATTTTTGAGCTGTGATACGATCAGAGTAATCATATAAGGAAATAATTATATCATTCACAACTGTACGCATGGACCAAGTTGCATCGGTGACAAAACTTCCCCAGACTTCCTGAGGCAATGTCATGATATATTCAGAAAACTACATGGAACAGCTGGTCAATATGACTGATGCAGTAAGGAGGAAAATCAGGTGAAATTAAGTGTGTGTGTGTGTGTGTGTGTACATTGTCTATGAACTTAAAGGTGATGAGTACCTACATTTATAATACTGATTAACAGATCACAGCCTTTAGGCTGAAAAAGCTTTCTCATTATTCAACAAAGATTTATTATAACTTCACACAGTTGTACTTGAGGCCTATAGCAGTGTGTTACAGTTTCATGGATACACAATTTCTCAGAATTTCTTACTGTGCACTGAGAATCGTTTGAGTACATTATCCCTGAAGAGATAGTACAATTTATTACATTTTATACTTATTTGTATTGAACAGTTTTAATTAGTTTATCTGTTTAAAACCCAAATATATTTTATGGCACATCACTTGTTTAGCTTTTTTATTGGCTTTATTGCCTTTTGTGTCACTGATTTATAATAATTGATCCTTGTCAGATTAGTAATGAACAACAAAGAATATTTTAAGAGTAGGCAAAAGTGCATTTGCACAGTATGATTTCTATGCCTGTAGTTATACTAGTGTTCTATTAATAGTTACACAAGGTGTATTACTACTGTTTCGGATCAATATCTAACTCTCAATACTACTCTGAGAAAACGTAAGAGAGAATAGTCCCTTATGTTCACAAACACGATATACAGGGTGTTTCGAAGTGTGTGTACGAAACGTCTAGGGGCGGTAGATCATGTCATGGAAAACAACTTTTGTTTGCTGGCGCTTCCTGGTAATGCCAGACGTCATGGTAAACAACTTTTGTTTTCTCACACTTCCTGGTGATATTAGACGTCTTTGAATAGAATTCGCCAGTTCTGGGGTAATTAGAATTCAATGAACTATAAGGGGCTACTTGGCAGGTGTGCTGCATGCACCTAGTAGCTATCCTAGTAAATTCGAAGAATAATTTAAATCAAGGAACCCTTCAGACCATTGTCTATCAGTGAGAAAAGATATATTAGAAATGAATTAGGAACTAATTTTGCTCAGTCTACCAACTTTCACGTGGAGCAGACGACTGTGTTTAGGCAAAACACACTGCATGCATGCGCTGCAGAGTGTCTCCTCTCTTCCGTCTTTCAGCAGAATAACAGACACCTTATGTCGCCAGGAAGCATCAAGGTGCGAATGGAATCTAACATCCCTAGACGTGTTCTGCAAAGTCTTTGAAACATCCTGTATTTTATGATGATTGTATAAATTTGATTAACTGTAAAGTTAGAGTCGTAATAAGCCATCTACATACTTTTATCGATCTGACGAAAGATTAATTCTCTCCCATATTGTTCCACACAGTATCATATTCTCAGAGGGACAGAAGGCTACTAACAGAAAGGATTCTCGTGTCACACTATGTAATTTCTCCACATGTTACTCTTCATAGAATTTTGCAGTATTTTTATTGAAAGAATATAGTAAAAAAAATATTTTCTTTGTTGAGTACCATAAAGTCTAGCATTTATGGACGAATACTGATTGACATCTATGTTTATAACAAAAATATTCGATAAATTGTAGTCGAGTCATTTGTGTACTATTTCCACTGTAAAGTTTTTGACAGTGTTTTTTTAGTACGGTGATCTCCATTGGTCCGTCGAAAATGTTGTGATTTCTTATTTACATTCTTATACAAACTTAAAAACAAATATTAAATAATAACAATAAAATAATAATAGTAATAATACTGAGAGATCAGCAGGAGTAAAAAAGAAAGACGGGACATTTAAAAATTTCCACGCTTATTGAAATTCACAAGGGCATCTACATTCTAAAATATGCAATGAAGTTTTTATAAAATGCACTGTGTGTCCTGAATATAAAAAAAATACTTTTAGCAATAACAGTGACGTAGTTGGTGACTTGGAAATATGGACTGACCTACAAAGCCAAAAGCTCTGAAGATGGTAACATTAGTGCCAACGCAGCCACTGAACAGAAAGTCTGCCTGGAAGCCTCCTGCGGCCGTTTGTGAAGGGAAGGAGCCGTCAGTGCCGGGAGACTCACGAGGCTTTGGGCGCAGCGTACCGGTTTTTGTTTGTGGACGGCTTGGACACGCCGCTACCGCCCCCGCAGCCGCTGCCGCCGCCCCCTCCCGGACTCAGGTTCTTCTGCGCGATGTGGGTCTGGTAGTGCTTGGCGAGGTGCGCCTTCTGGCGGAAGCTCTTGCCGCACAGCGTGCAGGAGAAGGGCTTCTCGCCGGTGTGCGTCCTGATGTGCACGTTCACCGAGTACTTGTCCTTGAAGCCCTTGCTGCAGATGCTGCAGTAGTGCAGCGACCGCTCCTTGCGCGCGCCCGGCGCCGCGCCGCCCTGCTGCGCCGCGCCCTTGGCCGCAGAGCCCTGCTTCTTGGAGTACTTCTTGGCCCTGGAGGGCGCCTGCGGCGGCGGAGGCGGCGTCTGGTGCTGCGGCGCGGGCGGCGACGCCAGGGCGTGGTGGTGCGGCTGCTGGTGGCCGTGGTGCTGCTGGTGGTGGTGCTGGTGGTGGTGGTGGTGCTGGTGGTGGTGGTGGTTCAGAGATATCAGCGCGAGGCCGTCGTGAGTGGGAGGCGGCAGCCGCGCCATGTACATGGACGCGTGGTGCTGGTCGTGAGGCTGCTGCTCCATCACGCAGAACCGCTTCGCCGATTCGACCACCTCGTTCGTTATGTTTCGTATCTTCTCGTCGAAGCCCCCCGGGAACGAGAAGAGGATGTCGTCTACACTGGTGGCGGGCGGGGAGTGGTGGTCTCCGTCGTCGAAGATGACGGCCCTGCCCGCCGGCCCGTTGTCCAGGTGGAGCTGCTGCACCAGAGGCTTCTTGTCGGCGCTGTCGTCCGCGGCCTCGGCCATGAAGACGGGGGACCCGGCCGCTGTCGGCGTCTTGGAGCCGCTGCCGTGGCTGCCGGGCGGCGTGGACAGCGCGCGCCGCAGCTCCGTGTGCCCGTCCTTAAGGCAGTCGTTCTTGTGCACGCCGTTGTACCTGCACAGCCAACAAATGCTGGCGTCAGGAGTGTAACTAGGGCATGGTAGCAACAGTGAGATTTTTGTGGTAGTAAAGGAGTAAAATGATGAAAAAGCAAAAGAAGAAGGAGGAGGAGGAGGAGTAGAAGAAGAAGGAGGAGGAGGAGGAAAAGGAGGAGGATACGGACGAGCAGGAGGAGGAGAAAAAGAAGGAGTATTAGGAGAAGGAGGAGGAGGATGAGAAGAAGAAGAAGAAGGAGGAGGAGGAAAAGCAGGAGGATAGGGACGAGGGGGAGGAGGAGAAAAAGAAGAAGGAGGAGGAGGAGGAGGAGAAAAAGAAGAAGAAGAAGAAGGAGGAGGAGGAGGAGAAGAAGGAGTAGGAGGAGAAGGAGGAGTTGGAGGAGGAGAAGAAGGAGGAGGATGAGAAGAAGAAGAAGTAGGAGGAGAAGGTGGAGTTGGAGCAGGAGAAGAAGAAGAAGGAGGAGGAGGACGAGAAGAAGATGAAGGAGGAGGAGAATGAGAAGAAGAAGAAGGAGGAGGAGAATGAGAAGAAGAAGGAGGAGGAGGAGGAGGAGGAGGGTGAGAAGGAGGAGGAGGAGGAGGAGGAGGAGGAGGAGGGGTAGAAGAAGAAGGAGGAGGAGGAAAAGTAGGAGGATAGGGACGAGGAGGAGGAGGAGAAAAAGAAGAAGGAGTAGGAGGAAAAAAGAAGAAGAAGGAGGAGGAGAAGAAGAAGAAGACGAAGAAGGAATAGGAGGAGGAGGAGGAGAAGAAGAAGGAGGAGGAGGATGAGAAGAAGAAGGAGGAGGAGGAGGAGGAGGATGAGAAGAAGAAGAAGGAGGAGGAGGATGAGAAGAAGAAGGAGGAGGAGGATGAGAAGAAGAAGGAGGAGGAGGATGAGAAGAAGAAGGAGGAGGAGGATGAGGAAAAGAAGTAGAAAAAGAAGGAAGAGGAGAAGGCTATGAAGCTGAAGAAAAAGGAGGAGGAGGAGGGTGGAGGAGATGAAGAAGGAGAAGAATGGTAGGAGGAGGAAAGAAGCAGGAAAATAAGAAGTAGGAGTAGAGGAGATGAGGAGGGGCGGGGGGAAGGAGGAGGATAAGGGGGAGAAAAAGAAGAATTATTTGTTTTACTAGTAGGAGAAGAAGGAGAAGATGAAGAAGAAGAGGAACAGGTAGGGAGATGATAGGGGGGAACTCAAATGGAAAAGGTGAAAATATGTGAAAGGAAATCATGAGCTGTGGATTGGTTTGAGCTGAGCAATAGCTATCGTAAAGTACATGCTACACTAGAAAAAAAATTCTAATCCAAATAAAAGCAGCATATTTTAAAATGTAAAACATAATTCCACTGATAATTCTACAGACACGTTTACATTAAGTAGGATAACATAGATTCCCCAGATGGTTACTTAAGATAACGTCCAAAAATGGAAACTGAGATATTGCGGGCACAACTGCACTTAAGGAAGCAATGTGCAAGCGTATTTAATACCTCGCTTTGCAAAGGGTAAATAAGGAAGATGAAACACACAGTACAAGTCACAGCAGAGTCAACACAACCAAAGATGACCAAACATCAAAAATATCGATAGTGACTGTTAATCAACAGGTGAGGCAGCATTAATTTTGTCCCTCTATTTTTTTAACGAGAGACAGTGCCGGATTCCAAGCAGAATTTAAACAAAAACCACCATTTCTAAACAGAGATGGTGGTTTTTGTTTAAATTCTGCTTGGAATCCGGCACTGTCTCTCGTCAAAAGAGGAACAAAATTAATGCTGCCTCACCTGTTGATTAACAGTCACTATCGATATTTTTGATGTTTGGTCATCTTTGGTTGTGTTGACTCTGCTGTGACTTGTACTGTGTGTGTTATCTTCCTTGTTTACCCTTTGCAAACCGAGGTATTAAATACGCTTGCACATTGCTTCCTTAAGTGCGGTTGTGCCTTGAGAATGGCAGGGTGTCCTCCTGCCGAAATATCGGCGGTTGTCGACGACGTCAACCGGCAGCATACCCGTAAGTTGTTTGAAGATCTCCTAATTGTTTTTACCAATGCATATTACAATCTATAGTATTGCACTGTAGAGAATAATGAAGCAAATGACTACTGTATAAAACCTACCTGTTCAAGAAGGCTCCTTTGCCTTGAAGCGCACTCCTCAGCAGCGAGTCCACATTGGTCCCATTGTTGTTGTCGCCAATCTTCCAGTCGTTGTTGTTGTTGGAAGGCGCGGTCTGGCCCGCAGTGTTGCCGAACGTCTCCGCGTCGCCGCTGGTCTCCATCATCGGCGACGATTCGGAGAGGTGCTCGTAGGTGTACTGCTGCTGCTGCTGCTGCTGCTGCTGTTGGTCGGTCTCGATCTCGTGGGCCATCGCCTGGTGCGGGCTGAGTGTGCTGGCGTCCCGGTGGTGGTTGTGGGCCTGGTGCGGGTGGTAGCCGTTGGAGTGGAAGGACGGTCCGTTGGGCTGCGCCTGGCCGTCGCCGGGCACGATGTTGAGGATGGCGTCGATGTCGAGCGCCGGCTGCGCCTGCGAGGCTCCCAGCTGGCGCAGGCCGGCCTCGGGGGCGGCCGCGGGGGCGGCGGAGGCGGAGGCGGGGGCGGCTCGCTCGCCCTTGGCGGCGGCCGCCTCCGGGGGGCGGTACCACGTGGAGCCGGGCCCGCCCGCCTGCTGGTCGTTGCCGTGCAGCACGGTCAGCGTGTAGATGGCGCCGTCCGTGTTGCCCGCGGCCGCGGTTCGAGCCCCGCTCGCGGGCGCGCCGGCCTCCTTGTGGCTGGACGACCCCGACGCGTCGCTGTCCTGGCTCCAGCAGTACGTGTTCAGGTCCTCGAAGAAGGCCGTCTCGAGGCGCACCGTCTCCTTGTCGCACTGCGGCGGCGACGACCAGAAGCCGTGGTCCGAGAAGCTCAGCGCCCCCGAGTCGCCGCCGCCCGCGGGCGCCGACCCGGCCGTCGACGTCATCACCAGGTGGTTGTTGTTGGCCTCCTTCAGCTCCTGGAACGCGCTCATCTGGTTCGCGCCGCTGTTGACCGCCGAGTTCTCGATGAATATGCCCATGGACTTCATCAGCGTGCGGTTGAAGGTGAGCGCGTGGGGCGGGTCGCCCACGTCGGGGGCCACGACGAAGTCGAAGAAGTCCGTTTTCGATATGTCTTCCGCTCTGAAAGCTTCTGTGATATCCATTATCACTGCGGCTTTCCTACAATTTTGCTCGTTTCTACACGGAAGAGGGCAAATCTTCGGTGTATATCCTGCTCGCGATTCTCGTCGCCCTCTGCTTCTTATTCCATAACTTTTCGATCACTGCGAGTGACGCGGCGTTGTATGTGGCAGCGGCAAAACGCAGTTACGCCTTTCTCGTTTCATCTCGTCTCCACCTGCAAAGAAACAAAGAAATATTTTAATTTTCGTGTTTACAAACAATTTTTACCGCAAATACATGAAATTTCAATTTAAGGAAAGACTGTAAGAACACAGAAGCGATCATGACGTAATTTAAACACAACATATAAAAAGAGAGAGAGAGAGAGAGAGAGAGAGAGATAGATAGATAGATAGAGAGAAGAAAAAATCTTTACAAAGTTCACAAATGTTGGTATAGAAAAGAGAGCACAAAGTGAATTGGAATGACATAATGAGAAAGAGAGAAAAGAAACTCCAAGACGATGTCACAGAAGAGAAAATCATCTTACATGAGACACACAATACATACGAATTGTTATTGCAAAGAACAACGAAAGCCGGCCGCGGTGGTCGAGGGGACTGAGGCGCTACAGTCACGGTCTGCACGGCCACTACGGTCGGGGTTCGAATCCCCCCTCGGGCATGGATATTTGTGCCGTCCTTAGCATTAGCTAGTTCATAATTAGTTTGTAAGTTTAGGGACTGGTGACCCCGTAGTTAAGTCCCACAAGCTATACAAACATTTGAAAATTTTTGAGAAGAGATAGAGAAAGGAGAAAAATTGAAGTGATAATAATATCGAAAAAGAAGTTACAAGCAAATGAAGGAGGATGCTAAGGACAGACAGATTTTGACACCTGTCTGAGAAAAGATTTGCTGGAAGAAAAGAAGTGAATGTGTGCATTAGAATTAGAATTATATGATTTCAGCATCAATGTGCTTAATGGTTCAAGTAATACCTTACTAATAGGAAACAGAGGGATCCATCTTAGAGCCATTGCTTTTTCTTTCATCAGTTACATTGCCAGAAGCAGAGATCGCTTTGTTTGCAGATGATACGAGTTTTTCAATAAATAGGAAGTCGAGCATAATTCTAGAAAGGTCTGTTAATGATATTTTCGTGGACATTAATAAATGGTTTACAGTCAACTCGCGGACATTAATCTTGGAAAGACTCACTACATGCAGTTCACAACATGTAAGAAGTTTCAATCCAGCATTTGCATAAAGTATGAAGAAGAGCAGATAGAAGAGGTTGAGAGTATTAAATTTCCGGGAGGAATACACCACAGAACTGCAGAAACGCCTTAACAAATCTTTATTTCCAATTTTGGTGTTACTAGACGAAGGATATATAAAGACTAATATATAAAAAAATAAACTTCCATACTTTGCTTACTTTCATTGCATAATGTCAGACATTGTAATACTTTGGTGGAATACTTCAAGTCAAATGTTTTTAGAGTAAAAAAAGCCTGTAATATATACTATTTGTGGAGGATATTCACGGACATCCTGTAGAAGTCTCTTTAAAGAACGGGGTATATTAATTACTGCCTATCAGTATATGTATTAATAATATATATATATAATACATAATTTGTCGTAAAATATATCCCTTATTCCAACAAACAGCTCATTTCATACAATAGAAGGAACAAAAACGATCTTCAAAAGGACTTAAAACCATTTAATTTAGTTCAAAAAGAGGTGCACTATTCAGAACACAGAATTTCAATAATTTTCCAGCGGCCATAGAAAAATTATCTACAAATAAATTTCAGTTTAAGAGGAGCCCGAAAGACTTCTTCTACCCCGATGATAAATATTTTTATACAACCGAATGATGTATGTATTCCTACTATTAGTATTATTATTTCAGCCTGCAGATAAAGAAACAGATAAATAAATAAAAAAGACAGATAAATAAATAAATAAAATTAAAAAATGCTCCACATCCACGAGGATCTCCTATATACGTAACTCTGGAACAAACAGCTAATCTAGTTTACTGTAATAAAGTCAAAATCTGTGCTAGGTTCGTAGTCGTAGGCGCACAGCCTATACAAACAAAAGTGTAGGTGAGTTAGACATTGCTGTTTTTTTTTGTTCATATTAAATTTGAATCTGTTGGGTTGCTTCTTCTGTGGTCATATGTGTCTTTATGACGTCTCATTTGAGCAGGTTTGGGTTGAAAGGGCCTTTCATTGACTGGGTTTTGGCAGCGGATGACACTCGACTAAAAGATACTGCTGAATGGGTATTGAAACCGTCCGCAAATAACCCACCTGTACGAAGATAAAAAAAAAACGTGGTACAACTGGCACACTGCCAATTCAAAGGTCCCGGTTGGATAGCCGGCCAGTCCTAGGATTTTTATCTGTCACTTACCACTTCTTTCACTTCTGTTGATTTGCAAAATGCAAATGTTTGTAAACCGATTGCACTAAACTGCTATGGTCATCAGTCCCTAGACTTACCAACTATTTAAACTAACTTCTTCTAAGCACAACATAGCTTTGCCCGAGGGAGGACTCGACCCTCCCACGGCGAAAACTGCGAGCTCCGTAGCAAGGCCCCTTAGAGCGCTCGGCCACTCTACCGCGGCTGCTGCTTTGCACCGTATTAGAGACTTTAAACACTAGGTGCCTCTAGAACTAACTGCGTAAGTCAGTCTAAAGATCGGAGGAAGGTAAATGCATACCACCTTCAATAGCACCATACCTAGTAAAGCACTAAGGCGTTCAAACCAATCTTCGGATCGACGACTGTTTTTCTTATTTAGCCTTCATTAGAAGCTAGCGCGTGTTAGAAATTGAAAATCAATCTGCACAGAACCGACTAACGCAGATTTTTGTAGGGTTCCCGTCGCAAGGTTTTCAAAATTATTCTGGTATCTTTGGGAAACGGCAAAAAAGTTCGTACCATGAAGAGAGGAAACTTGGATCTTAAGTGAATTGTGTGGACTTTCAGTTGCAATTAGGACAGAACCTATCCTACAAATCCTCATGTTCATACCCCTTGAGGGGTGCTCCGTCCAAACACCACACTGCGCGGCGGTGCGCGTGTTCACCGTTTGTGGGTCGCTGCCAATTAGCTGTCGCAGGTCGTAAAAAAGCCCTACACGCTCCAGTAACACAGCACGGGCATACCTGCACAAGAGAGCGCGAATGCACCTGTCTTACTTGCACGCTTCTGGGAACTGCTCTCCCCTTATGACGCTTCCTTTTGCGCAGCAACATACAATTACCAGATATGCATCGAGGAGGCACCCTAATGGGATACAGAAACGGAAAAAGCAGTGTAGGGGACCTCTCCTCGCTAGCCGAGGCTGTTGACCCGTATGGAGAGGGTTCAAATACTAGTTGTAGGAGAAATTTAAGTCGCTAAATTATGTTGTAAGAGAACGGAAAGACGATAGCATGCTGTTTCAGGTCGTGATCTATGGATTGAGGTACTTGTAAATACATATAGGACGGATGATCAAGTTAAAACATTACACAGTACTGACGAGAAATTCGTCCGCCCAATGATTAAGGAGTTTCAAATCCATGTTTCATCAACCAATGCAAATTTTACGTTGTTTCTTTAAATCACTGGCGAATGTTTGAGATTCTTTCTTAGAGGCGGTAAATAGTCAAGTAACTGAGTACTGACCAGGGAGGAAGATTAGGGTTCAACGGACCATCTACAACGTGGTCACGAGAGGCTTCCAGCGTCTCAAGGATCTTGAGTTTTTTCGGAAACAGTAGATTATGTGACGATACCAAATTCCACCTACTGTGTTTTATTTACTCCATACTCATTAACAGCCACCGAACACGAGACTACTAAATAAGATTACACATAGAAATCAACTCTAGATCCTCTGTCAGGCAATCGCTATGTTTCCGAAATATCCATTCGCTCTTCCAACGGCTTTACTAAAGCTTCCACTACGTACCTCTCTCGGAAATCCGTTTCACGGACACTGCACAGCGTCAGATTATAATCGTAAAGGTAAATGCGGTAGCTTCCCTAACTATCAGGGACTGATAACCTCTGTCGTTTAGTCCTTTTCAAAATCAGACCATCAAACCAAACCACCTATCATCCACTGCCACTCCAGAAATACTAATGCACAGTTTTTTTTATTTTTTTTCTTCAATCTGTTATTTACTTTCTTATTTTCATAAGGCCTGCTGTTTAGTCAAACATTTCAGAATACACCTTACGAACTATATAACACATGTGTGCCTGGCGTTGTTGGTTGGTTTTCGGAATTTGTATAAAATTCCAAAATTGTTCAAATGTCTGTAACTCTATCGGACCAAACTGCGTGGTCATCAGTCCGTAGCTTACAGACTACTTAAATCTAAGTAAACTAACTTAAGGACAACACACACACCCATGCCCCAGGGAGGACTCGAACCTCCACGGCGAGCAACCGCGCGCTCCGCAGCGAGGCGCTTTAGACCGCTCGGCTACTCCACCGCGGCTATAAAATTCCACGTCATTAACACCCGTAGGAATAATCCACATTCAGGGAATGCGAATCACAGATTACGTTTCATTGGCAGAACACTTAGAAGATCCAACAGTTCTACTAAAGAAAGTGCCTACGCTACACTTGTGCGTCCTATATAGTAGTAGTGCTGAGCATTGTGGTATACACACCAGGTAGGACTGACGGAAGATTTAGAGAAAAATTCAGAGAAGGGGAGCCCGTTTTGTATTATCGCGGCATAGGAGAGAGAGAGTCACGGGGTGGAAATCATGAAAAGAAAGACGTTATTTGTTTCGACGAGATGTATTTGCGAAATTTCTTTCACCAAGTCTCTCTCCAGAATGCGAACATATATTGTTAGCACCCACCTACATAGGGAGACATTGTCATTATAATAAAATAATAGAAATCATATCGAAAACAGAAAGATTTGATGTTCCTTCTTCCCGCGAGATATTAGGAAAATGGAACTGTAGATAAATATCACAAAAGTCCAAAAAAATGTTCAAATGTTTGTTAAGCTTAAGAGACTTAACTGCGGGGTCGTCAGTCCCTAAACTTACAAACTACTTATGAACTAGCTTATAGTAAAGACGACACAAACATCCATGCCCGAGGGGGGATTCGAACCCCCGACCGTAGCGACCGTGCAGACTGTGACTGGCGTGCCGCAGACAGCTCGGTCACTGCGGCCGGCCACATACGTCCTTCGACGAACCCTCTGCCATGCACTTCATTGTGATTTGCAGAGTATCCATGTAGATGAGTATTGAGCCGTAAACTAACTAAAACAACGAAGTAACAAATAATTTATTATTACACTGTGCTGTGGAAGTCCCTTAGTGGAAGAGCACCCACAGTTGAGTTCATTCTTCACTTTCGTTGTCTTAATAGTCATTTATTCAAGAGTGTCGTAAAAAGCATGTTGATAATTGTGAAGAGAATTAATGCTGTTTCAGTACAACGACGAATTCTAGTCGGTTACGGTTGTCCTTTCAGCTTTTCTATGGTTAGTTAAAACCGGGATATGGCATCCAAAGCAGAATGACAATTTGGGCTCACTGTCTTGTGTGAATTTAGATTACTCAGAACAATTGTATGGATGATTAAAACTGTGTGTGTCAGACCGTGATTCGAACCCAGGACCTTCACCTTTCTCGGACAAGAGCCTTTGTGGCACAGCCATTACCCACGAAAGGCAAAATCCTGGGTTCGTATCCCGGGTCCGTAACACAGTTTAATCTCCTAGAAAAATTTCCCACTTGAGCACAATCCTATACAGAGTGAAAATTTAATTCTGGAGCAATATCGACTATTCTGAGATTGTATAGTCCGGTAATCGATAAAGTGTATCGAATAAGAGACACCCGAGCAGAAATTTAGCCAGTGACTAGCTTATATGCCCGTGCTTCGCAACGGTTGTTAAAGAAGGTCCTGTGTATATCATGGTTCTTTGGGTTCCGGACGTAGGTCAGCAAAAACACAATCATTGTTGGATCTCTCTGTCAACAAACTCAGTTCTCCTAGCCAAGATGTCAAATTTAAGTAGAAGTCATTGTCTAAAACGATGAATCTTCATAAAGTTTTTCGTACTAAGAGTGAAATTAATTTAAGTCCGTGCTTAGGAACCATGTAAATTCAATGCTAGGTTGTGTTCATAAAGTTACACATTGCAACAGCAGAGCCGAAAGCGGCTGGCAATGAAAACGATATTGGATAATTGTAACAGTTTTCACAAACATCTTCTTGAATAGGAATTTGGAATGAATTCTAAGACTGTGTGAATCGTGAGACTCTATACAAAAGAGTTTCGCGTGAAAGTGCTGGTCATAATGAGATGTGACAACAACGGATGTATCTGATTCGGTAAAATTTTACTTTCTATCCTGGCGGCCTCGTGTTTTTATGTTGGCAACATCAATAACACGATATAAAATCGTTGCAAAGATGACCGAACCACATAGAGTGTAGATAAATACTGGTGTTCCTGCTGTATGCTTGATTTCACGACAAAATATTTGGGTGTCACGCGATTGGCTTATGACAGTATCACATGATTCTAGTTATTCAACATCTGTTGCCAACATTATAACAGGAGGCCGCCGGGATATGAGGAGGACTACGTCGCATAGTTTTTCTTGACCCAGCTGTCAAACGAAACACCTTTCACAGCAGAGAGTGTCGCGGCTATATGTATCCGAGATCACTGATTAGCACAGACCAGTGAGCTTACTGGCACAGGCATAGCAATATCTATGGTCTAAGAGACATTCATTAATGTATGTCTGTGTTTCCACCACGCTTCCACGACAGTGATCAATGTTTCACGAATATTTTTATCTTTGAATCTATTTGGATTTTTACCTTG
The DNA here is from genome assembly GCA_026315105.1 of Locusta migratoria. Taxonomy (NCBI): domain Eukaryota; kingdom Metazoa; phylum Arthropoda; class Insecta; order Orthoptera; family Acrididae; genus Locusta; species Locusta migratoria. The sequence goes on from CM048745.1 coordinate 347,193,502, forward strand.
TTTTGTGTCTCTGTTCATAGTCGGTAACGTGTGGTTGACGGAAACATGTGATCTATTTACAAAAAATGCGTATTTGATATTCCCCGTCGTTATTAAAGTCTGAAAGGACCGCATGGTCTGATTGAAAGAATAAACAGATTTTAACTCGTACCTTAACGTTCGTAAGTCACAGAGTATATAGCTTTTCCTAAGAGTATTTATTGCAAATTTTGCGAATTTTTGCTCGTCACATTCACCCACTGCCACGCACCGCGACCAGACTCCCTTACTAACATCATTAGACCAAGGGCTATCTACCACGACAACCAGGAGTGGGTGGCAGTATGTGGTCATGGAGAAAAGTCTGTCAGCACGTACACACACAAGCCTTTTATATATAGATATAGATTCGCCTAAAGGTTTCGAACAGTAAAAGAAAAGAGGGAGAGAAAATTGGCTACGTCCACGCAACCGCCTCAAGACAGAGGCACCAGCGCGGTGGGTGTGGTGGCCAGCGGCCTGTAGCCGAACTGGGCGGGCCCGGCGCAGCCCGAGGCGGTGGCAGCCGGCGAGGCTTGTAATTCGCCGCATTAATTACGAGAACACCGCGGAAAGGGGAAAAAAGAAAAAGGGGGAAAATGAAAGCGAAGAAAAGTGCCAGAAACTGCTCACCAAATTGCGGTTGTGCTCCGACCGCAGATATTTATTATCACTGGAGCTAGCACGGGGGGCTGCGATAAAAATTATGCAAATTTTATACCCAGCTTATCGCACCGATGACTGAAGCAGTATTAGCTGTCCTGTCCACCGCTACGACGCTATTAACATAACTCGAAGACAGGGCCCGGGTGTTCCACATCGGCAGTTTAGCTCGACGGAATGCCGTTACGGTGCGTCGTACTGGAGATTACGGAACACGAGCCGACAGAGGGGGATATTCCGAAATGTCTGGTGATTAGCTTTCTATACAACATAAATTACTGATACGTTTACCGCCATATAAGTAGCCCCTTGGTCGTAATAATAAATCGCAAGTTGCCAACCCGCGGGACATTTGTTGATGAAACAAGGCGGAAACAGTGCGGTCTAACGTGAAAAGTAGTCGCCAGGTAATAATAATCCGATTGGTTGGCGACAAAGAGCCCACCTCTGCCACGACGGTCGCCTAGAGACACGAATGAATAATTCTGCTGCATTTGTAGCATTAATACTCACATAGAGACAAGAGTTTTCGAAAATTGGCTGAATTTGTGGTGTCGCACAAGTATGAAGTGCGCGCCACGTACTTTCGCCGCGCGCCGCCATGCACGCACGGCGCGGCGTTCTTACGACGTCAGCCACGAGCGCCCTCTGCTGCAACTCCGCTCGTGGCCACGACTGCTGCATCGGCCACTTGGGAATCAGATAGGCACAAGTTAAGACTTGGCTATCGGATAGGCACTAGGACTCAACAGTAAGCAGGCCTCTATCTAAACTATGTATCAGCATTCTGCAGTCCAGAACTATGTAGAAGTTAAGTATTACCAAGACTCCACGAAATATATATCTTGTTCTAATTTAGCCTAGTGTTCTAGTTTCTGCTGTCCCACTGGCTGGTCACCTCCGTACCTGCACACGCGTGCATCCTTTATTCCTGTGTCGGTCTCTTTCTACTCGGCCACCGACACCTACAACAACCGGCGGAAACGGGACACAAAAGTGCGATGAGGCTGGCACACAAAAGTGGCGACAAGGATGGGATACAAAAGAATTAATCCGCACTTTCATTAGGATGGATAAGGAAAAAATTACTTCATTTCTCATGCAGACTGTAATCGTTCAGTGAGGTTAAGGGGCTTGTGGAGTACCTGTGACTCAAGTTCGAATGCATCGTGCCCTATAAAAATGTGCTGTTATCACAAAACTAAAATACGTCACAATGGTCGAGGTAGGCTTTAAATCCATATAGTGGAAATGATTTTCACCGCCGATAAGCAAGGATAAGTGGTGGCGGTAAGATTGCCGAACTTTGCTCCGATGGTCTGGATTCCATTGCAAACGTCTCCGCTGTGCTTCGCTAAATGAGGACAAGAGACTGCCAGGACCATGTCTAATTATTTATACGATTTTACTGAGCAACACGTAGTACTTCTGGCTGAAGAGAACAAAAGACTATTACATGAATCAATGTTGCGTGCATTTTTCTATTGGATACGTGAGAAATTATATGAAGCACGGAAAGGCATTTGTGTTTTTTTACTGTGTCACTAGGTGTCATGTAAATCTGTGAAGATGAGAAATATATGTGACCTTATAATATTTCTGAGCAAGTGTACGCACCATAAGCACGGTGTTTAACTCTAGCACCTTCTGAAATTGAATGGGTTCAACACCTGCCACTGAACTCTAATAACTCACTTAAATGTACTGCGTCCTTCAGGCAGTTCCCCGTCGGGGGTTCGAATGCCCCCCTCGGGCATGGATATTTGTGACGTCCTTAGTTGTAGCTAGTTCATAAGTAGTTTGTAAGTTTAGGGACTGATGACCCCGTAGTTAAGTCCCATAAGCTCTACAAACATTTTTCGAGCAACCGCGCGCTCCGAAGCGAGGCGCTTTAGACCACTCGGCTACTCCACCGCGGCTCAACATTTTTATTGCGGCCTTCAGGATACATTTTTGTCACATGGTACGTATCAATTGGGCTAATCTTTATGATTTGCGTGTGTGTGTGTGGCAGAGAGAGAGAGAGAGAGAGAGAGAGAGAGAGAGAGAGAGAGAGCGAGAGAGAGAGAGAGAGAGAGAGAGAGCGTCCTTCGAACGGAAATTATTACATGACAGTATGCAGTTGCACTTCTCGCAGCATTTCGAAACTTCATTTCCCACCAATACTCAAAACAATGTTTTTCCTTTTCGGTTGATCAAATATAGCGATTTGTATCAGTGATTGCTTTAGTAAGTGTAAATTCCGTCCACATACTGTATGATCCTGTGCCATCGAATGCAGCATGGAAGGGCCTGTTCTTAGTTTTTGTAGACTGATGCTTCTCAGTCACGTATCTCCGAGTTGACAATCCTAGTCTGAGTGCATTCGTTCTCAGTAAGGATGATCCTCGACAGTACCCAAAATCCTCACCACGGCAGTCAGCCACGCCAATCACTCATCTACGGACAACGAATGTTCTGGTTATGTCAAATTGTGGAAGGCCACCTCCAGTGTTAGTCTTAAATGTTCTGTGCCAGAGAAATATTGAGCAACCACTGTCGACTACCATAACTTGGGTTATAGTATCATTGTGAAGCCAGTCCGATATCGAACTATCTCTTCTCATCTGAAGAACAAAGGCATAGGTTTAAGTGAAGTGAGAAGCTGTCGGCAAACAGGTGACTATGGCAAACACAGATGTTTCTGTCTGTACGCCGGCGCCTCTCTCCTTACGTCAGCCGAGAGCTGCGACCGCGCGGAAAAAGTTGTTTGTAGCAGAAGGCCATAAATCAGGACTCAGGCCGCTAGCGAAATTAGAAGTATTAGCGCTTCGCTCGGTTTTCTGCCTGGGAAATACCGAAACTTTCTACGGCGTGCGTTTGCCGTTCTTAACCGTGTCAGAAAGGTGAGCGCCGGCCGCGGTGGCCGAGGGGACTAAGGCGCTCCAGTCACGGTCTGCACGGCCACTACGGTCGGGGGTTCGAATCCCCCTCGGGCATGGATATTTGTGCCGTCCTAGTTCGTAAGTAGTTCATAAGTAGATTGTAAGTTTAGCGACTGATGACCCCGTAGTTAAGTCCCATAGACTATACAAACATTTGAACATTTGAGAAAGGTGAGCAGAGTCGCACACGGGAGAAGCTTGGAAGCAGTGGAAAAGGCGAAGGTGGTAACAAAGTTGGAAAAATACCAAGCGAACAAAAAAAGGGTAAGCTAAGCTTCAGTTAAGAAAGCGTGGAAACCCGATAGCTCTTTTCTGCTATTTTGACCCACCTTACTCCATACAAACGCCTAGTAGAGATGCACCAATTTTTTCATGACTGATGTCGGTCAAATGACGTACTCTTACCACCATCTACAATATCTCCGGCTTTACAGAGCGAACGGTATGTTCTCTTAAGGCATGACTAATGCGTTTACGTTCTTCTAACAAAGTGCCGAACCGAAATGCCGTATGAAAACTTCACTGAAGTCAAATTGTGTCACGTCTCTCTAGATCAGTATCTTCTCCAGTTGTCGACTGGGCTTACGAAGAGGGAAAAATCTAACTCTCCATCTATACTCAGTAAGCCCCATCACAGAGTGTCAGAGAGAGAGAGAGAGAGAGAGAGAGAGAGAGAGAGAGAGAGAGAGAGAGAGAGAGAGAGAGAGAGAGAGAGAGACCTCCACACGTTTTTCTGTTCATTTGCGGAAAAAATACGATCCGAGAATCCAATGTGAGAAACACCACACCATGCTGGCGCCCATGAACGCCATTAGGTTTTGTGTTTAGCCGGTAGCGGTAGTTGTGTATTCGTACAGGAGGACTCCATCTAAAAGAGGGGGAAAAAGAGAGAGAGAGAGAAATTATGTCGATGTTTAGCAAATGGCAAAGATCACACACTAAAATAGTGAGTGAGGTAAATATAGGAAAGGTTGGGGAAATGCCAGCCGACTATATTATAACCCCATACTGCTTCAACAAGCCTTTCAATATAACAATTGGAAGTAGGGTGCAGTGTGAGGAAATAGTTCCACACCGTACGGGGGATATTGTATGGTTCACTGAGGGGTCAAAATCAGACCAAGGCATTTGGGCCGGGGTATACGGGGTGCAGCGAAGACTGGAGGGCGTCATCTCTTTAGGGAAACTGGCCTCAGTATTCCAGGCCGAAATCACTGCCACTAGGGCGTGTGTGGAGGAGAATTTGCGTAGGCTGCCCTGAGATGACTGGCAGCTCCTGCAACAAGGTCTAAAATTGTTGCAGAATGTCACAGGGTTCTGGTGGAGCTAGGGGAAAGCAATAGAGTAAACCTATTATGGGTCCCTGGCCACTCGGGGATCAGTGGCAACGAACATGCCGACAGATTAGCCAGGATGGGGGCAGAGACTCCATGTATTGGACCGGAACCTGTCCCGACAATCACCAAGGCAATGATCAAATTGGAGCTACGTAACTGGCTCAGAAGACAGCACGTTGAATATTGGACGAAAGTCTATCAAAAAAACATGGCAACGTAATGATGCCAAAGTCATGTTTTAGAAGAAGCTCTGCAATCCTGGGCCTGAACAGGAGAGAGATTAGACTCATGGTTGGATTGCTGACAGGCCATGGGAATTTCAAAAAACACCTACATACAATGGGAATAACAGAAGAGGACCCTAAATGTAGGATCTGTGATGACGGTGATGAAACTGCATCACATCTAATCTTCGAATGCATTGCATTGGAGAGTAAAAGGCACAGAACATTTGGGACAACCAGACCCGAAGAAATTGTGTCTAAAAACTGGTAAAGGGACTCCCTGCACTGTTCAAGGGCATTGGTTGGCTTTACTAGATATACAGGGAGCGATACAGCACAATAAACTTAGTTTCGGTGCGGGCAGTGGCGGGTTGGACCAAGACTGTTTTGGCTTCCCTGAGAAAATCAAATCAAAATGGCAAAGCTGTAAGATTTCAATTACCATGAATTAAAATCCTTTCTTTCGTCACTTCTAGTTTTATTGGATTGTGGAAATGTTCCCCTTTTTCTACGTCACCTTGATTTATGGACATTTCATCAACACACCCGCATCAGAGACGCAGTACGTTGCTTGAAAGCTGCAGCGACGCCCTCGCACGGAAACGTCTTCATAATGACATTTTTGAGTGAAATTTAAGGAATGAAAGTGCAGTTGTCGCGTAGGCGGCTGTAGTGCGGGTCGGCGCGGAGCGAGTTGGGCGGTGTCGGTGGGCGTCGGCGGTGACGCGCGGACACACCTACGGGCGGGCCCTCGTGACGTCACGGCGCGCCTCCTGACTGACCTGTGCCAACGTCGGCGACCGGTCCGGCTGGCGGCTGGCGGCGTCGGCCGCTGACCGCTGCAGCCTGCCGCACACCTCAGCCTCCAGCCGGCATGCTCCCGACACGGGAACGTCACCGCGGGCAGCATTCCCATACCGCTCCAAGTCTTTCTTGTTTTCCGCGGCGAGACACGATGTCTCACACCACATCCAGTCTCACCACGACGCCGCGTCCCAGTCGTTACCTTCCAGACGAATACAGAATACCTCGCAACAGGTAAGACGACAGAATACCGGGACAAAAATTAGCTGCTCTCCGTCGTCTCACACAGCTGCCTGGGGCACTGTTGCAAATTTTGAGGTAGTCGTTTGCCTCCGTCCATACAGAGACGGAATTAAAAACACCAGAAATAGTCACAAGGGGAAGTTACAACACTGGTTTCACGAATTTCCTTAACACTTTGCACACTGCTGGTAGCCTGCTAGAACACCAGACCGTGCAGTTAATAAAGCGTAGTACTCTGGCAGTTTTGGGAGAACTGGAAGAGCCGCCCGCGGTGGCCGAAGGGACTGAGGCGCTTCAGTCACGGTCTGCACGGCCACTACGGTCGGGGGTTCGAATCCCCCCTCGGGCATGGATATTTGTGCCGTCCTAGTTCGTAAGTAGTTCATAAGACGTTTGTCAGTTTAGGGACTGATAGCCCCGTAGTTGAGTCCCATAGGCTTTACAAACATTTGAACATTTTGGGGGTTCCAATCCCCCCTCGGGGATGGATATTTGTGCTGTCCTTAGTATTAGTTAGTTCATAAGTAGTTTGTAAGCTTAAGGACTGATAACCCCGTACTTAAGTCCCATAAGCTATACATACATTTGAACATTTTTGATTTAGAACTTGAAGATAAGTTTTACGCGCATGTTATGTATCGATTAGGTGCGACCTTAAGCAGAAGATCTTGGTAGTTTTGTAGTTAACGTTCGAACTGCTGACTTGGTGATTTTATCATATACAGGGTGTTACAAAAAGCTACGGCCAAACTTTCAGGAAACATTCCTCTCACACAAAGAAAGAAAATATGTTATGTGGACATGTGTCCAGAAAAGTTTAATTTCCATATTGCGATCATTTTATTACGTCTCTTCAAATCGCATTAATATCACATTAATCATGAAATGGAAACATACAGCAACAGAACGTACCAGCGTGACTTCAAACACTTTGTTACAGGAAATGTTCAAAATGTCCTCCGTTAGCGAAGATACATGCATCCACCCTCCGTCGCATGGAATCCCTGATGCGCTGATGCAGCCCTGGAGAATGGCGTATTGTATCACAGCTGTCCACAATACGAGCACGAAGAGTCTCTACATTTGGTACCGGGGTTTTGTAGACAAGAGCTTTCAAATGCCCCCATAAATGAAAATCAAGAGGGTTGAGGTCAGGAGAGCGTGGAAGCCATGTAATTAGTCCGCCTCTACCAATCCATCGGTCACCAAATCTGTTGTTGAGAAGCGTACGAACACGTCGACTGAAATGTGCAGGAGCTCCATCGTGCAATGAACCACGTGTTGTGTCGTACTTGTAAAGGCATATGTTCTAGCAGCACAGGTAGAGTATCCCGTATGAAATTATGATAATGTGCTCCAGTGAGCGTAGGTGGAAGAACGTGAGGCCCAATCAAGACAGCACCAACAATTCCTGCCCAAACGATCACAGAAAATCTGTGCTGATGTATTCTCATTTCTAAGAATATTATATTCAAGAGAAGTTTATTAAACTTATTTAACAAATCACTCAAATCATTCATCCTACATAGTAGACTAGAGACCATCCCATTCACTGTAGCTAATAGAGCAATAGTAATAGTACTCCGGATAATAGTAATAGCATTCCTCGAGCAATCGTTCCGAGACAAGGAAGATTTTGTTTCCTATAATCGCGTGATGAACATAAACAAAACTTGGGCTTTTCCAGATTGACAATAGTTCGTAAAGCGTTCCGTCTTCCTATTGGATGGAGGTGGGGGGGGGGGAGCGATATACCGCTCGACATGACAGTTTTGGGAGTGCAGGGTTATTATTTTTCGGTATGAGCTACGCTGAAGAACGCCGACATTGGCTGAGATACTGTATTTACTTTGAGGAGAAAAAGGGTCTGACTTTTCGTGGGTCTGTGTAAGGCATTTATGCCGGAAAAATTAGTTAGAAAAACGACTCTGCCAAACAATTTCTCTGCCCTTGTGCATCAATGACGCTTACTGTATCATTTTGGACGATACTCATTTCTTATTTCATGGTATGAAGTGTTGTCCAAAGACAACAACTTAAGTACACAATCAGATCCTAACAAGAACTGAACAGGCGGTTGAGAGTTGTTAAGATTCTACAAGAATTCGTACATTTTTTTACTTTTTGAAAATGAAATATATATTACAGAATTATTGTCTCGAGTGGTAATGATATTTGAAGACATGAAATAGTGGCATAATATAGGTTCAATGGTAGCTAAGACAGCTGGCTAGATTAATACTATAAAAAAAATCGAACTAACCTACGTTCGAAGAAACAAATCCGATAAGAAAACTCTGCTTGGAATATTCAAAAAATTTAAAATCCATGATATCTGTTTGTGAGGTTGAAATCATCATTCGCCGGCCGCGGTGGCCGAGGGGACTGAGGCGCTTCAGTCACAGTCTGCACGGCCACTACGGTCGGGGGTTCGAATCCCCCCTCGGGCATGGATGTTTGTGCCGTCCTTAGTTGTAGGTAGTTCATAAGTCGTTTGTAAGTTTAGGAACTGATGACCCCGTAGTTAAGTCCCTTAAGCTTAACAAACATTTGAACATTTGATCATCATTCTACTAAAAGCCATTCCAAGTGACATGCCTTTTTTTTATAATAACAATAAAAATGTTCGCACTATTTTGCGTCGTTATGTAATACTTTTTAGTCCTCAAAGGCGACACTAATTCAGGCAGAACGTGTTATTTTTCATATTTTCTGGAAAGTTAAGTGATCAGTCTTAAATGATGGAGACATTTTCTTTGAGCAGGTGAGAAAATCTACCCAATTTGATCGGAGCGTGCCTCATATCTTCTTTAACATATAAGTGATTACGTGTGTGTGTGCAGTGACGTAATACCGCCTAGGCAGCAGTGTCCGACCCACTTATGCGGGCTCAAAACCAGTTCCAGCCAATGACCGGTAACACGTTGCTTTTGCGCCTGTTGAGTCCTTGAGCGTCCACCGGCCGAGAGCGCCTTCTGAATTTAGAAGAGCCTCCCGTCTTGATGAGTTTATCCGGGTAACGCCCGATCGATTTAGATAATCAGAAAACTTCGAATACATTATTTATATTTCAGAACGACAGGTGTCACTGTAGTGTTTCCAGTGATGCATCAAGAATTCAAGACATTTGCGAACCATGCAAATAAAAAATAACACTATCTGTTAGATCTTTGAGCAGACGAAAGTGCTTGACACCGAATTATGTTGTAAATGCATCGGACTACATTAAATGTATTCCACTGAAGCCTTTTCCGTCGGTGCAGGTATTATTATTCTGACGTCAGATTCATTTTTAAAAAACAATAAATGAAATTAGGCTTTAATGTTCGACGGCGAGATCAAAGTAGACTTAATACACGTAAGGTACACGAGAATGGGGAATGAAAAGGAACCAATCCGACTCACAGATGCCACAAAAGGGAAAAAACACAAAAAACGGGAGTCTGGAGTTCGTACACTGCTTATCCCGAATGTTAAGTCTAAGTTAAGTTCCCTAACCACAGTTCCATCTGTCTCGACTTCATTATTACAGCCTACCACATATGTTCCAGATTTTATAAGAAACTCACATCAGGTTTTTTCAGAACTCACTTGTATTACTTGTAGATCGTCTGTCACAATGAAATAAAGTTACCAAATAGATTGTCTGCACCGTGTTTGGTTTACAATAAAGGACATGCAGAACTGACAAAAATAACCTGTGTCTTAAGAAACCTAATTCGAGACTTGTTGTTAGAAGTATCGTCCGAACATATGTAACTGGCCGCATATGTTATGAAAACGGAGCAGTTTCTTCTCAATTCTCTCTAAGAGTAATCCACTTGGGATGCACGGCGAAACCAGAAAATCAAGTTACTACAAATTGTCTAGTTTATCAGAGCTACAATTTAAGGAATCATGTTGTCTCTATGTGCAGTATGAATAGATGAAATTAAAACTGGATACAGGAGAAATTTAGAAATAAACAATACAGGACAGTTGGTAGTAAATTTAATTGTGTGATGTAAAAAAGGAAACTAAGAATGAATCTATGTTGTATCCTCAGAACAGGAACAGACGTTTCTCTACCCCTCTGTTTACTTTTTTGCTGCCAGTAAAGTGGGTAAGAAATGAGGTTGTGGAGAAAGCAGATTAAGTCGACGTGAAGACGATCTAAGGAACAAGAAACTGGAACTAAGTTAGTCAACTGGAAACTACTCCTCAAAGCAGGCCTGGTAACGGATTTTAACTGTAATAATTTGCCAATTAAAGCAAAACAGCTAAGGATTTTGCTCGGAGGCATGTGAGATAGTAACGGGTAACATGGGAGTTAGTTATGAAATTCCTAGATGTTTAATTTAATGTTATGATTTTCTTTAGTCAGTATTAAAGTTGCACTTCACAGAACGAAGTATCCTTCCTTTAATTCCATTAAAAATGGGTCATGCTGTCAGGATAAGAAGTCTGAAGAAACCTGCTATCCTGTTTTTAAGTCACGAAAATAGAAAGTTGACGGTGTTGAATGACCTGCTATGGGCGAGTCCATAAGAGACGACAGACTCACCTGCTATATCCACAGTGAAAGTTACGGTTTTTACAAGTTCTGCTTCTTCTTGATTATATGACGAGGAATACTGTTTTATTACGTGCTTGACATAAAATGTCTAAATGTCGCAATCTGTTTTGAATGGCCAGAAAGATTAATCGAAGTACTGTAGGAAAGAGGGACGATTAGGTTTTTACGTTCCCGTGAACATCGACGTGATTAGAGGCTCAGCACAAACTCTGGAAGTTTCAAGAACGTGGAAGGAAATCAGCCGTGCTCTTTTCAAAAGAAGCCTACCGGTGTTTCCCGGAGCTTGAACCATAGTCTTCCACAATGCGAATCCACTGTTGTATCTACTACGCCACGTCGCTCGGTTATCGAAATATTTAACAGTGATACCGTCGTAGTACGAAACACACAGGAATAGAACGATAATTAAATTTCAGCACTCTTTATGTACCTCATGGAAACGTACTAAGTCAATGGTTCCGGAGTTACGTAAGTTGTCGTCGCTCTCTGATGTCATGCATCACCCCAGTGCGGGAATTACCGCATGGTCTACGGCGGCTGCTCCTGTCGGAGGATCGAATTCTCCTTTGGTCATGGGTGTGAGTGTTCACCTTAGCCTAAGTTAGATTAAGTAGTTTATGCGTCCAGCGACCGATGATCCTAGCAGCTTGGTCCCTTAGATTCACAACACTTTACACATCACCATTTTAAATAGTAGCTGTATGCATACACGATTGGACTACCAAGACTGTAAAAAAACTCACCACCATTCACATTTATAATTGTAATCACAGCCTTAATCTCCGAATTTGCCATCCCTACCGTGATTTAAAACGGGACTTTTGTCTATATGACCTACTTGTACACGGAGTAAAGCCAAAAGCCTTTCTACAAGAAATGATATGACTGTTCCAAAAAAATTCCACGACAAACCGCATCAAAGAAGATAAGCCGTAGCCTCACAAACCTCTCCTTTCCAACAGGTCTCGGAAGATCTAACGCTACCGACCGGTCGCCATGACATCCTCAGCGTGAAGGCGTCGACGGATGCGGGGTACAGGTGCATGTGCTCAGCACTCCGATCTCCCAGCCGTTGGCAATTTGCGTGACCGGAACCGTCTCTTTTCAATCAAGTAACTCATCAGTCGGTTTCACAATGCAACCCACTTGCCAACAACACGCAGCAGACCCGGATGATAACTCATCCAAATGGCAGCCGAGTTCATCCCATTATTGAAGCTGTCAGAAATTCAATATGCAGCAAGACTACTTTCTTGGTGTTTTGCGCAGTAATATAAAAGGACCGACAGGTAGGAAATTAAGCATTAAATCTAACCTAAACTAGTTTCTCCTAGAAATTTCCTGGATTTTTATTTAGAAACTTGTAGCGTGAAAGAAAAATGATTTTAAGTCTTCTTGCATGAACGTATGAGTAGGACTAAATAACAGTATGTTCATTAATGGTGACACTGATGAATTACAACATATAAAGTGAAATGAATTCTCTCATATTCCGATAACAGTTTAACCGAAATAATCTATGGAACGTGTAGCTAAGTACGATTGATGCTATTTAGTCGGAAAATGACTTTCGACTCGGTGAGTGTGTACAAAATACAGGTTAATTCTTGCGAAAAAGAAAAGAGCAACCAAACACTTTTAATAATGCTATTTATTTAAGGCCGCGGTGGAATGGCCGAAAGCAATAAGGCGCCTTGTTGTGGAGCGCGCGGTTGCTTAACCCTTCGGAGGTTCGAGTCCTGCCTCGGGCATGGATGCATGTTTTTTCTTATGTTACTTTAATAAGTCTGTAAGACTAGGGACAGATAACAAGAGTAGTTAAGTCCCATAGATTTACAAACATTTGAAGATTTTATTTATTTAAAATACAGCAAACTTAAGGGTTCCGAACCTAAAGTTCATCATCAGACTACTGTTGACGTCCAAATACGTTTGTTATTGTTTATTTCTGGATTCTAGCCACTTACGGCAAAGTATTTTGGGAGAGTGGTGCTCTAAAGTACATAAAAATAACTAAAATGACCTCTTGAAAAACCTAGCACTAATAACGATGTAAAACAGTCCAAACAGATTTTGACAATTGAGTTCTTTTTCTTAAATTTAAGACAGTGCAAAAAATGACACCGATTTTTTTTCGATGTACGTAATTTACATCCAAATAGGTAATTTTAATCATCTTTTGTATAATGTAGGGCAGTGTTTTTCAACCTGTGGGTCGCGACCGTGAGGGGGTCTTGCCCAGAGTGTCACCATCATTGGAGCAAATATTTGTTCCTAAAATAATTAAGGGTTTGGTAACACAAAAAAGCATGCATAAGTGAAAATAATTTAATGTTATCATTACGGAGTTAGTTGTATAACTTTTATTGTTATTAAGTAGATTATAAACTGTTTTATAATATGTACAGTGAGTTGGGTATGAATAAGCGCAAAACCTGAAAAGAGTTTTTAGTTACCAATCGATAGGTAACATGATACAATAAGTATTTCTGAAAAATTCAATCTACTTCGTTACAAATTGTCTATACAGTGGGACCTTTCTTAATGAGCATAATTCGCGTCTGAGTCTTGCCTGAAATGCGAAAAAAGTCTTCAAATGCTTGTAATGTTATGGGACCAAACTACGATGGTAATCAGTCGCTAGTCTTACAAACTACTTAAACTAACCTAAGGAGAACACACACATCCATGCCCAAGGGAGGATTCGAACCTCTGACGCGGGAGGCCACGCTATCCGTAACGTGGCGCTCCAGACCGCTCGGTTACTCTGGCGCGGCGAAATGCGAAACACTGAAATATTTTTCTGTCGGGAATCTCGTAAAAACAGGATAAGGTGCTGCATTCCAAAAAATAGACAAAACGAACATCTACCAACAATTTAAAAGAAACAAAATGTTTGTATAGCTAATGGGACTTAACTACGGGGTCATCAGTCCCTAAGCTTACAAACTACTTATGAACTAACTAATACTAAGGACGGCACAAATATCCATGCCCGAGGGGGGATTCGAACCCCCGACCGTAGTGGCCGTGCAGACCGTGACTGGAGCGCCTCAGTCCCCTCGGCCACCGCGGCCGGCTTTAAAAGAAAGCTGTAGGAAAATATTTCGTTTGTTTCCTACGAGTTAACATTTACGGTTCGTGAGAAATGGGAGGGGGAGGAGGTTGCCAGAATATTTTTAATTGGAAGGGTTGAAAAACACTGCTGTAGGGTACTACCATCCCAATAATATTTATCTAGGGTCTAGAATGCAGGAGTAAACAATAAAACATGTAATTGGATGTAAACAGCCCGATAACGGGGCTATATTTTTTATTTATTTGTAAACAGCATTTTAACAGTGGTTGGTTACTGTTTTCTTCTTTGCAAGAAACAACCCATATTAACTAAATCTGACTCTGAAAAGCCATAAACCGGAGCATAAAATGCAACTAAAAGTGTGTAAAAACCAATCTACAATCCGTCCGAATAGGCATCAGGATGCCCAAAGATACTGACCGGCCAGAAGTCACCAAGGGAAGCGGTATGGAGGGGAATGAGGTGCTACGTCTCAGTAACGTAGCTCCTCAATAGGCCTCACAACGGCTCTGTGCACACCGCTTGCCTAAAGCGCTCGGCTGATCTGCGTTTCGCACGGTGACCCATGCAAGCAGTAGCCAAGCCTGACAGTGCCTTAATCTGCCGGAAACAGGTGTATCGGCGGCCGCGATGGCCGAACTACTTACGAACTAGGACGGCACCAATATCCATGCCCGAGGGGGGATTCGAACCCCCGACCGTAGTGGCCGTGCAGATCGTGACTGAAGCGCCTCGGCCAAGGTGACTCCAGTCACGGTCTGCACGGCCACTACGGTCGGGGGTTCGAATCCCCACTCGGGAATGGAGATTTGTGCCGTCCTTAGTATTAGCTAGTTTGTAAGTTTAGGGACTGATGACCCCGTAGTTAAGCCCCATAAGCTATACAAACATTAGAACATTAAATAATCACTTATTTCTTCGCCATTTGTGAATTCTGCCGACAATAACTGCATTCTTAAAGATGTACTATTATTTGGTGACAAATGAAAATTTGTGCCGGACCGGGACTCGAACCCGGGTCTCCCGCTTTTCGCGAGCGGTCGCCTTAACCACTCGGCCTCCCGAACACGCTCCCCGGCCAGACCCGAACTTCCATTTGTCACATTTGCCCACATACCCAGAGTGCTCGCATACATTTAGTGTGATTCCCGCGAGGGGGTGAGGCACTATCTAACAATCATTAGAACGTTATGTACATGTGTATCCATTGTGGCATGGCCTTTGGAAGAAGAGGAAGGAGACGCAGCTAATGCAGCCTTAGAACGGAGTTAGCCAGAAGGTGTGGTGTCCGGCGCTGATGGAGGTTACGCAGGTAGGAGAAAGCGGCGCTGGCAGGGATCAGAGGCTCGTCACTCGGCGACAGCAGGCACGAGGCGGCGCGTTTAGCCGCTCACAACTTCCCGTCCACTCGCACCTCTCCAGACGCGCCAAAGGTTAGCTTTTTTGCCCCTTCTGTCGGACCAACTAAGTCGACGGTTTCGAAATAAGCTGAGGTCCGAGCCAAAAGTCAAATGTCCCGGAAGTCACGTCACCGAGCAATTAAGGACGATTCATACTGGACGCGGAACTGCGGTGTCTCACCAGATAATATGGCTGGCCCACACTGACGCAATGTCAACG
Organism: Locusta migratoria; assembly: GCA_026315105.1. NCBI lineage: Eukaryota > Metazoa > Arthropoda > Insecta > Orthoptera > Acrididae > Locusta > Locusta migratoria. Next base: position 347,208,969 of record CM048745.1, read on the forward strand.
ACTCTGTGATTCTCAATTTAGGTCTGATCTTTTTATAAGAAACTAGCTGAAAACCCGGCGCTGCCCGGGTATTTATTTATTTATTCCCGCCATTTTTCAGCTATATATTCATTTGTATAAGGGCTGTATGTCTGTTAAATCTCTTGGGAATACAATTAGTAGTAAAGAAGTAATAGATTAAAACTTGGTCCATGATGGGCGGTTTTCCATGAACGTTCCTGCTTATGTGCTCATATATCATGAACTTCGTGTGATACAATTAAGAAGATATATTCAACTATATGTGTGTATACTGTCTGTAATATATATATATTGTTAGTCGCTACCCGTTCCTTGTAATCGTGTATATAGACTTTCTGATTTCTCTTAAACGATATATTAACCTAATCTACTGTACCCCTCCAAGTTTTAAATATATAAGGGGACTAATTCGCCGGCCGCGGTGGCCGAGGAGACTGAGGCGCTCCAGTCACGGTCTGCACGGCCACTACGGTCGGGGGTTCGAATCCCCCCTCAGGCATGGATATTTGTGCCGTCCTTAGTTGTAAGTAGTTCATAAGTAGTTTGTAAGTTTAGGGACTGATGACCCCGTAGTTAAGTCCCATAAGCTATACAAACATTTGAACATTTAAATTGGGACTAATTCACTAGGTAAATTTCTCGACTAGTTCTGGACGATTGTTGTATCTCAGCACAATAATAGCATCTTATACAAGATTTTTTATGTGAATATACCAACATTTTATTTGCAGCAAACGTAATCTGTGATGAGAAGACCACAATAATAGGAGAGTATATCACTTCGGCCTTTTCTTTCCTGCCATTTGTTTTTGTTCTAACTGGGAGATAACATCAAGAAGTCTAATTTTTTTTCTTTACATCGCTGACTGTGGTGCTACACTGGTGAGGCTACGTACAAAGCAAACTTGTTTATTCACTTACTTATAGTCTTTTTAATTGGCCATGAATTGCAAAATCTGTCAAATACTTCCCTTCGTACAAATATTTATGTTTCTGGTATTACATTCCACTGAAAACTGGTAGTAGAAAAGATGTCAACCCTTCATTGAACCACTGCAAGCTATCTCCAGAAACGCAATGGAAATAATCAATAGTAACCAGAGAACAAGCGCTAATAACCCTACTGTCGCGAGGCACTGTCACACACATCAGCCACATGCCAAGTTGATCGCGGTAAATTAAACAGACTGCACTGGATCAACTGTCACGCAACGTCACTATCTCGACAGCGCGGCGGCCGATCCTTCTGGGCAGGTAACTCCTGACGTGATGTGAAGTGACGGCTGTGTTCCGCTACTTTCAAGGTTAGCGCGAATGTTGCCATTTAAATTACAGGGCAGATCGTTTAGTGTCACGCGATGTGTCTGTGACGAAGTTTCAGCGTTTGAAATTACTTCCTCGCAACTAACGACAGTTTTTAGAAAAATTTAACCGTGAAACTGGATAATTGCAATCTGTACACGACAATGTATTGAATGCAAACTAGTTTTCGGCTTTTTAGATTCATCCGAAGGCTATGAAAACTATAGAGGTCGCGGAGGTTTACCTATGAAAGATATGAAATTGAATTAGAGGCACTAAATTAAAATTTATCCTGCAGACGAGATTCCAACCCGGGATCTCCTGCTTACTATGCAGACGCCATAACCATAGGCCACCGAGGCTTTATGATTACAGTGACTGCACGGATAGTCTTTAAGTCACACTCCCCCTCCACTACATAAATTTCAACTCTGCCCCATGTTCCCTTATCAATACGTATAAAAAAAAAGTTCAAATGTTTGTTAAGCTTATAGGACTTAACTACGGGATCATCAGTCCCTAAACTTACAAACTACTTATGAACTACCTTATACTAAAGACGGCACAAATATCCATGCCCGAGGGGGGATTCGAACCCCCGACCGTAGTGGCCGTGCAGACCGTGACTGTAGCGCCTCAGTCTCCTCGGCCACCGCGGCCGGCTACGTATCAAACTATCGAGGTTCTCCAACAGTGGAATAGCACCACAGCAAAGAATGTTAACGGGAAATCCTGCCCTATACCTCAGGCCCAGGTGATATATAAATGCCGCGGCGGAGTGGTCGAGCGCATTGAGGCGCTATGCTCCGATGCGCGAGGCCGTTCCCCGTCGGGGGTTCGAATCCCACCTCGGGCATGGATGTTTGTGCTGTCTTTCAAATGTCCAAATGTTTGTTAATCTTAAGGGACTTAACTGCGGGGTCATCAGTCCCTAAACTTACAAACTACTTATGAACTACTTACGAACTAGAACGGCACAAATATCCATGCCCGAGGGGGGATTCCAACCCCCGACCGTAGTGGCCGTGCAGACCGTGACTGAAGCGCCTCAGTCCCCTCGGCCACCGCGGCCGGCTGTGCTGTCTTTAGAATAAGTTAGTTCATAAGTAGTTTGTAAGTTTAGGTACTGATGACCTCGCAGTTAACACCCATAAGCTTCACAAACATTTGAACATTTGATATATAAATATGAAATAAACATTGCCCAGAGACATATTTTGTCTCGATTTCTATTATGGGGTGCTATTCCGTTGTCGGAGAGCCTTGGCAATTTGATACGAATTTATAGAGGTGACTTGAGGCAAAGTTGAAATTTATGTAGTGGAGGGGGGCGTGCCTTAAGACTACCCGTGCAGTACCTGTAATGGTTAAGTCTCAGTGACCTATGGTTATGGCGCGTTTCTAGTAAGCACAAGGTCTCGAGTTCGAATCCTGGCCGCGGCATAAAATTTAATTCAATGTTTCCTAATTCGTTTTAATATATTTAATAGATATCGAGACAAAATATGTCACTAGGCAAATATAATTATTTGATTTTATTGTTTATCTATGAGTATGTAAGGAAGTTCCTCGGCGTCGCGGGATGCAGTAGTTATGCAAAATGCTTAGCTGGTAAGGTGCAGGAATGGAGCACTGCATCAAATCACGCTTATAGAAATTAAATTTGCAGTTAAAATTTGCATTTTTTTGTGCCTTCTGCTAAACCAATTTGGACAGTTTACAGTGGCACCATGTCTTGCGTTTATTTTCTCGTTATCTTGGTCACTTTCCAGTATTGATTATATAGAAAGTTTTGAAAGACACCGGTCTTTGGTAAAGTCTGTTCTTATCTACCATTAAGTTTGCAACAATCGCAATAATTCGTTCAGCCACTTGACACACGGTCATCATGTTTCCCAACCGTCGAAATGTGTGACTTGTTGATTTGATTAATGTATACATTGTCAGTAGAGAACAAATATGGCACTGATATGGCTTGTGTGGTTGAGAAATGGAAACAGGCTTGTACTGTTGACGAATTGAAGCGTGAGGCAATTGATGAAACCGGAGACTCGGCCAGCACGGTACTGGTGCCAGCGTGTAAACGTTGACCAGCTGGCAACTGTCCGAAGGCCCACTGCTCGGACGGCGGTGTGCCTTGGACAAAATGAGTCAACGCTATGTCCCGGCGACCCGCCTGCCAAGGACTGCAACGGTGACCTTCCTGCCGCTTTCAGGCATTACCTCGCTCTCTCTCTCTGTGTGTTAGTCTACTCTCTCTCTCTCTCTCTCTCTCTCTCTCTCTCTCCCTCCCTCCCTCCCTCCCTCTCTCTCTCTCTCTCTCTCTCTCTCTCTCTCTCTTTCTTCTCTCTCTCTCTCTCTCTCTCTCTCTCTCTCTCTCTCTCTCTCACACACACACACACAGTGTAATAGCTGAAACCACTGTCTTCTCATTGGTTGCGCCATCTAGAATGTTGACAGGCGGTTAATTACGGAGAAATGCAAACCTATGATTACAGAATTTTTAGATTTAGAGCTTTGAAGGCTTTGAAATTCTACAGGTACCATGGATGAAACACAAGGAGAGAACGGTTATTTGCAACTCTTAAATAAAACCCGACTAATTATGGGACTGGGAGGGCATGAAATGGAGTGAATCAGACTTTTAGCCTGTCCCCGATGTGTACATCGAGTGAGGAGTAAAGGAAACCGAAGGGACATCTAGAAACGAAATTATTCGCTGCAAGGGAAGCAAATTTAGGAATGACATTGTCTTTCTGTCAAAGAAGGAAAAAATGATGTCCAGTCGAAAGCGTTGTTATTAGAGACCACAGTGTCTGATTGATCTGGTAAGAATGGGAAAGGACATCGGCCGCGCCCCTTCAGAGGAACCACCCTGGCGTTTTCCTGAGTGATTTAGGAAAATCACAGAAAACATAAATTTGGAGCGGAGGTGGATTTGAACCACCGTCCTTCAGAATGAGAGTCCAGTATGTACACACTGCGCCATCGTGCTCGGTAAATGTCGTGCAGGATTATCTGAACAAAATGGATGTCTTAAAAACGTTAGTCCCATACAAAACGATTCTCCGTTAAATCGGAGGAAAGTCGTCTCGATGTTGTAGACCTTTTGATCTGTGTTTGCTTTATAAATATATAGTTGTTTCTATATTAGAATCTGTCTTGAGCAAAAGACTGGTTTTTGTTTTTATTCCCATACATGTTTCGCTACAGTTGTAACATCTTCATTGGGTATTTTTATTGTTTTAAAATTGAACAACAATTATTTTTAAGCTTTTACAGGTTATTACAAGTTCGTAATGTTAATTAGAAATTTATACAAGAATTTTATATTTGTATATATAGGGCCTACCTCGTTTCACATGTTGAAGTATTTAACAGTTTTCCTACATCAGCTGTGTAGGTCTTTGTTCACATTAATACCAACCAATAAATAAGGCACTCGTCTACAACTGAGCGTCAGGGAGCAAATATAAACTACTGTCACATGGTACCTAAGTGACAGCCCACCGATTAAAAACCTTTTTGTTAAATAAGACGGATTGTAATTAACGCCGCGGCAGAATAGCCGTGCGCACTAAGGCGCCTTGCAGCCATGCGTGCGGCCGTTCGCCGTCTGGGGTTCGAGTCCTCTCTCGGGCATGGGTGTTTGTGTTGTCTTTAGCATAAGTAACTTCAAGTTAGTGTAAGTACTTTGTAAGCCTAGGGACTAATGACCAACGTAGTTAAGTCCCTTCGATTTACAAACAACAATTTGTAATTAACGCGTTCTCACGAAAAGCAAAACAGATTGGCAAGTAGGCAGAAGGTGAATACCAAAGCGTTCTCTACCATATCTGAGTGGTCCCTTCTGCGGAGTACCTTGTTGTATGAAACTGACAACAAACGCCGACTCTTCCTAATTTAATATCTGCTGAGTAATGATTTAAGCCCAATTTGCACCTTACGAAGCGGCTGCAAAACTTGTGCATCGGGTGAATGCTAATGAATAAAAATGATTTTACAGATGAAGTGGTCTCATTTCTCAACGTAGTATATGGAAACTGTGGTTGCCCAGATTCGCCGGCCGCGGTGGCCGAGCGCTCTGCAGCGCGTGTCACAGTCTGCACGGCCACTGCGGTCAGGGGTTCGAATCCCCCCTCGGGCATGGATATTTGTGCCGTCCTTAGTATTAGATAGTTCATAAGTAGTTTGTAAGTTTAGGGACTGATGACCCCGTAGTTAAGTCCCATAAGCTCTACAAACATTTGAACATTTGTTGCCCAGATTACAATTTTTTTCTCGTCAAAATACGTGTAATATTCAGATAAGAGAGACTGCTTGTGCACATGACAACTAATTTAGAACGTCAGTTGTTTTTTTTTATATTAATATTCACTATCTTCGACAGTTCAGCTGGTTCCTCTTGGCTGTCGTATATTTTATTTTGTAACAGTAAATACGTACGGCGCGGTTGAGCGCGTTTAAGGAACAAAAGAAATTGGCCTCAATGTCTTCCACAAAGCACCTCCGGAGTGCCGCCGATTTCGATATTGGCTTCATGCGGTCGGAAATTCGGTGCAAGTTTTCACGGTGCGATGATCAGAGAATTGCTACTTAGGTAGGTTATTGTTATTTCATGACGCGGCGAAACTCGAGGCTCACGAGCGAAGACCGCGTGTTCTGGGAAGAGCCAGGTGGGTGGCGCGCATGCGCACGAGGCGCCTGCCATCAGATAGCGAAGGAGGCGCGACCCGCTCCCGAGGAATTGGGCTAATACCCGCCGGCTAATTGCGCCGCCATTGCCGTAATTATGGGAGGGCCCGGCTGGGGAATTGCGCACGTGACCGCGGCTCCGAACCTCTGAAGTGGCAGGGGGCATCTGCGTGATCGACTGATCGCCAGCTACTTACCCGTGGAAAGTTCTGGACATGTAGTTGGTGTTGACTTGTGTACCACACGAATTACACAAGCAGTTGGTTTCAGGTAGTGTAGTGAATCGCATAGTGCAATGCAGCAACAGCGCAACTTACCCGAAGCTAATGTGTCTTATACACTTCCACAGAATATAAGGCAAATTTCGCAGGTACATACATTTTTTAAAATATCATCACTAGAGAGAGGCGTACACTGCTCAAAACAATTAGCGGATCAGGAGAAATTTCATATACAATATACACATGGTAACGTATTTATCCAGATTTTGGTTACAATTATAATTTGTTTCTAATACTGCACGATATTTTGCTATCTCGACTCTTACTTGAGGTTTACATGGCAGTTATTTAGCGTGGCACCATTGGGCTACCATAATAATGAAAATAGGTCCTGCTTACATCATTCGTCCAAATGTTCAAATGTTTGTAGAGCTTATGGCACTTCGGGGTCATCAGTCCATAAACTTACAAACTACTTATGAACTATCTAATACTAAGGACGGCACTAATATCCATGCCCGGGGGGGATTCGAACCCCCGACCGTAGTGGCCACGCAGAACGTGACTGACGCGCCGCGGACCGCTTGGCCACCGCGACCAGCTCATTCGTCCAGCACCATGTTTTCTGCTTACATGCAGGTTTGTTCTGAGTTCCGATTCTCTTCAGATGGGGGAACGACGATTGTCCTCCTCAAAACAGAATCTTGACTCATCTGTGAACAGAACCAGGCGCCATTCCTTACGAACACAATCCTGACACCGAGCGAGGTGGCGCAGTGGTAAGACACTAGACTCGCATTCAAGAGGACGGTGGATCAAATCCACCTCCGACCATCCAGATTTAGGTTTTCCGTGATTTCCCTAAATTATTCCAGGTAAATGCTGGGATGGCTCCTTTGAAAGGGAACGGCCGATTTGCTTCCCCATTGCCGCGGTGGAGTAGCCGAGCGGTCTAAAGCGTCTCGATGCGGAGCGGGCGGTTGCTCGCCGTGGACGTTCGAGTCCTCCCTGGGGCATGGGTGTGTGTGTTTGTCCTTAGGTTAGTTTATCTAGGTTTAAGTAGTTTGTAAGCTACGGACTGATGACCACGCAGTTTGGTCCGATAGATTTACAGACATTTGAACATTTTGCTTCCCCATCCCTTCCCGAAAATCGGAGCGTATGCTCCGTCTCTAAAGACCACACTGTTGACGGGGCGTTAAACCCTAAGCTTCCTTCCTTTTTACAATCCTGACGTTCCTCCGTCCAGTTTCTGCGTGCTGAACGATGTTGTGATTTTATGGGACACACACTGTAGGCGTAGAGAACGCAATCCCGAAGGCGATTTCGGACTGTCTGTGTTGGTAAAGTGCGTCCTGTTGCAGCCTGGAGGGCCCGTTGCAGCTGAGATGCATTCAGCCTCCTGTTACAAAGATCTGTTAACTGGAGATAACGGTCATCTCTTGCTGGTATTACCCTTGGCCATGGCTTTCGACTGTTGTGTGAAATCGCGTCCGGGCCATGGAAATTACACTTTGAGACACTCCAATAGTTGCAGCCACCTCCCTCTGTGTGTCCCGCTTCCAACATTCCTATGACTCTCCATGCCATAGCTTCGAGTAAGTCACGTTGTTGTTGCACTGCACTAGGCGATTCACTACACTACCTGAACCCAACCGCTCGTGTAATTCGCGTGATACACAAGTCAACACCAACTCCATCTGCGCAGCTTGCTGTTATTACCACTATGTCTGTTGCTGTAATATAATTCCGTCCACTCCAGAGAACCTTCAGAAATACGTCAAATTATTTTAATTCCTTCTGCCGATGACAGTACTTCACAACCTAGATATTCCCAATTGTTTTACCGGTGTATTTCACTATTTTTAGTGAAAAGAAAAGGAAAAAATTAGAATGTAATGTAGACAAATGCACCGCAGGTTTTATGTAACTTCGGTAATACCATTATATGAGCGATAACTTAACAAAAAACTGTTCAAATGTTTGTATAGCTTATGGGACTTAACTACGGGGTCATCAGTCCCTACACTTACAAACTACTTATGAACTAACTACTACTAAGAACGGCACAATATCCATGCCCGAGGCGGGATTCGAACCCCGACCGTAGTGCCGTGCAGACCGTGCCTGGAGCGCCTCAGTCCCCTCGGCCACCGCGGCCGGCGATAACTTAGCAAATTAAAAAAAAAATATATATATATATATATTTATTTTACCGGTCGAATTGGCACAGTGGTAATACACTGGCCAGGCAGTCTCGAGGACGGTGTTTAAATATATCTTCGGCCATCCAGATTTAGGTTTCCGTGATTTCTATAAATCACTCCGCGTAAATACCGGAATGGTTCCTTTGAAAGGGCACCGCCGATTTCGTTCCCGTTTCCTTACCAAATATCCGAGCGTAAGTTCCGTCTTAAATGACCACGGTGTAGATACTTAACTACCACCGACCAACAGCTAAGCGAATTAAATCTTTTAAGCCGCTCCAGTCACGGTCTGCACGGCCACTACGGTCGGGGGTTCGAATCCCCCCTCGGGCATGGATATTTGTGCCGTCCTAGTTTGTAAGTAGTTCATAAGTAGTTTGTAAGTTTAGGGACTGATGACCCCGTAGTTAAGTCCCATAGACTTTACAAACATTTGAACATTTGAATTTGAAACCTTTTAAGACAGTAGTTAAGTAACAGAGACTCTCATTTAAAGCTAATTAAAAACAACAACTACTAGGCCCAATTTCTTATGACATTACTATATACGTTGTGTAGTGTTACCGAACGATCTCAATTATTTTTCGCACTCACCTATAAAGACTTAAGTCAGAGCCCTCGTAAATGCGCAGTGGTAACGCACTGGACTCGTATTCGGAAGGATGGTGGTTCAAATCCACCTCCGGCCATCCAGATTTAGGTTTTCCGTGATTTCCCTAAATCACTCCAGGCAAATGCCGGGATGGTTCCTTTCAAAGGGCACGGCCGATTTCCTTCCCCATCCTTACCCGAAATTCCGAGCGTTAGCTCCGTCTCTAATGACCAAGTTGTCGACGGGACGTTAAACCCTAAGCTTCCTTCCTTCCTTCCCTCATAAATGTTTATAAAAAACAAAGCTTTTCACTCAGATTACAAAAAATATTTTAAATAAAGCTCACTAACGGTGTCGCTGTTCTACGAGAGCATCATCCAGAACCTCCCCCCCTCCCCACTCCCCCCCGCCAGGGGGCTCACTGTTCTTTTGTGAGTACGAGCGTGGCGAGCATGGGGCCCCGAGCTAATACAGTCTTTCTTCCTTCTTTACTTCACCGACGGCATTTCCTTTCCCCCTCCATTCCTTTCCTAACCTCACTCCTTCCCCTTCCCACCGAGGGAATGATAACCTCAGTAGTTTAGTCCCCCTATCCCAACCAAACAACCCAACACAGAACCTACTGTTCATCGTCAATAAATAACGTTTGTAATCACGTAAAAGGAAAGGTCCAAGTAAAAATATTGAGTCCAGAAAACAACTTATAAAACGGGTAAATGTCTGTATAGTTATAAAAATTCTAGAGAATCAGAAACCGATGTACAATAAGAACATATGCAGTCATAATTTCGTGATGGAACCAGCTGACTTAGAAGCAAGGCTGAACAATACCTTTGACCATTTTTTAGAGAGCAGATAAATTATATTTCAAGAAGCTCTTGACGTCAGTTTAACGACTAACCCGTGACAGCTATGATTTGTTTTACCTTATTAGAGTGGCTATTTCTCCCTATATTAGACATGGTCAACAGAATATTTTCACTTTCGGAGGAGAAAGTAGGTAAATGGAATTTTGTTCTCACTGCAACAAGACCTCTTCTGTATTTCCATTCCAGCACAGGTATCTTGTATGTGGCACACTCCTGTTTCGTGGTAGTCGAAGCGAGGTGCCTCTGATAATTAATGGAAGTATCTATTTTCGTGTGCGATTTTTAAAGTAGTCTTAATGAATTGAGAAATCCTTGCTAAAGTTAAGTACTGTCTTTTAAGCGTGTTCACAAATCTATTTAACTTCCGTAACGAAATTCATATTACTGCAGCTCATCTGTGTGTTTTCCTTGAAATTGTGGCATCCGCTGCCAGATTTCAAAAGTTAATGAAGTTGTCCTCACTGACTTAACGCAGAAACCTTCAAACAGTAGTACGTTGCCGTAATAGCAAGGCAGTTTATTTCCAGTGCCAACAAGTTACAGATGTACTTTATACCCAGGCAGCTTTTTTAAAATGTTTTCTCCGAACAGGAATGCACTTATGCTACAGGTAGTAATAAATAGCGGCTATATGGCTTCTTTAGTCCGGCTACCTAAAACAAGATATTTTTCTGTCCATGTTGGTCTCCAAGCAGCATCAATGTCATCAGCTATTACAACTTTGTTTGTACGGTATGTTCTTGATAGTCACATTACCTTATTGGGCGGGAAAAATGTGAGCACTGCGAATGTGGAAGGAATTATGAGAAGCTGTCGACACGGCGACCATTGGCAGCGTTCTCCCGCGATCGATTGAACCCTGAGCAGTGGACGACTTCCTCGCTCGGTACGTCAGACCCATTTATCTCCTCGGCTCGAGCGTAAAAAGTATCCTTTGATCCTCGCCGAGAGCGGTGTGCTCATATCTGTACGTCGCATCCATTACTGTTGTGAGACGCAGGCTCGAGCAGACAATTGTCTGTCTACACGGCCGCACGCTCCTACTCGCCATATCCGTCGCTAGTGACGTAAGCGGTGTCAGGCTCACAGCGGAGTCACACACTCGCGTTCCTCTCTCAGTACCTAGTGTGGAACTCATACCAAACTTCGTCTGGACTCTTAATGGTTGCTGGTTCGTCTGACGCGCAAAAAACGTGCGTTTCAGTCTTTACGTTATTAACACTCGTCGACACAATTGCGTGACGACGCTGTTGTGGAGGAGGTAAAGGAAAGCTGATGTGTTATAGTACAAGGGACACTGACAAGATGTTTGTTTGTTTTGTTTGTTTGTAAATCTATCGGACCAAACCGCGTGGTCATCAGTCCGTAGCTTACAAACTACTTAAACCTAGATAAACTAACCTAAGGACAAACACACATCCATGCCCCAGGGAGGACTCGAACCTCCACGGCGAGCAACCGCGCGCTCCGCAGCGAGACGCTTTAGACCGCTCGGCTACTCCACCGCGGCTGACAAGATGAACTTACGATGTAGTTTCGTAGGCTTTCCCGGCGTAATTGTTCTTCATAGTTTCTTCTGACTCGGCCTGGCTTCAAAATCCGGCAGCAGACCCGAAGAATTACGATGCTTCCAATTTCAAACTACAATTCCATACTATTTAAAGGAGGAACTCCTTCCTTCGAGGCAGACTGCAAAATTGTACTGCTTCTGTTGTAGGGAACGCGAGGGTATACATCATTATAGGCAGCGAAATCTGTTAAACTTTGTTTACAAGATAAATCAATCAAATGTGAAGGCCGTAAACTCCACAAAATACCTAGGAATTACTATTACTTCAGACTTAAATTGGAAAGAACACGTAGATAATATCGTGGGAAAGGCGAACCAGAGACTGCGTTTTATTGGCAGAACCCTTAAAACATGCAACAGAACTACAAAAGAAACTGCATACACTACGCTTGTCCGTCCATTTTTGGAGTATTGCAGCCCAGTGTGGGATCCTTATCAGGTGGGTTTGACGGAGGACATCGAAAGAGACCAAATAAGGGCAGCTCGTTTCGTATTGTCACGATACAGAGGAGACAGCGTTACGGAAATGATATAGGATCTGGGATGGGAATCATTACGGCAACGGCGATTATCGCTACGGCGTGGGCTACTTGCGAAACTCCAATCGCCAACATTCTCCTCCGAATGCGAAAATATATTGTTGACTCCCACTTACATAGGTAGAAATGATCATCAGAATAAAATACGAGAAATCAGAGCTCGAAAAGAGAGATTCCGGTGTTCTTTCTTCCCGCGCGCTATTCGAGAATGGAATGGGAGATAAATAGTATAATGGTGGTTCGATGAATCCTCTGCCAGGGACTTAAATGTGATTTGCAGAGTATCCCATGTAGATGTAGAAACAGATTAAGAAGGGTCTCCTCGCAACAAGGAAAGCGTTGGGCTCGTAACAGTTCGAGCGCTGCGTACGACCCGTGATAATTGGTCGATAGTGGATCTAGTACTGGCACTTCACACTCGACGAGATCCCCAATGAGGTCAGTCCGTTGAAGCTGATGTAAATCTCACACAAACGCGCTAATGTTCATGAAGTGTTTCTCAGCCGATCCCGATAATTTGGAAACTATGGAAAGGAGCAATATCTGAACTGTAAGTACAAGTCGTCTGAAAAGCGCTGTAGGCGATGAATGCACGACATGCTTATAGAGTAGGCTCCCGTATCTTTCGACAGCGTGACACGACATCAGATTTAAGATTTATTATTCCATTTCATCCACAACCACCTCGAATTCTCCCCCCACCCCCACCCCCCGCACCAAGTTGTGATTACGAGAATGTAGATTGCCTATGTTCCCAATGTTAATGTTGAGTATTAATACATGATGAATGAGTTCACTATTTTGCACATTTGTATTACTGACAAACCAGCTTTTCAATCTTTGAGAGCCGCGGTGGAGTAGCCGAGCGGTCTAACGCGCCTCGCTCGGAGCGCGCGGTTGCTCGCCGTCGGGGGTTCGAGTCCCCCTCGGGCATGGCTGTGTGTGTTGTCCTTAGATTAGTTTACCCTAGTTTAAGTAGTTTGTAAGCTACGGACTGATGACCACGCAGTTTGGTCCGATAGATTTACAAACATTTGAACATTAATCTTTGAGAACTTGATGTACGCATGTTTTTTTATGTAGTTTGACAGTGTCATCTGCTCCGTGACGAGAATAAACATCAACCAGCCAAGGTGGAGTGACCAAGCACTCCAAGGCGCCTTGCTGCAGAGCGCGCTTTGCTCGCCGTCGGAGGTTCGAGTCCTCCGTCGGGCATGGATATGTGTGTGTTGCTCTTAGCATAATTTAGCTTAAGTTAGTTGTAGTTTGGAAGCCTAGGGACTGATAACCGCAGCAGTTAAGTTCCTTACATTTACAAATACGCTCCTGGCCATTAAAATTGCTACACCACAAAGATGACGTGCTACAGACGCGGAATTTAACGGACAGGGAGAATATGATGCCTCGTGTAAGGAGGAGAAATGCGTACCATCACGTTTCCGACTCTGATAAAGGTCGGATTGTAGCCTATCGCAATTGAGGTTTATCGTATCGCGACATTGCTGCTCTTGTTGGTCGCGATCCAATGATGTTAGTAGCATATGGAATCGGTGGGTTCAGGAGGGCAGTACGGAACGCCGAGCTGGATCCCAACGGTGTCGTATCACTGTCAGTCGAGATGACAGGCATCTTACCCCCATGCCTGTAACGGATCGTACAGCCACATCTCGATCCCTGAGTCAACAGATGGGGACGTTGGAAAGACAACAACCATCTGCACGAAGAGTTCGACGACGTTGACAGCAGCAGGGACTATCAGCTCGGAGATCATGGCTACGGTTACCCTTGACGCTGCATCACAGACAGGAGCGCCTGCGTTGGTGTACCCAACGACGAACCTGGGTGCAGGAATGGCAAAACGTCATTTCTCTGTTTACAGCACCATGTTGATCGCATCCGTGTTTAGCGACATAGCGGTGAACGCACATTGGAAGCATATATTCGTCGTCGCCATACTGGCGTATCACTCGGCGTGATGGTATGGGGTGCCATTGATTACACGTCTCGGTCACCTCTTGTTCGCATCGACGGCACATTGAACAGTGGCCGTTACATTTCAGATGTGTTACGACTCGTAGCTCTACCCTTCATTCGATCCCTGCGAAACCCTAAATTTCAGCAGAATAATGCTCGATTGCATGTTGCAGGTCCTGTACTGGCCTTTCTGGATACGGAAAATGTTCGACTGCTGTCCTGGGGAGCACATTCTCCATATCTTTCACTAACTGAAAACGTCAGCTCAACGGTGGCGTGCAACTGGCTCGTCACAATACGCCAGTCACTACTCTTGATGAACTGTGGTATCGTGTTGAAGCTGCACGGGCATCTGACTCTGTACACGCCATCCAAGCTCTGTTTGACTGAATGCCCAGGCGTATCAAGGCTGTAATTACGGCCAGAGGTGGTTCTTCTGGATACTGATTTCTCAGGAACTATTCACCCAAACTGCGTGAAAATGTAATCACATGTCAGCTCTAGTATAATATATTTGTCCAATGATTACCTGTTTATCATCTGCATTTCTTGTTGGTGTATCAATTTTAAAGGCCAGTAGTGTATTTGAATTTTTCGAAAATAGTGATGAATACCCAAGTAGATGACAAAGCTCTCCACACAAAAGCTATCAGGCTACTAATTGGAAGGACTACATATAAGAAACATGAAAAAAAAAAAAAAAACTACGGCTGCCAATCGTCATAGGACGAAATGGAGACGCGCGGTAATGGCCGTGTGGCCTGGAGCGCCACACTACGGAGCACGCGGACGCTCTCGTCGATTCCTGATGTGTGTGTGTATGTGTGTGTGTTGACCTTAGTAGAAGTTAGTTTAGGTAGTTTGTGAGTGGACCGATGAGCTCAGACGTTTGGTCCAAAAAAGTACAAATGTCTGTAAATCTATCGGAACAAACTGCGTGGTCATCAGTCCGTAGCTTACAAACTACTTAAACCTAGGTAAACTAACCTACGGACAAACACACACACCAATGCCCCAGGGAGGACTCGAACCTCCACGGCGAGCAAACCGCGCGCTGGGCTGCGAGACGCTTTAGACCGCTCGGCTACTCCACCGCGGCACGTTTGGTCGCTTAGGATTAGAAACATTTGATTATTGACAAAATGGAGCAAATTTCAAATTGGTCAGTGCTTCCCGGAAGGCCTCTACGAGAAGATATTTGGTGTTGCGCTGCGCGAGGGAGAGGAGAGCAGGTGTAGGCTTGGGCCGCGGCCGCCGCCTCTGGAACCGGTCGGACGGGACCGCGTGCTGGATGCACCGAGCCACTTGCCGCAAGAAAGTAAGAGCAAACACGCCGCCTCAATTAGGACAGGCCACAGTTATTGATGCCGCGCACCGCTGGCCAAACACCGCAGAGCGGCCTCTGGGCACCGTTGTCTAGCCGGCTAGGCACTTCAGCTCTAAGGCGGCTGTGCTCATTGCCTCGCATGACGTTACACGCCTTCTTTAACGTCAATTGCATCTTTTTATCTCCTTTTAGTTATTACGGAAGTAGCCTTAATTGACATCTGACACTGTGATGTGTGGTTCATCTGTCTGTTTCTATAGTTATATTTTCAAAAGGAGGAGTAACTCATAGGCCGGCCGCAGGCCGAGCGGTCTGCGGTGCGCCAGTCACAGTCTGCACGGCCGCTACGGTCGGGGGTTCGAATCCCCCCTCGGGCATGGATGTTTTTGTCGTCTTTAGTATATGGTAGTTCATAAGTTGACAATCGTCATATGACGAAATGGAGCCGCCCTGTCTCCACCATATCCTTTCTTCCAGAAGTGCTAGTCTTGCTTGGTTCCCAGGAGAGTTTCTGTGAAGTTTGGAGAGTAGGAGGCGAGGTACTGGCGGAAGTAAATTTGTGAGGCGGTATCGTGAGTCGTGTCGGGATAGCACAGTCGGTAGTGCGCTTGCCCGCGAAAGGCAATTTTTATCTACCAGGAAGTTTCAGTTCATAAGTAGTTTGTAAGTTTAGGGACTGATGACCCCGCATTTAAGTCCCTTAAGCTTAACAAACATTTGAACATTTTTGAGTAACTCATAGTTCGTAAATATTCCAAGTATATAATGACTTACGGCCAAGATCTGCTGATAAAAATGTCTTAATATAGAAATGAAGGAGAGGAAATAAATTAAAATGTGCCGCAGCCGCGATTCGAACCCGGGTCTCTTGCTTAGTAAGGCAAGCACTATAACCACTAAATCACCGTGTCGTAATAGACACGGTGATTGCACGGACTGTCTTAAAGCACGTCCCCCTTCACAACAGAAACTTCAATTCTGCCTCAGTTCCCAAGTGGCTCGGTGCATCCGGCATGTTGCAGAGGGAGAAGTAGTTTAAGATAGTCCGTGAAATCATTGTACACTTCATGTCACAGTGGCTTAGTGTTGGATTGCTTATCAAGCATGAGGTCCCAAGTTCGAATTCTGGCCAGGATAAAAATTTAAATTCACCACCTCTCCTTCATTTCTATATGTTTGGTATATATCGAGACATAATATGTCTCTGGACGTTGATTATTATTTCTTACTTGAGCAAATAAACTGACAGCCTATCATGGGATGCGCACTCATATTGTGCAGGGCCTCCCTTGCCCCTGCGGACTGCTGTCAGACGCAGTGGAAGTGAGAATACAAGCGCTTGGTACTCCTCCGGTCGCAGACGACACCAAATCCTTGCAGACTAGCAGTCTATTCGCTTCTCTTCGTGGGTGCAGGATCCAGGACATGAAAATTCTTGACATTCCAGATTTCAAATCTGGAATCCGAGTGGGAATCTCCGTATATTGTTAAACTTTAAATATAAGAAGAAATCATTCTCTGTGAATAAAATTTCACTGTGTAAAATACAACCTGACTTACTGTCTAGATGGCAGGTCACTGTAAATGACAAAAATAAATAAATAAATCCCCTGCATGTTCCTCGAATTGTCCCAAGCCGGCGTCGATACGATGTGGCGAAGCGTTGTCAACACCGAAGAGTTGGAAGGCCAAAAATGAGTGCAGATGGTCCGTCAACAGCACAGTATACTGCGGGCAATTTAAAATCCCTTTCGGAACAACTAGGGGAGTCCATTCCTTACCACGAAAAGGCAACCCAGACCACAGAAGCGGTTGGACCACAGCAGGCCCGCTCCATCGATTCGTGTGGTCTGCAACACATACAGTGCCTCCCATTGGAGAGGTGCAGTTCAAATGGTGAGTCGTCCGACCATGTCATACTCCTCCATTATTTCAGAGTCCACCCCACGTAAATGGCAACAAATGCAAACCGCTGTACCCGATGAGGTTATGTTTATAAAAATAACAGTGGTTCTCCATACAATGCATGTTCCTCATGATTGTCCAAAAATGTTCAAATATTTTTAAATCTTACAAACTACTTAAATTAACTTATACTACCCTAAGGATACCTCACACAGACACACACACACACACACACACACACACACACACACACACACACACAAACAAAGATACACACACCTTCCAATGTCCCGGGGAAGACTAACCTACGGCGAACAACAACGCGCTCTGCAGCAAGGCGACTTGGAGCGCCCGGCAACTACCGCGGCCAAGACGAGTCTAGCACGTCTTGTGTTGTTTCGAGCCGCGATTTGTTGTCCTTGTCTCATTATTTACACTCTGTCTTTCATGTCGCCGGTCACGGTCATCGAGGATGTCTGGAGGACGGCAGTTTGTTTATGGTGGACTATGACAGGCCCATTCAACAATTCACGATACATACTGACTTGCACAGACACGTATAGAACTGCAGCTGGGACAGGGGGAGTGTGGTGTGCAAACACACCTGCCACATCTATCCCCGAGTATCCGATTACATTTGCTTAGTGTAGTTTCGGTTCAAGATCTATCACTACGTTCCTGTATACTACCCCTATAGCCGCGCGGCAGTAGCCGGAACTCTTACGCCCTTTGCTGCGGAGCGCGCGGCGCTCACCGTTGGAGGTTCGAGTCCTCCCTCGGGCATCGGTGTGTGTCTTGACCTTAGGTTAGTTTAACTTAGTTTAAGCAGTATGAAATCTAGGGAATAATGACCACTGCAGCGGCAATGGCTTTAAAAACATTTGAACCACCCTCCCCCCCCCCCCCCCTTATACCAACGAAAAGAACAACAGGGAACATTCAGATCGAACGTACTCTGTCTCACAAATTGATGTACAAATTTACGAAAAAGATTCGCATAATAAAAGTCAGATGTATAAAATTTACAATATGATACTAGATATCGAATAATAAAAACTGTCCATTCGTAACTCGAAATCAAAGTAGTGACAAATTGAAACATAGGTTCATCAAATTTATACAGAGTTAGCAACTATCGTTGAAATTGAAGACGGAAAACTTCAGATGTTTATATTTTTCATAGTGCTATTAATTTCTGATAGAAACCGTTTTCAAGCTTAATGGACATTAACAGCAGGGATGTTATACAATGAAGAAAGCGATTACAAGTTGCTGTTGCAAGCCAATCATAGTTAATGTCAGTGTCAGCAATGCAATAATTAAACAGGCGTTTTTATGTCGAAAGTGCGTTTTTTTTTAAACGCCACACTTAAAGTAAATATATGGAAGATATGACATTTGGCATAAAAGTTTCATAAATACACCACGAACATCATGCTTGTGGAAGAGGAGTATATCTTATGCAGATGTGGTAAATGTCAGACAACAAGGCATATAACGAATTTTCTTCTAAGTACTCTTAAAATATACATACAACTTTAGATACTATCCACATACAGGTAATTGCTTTTAAACATTCTATAATTGATCTTCATTTAGTATTTCTTACTTCTGAAATGTAATTCTGTCATTCTTAATATGAATATGTAGCAACGGAGAAAGAAAGAAAGTGATTTTGGAAGGAATCAAGAATTGGCATGGCCATCTTTAACAATTTGGTTTTCTAGCAAGACTCGATTTTGACTAGACGTTAAATTCTGTGCTTTATTTTTCGTATCAGAACTTATTAAAGCAATGATAACTTCCCAGCGAATGACTATGATTACGGTTTACAGTGTAAAAGAATGCTTGTATAGCATATTATACCGTTGTTTTCACTTTTTTTCGCAGTGATACGAGACTATTTGCACAGACGATATCTTACTGTTCACAGAAAAAATGGAAAAGTTACAACTTAAATGTTGGGAAGTAGCTGTGCATATCAAAACAGAAAGAAAAACTAAAAGGAAAAAAATC
Organism: Locusta migratoria; assembly: GCA_026315105.1. Classification (NCBI taxonomy): domain Eukaryota; kingdom Metazoa; phylum Arthropoda; class Insecta; order Orthoptera; family Acrididae; genus Locusta; species Locusta migratoria. Next base: position 347,228,207 of record CM048745.1, read on the forward strand.
AGAATGAAGAAACCTACCATGCATGCTAAATCAATGTAACACCAACAAGGATGATTTACAATTTTCATTAAATATATCAGAGGCCAATCACTAATCCTTTTCTTTATGGGTTGAACACACCGTCTAGACGAGATATTTAGCAACTGGTAGTGGCAGGAAAGCGAGAAGGAACGAGTCCTGGCTTTGTTGAAGGAACCAGTCCTTCACTGAATTCATTTACAGAGCCACAAGAAAACGCAAATCAGAAAGTTCGGACCGGATTTCACAGTGGATTTTTCCTAAACGGGTCCACTTAGTTACTCCATTCACCACATCTCGGCTTTTCGTGAATCGGTCGCAGGGAAATGAGACACCTGGCAAAAGTTGCTGGAGAATATAGTGTGAGATGATTTTGAAGGTTGTCATAGCGAACGCGTGCCTGATATAATATGGACAATCACTACCATTAAGAGCAATTACAATACGTTACACTTGTGTGCGGAGGCAATGGAACAAAAGATTGGCAATAATAGATATGTGACAGCAGTAACTGTAACGAAGTTTGTCTTTCGAGAATCAGTCGATAGCTAAAGACCGTGCAGCAGTGGTTACATCGTTTTTTCTTTTTTTGTTTTTGTCTTGTTTTTTTTCTTTCTTTTTTCCACCAGAACACTGAAGTTAAGAACTGTCGGACGTGACTAGTACTTGGATGGATCAACGTCCGGGTCCGTCGAGTGGCAGAGCAAGCAGAAGCACTCAGCCTGTTGAGGAGCTACTTGACTGAGAAGCAGAGGCTCCAGTCATGTAAACTGACAAAACGGCCGGCAGATCGTGTGCCCGCCATTGTTCCCTCCATACTGCATCAGTCTAACAAAAGTTCAAAGTTTCGTAAAGCTACGGAACGAAACAGCAGTGATCATCGCTCCATAAAGTTACAAACTACTTAAACCAAGCTACCGGCCAATCGGGGATCAGTGGCAACGAACATGCCGACAGATTAGCCAGGATGGGGGCAGAGACTCTATTTATTGGACCGGAACCTGTCCTGACAATCACCAAGGCAATGATCAAATTGGAGCTACGTAGGTCAGAAGACAGCACGTAGAATATTGGACCAAAGTCCATCAACAAAAACATGGCAAGGTAATGATGCCAAAGCCATGTTCTAAAAGAAGCTCTGCAATCCTGGGTCTGAACAGGAGAGAGATTAGACTCATGGTTGGATTGCTGACAAGCCATGGGAATTTCAAAAAACACCTACATACAATGGGAATAACAGAAGAGGATCCTAAATGTAGGATCTGTGATGACTGTGATGAAACAGCATCACATCTAATCTTCGAATGCATTGCATTAGAGAATAAAAGGCACAGAATATTTCGGACAACCAGACCCGAAGAAATTGTGTCTAATAAAGAACTGGTAAAGGGGACTCCTTGCACTGTTCAAGGGCATTGGTTGGCTTTACTAGATATACAGGGAGCGATACCGCACAATAAACTTAGTTTCGGTGCGGGCAGTGGCGGGTTGGACCAGGACTGTTTTGGCTTCCCTGGAAAAATCAATCAATCAATCAATCAATCAAACCAAGCTATGCTAAGAACACACACCATGCCCGAGGGAGGACTCGAAACTCCGCAGAAAGGTGCCTTAGATCACTAGGCCATGCCGCACGGCCTCCGATCTCTCTTTCAATGGTTTTGAAGTCCTGAAGAACGACATTCGTGGCCTATTGTGGTCAATTAACTTCGGTTTTAGCCCGCTATTCCTCTTCCCCGATGATATTTGAGTCCCGGACTCTGCATAAATTTTCGTAAGACCATGTTGTTTGATTACAACACCTACGAGCAGCACAGACAGATACATCTAATATATGAATGATATGAAATACTTACGATGACTTTATAACTCCAGTAGCCCTACATCAGTAATTAACCCCTCAAGCGAAAAGGCAGTTACATACGTTCCGATTTGTCGGGACTAATTTGTCGGCGGTTCGATAAATTGTACGTGTGAAGGCGCTTCCCGACCAACTTCGCTTGTCAGATGATTGGTCGGGCCTGTTCGTCCGACTTCAGTCCCCCCCCCCCCCCCCAAAATAAATAAATAAATAAATAACTCCACCCAACAAACTACCCGACCAACTTCCTGCATGCGATCGTCTGTTGTCTCCACAGCGAACATATGAAAACAAAAACATTTCGACAACCAGACACCAGAACAGGGAGGCGCTGCAATCGCAGCGTGCAGTTAGTCGGAACGTGTGTAGGCCGCTACGAATTTGGTTGGTTCGTTGGTCAGTTGGTCGGTCGGACGATAAATCGGAGAGTCTGTAGGTGCCTTAACGCAGCCTTTTACTTGACGGCACCTGCAACGTGACATGTCCCCCTAGTGCTGTAAAAGATATATCTAATGAGGTAACAGAAAAAACATTCTCAAAAAATATCGATAACACGTGGAAGTGTAAGGATTTAATAAGCTACACCACTTTAGGCACAAAGAGTTTTAATTAAGCTATAAAAATAATTGCTTAAAACATTTTCTTGACATTGGGAATGCTCAAAGCATGGCGGAATACTCAATGCGTCAAAGACAATAAAAACTCGTCTTTCTTATTACAACCATCTATCAAAATTCACAGAACTTCCCATCTTCAGTCAGCCCAGTTATTGCGCACAACTTTTCGAAAATCGGCACGCACACAGAGAGAAAAACGTTCGTATAATTGTAGTCCACGCAATAATTTAATGTAAACTGTGTCAACATATCCTGTATTCGAATGTTATGAATTATCTCGAACAGAATAATCTATTGACCCAAGGTCAACACGGATTTAGAAAATATCGTTCAAGTGAAACACAACTAGCTCTTTACTCACACGAAGTGATGAGTGTTATGGACAGCGGATCTCAAATTGATTCCGTATTTCTAGATATCCAGAAGGCTTTTGACACCGTACCTCACAAAGGGCTTTTATCAAATTGCTTGGTTATGGAATACCGCACCAGACTTGTGACTGGATAGAGGATTTCTTGTCAGAGAGGACACAGTTTGTAGTTATCGATGGTAAGGCATCGACTAAAACAGAAGTGATATCCGGCGTTCCACAGGATAGTATTACTGGTCCTCTGCTGTTCCTTATCTACATAAACGATTTGGGAGAAAATCTGAGGAGCTCTCTTTGGTGTTTGCTGATGACGCCGTCATTTATCGGTTAGTAACATCATCTGAAGATTAAAACCAACTGCAGAACTATCTCAATAAGATATCAGTTTGGTGTAAAAATTGGCAACTGACTCTAAATAATGAGAAGTGTGAAGTCGTCCACATGAGTACGAAAAGAAATCCGTTAATCCTTGTTTACAAGATAAATCAATCAAAAGTGAAGGCCGTAAACTCCACAAAATACCTAGGAATTACTCTTACTTCAGACTTAAACTATAAAGAACACGTAGATAATGTCGTGGGTAAGGCGAACCAGAGACTGCGTTTTAGTGGCAGAGCACTTAAAAGATGCAACAGAACTACTAAAGAGACTGCATACACTACACTTGTACGTCCTTATTTGGAGTATTGGTGCCAGGTGTGGGATCCTTATCAGGTGGGTTTGACGGGAGCTATCGAAAGAGTCCAAAGATGGGTAGCCCGTTCTGTATTGTCTCGATACAGGGGAGACAGCGTCACGGAAATGATACAGGATTTGGGATGGGAATCATTACAACAACGGCGTTCATCGCTGCGACGTGGTATACTTAAGAAACTCCAATCGCCAACATTCTCCTCCGAATGCGAAAATATATTGATGACTACCACCTACATACGTAGAAATGATCATCAGAATGAAATACATCAGAGCTCGAACGAAGCGATTCAGATGTTCTTTCTTCCTGCGACTTTCGAGAATGGAATGGTAGATGAATAGTATAAAGGCGGTTCAATGAACTCTCTGTCAGGCACGTAAGTGTAATTTGCAGAGAATCACATTTAAATGCAGATGTGATGTAAACATGAAGCTAAGGAATCTAAGATAGTGCCAACTCACGGCCGTCCTTCAAATTACACCGGCAGAACTGAAAAATATTAAAAAGAGCGCGGACGGCATATGCCGTTGCACAAGCTGAGCGGTTGATCGGCGGTAGACGGCATATGCCATCTCACATACCTGAGGGGTTAAATTGGGATGGGGTCGTGATATTGTAGTGGTGGAGGTTGGATACGGAGGACGTGGTGCGCAGTGAATTTTATCTGCATATCCGCCAGGATTCTATCGTACTTTTTTTAAATTCTTTATTATAATATCAATCAATACAACCCATTACCTAAGACTAAATGGGCATTAGTATAATACATAGATTTCTTATGGGTAAATGGTGACATTACACATTTCTGTGGAAACCACTGGACATCTTGCTGGTGTTGATGTTTATACTGGTTGCTGTGTGTGTGATGTGTTGTGTTCTATGCTACTGATGTGGTGTTACATGTGTGCCAGCATCACAAACCAACTTGTTTTGTGGCCAGTTCACCGAGCGAAACCCAGTGAGCGTGCCCCTGGCACTGGGCGGCCAATTTCTTTTGTCACCACAGCCCCCCTGCAAATTTCCCCCATTGTGTTCTATTCTACTATTTAAGAAAAAACCTACATCTAACTTACATCTATGGTCTCAGTCGGTGTTTGCCACATATAACCCCCGAATCCATGGGATGGTGGATTCTTCCGTTGCTGGAGACCAGTCCATCCCCCGGCGGCATGGCAGATGTGGCTGTCTCAGTCGGATATTGAGTCAAATCCGGTTACTGGTTCAGGATAAAGTCCCGAAGCAGTTTGCACGAGACGTTGTTGGCGATTTCATTAAGTACTCGGAACGTGTCTTAGGTTCTTATGAGCTCAAAGGTGTTATTACTCGGCAGAGCCCTTATGAGATCCGCAGCCACGTCGTCATACGTAGGACACTCATAGCTGATTTGTTCCGGCGTGCCTATCTCGGCACCACAGGCACAAACTGGTGTAGCCTGTCTCCTAAACCGACATAAATATGTCGGATAGGGTCCATGCCCGGTGAGGAAGTGCAGCATCTCCCTAGATGGTTTGAAATGTTTCATACCCAATCTTTCCCGGATATCTGGCAGGAGAGCGTGAGTTCTCCTCCAAGTTTCCTCTTCATCCCATGATTGCTGCCAGAGTTGGAGCCCTTTCTGTCTGATCTCCGATTTGCTGACAAGTGGTTCCCCCAAGATCTTGGCTTTCTTGGCCCAGTACCAAGCTCCCTGCTCCCTTACCTTGATGTCAAGGGGGCACAGCCCCATCAACACCAAGAGGGCCCCGCCGGGAGCAGTCCTGTAGGCTCCAACTGAATGAAGGAGGGACGGCCGCGGTGGCCGAGGAGACTGAGGCGCTCCAGTCATGGTCTACACGGCCACTACGGTCGAGGGTTCGAATACCCCCTCGGGCATGGATATTTGTGCCGTCCTAGTTCGTAAGTAGTTCATAAGTAGTTTGTAAGTTTAGGGACTGATGACCCCGTAGTTAAGTCCCATAGACTATACAAACATTTGAACATTTGAATGAAGGAGGAATATTGCGCTGCACCCTTCTCACGGCCATGGCAGGCATCACCCTCGTGAGCCTGTGGGCCCATACCGGAGATCCGTAGACCACGATGGACGTCAGTATGCTGTTATGATACAGCTGTTTGAGATCGGGAGGGGGGAGGTGGAGGTGAAACCTCTGGTGCCCGATCTCAGCCAAACTGTGTAAGGCTACTAGCGATCTCTCAGAAACCGCGTCCACGCGGGCAGCGAAACTTCAGCGCTCATCTATGATAACGCCAAGGTATCTAGCTTCTGCTCGTCTTATGACAGGTGTACCGTTTATCCTGACTGTTGGGATTCAGGCCGATTGGCCCTTTAACAGCAGGTACACCGACTCCTGCGGTGTAATCTTGTCATTCGCGGCTCGGTCCTCGAACAGTGGATGCGCGCTCGGTAGGACGCCAGAGGGAAATAGCACGGTGACGTTTTCATCGAGCGCGGGCAGATACAGTCATAAACGTGCGTTCGTTTTGTTTTTTCCTTGACAGCGATGAGGCATAATTCGCGAGATGATCGTTTGTGACGCGACGGCGGCTTTTGCGCAGGCGAGGGAAAGCTGGCGGGGGATCCGCAGGCATGCCCGTTTAACGATCGGCTGGCGATAGCCGGCGCTGCGGGCGGCCGCGGCTGGCTGGCTGGCTTTTTCTCGTGTCTGCGGAATGCCGCGCGCACGACAGCGCCGCTCGCCGCTCATTAATCTGTCGATCCGGCCGCCGCCAAATGGACATAACGACGAGGTGGCGTCTGCGCCACAAGGAAAGCAGCGGCACTTCCTGCTCGTGACGCCTGTCTCGTGCCGCCCTCTTGCGACATTCCCGGCCCCGCTGCCTAATTAAACGCCCATAGCGGCCCTCGTAATTGGGTCCTTATGCGAGCCGTCCGCCCGCACGTGACCCGCAAGCCAGACGAGGCTGCCCAGCCGCCGGGTCGGGTTCGAACCCAAACGCGGTCCACCGCACCACTACCTGTCGGCTGTCGGCTGCCTGCTGTCTTTGGCTGCGGCAACAGGCGGCTCTGGCCTTACCGTAAGGCTGCTGGCGTTCCATACCGCGGGATTAACTTAAAAGAATGCAATGCATTTAGCCGTTAAGTTTTGGAATTCCGTTGCGACTAGTTTCGACACTTCATTGTGTGCCGACCGCGGTGGCCGAGGGGACTAAGGCGCTCCAGTCACGGTCCGCGCGGCCACTACGGTCGGGGGTTCGAATCCCCCCTCGGGCATGGATATTTGTACCGTCCTTAGGATTAGCTAGTTCATAAGTAGTTTGTAAGTTTAGGGACTAAATGTTCAAATGTTTGTTAAGCTTATGGGACTTAACTACGGGGTCATCAGTCCCTAAACTTACAAACTACTTATGAACAAGCTAAGACTAAGGACGGCACATATATCCATGCCCGAGTGGGGATTCGAACCCCCGACCGTAGTGGCCGTGTAGACCGTGACTGAAGCACCCCAGACCCCTCGGCCACCGCGGTCGGCGTTTAGGGACTGATGCCCCCGTAGTTAAGTCCCATAAGCTATACAAACATTTGAACTTCCTTGTGTTATCTTCAGGGCCCCAACAAGAGTAACAATGGATTTTTATCTTCCGTAGTTGCTGGCTGAAGTGACAGCTTCGTTGAAAAACTTTCACAGTAGATTAGTAGTGCCTCCCCTCTCTGACCACGCAACATAGCAAAACCTATTTTACACTGGTTATGGGGTCTCAAGATGATACGATGAAGTGTCGAAACTTGTAGCAATAAAATTCCGTTATGTAACAAAATTCAAATGTTTCTAAATCTATCGGACCAAATTGCGTGGTCATCAGTCCGTAGCTTACAAACTACTTCAAGATAGGTAAACTAACCTACGGACAACACACACACTCATGACCCAGGGAGGACTCGAACCCCCACGGCGAGTAACCGCGCGCTTTAGACTGCTCGGCTACTCTACCGCGGCCCGTTACGTAACAGCTGAAGTTGCTTCCATCGTGTCGACTAAACATTGCAGCCGACGTTATCCACTATTTTCATACAGATGGACATATAAAGACGTAATGATTAATAGACTTGCGACGTGCCGGCAAGGAAACGCAAGTTGTTTGAATGGGCGTGGCCTAAAGTTTCAGAAAACCGTTGATTATATGCTACTCTGTGCGTTACCTCAGTTTGCAGTCAGTCACGAGTAAGGTGGCGTCCGTTCAATAGAAGGCGTATTGTGTGATGCAGTTCGCAAAGATTGAGTATGTGAATTCGATTCAGTCTGCTTCTCGTCGGCGTTTTGGCATTCGTCCGCCTGTACCCAAAAACATTCGTCGTTGGTATGAACAATTTGAAAAGAGGGGATGGTTACGGAAAGGTAAGAGTCCAGGTCGACCTCGCACGTCTGATGAAACAGTGAAAAGAGTTCAGCAAACGTTTGAGTGAAATCCACAAAAGTCTAATCGCCATGCAAACAGGGAACTCGGAATGCCTCATACCACTGTCAGGCGGGTGGTAAGACGTCGTTTTGTCTGTAAACCATTTTTTTTTTTTTTTTTTTGTAAAGTTATTGACCCAAACTAGCTAGAATTAAAAACTACGAAATCGAAATATTCAAACATTTCGATCGTTTTGGGGAAGGGGGGTGGTTGAAATAAATTGAAAATTTGTGCTGGAGCGGGATTCGAATCCGGATTTCTCACTTCGGGCCAGCGGTCGCCTTAACCAATTGGGCTATCCAAGCACGCTTCCCTTCCAAACCAAACTCTCAAATTCTAGCCCTCTGCCTATTGATTCCTCTTTATTATTGATATGGTGTCTGTCCTTTCCGGGCATGTCCGAAAAAGAACAGACACCATATCAATAATCGTAAAAACTTACAAACTATTTAACTTATATTAGGGAAAACACACATACACTCATGACCGAGTGATGACTCAAACCTCCGACCGGAGCGACCACCAAGTCCGTAGCATGATGCCTTAGACCTCGTGGCGTGTAAACCATAAAATCTGCAATTAGTGCAAGCTCTTCGCGACAGCAATAACAAGAATCGGCTTGACTGCACCAGTGCTCTGCTAGAGGATATCCAAGACATTTTTCAGACACATTTCAAGTTAGCCGTAAACAGACAATGTGCGCGTATAGAGACTCCAGAATCCACACGAAATTATTGAACACGAAAGACACTCACCTAAAATGACCTTTTTTTTGTGACACTTTTCGTGAAAAAGTGTGCAGAATTGAACTTTTTTTCCACGATTTCAGGATCACTCCGACGACTTCCTCTTCCAGCAGGATGAACTTCCACCAAAGTAGCACCACAACCTCAACGCTAGACAGGGCATACTGCTCTGCATTCCAAGATCGCTGACCAAGATTGCATGCCATTTTTCTCTTTTGGGTATAAGTGAAGAAAAGTGCGTCCATTTTCTCCTTTACCTCCTGACATAGAGGAACCATGTGTAGTCATCGTGATTGTGTCACAGAAATGTTCAGCGTACTGCAATGGGAGACGTTACAAGACTCTGAGAGCCTCAGTGACAAAATGCCAAGAGCCCTCGTTCGATAACAACATACTCCCTCCAGTATATATCTCAGGTACTGAATATGGCGTTGATGTTTATGTGGAGGGATGCCGACAGTCACTCAGTCCGCGTTACAAATGAAACAGGAAAGGTAAAAATAAATCCGTTGCGCTGAATACCTTCCACCACATACCGTACGATGGCGTGCGGAGTAAAAGAAAGCTAATTAAAATGTTTGGTATCTTATTCGTGATAAGCAAAATTAGATTTTAGTCCCTCTTTGCTAAATGCATTATCTTAACTTGCAGTTAGTTTCAGTCCTGGACAGAACTTACCAGCGAGCGACTATGAATGTGACCAGTGGGCGAAATGCCCTGTCGTACTGATTGAGATACAGCGCAGATCCTGCATCGCCTGTGGTCAAACTGTAGGTGCTGGCAGCGCAACCAAATCAGTTACTTTGAACGACACGCTTCTCATTACCGTGCCCACGCGCTGCACGGTATTCTGAGTCCGTTCGCTAAACAGCGCCGTGATGTGAATTACATTTATAGTGTGGAGAGCTGCCAACTGAGAAAACGCTTGACCTTGCGGCTTCGAGACGGAAGACCATTAGCACTGTGGAATCGAACTGCTGTGCATGAAGAAAAATGCTTAGCGTGTTATTTGCGCTGAGGGCAGCCTAAACAGTAAAAGTGTGCTTTCGCGTCTGTTTTATGTTCTCATTACACGTGGATTCACTGTTTCCTCTAGAATCACTTATTTTCGCAGAAGTGCTGCACAGCATCACATTAGTGTGATGCGCCGAAAGACGTGCCTGCATAAAACTAAAAAAATAGAATGCTCTTGGGACGATAATGTTAGGAACCTACATACCATGGTGTGATGAATTAGTAGTTAAGGATTTAGGATAAGACAAACAATTTTCAAGGGTACAACTTTTCTACATTTCACTGAGTTTCCAAAACGTTTGTATCAAATATTATAGTTGTGGACGACTGCATAATTTTTTTTTACTTTTTTTTAATTTTTATTTTTATTTTTAAAGTTTATGGGACTTAACTACGGGGTCATCAGTCCCTAAACTTACAAACTACTTATGAACTAGTTACGAACTAGGACGGCACAAATATCCATGCCCGAGAGGGGATTCGAACCCCCGACCGTAGTGGCCGTGCAGACCGTGACTGAAGCGCCTCAGTCCCCTCGGCCACCGAGGCCGGCATATTGTTTATAATGATTATAAATATAGGAAAGTTCCGATTTGTCCTTTATTTTTTCCCGTTGTCCCGAAATATATTATTGCTTAATGACAGCAAACAGCCGACCTCCGAAATTCCCCCCTTACTTGAGTTCACGTTTCTCACTTGTTTTTTCCACAAATTTAAAAAAAAAAAAAAAAAAAAAAAAAAAAAAAAAAAAAAAAATCTAATGTTTTTAAATCTATGGGTCTTAACTGCTTGGTTATTAGTCCCTAGGCTTACAAACTACTTAAACCAAGTTAAATTAACCTGAGGACAAGACACAATAACCCATGCCTGAGGGAGGACTCTAACCTCAGACGGCAAACGGCCGCGTGCACCGCATCACGTCGCCTCAGTGCGCGCGGCTATTCCGCGGCGGCTTCTTCTAATTCGTTGGCACCGATAATAACTTCAGAATTCAGTCACTTGAAGGTCTTCTCTGCTTAACAGTTGTTATCTCAAACGTTTCCGTGTTACCTACTTTGTAGTACTCTAATTTTATTAATGGAATGTGAAGTTTTGATAAATAAGCCTCCCATTACTCTAACATTTTTCTCTCAACTGCGTCTGTTGGTTCTAGACAATGGCGGTACATATTTTCTCTATTAACGCAACGTTATATTTGCATGCAGTGTTCCCTGTAATTAACGGCGCAAGAAGTCTCTAACAAGCTGCGTTTAGATGCGGTCAATTACGTGTATGTCGTGGGACCGATTGAAGTGCGATAAACCGAACGGATGGAGAGCATTAACTATACCCGCTCTGGGTAAAGCTCAATATTTCAACCACGCGTGACAAGGATAAGTCATAATTATTAACACGACGACAACAATATTATAGGCTGGATATATTTCTCTTCCTGAGTTACTGATAATGCATTCATACAAATGTGTAACCAGCATTTGTTTGTACATCTATTCGTTTCGGAACCTGTAACTGTGTGCAGTGTAAATAACAGTAATTTCTTCCCTATTAACTTTGGGAGAGAGGTAAGAATTCCTTGAAATATTATATGTCATAAGGAGAGCAGCAGTCCACCCATGTATTTTCTCACAAAGCAAGTGATTCTCGAGGCGTAATGATTGTTTCGCTCACATGCTCTAGTACCGATATGTTATAACTAATTTAACGAAAATAGTCTCATAGGAAAAGCAAACGGTATCATATGTATCACATAGATTGATAGAATTGCTTTTAATAGCACATAGTTTGGGAGGAATTTTCGTAGATGATTTGATAGGAATATTTAGAACTGTAAATATTGATCGTATTCAATTGCCCTTGGTTGATATCAGTGACAAAAAGAGCAACGGAAAATATGTGAAACTTAGGACCAGGGAAATTTAAACAATGCTTCTCTAGGATTCAAGTTCAGACTCTTAACCACGATGTATCTGTATCTTTTAGATGGTAACTTGTAGAAAATTAAAGAAATGTACGAAGGCAGCAGCCACTGCGATTTATAAAAACGATCGAAACATTTTCGTTCGAACTCAAAAAATGTTCAAATGTTTGTAGAGCTTATGGGACATAACTGCGGGGTCCTCAGTCCCTAAACTTAGAAACTACTTATGAACTAGCTAACACTAAGGACGGCACAAATATCCATGCCCGAGGGGGGATTCGAACCCCCGACCGTAGTGGCCGTGCAGAATGTGACTGGCGCGCCGCAGACCGCTCGGTAACCGCGGCCGGCTTTCGAACTGCGCACGAACAAGAATCCGTATACCTACAAGCAAAATCGACGTGAGTATTGAAGCAATCACCCCACCGAGGAACCACCTGAAGATACTCGTTTGGTGAAAACTGAGTCCTTTGGCGTGAAGATTTTCGTGAGTACTGCACAAGGTCAGCCTACAGATATAGTGGAATCGATTTCCTTCCTGAACCTTAACCAAACATTCCGAGGGTAATGTTTGTATAGTCTATGGGACTTAACTACGGGGTCATCAGTCCCTAAACTTACAAACTACTTATGAACTATTGTAAATGCGACCTAAAGTCACTGAGGAGGTAGGCGACCATGATGAAATAATTAGGTAGTACTGCTGTGAAGCTGGTTAGGTCGCAAATTCTTTGTTATTGGTCACACTTCATGTACAGCGTGCTCTCAAAAAATGACGCGTTTCGGAATTACCATCATCAGATTAGCGTCTCTTCCGTGCCATGTGCACACGTGAACAGATGGAAGATGTTCTTCAATATATTCAGACTACAGTCTGCTCTTGTATGTATATTGAAGAACATCTTCCATCTGTTCACGTGTGCACATGGCACGGAAGAGACGCTAATCTGATGATGGTAATTCCGAAACGCGACATTTTTTGAGAGCACCCTGTACATGAAGTGTGACCAATAACAAAGAATTTGCGACCTAACCAGCTTCACAGCAGTACTACCTAATCATTACTTATGAACTACTTACGAACTAGTACGGCACAAATATCTATGCCCGAGGGTTGATTCGAACCCCCGACCGTAGTGGCCGTGCAGACCGTGACTGGAGCGCCTTAGTCCCCGCGGCCACCGCGGCCGGCTCCGAGGGTAAACTCCATCTCTAATAATCACGGTGTGGACGGGGTCTTTAATCTTCACTTTTCCCGCGTCGCGCACGCTAGACCACGGCCCGTTGTCCAGCTAGGGGCTCTGGATTTTGTCGACCATGATTCGGCTACAAAGACGTCATTACCTAATCATCGAGGCCTACGAGAAAGACAGGCCCCAGCGCAGTCGTCATGCCACGTAAGCAAGGTAGTTCCGAGCCGGCGCGATCGCTAGCCGATTGGCCGGCCGCTGGAGCACTGCCCACTGCGTCATAGCGGGTAGCCACTGAGCTAGCGATCGCGCCGGTTTTCGGAACTACCTTGATTACGTGTCATGGCGACTGCGCTGGGACCTGTCTTTCTCTTAGGCCGCGCCTGCGTTTTTCTAAACAGCATATACAGCCGAGACAACACAACACAGTAGTGCTCTAAACACCTAAAGATGACAGCCAGGTGTCTCGTACAAATGTTGCGGAGCTTTGACACTAGTATACGACGCAACGCCCGTCCACACGTCACGTCACAGGCCTCAGTCTGGAGTCGGGCAGACGCTGAGCCTTCCTCTGTGGCAGAGGCCTGCCCGGTGTCTGGGAGAGCGCAGACGCCTCGGGCGCTGCTGGGCAGTGCCCGGGGCGACAATTAGCACAGCGAGAGCGGGCCTGGCCGCGGCTCTCCCGATTTAGCCGCTGCAGTAGAAAGCGGCCCCACGCCGCCACCGCACCGCGCCGCTGTTCCTCAAACCTCCTGCTCCTCCGCCACCATTCGTACTCCGCAAGCCACCACCATACGGCGCCTACTACTCCACTCACAATCAGACCGAGGGAAAAGCTGGTGCCTTCCGAACGAGTGCTTGTAACGATACACTGAAATTTTTATTTTATTTTTTATCTTTGATCAGCAATACTTATCGCCTCCGGTTCCCTCTGACTCGCAATGCAACTAATTTAATTTCCTTCGTCATTTTTTACTCCCAAACAAGCGAGAAGACGGAACCGCGATAGTAGTTTTTTTACTCACTCTCTTGTCTATCTTCGTTCTGTACGGACGTCTTCCATCCGTGTATCTATTCAATGTAAGTTATCGTGATGCAAGTTGTAAAAATATATTACTTAAATTTAAAATCATCCCCTCTCTTTGGCTTTTATTTAAATGAATCCCTCAACGTCAAATACTTATTTTCTATTGTTTTCAGCTCCTTCGCCTCCGTAATAGTTTAATGTTCAGACGCCATTACAATCGCTTCGCATTGTCTGCAAAATTTCAATCAATCAATCATCATTATACAATACTTTGCTTGAATTTAGAACCTGCAGCCATTTCTTTTTGTAATTTCACGAAGTCCCATCATTTTTTAAATTATTTTATCATTACCAGTACCGTCATGTTACACCCACGGTCACACAACAATGAAAAGCGAAGTGAACAGTCTGAACATTGATCTCCTACGGAAAGTATCTCGAACATTCACTTATTAAATAAGACATAAAAGTTATCATTTCCAGCTTCTACAATACGAAGTGCAGGATCCAGCTAGATGCTTTCCGTAAGTTTTATAACGTGCTGTTGCTTGTATGGTGCCCAACTTTAATATGCAATCCGCGGTTTATTTGCTTTAATGTTCAATTTGTGCTGTACTTTAACTAACTTATTTCAGAATTCAAAAAATTCGGTACCGTCAATACCTTGTCCAAAAATATAATCGCGGAATCTACTTTAACAATTATGGCATCATACGAAGCAAGGGCAACGTTATATCCTATTCAACATGGCGATACACCCCTCCACTGTACTCCACACATACAAATCGCTGATGCCTAAGTGTTACTTGGATATCCACCCCACCCAAGTACTTTAAATTAGGGATGTAACGGAAGTGGTTATATCGGAACCGAATTAGAAAGTGAATTTTTTAAATTTGGTATATCGGAAACGGAATCGGAATCGAAGGAGCCTAATGAATCGGAAGTACCCTACTTTAAATACCTCCAGGTCGTCGAGCACCATGTACTCCGCCTCGACTACCGTATGCGCTTACCTTCCCCAACAAGGATTCCACACCAATTCATCGACTTTCCACCTTTCCTCCAACACACCGAACACAGCATCCGAACAGTCCTATCGTGTGCCCTCTCTTTTCCCACTAGCGAGCTGCCGCTCCTCTTCCTACATGTAACAACACCTCTCCATTCCCTCTCCCAACAAAATTTCCACCGTCTTCCTTTTTCGGACCTTGAACTATCCCCAGACATGTACTCATCTTACCAACACTGCATCCCACCCTATCGTCTCTTCACTGTGAGATGCTGTGATATGTAAATGATTTAACTTTTCAGAGCATTCACACAAGGTTGGTGCCGGTGGCGACTTCTACAACGCACTGAATGCGGAAAGTTTCCAAGCGATTTTTCATACACAAACAGCAGTTGACTGGCGTTCCTGGTGAAACGTTGTTCTGATGTCTCGTGTAAGGAGGAGAAATGCGTACCAACACGTTTCCGACTTTGATAAAGGTCGGATTGTAGCCTATCGCGATTGCGGTTTATCGTATGGTGACATTGCTGCTCGCGTTGGTCGCGATCCAATGACTGTTAGCAGAATATGGAATCGGTGGGTTCAGGAGGGTAATACGGAACGCAGTGCTGGATCCCAACGGCCTCGTATCACTAGCAGTCGACATGACAGGCATCTTATCCGCATGGTTGTAACGGATCTTGCAGCCACGTCTCGATCCCTGAGTCAATGGGGACGTTGGAAAGACAACAACCATCTGCACGAACAGTTCGACGACGTTTTCAGCAGCGTGGACTATCAGTTCGGAGACCAGGGCTGCGGTTACCCTTGACGCTACATCACAGACAGGAGCTCCTGCGATGGTGTACGCGACGACGAACCTGAGTGCACGAATTGCAAAACGTCATTTTTTCGGATGAATGAAGGTTCTGTTTACAACATAAAGGTCGCGTCCGTGTTTGGCGACATCGCAGTGAATGCACATTGGAAACGTGTATTCTTCATCGCCGTACTGGCATATCACCTGGCGTAACAGTATGGGGTGCCACTGGTTACACGTCTCGGTCTCGTTCGCATCGACGGAACTTAGAACAGTATCCGTTACATTTCAGATGTGTTACGACCGTGGCTCTGCCCTTCATTCGATCCTTACGAAACCCTACATTTAAGCAGGATAATGCACGATCGCATGTTTCAGGTCCTGTACGGGCCTTTCTGGATACGGAAAACGTTCGACTGCTGTCCTGGCCAACACATTCTCCATATTTCTGTCCAACTGAAAACGTCTGATCAATGATGGCCGAGCAACAGGCTAATCACAATACGCCAGTCACTACTCTTGATGAACTTTGGTATCGTGTTGAAGCTGCATGGGAATCTGTACCTGTACACGCTATCCAAGCTCTGTGTGACTGAATGCCCAGGCGTAACAAGGCCGTTATTGCCGTCTGAGCTGGTTGTTCGAAAATATTTCAATGGTTGTAATCTAAGGGACTTAACTACTGTGGTTATCAGTCCCCAGGCTTATAAACTACTTAAACTGACAAACTAAGCTAAGGATAACAAACACACCGCTTCCCGAGAGCCACGGTGGAGTAGCCGAGCGGTCTAAGGCGCCTCGCTACGGAGCGCGCGGTTGCTCGCCGTCGGAGGTATGGGTGTGTGTGTGTTTGTCCTTAGGTTAGTTTAACGTAGTTTAAGTAGTTTGTAAACTACGGACTGGTGATCACGCAGTATGGTCCGATAGATTTACAAACATTTGAACATTTTTGCTTCCCGAGAGACGACACGAACCTCCGACGGGGAGCAAACGCGCGCTCCGCAGCAATGCGCCTTAGAGGGCTCGCAAATTCCATCGCGGCAGTCTGTCTATTGTTATTCATGGCTGGCAATATATCATGTGAGGAAAGGGCGAGCTTAGTTTCACGTGAGCGATCCACGCAGGCTGCCTTCTGTCGTGAATGCCAGTGGGACATATGTTCCACGACTTATAATCTAGACAATGGTGCTGCATATTTTCTAAATTACCGCAACGTTATATTTGGACCCAGTGTTCTCAGTAATTAACGATGCAAGAAGCCTCTTACAAGCCGCGTTTAGATGCAGTCAATTATGTGTATGACATGTGAGCGATTGAAGTGCGATTAACTGAATGATGGAGAGCAGTAACTATAACCTCTCTGGCTAAAGCTGGATATTTCAACCACACGGATAAGTCATAATTACTATCTCGATGACAACAATATTATAGGCTGGATATATTTGTCTTCCTGAGTTGCTAATGATGCATTCCTCCACCTGTGTTGCCAGCAGTTGTTTTCACATCTTTTCGTTTTCGGAACCTGTAATTGTGTGCAGTATAAGTAACATCAATTTTTTCCCCCATTAACTTTCGAAGAAACTTCCTTTCTTTCTTACACGTCATACGGAGGGCATCTATCCATCCGTGTATTTTACGCACGGCAAGTGCACGTCTGCACAAACTTTTGATTCTTGTTTCGCAAACATGCTCCAGTACCGATAAGTCATAACTAATTTCACGAAAATAGTTTCAGAAGAAAAGCAAACAACAACAACTTGATAGTCAGTAGATCACTTTGAAACTCTCCCTTGATTTTTGTTTGTAAAGTTATTACCGAAAGCAGATAATATTTAACTTTGTCATGACCGTACCTTATGAATAAAGCTGATCGGCAGAATTTCGCAGGATCTGTTTTAACAAGGTTACGTACTTACAGCTGTTATCCAGCAAATCCAGCAATATCACACTCGTCATAGGCTAAGGTTTATCCTGATCGAGTTAGTTTTATGTTTCTCTGGTAGAAAGTTGATATATTTTCCATATGACATAGTTAGATGTTCACAGCCCTACCTTACAGTCCTAAAACTGATTAAGAGTTCATTCAACACTACATAATTCAAGTTGTCAATATCGTGCATGTCAGTAATCCATAGTGTAATCCAAAATATCGCCGGCGCAGATGACGTCAAGAATCTGGTCCTTATTTTTATAACACAGTTCACAATGGTAGGTAAACTCGTCGTAATCGTTTTACGCTTAGTGGTCAACACACGAAGATGGGGACACACACACTACTCAGTATTTACGTTACAGCAGTTACTCTTCCACCGCCATTCGCTAAGTTTCATGCACGATGCCGAACTCCCGCCATAATAAACCACAACATCTGTTTGTTCTTGCTGCGCCTGAGTATCTATGAAATGAGGGGGCGTTGACCCCTTCCAACTTGCCCACAAGTCCCAGTCTGTCACACAAGTTGTGAGGTTCACTTTGGAATTGTTGATTTATTCATTGTGGTAACCAGTTGCAGTGCAACCGACCATCTTCAGATGAGTGGCTTCTGGATGACAAGCGGAGCAGGTTGGCAGAGCTGCTGTACCTGACTGAAAGTACCGGCCGCTGTTACTTTTTGGTACGCGCACAGGCTTAGTGAACCGGCTCCACGAGTCATCAAGGAACTACTGGTCTGTAGGTGATCAATTAGACTGAAACCGGTTTCCAGAATCAATAAAACATACTTGTTGCGATCTGTACTGACTTCTTCGGTTATCTTGATAAATACGAATGCTTTCATTCCGTTATCTGCTGAAAAAAAATGTTGGTACTTCAATCTTCAGTTAATGGTTTACTCTCCTTACTGAGTAAATTATAATTTGGCTGTCCACCAAATCGGAAAGATCTCTGATGCGTGGATGTTCACATGAATATCAGAGCTGATCCTAAACTCACTAACTGAGGATATTCCCAGCACATTCATTGGGCTAGAGAGGAGAGACATCTAACACTCAGGAATAGTACATGACATCATTAGCAGAAAGGCTTTATAAAAGCGGCGATAGCAAATTCATTATTCAACAGGCAATTCGATAAGCTAACTTCAACGTCACTAACAACTGAAATCTTGCGGTAAACTGCGCTGATACTAAATTCATGATTCGAGATTAGTACTCAGTCCATAGACAGACGCTAAGTAGCCACGATAATGTTTGATTCTTGATAGGCATTAGATGTAGCGTTCTGTGTCGTAGTTCGACATTAAGTGCTTCCAATTAGTGAGAATTGACAATTTTTGTATTAAAAAATAATAAAAAAATACGACCTTGTTGCTGAGAGAAGTCCCAATTAGGGCTTGTCCTAAGATGCAACAGAAACAGTTCTGCTGTCTTACCCTATATTGAACATCACTAATAGAACTGAAATATAATAGGAGTTTCTATGATCGATGAAGATTGAATAGTGCAAAGATATCTTGTCTCCGCTGAATAATATATTATTAGCTACTATAATTTTCGAATATACCTATCTGAGAGTACATTTGAACCATATGGTGGGTCGCGGAATATGTGTGAACTTCGCGGCGTATATAACGCCGCCGATCACGGCAAGACTTCAGTTTCCTACGAGACTCAGCAGCATCCATATCACCTGAAGATGGCGATCAGGTAGTCCGCAGAAATATTGTGTCAAGATGACTCTACGTTCCGGCTGGAAACCCGACATGAATATCAACAATTAATACGCCGGGAAACTCTACATGAATATCAACAATTAATACGCCGGGAAACTCTACATGAATATCAACAATTAATACGCCGGGAAACTCTACATGAATATCAACAATTAATACGCCGGGAAACTCTACGTAATCACAGGTTTCAGTTTAATTCATAATTACATCATATGGTAGGACTTCGTACGGAGAGCTTGCCCTTTCGTCGCGGAGTGATCATAACGGCGAAGGAGGATCGAAATAAAGTAACAAAGTTTTCGTGCAGGCGTCTCATTGTACATGAGGCGCTGATAGAAACTGACATCTCTCGGTGTGCAGCGGAACATCGGCCGTTGGGTAGTAATTTGCATGTGAATATAGTGCACTGGCGTGAATATTATTCATGAGGCGCGGAGTTAACATCGCAGCGAGTACTCGCGTGCCGCAGTAGACCAGCAGTGTGAGCGCTGCCAAGCTGGCACCGTATAATTACCTGGACAAGCGCGGCTGCGGGGGAGGATGTGACGTGTAGAAGCGAGGGGCGGCCGGCGAGGGTGGCACCGCTGCAGCCTCCACCGTCTCTCTCTCTCTCTGTGTTTAAACAAACACTTCAAAGCCAGCGATCATGAACTGTGGGAGGGAGAAGCCAAACACTGATGTCGACAACTCCAGGTAATTTTCCTTGCTGGTTTACAAAGTGAACCACAACTCCGGCGTCAAAATTGCAGTGTTTGTTTCGAGTATTTTGGTACATGGGATCAGTGAAGAAGTTGTAGCGCGCATCACCGACGCTGTTGTCCGCCTGAAAGCTCGCCGACATTATGTTCTATGTGCAATGTAAGAGGCCATCCAACGCGTTGGCCAGTGCACTGAAATGGGTGAGGGACTAATCCGAAGGATGGACCACAGTACTTTCCCAAAAGCATAGCTGCTGACTGTCTCAGGAGGATACTCGACGAACTGTTCCTTTTTGGAGAAGGTGAGTGGAAAAGTGCGAAAGGTTTCTAGATGCTTTTTTTTTCCAAACTGGGTTTGATGCCTGGCAGAAGGAATGGTGCAAATCTATACCAATGGCTGGTGACTACTCTGAACGGCAGTGAAGTCTAACAGACAGTTCTAGCTATGGTCGTACTATCCCGCCGTATATGTACATTATTCAATTTAGGTTGTGGAAATAAAATCCGCTACCAGTCACAATTTTGGCGGTTTATTGGAACACTACCGGTTTCGGGCTTGTGCCCATCCTCAGGTGTTTACATTCAGACAATTGTTTAAAGAAAACGTTAATTACTTTGTGCTTATCATACAGTTATGGATACATAGGTAGCCTATAGATATACATATATAAAAAAATATATAGTATGTGGTGGAGTGATTTGTGATAAGGCTCTAAGTGTATTCACATATAAGTAACCAGTTCGTATTTTTACATTTCTCATGGATATTGGTTGAGAACATTGTAGTAACATGATGCTAATTTCTACAATGTTCTCAACCAATATCCATGAGAAATGTACAAATACGAATTGGATACTTATATGTGAGTACACTTAGAGCCTTATCACAAATCACTCCACCACATACTATATTTGTTTTATATATATGTATATCTATAGTATACCTATGTATTTATAACTGTATGATAAGCACGAAGTAATTAACGTTTTCTTTAAACAGTTGTCTGAATGTAAACACCTGAGGATGGGCACAAGCCCGAAACCGGTAGTGTTCTAATAAACCGCCAAAAAATGTGACTGGTAGCGGATTTTATTTCCACAACCTATAAGGAACAGTCACGGAGTTCAACATCCATAATGGATAAAATTCAATTATTCAATTTTTATGATACATGACGTATTACGTCTTGATCCATTCTCGTTTATATTTGACCTGGTTTATTAATCAGCTTCGTGAGGCTGTTCACTCTTGGTACTGTTGTTTGATCACTGAAATTGTTACAACGGTAAATATGAGTGCATACGTGTGTTCGTCTGGAGCGCTCTGGAGTGAAACGTGAAAGCAGCTATGGTAATGCTGACTGCCGAACTCTGATTCACGGAAAGAGTCTTGATCTAATGTAATTCTCTGGTGAGTGCGATAAGTTACATAACCCTTGTTCGACGGAGTAATGCTAGTCGGGCGCGGACCCTTATCAGGTGGAGAAGATGATAAAAAAGAAAAAATGAGCGGTCACAGCGACACGGAGTTGCTGTAAGCGCGAGAGTATGACGATGACCTTCAAACCTCCAGTGGAAAGCGCCAGAAGAGAGTCAATCAGCTTGTTAATTATTCTCCCTTGTTTCTAGTAAAACGATTATGATAAACAGGGAGGCTTTTGACTTGTCATTCTCCCCCATCACCACGAATAGAACAGGTAAAGAAGAGGTGGAACTTCCTAAGACATTTACAAGCCATTATACTCTGACTGCGTTATATGGTATCGTTCAAAAATGTTCAAATGTTTGTAAAGCTTACGGGACTTAACTACGGGGTCATCAGTCCCTAAACTTACAAACTACTTATGAACTACTTACGAACTAGGACGGCACAAATATCCATGCCCGAGGGGGGGATTCGAACCCCCGACCGTAGTGGCCGTGCAGACCATGACTGAAGCGCCTCAGTCCCCTCGGCCACCGCGGCCGGCTATGGTATCGTCTGCGCATAATGGTTATAAGGTGCCATCTAAAGAACACAGGAAATAAATATCCTAAACGAGCTTGTGATTATTATTTATTTTAGCTACGAAACTCATCTGGATCGATCGAAATATTTTCATTTATTACGAAGTTTCGGCTATTGCCATCGTCAGCTCAAAGCTTGGAATTCGTAAAATAAAGGCCACTCTCAGTTGCACCGCGGCGGATTAGCCGTGTGCACTGGGGCGCCGTGCTGTGGTGCGCGCGGCCGTTCGCCGTCGGGGGTTCGTGTCCCCCCTCGGGCATGGGTGTTTGTGTTGTACTTAGGTTAGTTTAACTTAGTTGAAGTAGTTTGTAAGCTACGGACTAATAAAAAACGTTCAAAAGTGTGTAAATCTATCGGACCAAACTGCGTGGTCATCAGTCCGTAGCTTACAAACTACTTAAACCTAGGTAAACTAACCTAAGGACAAACACACACACCCATGCCCCAGGGAGGACTCGAACCTCCACGGCGAGCAACCGCGCGCTCCGCGGCGAAACGCTTTAGACCGCTCGGCTACTCCACCGCGGCTACGGACTAATAACCCAGCAGTTGAGTCCGATAGATTTACAAACACTTAAACATTTTTAACTCTCAGTTGCAATAAACCTTAGCTGAAGCAAACGTTATGTGTTGACTGCTCGTTGAGACACAAGTGTTGTAACAAGACACTGTGAATTTAGTTTTGCGAGTTCCTGATACCCGATGGTGGCTGTAGCCGAATCGTTGCAATAAATCAAAAAATATGTTACTTGCGTCCTCAGAGTGCAGCCAGAGATGCAACTGTTGTGGCAGTGGCTTGCGGTGCTGCAGCTGTCGGGGCTAGCGTGTCTGTTGCCGGCGGCGTTGCGTGTCGAGCGCAGCCTTGGGGTGCAGGCCACGCGAGAAAAGGCGCGTTTCTTGTCTCGTGACGGTAAGCTGCTGACCCACAACACAAACGAAACAAGAATGCCGTATACTTATTACTACTCTGTTCCGTCTTACTCACGGACTACACACGTTTCTGCTTAAGCCGTCATCAGAAACTCTGTTAACAGGACGACTATATATACTAGTCCCCTAGAAGGTAGGAATGCTGACGAAATACCGTGAACCGATGTCCTTGTAATGTGATTTCTGATGTTGGTTAAGTTGCAAAGCCTGAAGTTTTATATTTTATACTCCCTGAAAAATAAAGTCGACGAACATTACACAGCAAAATAAAAAAATAAAAACAGCAAACCACTGGGCGAGAGTGTTTACAAATGGGCTGTCAGTCCATGTAGTTTTTCAGATGGTTTAAATCATTTTAACATCCCCCTTATTATATGGATGTTTACTTTAAAATACATTTAAAAAGAAACGTTTGTAGAGTCTATGGGACTTAACTACGGGGTCATCAGTCCCTAAACTTACAAACTACTTATGAACTACTTACGAACTAGGACGGCACAAATATCCATGCCCGAGGGGGGATTCGAACCCCCGACCGTAGTGGCCGTGCAGACCGTGACTGAAGCGCCTCAGTCCCCTCGGCCACCGCGGCCGGCAAAATACATTTTAGTCAAACTTTCAGTAGTTCTAAAAAAGTCAGGTTTAAACCTTTGAAACCATGGTGAAGGTTTATTAAAGGCCATACTTGTGCAACTTGTTGCCTGGCTTTATTAGTTTTCTTACCCATATAAACGTTGCTGATGCGCAGTCATTTAGAAAAATATAGAACATGATATTAGCTGGCTTGTCAGCTGCAGCGATTTTGTACTGCAATTGTACATTTACCATCGGGGATCAGTCTTTCTAGGTTGTTAGGGATGTGTAACAAACTCAGACGATCAACAAAACGTAGTTACTCCTAATAGTATATTGGTAAAGACGTATTCGATAAAAGTTCACAGAGGAAATGGAATTTTTCACTTAGAGCAGGGTACACATATGACAGGATCTCGACCCAGATAAGTGCACAAGTAAGATTATAATATCTAAATTTAAAAAAAAGGTCTACGGAAGAATCTGGAAAGAACACATCAGTAGGTTTGAGGAAGACTACCAAAGCTAATACTCAAACACAAACCGACAGGCTAGCGAACGAGGTGGCGCAGTGGTAACAGTGTAACACACTTATATTCAGGAGGTCGATGGTTCAATTCCACCTCCGGCCATCCAAATTTAGGTTTTCGCTGATTATCCATGAATCACTCCGGGAAAATGTCGGAATGGTTCCTTTGAAAGAGCACGGGCAATTTCCTTCCATATCCATATCCAAAACTCTGAGCTTAAGCTCCGTCTTTAATGACGATGCAGTCGAGAGGACGTCAAACCCTAAGCTTCCTTCTTTCGAAACTAAAAGAAACTTTACTCACTTTCGATCAGCCTTAGATAATTTGAGTTTCTGGCGCCGTGATAGGGCGTATGAAACTAACATCCGTAAACGTATGCTGGATATTCCAACTTTACTATAAAATGGCAGGGCAAAAATATTCTACAGGGTGGAAATGTGAGAGAAAGCTTTTTTCTTGCCATCTGTAGATAAATAGTGTGTAACTTGGGTGTGCGTGGCAAACCGACGTTGAAGATGGGGAGGGAAAAGGGAATTTAGTAATTCTGGAACGCTATGAAACATGATGCATGTACAGCTTACTACGTGGAAAAATAGTGACAATGAATCTTTTTAAATTCATTGCCATTCATTGCATTTCAGCAAGTATCTTTTGTCATCTCCAGACCTTTGAATACTTCAACATTTACTACGAATAATTCGTCACTTCACATTTAAAATTAGACTTGTACTTAAGTATGTTAAAAGTAAAAGAACTTTTGTGTCTAGAAAAACATTGTACACTAGTGTTACAGCTCCATATCTGTGTCTGTTTACAAACAAGTTACAATGTGTACATTATACCAAAAATTTGTGCGGACTCTACAGCTGTTAGCTCGGTTACTGATCCGCATCCTTCCCATCCAACCTACGTGTACTAACAAATGTTCAAATGTTTGTATAGTTATGGGACTTAACTACGGGGTCATCAGTCCCTAAACTTACAAACTACTTATGAATTAACTAACACTAAGGACGGCACAAATATCCATGCCCGATGGGGGGATTCGAACCCCCGACCGTAGTGGCCGTGCAGACCGTGACTGGAGCGCCTCAGTCCCCTCGGCCACCGCGGTCGGCCGTGTACTAACGAAGAAGAAAACGAGCACAGGTACCTAAAAGTATGCAGCTGCTAATTTCCCAGCGCTGAGGACATCAGCGCTGATATGGCGACGATACAGAGATCTAACCTGATTCCTGGTTAGTCAAACCACAGTCAAGGTTGGCTGGAGAATGTTAGGAGCTGTTGACCTGTCACTCGATGGCGTTTCAGATGTGTTGAATGTCAGACTGTACGGTGGACTATTAGATTTGCTGCGGGATGTTGGCTAACAAATGTATGCACAAGACTGTGTTCAAGTATTGTTCGTTGGTGAGAGACGAAGGCAAATTTATGTAATCTGGCCCTGCACGAAAGTACCCCCACCAACTGCCTGGACCTTGCGCAATTAGAAAGCTGGACATATCGGCTAGTGTTGCTGCTAAACTTAAGTCGTCACAAGTACAGCTGAAATAATTAAAGTGAGCACACTTGGCTGTATTTGTAACTGACTATTTAGGAGAAAACGATTTTCTTGCCGTGCCCTGTCCAAGAACATTATCTCAATACACGGTATTTCTGGTTGTTCCCATTGCTATCACCTCTCCATCGATCTGAAACAGTAGGATATGTCGAAAATAATAATCTCCACTTGGTCCTCCTTTTTCTTGAGTTCACGGCTCCAATCACTGTCTCTAAATGACATATCTACACTCAAACAGCAACAGTAAAGTACAAATAGAATAGACCACCGATTAACAAACAAAAACGGTATGAATCTATGCACCAACTCAATGTAAATAAAAATACAACACAACCAACACCTAAAGCCATTTTTTTAACCTAGAACGCGTTTTATATGCTTTTTCTATTCTAGAAAATAGACACTGAAAATGTACTCTTAGATACACAGATAAATGATATCTTGAAATGAAAGAACTGTTGGGCTCTGCCGAATTTAATTTCTTTTTACGAGGACGGAAAACCTAATTTACGTTAACCCGGATAAGTAGGCTTGCTGGGTAACTGCTTTCGCAGTGCCACGATCTCTTTATGCGCTTCTCCATCCAGATTCCCGTCCCTGTTATGAAGTTAGTAGGTCTGCGCCGGCCGTGGGGTTTAGTCGTGTGTTGCGGCCATTTGCTCGGTAATTGCTGTGTTTAATCCGCTTCCAATTTGGCCACCGCACGCTGCTCCGCGGGGAAGCGCATTAGAGCAGAATTTCACCTGTGCAGTCGCGCAGACGTTTGCCAGGATTTAATAGAGCCACGACCGCGGAACGGTCGTTCCCCTACGGAAACTCGTATTTATCTGTGTCTCTCGTTACATCCGGTAAAAAATGGCCGCCCATCATGCCCTGGAAGAGTGTAATCAGTCTGAGGTGATTTTTCCACTGTTTATGTTTTCATCAGAAAAAACCGCATTAGAAAGCGCTGTCGACATTTTATTTACTTTTTGAAACAGTGTTTTATTCGTGTTTCCGTTGTAGCGAAGTAATCTTTTTTTTCCTTCTGCTACATCCAAGTAAGAGAATGGTCCGAGATAACTGAGGACTTTTGCTTCATTTATAATATGTTCGCCGAGCAATGTTACTGAATACGAGGGATATTTCTATTGATCACCTCTAAAACTTCAAGCTGAGACCTTCAAACATAATCGTGGAGAGAATCGTCCTCTAGATATACACCATTCAAAGTGGCAAATTTTCCTTACAATGAATATCTTGGAGGGACTGTCATTCTGCAAATCATCTTCTCGGCATTGTCGAAACATCTGGTTTATTCATTCGGCGAAAGACAACGACAAGTCAGCAGAATAGGATAGGGAGGGGGAGGAAAATATGATACCCGAAAAAAGTATGAAATTGTTTCCTACGCAGAATGAGCAGAAACCCTTCGTCGTGCCGATTCCTCTTGATAGTCTCCCGCAACCTCGCCTAGAGATTTCGGGTAGTATGTTCCTGTTATGATTTGGTCCTTACAAGCAAGATTTATTGCCCTTTTCTGCATCACTGGAAAATTCATGTAGCCAGCCAGAAGTGGTGTTTCTGAACGTGCTCTTCGTCTTGTTAGCTGAAACCGAACAAACAAACAAAAGAAAAAAATGGTGGCGCGCGAGTCTGTCAGTTGGGCCGCTTTTGTTCGAACCTTGGTGCTATCAAAATCCTAATTGCCGCGGCGAATTAACCGTGTGCACTGAGGCGCAGTGGTGCGGTGCGCGCTAGCGTTTGGAGTCGGAGGTTCGAGTCCTCCCTCGGACATGGGTATATAAGTAGTCCTTAGGTTAGTTTAACTTAGTTTAAGTAGTTTGTAAGCTAGAGATTAATAACCAAGCAGTTAAATCCTATATATTTACAAACATTTGAAATTCCTAATTTTTGTGTCACTCTCTTGTTCGGTTTGAAGGAACCAAACGAAGAAGACATCACTAGCAATCTGCCTAATTTGCAATCGCAATGCCTCGATTAGTTAACTTCGGTGCAAATTAAATTGGAAACGCAGCAACGTAAAAAATTGTTTCCTTAATAATTATTTATCAGCAGACTATATCCTGCAAAATCCTTGTGAGCTTTACAGACTGTATCTTACTAGCGTCTATAATGTTCGCTTTTCGAGGAGAATGAGATGGACTAGACTAGTACCAATTTACAAGGGCAAATCGGGCACTTTACCGCTATTAAATGGGATGTTAGCGCATCGAACCCCAACGTTGGACCTTTCTTCGTTCGGGCCGGTCTTATCTGCCGTCATCTCCGCTGCAAGTGGCTACTACCAGTGTCCAAATCAAATGTACAAACGTTTGTAGAGCTTATGGGACTTAACCACGGGGTCATCAGTCCCTAAACTTACAAACTACTTATGAAATAGCTTATACTAAAGATGGCACAAACATCCATGCCCGAGGGGGGATTCGAACCCCCGACCGTACCGGCCGTTTAGACTGTGACTGGCGCGTCGCATATCACTCGGCCACTGCGGCCGGCGCCGTGTCCAAAATTGTGGTCATGCTTCACATCTTCATTGTGTTAGAGCAAGGAAGTGTGATTTGTTTCCTATGGACCATGGTAAGTACTACTGTCGTGATCATCAGTGAAATGCAGCCGATATTTGGGGGAAACTGTCTCGCTTTGGGAAGTGTGGAATGGTGGTGTTGTCAGCTCGAAAAAAATCATGAAGTTTAGCATGACAATTAGCAGTCGGATACAACGGTCTAAGCAGATCGGCGTGGCGGGTTAGCCGCGCGCATTGGAGCGCCATGCTGCGGTGCGCGCGGCCGTCCGCCGTCGGGGGTTCGAATCCCCCCTCGGGCATGGATGTTTGTGTTGTCCTTAGGTTAGCTTACCTTAGTTTAAGTAGTTTGTAAGCTTCGGACTGATGACCACGCAGGTAAGTCCGATAGATTTACAAATATTTGAACATTTTGAGATCGGCGTGTGCACATCACCGCCATTTGCCAGGATCTTCACATATCGTATGGGAGTGCTTACAACATCGTTCACAGATCGTTAGGGTACACAACAGTCCAAAGCCGGACGTATTTTACCGCAGGGGCATTTCAAATTTACTGCTGCGATGTAACGATGCGGACTGTGTAGAAAAGTAATGTTAGGCATAGGATGTAAAGGTGTAGTGTCTTGCATTTACCTTAATTTAGATAATAAAAATTAGGGCTAAGACTTTATTTGACCTCGTATATGGAGCACTGGACGAATCATCGTGTACCAGAACTAGCGTGTGCCATCAACACTTTACTTCCACAGTAAAACTTCCTAAAATCGTCAAGTATCTTGATGTACTTTATAGAGGAGGTACTGTACTAATCAGCATGCAAGGTCTCTTGTATATCACAAAAGATATACAAGGTGTTACAAAAAGGCACGGACAAACTTTCAGGAAACATTCTTCACACACTAAGAAAGAAAATATGTTATGTGGACATGTGTCCGGAAACGCTTGATTTCCATGTTAGAGCTCATTTAGGTACTTACGGGTGAGGCTTCATTTAACATGCTCAAATTGTAAATTTTCACAATGAACATGTTTGGGCTTACGAGAATCCGCATGCAATTGTGCAATCACGTCATCAACACAGATTTTCTGTGAACGTTTGGGCAGGAACTGTTGGTGATGTCTTGATTGGGCCTCATGTTATTCCACCTACGCTCAGTGGAGCACGTTATCATGATTTCATATGGGATACTCTACCTGTGCTGCTAGAACATGTGCCTTTACAAGTACGACACAACATGTGGTTCATGCCCGATGGAGCCCCTGCACATTTCAGTCGACGTCTTCGTACGCTTCTCAACAACAGATTCGGTGACCGATGGATTGTTAGAGGCGGAACAATTGCACGGCCTCCACGCTCTCCTGACCTCAACCCTCTTGGCTTTCATTTATGGGGGCATTTGAAAGCACTTGTCTACACAACCACCCCGGTACCAAATGTAGAGACTCTTCGTGCTCGTATTGTGGACGGCTGTGATACAATACGCCATTCTCCTGGGCTGCATCAGCGCATCAGGGATTCCATGCGACGGAGGGTGGATGCATGCATCCTCGCTAACGGACGACATTTTGAACATTCCCTGTAACAAAGTGTTTGAAGTCACGCTGGTACGTTCTGTTGCTGTGTGTTTCCATTCCATGATTAATGTGATTTGAAGAGAAGTAATAAAATGAGCTCTAACATGGAAATTAAGCGTTTCCGGACACATGTCCACGTAACATATTTTCTTTCTTTGTGTGTGAGGAATGTTTCCTGTATATTGCCAGTCGACAGAATAAGCAGAATGGCGACATTTAGAGCCTAAGGATATCTTATTTCGAGCACACGCCGCTATGTGCTGGGCGAATGATTTGGTGGAGAACAGACGGCTGATGCTGGGGCATTATGAAATCTGGCCGTCACAGGAGCTGAAACGCGCGGCGGGGACAGGCTGGTTGCGTAATGCAGTAACTTTCTTTTCGAGACATCGATAGCCGGACAGAGGTGCGGGGCGGCGGCCGCACGGACCGGAACCGCCGGCCCCCACACTCAGGACTTCCTTGTCGCCAGAGAAAGCGCCCGCCACGCCGTACCACGGGCTCACCCGCACCCAGCTTCCTGCCCTCGCCGCTGACGGCCACAGTGCTGATTTCAGGTCGCAACCGCCCCACTGACGCCCCTGAGACGCCTAGAAGGGCCGCGGAAGATGCAACAGCCGAATTTATCTGGGGATAACGCCTGCCGGCCGCGGTGGCCGAGGGGACTAAGGCGCTCCAGTCACGGTCTGCACGGCCACTACGGTCGGGGGTCTACAATCCCCCTCGGGCATGGATATTTGTGCCGTCCTAGATCGTAAGTAGTTCATAAGTAGTTTGTAAGTTTAGGGACTGATGACCCCGTAGTTAAGTTCCATAGACTATATAAACATTTGAACATTTTTGGTTAACGCCTTGCACAAAGTTCATACACTATGATCAAAAGCTCCCAGACAAGTTCCTGGCGCTCATCTTCGGTAATGCTGGAATCGAATATGGTATTGGTCAACCCTTAGCCTTGATGACAGCTTCCACTCTCGCAGCCGTACGTTCAATCAGGTGCTGAGAGGTTTCTTGGGAAATGGCAGCCCATTCTTCACGGAGTGCCGCAGTGAGGAGAGGCATCGATGTAGATCGATGAGGCTTGGCACGAAGTCGGCGTTCCAAAACATCCCAAACACGTTCTATATGATTCAGGACTCTGTGCAGGCCAGTTTATTATACGGATGTTACTCTCGTATAAACCACTCCTCCACAGGCAGTATATTATATACAGGTTCAAATGTTTGTAAATCTATCGGACCAAAGTGCGTGGTCATCAGTCCGTAGCTTACAAACTACTTAAACTAAACTAAACTAACCTAATGACAACACACACACCCATGCCCCAGGGAGGACTCTAAACCTCCACGGCGAACAACCGCGCGCTCCGCAGCGAGACGCTTTAGACCTCTCGGCTACTCCACCGCGGCTATGTACAGGTGCTCGATCGTTTTGACAGATGCTATCGCCATCCCGGAATTGCTCTTCAAGAGTCGGAAGCAAGAAGGCTCTTTATATATCATTGCAGGCTTGTGCTGTGATGGTGCCACGCAAAACAAAGGGTGCTCCTACATGAAAAACCCGACCACACCATAATACCACCGTCTCCGAATTTTACAGACGCTGGACGGCGAGGTTCAACGAGCACTCGCTATACCCACACCCTGCCATCTGATCGCCAGTTTCTGTACCCACTCCACGCAACGTGTTTTTCCCATTGTTCAATAGTACAATGTCGACGCTCCTTACACCAAGCGAGGCGTCATTTGGCGTTTACCTGCGTGATGTGGGGCTTATGGGCTGATGCTCGATCATGGATCCCGATGCAATACCTGTGTGATAGTTGCGATAGGTGCCTTGCTTTATGCTGTACGACCTCTCAACTGTTAGCGGTCAACAGACGGGGTCGGGCTGTACGCTTTCGTGTTGCACGTGTCCCGTCACGTTTCCACTTCACCGTCACATCAGAAACAGTGGAGCTAGGAATGTTTAGGACTGGAAATCTTGCGTTCAGCCTTCTGCCACAAGTGACAGCCAATCAGCTGACCACGTTCGAAGTCCGTGAGTTCCGCGGAGCGCTCTATTCTGCTCCCTCACAATTTCTAATGACAACTGAGGTCGCTGATACAGAGAACCTGGCAGCATGTGGCAGCACAGTGCACCTAACATGAAAGACGTATGTTTTGGGGGTGACTGAATGCTGTTGATCACAGTGTAGCATTGAACATGCAGCCTATTCTAGTGACGTTGTAATCAATTTGATTTGCTGCCTACAGACACAGTTATGCGCCTCACATAGAATCTAAGAGTCTGTGTGGTGTTTTGGCATGCTAATTCCACATATTGCTTTAAACCGAGTCAGTCTCTCCGCAGTCATCGACCAGACGTTTACAACAGCGGACTGGAAGAACAGGTTGGCCACGGTAGTAAACCACTACATTTTTCTGTAACTGTCATCATACTAAAAAGGGAAAGAATTTGAAAATTCGAAATACACCAATCCGCAAATAGAAATTGCGCATTGAGTTTGACGGTCTCTTATTGATTTTTACTGAAACGTAAAAGGAGCTTCTTAGACACTCTGTAACGAAATAGGAAAGAAAACTCTACAGTTTTTGTGAAGGTGGTGTCTCAGAGCTTACAGGTATTTAAAAACTCTCGTAAATTTTTGAGCATCTCAATTGAAGATCGTTTGCGGTAATGTATAATGCGCATTATTTAATAGGTCCGCCTCCGTAGCTGAGTACCAGTGCGATGGACTGTCATTCGAAGGACCCGAGTGCGAATCCCGGCTAAACACAAACTTTCATTTAATTTAATTGCTGACTGTCAGCTAATGTCCTGAATTTGATTGATAATAGCGGCAGGATAAAAAATAGAGTCTGTTCTTTGAAACATGTCCGAAAGAACAGAAACCACATATATACCAGTATATATACTTAGTTTCACCTGTGGCGTAGCGCATTATTGTCTTTGGCTGTAAAATGTTAAATATTCTAAACATATTCTCTGAACGCGGGAAGATTAGGGGTTAACGTCCCGTCGGCACTGTGGCCATTAGAGAAGAAAGTCAAGCTCGGATTGTTGGGGCAAGGCCGTGTCCTTTCAGTGGAATCATCACGGCATTTGCGTGAAGTAGTTTAGGGAAAACACAGAAAACCTTAATCTGGGTGGCCGGAAATGGATTTAAAACACTGTCCACCCAAAGCCAGTCCAGTGCGCCACCGCGCTCGGTGTATTTCCTGAGAGTGACTTTCATCGTTACTATCAAGATAAGTCGTACTAAAATGTAGTTTATAGCTCATTCCTTAGTACTAAAAAGCTTTTATGGATTGTAATATGAGCGCAAAGTGTCCAAAGAGTAGAGTAATAAAACAGACGATAAAAATATGTAAGGACATTGTAACAAGCCGATATTTAACTCATTTTATTGCCTATTTTATTGCTACACAGAATGGAATTCTATTTATAAGCACACTTTCTAGTCGGAGCATTAAGCAAGATGTAGGTCACATGTTAATAAAAAGCCTTTTTGTGAGATATAGGGAAAACCAAATTGTATAAAAATAGGCGATGTC
This sequence comes from Locusta migratoria, assembly GCA_026315105.1. Lineage (NCBI taxonomy): Eukaryota > Metazoa > Arthropoda > Insecta > Orthoptera > Acrididae > Locusta > Locusta migratoria. The sequence continues at coordinate 347,261,518 of CM048745.1, forward strand.
AGTCTGTACATCTCTCTGTTTCCTTGAACATATCCGGGTTGTGACCAGTTTCACATTTTATAATGTATTACACAAGTATTAGATAACAACTGGTTGTAAACTTAACAATGCTACAAATTTCAAGAAAACTGAAACAATGTAAACACACATCAGTTACACATTAAACTGTATGTACAGAACTTAGAGTTCACTGTACGACAATCAGTTTCTGCTGACAGAAACCGCTCAAGCCTTCCACCAATCAGATTCAAATAAAAGTATAAAGTCTCAGGATGTTGTTGTATTTTTAGTTATGACAACGAACACCTTGTTGCAATTGACAACAGTCGTAACAGTAAAAATTCGAATGTTTACAATATTTTAATTTTGTTGTAATCTGAAGTGTTGTAAACAATAACGTACAATCGATTGTTATGAAATGCGTGAATAACAGCTCTGAAGATGCATAGCTGGTCCGAAACCGATAACTTTCAAAGAAATAAAAAGAGTCTATGTAACTTATATGGTTCGGAACCCACGTTAAACAGTAGGTCCCCTTTGACTGGCTGGGTAAGTCAGTTCGAAGGTCGGAGGAAGGCAACGGCATACCACCTCCAAACAGGACCATGCCTAGTAAAGCACTGTGGTGTTCAAACCAATCTTCGGATTGTTGACTGCTTTATATTTTTTATATACATAAATCAAGATCGCGGAAACTTACTGAAGCCATACTTAACAACACTTAGTGTATAGAAACTAAATATGTATGTTCAAATTGTTCAAATGTTTGTAAACCTATTGGACCAAACTGCTATGGTCGTCAGTCCAATAGTCCAACCGCGCTGGATGGTCGTGTGGTTTAAGGTGTCATGCTACGGACTAGGCGCCTGTTCCCTCCGGAAGTTCAAGTTCTCCCTCGGGCATGGTTGTCTATGTTGTCCTTAACGTAAGTTCTTTTAAGTATTTTGTTAGTCTAAGGACTGATGACAAATCAAATGTTCAAGTGTTTGTAAACCTGTTGGTGCTTACAAACTACTTTAACTTACACTAAGGACAACACATACATCCATGTCCGAGGGAGGTTTCGAACCTCCGGCAGAAACGGCCAGCCAGTCCGTAGCATCACGCTTTAAACCACGCAGCCCTCGCACGAGTGTTAAGCACGATGAAGGAGCCGGACGACCGTTACCGCCACAAATGAAGAAACCATTGAGCGATCACGTGAAATGATTCTCTTAGACAGACGATTAACTATTGATGAAGTGGCTCATCGTCTTCAAATTAGTCATGGTTCTGCCTACGACTTTATTCTCAACAGACTTGGGTTCCGTAAAGTTTGTGCAAGATGGGTCCCAAAACAACTCACACAGTTGTATAAGCGCCTCGACATCTGCAAAAAACATTTGGATCGCTATGGTAACGAAAGGGACAACTTCTTAGACAAAATCATTACTGGTGACGAAACATGGATCCATCATTACGAGCCGGAGAGTAAACGGCAGAGTATGGAATGGAAACATCCAAATTCGCCGTGCAAGAAAAGTTCAAGACCCAACCGTCTGCAGGAAAACTGATGCTTACGGTTTTTAGGGTTGCACGATGACCTGTACGGGAACATTATGGTGAAAGGGGCACAACAATAAACAGTGTACGTTACAGTGAGATGCTTACTGACAGGCTAAAGCCTGCAATTCGAAGCAAACGCCGAGGATTCCTGTCAGAAGGTGTTGTGTTGTTGCACGACAATTCCCGTCCGCATACTGATGTCCACACTGTTGAAACGCTCCAGAAACTCAAATTCGAAGTACTGGATCATCCTCCATATAGTTCCGATCTTGCCCTTTCTGACTATCACTTGTTTGGTCCATTCAAAGAGGCATTAATGGGCTGTCGATTTGAGTCGGACGAAGCAGTGAAGGAAGCGGTGCATTCCTGGCTCGCAGCTCAAGCGAAAACCTTTTATGAGGGCATAAGGAAGCTTGTAGAGCGATGGACGAAGTGCATTGAAAAACAAGGAGACTATGTCGATAAATGATGTTCTTGTAAGTTTCGTATTTTATTACAATAAAATTTTATAACTAATTTGCGAATAATAATTGACTTACCCTCGTATATCAAATGTTCAAATGTTTGTAGAAGTTATGGGACTTATCTACGGGATCATCAGTCCCTAAGCTTACAAACTACTTATGAACTACCTAAGAATAAGGACGGCACAAATATCCATGCCCGAGGGGGGATTCGAACCCCCGACCGTAGTGACCGTGCAGACCGTGACTGGAGCGCCTCAGTCCCCTCGGCCACCGCGGCCGGCACCCTCGTATAAAGCAATGTTTAGTCGAGTTTATATTCTTAATTTTGTGGCGAAAAAATGTATTCAAGTAGAGGAATCACTTAACTGATGAATAAAATGAATGTTCGGGTGTTTTAAAAATAACAAAAGGAAATTGAAAAAAAAGTCCTCTAGTGTACATGGCAATTATTTCCCGCCTTACACAATTCCTGTGTGCATAACCGAGTCTACCGGTTTTCAAAATTGTCTACATGGTAGGATAAATCGATTGATAGCTCGAAGTACGTTGTAATTACGACGTAATTTTTAATATACGCTGACCGGCGAATGTTAAAAGATAGGAGGCGATTCATAAATATTTATTAGGCGGCCCGCGTACGCGAGATAAATTTTGCTTACATAATATTAATGGCTTTAATAAATTCACATCCGCGTGTAACAATTCTCGCCAGGGGGATTGGCCACGAGGTTCGGTCTCGGCGCCTGACGCGGCGGAGCGCGCGTGCGTGGGAGGAATGCGAGATGTACAATGGATGGGCCACGGGCGCTCCACCGAGGGAGCGTCCCGACGTTTCGCATCGCGGCGTAACTCTAGCGTGCAACAGCGACAGCCGTACATAAGAGTTCCTTCTCGAGTGCGAACGATTGCTTTCTCTCTCATTGGTTTCGCCATTAGCATAGTAGAGAGACAGAGCCGAAATGTTGACCCGACTTCGTTATTAAGACACGGCTGCAATATTAATGAATAATCGTGACGGCTTTAGGAGTTACGGAAACAGTATTTGATTTGTGTTGAACAAGGATTACGAGTCTTAAATTTATGCAAATGCCGGCCGCGGCGAACGAAATGAGTGATGGCGCGAGCCTTGCGGTGGAATGACTCATCTAAACACCTGCTTCCCGATCTTCGGTCTGATGGCGTCACGCCACCGTGCACCGGCGGCGGGCGATCTCTCAATAATTTATAAGAGAGCGCTCTGCTTGTCGGCCCACCGGGGCGTCACAAAAACAAGAGATGTTTTCTGGAGATTGCGTCTGATTTATAGCCGAAATTAAGGAATGCTGTTCTTGTGACTTTTTAACCTTTTGTCTGTGTGGTTTATACAAGCGATTTTTCAAAATGTTCAAATGTTTGTAAATCTATCGGACCAAACTGCATGGTCATCAGTCCGTAGCCTACAAACTACTTAAACCTAGGTAAACTAACCTAAGGACAAACACACACACCCATGCCCCAGGGAGGACTCGAACCTCCACGGCGAGCAACCGCGCGCTCCGCAGCGAGTTGCTTTAGACCGCTCGGCTACTCCACCGCGGCAGGTTATATTTTCAAAACGAGCAGTAACTCATAGGCCGGCTGCAGTGGCCGAGCGGTCTGCGGCGCGCCAGTCACAGTCTGCACGGCCGTTACGGACGGGGGTTCGAATCACCCCTCGGGCATGGATGTTTGTGTCGTCTTTAGTATATGATAGTAGTTCGTAAGTTTAGGGACTGATGACCCCGCATTTAAGTCCCTTAAGCTTAACAAACATTTGAACATTTTTGAGTAACTCATAGTTCGTAAATATTCGAAGGATATAACGATTTATCGCCAAGATCTGCTGATAAAAATGTCTTAATATAGAAATGAAGGAGAGGAAATAAATTAAAATGTACCGCAGCCGGAATTCGAACCCGGGATCTCTTGCTTAGTAGCCAAGCACTATAACCACTTAATCACCGTGACGTAATAGACACGGTGATTGCACGGACTGTCTTAAAGCACGTATCTCTCCACAACAGAAACTTCAATTCTGCCTCATGTTCCCAAGTGGCTCGGTGCATCCGGCATGTTGTAGAGGGAGACGTAGTTTAAGATAGTCCGTGAAATCATTGCACACCTCATGTCACAGTGGCTTAGTGTTGGCTTACTTAGTAAGCTTGAGGTCCCAAGTTCGAATTCTGGCCAGGGTAAAAATTTAAATTCACCGCCTCTCCTTCATTTCTATATCTTTGATATATATCGAGACATAATATGTCTCTGGACGTTGATTATTATTTCTTATTTGAGCAAATAAACTGACAGCATAGCATAGGATACGCACTCATATTATGCAGGGCCTCCCTTACCCTTGCTGTCAGACGCGGTGGCAGTGAGTCTGCAAGCGCTTGGTACTCCTCCGGATGCTGACGACACCAAATCCTTGCAGATAAACAGCCTATTCCTTTCTCTTCGTGGGTGCAGGGTCCAGGACATGAAAATTCTTGACATTCCAGATTTCAAATCTGGGATCCGAGTGGGTATCTCCGTATATTTTTAACCTTTAAATATAAGAAGAAATCATTCTGTCTGTATAAAATTTCACTATGTAACATACAACTTGTCTTACTATCTAGATGGCAGGTCACTGTAAATGACAAAAATAAATAAATAAATCTCCTGCATGTTCCTTGAATCGCCTCCCCCCCCAGGCGGCGTCGATACGATGTGGTGACGCGGTGTCAACACAGATGAACCTCTTTAGAGTTGAAAGACCAAAAATGAGTGCAGATGGTCCCTGAACAGCACAGTATACTGCGGGCAATTTAAAGTCCCCTTCGGAACAATTAGGGGAGTCCATTCCTTACCACGGAACTAATTTAACTGACATTTGTATGAGGTGTTTTCCATCTACGTATTTTAGTCAGTATGTGTTGAAATGGTTTCTATATGCGTCGACGCAAACGTATTGATGCTGCCTTTGACACACGAGCGCTAAGGTCGCAGTGGTGGCAACCCTGCATGAACACGCTGCTCTAGTGCCTCCACACCGGCACTGGGCTCTGCATACACGATACTTTTCACATGGCCCCACAACCAGAAATCTCACCAGTCGAAATTCGGTGAACGGGCAGGCCATGCAACTGCACCTGCTTGTCCGATCCATCGACCAGGAAACACAAGACAGATGCGTCTGGACGTTAACGGCGAAGTGGGCTCGAGCACCATCATGTAGCAGACACATAACCCTTAGAATTATCAATGGGGGCACTGTCTGACGAACAGTGCCACCCTTCAGGAGGAGATCATGCAGGCTGTAACTGTCGCTACATGGTAGGAGAATCGAATGTTCAAATATTTTTGAAACTTTTTCTCATTTTGGAAAACAGCACCCAAATTAAACATTTTTTAGCCTAGATCGCAATTTTTTTTATCATCAACTAGTTTCGACCCAATGTTTGTTGTTTTGATCTCAACTAGTTTCGACGTATTCTTAGGCCGTCTTCAGGATGTTGCTCAGAGATGCCGTAGAGCGGAGCAACAATCTGAAGATGGGATAACATTGCGTTTAAACTAGTTGATATTAAAACAACATATTTGCTCTCTATGCTGTTTTTATATAATAAAAAAAGAAAAAGAAAAAAACTGTTCAGATGTTTGTAAACCTAAGAAACCAAACTGATGTGGTCATTGGTTCCTAGAATTACAAACTAGTTTAACTAAATATCAAATAAATGATGTCCGGAGACATATTTTGTCTAGATATATGTTAAAGATATTAAACTGAAGTAGAGGCACAGATATCGAGACAAAATGTCTCTGGACATTCTATATTTCATATTTATATATCACCTGTGCCTGAGGTATAAGGCTGGATTTCCCGTTAACATTCTTTGTCGGGGTGCTATTCCGCTGTTGGACAGCCTCGGCAGTTTGATACGTATTTATAGAGGGGACATGAGGCAGAGTTGAAATTTGTGTAGTAGCGTTTAAAAAGTTCAAATGTTTGTAAATCTATCCGACCAAACTGCGTGGTCATCAGTCCGTAGCTTAAAAACTACTTAAACCTAGGCAAACTAACCTAAGGACAAACACACACACACACACACACACACCCATGCCCCAGGGAGGACTGGAACCTCCACGGCGAGCAACCGCGCGCTCCGCAGCGAGACGCTTTAGACCGCTCGGCTACTCCACCGCGGCTGTGTATTAGAATGGAACGTGCTTTTAGACCGTCCGTGCAGTTGCTGTATCCATTAAGTCTCGGTGGCCTAGTCTGACTAGTAAGCAGGAGGTCCCGGGTTCGAATTCCAGGCGCAACATTTTAATTCGATGCCTCTACTTCAGTTATTTAAACTAACGTATGCTAAGAACACACACACACGTCCATGCCTGAGGCAGGGCTCTAACCTCCGACTGAAAGCGATTGCGCAATCCGTAGCAAGGCGCCTTAGACCGAGCGGTAATTTTCACGCGAGTAGACAGATTAGAGCCCACACGGAAGCATACGGCAATCTTTCTCTCACTAACCACAGGACTAGGAGCCGGAAGTAACAATGCTGCACAATGAGGCCTCAATGTCACACAGAAAGTCACACAATGTCATTACAAAATGTAATGTTTGTAAATCTATCGGACCAAACTGTCCGTAGCTTACAGACTACTTAAACTATGGTAAGGACAACACAGACACCCATGCCCCAGGGAGGGCTCGAACCTCCGACGTCGAGCAACCGCGCGCTCCGCAGCGAGGCGCCTTAGACCGCTCGGCTACTCCACCGCGGGTATGTCACTACACCTACCACACCAAAAATTGTGGTAAAGTTACTCGTAATCATCACATATAAAGAAAGGCGGACGCATTATAGAAACGATGGAGTAGTTAAGGAAAAATATATACAACGGATCGTTAATTTCGGTCTACGGTAACCTTAAACAAAAGCCTGCGCACGAAAACCTTTCTACCGCGTCCAACGAACGTATTTACAGACCATGATGTTATTACGGTCCGTACTCGCCCGGTAAGACACCGGTTTAAAGCACTGCTTTCCGACATAGGGAGGTGTGCCGGCTCTGTTTCGAATCTGCCCGACGGATTAACAACATGGGTCGGTGTGGCGGCCAGCCTGGATGTGGTTCTTAAGCTGTTTTCCTCGTCGCACTAGGACAATACCAGACTAGTACCAAAGTCTCGCCTCAGTTCACAAATATTTAGAAAAACCGTTCGCATACTATCACATGCCGCGGTGAAGTAGCCGAGCGGTCTAAAGCGTCTCGCTGCGGAGCGCGTGGTTGCTCGCCGTGGAGGTTCGAGTTTTCCCTGGGGCATGGGTGTGTGTCTTGTCCTTAGGTTAGTTTACCTAGGTTTAAGTAGTTTGTAAGCTACGGACTGATGACCACGCAGTTTGGTCTGATAGATTTAGAAACATTTGAACATTTACTATCACATGTGTAACAAACCTTATACGCAGACGGTTTGGGCACGTGCCCTCGGAGTCTTCCGCGGAGATATTCTTTAGTAAATGCGAACTCGCTCTTCGGTTCTCCAGAAGGTTCCGGACGAAGCTATTGCATCTATCTAAACAGGCACCGTGCCAACCCCAGCAATCTGATTTTATTCCTCATGACGATGGAGGAGTTTGCCACCGAAAGCTTGAGATGGCCGAGGGGACTGAGGCGCTCCAGTCACGGTCTGCATGGCCACTACGGTCGGTGGTTCGAATCCCCTCTCGGGCATGGATATTTGTGCCATCCTTACTATTAGCTAGTTGATAAGTAGTTTGTAAGTTTAGGGACTGATGACCCCGTAGTTAAGTCTCATAAGCTATACAAACATTTGAACATTTGAAAGCTTGAGAATGGTATTCGACGCGACTTATATGCCGAAAAGATTTGAAGTATAAATATTTCTTCCCTGGGGTAATGGCGTCGGGGCGTGGAGGACATACGGCCACCCCTAAATTGCCATGGCCGATGCTGCACATGCGAAACAAGGCGAAAGAAAATTAAAAATGCTCAAATGTTTCTAAACCTATTCGACCAAACTATTATGGTCATCAGTCCCTAGACTTACAAACTAATCAAACTAACGTAAGAACAACACACCTCCATGCCCGAGGGAGGACTCGAACCTCCGACGGCGAGCAACCGCGCGCTCCGCAGGAAGGCGCCTTAGAGCGCTCGGCCATTCCACCGCGGCGAGGCGAAAGAAACAGAATATTTTCGGTCTGTGTTCAAATCAAATGTTTAAATGTTTGTTAAGCTTATAGGACTTAACTATGGGGTAATCAGTCCCTAGACTTACAAACTACTTATCAACTACTTTATACTAAGGACGGCACAAATATCCATGCCCGAGGGGGGGATTCGAACCCCCGACCGTAGTGGCCGTGCAGACCGTGACGGGAGCGCCTCAGTCCGCTCGGCCACCGCGGCCGGCTCGGTCTGTGATTAACATCTTCAAAAGTGTTGTGGGAAACTTTTGAGTGTGGCACGACCCAACAGAAATCCAAGAAAGTGCTTTTGCAGATTTACTTCTTTGTGGTTGAGTAAAATTTCACGGCTAGGTAGGGAATAGACGTGTGTGGCGTAGTCCCCCGCCGTAACGTGCGCCAGCTGGCGAGATGGACTGCCAGCGATGGTTGCGCGGGCCGGCGGAGCAGCTAATAAACTCTTTGGCCGCGGGCGACGGCAGCGCCGGGCCAGATGCGGCCTGCTCGGTGCGTGCGCGCCGCGCCAGGCGGCAGACCGTGACAATCTGCGCCCGCCATCTGCCCGCTCTGCTTGCCCACTACTCGCCGGCTGCTATCACGTGCGCTCGTGTTCAGACTCAAGCAGAACACCTCGAAACACTAGAGGCAGCAAGTTCACTTCACACAACATGCATATATGTGGTGTTTCACTAAGTGTGTTTGCCTCTGTAACTTATAAAATAATAGGTGACGCGAAATTTTAATGCGGTACGTCAACACAAGAAATGTTACATTTTCTGCGGAGATATGAACATAGTTTATTGTATCATTTTCCAAACAGTTACACCACAAAGATATAATTATTTAAATGGAACAATAGTTTGTTCGTTGAAACCAGCTGCGTCCAAATCAGTTTGAACTACATTCCTATCACTGTTAGTTTGGGAGCTACAACCCTTCAAAGTTTAGGCGGCGGAGGCGTAGCTCACTGGCTGATGGTCATGAGACAGTGGGCCGTGCTCCAGGGGATAGCCACTCGGCCACTTAGCTACGCTATCGCAGCCTCCGCCCCCGGAACTTTGAAGGGTTGTAGCTCCCAAACTAACAGTGATAGGAATGTAGTTTAAATTGATTTGGACGCAGCTGATTTCAACAAATCCAATGAACGATAGAAAAAACTATTCTTCCATTTAAAAAATTATATCTTTGTGCTGTAACTCTTTGGAAAAGATACAATAAACTATGTTCATAGCTCCGCAGAAAGTGTAACATTTCTTGTGTTGACCTAGCGCATTAAAATTTCCCGTCACCTATTATTTTATAAGTTACAGAGGCAAACACACTTAGTGAAACACCCTGTATAATATTAATTTGTTATTTTATTTTATTTATTTTTTAGTAAGAAACAGGAATTCACTAACGAAGTGAGACTGCTGGTGAATCTTCTGGGTTGTATGGTCCGGGGTCCAATAAATTTTTACGTTCCTGACTTTTCGTCCAGACCAATTCTGCACATTTTTTTTCCAGAGTCACAGCGTCGCCAAGAGCACCTCTGAAGATGTCCAGATAGCTCTGAACGAAACGTTATGAACGGGAAAGTTTCATGGACCATAGTCTTACAACCCGGAAGTTCCACCACCCACACGACAACCGCTCGTGAAAATCTTCATTGTACTATAAAATTTCCGTTTTATTACTACAGATTTATACCTAATTCCGTGATTACCACGCCATCTTATTTCTGATCAGATTCAACTTTTCTGATGGTGACTAAATTTATTACACAGAAATTCAGACAAGCCATTTGTGCTGTCTGCTCGAGAGACATCACAGACGTTAAATGAGCACAACGTGGGCGTAAGCGCGCAATTACTCTGTCAGGCAGAGGGTTACTTCTGACACGGCGTTTACTGGTGGACAGAGGCCTCTGAGAGTGGCATTTAGTGCAGCAAACATCGTGACTAAGAAGTGAGCGAATACTTGAATTCAGTGACACTTAACTCGGATGAACTCTCGCGACCTCCTAGAGAGCAACACGAGAGTGGCATAGGACATTTATAGTCTGTAAGGCAAGAGGTGGGTGACGTACGAAAAATACGACTTACGGACAGTGACGTGCAGAACCTTCAGAGGCGCCAGCAATAATTTGCAGGTGCGAGGTATTCTGTTATGTGCGCACGTGTTCCATGGATAACTGTATACGCAAATAAAATAAACATTTTGTGCTGTTTGACATGACAAGCTGATTTTCTGGCTACATTTATTTACTGTAATGCAGTGACGCGCTCAAATGGCGGACGAATTACATTAAATCAATTTTCTTCTCTCCTCATTCGAGAACTCTTGACAAGTAGGTGAGAATATACTAAAATCCATTCCTGTACTTGGTGAGTTATACTATAATTATTCTGTGGCTCAATTATAATGATCTTTTACGGCTACCATTCAAGTGAACGTATTCGACGTAGCTTCCGCAACTTCGGCTATTCAGTCCATCCATATGAGTTAGAACGGTTGTTTCAGTTATAATGGAATAAATAACATATCTGGTTGGAAACGAGAATACTCCTTTAAACTGAATTGACACGCAACATATTACGCAATTTGAATTAAGGATCGAACACAAAGAACGAAACTAATCAAGCGTTATAGGAATGAGTGAGGCATGGCGAATATGTATTAAAAACGAAAGAATGATTTTACTATAGAAAAAAAGTACAAATTAAAATAATGCTTATGATTTTTAGAAAACAAATGTGCCTCTCAAGTCTGGGAGGAAAATATAACTTCGGTATAGCACAGGCAAAGAATGTCCTTTAAACTGAGTCTGAAATGCAGTGGAAGTGGGAAGTAGAAATGTGTTCAAAATGTTCAAATGTTTGTATAGCTTAAGGGACTTAACTACGGGGTCATCAGTCCCTAAACTTACAAACTGCTTATGAACTAGCTAATCCTAAGGACGGCACAAATATCCATGCCCGAGGGGGGATTCGAACCCCCGACCGTAGTGGCCGTGCAGACTGTGACTGGAGCGCCTCAGTCCCCTCGGCCACCGGGGCCGGCTAGAAATATGTTATGAATTTAGTGAAGAGGTTACGTAAGAAATGAAGTACAGAGGAAACTAGAAGGAGAAATACATGCGGCAAAAATTTAAGATAATAACGAAAAGATGGTCGGTTGTGTGCTCAGTCATTAGAAAATATTTGATTTGACATTTAAGGTAGCAATGTTTGAGAGATATCGTGGAGGTATACAAGGGCTAAAGTAGGGAAATAATTTATTGTTATGGAATTGCTGATAGTATGAGTACATGTATGAAAATATTAACGTAAAATAAAAGGTAATTAAAGTCGTTGAAAATAGAAAGAACTTATCAACATGAGCACCACGTTTCCGAAGAACAGGTGTTACTAGTGAGACGTAGGCTGCTAAATGCTGAATGAACGTGTTTACGAGACCACAAAAGGTGTTAGTTATGACAAAGAAAGACTACTCGAGGCAGTAGCTGTAAATTATGCAAAGCACTTCCTTTTCATGGCCAGCGGAAAGGTTTGTCGTAAACTGTGGAATGTACTCAGTTTTGCTGGGCGGCGGGGACTGCTTCGTTCTCGGAAGAAACTGTTCCTTCGCCACTTGCGAGACACAATAGGAAATAATGCAACATTCTTCTGGTGCAATGCAACAGTCCACTAAGACTTTCATGGTACTTACAGAACAATACATAATTCCGCTTTTATTCCTGCATTTGTTAAATACGACAGCTAGTTAACCCTTGCGGGTTGTCCTGGATCCAGTGGAGCCAGGTTTGGTGTTTGAACATAGCGGTAGCAACAAATATCCTCACCCACAATTATCTTCCGGCAGTAAGCTGAAGACCATACTACCTTTACTAGCTGCTCGTAAGGTCAGTACCGCAGTAGCAGTGTCCCAGCACTGTAGGCGTGCGAAATAATAGGTATATATTAAGTTCACAGATCACTGTAAAAAGGTAAAGCAGTCAACAATCCGAAGATTGGTTTGAACACCACAGTGCTTTATTAGGCATGGTCCTGTTTAGAGGTGGTATGCCGCTGCCTTCCTCCGACCTTCGAACTGAATTACCCAGCCAGTTATAGGGGGACCTTCAGTTCAACGTGAGTTCCGAACCACGGTGCTACTTGGTATTTCTCACATGAGCAATACTGCCAGAGGTAAGTGACAGGTAAAAATCCGAGGACCTGGTGGGGATCGAACCTGCGACCCTCGGATTCGTACTCTGGCACTCTACCGAGGCGGAAACTCCAGCTATCCAAAATAACTTTCCCGTGAATCAATACGCAGTTGAAATCGTTTTGAGTGATATCCTCATTAAACCATTCAAGATACGCGAAAAATATACATATATAAAGCGGCTGAGAAGAACGACGAACGCTGATATTTTGACTTTAACACACCCGGTCTTTTTAGAAGGCGTCTGCTGGGAGGTAGCTCTGTGCGTTTAATACCTCGGTTTTCTATGAAAATAGTAAAAATATTGTTCGTAAGCAACAGTTCCATCACACGAAGAAAGATGATAAATGTAAGAAATATGCATAGTAAATATCAGTGATCAACAGGTAAGTCGATAATAAATCCGTCCTTCTGGTTATTGACGAGAGCAGAATTCTACGTACAATTAGAGCACAAACCTTCATCTTTATTTGTGTGGTAATTTGCTAGTTATATGTCAACTACTTCCTTAATAGCTCAATCCCAATAGTTGGAAGTGCCATGTTGTTATATGCCATATGGTGAGCTGTGTCTTAGCAATGTTATGTCATACCAGATTTGCTAAATTGTTGTAAACGTGTGTGACGCTTATGTTCAGTACCCCGGAACCCCACAGCAAGGCTTCTTTTTTATGGATTAAAATAATTAATTTCGTAGCACTAACTATTGTACTAAATAAGCTGATCATTCAATAGTTGCCATGCAAAATACTACTACTTTTCAGTTGTACAGTGGAGTACAAGTAACCCACAACTTGCGCGTTCTTTGGAGTTCACAAGTTGCTGCGCAGTGCAACACTAACTACTTGGTATTTTTATAGTGATCTTTCGCAGTTGACAGTAAGTGTGCACGATGGAAAGGTTGAACACTCATAGTTATATACATGTTGTTTCAATTGAGAAAAAATGTTTCTATCTTAGACACTGTAGAAGTTATGTGCACAATTGTAGCCAGAGGGTCTGAAAGGGTTAAACATTCAACCACAAAATGAAAGAAAACTGTTTTTAATGATGGAGGATTTGTGATAACGAATGTGCACGACTGGAAGTATGACAGCGTTGCAGAGACTAGCCTGCTTAGCCATAACAGGCGGAATTAGCAGCACACCAACTGCTGGGATGGAAACCATGCTGGATATGCCCCCATTACACCTTTGGGTCAAGATGGATGCAGCGGCTGGTGCATACAGACTCAAATATGGCAACAACTGGAACTCTTTGGGATATCCAGAATCACACACTAAAATAGTGAGTGAGGTAAATATAGAAAGGGTTGGGGAAATGCCAGCCGACTATATTATAACCCCATACTGCTTCAACAAGCCTTTCAATATAACAATTGGAATTAGGGAGCAGTGGGAGAAAATAGTTCGACACCGTACGGGGGATATTGTCAGGTTCACTGACGGATCAAAATCAGACCAAGGCGTTGGGGCCGGGGTATACGGGGAGCAGCCAAGACGGGAGGCCGTCATCTCTCTAGGGAAACTGGCCTCAGTATTCCAGGCCGAAATCACTGCCATCAGGGCGTGTGTGGAGGAGAATTTGCGTAGGTGCTACAAAGATTGTAGCATCTATATCTATTCAGACAGCCAGGCAGCCCTGAGATCACTGGCAGCTCCTGCAACAAGATTGTTGCAGAATGTCACAGGGGTCTGGTGGAGCTAGGGGAAAGCAATAGAGTAAACCTATTGTGGGTCCCTGGCCACTCGGGGATCAGTGGCAACGAACATGCCGACAGATTAGTCAGGATGGGGGCAGAAACTCCATTTATTGAATCGGAACCTGTCCTGACAATCACCAAGTCAATGATCAAATTGGAGCTACGTAACTGGCTCAGAAGACAGCACGTAGAATATTGGACCAAAGTCCAGCAACAAAAACATGGCAAGGTAATGATGCCAAAGCCAAGTTTTAAAAGAAGCTCTGCAATCCTGGGCCTGAACAGGAGAGAGATTAGACTCATGGTTGGCTTGCTGACAGGCCATGGGAATTTCAAAAAACACCTACAACTGCATCACATCTAATCTTCGAATGCATTGCATTGGAGAATAAAAGGCACAGAATATTTGGGACAACCAGACCCGAAGAAATTGTGTCTAATAAAGAACTGGTAAAGGGACTCCTTGCACAGTTCAAGGGCATTGGTTGGATTTACTAGATATACAGGGAGCGGTACCGCACAATAAACTTAGTTTCGGTGCGGGCAGTGGCGGGTTGGACCAAGACTGTTTTGGCTTCCCTGGAAAAATCAATCAAACAAACCAAGCTATGCTAAGAACAAACACCATGCCCGAGGGGGGACTCGAAACTCCGCAGAAAGGCGCCTTAGATCACTAGGCCATGCCGCGCGGCCTCCGATCTCTCTTTCAATGGTTTTGAAACCCTGAAGAACGACATTCGTGGCCTATTGTGGTCAATTAACTTCGGGTTTAGCCCGCTATTCCTCTTCTCCGATGATGTTCGATTCCCGGCCTCTGCACAAATTTTCGTATGTCCATGTTGTTTGATTACAACACCTACGAGCAGCACAGACAGATACATTTAATATATGAATGATATGAAATGCTTACGATGACTTTATAACTGCAGTAGCCCTACATCAGTTATTAACCCCTCAAGCGAAAAGGCAGTTACACACGTTCAGATTTGTCGGGACTAATTTATTGGCGGTTCGATAAATTGTATGTGTGAAGGCGCTTCCCGACCATCTTTGCTTGTCAGATGGTTGGTCGAGCCCGGCCGTCCGACTTCACCCCCCCCCCAAATAAATAAATAAATAACTCCACCCAACAAACTGTGGGTGTGTAGCGTTACCCGACGATCTTCCTGCTTGCGATCGTCTGTTGTCTCCACAGCGAACACACGAAAACAAAAACATTTCGACAACCAGACACCAGAACAGGTAGGCGTTGCAATCGCAGCGTGCAGTTGGTCTACATCTACATAGATACTCTGCAAATCACATTCAAGTGCATGGCAGAGGGTTCATTAACCACTTTCATAACTTTTCTCTACCGTTCCATTCTCTAATAGCGCGGGAAGAAAGAACACCTAAATCGTTCCGTTTTCGATCTGATTTCTCTTATTTTATTGGAATGGTCATGTCTCCCTAAGTAGCTGGGTGCTAGCAAAATATTTTCACATTCAGAAGTAAAAGTCTGTGATTGAAACTTCGCAAACAGATCACGCCGCAATGAATAACGTCTTTCTTTTAATGATTTCCACCCCAATTCGTGCAACATTTCCGTGACGCTTTCCCCCCCGTAACGTGATAAAACAAAACGAGCTCTAAACCTTCTGAATGTCTTCCGTCAGTCCCAGCTGGTGAGGGTCCGACAAGGGGAACAGTACTCCAGGAGAGGACGCACAAGTGTGATGTAGGCAGTCTCTTTGGTGGAGCTGGTGCATCTTCTAAGCGTTCTGCCGATGAAACGTAACTTTTGGGTCGCCTTCCCCACAATATTTTCTATGTGTTCTCTCCAGTCAAAGTTGTTCGTAATTGTAACTCCTAGGTATTTGGTAGAATCTACGACCTTAAGGTTTGACTGATGTATTGTGTAATTACAGTTCAGCGGATTTCTTTTAGTGGTCATGTGTATTACTTCACACTTTTCTTTATTTAGTGTCAATTGCCAATTTTCGCACCATGCAGAAATTTTGTGTAAATCGCTTTGCAGTTGCTTTTGATCCTCTGTTGACTTCACTGACCGATAAACGACAGCATCATCCGCGAACAGTCTAAGGGAGCTATTCAGATTATCTCCTAAATCGTTTATAAAGAAGAGGAAGAGTAGGGGACCTATAACGCTTCCCTGTGGAACGCCAGATATCACTTCTGTTTTACTCGATGACTTACCGTCAATTACAACGAACTGTGTCCTTTCTGATAGGAAATCGTGAATCCAATCGCACAATTGGGGAGATATTCCATAAGCACGCAATTTCATTAGAAGCCGCTTGTGGGGTACAGTATCAAAAGCCTTCCGGAAATCCAGAAATATGGAATCGATTTGAGATCCCTTGTCGATGGCACTTAACACTTCATGTGTATAAAGGGCAAGCTGTGTTTCGCAAGGCGATACTTTCTGAATCCGTGTTGACTATTAGTTAATAGGTCGTTCTCTTCGAGGTAGTACATAATATTCGAACAAAGTATATGTTCCAAAATCCTACTGCAAATCGACGTCAATGAGATAGGCCTGTAATTTTGGGGATCACTCCTATTGCCTTTCTTGAATATTGGAGTAACTTGGGCAACTTTCCAGTCTTTGGGTTGGTCGAGCCTGGCCGTCTGACTTCAGACACCCCCCCCCCCCCAAATAAATAACTCCACCCAACAAACTGCTTGTGAACACACGAAAACAACAACATTTCGACAACCAGACACCAGAACAGGTTGCGTTGCAGTTGGTCGTAACGTGTGTAGGCTGCTACGACTTTGGTTGGTTCGTTGGTCAGTAGGTGGGTCGGACGATAAATCGGAGAGTGTGTAGGGGCCTAAACGCAGCCCGCACCTGCAGCGTGACATGTTCCACAGCGTGACAGCGTTTGGCTTGCTTTGGTGCCGGGTGGTTTTCGGAGGAGGCCGTGCGTCGCCGGCGGGAACGGCGTGTCGCTATAGAGGTGGCTGCAGAGTGGCGGCAGAGTGCATTAAACGAGCGGCGCGTGACAGCCGGGCTAATTGCGCGGCCGGCGCCTTAATTGGGCGGCGCAGTTTTGTTTAATTAAGGCGGTGGTGCGGCGCGTGCGCGTGCGCATGCGCAGAGCGGCAGTGAGGCTGCGGCTACGTCTGCGGCCACTGACCTGTCGGGGCTGAGCTGGGCTGAGCTGAGGCTAGCGCCGCCCGCCGGCACACGCCCATCCGAGCACGCGCCGACACCTGCAACAGACAACAGACAGCCGCCTCACGCTCTGCACGTACTCCCAGGCAACTGGCGCAAAACATCTTGACGGCGCACTGAATGTAAGGACAGGCGTGCAATTCACATTTGTGCTGTGGCCGGGATTACAGCCTCGGGCCTTCTGCATACTACCTATCAGCCTTACGGATAATGCAGCTACACAGACCGAGTTAAAGCACGTCTCCCTCCATTACACATACTTTAATTCTGCCTCAATGTTACACTACGAAATACGATCAAAGTTGCAACTCTCTCCGTTATTAGCATAGCACTCCAGCAATGAAAATGTTCAAATGTTTGTAAATCTATCGGAGCAAACTACGTGGTCATCAGTCCGTAGCAATGAAAATGAGTTGAATTATTGTTGATATTTATACCACCTCTCCCTGAAGTACATGGCGGGATTGTTCCCATTCATTTTAATTACTGGGGTGCTATTCCAATATCGGAGAGCCTTGGCAGCCGCTGCGGAACGGTCGAGCGCATTGAGGCGCTATGCTACGATGCGCGAGGCTGTTCCCCGTCGGGGGTTCGAGTCCCTCCTCGAGCATGGATATTTGTGCCATCTTTAGTATAAGCTAGTTCATAAGTAGTTTGTAAGTTTAGGGACTGATGACCCCGTAGTTAGTCCCATAAGCTCTACAAACACTTGAACATTTGAGCCTTGGCAACTTCGATAACATTAACACAAAATTTAATTCTGTGTTATCGAGGGAGACATGCTTTAAGATAGTACTTGTAGCCGCATTATCAATAAGAATGTGTTAGTTGAGAGGTTGCCGGCGCGGTGGCTGAGCGCGTTCTGTGAGAGGGCTGAATACTCTCTAATAAAATAATAATAATAATAATAATAATAATAATAATAATAATTTAAAAAAGAAAAAAGCGAACACGTCCGCAATGAACCGAACTACGCGATGAACATTAAAAAAGTGGTTAAAGCATCACTCTAATAATCAGGTGTCCGGGTTCGAATCTCGGTCAAAGCACAAAATTTAATTCAACGCCTCTCTTTATATTCAATATCTTTGATATAATCAGACAATGTATGTCTCAGGAAATTGTTGTTGATATCTTAATGGGGTATAACATTTTGGTATACAGACATGTGCTATTATTGCTTTTGACATAATTCATTGGTTCACTTAAAGATAGTGGCTTAAATAAAAAATCTATGCAATAAAGTGGGTTTTTTCCACAGTAAACATGTTAATTGGATTTCTATATTATTAAGAAGCCCACCACTTATGACGCTGTAGATATACTTAACCATCCTTTGAAATTCAGGAACTTAGTATGCAGGGTTTTGCTTCAAAAGTTCCGCAGTGTCTCATTATTGCTTGAAGCTTTTGCGCGGGAATCGAAAATAGTTTCTTGCATACTACTATTTATATGTCGCTGAGTGATAAAAATGTGGTACTGAAGCTTCCATGTTTTCCTCAGAGCGGGTGGCTGAGGATTCAGTGCCCTCGAGAAGTTCAAAAAATGTTCATATGCTTGTAAAGCTATGGGACCCAATTGCGGTGGTCATCAGTTCCTAGATTTACAAACTACTTAAACTAACTTATGCTAAAGACAAAACACACACACACACACACACACACACACACACACACACACACACACACACACACTTTACATCTCTGAAGGAGGACTCTAACGTCGGGCGAGGAGCAGACCTTGCGTTATCTACGGTCATCTCCACAGGGTACCTTTCTGTGGAAAAATTTACAATAGAAGTGGTAAATATTTGGTTTCAAAGGGTATAACTCCAACTATTTACATCCCAAAAATAATGGCCGAAAATTTCTCTCACTGGCAGCTCGAGGCAAATGGTAGAAAATGACAGGTTGTGCGGTATAGCTGTATCTCTTCTAGTGTACATATATCTTGACTTTATGTCGAAGAAACTTCAAAAACCACTGTAGGGAATATATAAATCTTTCTAGATGAAAGTAATTGCTAGGCGTGTATTTCGCGGAAGGGTGGATTATATAACTGACTTTGTAAAAAATGTGCAGGTACTACATTTAGAGAACTAGGATAAAACCCTAAACATTTTAGAAGGCTAAGTATACTGTGCTCTAAACAATTTTCTTATTTTTACCTTAACGCACAGATATGAGTGACAGAAAGACCTTTTGGTAAATTTTGACAATTTAAACAGATTGCGACGAATATTGCATTTCATAATAGTTGATTAGTTTATCGTGTTCCTTTTCTGCTACTCGCAATTTTATTAGGAGGGTAATTATAATATAAAATATGTAGCTTAATTACTTCCACACTATTCGTGTTGTTAGTTTTCCAGTTGATTTCTGTTGTTATGTATTCATAAACAACAGTGCTGTACGAATATACTTTGTGGTGGTCGTTTGGCCAACGTTGTATAACTGACAAAGCAATAGGAAAATCAGTTGGGTTGAATCAAGAGATGTAGATGTAGAGACTAATTTTTCTCTCACTGAATAGTTAAATAAGAAACTAAAATATAACTGTTAATATTGGTACGAAATATCCCCCATCAAGAAGCTAACGGTGTTCATGGATTACATAGCATGTGGAAAAGTATAAATACATAAATACATAAAAGATATCTACTTGCGCAAAGTAACGACACTGGCAATGCTGTACAGCAGGATCAACAATCTCGAGGCCGATGCATGAGAAATCAGAGAAATGTCAAAAGGATTGAGTATCCCAAAGATAGTTATGGATCGGTGGATAAATATCTGTATAGAGAGACACATTGAAAGTGGCCAACGAAGGTGTCTGGATGAGACTAGAGACGTTGTCGAGTTGGTGTGTATGGAGGGTGTAACGTCACAGCTGCGTCCACCTAATCCTCGATGGGCGAAGTTGCCGTTATATTCTATTTGCTGCTTAATCATTTAATCATTGTTCCAATGGTTTGACGGTATGTGATACGGACAATTACTAGGTTGATCCATAACAATAAACTTTGTTAACTTCCTTTATTAATGTTAAAAACTCTTCCTTTAAATACACTGATTAAGTAACCGCGTGCCACTACGATGAATGTCTACAAGTCCACACTGAAACATTTCAATATGCAACTGCAACCGAAACTCATATGCGATACGACTGAAGGGCAAAAACTTTAGCCACCGCTAAACGCGGGTTACGGACGCACTGTCAACATGCAACTTCCTCGCTCTGCGGTCGACGGGAGACTGCCGCACACCGGCCAACAAACAAAAAACATTCCAACCTAAGCATTGTGGCCAGCAGCTATCACTGCACGCCAACGATAATTATCGTTCGACCAAAACGTACCAAAGAGATTACTAACCTAAAACCCTGTATCGTCACAAGGGGAACATGTTAGATTCCAAGGCGTTCAGAACACGTTGAATGGAGCTGCGACGGGCACTGAAACGTTTGGGAAGCACTCACAATGTCAAAGGTTGCAAAGAACGTCCTCCTATTGCACATTACACTGTGATGTGTTTTTTGCGATCGCGAGGAAGACGTTATCTTTCCTAAGAGCTATTGGTTGTAAAACATTTCCATATAGGTACTATAAAAAAGTGTGATTTTAACGCTAGGCGTTGCGTTTCTGATCTCTCGCAGAGGCGTCAAATGAAGGAGTGAGTTGGGGACAAGGAGAAGTGTGACACGTCCGAGTTGCGTTGGGTAGAATAGTGATGGAAAGAGGTGCCTGTGTAACACTTGTCAACCCGTCTTAAGCCTCTCATGAACTTCTGGAGTTTCTTTATGCCCATGTCGATACCTTTGCTGCTAGAACCTCGGCAAGTCCGGCGGTGACGTCACAAGTCGTCACGCTTTTGTATCGTTCCAGAGTAGGGTTGTAGGCAGCTCCGAGCCAAATGGTAGAAAATGAGAGGTTGTGCGGTATAGCTGATACTGGAGGGTAAATATATAGCGCAGTAGTAGTTTCTTGTTTTGCAGATGACTACGATCCGGTGTCTTTCTTACGTGGGGTGTCGAACAGTTGCTTACTAATGGCATGTCTGACATTTTCGTGAGCCATCGGCGCCTGCCTACTTGTCGCATCA
The DNA here is from genome assembly GCA_026315105.1 of Locusta migratoria. Taxonomy (NCBI): domain Eukaryota; kingdom Metazoa; phylum Arthropoda; class Insecta; order Orthoptera; family Acrididae; genus Locusta; species Locusta migratoria. The sequence continues at coordinate 347,282,915 of CM048745.1, forward strand.
ACATACACCATCTGGGGCAGCAGGGAGTGTGGAAGAGGTGTGGAAGAGGTGTGGTGGTCGCGGTAACGGAGCAGTGTTGAGGCGGAACGGCGGCAGGCAGAGGAGAGGCGAGGCTGCCCGCCCACCTGCCACCTGGCGCGAGGCGCGGAGAATTGTGAGCCGCCGCGGAGAATCGCCAGCACATCCGGATACGCAGCCGCCCACTGCACGAGAACCGCCACCCCCATGTAACGCAGTCGGTCCTGTTACAGTCCGTTTGCGTGCACAGCTCGCAGAAAAGAAAAGATTCAAAGGTGTGTAATGTTAATGGCTCCTAACTGCAGTGGTCATCGCTCCCTAAGCTTACAAACTTATCCTAAGAACACACACACACACAGTCATGTTCGAAGGAGGATTCGAACCTCCGACGTGGAACGGCCGCGCTCACCGTAGCAGGGCGCCTCAGTGCGTACGGCCATTACTCGCGCCACGGAGAAAAGAATAACGATTACAATCCACTTGTTCAGCAGGCATGCATTCGCGAATTCGCCTCCGTAGCTACGTGGTCAGTGCGGGTCACATCCATGCGGAAGACGCGGGTTCGATTCCCGGTCCTGCCAACGACTTTTCGGTGGTAGGAGTGGACATGGTGCACTCTGATCCGTGAGGTCAACGTAGGCGCTACTTCATAGAGTGGTCGCGCTTCCAGGCGAAGTAACCCGACAACGACGGGGTGCTGATTGCATCTTCCTCTATACCGGATGGCACGACTGTCGCCCTGGACCGATTGGCCCATCTAGAGTCAAAATGAGGAATTTTGCTACATTTGCATATCTTTATGGTGAAACAAATATTTTAGACGTCAGTTGCTCTTGGTCGATGAAATAAATTTAGTTGTATCACTACTCTCTGCGAGCGTTATGCAAAACCGTTTTGGCTTAGTGGACGCGCTTCCTGTCCAAGCCAAATTCTGAGTACTACGTGTGTAGTGACCCCGCGCATGTTTACCCGCAAAGGGAAGAACGTTTCTTATTCATCCACTCTGAAATTATCATAGACTGTCGAGGTATTTACACGGTTAAATTATAGGTACGGATGTCCGAGAAATCAGACACTATACGTGGATGGGGGAAATAAAAGTAGACTGGAGAACAAAGTTCCGAAAGAACAGACGTCACTTCTGATCCTGCAGTTGTTACTCTTTCATACTCGCAGAATGTATGACATTAACTACCAATGGGCAAAGCTGAAAATGTGTACCCAGTCGAGATTCGAAAGCAGGAGACACGGGTTCGAATTCCGGCTGTGTACACACTTTCAGCTTTGCCCATTTGCAGTTGATGTCATGTATTCTGTGAATATTAAATAGAAACATAAAGCAAGGTGTCGAGTAGGAGCCTTTTTCGGGTCGACCGTCCACAATTATGTCTCAGTTAACATGGAACGAGTGCGACGAATGCTTGCGGATGATCTGCGGCTGTCTGTAAGAATGAGTCCTGAGAGGCTTACGCTTCGTAACGGTTGCGGCTATCCAACAACGCGTGACGTCAGTGCTTCGAGCGATTCTACAAGAAGCGCTTGCTGATAGTTTCCACCAACTGTACAAACAATGTCAGAAAGGCATTGTAGCCGTCCGCTTCCGTAGCTTAGACGACAGCGTCGCTGTCTACCACGCAGAACGCTCGGGTTCAATTACCGGCAGGGTGTTGTGTGCTGTCCTAATCATCATCATCATCCCATCATCATCGGTACGCAAGTCGCCCACGCGATGTCAACTATAGCGACTTGCACTACAGCGGCCGAACAGTCCCATATGGGATCTCCCAGCCAAAAATGCCATACGATCATTTCCATTTTAGGCAATGGCGATTACTTTGAAGGTACGTGGGGGGGGGGGGGGCAGTGGAACACCATTCAGAACTTTGGAGGGAAAGACACGGTTTCTGCCCGCCCCCTCCCCCTCCTCCAGGATTTTTGATAACACCAATTTTTGCTTTTGTCTTAACAACCTTGGAACAAGTACTACATTCTATCTACTCCTTTCGTCCTATTTTTCAGTCTTTGAGTGGCAACAGTACATATGTACTGATGGAGCGCTTAAGTGGCTATTACATATAAATGAGACGCAATCGCAACTTGACGAGTCACCCTTTTTTTTATATATATAACGGAAATTGGAACACCTCAGCTATATGAAAGTTTCATGATCTAGCTCCCTCCTCCCATACCAAAGTCCTAGTCCTGGAATCGCCAAAACGAAGTCAGTAAATAGGTTTTTTGTCTTCCTCCTCTAAAGAAATAGTTGGTACGCCACTGCCAGTAAAGGTATTTTGTTTGTTTGTTAGTAACTGTTGTTTCGTATATTTCCTGAGGCAATTCACCGAACTTTTCAGACACACTTTTATGTGGTCCAAATGTTGAAATGCTTGTAAACCTAAGGAACCAAACTGGTGAGGTCATCGGTCGCTCCATTTACAAATTACTTATGCGAAGAAATGTTCAAATATTTGTATAGCTTGTGGGACTTAACTAACGGGGTCATCAGTCCCTAAACTTACAAACTACTTATCAACTAGCTTATCCTAAGGACGGCACAAATGTCAATGCCCGAGGGGGGATTCGAACCCCCGACCGTAGTGGCCGTGCAGACAGTGACTGGAGCGCCGCAGTACCCTCGGCCACCGCGGCCGGCTTATGCGAAGAACACCCCCCCCCCCCCACACACACACGTGATGTAGGACTCTTAACGTCAGATGGGAGGGGCAGAGATATCCACGTCATGGCGTCAGACTTCACTGCTATCTCTGCATGGTTATAAATGTATAACCCAAGTGTGATGGTTTTTGGGTAGTGAAATGTTATGCAAACAGACAAGGCCTTACAACAGGCCGTGCCTACGTCACACTTAGAGGCCCCGGCCGCCATCTGACTGGCCGACCGCTGCGCGGCGGTGGGCGTGTCCCAGCCAACAGCCAGTGAGGTGACGGCCGCGACCTCTTAAGTGTGACGTAGGCACGGCCTGTTGTAAGGCCTTGTCTTCTAGGTGGTGTTGACAGTACTCCCGTTCTGCAGTTTTGCACACCACTGCAGTTTTGAACGTGATGAGTAGACCTTGAATTTACGTATTTTCTTCCCCTCCTCCTGACAACAGCAGGTGGACGTTAGGAATGGAATGGAATGGAATGTTTGTTAAGCTTATGGGACTGAACTATGGGGTCATCAGTCCCTAAACTTACAAACAACTTATGAACTACTTACGAACTAGGACGGCACAAATATCCATGCCCGAGGGGGATTCGAAATCCCGACCGTAGTGGCCGTGCAGACCGTGACTGGAGCGCCTCAGTCCCCTCGGCCACCGCGGCCGGCAGCTGGACGTTACAGAGGGGCAATGACTACGGGCACTCGTAAGGCGAACGCTATGGCCTTTACCCTATCACAGGTGCGCGACGGCGATCTTCCTCATTTGGCAGCGGACAATGATGTTGCAGATCGATACGGATAAAGGGGCGACCGGATGACGCTGCTGTGTTCTGAAAGCGACTAATCTGGCCGGCGATGCGGAACGCGTACAATGGGCGGGACAGGGGCGACTCCCACGGTATCGGTATCTCTCCGGCGAGACAATGGCGGCCGCGAGGGGCGGCGGTCGCCTCTGCGGTCCACTTATTAAATATAAAAGCGCGGCGCATCTGCACACCCCGGATAGCGATCTAGCGGGCCGCCTCTCTCTCTCTCTGTCTCCTCCGCGCCTCCCCCTCCCTCCGCAACCTCTTTCACCCTGACTCAGCGAAGTCTCCAGTACTTGCAGCCCGCCTAGCAGCTAAATAATGACGGCGGCGGCGCGCCGGCAAAAAGACATTTCTCCCGCGGGCCGCTTTTGTCGGAAATTAATAAACCTCTCCGGCAGGGAAAACAGCGAGTCACGGAACGTCAACAATTGTAAACAGGTCCGCGCGGACGCTCCCCGAGGTGTCGCGGCCGCCGCCACAATGGCGGCCACTCGCTAGCCGCGCTAGCCGGCGACCGCAGCCAATTATTTATTTGCCTCCGCGCGCAAACGAGCGCCTTTGTGCTCGCCCGTGATTGCGGCCGCATGAGAAGCGTGCGACCCGATTTGGGGTGTCCCCGATGTCCGCCGCGGCTGCATTCCACGCTTCTCGTTACGCCGCCGGATTGCCGCGTTTTGTGCCGTCAAAGAGGCCACACTCTACCCGGCAAACTCGGCTTTCTGTATGCTTTGTGACTTCCGCTTTGTTGGCAACGACCTGCTTTTACCGGCGAGAGCGTTAATTCATCCGCACAAATCCTTCAACGAGTCAGGCAGTCCTCCCTGGGGCATGGGTGTATGTGTTGTCCTTAGGTTAGTTTACCTTATTTTAAGTAGTTTGTAAGCTACGGACTGATTTTCAAATGTTCGTATAGCTTATAGGAGTCGGGCGCGGTGGCCGAGGGGACTGAGGCGATCCAGTCACGGTCTGCACCGCCACTACGGTCGGGGGTTCGAATCCCCCCTCGGGCATTGATATTTGTGCCGTCCTCAGTCTTAGTTAGTTCATAAGTAGTTTGTAAGTTTAGGGACTGATGACCCCGTAGTTAAGTCCCATAAGGTATTAAAAAAAATAAAAAAATAAAAATATATATATAAAAAAATTAAAGGCTTAAAGGCTTATGGGATTTAACTATGGGGTCATCAGTCCCTAAACGTAGAAACTACTTACGAACTAGCTAATCTTAAGGACGGCCCAAATATCCATGCCCGAGGGCGGAATCCAATCCCCGACCGTAGTGGCCGTGCAGACCGTGACTGGAGCGCCTCAGTCCCCTTGGCCACCGCGGCCGGCTACGGACTGATAACCACGCAGTTTCGTCCGATAGATTTACAAACATTTGAACATTTCGAGGCAGACACAAAACCATTGCCCATCGCTGTACCTTCTTACACACACGCCGTATGGAAGTGGAATTGATCGTATGACATTTCTGGCCGGAGATCCCCCATACGGGATTGTTCGGCTACCGCAGTGCAAGTCTTTTTAGTTGACGCCACGTGGGCGACTTACGTGCCGATGATGATGATTAGGACAACACACAACACCCAATCTTCTGCTGGAAATCGAACCCAGGCCCCTTGCATCGGCGGTCAGAGATGCTGCCACTTGAGCTACGGAGGCGGACGCGACGTATTGATAATCTTCATAAATAAACCACGAGAAATAAAAATTTGTATACTTTCCTACTTATCCAGTTCACTCAAGATTGAAACGGTGCATATGGAGTACATGAAATGATTAGATTAACAGATCAACAGCTCAAACGGATTGAGGTTACCATTTGTCATCCCATCATGTACCATACTTGCTCGATTGAAGACAAGTCCGGAGATCATACTGGCCAGGGAAGTTGCTGCACGTCTAGTTTCACACGTAATGTGTCGGTGAGCGTCAGCCTCTTGGAACGACACATCACCTTCTTGATCCAAAAATCGCAACAGAACGGCCCGAGCAACAAAACACGGCCGAGACGCACAATGTGGCATCAGCAGAGGAGGTGGGGTAGCGAAAGCTCCAGACGCCGTATCCGTGGGATCGTACGTTGCAATGGCCGCGTCTCTCTGCCGGGGAAGTACGAAGAATATGGAGCGAACCTAACACCTTTCATTTATTAATATTGTTATTTAACAATGTTTTGGTGGCATACAGACCTTAGTAGTACACTAGGGGTCAACAGGAGTAGGTGCTGGTCTTTTCATATTCCTTAATAATGTTCAAATAGATAAATAAATGAATACCGGCCGCGGTTGCCGAGGGAACTGCGGCGCGCCAGTCACGGTCTGCACGGCCACTGCGGTCGGGGGTTCGAATTCCCCCTCGGGCATGGATATTTGTGCCGTCCACAGTGTTAGCTAGTTCATAAGTAGTTTGTACGTTTAGGGACTGATGACCCCTTAGTTAAGTCCCATAAGCTATACAAACATTTGATTTTGAAATAAATGAATTACAACCCCTTTAACGAACATTTCCGAACACTGTCGTCAATCGGTGATAGGACCCTTTCTGAACCAGTCACAGCCCCATAATTGGCATCCCGGATATTATTCAGATGAAACACCTGCCTGTAACATGTTAATATTTCAACTCTTTTAATAGCACTACCAGCAATACTCCAGTGTGCTACCTAGGTGCGACGGAACTACATCGTCGAGAGAACTCCCAACTCCTACACGTCGGCTCACAAGTTTAGCTCAAACGTGCGTCAGCTTCATTTGCAGATCCCGTATGGGCAGTGTGGGCCGGTAAATCCGCACGCCCCCTATACCATCTTCTACGGACTCTTAACTACGGCTACACTTTCTAGATAGGTTTATTCAATAGCAGGGGTTTCTTGCAAGCACTAGTCAGCGTTTCCTCCTCAAACACCAAGGTCTTCGTTGAAGACCACAGCCCGCCATTCCATGTGATCACCAGTCGAGCCGTTCACGTCTATACTGTGGCGTAGGTTGAAGAGGGGCTAGAGGTGTGCGTGCTCGTGGTCCCACTGCTAGTAACCGATTGGCAACACTTCATGTTGATATTTCTGGGCTCACAAACTCTGTTATCTATGTTTTGGTAGCTCTACGATCTGACACTGCTGCTGATACAATACGACGATCTTGGTGGACTTAGTAGCGACGCTAGAAAAAAGTAAACCTCAGTCATTTTCATATCATTACACTGCCCATTATCAGGACTTTATATTCGTGTTAACCTGTTGGAAGAGTACTGCTGCTCTAGTGTCCGTGTACTTAATTTCTGAATTTCACGGGGTACGCAGCAGACGGCCGCGGTGGCCGAGGTGACTGAGGCGCTCCAGTCACGGTCAGCACAGCCACTACGGTCGGGGGTTCGAATCCCCCCTCGGGCATGGATATTTGTGCCGTCCTAGTTCGTAAGTAGTTTATAAGTAGTTTGTAAGTTTAGGGACTGATGACCCCGCAGTTAAGTCCCATAAGCTTTACAAACATTTGATTTGGTACGCAGCAGCTCTTGTTTAGCGGGTCAGTCTACTGTTAGGCGTACTTGCCAAAATATGTGCTAACTTTCTTACGATCAGTATCGACAATATTTAGCAACTTAAACGTCAATATTTTAAACATGACAGCGTCTCAGCAACGGTTACAGGATAGCAAATTAATAATCAGCCAACCAGTTGCAATAGTAGTTGTTTAATAAACTTGACCGCCGTTCCGACAGATATAAACCCGTCTTCCTCAGAAATGCTTGTCACACCTATAGACAATCATCATCATCATCATCATCATCATCATCATCTCAGCCTTTTCCCACGTCATGTAGGGTCGGCGTTACTTTGCTGGAACCTTCTCTTCCACAAATGTCTATCCAGTGGTTCTTCTCTCAGCCATCCTTTCTCCACTGTATTTCCATTTCAGTTTCGGTCTTCTCCTTGATCCTTATGTTTCCAGGTCTTTAACTCTTCTGCCTACATAGTACTCCCCTCTTTTCTGCACATGTCCATATCATCCTACTTTCTTGCAACTTCTTCCCTATGGACCCCACATTCACTGTTCCCCTTATCCTTTCGTGTCACCCACTCATCCACCTTAACATTCTCATTTCTGTCATTTCCATCTTTTTCTCTTAGGCTTTTATAATTGGCAAGTTTCTGCACTACACAGCATCGCAGGTCTCACTACAGACTTGTAACGCTTTCCTTTCATTCTACAGCTAACCTTCTTATCATAGAGTACTCAGCTCAGTTTCTTCCAGTTCATCCATCCACTATATTTTATCCTGTGCTGTATTTCGGCCTCCGGTTTTCCATTACTTTGCATGTAAGAGCCCAGGTATTTAAATTTCTTGGCCAGCGTAAGTTGTTCTTGCAAGGTAATATATAGATCTTTAGAATCCTTGACTCCTATAGACAATGAAATATCATAAACTACAAATTCATAATCATTGTGACTGATATATGCTATTGTCTAAAACATTGTGAAATTCAGGATCAGAATATGGAACTATAGTAAGTAACAGTTTTATTCTGATTACGTATTTTACGATATTTTAGTTAATAGGCTTGGTATGACGCATGTATCAGACATCATAATTATGAATTTGTAATTTATGATATCACATTGACTGTAGGAGTCACATGTATTTCTGTTGAAGACTGGTTTATACCGGTTGAAAACGTGGTTAAGTTTATTAAACTACTATTATTGCAACTGGTTGGCTGATTATTAATTTTCCAATTTACACTTATTGACGACATTTCGATTATGACGGATTTGCGCAGGCAGGTGGAAAATAATGTGTAATTACTCCTGAAGTGAAGGAAGAGCTGTTTGTTGTGTCTTAGACATTGACTCATGGAAGTCTGATTGCGAGACCGGAAGTTAGTGGGTGTTGTGTGTTGTGGGGGTGCCTAGTTACACTTTAACAGACAGATCCAACACAAGAGAAATTTATTATGATTAAATGAATACTTCACTTGGTGTTGAAGTATAAGCAGATTAATAAAGGCTAGGCTTTATAAGTTGAAAGTTCCTCTTTACCCGACAAGTGTCACTCGATGAGCACGACTCCGGGCACTGTTACACTTAGCATAGCATTTTTTCCTAAATCGTAGAACTCTGTGTACCGGTTGGTAGCACTGTAAATTGGAAGCACGCACTTGATGAACACGACGCACAGTGCGTGCTTTTGCCTGGACATTTTTTCTTGGTTGACTTTACGGTTTTTATTCCTTCTTCATATGCTGTTGCATTGTGCCGGGTGACTTTTATTTTGTCAGTTTATGCCTAATGTTTTTTATTGACGGTGGAGGGACACTGGGCTGTTTGTGTTTGGTCCTCTGTGTATACTGTGGCGTGTTTCGCCTAGAACTATTTATTTGCTTTATCTCTTTTACTCCTTTTTATTTCTTCACGTCCGATATGGAGCTACCGGATTCTTACTTACCTCTGCCTAAGTTGGAATTTTCTATAGAAGAGGACATCTGATTTCTTCAGAAAATAAGATAAATGAAAAATAAAACCATCGGGGGACCTTTTTGTTCTTAGCCGACGAAGGCTTTAATGGTGAGCGAACGGACGGGGTGTAGGGGAGTAGGGAGCCCCGAAGAAAAAAAAAAACAATAAATAAATAAATAAATAATCAAATTAAAAAAAATAAAAAGCAAAAAAAAAAAAAAAAAAAGTGCGGATGGACACGTTGCAGTCTCTGGACACGAGGCACATTCTGTCTACAGGTGGTATGTACCGCCTATTCAAAAAGGACAAATGATTGTAAATCTATGGGACCAAACTACAGTAGTCATCAGTCCCTAGTCTTACAAACTACTTAAACTAACCTAAGGGCAAACCACACATCCAAGATCGAGGGAGGGCTCGAATCTCCGGCGGGAGCGGCCTCGCAGTCCCTGAGAGGGCGCTTAGAATCGCTCGGTCATTCCGGCGCGGCTTAATTACCCTTAGGCCCATCAAATTCAAACGCATCATCGAGTTCGTCCTGAGGAGCCTCTTACCGGATAGTAGGAACTCGAGTTGCCAACTGTTTCCATGGTCATATCAATGTAGTGTAGTAGTTTTTGGTTGCTTCCCAATACTTTTATACATACTAATGTAAATATAAGGCCCAAATAATCAGTTGTGTAATGATATGAAAATGAGAAGCCTAAGGCCTAACACTAGTTCGAAGCGTCGCTAGCGTCACTACAAAGTTACATCAAGTTATACTGTGTAATATGAAAGTGACATCTTTCTTCGCAGTCAGTGAAGTTTTGAGATCTGACACAAACTGCATCTCATTTAGTATCAAGGTCGTCAGAAGTTTATTTGTGCTGAAGAACAGCTATTTGTGCTCAATGTAATAATTTTATTGTCTGGAGAAGCGAATGCAATAATTTGACCAATATGAGGAAAGTTACATTAAATTGTACTTCTGTGTTTGAATGCGGGGTAGAAAGGCCTTGGAGGAAATATCACGCCACCATGCTTTTCTTTTTAAAGGAAAGTGCTTTGAAGATAAACCGATTTTCTATTTGGTTTGAAACCAGTTATTTAATTGCACGTGTGTTTCACCGTTACATATTTCTTTGGCGTACTCACTCAATTACCTGCTCAAGTCGTTAATTTCTTTCTTTTTCTGTTTGTTTTTTTGTTATTCGTTATTTAAAAGTGGACACAAGGAAGATTAGAGTCTAACGTCCTGTCGACAACGTTGTCATTATTGACGGAAATGATTTAAAAGTTGACAGCATAACAGTGCTTTGTTAAAAAATATTCACTGATCCTAACAACTTTCAACTGGGGAAAAAATATTGTGAAGCCGTCATCTAATGCGACAGAAAACCATTAAGAAGTGTAATACTTTAATCGGTATACCAAAAGCGTATACCGTCAATTATAATTAGGTTCTTTCTGGCGGGTTTTTCTCACGCGAACTGAGATATTTTTTCATTTGCGTGTATGACAAGTCTTTCTTTTTTTCTCAACGTCACGTTAACATGGCTGTATAACAGCCCACAGACCAGAAGTTAATCTTATTTCTCCCTTATTTGGAAGGCAAACAAACATAACGAGCTTTGGTAATGGAGGAAAACATGTCTTGTAACACACTGAAATTGATGGAATAATAATTCGATTTCTTTTTACCAAACTTGTAAACAGCTTGAGATTTGAGCGTTTTCATTTTGCCGACAGTGACTTGGCATGTGACAGTACACGGAAGACACAAATCCGATCATTAGCACACCTCCTACATAAAGAAAGACAGCTGCTTCTGCCTTTTTGTTGCTTGTAAGTCATTATGTAGATGGATGAGTCTCAGTATCTTAATCTGTAATTTAAAAAGATTGATACGGAAGTAATTAACGTCCCATAGATTTTTTGCGTATATTCTATACTTTGCGTCATCTCATTATCAGCACAGATTTGGAGATATAATTGTGAGGTTACGCACCACTAAAGTCAATAAGCTTATCTAGAACCGTGCTTGCAACAAGAAATAGGCAACACGACGTTTTTGTTCGCCTACATTACGTTAGTTAAATAAATTATGAAGATTTGGCTTTAACATTCATTCGAGGTAATTGGTCTAAGTGTTATGTCTGTGTCGTAATTGATATTACAATGTAACTTAGATTACAAGGCAGTGGTGAATGATAATTGGCATCACAAAGGATAGCCTGTGTAGATACAATGATGAGTAATGAAGTTAAACAGAGCTACGGTAGGTCTAATTCTACAAGGAGAGAATGAAATTAGTTGCCGAAATGAAAAAGGTGCGAAACGACACTGTGGGTATAATTGAAGCCTTCATTCAATAGTAATCACCATAGGCCTGAGCACAACTATCCCACTGTTTAACGAGCTGAAGGATTCCCTGTTACCAGAATTCCTGTGGCTGTCACAAGAGCCCGTCCTCTACTCTATCCTTTAGTTTGTCGTCCGAGTTGAAGCGCTCTCTTTGATATGTCTTTTTAGCGGACCGTGTAGTGGAGCAAACCAATCTTCACAACACAACAACATCAATAAGGAAGGCAATTTCTGTGATATCGCATATATATTGGCTCATGAACAGTCACGAATAACTACGGCTTCGAGAAGCAGCATTAAGGCTCCATGGCAAATGCAATATTTATGCCTGTGACATGACTGTAATGGCGTCAAACATTTTATCAGTCATGAGCGTAAGTTTACAGCACGAGATGCTAATCATTTGCACTAATTTTCTAACTTGAACCAAAGAATAGCGCTACTAATGTCCACAGTCGAATGAAACTGTGGAGGTAGAAATGAAATTTCATGATGCGCAGTAACACAGGGCGGTCTCGACGTTCGGCTCGCGATTTTTTTCAAACTTTCCACCCTTTCAGCAGACTATTAGGACAATATAATGTGTGAGGGCTAAGGCGCAATACTTAAACGATTTCGAGATAATCGCAGTAGTAGTTTCACGCGTCGAACATGTAACCGTGTGATGCAGCTATAAGTAAGCAATAAGGAAGAGAAAGCGGTGGTTCTGGCTTTTCAATCGGTAGATCGCCATTTCAATCCTTGCTCATAGCGTTGTTTGCTCTTATCTTTTTTTCAACACTGGTCACATTATTGAAAGGCTATCATGTTAAAAATAATTACGCGTGTTTACAAGACTCTCACACCACACAAATGCATCTTTTAACTGACATTTCGCATTATGCACATGACAATCTCCATACGCAGTAGTCGGAGAAGCGGGAGTCACCTCCAGTTTTGCAGGAAAATGCAAATCGTTCGATTGTGAAGACGTTTTACGTACACTGTTCGTTCTTGCTACACTAGCATAGTCTCACCGCTACACAGGTTCACTGCCGAATGGGGACTGCCCGTCCCCCTTGTTGACAAAAGGAACCTGTGTCTGCATGCCGGCCGTGGTGGCCGAGGGGACTGAGGCGCTCCAGTCACGGTCTTCACGGCCACTACGGTCGGGGGTTCGAATTCCCCCTCGGGTATGGATATTTGTGCCGTCCTAGTTCGTAAGTAGTTCATAAGTAGTTTGTAAGTTTAGGGAATGATGACCCTGTAGTTAAGTCCCATAGACTATACAAACATTTGAACATTTTTTTTCTCCCTGTTAAGTTCTTATTGTGAGGAGGATGACAGCACGTGTACCTATGGGAATAACAAAATGTTCAAATGTTTGTTAAGCTTATGGGACTTAACTGCGGGGTTATCAGTCCCTAAACTTACAAACTACTTATGAACTACTTACAACTAAGGACTGCACAAATATACATGCCCGAGGGGGGATTCGAACCCCCGACCGTAGTGGGCGTGCAGACCGTGACTGGATCGCCTCAGTCTCCTCGGCCACCACGGCCGGCACGGGAATAACAAGTGGGCAATAAAGTAGAGGGTGTGTTCTGACACAGAGTACAGAGGAGAAGCCACCCCTAAACCACTGTCCTACGCTCCCCTCGTAGTTCCGTAAGATGCTAGCAGGTGTCAGGCGGTTCGCTGGCTTAGGGTGCCTCTCGCACGTCAGAGGGTAGCGTGGAGGGGAGGCTGAGGGGAGAGCTCGTGCCCCCTGCCACGAAGCCACGGCTGTGTCCAGCTTGCTGGCGTTTGAAGGGAGGTGGTGGTGGGGACAGCCGCTACCTGCCGCCTGCTCTGGCCAGTTTGAAGGGCTGCTTCTGACCGCAGCGCCATCATGGGGCATCCTACGGAACTGCTGGAAACCCTCCCTCCCCGCACCCCTGAGCGTAGGACCGGGCCCTTACGGCGGTTTCCCGTCTGTATATATTTGTCTGTGGTTGTGAATATATAGGAAGGGTCCCGCTAGAGTCGGCCGCTTATAACGCGAGTTGCTCGCCGCCGGCAGTGGGTGCGTGAAGCGGCGCCAACGCACATGCAAATCCCTGGACGGCCGCGGGGCGCCACTCCCAGGGGCGTCGCGCGCATGCGCGCTGCGCTGCCCACCAGGACCGCGAAAGTAGAACTGAGCCATCTTCCGCCCGCTGCTTTCCTTTTTTCCTCTCTCTCTCTCTCTCTCTCTCTCTCTCCGGCGACCTTCCTCGGGTTTTCTTTGGCACTGCCTAACACGGCGAGGCATCCTACTTTCCTCTTATTGCCATCCCGCAACCATTACCAGGGGCCGCAGGGACAGAAGAACCGCACGTAACGATGTAAACAGCTCGCTGGGTGCGGCCACTTATTTTTATACTCTGCTACGCTTGTCGTCTGCGAGCTTAGCGGGACGGTATTCTGAGGCGCGTGTGTGTGTGGTAAAAATTTCAAAGCGCTCTTTCTTGGCACCTGTCTACAGGAAATTCGCGGTCTCAAAAAGTTCAAATTACAACCTACTCTATTCAAGATTATATGCTTCTCTGCTAAAACACGCTTTATACGAAGCGCAGGGTAGGTACACGACATACACCGCTTCTCTATTGTATGTTACACTAAATTGCTTTTCTTTTTCCTGTTCCGGCACTTTGTTATAACACTAACTAGTGAATGATTTGTCCAATCTGTCGCGCGAGAACGTACTCAAATGGGAAAAAAAGCTAACCTAACATTACTTTGGCGAAAAGTGTGTTAGAAATGAAGTGGGTTTTTATGATTCTTCAAGCGTTACAGGAAGTTGTCGGATGGTGAATCACTGAATCAATGTTCGGGCACTAGTACCTTGGTCTCATTGGAGGAGATGAGGGCGTCCCCCTCCAACTTTCAAGAAAGGGGAAAAATAAAGAATAAAATGATTTAAAAGTTGGTATTTTAGCAGTGGGACTAAGGTTTCAAAGAGGTTGGAAATGTAACTCTTATGTAGTTTCCAAATGATAAGCCAAGATCGCAAACTACCAATTCATTAAGTGACGACCGGTTTCGGTGCACTGTGTCACCATCATCTGGTCATATATATATATATATATATATATATATATATATTATAGTCTGGTCATCTTGTTAAAAAATTGGATATAAAATAAGAAGTGCAACATTGCACTTCTTATTTTATAGCTAATTTTTAACAAGATGACCACCAGGTGATGGTGACACAGTGCACCGAAACCGGTCGTCACTTAATAAATTGTTAGTTTGCGATCTTGGCTTATCATTTGGAAACTATAAAAAGGAACTGATCGCTTCCAGACCAGACAATGTCAAGTAATCGTAACTCTTATGGCTTGTTTAAAGTCCCCATTTGTCTTACAATGTTAAAAACACTCCAAGGTTCCCTCCCCTTAAAACTGTTAGATGAACATCCATTCCCAAAGGTGTCCTCCCATCCCTAGTGTTAGGACCACACAGTTTCCTACAAGTAGTTGCCAATGTCCGCTAACAGTGAGCGTATTCGTGCGCCTGTGTTTTCGTCTCTCCTTTTATGTGTGTGTGTGTGTTTGTGTGTGTGTGTGTGTGTCTTGTCTCGTGCATTGAAGCTAGAACAAATCGAATGTATGTCAAATGGAAATAAATTATGAATGTAAATGCACGCGTTATTTGTTATTTTCTAACATGAAATCCTTACAATTATATGACCAGTGCTGAAGAAAAAATAAATAAAAACAAATGACTGTAGGATTGAAATGGCAATCGCCGTCTGTAAAGCTAGAACGCTAACACAAAACTACCGCTTTCTCTTCCTTATTGCTTACTTATAGCTGCAACGTTTGACGCGTGAAATTACTACTGCGATTTTCTGGAAATTGTTTACGTATTGCGCCTAAGTTCCCGCACATTATGTTGTCCTAATGGTATGCTAAAAGGGAACAAAGATTAAAGAAAATCCGTGATCCGAACGTCGAGACCTTCCTTTTTTACTGCGCATCATGAAATTTCGTTTTTACCTCCACAGTTTCATTCGGCTGTGGACTGTGAGGATCACCATAACTAAAAGATCATTTGTTGATGATGCTGTTGTATACAGATACGTATAGACAGGGTGAGCCATGAGGAACGGAATATGGCAGGAAGGATGATTAGAGGGGAAAAGAAGAAGAGCATAGTAAACATTGTTCTAAATTTAACAACTTAGGAGCTTCGCTACTGTGCAACACATATGCTACTTTAGGCACCTTGCTTCCTGTGTTTCTAGAGGTGCTAGTATGGTCCAAATAAAGAATAAATTGTCCCGCGAAAATGAGGTCTAAAGCGCATATTTTAATCGCTATGGGAACTTTCGCTACTCTGAAACGCGTGTCTTCTACAGAAGAAGTGCTCTTAAGGTAGGCATTTTAAAGATCAAATTTTCTAGATAATTTTTTTCTTGTGTCCATAATCCATACTCCCAAAATTCCACAGTATGCCAAAGTCATGTTTACTAGAATTTTTGTTTCGATTGATCCTTCGTGTCATATCCGCGAATATTGACCACTTTTTAGATGTTGAGGGTGGTCTTCTGTTTTCATAAGGTACCGTATCTGGTCTGTATAGGACGTTTCCTCTTTGTGTAATGAATGGCAGCTCTTATTACGTGTGGGTAAAAGCAACGTAAAACCCATAACGAAGAGGAAGACCCCATATAGTACCGGATTACAAGATCAGTGGCAATCGTCTTGACGACGTACCTTCTGCAACTAGGTTAGTACTAAGTGCAGGGTTGAAATGAGAGGATGACAGATTTTAGTAGGCAAGTGGGTGGCTTACACTACTTGTAAGATTTCTTGGAAAGTGAAGTGAATCTGGAAAGGAAATAATTCTATAATATCAGTGTTGTAATTAACCATGGTCAGTACTATAGCAAACAACAGATATATTTAATACTAATTTGATCATATTTGATCGCAGTTTCAGATTATTCCCAGTGACTAATTTTTGCTGCTAATAAAAAATGTTTAAACGTTTGCAAAGCTTATGGACCAAACAGATGAGGTCATCTACCCCTAGAGTTACAAATTAACTTATGCTAAGAACAACACACACACCCAATCCCACACAAGGCTAAAGAAGGATTCTAACCTCCGACGGGGAGCAGCCGCGCAGTCCGTGACAAGACGCCTCAGAACGCACGGTCATTCCCACGCGGCTGTTGCCAATTGATCTGTTTACGAAGTTTCAATCACCGACTTTTAGTTCTGAATGTGAAAATATTTTGCTAGCACCCACCTACTTAGGGAGACATGACCATCTCAATAAAATAAGAGAAATCAGATCGAAAACGGAACGATTTAGGTGTTCTTTCTTTCTGCGCGCTATTAGAGAATGGAACGGTAGAGAAAAGTTATGAAAGTGGTTAATAAACCCTCTGCCAGGCACTTGAATGTGATTTGCAGAGTATCTATGTAGATGTAGATGTACTTTTCATTTTCCGACAATATTGGACAATATCAGCAACGCAGCGATCTGAAAAGTAATAATTGTTCCTCACACGATATTCGGACGGTTGTTGTCCTGATCAGATAACACGGTGGGAAAAGAATGAGGGGGCGGTGGTGAGGCACTGCACTCGAGAGGACAGCAGTTCAGATGTCGGTTCGGCCACGCAGATGTGTTCTTGCACGATAAATCGATGGAGCCACCTGATGGGATAAAGGCACGGTCAATTTCCTTCGCCAGTCAGAGCTTGAACTTCAATGATCTTGTCGCCATCGCGATACCACACCGCTAATGTTCCTTTCTTCCTTTTTTGAGGTCGTAAGAGAGAACACGGCAGTATTAGTTGTTCCGGCTAGATGTTGAGTGTCGCTGAAGAGAGACGACGTATATTTTAATGCGACACCAGCTGTGAGATTATGACGGCCTGCGAGGCGAGTGTTTCTGTCGGTGCCCTCGTGCGCACGCCACAGTGACCCTTAATATTCCCGGGGACAAGCAGAGCGCTTTCCTCGCGCGGAGCACGTGTAAGCGGGCGGTGCGGCATTCACATGTAAATGGCCAGGGCGAGAGCTGCGGGATGAGCGACTGCTTGGAGTGCAGACAGCTCAGGCGAAACGCTGGCCTACCCACGCGAATCGGTCGCAGCTCATCTATTCTTATTTCTTGCTCTTCTTTGTTGCAGCTTGGCAGTTTTCTTCTCTTGTGGCGAGCTAAGTTCCAGAACACTAGCAACTTTAATTATTTGTTCTGTCTTCCTCACTCGCCTAATATTATTCTTTTTTTCGGAAGCTGTTTCACAGAGGAAGCTTGCACTGTAGTAGCTCCTGTAAATCATCGCACGATAATAAAAAGGGGGATCTTTCAATATAAAGCAGAGTGTCCGTGTTTGTGTGTACGTATTGCATACAAATCTACAGTTTTGTTCCTGTCTGTTTGAAATTTTTCACTCGTAAGGTTCCATCCATGAGAATGGTCGCCGTAAGTGTAAGAATCACGTACAACACATAGTTCACCAGATATGATAGCATAAACAATCAGATGCGCCAATAACTGCTGCATCACACGTAAATGTTGCATATTTTCTTCTAAACCACTAGACCGATTTAAACCAAATGATGATAAACTGAAGACAAGTGAACAATACACACTATAAATTAATATATAATATATATAAATACATATACACTATATATATATATATATATATATATATATATATATATATATATATCTCAATTCATAATGTCTACTGTATCAGATCATAATCATTTAAAAGCATAACCATTATATTATATATATATACCTCTTACTGAGTGAGTGACAATCTCTGTATGAAATCTTAGATTCTATATTAACGACTACGGTCGGGGATTCGAATCCCCCCTCGGGCATGGATATTTCTGCCGTCCTTAGTCTTAGTTAGTTCGTAAGTAGTTTGTAAGTTTAGGGACTGATGACCCCGTAGTTAAGTCCCATAAGCTTTACAAACATTATTAACCCCAAATCATGTGTGTGTATGTATATATATAAATTTATAGTGTGTATTGTATACTTGTCTTCAGTTTATCATCATTTAAAGCATATTGTTAGTCATCTTTGGTGCGTTATGTCTTTAGTACAAGTTCTTTGCTTCTGTTAGAAATGAACAAACTCGGTGGTTGTGATTTGTTACATGTAAATGAGGTTATGGAAATACAAAGGGCCTGTGGAGGTATGATAATTTAATTGTTTATATTTAACTTGATTTGAAAAAATGTTCAAATGTTTGTAAATCTATCGGACCAAACTGCGTGGTCATCAGTCCGTAGCTTACAAACTACTTAAACGTAGGTAAACTAACCTAAGGACAAACACACACACCCATACCCTAGGGAGGACTGGAACCTCCACGGCGAGCAACCGCGCGCTCCGCAGCGAGACGCTTTAGACCGCTCGCCTACTCCACCGCGGCTAACTTGATTTGAACAGTTGTACAAAGATACATTCTGATGTAGTGTTCTCTATTTTCTCTTGTAGACAGTGCAACAGATCAACGTAACCTATATGTACTCAGCTTAATGTCATTCCACCTGATGATGGGGGTTTTAAACTCTCGAAACGCGTTGTGGATAGAATAAAACAAAGTGACTGGTAACAGTAATACTTAGTAATTTGAAACATCAGTCACGGTAAATGTTTTCATTTACAGTAAAATCAGCAGTAGCATAACCCATCAAAGCACGTACGCTTCCTCCGGACTTGCCGTGTATATATAATGAGCGCACGTCTGAGGAGCAGTGCATCGGTCGAGTCGTTAAACACGGCGACTGCACACCGTAAGGTAAGGGCGGAAGTGTGTGCGCGCCGGGCGCCTGCGCAGGGTGTGCCGAGTGCAGCGGACCGTGGCGGCCCCCTCTGCGCCTGCGCAGTGACCGCCAGCGTCCCGCGGCAGCCCTGCCTAGTGCCCGGGCTGCCGCGCGGGTCAGCTTCCGCCTGGCCGGGAGAGCGCCGAGGCGGGGTGGCCGCTCACCCCGAAGTGTGTTAAGGATCGCCTTGCCGCCACTCGTGTACAGTTACCGCCGCCTTCTGCACTCTCATCGCGGCCGCTGGCCTATCCGCTCATCACCGGCCACTATTTCTGTAGGCTCGGCCGCATAGAGAGAGCACTACTTCCGCGAGCACAAGGAGGCGGCGCACCGCACCAGACGACCGACTGCGCGGCCCCCGCGGCCGAAAATCAACACCGAGAAAGAAAAAGAGAGACACACGACTCGCTTATTCGCTTTATGCCGGCCTAGTCTCCCAAAAGATCTGTACACTCATTCGGCGTCCTGTACACTTAGATATACATGGTGTTACAAAAAGCCGGCCGCGGTGGCAGAGGAGACTGAGGCGCTCCTGTCACGGTATGCACGGTCGGGGATTCGAATCCCCCCCCCCCCTTGGTCATGGATATTTGTGCTGTCCTTAGTCTTAGTTAGTTCGTAAGTAGTTTGTAACTTTAGGGACTGATGACCCCGTAGTTAAGTCCCATAAGCTATACAAACATTTGAAACATTTTGTTACAAAAAGGTACGGACAAACTTTCAGGAGACATTCCTCACACACTAAGAAAGAAAATATGTTATGTGGACATGTGTCCGGAAACGCTTAACTTCCATTTTAGAGCTCATTTTACTATTTACGGATGAGGCTTCATTCCAACATGATGAAATTGTAATTTTTACAATCAACATGTATGGGCAGACGAGAATCCGCACGCAATTGTGCAATCACGTCATCAACCCAGATTTTCTGTGAACGTTTGGGCAGGAACTGTTGGTGATGTCGTGATTGGGCCTCATGTTGTTCCACCTACGCTCACTGGAGCACGTTACCATGATTTCATTGGGGATACTCTACCTGTGCTGCTAAGACATGTGGCTTTACAAGTACGACACAACATGTGGTTCATGCACGATGGAGCTTCTGCACTCTTCAGTCGGCGTGTTCGTACGCTTCTCAACAACAGATTGATGACCGATGGATTGGTAGAGGCGGACCAATTCCATGGCCTCTACGCTCTCCTGACCTCTACCCTCTTGAGTTTCGTTTATGGGGGCATTTTAAAGCTCTTGTCTACGCAACCCCGGTACCAAATGTACAGACTCTTCGTGTTCGTATTGTGCACGGCTGTGATACAATACGCCATTCTCCAGGGCTGCATCAGCGCATCAGGGATTCCATGCGACGGAGGGTGGACGCATGTATCCTCGATAACAAAGGACATTTTGAACATTTCCTGTAACAAAGTGTTTGAAGTCACGCTGGTGCGTTCTGTTGCTGTGTGTTTCCATTCCATGATTAATGTGAGTTGAAGAGAAGTAATATAATGAGCTCTAACATGGAAATTAAACGTTACCGGGCACATATCCACATAACGTATTTTCTTTCTCTGTGTGTGAGGAATGTTTCCTGAAATCTTGGCCGTACCTTTTTGTAACACCCTGTATACAGGTGGTGGACAGAATACGAGGCGCGTTTTTCAATAAAGTTGCGTTTGAACAAAAGTACACAACAAAAGGTTATTCCAAGAAGTAAATTTATTTTCAGAAAGTACATACTTCACACTATTTTTCGATAGTTTGTTCAAGTTTGTTCAAACACTTATCATGCCTCTCAACCAATTTTAAAATACCCTCTTCATACAATCTCGCCGCCTGTCCCGAGAACCAAGGGTTCACTGCCGTTTTGTAAAGCACTGATCTCGACACGTCAGGAAATTCGTTTGAGAGACCTGTTATTGTGAAGCTCCTGTTCTCACGAATCCTCGCTTTAGCTGAAACCTACAAATCGTCTGTATTCGAAGATGGGCGATTGGAGCGGTGCTCATCATGGACGTTGTTACAGTCATCTTTGAATTCTCGTACCCACTTACGCACTTTGCCTTTACTCATAACAGCATTACCGTACACTTCGCAAATCTGTCGATCAATTTCTGCAGCAGACGCTTTAGACCGCTCGGGTACTCCAACAAATGTTCAAATGTTTGTATAGCTTATGGGACTTAACTACGGGGTCATTCGTCCCTAAACTTACAAACTACTTACGAACTAACGTACACTAAGGACGGCACAAATATCCATGCCCGAGGGGGGATTCGAATCCCCGACTGTAGTGGCCGTGCAGACCGTGACTGGCGCACCTCAGTCCCCTCGGCCACCGCGGCCGGCCTACTTCAACAGTCACCACTATTGCATACTCTCCACACATCCGTCCTCCCACAAAAAAACGGCTTATACATTAATTCTATACAGAGCCCTCAAATTTCCACTACGTTAGGCAGAACTCTAACAATAAGTAGAAAACAAAAATTATATAATGTATACAATGTCACAACAGATAAAAAAACAAAATGGACAAACAACACCATACAACACTCACAACAGACAGTAACCCAGCAGTTAAATATGTAAGAGAGCCATATCTTGAAATAAAGTCTGATAAACTAGCAAGGCTAATAACCTAACTAGAAGGTTTATTCATAATATAAAACCACATGACAAATTTACAAAATCACCTGCAGCCAACGTGATAAATATTATATCGGCCGAATATATTTAGTTTTTGAACTGGGTTTAAAGAACTCAAGGATTGCTAAAGACTAAATAAATGTAAGAAATCAGCGGCCTTTATTCTTTTCTCAATAAGAACAATCTTGATCGCGAAAGCCGTCTTTATTTATTACGATGTTTCTGGGTCTGCCATCATCGGATCTAAAGCCTCTGAACTTGCGAAGCAAAGTTCAGTGTCAGTAACAAGATCTGTACCTAGTAGGCGTATGGTAATCCATAGTAGGTAGAGTTCAGTGTTAGTAACATGCAAACAAGATAGCGTCTATTACGATCCAGAAGATTCTAGATAAACCCTTACGCATCCACCATAGAGTTTCGATTCACCCTATGCGGGTTCCATAATTTTGGAGCCCTGAAGAACAACACTTGTGCTCTTCGATTAGCTTCAAAAAAATGTTCAAATGTTTGTAGAGCTTATGGGACTTAACTACGGGGCCATCAGTCTCTAAACTACTTATGAACTAGCTAATACTAAGGACGGCACAAATATCCATGCCCGAGGGGGGATTCGAACCCCCGACAGTAATGGCCGTGCAGACAGTCACTGGAGCGCCTCAGTCCCCTCGGCCAACGCGGCCGGCTCGATTAGCTTCAGGCGGAGTTGCATGCATCGGTGCAATCGTGGTCCGGTGGAAGCGCAGCCGCGACGTTGACCGTCAGTGGGATAAAGTAACAGATATGGTGATTACTTTTGAAACAATAAACAATTTACTTACTTTTTTCACGTGTTTTGTTTTAGTTTTGCAGCCGCTATTACAATGAGATTTTGGCCTAATAAAGGTTTAGAAAAACCCACAACATGATGAACGGTGTAAAGTGAAATCGTGTCTTTTTGTCATCAGAAGCAAAGATCATCACAGTGGGGAACAAACGTGATACAGCATTAAAGAAAATACTCTGTATGATGATGGAGTCTAGGCCGGAGAAAACAGCGATAGAAATTAAAAAGAAAAACTCTCAGTTCATAGTACTACCGAATGTGATATACCTCTCATAGGGTGAGGTGGTGTTGTGACTAAGGCTGTTTACACGCCTAAATTACGGTGCGGTATTTTGGCGGAGTTCGAACCACTAGGGGCTGGAATGTCGCAGTAGCCCAAAAATAGTCTGTGTTATTAATTCTCTCACAAGCTTTCTGCTTCGTAAAATTTTTGCTGAACAAGGCCCAGTGGAAATTGAGAATTATTATTACACATCTTCACCTACTTCTGATTTGGTTATTTGACCTTCGAAACATATTGTTCTAGAATAAATATTCCGACCCACCTGTCCTTCCGCCTCAGTACCCATTTTCTAACCATAACGGCAGTTATTATATACGTTTTGTTCACTGCGGCGGAAAAGGCAAAAACTACTGACTTTCTCTTGTCACTCGACGTCTTGCGTGGGTGTGCGCTTTGTGTGTGTCTAACCACATGCTACTTCACCCGTTCGTTTTTTAGAGAGTGCTTTGATGTACGTTTCAAAGAACATGTCAACGGACACTAAAGCTGTGTACATATCTTCTGTGTACATATCTTTTGTGTCTGAGCCGTATACTAAGGCTTGTACCGTTAACTATTGAAGGCGACAGGTAAAGTAAAACGTTCGTGACTTACGTGCAAAAAATTGTTTTTCTTGGTGGTTTTCGAAGCCTGTCTCTTTTACACTTTAACCGAATCGGTCCATACTTCGTGGAAAGCGGAATAAATAGATAAAGTCATTTGATTTCTCTATTGAATCATGTTTGCCCGTTGTCGAGATATCATAGTTTAAAGTCCAATTAAATTAAACAAGTGTTGAGACAATGGCGGACTTCT
Source organism: Locusta migratoria (assembly GCA_026315105.1). Classification (NCBI taxonomy): domain Eukaryota; kingdom Metazoa; phylum Arthropoda; class Insecta; order Orthoptera; family Acrididae; genus Locusta; species Locusta migratoria. The sequence continues at coordinate 347,306,575 of CM048745.1, forward strand.
CGAGGTATCTGGCAGAATCAAAAAAATTTAAATAGAAACACATCGACACATTCCAGATTTCTTACGAGTTCAATGCCCCCGCGTAATGAGCATTTATGTAATAGGTAGAATTCCTGAGTGGAATGAATGTATCATCGTAACCCTGAATGGCATACAGTGATATTTTGAATGAAATTGTGTAATATTCTGCTAATTTATTGTTTTTAATATACTGGCATACCTGATGATGGCGTAACAGCCGAGAACAGATTAGAAGAAACAATTTGAAGAATATTACACAATTATCTCGTGTTTCATTCAAAATGCATAAAACATCCTGTCACGAACCGACGGAGCAGTCAGTGAGTATAATATAATGTTATATTGCAAGACATGGGAAATATCCTGTTAGATGACATTATGTTACAAAACATGATATTTTGTATTCTGTTGCTTTACATATGCACGAATTTGTCAAGTATTTGTTTTAATTTAAATATTTTTGATCTTGCAGATAAATCGAGAGGCAAATTCACCTACTTTACATCGAAGACTCTGGGCAAGACACATTATACATTTGTTGTTCTGTGGTAGGAGCATCTTTCCTTCCGTAGTTGATAACAGCGATATAAAATGAACCATTTGCTGCCGCAGTGGTCTTCAGCCGCTTCATCCGGTTACTGGTTTGAATCTGTTTTCCACTCCTGACAATCCTGCCCAAAGACTTAACGGCATAACTATTGCGAAAGACAACTGAAACTTTTTAAGAAAATGAACTCTAACGGCCGTAATTTTCGGATATTATATTTAACGGGGCTACCAGTTTCGGTGATCCATATTATCTGTTGATGCTTGGATGGGGCACATGCACCAGGTCTAATAGATTCCACGTTAAACAAATGTCCCCAGTCATTAAGCATACTGATTATTAGCATTAGTTTTGTAAGAGGTTGACTGAAGATGGTGTTAATGGGACACAGAGACTGATAGCCTAATTAAATTTTTTAAAACCTTTGATGACGACTCTTGGAGTTAACTACCTACCAGTCACAGTACCAAGCACGATAAAAATATGTTCAAATGTTTGTAAATCTATCGGACCAAACTGCGTGGTCATCAGGCCCTAGCTTACAAACTACTTAAACCTAGGTAAACTAACCTAAGGACAACACACATACCCAAGCCCCAGGGAGGACTCGAACCTCCACGGTGAGCAACCGCGCGCTCCGCAGCGAGATTCTTTAGACCGCTAGGCTACTCCACCGCGGGGATAAAAAATATGGAATTACTGGCACTTGAACCTGGATACTGCTTTCATCTCTCGATCTTCTTTCACTATTTTAAACGTCTCCCCCTGAGAAAGACCCACCCATCCACACACACACACACACACACACACACACACACACACACACACACACACACAGGACACAACGCAACACAACAAACACACACACATCCCTCAAAAATGGGAAAAAAACCTGACCTCTGCTTGATATCTCAAGAGGTGTCCTATAAAGATATCCTTTCCTGTATAATGTCAGTTAGATGCCAGCTACAGTGCTGGCCACACATGAGACCCATAGCGGCGTGTTTTAGTTACGTGAAATGTGTTCGTTTTAATCTTGACGCTTGAAACTCCACATTTGTAATTTGAACGTGCTCAAGCCCTTTGGTACGATTCATTAAAAAAAAAAAAAAATTGCTTATGATGAAGGCTTCTTTAGTTGAAGTAATTAACCTGTAAATTTAAAACCGATGTGCTGTATTTTTGAGTGTTAATCTTTCACAATAATTGCTGTTTCAACAGCTATGTTTAAAATTGTAATATAAATATTTGTAATCCTTAGGAAACAAACCGCTTAGGTCACCGGTTCCTAGACTTACAAAACACTTAAAGTAACTCACACCCATGCCACAGGAAGGTCTCGAAACTCCGATGTACAGCGGCCGTGCAGTCTGAACCAAAGTGCCTTAGACCACGCAGCCATTCTCGCGCGGTATTGAGTCGTTCTGCCACTTGCCGCTCAGATTTTTATTAACTGTTTCCGATGCTGCCATCCGATAAGAAATGCAATGACAAACAAATTGAATAGAAAATAGGAAGTGCCTCTTTCTACACAGAAGCGATTGTAGTAAAAATAATGTTTGTAAATCAATGGGACTTCTTTTGTTATTAGTCCATATGCGTACAGACTACTTAAACTAACAAAGGACAACATACACAGCCTGCCGCGGTGGCCGAGGAGACTGAGGCGCTCCAGTCACGGTCTGCACGGCCACTACGTTCGGAGGTTCGAATCCCCCCTTGGGCATGGATATTTGTGCCGTCCTTAGTATAAGGTAGTTCATAAGAAGATTGTAAGTTTAGAGACTGATGGCCCCGTAGTTAAGTCCCATAAACATTTGAACATTTGAACAACATACACACCCATGCCCCAGGGAGGACTGAAACCTCCGACGGCGAGCAACTGTACTCTCCGCACAAGGTGCCTTGGACCGCTCGGCCACTAAACCGCGGCGTCAGTTTTAGTCAATTCAAATGTTTCAGATGTCTGTATAGTCTATGGGACTTAACTACGAGGTTATCAGTCCCTAAACTTACAAACTACTTATGAACTAACTAAGACTAAGGACGGCAAAAATATCCATGCCAGAGGGGGGATTCGAACCCCCGACCGTAGTGGCCGTGCAGACCGTGACTGGAGCGCGTCAGTTTTAGTCCCTTAGAATGAAGGTCATGAATAGTGGCAGTTAACTAGGACGATAACTGCAACATTCAGACGTAAGATGAGATGGTGGAGATGTCAGTATATTATTTTGTAACAAGTCTACTTGCAATTTCCGGATAAAATGGTCTCAGACAGACACAGCATCAATTATTGCTGAAGTCGAAGCTCGTGTTATCACTTGAAATGAGGACTCTGAGCGACGCGGAGGAGACTCATTTGCAACTTTGTGGTCCCTGGATTTCTTGCTCGCCCTTTAACGGCAGGTGCGTGCTCCTAGTAGATTTCCCGACAAATTGCTACAGCGCGGCTCCCGCGCTGCGCCGCACCGGTCGTTAACGGAGAGCCACTTGGTCACGCCTGCGCTCCGGGGAATTCCAGGCCACCTGCCGGCTAGAGGGTGCAACGCCGCGCAGTCCTATGCTATTTCATCTGCCGGCACAGCCGTCATCAGCATCGCGCCGAGAAAGCTTCGTTTCTCTCGACCTGTCCAGCCACTCTTCGTCTGGGTGCATTCTCGGCGCGCGTCAACCCGCTTACGCACAACTATTTTCCGTCGGCGTAGCAGTTTTCGTCGTATTGTCAGACACTGCAGGGACCTTGATCTGCTTATAGATGGGAAAAAGTACAAATAAAACTGTGGTGTCGCACAAGTATGAAGTGCGCGCCACGTACTTACGCCGCGCGCCGCCATGCACGCACGGCGCGGCGTTCTTACGACGTCAGCCACGAGCGCCGTCTGCTGCAACTCCGCTCGTGGCCACGACTGCTGCATCGTTCACTTGGCACCAGTTAAGACTTGGCTATCGGATATGCACTAGGAATCATTAGTAGGCAGGACTCCATCTAAACTATGTATCAGCATTCTGCAGTCAAGAACTATGTGAAAGTTAAGTATTACCAAGACTCCATGAAATATGTATCTTGTTCTAATTTAGCCTAGTGTTCTAGTTTCTGCTGTCCCACTGGCTGGTCACCTCCGTACTTGCACAAGCGTGCATCCTTTATTCCTGTGTCGGTCTCTTTCTACTCGGCCACCGACACCTACGACAACCGGCGGAAACGAGACACAAAAGTGGCGACGAGGCTGGGATACAAAAAACCCCCCACACACACAGCCCCCCCCCCCCTCCCTGCTAGACCCACAGTGCTTCAGTTTTAATGAGTGCATCGTCATCAGTGCTGTGCTGCATGTCCATTTGGTGTGTTTGATCTCGTAGTGACCTCAGCATGAAGTGAAAGTGTCACCAGTGTATTTTATTCAGTGTCTCCGTTTTCTTCGACGCTACCAGAGCTCGGGTTCATCAATGTGATTTTATGCCACCGTGGCCAACTTTTAAAGACTGCATGTACGAGGCGCGTCCAGAAAGTAACTTCCGTTTGGTTATATAAAACGAACTGGTACAGATACAGAAAAGATACTGATTGTACATAAATCTACAACTGTTAAACTACTTTTCTAGTTTCCGAAATTTTGTAGGCAATTGTCATAGCATGGCACAAGGTTTTGTGAGCCTTTTTTATAGAATATTGCCACCGGTGTATTCAACCATGTGGAACATGATCTTTCAGCTCGTCATCATCGTTGAAGTGTTGTCCACCAAGGACAGATTTTAGGTGTAAGAAGAGGATTACTGTCAAAAGATTTTTTTTTCACAATATTGCCTGACCTCACACACCGATGTGACCAAACAATTCTTACGGAAATTTCAATGGGACCTGTTTGATCATCCTCCATACAGCTCGGACCTCTCTCCTAGCGACTTTCATCTCTTCGTACACCTAAAATCTGTCCTTGGTCGTCAACACTTCAACGATGATAAAGAGCTGTTACCACATCGTTGAATACACAGGTGGCAACCTTCTGTGAAGGATGCATACAAAAACATGTGGTACGCTATGACAAGTGCCTACAAAATTTCGTCAGTTATGTGGAAAAGTAGTTTAAGAGTTGTAGAATTTTGTGCAATAAAAATTTCTTCTGTATCTGTGTACAATTTCATTTTATTACCAAACGGAACTTACTTTCTGGACGCGCCTCTTATTTTATTACCTAGGTCGCCCAAAATTTGCGATTGGATAGGGGATTTCCTGTCAGAGAGGACACATTTCGTAGTAATCGATGGTAAGGCATCGACTAAAACAGAGGTGATATCGGGCGTTCCACAGGGTAGTGTTATTGGTCCTCTGCTGTTCCTTATTTACATAAACGATTAAGGGGAAAATCTAATCTAAGTAGCCGTCATTTACCGTCTAGTAAAATCATCTGAAGATCAAAACCAACTGCAGAACGATGTGAATAAGATATCAGTACGGTGTAAAAATTGGCAATAGACTCTAAATAATGAGAAGTGTGAAGTCGTCCACATGAGTACGAAAAGAAATCCGTTAACCTTTGTTTACAAAATAAATCAATCAAAAGTGAAGGCCGTAAACTCCACAAAATACCTAGGAATTACTATTACTTCAGACTTAAACTGGAAGGAACATGTAGATAATGTCGTGGGAAAGGCGAACCAGACACTGCGTTTTATTGGCAGAACCCTTAAAAGATGCAACAGAACTACAAAAGAAACTGCATACACTACGCTTGTCCGTCCATTTTTTGGAGTATTGCAGCCCAGTGTGGGATCCTTATCAGGTGGGTTTGACGGAGGACATCGAAAGAGTCCAAAGAAGGACAGCTCGTTTCGTATTGTCACGATACAGGGGAGACGGCGTCACGGAAATTATACAGGATCTGAGATGGGAATCATTACAACAACGGCGCTTATCGCTGCGGCGTGGGCTACTTGCGAAACTTCAATCGCCAACATTCTCCTCCGAATGCGAAAATATATTGTTGACTCCGACTTACATAGGTAGAAATGATCATCAGAATAAAATAAGACAAATCAGAGCTCGAACGGATAGATTCAGGTGTGTTTTTCTTCCCGCGCGCTATTCGGGAATGGAATGGGAGATAAATAGTATAATGGTGGTTGAATGAACCTTCTGCCAGGCACTTAAATGTGATTTGCAGAGTATCCCAAGTAGATGTAGATGGTTTAATCTTCACTTCTTTCACCATGTCTATTTTAAAATTCTCCGTTTTACTCTCCGTGGTATTTTTTAAGCATCTCCATATTCATTGTACAATTTCTGCAGGTTAAAGAGCGGCGTAGCCCGTTATGGGCATAAAAAGACAAGAAAGGATCAAAAATAATACGTGTACATGGATAGAGCACGTCACTTAAATCGTGTTGTTATAACTGCGACTCAATGAATCGATGGATATATGTATCTCTACGATGAGCATTTATGAGTTGGAAGATAACTGAAAGGAACTAGTGCAAAACTGATGCTTTTTTCTTTTGGTCAGTTTTAGAGGCGTACTTGCATACAGGAATTGTACATAGGCTGCATACAAACGGAAGGAACGTTGCTGTTGTGGTCTTCAATCAAATGACTGATTTGCTTCAGCTCTCCACGCTACACTATCCTGTGCAAGCCTTTTTTTTATCTCTGAATAAGACGGGAAGCTACATTCCTTTGAAACTGCTTACTGTATTCTTCTCTCGGTCACCCTCTCCGAGTTTAAATTCACATATTTCCCTCCAATACTAAATTAACGATTCCTTAATGTCTCGTAAAATGTCCTACCAATCTATCCCTTCTTTTAGTCAAAATATGCCAGAAATTTCTTTCCAAATGCGTTTAGCATCTCCTCATTAGTAACGCGATCCATCCATCTCGTCTACAACATTCTTGGCTACTCCGCCGCGGCTTTTCAAATGTATTCTTGGAAACAGTGCGCCAAATATTATCGATAAACCGCTGTACGGAACCGACAGTCCACGCCGGTACCCTTTGTCAGATTTTAATACTGAAACTTCCAATGCTAACTTCCTTCACCCGGCAAGTTTCTTCTATAGCTTTCTCGACATTCTGCTAATAATGAACACTATCGAAAAAGCTAATACCAGAGAATTATATTTAGAGGAATCCGCGACGCAAATCTGGGTTGAATTTAATGAAGTGAAACAGAAAGCAAATCTGAGCAGTGAATTTGATTAAAAAAATGTTTAATCTGCATAGTTTGTGAACGTCTCTAGTTAACCTACATTTATTATCGCAACATGCCAACAATTTCGTCAGATACAATGCTTCGATTAATTACTAGAGGATATTTGCTGGAATAACGCCTACAATACATTTTCACCCGATCCTAACCTTCAGAGTCTTGAAAACAACATTACGAAAGAAAGGAGTCTCTTAGTATGCCACAAGAATGCAACTAGTTTGCAGGGAGTATCTCTTGACAACAGAAAGGGACATAAGCAGACGATGAAAAAAGAAGTACGTGAAATTAATAATCGAGTGACTGTTCGTTACGTGCAGCTGACGGTAATTATAGTTTACACATCTCGAAGGGAAAGCGGGAGCGAGACGCAGGAAAGAACAGCCATTCATCATGCAGTTGTCAGGAATGTAAATGGATGTTTGCCGATTAAAATGGCGGCCACTGTCCCCTCCTCCTTTATAGCGCATTTTTAGGTTGTAGTTCCTACTAGGTCGTTTGCCAAACTTTAAGCGGAACCACACAATCCACCATGAAGTAGGAGTTACACAACTGCCACACCTTTCGTGTGACGTGATTCTTCTGGTTTTCCACGAAGCGCTACTTGTATCAGCCTCTGAGTTTTTTCCCTAGCGAGAGCATGGTAAAAGAAACTACAACTCACGGAGCTAACGGTATAGATTGGAATACAAAAATACGTAATTAGTCCTGGGTATGTTTTGTTGACGAGACATAGTGGGTGCACAGCTGCTTCAGATGATGTAGTACTGTGAAACATTAGCAGAAACAGACTGTGAAAATTCCGAGAATCGGCGCTAGTGAAGAAACTATTTTTTTTCCTACATCCCGCTTTTCATTCACGTACTTTAAGGTCGTGTAGGATAGATGAGGCAAGTAAAATGCCGGATGATCGGTGTCTATCGACATCATGCGTGTGCCTATACAGGAACTGGTGTAACGTCATTCGTCACACTTCACGCCAACATGATGCGCAGTCGGCTGTTGCGTTTTCCTCATGTATTGCGCGAAACAATCTGTAGGCAAAGGTCCCAGGTTCGAGTTCCGGTTTCGGTGCACAATTTTAAGCTGCCACGAAGTTTCATATCAGCGCACACTCCGCTGAAGAGTGAAATGTGTCGTTCTGGAAACATCCCTTAGGCTGTGGCTAAGCCATGTCTCCACCATATCCTTTCTTCCAGGAGTGCTAGTCTTGCAAGTTTTGCAGGAGAGCTTCTGTGAAGTTTGGAAAGTAGGAGGCGAGGTACTGGCGGAAGTAAAGTTGTGAGGACGGATAGTGAAGCGTGTCGGGATAGCTCCGAAAGGCTCCGCGAAAGGCATGATTACTTTTGGTGACGGGTTTTTATGAGGTTGATAGCAGCTTATTATAGAGTGTGATGAACGAAAACGTTGAATACCCACCACGACATTTACTGCTGGCGCTTGGTGCAATGGTGGCGTAGAGACGAATGGAGAATAATTGTGGCCGCAGCTGACGACATCTGTCTAAACATGTTCACCTCCCATGTCATCTTCTATGGACTCCTGATGAGGCTGACACACACTCAAGACGGCTTAGTACATGGAGGGGATCTTTAAAAATGTGCAAAAACTAGTGATTCGTGGTCTACTGTAAATATACAGAAATTTAGGCTTGAATCCCAAGTTTCGGTTACGATTTCAGTTTTATCCGAAACTAGAAGAGGAGCCGAAATATTCGCTTACGGTTTCGGTTTCGACCACAAATCATGTTTTGATCGGACTCTTATAGGAACCCCTACTTTTATTGCAGATTTGGTTTTTCCGTGAAGAAATGTGTAGGCCCTAACTTTTGTACGAAACTTTTTTCCCTTTTATGATAGATGGCGCGGTAACTGACATAATTAAAAATGAGTTGAAAATTGTTTAAAAACACTCTGAATCATGTGTCCTAGATTGCAACGAAATCTTTCGCACCTTAACAAGTAAACTTTATTGTGCGTGCTGATTCATCTTTCGGGAGACGGCCGTGGGAACTTCTCGGAATGTACGAGAAATGTATCTGCAACAGATATAATCCTTTATTCCTGTCATTCCATGTTTTATTGTAACACTAGACCACCAGAAATGTTTATATTTTTGTGTCTCGTTTCCGTCGGTGGTCCTGGGTGTCGGTGGCCGAGTAGAGAGAGACCGACACAGGGAAATAGGATGCACGCGTGACCGGCCGCGGTGGCCGAGGAGACTGAGGCGCTCCAGTCACGGTCTGCACGGCCACTACGGTCGGGGGTTCGAATCCCCCTCGGGCATGGATATTTGTGCCGTCCTAGTTTGTAAGTAGTTCATAAGTAGTTTGTAAGTTTAGGGACTGATGACCCCGTAGTTAAGTCCCATAGACTATACAAACAAACATTTGATGCACACGTGTGCAGGTACAGAGTCTGAGGTGACCAGCCAGTGGAACAGCAGAAACTAGAAACACTAAGCTAGATTAGAACAAGTTGTATATTTCGTAGAAATATGATACTTAACTTTTACAAAGTTCATGACTGCCAACTAAGTGTACTGCTGACAACATAGGTTAACTAGGTAGAGGCCTGCCTACTGATGAGTCCTAGTGCCTGTCCTAATCCCAATCACAGACAAATATATGTTACTCTGTATCCCGTCTTAACTGGTGCCTATCTGATTCCCAAGTGGCCGATGCAGTTCAGTGGTGGCCACGAGCGGAGTTGCAGCAGAGGGCGCTCGTGGCTGACGTCGTAAGAACGCCGCGCCATACGTGCAAGGCGGCGCGCGGCGAAAGTACGTGGCGCGCACTTTAGACTTCTGCGACAGCACATATCGATTAGTGATTGTCTATGTAACTATTTGCCCCGAAATCGTCTGTTTCCGCATACAACGTTCAGAACTCTTTAAAATGTGTAATGCACATTACAATGTAAAAACCGCATGTAGAGTAACTAGGCAGATCCACAGTAGGTCTCCGGTGTAGATATTGACTCCTCCAGGAAGAGATATAAATTAACTTCAGGCGCGTTAACTGCTGACGCGTGACAGTAAATCAAAGCGAGAGGCGAATTTTTACTTTTCCGCTTTACGGCTTGTACCGAATGCATTGCGGTCTAGAAAACTGAGACGAACATAAATCAATGTTAATAATAACTGCGAGATTAATGCAAGGCCGGGCAGTCAGACCGCCGGCAGGTCGTGAGTATACCCGTAGCGCAGAAAAAGTTCGGTTGGGGTGGGGTGGGGTGCATTAGTGGGAATGCGTCGGCGAGATTCGCTTGCGTTCGCCGCCGCCGCCGCCGCCGCCGCCGCCGGCACGGCACAATGCGGCCTCGTGCCATCAATATTTATGACGGCGCAGCTGCGGCTGCGGCTGCGGAGCCGACCTGTCAATTAGCCGGTAGCCGGGGTCCCGGGGTCCGGCGCTGATTGTCTTCTCTTCCGCGGAGAAACGGCGGAGCGGGGGCCAGCGCCAGCGCTTCCGCGTGCCGCAATAGGCCACTGCACTAGCTTATCTAGTAGCCGCGTGTTTCTGCTCGATACAGATGACCAGTTTTGTTCCAATTTTGATACAATTTTCCTCACTTTGTCTTCAAAACAGTGTCTAAATAAGCTTTGGTAAGGTGCATGGCGCAGGGTACTTCATTGAGGACTACCTAAAACCCGGCGTTTCTTTTTCCTACCTTGAGTTAGTACTTCTCATATCCCTTCCCTGCCTGTTCATCCACTTTTTGTTTTGAAAAAAAAAATATATTTATCGAAGAATATATTTAAAAATCGCACTGACGTGTTTTACGGCCCACTTTAGATTTCTAGTTTTATAACATTTTGCAAATATTTTGTTTTGTATCCCATCCTCGTCGCCACTTTTGTGTCTCGTTTCCGCCGGTTGTCGTAGGTGTTGGTGGTCGAGTAGAAAGAGACCGACACAGGAATAAAGGAAGCACGCGTGTGCAGGTACGGAGGTGATCAGCCAGTGGGACAGCAGAAACTGGAAACACTAAGCTAGATTAGTATAAGAGATATATTTCAAGAAAAATTACAGTACTTAACTTGGAGAGCAGCTGACTAGTAGCATGTTGATGCATAGTTTAGAGGCCTGACTACTGATGATTCCTAGTGCCTATCCGATAGCCAAGTCTTAACTGGTGCCTATCTGATTCCCAAGTGCCCGATGCAGCAGTCGTGGCCACGAGCGGAGTTGCAGCAGAGGCCGCTCGTGGCTGACGTCGTAAGAAGGCCGCGCCGTGCGTGCATGGCGGCGCGTGGCGAAAGTACGTGGCGCGCACTTCATACTTGTGCGAAACCACATGTTGGACCAAAATAATAATATAAATAATAAAAAATTAATAAGAGTGTCTGACACCCCTTTAGAAAAAAAAAAAGGTTGGTAGTGGCAGGTTCCGAACCACCGACCTTCAGCGTCTCAGTCCAATGTTTTGCCCACCACGCTACAGCTAACAGCTAGGAGATACGTACTTTAATATCATACTATTGATGGCCGTTGTTAGATGATGCTAATATGGCATTTGTAGACACTAGATTATTATTTATCGTACGAAGAACGATGTGTTCTTGTTAATTTTTCAGTGCGACATTGCTTTGAAATGACAACGTCTAAGTTACAATAAGAAAATCATCAAATACGCAACGCAAGATGGCGTATGCCACAGAGAGTTCTGGGCAAGGAATGTCACGTGACATCTGCAAACGGCTGGTTTTCGTTATTTCAATGGAGGGTGTCAAAACTCCGTTCTTTTTGCAAATATCTCTGCAACGATGCAAGATATGGAAAAAAACAGAGCGAAGTTGTAGAGAACTTTCCCTCTACCAATTAAGTTATTCAATTTTCGTGTCAGATGAACGGTTCGTTTGCAATTACAATTACATTACAAACGGCTTTTTTTGGTATTACTACTCTACTTTTTGTCCGAAAAAATTTGAAAAAGGGAGGTTCTGGTCACTGGCGGCCTACAATCATGCATACAATTTGGTGCTGATCGGTTGAACGGTTCGTCTTAAAAAAAGGAAACACGTTACGGACAGACAGACATCCCAAAATAGCCTTTTTTTTTTTTTTTTTTTTTTTTTTTTTTGCAAATATATCTGAAACGATACGAGATATGAAAAAGAGAGAGAGAGAGAGAGAGAGAGAGAGAGAGAGAGAGAGAGAGAGAGAGCAAATTTGTAGAGAATTTTCTCCTCAACAAATTCCGTTATTCAATTTTCGTGTCAGATGAATGGTTAATCCGTTATTTTCATTTAAATTTCGAGCTGTCAAAAGCCGATCGCAAAGGCCCACTTTTAGTGTTACTACCATAACATAAAGTGGGCCAATAAGTTGTCTTCCACAAGGTCAAAATTATATGTGCAGTATCCAAACAAAGAAAGATAGCAATCAAAATACAAATAGCATATAAAATTCGCACGATCTCATATTTATTGAGTTATATGTTGTACAATTGTATAATTTTTCAGGTATATATTCACTTGTGCAAGTATGTATAGTAAGCTGGTTTGAGAAGTTGCTATTTTATTTGCTTGCTCTCGTAAAAGCCTTGATATTCACATTTCGTGGTTGCAGTAACATAAAACACTGGAACAAATATTTGCCAAAAACGTTCAAATGTTTATAAAACTATGGAATGTAACAACTGTGGTTATCAGTTTCTAGGTTTACAAACTATTCGTGCATGGATGTTTGTGTTCTCTTTAGTATAAGTTAGTTTATAAGTAGTTTGTAAATTTAGTGGCTGAGGACCCCGGAGTTAAGTCCCACAAGCTTAAACATTTGAACATTTGAGGACTCGAACCTCCAACGGGGAGCATCAGCGCGCTCCGCAGTAAGGCGCCTTAGAGCGCTGGGCCATTTACCGCGACAAGCACTCGGCAATCATTAACGGCAGGGCTATATATGTATATCTTTCAACGCTGTCCTATGTCATGTTATTTAACGTGTAAATTAGTAACCATCTCTCGTGTAGTTATTTTCAATACAGCTCAAAACTGACATTTTTCAATCCAATTCTATGAATGCTAGAATATAGACCCTCCTTTATTCTAAACATATACCACTAAGCTTTCTTTAGATTCTTATCATTTTGGAGATAATGTCTTAATACGGAACTGTCAAAAGGAAACGGAACTGAAAAAAGAACATGAACTGGAGATTAACACTTGAATCTCCCACGGAAATCCCCTCGCTCGCAGCGAAAACGGTAAAACGGGGCCTGCAGTCCTCACCAGGCTATTAATCGGCACGTTGCTACTGGTTCAGTCGGCTGTTTTCCATTTATGTGCTGAGCCTGATTGCCAACAGAACAGCCAGTAGGCACACCTATGTGCTCGTTACAGCTCTAACTAATTGTTAATTTTCACTTCAACTTCAGTTGCGTAACGCCGCACGGGCGTCTATGTCGGAACATTAAATTCAAGGTTAACTCTCCGGTAAGAACAAGTAGGTGATTTATTCTGCCTGTGTGTGTGTGTGTGTGTGTGTGTGTGTGTGTGTGCTGAAGGACATATCCTTCAATCTGAGAGTACAATCATGAACAGTCAAATCTGGGTCGCAGTTAATGTATGTTGGTTTAGCTTAATTGGAGACCATTCTTCGTGGTCATCTCAAGCAAATAAGATATTAAAAATCTATTGGAAAAGTTTCTTTCTGAAAACTTTGCGGCATTTAATTGCTACTGGTTTTCATTGTAGTTCAAATAATTCATCTGCAGCAAGAACGGAAGAACTCATTACTGAAGGGGGCACGATTGCAGATGCATGACACTGATGTTCCAACAATATTTTGTTGGTTGTTTGCGTGTGTTTCTTAAATAGTTACACACATAAGTTTATTGACCAATACTAAAGATATGTGCGTGTCTAATTGGATCTGTCAAAAACAATTTTCTTTAATCGTAAATCTTAATATAGTTGCACAGCTGATAAAAAAGCTTACTTAACTTGTATATGAAAGAATGTACGTTTCATTTAGGTTTTCAATAAAGGTTATCATTAATCCTGTTGAATTCAGTTATTTAGCACAAATTTCATTAGACGGCTTATGCATAAACACTAGTGTTTTGAGAGACGTGTCTGCAAGAGGAAGTATCCTACTGCTCGCTTTTGTTTCTAAAAGAAACGAGTAACTTACTCTAGAATATTATAACAGGAATAGAAAAAGAAAAAAATAATTTAATTTTTGTTAGGCCGCGGCGGAGCGGCCGAGCACATTGAGGCGCTATGCTCCGATGCACGAGGCTGTTCCCCGCCGGGGGTTTGAATCCCCCCTCAGGCATGGATGTTTGTGTCGTCTTTAGTATAAGGTAGTTTATCAGTAGTTTTTAAGTTTAAGTTCTGATGACGCCACAGTTAAGTCCCTTGAGCTAAACAAATAATTGAGCAATTGAATTGAATTGAATATTTGTTACTTTTTAAAATAAAGAACAAACTAGAGCGCATATTTTTTATTTACTTTCTGCTAGTTTCGATCCATGTTATAGATTTGTCTGTCTTCCAGAATCCTGCCAATTTTATGCTTGGAAGGAGGGCAAAACATGAAGGGACAATTCGGTTTTTCCCGTTATGTATTATGTTTAGGAACATGGATGTTTATATTGATAAAAAGACAATTTCTTGGTTTGAAGTCACAAAAATATTAGCTTCACATTTCGAGCTAAAATGCAGCTAATTTTTATCAGCCGTGTAATGTGCACCCATCACATTACAGTAGATGATAAGATACGTGATCTGCAAGACTGATTAATGAAATAGGCATCCGCCAAATTTTCACGAAGAGTTCAAATACCTGATTTGAGGGTATGAACTGAGAGTCTACAAAAAAACTGTCATGACGTAATCGATATTTTGGACGTCATCAACTGAACTACGAAAATGCAGAGGCTGGTGTCTGTTCCATATGTTCGAATTATTTGTGACGTTGTCTTTCAAGTAGACAATGGAAGACCGCATCTTACCGTTGTAGTCATGCCTGTCTTTGAGTGTTGGTCTGGCCACGTAAACTGAATCTTTGTCAATCGTATAAACATGTTGTTGTACCTTACCGAGTGAAGGGTATGGCAATATTTACTAAACAGTACGATTGATGTTCAAATAACTTTAGGGGATGCAACTTGGTAACACGTTCAACCACCAATATTTCTACAGGTGGGCACCCTGTTATTCTTAAGGTTCAAAATGTTCAAATGTTTGTATAGCTTATGGGACTTAACAACGGGGTCATCAGTCCCTAAACTTACAAACTACTTATGAACTAGCTAATACTAAGGACGGCACAAATATCCATGCCCGAAGGGGGATTCGAACCCCCGACCATAGTGGCCGTGCAGACTGTGACTGGAGCGCCTCAGTCCCCTCGGCCAGCGCGCCCGGCTATTCTTAAGGCACAAAGGCGTTTGCGCACTGTAAGTGACAGGGTTTGCAACTATCGAAGATCTTCCTGTAAGTACGTATCTGAACACTATAGACGCCGGTAGGAACTGAGGAACTTATAAGAAGAGGTGGCACCCTGTTTACTAAGTTTCGCACCTTCTATACAGTAAGGGTTTGCTCAGAAAGTGAGCCACCGCCCTCATGTTTCATCGAAAATCAATGTTGCGAACGCGTACACTACGTATTAATTATTATTAGAAATTTCCTGAGTGCGGGTGCAAAATTTTTGACTTTTTCAACAGGTAGAGTAAGTAGCTTCAGGACATTTTCAAAAAAGTTATTTATGTTACAAGCAACGTGATTTCATTCACTTTCTCACTGCAGAGAAAGAAAATGTAGCGAGAATTCACTAAGGTTCGTGAAAAGTTTGGGGCGACTGCTGTCTAAAGAAGTACTGTTAGTGACTGACACGGAGGGTGACGTCACCAGCAGGCGGTTTGTCGGACGTCCAAGATGGGAGGTCATCGACGGCTGTCACACCTTTTAGGGCCAAAGGCGAAGTGACATTTACATACAGTACCATTTAACCCCATCGCTATCTTGGAACATATCGAAATGTAGTCGCGCGTTCTAGATTTATCGAAACGGGCGACCGTACAAGCTTCCTTCACAATTTTGGTAGTTGTAATTCTTTTTTACATATATTTACGCTTCATTAATTCGTAATGTCTAGAATGTTCAAGTAAACTTCTGTAAAAAAATGTATTAATGATATTCATCCCAGTATCTGTAAGTTGTTTCACTTTTTCAGGAAACATATTCTTCTAGGGGAAGGTACAACTTCCCTTACGATGCCATTGATGGACGGCGAACGATTCACATAGTGAAGAAATGGCTCCGTGGCCAGGACAACGGTGACAGCGACAGAGCAAACACTCCTTCTTCATCGCAGATGCGGTATTATTTTTCGACATCGTGCTGGAATCTGAATCGCGAGTATATTAGGACTTGGACGTCAGGGGCAGTACCTCCGTAAAGTGCGACGTGTGGGAATTTGGTGCGGCCGGGAGGCGTGCTGCGATAGCAAAGGTGCTACGGCGAAAGGGTTCAAATCTCAGTCAGCACATATCTCGACTGATCGCCACTGAATGTCGAGCTAGATTCTACATCTAGATGTACATACATACTCCGCAATTCACCGTAAGGTGGGTGGCGGAGGGTACACTGTACCACTACTAGGCATTTCCTTTCCTATTCCACTCCCAAATTGAAAGAGGAAAAAAAGAATACCTATATGCCTCCGTACGAGTCCTAATTCTCTTATCTTGTCTTTGTGATATTTACGCGAAATGTAAGTAGGCGGCAGCAAGATCGTAGTACACTCAGCTTCAAATTTCGGCCCTCTTAATTTCCTCAACAGAAATTCACGAAAAGAACGTCGTCTTTCTTCCAGCGATCCCCAATTGAGTTGCCGGAGCATTTCCGTGACACTCGCGCATTGGTCGAACCTACCGGTAACAAATCTAGCTGCTCGCCTCTGAACCGCCTTTCCTTTAAACTGATCTGCTGCGCGTCCCAAACACTTGAGCAACACTCAAGAAGTGGTCGTACAAGCGTTTTATACGCGGTCTCCTTTACAGGTGAAGTACATCTTCCCAAAATTCTCCCAATAAACCGAAGTCGGCTGTCCGCCTTACTCACAACTGTCCTTACATGTTCGTACCATTTCATATCGCTCTGCAATGTTACGCCTAGATATTTGAACGACGAGACAGCATCAAGAAGCTCACTACTAATGCTGTATTCGAACATTATGGGATTGTTTTTTCTACTGATACGCATCACCTTACACTTTTCTACATTGAAAGCTATCTGCCATTCTTCGCACCAACTAGAGATTTTGTCCAAGTCATCCTGTATGCTATTACAGTCAGTTACAGACAACACCCTCCCATACAGCACAGCATCATCAGCAAACAGCCGCAAATTACAACTTACTCTGTCCATCAGATGATTTATATAGATAGAAAATAATAGCGGTCCTATCACACTCCCCTGGGGCACGCCTGAAGATACACTCGTCTCTGATGAACACTCGCCGTCGAGAACAACGTACTCCGTTCTATTACTTGGGAAGTCTTCCAGCGAGTCACAAATCTGTGAATCTATTCCAGAAGCTCGTATCTTCGTTAGCAGTCTGCAGTGTGGCACCGCGTCGAATGCCTTTTTTAAGTCGAGAAAAACACAATCCGCCTGTTGCCCTTCATCCATGGCTCGCAAGATGTCATGTCCTTCCTTTCCTTTTCCTTTTTTCTTGCTTTCATTATAAATAAAACAACAATGCAGACCCACACATCAAAATGGGAATGAGGCAAGATAAAGAAGCATCAAGAGCCGAGCAAGACTGGAGCAGGGTTTCCGGGAGGAACGGCAGCAGTGAGGCGGCGTGGTGAGCACCAGACGTCCCCCCTGACTGCAGCAGCGGCTACCGCCGTCTAATTGGCCCACCTCCGGCCCGCCGGCTGCAGACAGGAAGCCGTAATAACAAAATCTATTACGCCTCCCTCCCCCTCCACGCCATTCATTCGGGCAGGCGTCGACCCAGGCGCGGTGCCACTTTTTGCCTGTGCTGTTCTAAATGGCGCGCATCCTCCTCAGCCGCAAGTCGGCCGCCGGATGTCTCTGCCCACGCTCTCCCCGCGGTCAGGCCCTGTTCCGCACCTCTCCCTCAGCTACATCTGATACTGTGCACAGGGTTCATCGAACCGCCTTTATACTATCAATAAAATTCTTCCGGGTATGAGACCGCGTCGTCATTTTATAAACTATACCGACGTTTCGGCCACTGTTGCAGGCGGCCTTCAGCAGTTAGACAGACCCTGATGAAGGGTCGGTATAGTTTATAAAATGACGACGCGGTCTCATACCCGGAAGAATTTTATTGATAGTGACAACAACCGCGGAAGCCTACGTTTGCACCTTTATACTATTTATCTCCCGTTCCATTCCCGAATAGCGCGCGGGAAGAAAGAACAGCCGGCCGCGGTGGCCAAGCAGTCTGAGGCGCGCCAGTCACGGTCTGCACGGCCACTACGGTCGGGGGTCCAAATCCCCCCTCGGGCATGGATAATTGTGCCGTCCTTAGTGTTAGCTAGTTCATAAGTAGTTTGTAAGCTTAGGGACTGATGACCCCATAGTTAAGTCCCATAAGCTCTACAAACATTTGAACATTTTTTTTAATCTCTCCCTTCGAGCTCTGATTTCCCGTATTTTATTATTCGAATGTTCCAAATCTTAAGGTTAAGGGACTTAACTGCGGGGTTATCATTCCCTAGATCTACAAACTACATATGAACTGCCTTATACTAAAGTAGCCGAGCCTAGTGAAGTAGCCGAGCGGTCTAAAGCACCTCGCTACGGAGCGCGCAGTTGCTCGCCGTGGAGATTCGAGTCCTTCCTGGGGCATGGGTGTGTGTGTTTGTCCGTAGGTACACACACACACACACACACACACACACACACACACACACACATACTAAAGACGTCATAAACATCCATGTCCGAGGGGGGGGGGGGGGAATCGAACCCCCGACCGTAGCGGACGTGCAGACTGTGACTGGCGCGCCGCAGACCGCTCGGCCGCTGCGGCCGGCATATTTTATTCTGATGATCTTTTTTTACCTATGTAAGTGGGAGTCAACAATATATTTTCGCATTCGGAGGAGACTGTTGGCGATTGGACTTTCGTAAGTAGATCACACCGCAGCGATAAGCGGCGTTGTTCTAATGATTCCCATCCCAGATATTACCACCCCAGCTTCTCTAAACAGTTCAAGTCCCAACTAATCAAATAATCTAGTCTTTTTCTTTATACAGAAACAAGCGTTTCTGTTTGTGTGTTTATTTGTTTCCGATTCAAACGTATCTACAGTTTTATTCCAATAACGGAAAAGTTTTGCACACTTTACCTTCAAAACAAGAGAAACATTACTGTCTACATAAGAATTCACATGCTGCATGCCGGAAAGTGTCATACATCAGACTTAGATGCCTTTTGATCGATCGCCATTAAAGTTGACAGATATACGAAATTTTTCGTACACAAGGGCCAGAGGAAATGAACTAATGAGGTGGAGGAGGAAACGGACACCGAGAGAAGGGATAGAGAGAAGGAGGACATGGACAGCGAGGGAGAGGGGAGGGGATGTGGGCAAAGAGAGGGGGAAGGCGAGATGGACAGACAGATGGGGATAGTAGGAGATGAATAAGAGAAAGGAGGATACCAAATTGTATCTACACATAATTTAATACTGAGTTTTTAAGTTTTTTCGCGTCACGTTGGGTTCGCTCTTTGGGATATGTCCCTTCACCAAAGTCTTCATCAGTACGTTGTACAGCCATTGCAAACATTAGAACGAGTTTGTTTCGCAGTTTTTGGGACTGTTTCATACTGAACAGCTTATAAAATGACGTTTGGGGGTTCCTCAGGAGGTTTCGTGTGATTTTAGGCGTTTATCTATACTGATGAAAAAATCTCCGATGTGCCCTGTCAAATTATCAGTCTCCACATCATTTTGACGAGTTCTTAAGCAGATCCAAACCATGATGTCTAGTGTGCCTACTCTGCGCTAGAGTCGTAAACTAATTGGTGTCACAGTAAGACCGCGTAAGATGTTTGGTTAAACATGTAAAACATGCTTGGAAAAAGAATACAACAACAGACATTAAGTGACTAATTTTGTGCATAAAGAAAATAATAATTTCAGAGAGTGCCAACAAACCGTGTGTGAATGATTTTAACAGCTGCTAACAAACCGTGTTTGAGCATTCCTTCAGTTAGTAGGTTCTTTTCTTAGTACGTTTGCTAAGTCACGCAATAAGAAGGACGAAACTACTGGCACGCCAGATTCGGCACTTCCTCGTCAGCGGACTTCTTTTTTCCTTCTTTCGCCGCCGGGATGGGAAATCCCAAATCCCTCGGCGAAGCTACGGCATTGCCTAACTCCCAAAGAGAGAAAATGCCATGGAGAAGTAACACCGCGACCGGCGTCGAGCACACTGGACTCTCCTCCGCCATGTCTTCCGAAGTCTAAACGAAACGCCGTGCTGTAAGCACAGAGTAATGTAATAAATTGACATTTTAAAAACTACTAATATAGTTTTAAACAGTTCTTTTGTTCCTTTTATGCGTGGATGTTGAAGTTGCGGAAGAACCACAGAAAATCATGCAACAATACTGTAAACATTTTTCGTTAGGTCTATTAGAAATTGCGAACAAAGTTATTCAGTAGTACTAATTCTTTTCTAGTGAAAGGATCTGTGTTATACTCAAGCGATAAATATTTGAAAACTGATGATGAGCATTATGTTGTTGTTGTTGTGATCTTCAGTCCGGAGATTGGTTTCATGCAGCTCTCCACAATACCCTATCCAGAGCAAGCCTCTTCAACTCCACATAAGTACGGCAACCGACATCTGTCTAATCTGCTTACTGTATCCATCTCTTGGTCTTCCTCTGCGGTTTTTAGCTCACACACTTCCCTCCAACGCTAAATTCACAATTCCTTGACGTGTCCTACCAATCGATCTCTTCTTTTAGTCAAGGTATGCCAGAAATTCCTTTTCTCTCCAGTTCTGTTCAGTACCTCCTCATTAGTTACGCGATCCACGCACCTAATCTTCAGCATTCTTCTGTAGCACCACATTTCAAAAGCCTTTATCCTCTTCCTGTCCGCAATGTTTATCGTCTATGTTTCATTCCCATACAAGGGAACACTCCACACAAATGCCTTCAGAAATCAACATATAATGAGCATATAATTAAAGAAATATTAAAATAAGTACCGAAAATTTATTTGCGTCTTTTCTTATTCGCAAAACTTGTTGTCAATATGTTCTAAGTTTATAAGATTTCTCTCTCCAACTGAATAAAAGGCTGCTTATTGGTTGCGTGTCACTTCAGAAGCATCTTCATTGGTGTACTACTTGTAATATCTGTATATGTAGTAAACGCACAGAGTAAATAAGATTTTAAAATGGTATTCGTTAAAACGCGAAACAGATGTAGTAAAATGTGTCGCATATCTCAAGACTGCGGCTCGCTGTACTGTGCAGGACAGTTAAACAAAAGTCACAAAAGTACAATACGAAATCGCGGGGAATATAAAAAAACACATTTAAGAGTAATTTCTGCGTCGATTAGATGTTTTCTACTTAAAAATTCCTTTAAGATTGGAACAAGTTCAAAACTATAGCGCAACTGGTATGAAATTAATGTAGCAAGAAGCAAATTTTTTCTAACATAGATATATAGATACATTCGTTTAAAGAGCGAAAATTTAAACTTAGAAAATAGCAATAAACAATAATTGATTTGCAAAGCATTGCCGCGGTGGAATGACCGAGCACTCTAAGGTACCTTGCTGTGGAGTGCGTGGTTGCTCCTCGTCGGAGGTTCGAGTCCTATCACGGGCATGGGAATGTGTTGTACTTCTCTTAGTTAAAGTAGTTTTTAAGCCTTTTGTAAAGCATTTCGGATACAGCGTTATAAAGCAATAATGCTTAAAACAATTATTTTTCTCAAAAAACATCTTCCGCGATTTAATAAGTAATATCAAATTGATTGTGAGCGCCATGCCCGTCTGAGGGTGTATGGGTGAAACAGCAGCTAGTAATCATGTAATGAAAGAC
This sequence comes from Locusta migratoria, assembly GCA_026315105.1. Taxonomy (NCBI): domain Eukaryota; kingdom Metazoa; phylum Arthropoda; class Insecta; order Orthoptera; family Acrididae; genus Locusta; species Locusta migratoria. The sequence goes on from CM048745.1 coordinate 347,328,406, forward strand.
AGGTTCAGCAATAGTGGTTATCTCGACCTACATTTGGGCCGGTGAGAGGTATTAGCCGATTTTTGACCCTTTTACTATGGAGCTCGCAATCGGGAATTTCTTTTTTATTTCCTTATAGATCGCAGGTTTGCTGCATGCCTTTTAAAACCGAGGGCATGTTGTTTACTCAAGTATTCACACCGTTATTCGCTGAACTTGGCTCTACTGCTGACCTGTGTAGGTACTGCATGCATTTATGTCAAGTTGAGAACTTAGCATAGAGGCGAAGTGTAGCCGCGTGAACTGAAGGACGTAAACTAATGGAGGCCGACGTGAACTTGTTGGGCAGAAAAAGAAAGAACACGAGGTATAACGTGATAACCAGAAGAACTGTCAACACACTACAAGGATTATTACACGCCACAATCAAGTTATTTCGACAGCTAAATAAGCACAAATTATGCTAATCTCGGAGATTTATCTGTGGCGATAGACCTCTGGGGAGAACAGAAAGGTAAAAACCGATTATTCCACAGCCGTGTTTGCATACCAGATTAGTAAAGAAGGAGAGTGCACTCTGTTAGTGCAGTGAAGAAATGGAGGGAGGCTGCTGACCAACACTATTGACCGCAGGTACCGTTGTCCCCTTCCATCGGACTCTCAAACGATTAACCATTCAGCATTTCGTTTCCCCTGCCTTATTTTTTCTTTTCTATTAATTTCGCTGTAATCTCTCTTCACACCTCTTCAGCCGGTTTGGCTTCACTATCTGATATGTGTCACAGCGGTTGAGTAAGCGTGAGAACGAGAATCAGCTAAAGGAGACTAATAGGAAGAAGGTGAGATTTTTCCACATGTACTGAATTTTATATTTTTGAGCACGTCTAGTTTCCGCAGTTTAGACATTTTAAAGCAATTTTTTCTTTAAAAGATAGTACACTCGGAGAAATAGAAACGCAATAATAAGAAGTTAATTAATTATAAAAGTGTGCCGTATGTAGTGAAATCTACGGTCGGGGGTTCGAATCCCCCCCCCCTCGGGCATGGATATTTGTGCCGTCCTTAGTGTTAGCTAGTTCATAAGTAGTTTGTAAGTTTAGGGACTGATGACCCCGTAGTTAAGTCCCATAAGCTATACAAATATTTGAACATTTGTAGTGAAATGACAGCTTTGTTCTACACGTTCTATTGATGCTATAGTTCATAACGGAGTAAAACACCTTAAATTTTTAACATGTAAAACAAGGTATACATATAGGCCTATATAAAATTTTGTATTTCTTCTAATTTGTAATATGATGTATACACTGCAAAGAATATAGAAATCAATAGAAGTCCGCTGAAGATGCTGCAACTGCAGTGAAACATAACAAGTTTGTTTGGGTGGCCATCTTCCGCAGCAAGCGCCGAAATTCTTCGTTTTTAAGGCAAAAAAAGCCTTTTGTTTGCTGCAGTCGATTTCATTTCTCCCAGATGCGTTTCGACTTTTATTTTAAAGGCTTCTTCAGTGCGATATTTTCTTGTCTCTTCAGCTATCTTAAGCTGTTTCCTCCAGGATACATTTTGCTCATTTTATAGCTAACATAATTTTGCACATTTGTACAAAAGGAGGAAACAGCAGAAACAACGTAAGTATCCCATTGAAGATGCCTTTAAAATAAATGGCGAAACGCGTCTGGGCGAAATAAAATCAGTTGCAGCAAACAAAATGCGTTTTTTTCACCTTCAAAAAGTAAAACTTGCAGTGAAACATGTTTCGTTGAGAAAAGGATGAAATACAGTGTTTTGCTGAAGGCAGACCAACCCAATTAAAAATGGCGTTTGCGAAACTGTTCAGTGCCATTGCCTTGTTATAGGCTTTGGTGATTAGTGTACAGAAATATAGTAATGAAAGGAAATAAGTAAAAGAATTAGAGGCTTAAGTATTTTCGGCCAAATTCGAGACTCGAAAGGTTCATAATGGAAATTTTGATTATTGTACGCCGAGGCGCGCGCAGTCGTTCGCCGTCAGGGGTTCGAGTCCCCCCCTCGGGCATAGGTATTTCTGTTTGTCCTTAGGTTAGTTTACGTTAGTTTAAGTAGTTGTAAGCTAGGAACTAATAACCAAGCAGTTGAGTTCCATAGATTTACAAACATATGAACATTTTTTTTAAATTATTGTACGTAAATTAGATGTTTGCAAAAACTTGTCGTTTACGCTACGAAAACTGCCCTGTGTACAGTAAAAACTTCCCGATCAGAAGTCTAGGCCGTGTGTTCTAAGTAGGTCACTAAGTCATTCAACTTGGAGCTCAAGCCGTACGGAGCGGGTCGCCCGCGATGCTATTACGTAAAATCAATTTTCGCGCGGTAGCGTCTGGCCGTAATCAAGTTTCATCACGGACGATTATAAAATTCCGGCGTCCCAGTCGACGCACGCGGAGACTGCGTTTATCTCGGCCCCCAAATACAGAGTGACAAATTGAACTTACTCCTAGCATTTGCCTGCTCACCGAAATGCCGGTAGCGGGACGAGGGGGACATAAATCAGAAGAAACTGCGCTCTGGTGGGTAATTACAGCAGGGTGTCTGGACTGGACGCGTGCAATTTGCGGGCCCGAGGGAGACCGAGGCCGGTGGACAGCGGCTTGCGACACGGAGAGGCGGCCACAACTACGTACGCCGTCGCCCGAGGCGAACCGAGCTGCTGCCGCTACTGGCACCAGGCCCACCTGTGGCTACTCAGATGAAAGCTCCCAAGTCTCCACTCCATGACGCAGACATCACCTTACTGCTCGACAGACAGTTTTAACCTCTGTAATTTTACGCTTGTGGACTGGACTGAAGCAATCCGCCGCTCCAAGGTTCTGAGAGTGGGCAAAAAGACCAGCGATTAGACGTAGTTATCAAAGCAGCTTAGATTAGCAAGTAACATAGCTTTTTTCATGAGCAGGCTTGGTGGTAACGGGGACTGCACTGGATTAACGACAACTAGGCCAGTCCATTGCCAAGGGCTGACTTGGGCTTACCTCAGTGAGTATTTTCTGGTAGGACACTGTCAGGCATAGTGGTCTCGTGGTAAAATATTTGACTGGAAATACAGAGGTCGCGGGTTAGAAACCCGACCTGATCTCGGATTTTTTCAGTCTGCGTTTTAACCCAGCCTTCACCTCTCAATGATGTGAGGAGTCGCCAGAAACTACACGTGATTCAGATTCCACGTTAAACTGTAGGTCCCCCTTTCACTGTTTGAATAACTGGGGTAGAGTGCACGCAGGATAAATTGGCCGGTAGATGCGCACACGGCTGGGAGCGTGTGGGGAGAGGGGGTAGTGGTGCGGGTAGTGGTATGAGGATTGAACGAGCGCTGGAGGAGAAGTGCCCAGCCCAGGTCACAGGCCGGCAGGCCGAAGTGTACTGACGCAGTCTCCTCTTCTGAACGAAGGAATGAGCTCGCCCAGCGCTTCGGAAGAAAACTCGTGACGGAAATTTGTGGGCCCGCGGGAGTCTGTAGCCGGTGGACAGCGGCTTGCGACACGGCGAGGCGGCCACAACCGCGTACCGCCGCAGCCGTCGCCCGAGGCCAGCCGAGCTGCTGCCTGCTACTGGCACCAGGCCCACCTGTGGTTACTCAGATGAAAGCTCCCAAGTGTCCGTACGACCGACACTCCGTGACGCAGGCATCGCCTTACTGCTCGACAGACAGTTTTAACCTCTGTAATTTTACGCTTGTGGACTGGACTGAAGCAATCCGCCGCTCCAAGCTTCTGAGGCTGGGCACAGCAACCAGCGATTAGACGTAGTTATCAAAGCAGTTTAGATTAGCAAGTAACATAGCTTTTTTTATGAGCAGGCTTGGTGGTAATGGGGACTGTACTGGATTAACGACAACTAGGCCAGTCCATTGCCAAGGGCTGACATGGGCTTACCTCAGTGAGAATTTTCTGCTGAGACCTGTCAGGCACGGTGGTCTCGTGGTAAAACATTTGACTGGAAATACAGAGGTCGCGGATTCGAAACCCGGTCGGATCTCGGATTTTTCCAGCCTGCATTTTAACCCGGCCTTTACCTCTCAATGATGTGAGGAGTCGCCAGAAACTACACGTGATTCAGATCCCATATTAAACTTTAGGTCCCCCTTTCACCGATTGGATAACTGGGGTAGAGTGCACGCAGGATAAATTGGCCGGTAGATGCGCACACGGCTGGGAGCGTGTGGGGAGAGGGGGTAGTGGTGCGGGTAGCGCCCAGATCAGTGAGCGAGCGCTGGAGGGGAAGTGCCCAGCTCACAGGCTGGCACGGCTAAGTATATGGACACGGTCTTTCCTTCTGAACGAAGGAATGAACTCATCCGGCGCTTCGGAAAAAAAAAACCTCGTGGGGTAGTACTATCCACCTTATCCCGCACAGACTCTACTCTAGGGACAAGCAAGTCGCTGAAGTGGCGTCCAATTGAAACACTTGCACCAGGCCAATGTGCCACACGAAATTATTGTTATTACTAGCACACTTATGAAACTGCACATGTAGATTTAGATTTAGCTGTAGGCAGTTATTTGAAGATGTATAAGGGGCGTTCTAAAAGAAACGAGCCGGAGGCATTATTACTGAAACCAGTACCTGTATGTAGGAAGTCTTGACCCTGGCTGTTGAGACACTTATTCCATTGTGACACAAGGCGGTAAATGTCATGAACAGTTCTGTACGGTGAATAGTTTGTCCATCAAAGATTTTTTAAGGGAACCAAAAATGGCGTAATCACATCGAGAGAGGTCTGGACTGTATGGAAGGTGGCCGAGAACCTCCCATTTGAATTTATGCAGGACCTCGACACCTGTGTTGGCCGTATGAGGCTTTGCATTGTGATGGAGCAGAATGACCCCATGGGTGAGATTGCCTGGTCGTTTTTATTTGATCGCTTGGTGAAGGGTGGTCAAGGTTTGTTTGAACGCTGCATATTATATTGTCCCTTACTGCAGGAAGTGAATAAGCAGGGAGCACTCGTGGTCAAAGAAGAACATCAGGATAACCTTTCCTGCGCTCGTGTGGATGGTCTCGGCTTTTTTGGTGGTGGTGACCCTGCATGCTTTGTCGTTTTGATTCTGCTGCGAAATGATTACACCATGACTCATCCTCAGCTACCACTAGTGCCGGATACGCATTCCCTTCCCGAGCATAAGGCTGTATGAGCAAGACAGTGGGCCATTCGATATGCATGAAGACTGTGGGGCACCCAAGGGCATACAGTTAGCACAAGTGGAGTCGTTCCTTCATGGTGGTGTGAACACTTCCGACACTCAATTCGACCATGGTGGCTACGGCTTTCACTGTCACTCGGCGGTCCTGAGTAGTGAGTGTATCAAACAGTTGGACGGTATTGCAGTGTGGTGCTGCAGACTGAGCATCATCGGCTAACGACAACCGTCCTTTCCTGAAGCGCTTGTGCCACGCCTTGACGCTTGCAAGTGACATACAGTGTTGGCCGTACACTTGTGACATTCATCGATGAATGTCCGTTCCCCCTACTCCTTCTGCTGTTAGGAAACGAACAAAACCTCTCTGCTCTTCTTTTGGCGCCTCCATGGCACTGTTTGCAAAGCGACTGACAGCGTAGGACGATTGATGCATGCTGGCTGCTGCCTTAGTATAATTCCGTGACATGACCGCGTGCCATCAAGTGAAGGAGTGAACTTCTACGCTCTAATCGGAACCACATCTCGTTACCCAAGCCACGATATTACACTCCTATCACCGATTTGCCCACTCCAAACTCCGGCTCGTTTCTTTTTGAACTTGTTAATCAATAGCGACTAGTGGATTGTAGGTTACAAATCGAAGTAAAATATACCTTGCAACCTGAAGCAGAAAAAACGTCCCTTTATATTTCTAAGGCATTAGGCTATGTAGAAACATAACAGATTAATAATTAAAAAAGCAAAAATAAATAATATAAAATCAAACGCGAGTACTACAGAACACCAAATCTATCGCCCTGTGGCGAAGTCTGTATATTCTCTTACTCGCCGCTCGGAAGTAGCCGCTTGGTCTACGGCATCATTCTACTGTCGGGTGGCCTCTCCCGCCGGAGTTCGTGTCCTCCATTGCACCGACTCAAACAGATGTTTCCTTGCCCTGAAGACTTCACAGCTACCCTCCGATGCTTGCAACCCATATAACCTCAACCGTTATTGATCGATATTGTCCCACCACCGATGACTCCGCCCTCAAATTCTTTATCGGAGGTTGCGCAATGGATGTCACGGACTTGGGTGAAACTGTGTGAGAAGAAGCAATTAGATGTATCTTTACAATCGCTAAAATATATCCCCTGATCGGGTATTTCCGATTCCGTGGCCTAGAGCCACATTGCTAGGTGCCTACGAAAGTTGAAACATGTTAGTCTCATGGCACAGAATCTATGTCCAACTGTCGATATTAAAAACTCATAACCGTGGGCCGGATCGTCAGCGTTTTTATCCAGTATTTTTTGAGGGGGGGTGGGGAGTGGGGGAATAATGTGCCATATGACTGTTGGTCAACTACATAACTATAAATAACACTGCCAAATCTTATTATGGAACAGTATTTTAGGAAGCATGATAATGTTTATGAAAAAAACTATAAATTATAGACATTATAGTATTTAAAAAAGGAGTGTCATATCTCAATTCAATGCTTACTGTTACACTATTCCAAAATACGAAATGTCAGTGTTGTTACCGGTTATTTATCAGCAGTCATATCTAACATTTCTATTCCCCCTCCCCCTTCCTCTCTATAAAAGATTCTGTCGCCGTTTCAGATGCGGCGAATTAGTCGTGCGTACTGGGGCGCAGTGCTGCGGTTCGCGCGGCCGTTCGCCGTCGGGGGTTCGTGAGTCCCCTCCTTCGGGCATGGGTGTGTTGTGTTGTCCTTATGTTAGTTTACCTTAGTTTAAGTAGTTTGTAAGCTACGGACTAATAACCAAGCAGATGAGTCCGATAGATTCACAAACATTTGAACATTTGATCCGTTCCACGCCTATTAACGAATGAGCTGCACTCCTGTCCCAAATAGACGACCATGTTTTATCTTTAAAAAAAGGTAAAGCAGTCAACAATCCGAAGATTGATTTGAATACCACAGTGCTTTACTAGGCATGGTTCTATTTGGAGGTGCTATGCCGTTGCCTTCCTCCGACCTTCGAACTAACTTACCCAGCCAGTTATAGGGGGGACCTACAGTTTAGCGTGGGTTCCTAACGACGGTGCTACTCGGTATTTTTCATATGAGCAATACTGCCAGAAGTGAAAGAAGTGGAAAGTGACAGATAAAAATCCTAGGACCTGGCGGGGATCGAACCCGCGACCTTTGGATTGTTTTATCTTATATGCAACCTAATGGTATGGCTCTAGGCCATTTGACTGGTAGTGCCTGGGTAAAAACTAGTACTATGACTGCGCTTAGCGGAGACTCCTTCAGAAAATGTCTTTAAAATATTTAATTTCTAAATTAAAAAAAATTATAAAAAAAGAAAATTCATCGGTAGCATGTTCATTTAATTCACAGATATTTAGTACGATTTAAAAAAATTTCTTAACATAGATGTTGAGTTGGTTTACGTTTTAGGAGGCGATCCACTTATAATATTGTAAAAAGATATAAAATAGCGATGCTCGCTTATCATCAATTTTTGTTAACGACGACCGGTTTCGCTGAACTATGTCAGCATCATCAGGACAAATAAAATATTTTACAAGGCCATAATCTTGTAATGTCAAACAGTTGTTATATAACAATTTACAGTGCATAGGTGCACTACGTCATTATAATAAAACATAATTATCACAATGAGTGACAAAAGCAAACTGATGATAAGTTTGCTTTTGTGACTCACTGTGATAATTATGTTTTATTATAATGACATAGAGCACCTATGCACTGTAAATTGTTATATAACAACTGTTTGACAAGATTATGATCTTGTAAAATATTTTATTTGACCTGATGATGCTGACATAGGTTAGCGAAACCGGTCGTCGTCAATAAAAAATGATGATAAGCGATCTTGGCTATTTTATATCTTTTTACAATAACATAGATGTATTAGAAAGTAATTTGTTTATCAGCAACCGAGCTAGCAACACGCCTCCCATCCCAAAAAATTGACTATTTCCCAAGAATTTGCCGCATTGATACTGTATACGCAATCTCCTTTACAAAACGAGCCACAGTCTCCCAGAACGCTACTAGTAAACTGAATCTTACCCTACTAGCGTCGAGCCGCTCGGCAACGCTACAGCCAGATATTTAACCGTCGTGACTGTCAAGCAGCAACACCCGCCCCGCCAATTCTGCATTGTTTACTCGAGTAGGCGAGAGTAACGGTGTCCTTTCAGAGTGTCGCAGCTCGTAACAAGGAAAGTGCTTTCTTTTTGCGTTTCACGCGAGGGACACTTAATTTGGCGCGGTCGCCGCTGCGACATTGTCCGGCGACTGGGCGCGACGGACCCCGCTGTGCAGTAACGGGCTTTAATAAGGCGCCTTTAGCCGCGCGGCTACGCCCGCCGCGGCCTTTCCCCGCCCACGCACTGCGAGTGCGCATCGCCGGGGTCGACCATTACGGGCAGACGCGCCGCGACCAATCGATAATAGAGGCGGAGGGCGAGCATTGTTTGCTCGCAAAACTCCATAAAACACCGGCAAGTGCGTTCCCGCCGCCAGGGCTTTCTTACGGCATCTTAACAGCCGCGCCCTGCCCTCTCCGGCCGATTTCGTTACGCAGGCTTGCCCATTACCATTCGTCAGTCCGTCTCTCTCTCTTTCAATTTGTGTGTGCGTGTGTGCATCTAATCCTCAATCTTAGAGAGAGAGACGGACGAAACTATTTTCTCGGAAGAAACTATCAAGATGGCAGTAGTTGTTTGTTGTTATGGTCTTCAGTCCGGAGACTGGTTTGACGCAACTCTCCACCCTACTCTATCCTGAGCAAGCCTCTTCATCTCCTCATAAGAACGGCAACCCACATCCACTTGAATCTGTTTACTATACGCGTCTCTTGGTCTCCCTCTGCGATTTTTACCCCACACACTCCCCCCCCCCCCCCAATGCTACATTTACGATTCCTCGATGTCTAAGAATGTGTCCTACCAAGCAATCCCTTCTTTTGGTTAGGGTAGGCCAAAAATTCCTTTTCTCACCAATTCTGTTTAGTACCTCTTCATTAGGTATGCGATCTACCCACCTAATCTTCAGCATTCTTCTGTAGCACCACATTTCAAAAGCCTCTATTCTCTTCCTGTCCGCGCTGCTTATCGTCCATGTTTCACTCCCGTACAAGGGGGTATATTTGATGTTAGCAAATTTCTCTTTCTCAAAAATGCTTTTCTTCCCATTGCCATTCTGCATTTTATATCCTCTGTATTGCGACCATCGCATGTTATTTTACTACCCAAGTAACAAAACTCATCTACCACCTTCATTGTTTCGTTACCTAATCTAATTCCTTCAGCATCGCCTGATTTTCTAAGACCGCATTCCATTATTTTCGTTTTGCTCTTGTGAATGTTCATTTTATACGCTCTCTTCAACACACTGTCCATTCCATTCAACTGCTCTTCCAGGTCCTTTGCTGTCTCTGACAGAATTACAATGTCATCAGCAAAACGCAATGTTTTTATTTCTTCCCCCTGAACTTTAATCCCTATTCCAAATTTTTCCTTGCTTTCCTTCACCGCCTGCTCGATGTACAAATTGAATAACATCGGAGAAAGGCTACAACCCTGTCTTACTCCCTTCTCAACTGATGCTTCCCTTTCATGCCCTTCGAGTCTAATAACTGCGGTCTGGCTTTTGTACAAGTTGTAAATAACTCTCATTTACCTGTATTTTACCCCTGCTGACTTCAGAATTTGAAAGAGTGTATTCCAGTCAACATTGTCAAACCCTTTCTCCAAATCTACAAAAGCTATAAATGTAGGTTTGCCTTTCCTCAATCTATCTTCTAAGATAAGACGTAAAGTGAGTATTGCCTCCCGGGTTCCTACGTTCCTCCTGAACCCAAACTGATCTTCCCCGAGGTCAGCTTCTACCAGCTTTTCCATTCTCCTGTAGATAATTCGTGTTAAAATTTTGCAACTATGACTTATCAAACTGATGGTTCTGTAATTTTCACACCTGTCTGCACCTGATTTCTTTGGAATGGAGATTATTACATTTTTCTTAAAGTCTGAGGGTATTTCGCCTGTCTCATACATCCTACACACCAGTTCAAATAGTTTTGACATGGCTGGCTCTTCCAGAGACTTTAGTAGCTTTGAGGGTGTGTCATCTACTCCTGGGGCCTTGTTCTGACCTAGGTCTTTCAGGGCTCTGTCAAATTCATCTCTCAGTATAGTAGCGATTCGAAAGTTTCTGCGTTTACGATTTCCATTCCATATTTTTAGATCCTCAAAGAGGCTCGTAATGAAATCGATTGCTTGTGGAATATCTCCACACAGTTGTGCGATTGCATTCGGTACTTCCTGGCATAAAGGACACAGTATGTAGTAAAACAGAAGTGATATCTGGCGTTCCCCAGGGAACTATTTTAGGACCCTAACTGTTCCTTATCTTTACAAACAATTTAGGCCACAATCTGAGCAGTTCTCTTAGAGTATTCGCGGATGATGCTGTAATTTATCAGATACTAAAGTCAACAGAAGATCAAAAGCAACTGCATTGTTTGCTCGCAAAACTCATAAAACACCGGCAAGTGCGTTCCCGCCGCCAGGGCTTTCTTACGGCATCTTAACAGCCGCGCCCTGCCCTCTACGGCCGATTTCGTTACGCAGGCTTGGCCATTACCGTTCGTCAGTCTGTCCCTCTCTCTTTCAATTTGTGTGTGCGTGTGTGCAACTAATCCTCAATCTTACAGAGAGAGAGAGAGACAGACGAAACTATTTTCTCGGGAAGAAACTATCAAGATGTTGTCTATGTAGCGATTCGAAAGTTTCTGCGTTTATGATTTCCATTCCATATTTTTAGATCTTGATTGGAATAAACTCTTTCAAGTTCTGAAGCAAGCAGGAGTAAAATATAGGGAGCATAAGGTTATTTACAACTTGTACAAAAACCAGACAGCGGTTGTCAGAGTTGAAGGGCATGAAAGGGATGCAGTGGTTTGGAAGGGAGTAAGGCAGGTTTGTAGTCTTTCTCCATTGTTATTCAATTTGTACGTTGAACAAGCTATAAAGGAAAGCAAGGATAAATTTGGAGAAGGGATTAAAGTTCAGGGTGAAGAATTAAAAACATTGCGCTTTGCCGACAACATAGTAATTATGTCAGAGACAGCAAAGGGCCTTGAAGAGCAATTGAACGGAATGGACAGTGTGCTGAAAGGTGCATATAAGATGAACATTAACGAGAGCAAAACTAGGGTAATGGAGTGCAGTGTAAGAAAATCGGGTGATGCTGAAGGAATTAGATTGGGAAACGAAGCAATAAAGGAGGTAGATGAGTTTTGTTACTTGGGGAGTAAAATAAAAAATGATGGTCGCAGTACAGAGGGTATAAAATGCAGAATGGCAATGGGTAGAAAGGCGTTTTTGAAAAAGAGAAATTTTTTAACATCGAATATTGATTTAAGCCTAAGGAAGTCCTTTCTGAAGGCATTTGTATGGAGTGTTGCCTTGTATGGGAGTGAGACATGGACGATAAACAGTGCGGACAGGAAGAGGATAGAGGCTTTTGAAATATCGTGCTACAGAAGAATGCTGCAGATTAGGTGGGTGGATCGCGTAACTAATGAGGAGGTACTGAACAGAATTGGGGAGAAAAGAAATTTCTGGCATACCTTGACTAAAAGAAGGGATAGACTGGTAGGACACATTCTTAGACATCAAGGAATTGTAAATTTAGCATTAGAGGGAAGTGTGTGGGGTAAAAACCGCAGAGGAAGACCAAGAGATGGATACAGTAAGCAGATTCAGACAGATGTAGGTTGCCGTTCTTATGTGGAGATGAAGAGGCTTGCTCAGGATAGGGAATTGTGGAGAGCTGCATCAAACCAGTCTCCGGACTGAAGACCACAACAACAACAACATTTTTAGATCCTCAAAGAGGCTCGTAATGAAATCGATTGCTTGTGGAATATCACCACACAGTTGTGCGATTGCATTCGGTACTTCCTGTCAGAAAGGTCACAGTATGCAGTAAAACAGAAATGATATCTGGCGTTCCCCAGGGAACTATTTTAGGACCCTAACTGTTCCTTATCTTTACAAACGATTTAGGCCACAATCTTAGCAGTTCTCTTAGAGTATTCGCGGATGATGCTGTCATTTATCAGATACTAAAGTCACCAGAAGATCAAAAGCAACTGCAGAATTTTTGTGTCTCGTTTCCGCCGGTTGTCGTAGGTGTCGGGGGCCGAGTAGAAAGAGACCGACACAGGAATGTAGGATTAGATTAGATTAGATTATTTATTTGTTCCGTAGATCCAAATTGAGGGGATCCTCGTGGATGTGGAACATGTCAAGAAACAAAATTTACAAGTTGAATAACAAATAATACTAATAATATAAATACATACACTTATAATATAAATACAGATACATAATTTTTTTGTGATAATATAATAATACTAATATAGTATGAGTGCATGCATCATTTGGTACAATTTAGAAATTCACTAATGGAGTAGAAGGAGTTGGCCACTAGAAAGTCTTTTAGGTTCCTCTTAAACTGATCTTTATTTGTAGCTAAATTTTTTATACTTGATGGTAAATTATTGAAAATGTGTGTTCCTGAGTAGTGGACCCCTTTTTGAACTAAAGTAAGTGCTTTTAAATCCTTGTGTAGATCATTTTTATTTCTAGTATTGTATGTATGAACTGAGCTGTTTGTTGGGAAAAGGGATATATTATTTATGACAAATTTCATTAAGGAATAAATATACTGAGATGCAGTAGTTAATATACCCAGTTCTTTGAAGAGGCTTCTACAAGACGTCCGTGAATTTACTCCCCAAATAATACGTATTACACGTTTTTGGACTCTGAAGACTTTTGACTGACTTGAAGAGTTACCCCAAAATATTATACCATATGACATTAAGGAATGAAAGTAAGCAAAGTATGCAAGCTTTGTTATTTTTATGTCTCCTATGTCTGATAACACTCGTATTGAAAATACAGATTTGTTGAGTCGTTTCTGCAGTTCTGTGGTGTGCTCCTCCCAACTAAATTTATTATCAAGCTGTAATCCCAGGAATTTAATTCTGTCAACCTCTTCTATCTGCTCTTCTTCATATTTAATGCATATGCTGTCAGGAAATCTCTTACATGTTCTGAACTGCATGTAGTGCGTCTTTTCAAAGTTTAATGACAATGAGTTGGCTTTAAACCATTTATTAATGTTCATGAAAATATCATTAGCAGACTTTTCTATCACTATACTTGACGTACTCTTTATTGCAATACTTGTATCATCTGCAAACAAAACGAACTCTGCTTCTGGTAGTGTAACTGATGAGAGATCATTAATGTACACAAGAAAAAGCAATGGCCCTAAGATGGATCCTTGTGGGACACCACATGTAATTTCTTCCCAACCCGATGATGACTGTTGGCCTAATTCACTAGTCACTTGCACTGACACCCTTTGTTTCCTGTTAGTGAGGTACGACTTGAACCATTTTGCAGCATTTCCCGTGACCCCATAGAATTCTAATTTACTTAAAAGGATGTTATGGTTCACACAATCAAATGCCTTTGACAAATCACAGAAAATACCTGCTGCTTGCAATTTATTATCTAATGAATTAAGTACATTCTCACTGAAAGTGTAAATAGCCTTCTCAATATCGGAACCTTTCAGAAATCCAAACTGTGTTCTAGACAATATGCCATTTGTGGTTAAGTGGTTGAGAAGCCGCTTGTACATTACCTTTTCTATAATTTTTGAGAATGCTGGCAAAAGTGAAATGGGTCTGTAGTTTGATGGTATCTCTTTATCCCCCTTCTTGAAGAGAGGTTTAATATCTGCATATTTTAGCCAATCAGGAAATGTTCCCGTTATAACAGACTGGTTACACAAATAACTTAAGATTGTGCTAAGTTCACAAGAACACGCTTTAATTAACTTTGTTGATATTTCATCGTATCCACTGGAATTCTTTGTTTTTAAAGATTTTATTATGGAAGATATTTCTTGTGGTGAAGTGACTGACATATTCATTTGTGTGAAGTTATTTGTAAATGCTAGTTTCAAATATTCAAGCGCATTATTTACTGACCCAGACAATCCCATACTATCAGTAACGGATATAAAGTACTTGTTAAATAGATTTGCCACACTATGCCCATCAGTTACTAATGTCTCAGCTACTCTTAACCGTACCTGCTCTTGTTCCTTTCTGGTTCTACCAGTCTCTTCTTTCACTATATCCCATATTGTATTTATTTGGTTTCCTGATGTTGCTATCTTCTTTTCATAGTGCATTTGTTTAGATACCTGAATAACTTTTTTTAATATTTTACAGTATTCCTTATATTTAGTTAAATCATCATCATTGCAACTACTCTTGGCTGATAGATACATACTCCTTTTTGTCTTACATGAAATCTTTATTCCCTGTGTAATCCAAGGTTTTATTATAGACTTCTGTTTAATTCGCGTTACTTTTAGAGGAAAACAGTTTTCAAACATGATACTAATATTATTAATGAATACATTATATTTTTCATTCATGCCATTAGCACTATATACATCTCTCCAGTTCATGTCTTTGAGGAGTTTTCTAAAATTTTCAATTTTTGGTGGGTTCACTACTCTCCTGTATGTACATTTTGCAGTCTTCATAATCTGTTTAGAATCTATACCTAAAACAAGGAGCTGCATATCATGATCTGACAGGCCATTTATTATTGGTTTTATGATATGATTTTGTTCCTTTGATTTGTCTATAAAAATATTATCAATTGCTGTCCTAGAGGTTTTAGTTACCCTAGTTGGAAAGTTTACAGTGTGTGTTAGATTGAAAGACAAAGTTACTGACTGCAATAAATTTTTACTGGAAGACTGCATAAGAAAATCTGTATTAAGGTCACCAGCAACCAGGATTTCTTTATTTCTTCCTGTTAAATAACCCAATAGAGCTTCTAGATGATTTAGGAATAGATTATAATTTCCTGCAGGTGCTCGGTAAATAGTTACTATTATATAGCATCTGTTATGGAATTCTACTTCTGTTGCGCAAGCTTCTAAATGCTGCTCTAGACAGAATTTATTTATATCAATATTCTTGAATTTATAGCAGTTATTAATGAATGTGGCAACTCCTCCTCCCTCCATATCTACTCTACAGAAGTGTGAAGCTAAATTAAATCCTGGAATGTTTAACATATCTATACCAGTGGCCACATGATGTTCAGAGAGACAAATTATGTCAATTGGGCTAGAGGAATCTATTTCATCAATACAAATGAGTAGTTCATCAAGTTTATTTCTGAGTCCTGGAATATTTTGATGTAATAAAGATAACTGATATTGCATACTAATGGCTTGAGTAAGATTTACTGGAAGTTTCTGACTACTTTCTGTTAAATATTGTTTGCTAAAATCTATCTCCTGTTTATCTGCTTTTCCAAACTGAGGGTGTCTTACAAGCTCTCTCAAAACTGGTTTTCTTCCCCCCCTCCCTATCCTAAAAAAGGCATCCCTCTGACACCTGTAACCACTGGTATTTTACCATTTGTGACAGTGCCCCCCCGTACGTTACTTGCGATCAACCCAGACAATTTTCCCTTCCCTTTCCTGTTGAGGTGAATGCCATGCCTAGTATAGTCCCACCTACAGATATCATCCACAGGAATCAAACCAATATGGGACCCCATATCTGACATGAGTAGCCGTTCCAACTCCAAGTTTACTCTCCTGACAGAAGAGTTCAAATGAGGCCGATCATGGCGACTCAAGACAGATACAAATCCCACACTAGTATGCTTCGTTGCCGATGATATCTTCACCAGGTCACACTCTATAGAATATTCACAGTTTCTGTCAATGCTGTTTCCCGGACCACCCACTATAACCACGGTATCCTCCATTGCACGCTTGTGCAGGTACGGAGGTGACCAGCCAGTTGGACAGCAGAAACTAGAACACTAGGCTAAATTAGAACAAGATTTATATTTCGTGGAGTCTTGGTAATACTTAACTTTTACATAGTTCTTGACTGCAGAATGCTGATACATTGTTCAGATAGAGGCCTGCCTACTGAGGATTCCTAGTGCCTATCCGATAGCCAAGTCTTAACTGGTGCGTATCTGATTCCCAAGTGGCCGATGCAGTTCCGTGGTGGCCACGAGCGGAGTTGCAGCAGACGGCGCTCGTGGCCTAGATAAGATATCTGCATGGTGCAAACATTGTAATTCCCCATAAATAATGTAAAGTATGATGTAATGCCCATGAGTACTAAAAGAAATCCATTAATCTCCATTTCAACGATAAATCAGTCAAATCCACAAGACGTAAATTCAACTGAATACCTGGGAATAGCAGTTAGGAACAACTTAAATTGGAAAGAACAGAGACAAAATATAGTGGGGCACGGGAAATTGATGTTCCGTTTCATTGGCAGAACACTTAGAAGATGCAATAGTTCGACTAAAGAAATTGCCTACACTAGACTTGTGCGTCCTATTTTGAGTGGAACTGACGGGTAATAAGGAGAAGGGCAGGTTGATAGGTATTATCTCGATACAGGAGAGAGTGTGACGAAAATGATACACGAGCTGTCATGGATATCATTAATAGAAATGCATTATTCGTTGCCACAAGATATGTTTGTGAAATTTTCTTTTACCATTTTTCCTCCTAATGCAAACATATTTTGTTAGCAAAAACATACATTGGCAAATATGATCTTCATAATAAAATATGAAAAATCCGATCGAAAACGGTAAGATTTATTACGCTATTACAGGTTGATATGGTAAATAAATATTATGAAAGGCACTTAAATGTGATTTGCAGCGTAAATATGTAACTGTAGATAATATAGTGAGGACAGTTACAACTCACCGCAAAGACGTGGCGACGAGATGCGACAGGCACATACAAAAGACACACACATACAACACATTCAGCTATCGGCCATGGCCTTCCTCAGAAATAGAGCACTCACGCAATCACACAGGCACACAACACAGTCATACAACCATCACCTCCGACTGCCACACTTCGAATCACGCTCTGCAGCGAATCGGGGACGGGAGGGGAGGGGGAGGGGATAGAAAGGTTACGTCACGGTGGTGGGGATGGGTTAGATGGGAATAACGAGATGCAGCTTAGGAATGGAGTGGGGAGGCGGGTGAGGGGAGAAAATAAAATAAAGTAAAATAAAATAAAATAATATATATATATATATATATGAAAATTCATGCACACTGCAAGTGCACAAGACCACATACACACACATACGCACGCACGCACGCACGCACACACACACACACACACACACACACACATACATACATATACACACACATGATCACACATTCACACACCACTCAAATCAGGCGAGGTTTGGGATACAGAGGTAGGAACTGTAAGGTATGGAAAAATATATATATAGGGAAATTATCGTAGGTTGAGGCCTGGTTGATTTCGGGATCGGAGAATGTATTGTAGGGATAACTCCCATCTGTGCAGTTCAGAAAAGCTGGTGGTGGATGGGAGGATCCAGATGGCCCGGGTTGTGAAGCAGCCATTGAAATCAAGCATGTGCTCCGCTGCATGCTGTGCCACAGGGTGGTCCACCTTGTTTTTGGCCACAGTTTGGCGGTGGCCATTCATCCTAATGGACAGCTGGTTGGTGGTCATGCCAATATAGAAAGCTGTACAGTGCTTGCAGCACAGTTGGTAAATTACGTGGCTGCTTTCACAAGTGGCCCGGCCTCTGATGGGGTAGGATAAGCCTGTGACAGGACTGGAATAGGAAGTGCTGGGTGGGTGGATTGGACAGGTCTTGCAGCGGGGTCTTCCACAAGGATATGATCCCTGTGGCAGTGAGCTGGGTTTCGGGGTGGCATAAGGATGAACTAGGATGTTGTGAAGGTTGGGAGGGCGACGGAACACCACTTTAGGAGGGGTGGGAAGGATCTTGGGCAGGATGTCTCTCATTTCAGGGCATGAGGATAGAAAATAGAAAATGAGGTTTTGATTTTCTATCCTCATGCCCTGAAATGAGAGACATCCTGCCCAAGATCCTTCCCACCCCTCCTAAAGTGGTGTTCCGTCGCCCTCCCAACCTTCACAACACCCTAGTTCATCCTTATGCCACCCCGAAACCCAGCTCACTGCCACAGGGATCATATCCTTGTGGAAGACCCCACTGCAAGACCTGTCCAATCCACCCACCCAGCACTTCCTATTCCAGTCCTGTCACAGGCTTATCCTACCCCATCAGAGGCCGGGCCACTTGTGAAAGCAGCCACGTAATTTACCAACTGTGCTGCAAGCACTGTACAGCTTTCTATATTGGCATGACCACCAACCAGCTGTCCATTAGGATGAATGGCCACCGCCAAACTGTGGCCAAAAACAAGGTGGACCACCCTGTGGCACAGCATGCAGCGGAGCACATGCTTGATTTCAATGGCAGCTTCACAACCCGGGCCATCTGGATCCTCCCATCCACCACCAGCTTTTCTGAGCTGCACAGATGGGAGTTATCCCTACAATACATTCTCCGATCCCGAAATCAACCAGGCCTCAACCTACGATAATTTCCCTATATATATATTTTTCCATACCTTACAGTTCCTACCTCTGTATCCCAAACCTCGCCTGATTTGAGTGGTGTGTGAATGTGTGATCATGTGTGTGTATATGTATGTATGTGTGTGTGTGTGTGTGTGTGTGTGTGTGTGTGTGTGTGCGTGCGTGCGTGCGTGCGTATGTGTGTGTATGTGGTCTTGTGCACTTGCAGTGTGCATGAATTTTCATATATATATATATATATATATATATATATATATTATTTTATTTTATTTTACTTTATTTTATTTTCTCCCCTCACCCGCCTCCCCACTCCATTCCTAAGCTGCATCTCGTTATTCCCATCTAACCCATCCCCACCACCGTGACGTAACCTTTCTATCCCCTCCCCCTCCCCTCCCGTCCCCGATTCGCTGCAGAGCGTGATTCGAAGTGTGGCAGTCGGAGGTGATGGTTGTATGACTGTGTTGTGTGCCTGTGTGATTGCGTGAGTGCTCTATTTCTGAGGAAGGCCATGGCCGATAGCTGAATGTGTTGTATGTGTGTGTCTTTTGTATGTGCCTGTCGCATCTCGTCGCCACGTCTTTGCGGTGAGTTGTAACTGTCCTCACTATATTATTTATTCCAACCTGGACTTTCCATTATTATATATGTAACTGTAGATATACATGTCAATGTTACGCTTCAGGGGATTTTTTCTACTGTTACGGACGTACGGTACTGATTTTTTTCTGTGTGTGTGTGAGGGGGGGGGGGGGGGGGGACCACCGTCTCGATAAATTGGAAGAATGACGTCTTCCCCACGGGCTGTTCTAAAAACTATAGCATTGAAGAGACTATTCTAGCTTACAGTACGAAGAAAAATTTGATTTTACCGCGCTGGGAAGGCCGTGCGGTCTGAAGCGTCACATTACGGATCGTGCACACGTTGGCTCGCCCTCTTGCGAAACAAATACATCGGAGGCCACTTCGCCTCCGAAGATGTCTTTCGCAGCCGAAGACGAAACGTTAGGCGAAAGCTTTACCAATCGACCACGGCCTGTCAGCCCGGAAATTGTAAGTGAAATTCCTTCTTTGTTCTGATTGAATAGCTTTAGAAATTTCTGTATAGTATTTTAGTGTGAATACAATCAGATAATCTACCTTACGTTAGCAAAGACTACATCTACATACATACACCGCAATTCACCGTAAGGTGCGTGGCGGAGGGTACACTGTAGCACTACTAGGCATTTCCTTTCCTATTCCACTCCCAAATACAACGAGGAAAAAAAAAGAATGCCTATATGCCTCCGTACTAGCCGTTATTTCCCTTATCTTGTCTTTGTGATCACCACGCGAAATGTAAGTAGCCGGCAGCAAGATCGTACTACACTCAGCTTCAAATTCCGGCCCTCAACAGAAATTCATGAAAAGAACGTTGTCTTTCTTCCAGCGGTCCCCGATTGAGCTGCCGGAGCATTTCCGTGACACTCGCACATTGGTCGAACCTACCGGTAACAAATCTAGCTGCTCGCCTCTGAACCGCCTCTATGTCTTCCTTTAAACTGATCTTCTGCGCGTCCCAAACACTTGAGCAATACTCAAGACGTGGTCGTACAAGAGTTTTATACGCGGTCTCCTTTACAGGTGAAGTACATCTTCCCAAAATTCTCCCAATAAACCGAAGTCGACTGTCCGCCTTACTCACAACTGTCCTTACATGTTCGTTCCATTTCATATCGCTCAGCAATGTTACGCCTAGATATTTGAACGACGCGACAGCATCAAGAAGCTCACTACTAATGCTGTATTGAAACATTATAGGATTTAAACTTCCTGGCAGATTAAAATTGTGTGCCGGATCCGGGACTTGAACCTGGGACCTTTGCCTTTCGCGGGCACGCACACTACCGACTGTGCTATCCCGACACGACTCACGATGCCGCCTCACAACTTTACTTCCGCCAGTACCTCGCCTCCTACTTTCCAAACTTCACAGAAGCTCTCCTGCGAACCATGCAAGACTACCACTCCTGGAAGAAAGGATATGGTGGAGACATGACTTAGCCACAGCCTAAGGGATGTTTCCAGAATGAAACTTTCACTCTGCAGCGGAGTGTGCGCTGATATGAAACTTCCTGGCAGATTAAAATTGTGGACCGCAACCGGGACTCGAACCTGTGACCTTTACCTTTCGCGGGCAAGCGCACTACCGACTGTGCTATCCCGACACGAGTCACGATGCCGCCTCACAACTCTACTTCCGCCAGTTTGGAAAGTAGGAGGCGAGGTACTGGCGGAAGTAGAGTTGTGAGGCGGTATCGTGAGCCGTGTCGGGATAGCACAGTCGGTAGTGCGCTTGCCCGCGAAAGGCAAAGGTCCCAGGTTCGAGTCCCGGTTCCGGCACACAATTTTAATGTGCCAGGAAGTTTCATATCAGCGCACACTCCGCTGCAGAGTGAAAGTTTCATTCTACTTATGAACTAGCAAAGACTAAGGACGGCACAAATATCCATGCCCGAGGGGGGATTCGAACCCCCGACCGTAGTGGCCGTGCAGGCCGTGACTGAAGCGCCTCAGTCCCCTCGGCCACCGCGGCCGGCCAGTTAAAGACGACACCCTCCCATACACCACAGCATCATCAGCAAACAGCCGCAAATTACAAGTTACTCTGTCCCGATCATTTATATACATAGTAAATAATAGCGGTCCTATCACACTCTCCTGGGGCACGCCTGACGATACACTCGTCTCTGACGAACACTCGCCGGCGAGAACAACGTACTGCGTTCTATTACTTAGGAAGTCTTCCAGCCAAGAAGACCTATTCCATAAGCTCGTATCTAATTTGACATGCATGCGCCTTCACCGCGCACGTGTGGACGTGTTCTCGTTCGGAACGCCCAGTACACCGGTCACATCTTGCTCGATGACCTAGTGAGAGTGAGCCCGGCCATTGACCTTCTGGAGGAAGAAGAGAAAGCCGGCGACGTTGTTGTCAACGCCTCCATGAAGACACGGCTCGCACGTCCCGGTTACCGTGATATACGGCGGCGGCTGCGTAGCCGCCAGCATCGGAAGCCCGGAGCCCTCATCCGCCTGAGTTGGGAGCTCGCCGCGGCCGTCTTGCGCCAGCAGGAGACATAAATTACAGATAGCATCTGCCGCGTCGGCTCTGATTAATCGTAATTATCGGCATCTGGCCCATCAGCTGCAGCGCTTCCGCCTGCCGCTGCCTCCGCAGCCTCTGACCCACCGTAATCTGTTTACGGGCGCGGTCCGGACCGACGCTGGAACTAAACCGCACACCGGCGGATTGTTCAGAACGTCGTTAGCTGGGGGGAAAATACTGCACCAGTGTGAAACGGCGCCAATCTCGGTAGGGATCGTCATTTAACTGCCGAGGGCTCGCCTTTGTTTTCAGAAGGTCTGCTCAGCCTCCACGGTCCATCGTACAGGAATGCGGATAATACCGTAAGCCTCGAGACCGGCTATTAAATGTCCATTGTGAAGCACCCCTCGTGTAATCTCTGTAAAATGATCTGATCGGCAAGCCTACCAGATGTTCCTCGTCGTACTGCCTTATAATCTACACTAATCGTTTAAGTAGACACAGGGCGGTGTCTGTACCCGTAACTGTACTCAAGTGCTTTAAATTTTTCACAGCAGAATAGACACATTGTTGATGCAACGTTGTAAGTCCGAGAAAACAGGAAAACTGTAAGGCCACTCGTCTGTTGGGCACGTAACGGAACATGACGAGGTCCTACCTCATAAAGAAACTCTGAAATTTTTGTTGCTCACGAAGTTACCTAATCGTCCTCGTTTGTATATTAATAGAGGAAGACAAGAAGTAAATACATCTGTGGATAGCGAAACTACCATTTAAGTTTCTACCGGCCAGGAAACAAATTGTACGTAAAAATTACTAAAAATTTCAGGGCTATTATGCCGTGGTCTTGTGGATTTATTATTAAAACCCAACGTTTCGTCCCCGACTGCGGAGGACATTCTCAAGGCGGATCGTGGCACTTTTGAATGTCCGATACACACCCTGGTCATTAGCGAGCTAGGGTGTGCATCGGACATTCAAAAGTGCCACGATCCGCCTTGAGAATGTCCTCCGCAGTCGGGGAAGAAACGTTGGATTTCCAGAATAAATCCACAAGACCACGGCATAATAGCCCTGAAATTTTTAGTAATTTTGACTATTCCAGCCGTGAAAGTTTACATTTTACAAACTGTATGTAGTTTTCAAATTAAGACAGTCGAGATGACATTGCGAATTTCATTTTGTTAGGTACCGGTTTCGCAGCTAATGTTGACGATCTTCAGACAAAGATTAAGATGATGGCAGGTTGTGGCGGTAGGTGCAGCAGGTTGCAGAAGCGTCAACTGACGTTTGTGCTTTCTAATCCATCCACTGTCACGAAAGCGGTACCTAATAAAATTCGAAATCTGCGTTCTTTACTGTTTTAATATTAATATTACAACACGGTCGCTGCCGAACTCCACAATAAGTCATATAATTATTTTATGTGGTTTGTATTGCTGATTCTGCTCCATGATAACGAGTATCCACACTTCTCCAAGGGTACACAAAGTGTACTGGCCACGTTGGAGCAACTCACATGTCGCCCTGTTTGGTACATTTACAAAGTAATAATAAAAAAATGTGCCGTCCTAGTTCGTAAGTTGTTCATTAGTAGTTTGTAAGTTTAGGGACTGATGACCCCGTAGTTAAGTCCCATAGACTATACAAACATTTAAACATTTTTGAAAAAAAAAAAATAGGCGCTACATCTAAAACTGATGGACACAGCAGACTGACTGACTCCTGTCACAGCCACAGGATTTCTGGGAACAGGGAATCCTTCGGCTCGTTAAACAGTGGGATAGTTGTGCTGAAACCTCTGGCGACAACTTTTGAATAAATACTTCATTTATGCCTACAGTGTCGTTTTGTACCTTTCCATTTAAACACCCCTCGTTTTGATCATAGGATTTAATAGCAAAGCCCATCAGATCACGTCTTTGTATTCAAACCTTATAGTCACTTTTCTTAAGGTAAGCCCATTGGGTAGCAAACGTCAGTAAATAAAGAGTCGCATGATGCCTCCCAGTAATGCAGGCCTGCACCGCGTGTGGCATGCTGTCCACTGCTGGTGTAATGTATCCTACTCTTCACTGGCAATCCTGCTTCACTCCCCTGGCTTACGTTGTTGGTCAGTACGTGTTCTCGCGACTCTTTCAATTTATCTCAAGCACTTTCAATTGCAGTCATATCGAGGCACCTGGCAACTCAATCCAAGCGTGCAGTACCAGTACAACAGATGAAATCGTGGGCGATGCCTGCACGACGGAGTCGGGAGTTATCGTCCATAAACTTGAATTCTTCCCTGAAATGCTAATGAAAAGGTTCAACGATGGGTTAGAAGATGTTATTACTGCATTACGGACCCTAGAACTTGCCTTTCAAGGGCGACAATGGCAAACGAAACCCCCACATTCTACCCACCCAGAACATCACTGATCGGCCACCTTGTTGTACTCGATTGACAGTATGCCTCCGACTTGCAGCACTGCCCGGTCCCCTTCATTCACGCTGTCCACCAGTACCACAGAACATGGTGTTTGCGTTTAAATGCCAGGCCTCCCCATGGCTATCAGGAATACAAACAGTTGTGGTTTCGTACCACTCGTAGGATAAATGCCACTCGTGACCCTCAAAAAGTCATTGTCATGATGCTGGTAATTAAGAAAAGTGAGCCGCGGTGGAGTAGCCGAGCGGTTCAAATGTTCAAATGTTTGTTAAGCTTATGGGACTTAACTACGGGGTCATCAGTCCCTAAACTTACAAACTACTTACGAACTACCTTGTACTAAGGACGGCACAAATATCCATGCCCGAGGGGGGATTCGAACCCCCGATCGTAGTGGCCGTGCAGACCGTGATTGGAGCGCGTCAGTCCCCGCCGCCGCGGCGGCCGGCTAGTCGAGCGGTCTAAAGCGCGGTTGCTCGCCATGGAGGTTCGAGTCCTCCCTGGGGCATGGGTGTTTGTGTTTGTCCTTCGGTTAGTTTACCTAGGTTTAAGTAGTTTGTAAGCTACGGACTGATGACCACACAGTTTGGTCCGATAAATTTACAAACATTTGAACATTTTTTTAAGAAAAGTGATCTTGCCTCGTTGGCTTATGCAAAATATTTAGTATAAGGTTTCCTTCAATACCGTAAAGCATCTGTATTTAGCCAATCTGAGATGACTGGCTTTCCCATGTTTTACTCCATCCGCTGTATCTCTTACATAAGATGAAGTGGAGAATTAAGAGTAAATAAAATTCCAATGTCGTAGAGATAATAGCCAGTCGGACATATACGCAAATAATTTCATGCGTTTATACCGTTTAAAACGTCACTGCTAGCTATTCCGTCTGTGTAATAAGTAAGCAACGAATAATAATGTCTCTGATAGCTACGTTGTGGGCTCAAGCCTCCTCCTGGTTTGTTTTCAGCATTCCTTAACCCACGTGCCAGTAAGACAAAGATCACATTATCCAAACAGGCGCATAAATCCCCTCGCGCTGTAGATTCTGCAGGTAGTTGCGGGCAAATCCCCGCGCGGCACAGGCATTTACTGCCGTTGGCTATGCGGGCAGCGTTATCTTAGCTGCCCCACTGCTCTAATAAAGTCGTCAGACGGATAAAGTAGCGCGTTCACAGACGCGGCTTAGAACTGACCTTCCGCTCGCCTAAATTTTCTCTTCAGTCCTATTAAATTTCATGACGCCGGCCACTGCGCGTGCCTTTAGAAATTGAGCCGGATAAATAAACGAGATAAAGTGCGCGATCATAGCGCCGGCAGAGGCGAGGCCGAGCCACGCTAATGCGATTACCATTACCGGTAACAAGGACATCTATCAAACCGGGCGCGTTTCCTTTGCTGAAAGCGACAGTGCGCAGCGCCTGCATCATGTGCCGAGCGGGTACTAGGCTAGACAGTGGACGAGAATTAAAAATATGTTAAGCTGCACCATTGTTGCAGGGTCGGGATTCTTACTAGGGACTTTTTATTGATTTGGTCTCGTTTTAAGTAAACAGGTAACTCGCTTTAGCGAAAATATACGATTTTTTTTAAATAGAGGAAACGATATTTCTCTAAGAGTCAGCAATATGAAAAAAAAGTCCAAATCGCTAAAACTGTCTTTATTTATAACGTCGTTTCGACATCTGCCATCATTAGATCTGTAATTAAGATGAAACGAACGTACCGGCTATTTGGAGCAGTTAACTGCATACCCCCAGAAGGTAGCCGTGGAGTCGCCAGCGACAACCATCAATAATAATAACAATAATAAACACATTCATTCTAGACTGTTATTTAAACAAATAATTCGTCTGAAAGATTGCTGTTACCTCCAGTTGAACTATGTCGTCTAAATTTATGAACATACATGTGTTGATTTTACAATATCGAGCACAAAAAAAGTCTTGAAATAAAGATTAAAAAATAAGAAGTTTTTTACTAGGTATTTTAAAGTGTTCATTCTTCTTAAAAAGTATGAACTCCTTATGTGAGTGAAAATTTTTGAATACCTTGTAAAAACTTTTTATTTTTTTAATTTGTATATTAAAATTTTCTTTGGAACTCGATATTGTACAGCCAACACTTGTACATTCGTTTAAATTGCGGATCTGATGACGGCAGAAGCCGAAACGACATTATAAATAAGACAGTTTTCACTAAGACGGATTTATTCATACTGACGGAAATATGAGAGTTATATAAAAAAAAGCCCTATATGACCCTTACGATTTTTGAGCTGGAAGAAAGTAAAATAAACTGTAGGGGTGGGGAAAATCCGACCGGTTAATACCGATACCGTTATTTTAGTTCTGAATAATCGGTATTTTTCGGTATTCGTTTGGTCACAATTATAACAATTTTCTACACTTTTTTGGTAATAAACATAAAAACACAGGCATATCAATATGCCATAGCAGCAGAGCATACAATTTTAGTTTTTAAATAAAACTTAAAAATAAGAGTAATATTAATTCGTATAATTTCAGTTGGCTTGAAATGGTGGCTGGTTATAACAAATCGATAACAATGAAGATGACGGCGTCTGAATCGATAAAGGAATCAGCCCCATTTTGATAAAGTTGTAAATAACTGAGTCTAGCAAATAAATAAATAAAAATAAAAATAATAAATAAAAAAATTAAAAAAAAATAATAATACGAGAATCGGCGGAGTATTGCTGAGACAATGATTCATCTGTTGCCAAATTGCCTGTCCACTTGGTCTCATCATCGGATATTGGTTGTATTACTTTATTTGGAAGTATTTTATGAAGTACGGTGGCAGCGAGACGTCATATAGATTTCACATTATATAAATTTTATATATCTTTTTGTTGAAGTGCTATAAACTTGGGGTACTAACTGAACTCTTAATTCTGTGGTTTCTTCAGGGTAAACAACTGACAGCTTCCAAAACCGACGCTTCAGCAGTTAACGTGTGGTCTGCGGTTCCCGTCAACGCTCACCTGTGTATCCCATCATCCTCGTCTCTGCTTCAGATAGTGAGACCGATTTATACCACAGTTTAATTCATTTTACCACTATATTTTCCTTTATGTTCATTAAAATTTATCAGTCTTTGTTCGAAGTCTACGTTCAGAACTGAAAAAATAACAATGAAATATCAAAATTCGTTTCTATATAAAAAAAGTCGATTTTGAGCAGCCATAACTTATGTTTAACTGGGGACGAAAAGAACCGGTTTGACTCTAATAAAGAGTAGGACGTAATGATAGTGGCAGAAAATATATTTTTCATAAAAAATGAGTAAACTATCATTCAGATAGTCTAAAAATTGTAGTATTGAGTATTTCTCTAATTTTTTTCTCCGCCTCTGTATCGTTCGTGGTGAACCTTTAGTGGACGGTACATTAAATTTTATAGCTTCCTTTATTTGTCACTGCTAAGACATTTAATGATACAAGATGTAAGCAAGTTGGGGTTATTTTAAGTATATTTTGAAAGCAATAACGACGAATCACGTTATTAACTGTCACTATATAGTTTTTGTCTGATATTTAGTAATATTGGTAGTAACCTAAGAGAAGAGTGTTTGTCTGTCATCATCTATTCCTACAACAAACTTTTTATCTATGGACTTCAGTTGTATTTTTGAACTAAATGTACACTTCATGAGTAATATGTCCAGACTGTAGAAAATGACCGTGCTAATCAACCATTTTAATCGAACTTACTGCATACGATTTTTCTGTTAATATCTCCACCTAAAAACTAGAACGATTCCTCCCTCTCTTCGTCTTTGTCAATTGGAGGTACCTGATGACGATGCTGTAAGAGGAGAATTTAAAATAACATACTCTTTTTGAATGGCCTAGATAGAGCTGAAATTCATCATGAAAACAATCCACAGTGGCTTAAATTTAGCTGAAGTAAGTGTACATTGCCGCTGTGATGTTGAAAGCACCAGTAAAAATTCTTTCCTGGCAGTGCTGGTATCAGAGGTCCACCCAAATAATTACGTAAGAATGAATAAAACATGACCAGCTTTCTTTCATCAGTTTGTAACCCGAAAAGAGAGCAAGATTCCATTGTAAGCAAATTTCACGAAATCAGTTCTTTTTAACGCGGAAGGTTTACAGAATTACTGTATTGTCGTGAACCCGTTCTGTGCGATAGATATCAGGTTTCCTGCACCCGAAGGCAAGCTTTCATGGGAGTTCTTTTTTCTTTGGCCGATACCTCTGTCATGCAGTCCTCAGCTTTTCTCTCGGTTGCAAACGACAAGGCCGGAATAAAATTCAGCAAAAAGTGCTAAAATACTTGTTTTAGGCTGCAGCATGATTTGCATGGAAAATAAGAAGGAAAGTCAGCGGAGAGCAGAAACAAAATGGGAAGGAAATCTAGAGATAAGATACGATGTCAGTAAAATATGATTTGACTGATTTTTCAGTTCGTTTCACGATTTTGTAAAACGTTTCAGATGAATTACTTGGACAGAAGCAGCACGATCGGGCCTTTCGTGATAGATCAGAAAATTGAGCCTCGGCGGACAAGCGCATTGGGGAGCTATGCTCCTATGCGCGAGGCCGCTCCGCGTCGGGGTTTCAAATCCTTCATAAGTAGTTTGTAAGTTTATGGACTGATGACTCCGCAGTTAAGTTCCTTAAGCTTAATAAACATTTCAACATTTCAGAAAATCGATTCATTATGATCTGAGGATAAACAAAACTTCGTTTTAGGTAAACAAATCATCTTTCTTTTTAGTCTCTCTAAAATGAAAAACGAAACGAATAAAGCATTATTACTTTTCAATTTCGAAAATTTCCGCAGATGTGTCAGTAAAGTGTTTCAATTAGAAATACGCGAGCGACTACGGTGCTGGTTGCTAAACATTTCGTAGGTGTCCTCGACGATATTCAATGTATTCGGCCGAATCATATCAATTTCTCTACGTCGCCATCTATCACCGGCCTATGCGGCGATTGTTACGTTAACTAAAATTACGAAACCGTCTACACGCTACCACCGCAATGCAGCTCCATATCTAATAGAAGGATAAGCAGCCAATTTCTTTAACATTCTCTACACGCAGAGGCGACCCTAACATGCGTTTTGTAGAGTCTTCAGTTATGATCATATATAAAACAAAAAAATTTAACTATTCATTCAGTGATAACAATGACAAAAAAATTAGAAGAAACATACTTTTCGAGCTTTAGTAATTTCATTTTCCCAGTAGCCTCGGACGCCTACGCGTTTGATACATATGTTGCACATACTTATCTGTGTCCATACACTTGTCCCTCCGTTTCTGTCCACATCTTGCCTCCTCTCTTTCTGCTACCACCGTCTCTCTTCCATATCTCTCTTTCCCACCCTCCCCCTCCCCCCCGTCACCGACTCCTACCATCTCTTCCTGGCCGTTGTCTCTTTATCCATCCACTCCTTCCCTCTCTTGGCATCCTCTCAATTATCCGTCTCGACCTTCCCTCAGCCAATCCCACCCGCTTGTGTAATCCGTACAAGTTTTAAATCTCAATTGGAAATATCTGTTTTTTAATGTAGATTCGGATTTTCCATAAAGAAGTATTCAAGTTTTGTCTGAAACATTTTTCCAAACAATTGACAGATGGCGCTTTTGATGGAGGGAGGCGGAATGGTATTGAAAATCTCGTTAGGGAACTCTTCGCAAATGCATTACTCACCCGACTGTGGCGCTACCGTGGCCAAAGTACGAACTGTGGCTCAGTATAAAGGTAGGTGGAATGCGATCAGAAGCCTACAGAGAAAGCTTACGACAAGGTGTGGAGGGAACTCCTCATTCGGAAGTTACACGAGCAAACGCCCATACAGGATTGTTACATCAAGCTTATCGCGAGTTATCTTCACGACAGAACTGTGATGGTGACGGTGGAGGGGAAGACATCATCAACCAGACCCGCAGCAGCTGGGCTACCCCAAGGTTCGGTGTTATCGCCGATCCTGTTTAATATATACGCTAACGACATTCCAACGGTGGAAGGAGTGCAAATTGCACAATTCGCCAATGACACGGCTTTTATAACCAGCGGAAGGCATGTTCAAGCTAACATAACACGGCTCCAACGACAACTAGACAGAACTGCTGAATGGTGTAGGCTGATTAAAGTACAATTCAATGCAGCAAAAACCACGGCGATCTATTTCTCCAGGAAACGACCACAGATGCCAACTAACTTACGACTTCACGGACAGGTCATCCCATGGGGATCGGCGGTCACTTACCTGGGAGTTACCCTCGATAAGCACTTTTTTCTCCACAAACATATTGATAACTTGCGACCTAAGGTGTATGCAATGGCCAAAAACTTAATGCCGTTCCTTCTCAGCGCAGAGTTGAATACCAGTACCAAACTGCGACTATACAAAGCAAAAGTGCTATCCAAAATGTTATATGGCAGCTCAGTCTGGGGCCTAGCTAGTGCGACCCAAATCTCAAGACTGCAAGTTATCCAGAATAAGACGTTACGAGGACTGGCCGTTACACGAGAAATGTGGACATCCACCAGGAACTCCATATGGATACTCTCATGGAGGCAATTAAGAAGAGAACGACGAAGATACACAATAAAATAGATCATCTTAGGGCAACAGTCCATAACATCCAAACCTTAGGAATGACAGCTCCACGCCCGTGGCATAGGTACAAGGTGCCACGATCGTTAGTTACCTGAACAAAATGTGTTAGTAAGAAGATGTGGTAACGTAATTTACATTGTAACCTTCATGTGAATTTCTCTACAATGGAACTACGTACTAAAATCAAGTGGGGTACCTTACGGACCGACATACTGGCCCTTAGAAGCCTACCCCCAAAGTTTATTGCACAATGAAGTTATCATTAACCCACATACCTCTGTTATCCCAGGAAGTGTAAGTCGCCAGTTGGCGATGGGACTTCATCTACCTTGCTCAACTGAGGAAAAAAAAAAAAGAAAAAAAAAAAAAATCAGAAGCCACATCACTTTCAGATTGTGAACCGTCCATGTTGTTGTTCCTAGGTAACGCTAAAAGTAGGATACAGCAAAAAGCTTAATTTGGCCTAATGACAGAATTGGTGCACATTTTGTATCGAACTGGTGCGTCCTTCTCGCATCATTCTAAATTTTCTCCTACAGCTTTCTTTTACATTGTTGGACGAAGTTCGTTTTGTCTATTTTTAGGAATGCAGTACAATATCCTATTTTTACAACATTTCCGACAGAAAAATATTTGTGTCGCATTTCAGGCAAGACTCAGACGCGAATTATGCGCCGGCCGCGGTGGCCGAGGGGACTGAGGCGCTCCATTCACGGTCTGCACGGCCACTACGGTCGGGGGTTCGAATCCCCCCCCCTCAGGCATGGATATTTGTGCCGTCCTTAGGATTAGCTAGTTCATAAGTAGTTTGTAAGTTTAGGGACTGATGACCCCGTAGTTAAGTCCCATAAGCTATACAAACATTTGAACATTTTTTTTTGCGAATTATGCTATTAAGAAAGGTCCCAGTTTATAGACAATTTGTAAGGAAGTAGATTGAATTTTTCAGAATTATTTATTGTATTCATGTTACCTATAGATTGGTTCCTGAAAACTATTTTCAGGCTTTGCGCTTATTCATCATTAACTCCCTGTACTTATCATTCAACAGT
Source organism: Locusta migratoria (assembly GCA_026315105.1). Taxonomy (NCBI): domain Eukaryota; kingdom Metazoa; phylum Arthropoda; class Insecta; order Orthoptera; family Acrididae; genus Locusta; species Locusta migratoria. The sequence goes on from CM048745.1 coordinate 347,360,302, forward strand.
TTATGGTCTATTTAATAGTAATGTTGCAGAAAGAACTCAGTAATTTTAACATTAAATAAATTCCACTTAGGCATGCGTTTTTGTGTTACTGAACCCCTAGTTATATTAGGTGCAAGTAGTAGCTCCTATGACGGCGACCCCCCCCCCCCCCCCAGAGCAAGTGTTTGCGACCACCTGTTGGTTGCGACCCACAGGCTGGAAAACACCGCCCTAGTACGTAGAATATCCCAAAGCTCCCACTGCCACGCACTTCGCAGTGGTCTGCAGAGCACGGCTGTTGATGAAGACTGCGACGATTCCTACGAAAGTGGTCATCAGATATGCTGCGCCTTTTTCTTCTTCTTTCGGACCTCCTGCCCCGTCACTAATGACGTCGCAGACAGGACGTTAGCCGCTAATCTTTCTTCCTCGTTCGAGTCTTTAATGGTGAAGGATGTCAGCGCGCCTCCACTGAGAAGCAGCGGGCCCTAGTTAGCCGAGTGGCCGCCAGGAGCGTGGCGGATGTGTGGCGGCGCCACAGACATATATTACTAGACTAGCAATGCCGTATACAATATCGTTGATGTCAGTGAAGCCTCGCCGCTAGAGATGGGAAAAGTGAAACCTCTGACGGTTTCGAAACAAATGAAACCGTACCATCTGTGGTTGTTTCGAAACCATGAAACCGTGAAGCAATGTATGTTTTGTCATGAAATCTTCATACTAGGAGGGCAATATTTTTCACTATGTGGACAAGGGTACATACAAGGACCTGTCAACCATAGAGTATATATTTACTTCTTGGTCTGTACGGAACATGTTGATAAAGATTTTCTCACGTGTTGTTGATGTTGCCAACATAGTCACACGAGGCCGCCGGTACGATAGGTAAAAGTTTACCCCGTTAGGAACTCACAAACTGCAATACGGTACGCATATTACAGTGATGGATCATAAATGCTACTTTCTATACATACTAAATAAATTATAGTGAATAAAGGGCACACTAAATAATCACAAGTAATGCTATGGAATAATAAAATAAGAGACAAGTTCACCACTTATACGTCTTGACCGTTACACCACCGCCGCAATTCCTTTAACATGAGTGTCGAAAAATTATAACGACAGTAGGTAACTTCGTTTTCGCTCATAAGAAAGCAAATCTTTAACACGAGATTAAATATGCGATCTACTCTTGTTGGTATAAAAAATGTCATTTCAGGCGTCATGTTGTATCTTATTTTAAAGATTGTAGTTTCACTGGGGTGTCTTTAATATGGTAGATAAAGCTAGAATTTCACTGGTTTTTCAATGCAAATAGTGAACGTTGTTTTATTATTCTTTTACATTTATAAAGCAGACATTATGTCATTTCGGAATAAAGCAGTCTCTTGCAAACGAATCTTGATATCAGTAATCATAAGCTGCAGACTCAAGAGTGTTTCTGCATTAGTGGTTTCAAACACCGGTGTTGTGAAACTGTCCCGAAACCGTGAAACCGACACAATACCGTGAAACCGACAGGAAGAAACGGTTTCAGTGTATCGACAATCGACCGCGAATGTGATCCGAAACAGAACGGAATGAAACCGCAAGTTTTCGAAACCGTGAAAGATGCCGGTTTTGAAACACTGGAACTGTTGTGTGTATCGAAACCTGGTTTCGAAACCATGAAACCGTAGCCAACTCTAATCGCCGCCATATTTCTATACTATAAACGTGTAAGCAGTCATGTGTGTTATTACAGAAAACAGTCGTAATAATATAGATGGACTGACGTAACTAGGCTGTCGTAAGAGTTTTGACATATGGGAAATTCGTGTGTTATATATGGCTGTAATATTCTCAGCTGGAGTAATTATAAAAGTGTTGTTTATTGTGGATAACACGTCTGCATATTCGTTTGAGAGTTCTTGTGAAATCTTTAACAAATACACTAATGAGACGTGTCGCCTTTTCTGTTTTTATTAATCTGTTACCAGATTTGATCAACTTTGGTTTTTCTTGTAATGTATGACCGTTATAAATGTGCTATTTGTCCTGGATAGCACAATCGTTATTCTTCTTAGTGTTTTTCCGAAACTACAGTGTGCTTTAAATGTATCGGTACGAAACGGTAAAATTTTACTTACCTCCCGACGGCCTTATATGATTATGTTGGCAACATCAACAAAACGGTTGAAAGCCCTCACGAAGCTTTCAATATTCTTACAAATCATCACAGTGTGACCTGATTAGTGTTTCTTACAGATGATGAAGTAAATAAGTAATGCTCTTCCCAATCTATGGGTGACCGGTTCTTGTATTTATGGTGCCCTCGTCCATTCAGCAAAAGTAATTGCTCTTTTAAAAGGAAAATTTCTTGACAAAATATTTGCGTTGTCACACGATTGGCTGATGCCAACGTCAAACGATTGTTGTTCTCATAATACGATTCGACAATGTAGGCCTATATTTTAAATTCAACTATTGCAGAAGTATTAGCCGAAATGCAAATAATGTTCAAACGAACTCGTAAAGCTTACAACGTGATATCGTGTCACAAGATCATAGTATTTATTTATTTATTTGTTTATTTAGCCTGATCAGATTAGGGCCATCAGGCCCTCTCTTACATCGGACCAGGGTATTTCTTTACATGTGAGTTACCTATAACATAACAATGATTTTACAGATAAACAATTAATAACATAATTTATACAAGTTGATTACATGTAAAAGGATGCAAATAAAAGGTATTGACTTAATTCTAATAGGATTAATACTAGTAGTACCACTGAGACACCTTCTGCTGCTGTTGGTGTAATAATAGAAGTAATAACATTGATATTAACAAGATATAAGATGTACTTTTGAATATATATCGACTGGTTAAGACATGGCGAATTCTGACAGAAGGAAGTTAAGAAAGCTGTACCTGGCGAGAACAATGGCAGTAGGAGAATATCTGGGAGGAGAAATGGATGTGACGTACCTGGACCGTAGGGTATTAAAGACTGACGTAATTATTGCTTTAGTAGATAATCCATTAACTGTCGTTTGAAGCTGGCAGTGTTATTCAGTTCTCTGATATACTGAGGTAGATTGTTCCAGAGCCTGGTTCCTGCTACTGAAAAGGATTTTGAGAACCGGCTGAGTGATGGATAGGGACAGAAAGGCCGGCCGCGTTGGCCGAGGGGACAGAGGCGCTCCAGTCACGGTCTGCACGGCCACTACGGTAGGGGTTCGAATCCCCCCTGGGGCATGGATATTTGTGCCGTCCTTAGGATAAGGTAGTTGATAAGTAGTTTGTAAGTATAGGGACTGATGACCCCGTAGTTAAGTCCCATAAGCTGTACAAACATTTGAACATTTTTATGGACAGAAAGGGTTTTGCTCTGACAAGAACGAGTAGTTCTGTTATGTAGATCAGATAAGAGTGTTAGTCGAGGAAAGATATGAGGGACAGTGTACGTTGATAAGAGAGTAGAGGAAATAGAGTGTATGAAAATCTCTGCGCTAGTAGTTCCGTACGTAAACTTGTTGACGTGAGGTGAGGCAAGATGGCGGCGTCAGGCTTCAGTCACAGAGGCGAGTCTGCCAGTGAAGTTATGTATGTCTGTGGGCGGTGTCCAGAGATTTATGCCGTGTGATGTGGCGGGCTTCCCGCTCGCTAGTCGCTACCGGATACAGCTAGCCTGCCACGTGCTGTCGCCAGCCATACAGCGAGTCCGGCTGCGGCGGCTAGCGGAAAATCCATTACATGCTGGCCGGCCTGCTAATCGAATCATTCTGCTGGCGGCAGTCGCGCCACGCTTTGTCTGTTCTGTATCGGAGGCCCGATCGCAGCTTAAGGCTGTGGAACGGCCACCGGGCCGATTGGAGCTTGTAAGTGCCAGCGGATACTGGGCCTCTAAACACTCTAGAAATTATGCGGGCACAAAGGAGGCTCTATGTTACTTCTTGCATGAGATTGCTCGGTGCCTTGATTGCGACGGTTCTGAAGACCGCACCTGCATGCGTATCCACGCTGGAACTCTTGAGTGTGCAGGGCAGTCCGAAGATTAATGTACCTCTTCAGAAAAGTCTGCGTAAATACTGCAACCTAGACCCATCCGTAACTGCTTATTGTAATCAAACCTTGGTTTTCTTCATAAATTCCTCTCTCTCTCTCTCTCTCTCTCTCTCTGTGTGTGTGTGTGTGTGTGTGTGTGTGTGTGTGTGTGCGCGCGCGCGCGCGCGCGCGCGCGCGTGTGCGTGTGTTCTGTCCAGTGGCGTATCCAGACGGGGGGGGGGGGGTTGTCGGGCTGCTGCCCCCCCCCCCCCAGGACCTAATTCTCAAAGTGAAAGAACACGTAGATAATATCGTGGAAAAGGCGAACCAGAGACTGCGTTTTATTGGCAGAACCCTTAAAACATGCAACAGAACTACAAAAGAAACTGCATACACTACGCTTGATCCGTCCATTTTTGGAGTATTGCTGCCCAGTGTGGGATCCTTATCAGGTGGGTTTGACGGAGGACATCAAAAGAGTCCAAAGAAGGGCAGCTCGTTTCGTACTGTCACGATACAGGGGAGACAGCGTTACGGAAATGATACAGGACCTGGCATGGGAATCATTACAACAACGGCGCTTATCGCTGCGGCGTGGGCTACTTGCGAAACTCCAATCGCTAACATTCTCCTCCGAATGCGAAAATATATTGTTGACTACTACTTACATAGGTAGAAATGATCATCAGAATAAAATACGAGAAATCAGAGCTCGAACAGAGAGATTCAGGTGTTCTTTCTTCCCGCGCGCTATTCGAGAATGGAATGGGAGATAAATAGTATAATTGTGGTTCGATGAACCCTCTGCCAGGCACTTAAATGTGATTTGCAGAGTATCCCTTGTAGATGTAGATGTAGAAAAAGGGAGAGGGGCGAGAGAGAGATATGACATAGTTTCAGCACTCACTAATCATAATAAAATGGCAAACAGTAGGTAAGAAAGTACCGTTCCTAGCTCAAGAAAATTTTGGTGCAACTCTGCGATAAAATATGATTTCAGTCCCCTCCCACCACAGACGAAAAATCTGGATATGCCCCTGCTTCTCTCTATTACCATCTGGCAATTCGTTGATCCATAAGTGTTCTATTTGCCGATTCCTTCTTTTATGAAAATTATACTACAGCGTAAAATCTCACCAATTATATTCAGTTATTGGCTCTGTGAGACGTTTAGTATTTTTCTGTGCGTCACCGTTCAAATCCTCTCTCTAGTCATTACAGTTTACATTTCACTGCTCTGTATTCATACATTCCAGAAAATTTTTTCAGAGTAGACTGCCAAGCACTTACATTATATAAGATGTTAAAATAACTTTCTTTTCATAAACACTGTGATGGTGCTTCCAGGCTACGTTTCATATCATCTCCACTCTTGCCATAATAAAGTATTTTCTTGTCCAAAAAGCAAAGATTATCGATTGCGTTTAGTGTATAATTTCCTAATCGAATTCTTATCACCATTGCCTGATATAATTTTGATTGTATTCAGTATTAATTCTGGCCGAATCATCCAACTACTGCCGTCTCTTACAGAATCACAGTGTCATCGTCAAATCTCAACGTGTCTACTTCTTATCCCTTAACTTCAAGTTCTTACTTAGACCGTGACTGGAGCGCCTCAGTCCCCTCGGCCAGACGGCCGGCACCATGCAAAGTATTGTCGATTTCGTCCATTGCGATTCGAATGTTTTCCATCACCATACCCTTAATGGCTCTCAAATTGTTCTCAGTCGTTGATGTCGATAAGCATCCCGATCTTTTGTCATCACATAAATATGCTCTATCCATTCGTATATCTTGCTTCGCGATAAACAGATGCCACCATAGTGAGCTCGCAAAAAAAAAAAAAAAAATAAAAAAAAATAAAAAAAAAAAAAAAAAACCTTACAAACTACTTAAATCTAGGTAAACTAACCTAAGGACAACACGCACGCCCATGCCCCAGGGAGGACTCGAACCTCCACGGCGAGCAACCGCGCGCTCCGCATCGAGACGCTTTAGACCGCTCGGCCACTCCACTGCGGCTCTGAGCTTGCATTCAACGAATAATTCCTCCACGTTTAACACATTTTTGCAAACAAAACTTGAATCACATACCTCATTTCCTCCTTGGTACATCCATGGGGCATCCATATTTAAGTGTCTGGCATAGTGACACGTTGTGTAGAAGTGTTTCAAAGCATACTCAAAAAATGTTCAAATGCTTGTGCAGCTTATGGGACTTAACTACGGGGTTATCAGTCCCTAAACTTACAAACTACTTATGGACTAGCTAAGACTAAGGACGGCAAAAATATCCATGCCCGAGGGGGATTCGAACCCCCGACTGTAGTGGCCGTGCACACCGTGACTGGAGCGCCTCAGTCCCGTCGGCCACCGCGGCCGGCGCATACTAAAAGCAGTGATGGATACTTGCAGTGTTACCACCCCGTAATGCGGAAAACTGCCAAAATCACTTTAGTTTTTGACTTCCCCCTCGTATAACCTAGAGTCAGTACAGTGATGTTGCTCTTGCATAGCTAAGAAATAAAGAATTTATCAAGTTGAGCAGCCCTCGAGTGGCGTAATGAAGAAGGTGAAGAAAATTCCCAGAGAAAAAGGAATAATTCGATAAATGTAGACAAATTCGGTCTAATTTAAAGATCTAAGTGTACTTAATCTTCACGCGCATCTACTGCGAAAAGTTTAAAAAGCATATTTACACCCCTGCACTTCATGCATCTGCCAGGCACCATATTTTTATTTTAAAAAGAAAAGACTCAATCGAATGAACAGGTTCCTGCATCGGACGAAGAATGTCGTAGCATGACATGGACAGGCTGTAGCAGTAAGCCAACCGAATATGCACAATACATCCAAAGACATGGATGTCTCGTATGTAATGCAAAAATTTTGTGACTATTATATTCCGAAAACAGTTCTAACAGTTGTGAACCGGTTGACAAGGGGTTGAAGTTTTATATTACGAACAAAACGTATGTTTCACATGGAGAGAGTGAAACGCATTTATCAAAATCAATTAACATGATTAAATCCTTTGTGAACTGTTAGTCATTTGTCGACTATTAACGTTATTAATAATGATAAACGTAGAATCTAAAAATATATTTTTATTGACCACAATTCTGTTAATTACCGCAATTCTGTGAGCTACAAGAAATACGAGACTTCCTGTAGCTATCTGCTGACCACCAAACCAGAAGCCAGTGAGAGTGTTGCCGTCCTCTCTTAAATTTAACATTCATTAAACATTCGACGCGGGTTTGAATGCTTTTCAAACAAAGACTAATTTGAAACTGAAAAAACTTCCGGTATATTTCAGATGTCCGCATTCTTAAGTTAAACACCTGTTCTCTTTAAACTAATTCAGCTTTCGGTGTCAGCCATTCAATATTGTACACACAATATTTTCCTGATTTAAAAGCGCGATAAACCTTTACATCAATCGAGTTTAATCATTTTTCGTTCAAGGATTTCTGAGACATGAAAATTGTTTCAAGGCTACTCAGACACAAAGAGATTTACGGAGAGTGACGCAGAAGTGCTGTTAATGTTCTCAAGCGCTAAATACCGGTAACCGAAGCAGTTTATGTTTGATACGGAATTCGCTATGGGCGAAGGAATTTGTCACGGTGGCGCAGAGAATGGCGACTTCGTTAATGACACCAATTTGAGGTTTTGCGTTTCTGAAGACTGTTGGCACGAACGTCTTTCGCGGGCAGTGAGCTACCAACTGAGTTAATACTCACCAAGTGCTATCATAGCTTCAACTCTGCCTGTATAACTCTCATATTTTTTCACAGTCCTCGGGAGGTGTTTCGCACACATTTTTTGACTGGTTCTCCCATGCGCTCATGTGGAAATTCTATCATATTTTCTTAAACTCAAAATGTATGAATCGGTAATTAATATGAAAACATATGTATGTGTGATGAAATTATAAATTAAAAACAAAAATATATTATTATTTGCTCCAATGGACGTAATGTGTAGGTCTCTGTTGTTACTCAACTATTCAATAGTTGAGACCTTAGGAATAGGGTGAGAGGGGGGGGGGAGGCATGGGACTGTAAACGACGTAATGATAACAGCTGGTAGAAGGGAGGAGGGATATACAGAGTGTTTCGGGAGCAATAGTAAACATTTCATTACCTGGTAGTTTGAAGAATTATGATAAAAATACCAAATAACATGTGTCCAGTTTTTATTGAATAAACAAGATGCAGCTGCTACTTTGTTACCCAAACAAAATCAAAGCAAAGTCAATTGAGGACATTGTCATTTATTCTTTGTTTCTTTTTTAATTAAAAGCACAATTTTGAGTATGTTGCACAAGTTTACTTTCATTTAGTTTACCGATTTCCGGCTTATAAGGCCATTTCTGACGTATCCTTTATAGGAGAGTTAATACACTTGCTAAGAAGAGAAGAATAGGAGATGGGGAAGGCGTGAAGATGCACGAAAGTTTCAGTTGTATCGTCGCTTTGGAAATTATTTTACGTATTTTCTATCGGTTGTTAGAAAATAAAAAGATCGAAAAATATATTGAATAATATGTGATGTAAAGGACAATGGGACGTACAAGGAAATGTCAGCACAACTTGCTATGTTTCTGTATCGTTCTGGAGTATAAAGAAGTAGGGTAGTACATCACGAAGGGTATTGTTGGTAAGAATGCGGTGTATGAGCGGTTGTGGTTGTGGTACTTGCCAAGAAACAAGAAGCTTTCATATTTCAACCAAAAATAGTGAAGAGATAAGACAAAAGGAAGGAAGAGAGGGAAAGAGAATAGATGCAAGCTTGGATGAGGAAAAGCTTAAGGCTGGCCGTAGTGGCCGAGTGGTCTGCGACGCGCCAGTCTCAGTCTGCATGGCCGCTACGGTCGGGGGTTCGAATCTTAACCCCCCCCCCCCTCGGGCAAGGATGTTTGTGTCTAGAGGCCGGGGTGGAGTAGCCGAGCGGTCTAAGGCGCCTCGCTGCGGAGCGCGCGGTTGCTCGTCGTCGGAGGTTCGAGTCCTCACTACGGCACGGGTGTGCGTGTGTTGTCCTTAGGTTAGTTTAACAAAGTACAAGTAGTTTGTAAGTCTAGGGATTCATAACAAACGTAGTTCTATAGATTTACAAACATTTGAACATTTTTATTAGATTCTAACCTTCATGACAATCAGATATTACCGTCATCTATGAGTAAAATGTAGAACGTTTTGACATTCTGTAAGAATCGTGCCACTGGAGATTAGAAAGTATCGTAAACGAATCGTAGGAATCTATTCACAATATGGGATCTGGGGAAAAATGGTAAATAGGCCTACAAATAAACAATCCCTAAGGCGGATTTTCGTCTCGAATATGTCAAAGACATTAATGATAAATCTGAAGCATTGAATTAAAATTTGCAATGCGACCGGGAATCGAACCCTGACCTCCATGCTTTCTAGGCAGACGTCTTACGATTTTTTTTTTTTTTTTTTTTTTTTTTTTTTTTTTTTTTTTTTTTTTTTTTTTTTTTTTTTGCTCTATGGGTAGTTCCGTTCGTTGCGGACGCTGATCATGTTTGTTCGTTTGTGTTCGTTCTGTTCTTGGCTCAGCTTTTAAATTGCTGAGGGCGTTCAGTCCTCTGACCGGGCGCGCTGAGCCACAGCGCCCGGCACCGCTAGACCACCGCATTACTAGCGATTAAGGCGCCTCGTAATAGTCTAAGCACGATTTCCTTCACGTCACAAACTTGGCAGTAGTGGAACACAGAAGCGGAATTAAAGTTTGTGACGTGAAGGAAATCGTGCTTAGACTATTCCGAGGCGCCTTATTCGCTAGTGACGCGATGGTATAGCGGTAAGACATGTGCGTAGAAAGCATGCAGGTCCGGGTTCGATTCCCGGTAGCATCGCAAATTTTAATTCAATGCTTCAGATTTATCATTAAAAAAAAGTGTTGTGCGAAAGTCCACTGTGAGTGAACTGTCGCGCGGGTTCTGTTAAAGGCTCTACACAGCACCGACCAAGAGGCTGGCAGACCAACAATTTCTACATCCACATAGATACTCTGCAAATCACATTCATGTGCCTGGCAGAGGGTTCATTAACCACTTTCATAACTTTTCTCTACCGTTCCATTCTCTAATAGCTCGCGGGAAGAAAGAACGCCTAAATCGTTCCATTTTCGATCTGATTTCTCTTATTTTATTGGGATGGTCATGTCTCCCAAAGTAGGTGGGTGCTAGAAAAATATTTTCACATTCAGAACTAAAAGTCGGTGATTGAAACTTCGCAAACAGATCACGCCGCAATGAATAACGTCTTTCTTTAAATGATTTCCACCCCAATTCGTGCAACATTTCCGTGACGCTTTCCCCCCCCCCCCCGTAACGTGATAAAACAAAACGAGCTGCCCTTCTCTGAACCTTCTCAATATCTTCCGTCAGTCCCACCTGGTGAGAATCCCACAAGGGGCAACAGTACTCCAATAGAGGACGCACAAGTGTGATGTAGGCAGTCTCTTTGGTGAAGCTGGTGCATCTTCGAAGCGTTTTGCCAATGAAACGTAACCTTTGGTTCGCCTTCCCCACAATATTTTCTATGTGTTCTCTCCAGTCAAAGTTGTTCGTAATTGTAACTCCTAGGTATTTGGTAGAATCTACGACCTTAAGGTTTGACTGATTTATCGCGTAATTGAAGTTCAGTGGATTTCTTTTAGTGGTCATGTGTATTACTTCACACTTTTCTTTATTTAGTGTCAATTGCTAATTTTCGCACCATGTAGAAATTTTGTCTAAATCGCTTTGCGGTTGCTTTTGATCCTCTGTTGACTTCACTAACCGATAAACGACAGCATCATCCGCGAACAGTCTAAGGGAGCTATTCAGATTGTCTTCTAAATCGTTTATAAACATGAGGAAGAGTAGGGGACCTATAACGCTTCCCTGTGGAACGCCAGATATCACTTCTGTTTTACTCGATGACGTACCGTCAATTACAACGAACTGTGTCCTTTCTTCATATTTAAACACGAGGAAGAGTAAGGGACCTATAACGCTTCCCTGTGGAACGCCAGATATCACTTCTGTTTTACTCGATGACGTATAAAAATGTTCAAATGTTTGTATAGTCTATGGGACTTAACTATGGGGTCATCAGTCCCTAAACTTACAAACTACTTATGAACTAGGACGGCACAAATATCCATGCCCGAGGGGGGGTTCATACCCCCGACCGTAGTGGCCGTGCAGACCGTGACTGAAGCGCCTCAGTCCCCGCGGCCACGGGGCCGGTTCGATGACGTACCTTTCTTCATATTTAAGATCTGCAAAAGATGTACGACATCCGCTGAATACACCAGGTGTGTATAAAATTCCCTGCAGCTATGGTTCAGTCTACATTGGAACTACTAAAAGAAACGTCAATACTCTTCTGGTCGAACATAAAAGGAATTGCCGCCTTGGGCACATGGAGAAATCGGCCGTAGCGGAATATGTATATCAAGAAGGCAACCATGAAATTAAATTTTATGAGACTAGTGTCATCTCAAAAACTTCACACTATCATGCGCGCACATATATAGAGAAGCAATCGAGATATATAAACATCGCAATAATTTTAACAGGAAAGAGGAAGCTGTTAAAATAGACAGAATTTGGACTTCTGCTTTACACCAGCGGAATGACAATCGATTCTTCTCTGCCAAGAATGTTGGCAACACCAGAGATAGTGTCGAAGCCGACATCACGTGATGTCTTGTGGTGCCCTCTACATTGCTTATATATACGGCGCTCCCTCAAGTTCTCATAGCAGTTCGCCACTCTACCACTGAAGATGTCTTCCGCAGCCGAAGATGAAACGTTAGGGGAAAGTTTTATAAATCGACCACGGCTTATCAGCCCGCAAGTTTTAAATGAAGTTGACGCCGGCAGGGAAAGTTTACATTGTATGATGTGTCCTTTCTGATAGGAAATCGTGAATCCAATCGCACAATTGGGGAGATATATTCCATAAGCACGCAATTTCATAAGGAGCCGCTTGTGGGGTACAGTGTCAATAGCCTTTCTGAAATTCAGAAATATGGAATCGATTTGAGATTGCACGTATTGGCTAATCCTGACAAAGCCGTCCGCGGTGGCCGAGGAGACTGAGCCGCTTCAGTCACGGTCTGCACGGCCACTACGGTCGGGGGTTCGAATCCCCACTCGGGCATGGATATTTGTGCCGTCCTTAGTCTTAGCTAGTTCGTAAGTAGTTTGTAAGTTTAGGGACTGATGACCCCGTAGTTAAGTCCCATAGACTATACAAACATTTGTATTTGTAATCCTGACAAGGAATTTTGGTCGGTCGGTTGGTCCGTCCAATTAGTGTGTTTGTCCGGCTGCCGGTCGGCGCGTGGCAGGGTCCTCTACTGCGCGTGCGCAGTCCAGGTGCCGTGATGCTCTGCCAGCGCCAGACGCCGCGCCCAGCCAGCCCACAGCCCAGCCAGCGGTCTCGCCGACGCCTTCGGCTAGCGCCCCGCCCCTCGCTCCTGGGATCAAGGCCCACCATTAACCAGCGACCCCGCGACGCTGCCTCCGTAAATAACCCCGCCTATGAAATCACTGACGTCTCTCGTGATCGTGACGTGCGTAATCCCGCGTGCCAGTTACGGCTTATACGCTGCAAGTATTCGACCCACGACCTCTCTCGCTATACCGGCCTCGCGGATAACGGGAGATGACTGGTCTACAACGACAGAGCCAATTCAAAATGGTAATCTGTTCTGAGTTCATACGTAAACATTTCGAATCACTTTCTGCTGTTTATGTTAAATAACCCTTCAGATTTTTAAGGGTACCACGGAGGCACATTGATGTTCCACTCATAGGTGGGGCTGAGGTCGACTGAAGATATAGTCTAAAAATGTTCAAATGTTTGTATAGCTTATGGGACTTAACTACGGGGTCATCAGTCCCTAAACTTACAAACTACTTATGAACTAACTAAGACTAAGGACGGCACAAATATCCATGCCCGAGGGGGGATTCGAACCCCCGACCGTAGTGACCGTGCAGACAGTGACTGAAGCGCCTCAGTCCCCGCGGCCACCGCGGCCGGCAGATATAGTCTGAGAGCAGCTATTCACCAGTAACACTGCAACACACGAAAATGCTCACTATCAGTTACGCTTTGAGCGGCCGTCGACTCTGCAGTAACATCCAAAAATCAGCCATACTACACGACCGGAGCTAAGCCACTGACTTCAGTATACCCCGCAAGTGTCGGCTGTTGTTAATAGGGCCAAACTGTTTGATAAAAGCGGTCTACGTTTCCGAGCACGTGACTGAAATCTGAAAGCAATACCGTTCTATAAGTCAGAATTACGCAATCATCATATTCAGAAAGAGTTATAGTCTGGACAGATGTTAAAAGAAAGTCCATAAAAGTTTCAAACTATGTTAATGAAGACGAGCAGGGCTAACTTTAATGTACATTAAATATTGGCTGTTCGGAGAAATAGATTTAATTATACTATTTCGCAATTTTCGACTTGATATGTCCAAAGAAACGTCACAGTGCCTGTAGCATGTCACTTGATCTGATTCACCATTTGTTGTACGCTCCATTTCAGATATTGGGACTTACTTTCGTAAAGTCTGACGTGATAGTACTTTTTAATGTGACACTAGCTGCTATAAACGGGAGGCGTTGAAATTTTTCTCATTCTCTACATTGTTACAACTTGTCTATTTTCTTTTCTTTCTTTTTTCAAAGACGGTACAAATTTAATTGTTCTACTCATGTTACACTGAAGTTATTTTCTTTCCTCTTTCGTCTTTTCTGTTACTATGAACACTTGCCGCAATAGGAGTGGAGAAGATACGACGACGATTACGAAGAAATTATGGAAATAACATATGAAAATCGCTTTCCGACAGTCCTTTTAGACTATTTTTGTTATACTCCACTTTCACAGTAACCAAAGACACAGACCACAACTCATTTTGATAGCGAAAATATCTAAAATATGCCTTCGTGGAATTCCATATCTACACCTTGAAAACTACAACTACGGTTACATAAATGATGTCCAGTGAATTTTCCTGTGAATTATTAGTTCCCTGCGTCCGTCTCCAATAACCGCGAGGTCTACAGGACTTAATAAACCCTGTTCTTCGTTCCTTGTTTCCTCGTTCTTCTATACTGCGACTGTGCTTCATCATGAAATGCAATTGGATCATTTCTGAAAAAAAGTAATGAGACTAAAAAAGAAGTTCCATGTTTTACTCATAGTTCACCCTATTAGGTCGCTGGATGTGCGGTCAGCCCTTCCTCTCCCGTTCTCGGATAGCTTGACGTCGGTACCGTTATACCGTCACTTCTCAATCAACTACTTCCTCAATTTGCTTTGCGAGGATAACTGTGTCCAATTCAAGATTTCCCGGCACCTCCCTCCCCCCAAAATATGCTAATTCTTAGGAATCGAACCAGGGTCCTTCGCATGCCAGTTTGTTGCGCTGTACGAGCACAACGGGATCAAACCGCTCTCAGTATATGTATGCCATCGGATTCTTTGAAAATCTGCTGATGTTTTAGCGCCATAAACCTTAAATATCAGGATTTCTTTGAGTATTTCAAATTAGTCTCGTTGATGTAAGTGCACGAGTACTCGATTATATCATTTTACAAAGAACTATCTCAATCGTCAATTTTGACGAATGATAAACGTTTTGCAAATGTTACGATACCAAAAAGTATTCCGTTAATATGAATCATACATCCAACAATAGTTGGATTAGCTGAAAATATGTATGGAATCAAACATATACAGGGTGTTTCACTAAGTGTGTTTGCCTCTGTAACTAATAAAATAATAGGTGACGGGAAATTTTAGGTCAACACAAGAAATGTTACACTTTCTGCGGAGCTATGAACATAGTTTATTGTATCATTTTGCAAAGAGTTACAGCACGAAGATATAATTTTTTAAATGGAACAATAGTTTTTTCTATCGTGCATTGGATTCGTTGAAACCAGCTGCGTCCAAATCAATTTAAACTACATTCCTATTACTGTTAGTTTGGGAGCTACAACCCTTCAAAGTTTCAGGGGCAGATACCACACGCTGTACATAATACATGGCTGTGTGGTGGGTGATGGATGTTATGGCGGTGGGAAGTTGCTTTACATGAGATGTTCAAATGTGTGTCCATGTTCCTCAATGCATAATGCAATGCGCCGTCGAAAGGATCTGCGGACGAGATGTAACATCGCCGGTGTGACGGAGCGACATGCGTCCTCGATGCGCCGTTTTAGATCATTTGGGGATGTGGGCTCACGATCCTTTAGATATCCCCCAAAAACGAAATCGGGCGATCTTGCGGGCCACGAATGAGGACCATGGCGCTCCAACCCCACCACACATCCATGTATTATGTACAGCGTGTGGTATCTGCCCCTGAAACTTTGAAGGGTTGTAGCTTCCAAACTAAGTGATAAGAGTGTAGTTTAAATTGATTTGGACGTAGCTGGTTTCAACGAATCCAATGCACGATAGAAAAAAAAACTATTGTTCCATTTAAAAAATTATATCTTTGTGCTGTAACTCTTTGGAAAATGATACAATAAACTATGTTCATAGCTCCGCAGAAAGTGTAACATTTCTTGTGTTGACCTACCGCATTTAAAATTTCCCGTCACCTATTATTTCATTAGTTACAGAGGCAAACACACTTAGTGAAACACCCCGTAGATACGACCTAGTGTTCCATTAGAATTTGGGAACATCTTTAACACTTTTCTCCATGGTTCATGCCGACAGTTTGACTTTTGATAAGATATTGCTGGAGTCAAGGAATAAGAATCCAGTACGAATGCAATAGACATTTAGTGCAGTATAACGTCCACCATAGGTCTTGAAACCTTTTTTCCCGGGTAATACGGTGGACGTGCTTGTTACAGCTGCTTACCTCAGCATTTACGTACTATCGCGACGTATATTTGGAAAAGAAAAAAAATCATAGCGGGGCACTTAGCGTCACTGCATGGCGGGCAGCCTTCACATTTTCCGTAATTTATAGCAGCCTTCGTTAGCGTACCCTGCCAGATACTGACAGCTGAATGAAAATTTGGGCAGCTTTGAAGTAATCTGTCGAGTTTATTAAGGTCACACCGGGCAGTATGTCGGCACGCGGGCGTTCCGGCTGCCAGCTTTATCAGCGCTCGCGGCCTGCCGGTACCACACCGGACTCCATCCCGCGCCGAGGAGCGGTGATAAATGTTGCCATTAACGCAGCCTATTGTCCGGCCGATTGTGCAACCGAATTAGCGGCACTTGTGAAACTCTATTGGGTCGTGATTCGAGGCAATCACACGTCATGACTAGACCAGATTCGGAGATACTAATTGTGCTGGCCGTACGTCGATTTCACCTGCCCACGCCGCTCTCGGATCATTTTTCGCTGTCTGGTTTCGGGCCTGCGTCTCGCCTGACCTACTCCGGCGCTGAGTTATTCCAGGAATTCCATCAACCTTCCGTAAACAATTTCTCCGTCACGCGTGTTGCTTAAGCCGACGCAGAGCCCTGTCCCAGCAATCTTGGGCATTTTTTTTTCATACTTGTCGTGCTCAACCACACAGATTTAACGAGGACAACCGTAGTTCTCACTTTGTACTGCACTGCATTTTACGCAACGTTGCTGTTGAACGACGCAAAACTAGTTTTTATCTGCATTCTGTCTAGTTTTGTCACGGAGTTGTACGTGAAGTTTTGGAATGAACCTTTGATACTTAGCTGATAAATTTGCTTCCAGAGAAGCAATTTGTCCCGCTCTCACCAATGAAAAGTGTACAATTTACAGTAAAAGGTAAAGCAGTCAACAATCCGAAGATTGGTTTGAACACCACAGTGCTTTACTAGGCATGGTCCTGTTTGGATGGAGGTGGTATGCCGTTGCCTTCCTCCGACCTTCAAACTGACTTACCCAGCCAGTTATATGGGGACCTACAGTTTAACGTGGGTTCCGAACCACGGTGCTACTCGGTATTTTTCACATGAACAATGCCAGAGGTGAAAGATGTGGAAAGTGACAGATAAAAATAAAATAAAAAAATGTTCAAATGTTTGTAGCACTTATGGGACTTAACTACGGGATCATCAGTCCCTAAGCTTACAAACTACTTATCAACTAGCTAAGACTAAGGACGGCACAAATATCCATGCCCGAGGGGGGATTCGAACCCCCGACCGTAGTGACCGTGCAGACCATGACTGAAGCGCCTCAGTCCCCTCGCCGCGGCCGGCAGATAAAAATCCTAGGACCTGGCGGGGTAAGATCATGTATACAAGAAATTTGGTGTTTGGGACTTTCTTCGACCAAGCATTTGCTGCAATGCTTACCATACGGATGAGTCGTCGTCTTGTTCTAGCGGTTTTAGTTTAAAGCTGATTTCACTGCACATCCTCTGTGTATGTTTATACATGTTGATCCGATACTTCCTTTGGTCTTGGACTACATCGCCTTGACTTCATGCCACACTAGTTCATTTCTTGTATTTTCTCCTGGAAAGTAACCTCTTGTTCTTTTCTTTTCCGCTCTTTGTTTTAAATTTACTTTCGTCCAGATTTCGCTACTACATGACATTGACTGAAGTGGGAAGTTACTATAGAACTTGATTTTCTTATGTTGCCGTGGTTTGTTCTTGAATGTGTTATATCTCACAAACAGCGTTACTCATGTTCTATAATGAATGCCAAGACAAAACAGCAGTCACTATAACAGAAAAATACTGGTTCTCAGGAGAATCCAAAGAAAGGCCGTGAGACTGTTTCAGCAAAGAAAGCCTTGGCTACTATTTATTTTTACTTTTTTTATTCAACGGACAATTTACTCTTTCATTTTCTGGAACGTGGTACGACTATGACTTCCGCAGTCTACTATGAGACTAGTAAAAGGCTAAGAAGATCAATCCAAAACGATCGTCTTGTGGTCTTCTCACATCTGGTGTTTTAACTCGACAACTTTCGCCGTCATACAGCAAAAATGACAAATAAACTTAGGCCAAGTTCAAATGGGATATTTTGGAACGCCCCCCCCCCCCCATCCCCCGAACAACCAGGACTGTCCACTACGACTTCCATCTGCTGTTGACAATCAAATGTTTAAATGTTTGTACAGCTTATGGGACTTAACTACGGGGTCATCAGTCCCTAAACCTACAAACTACTTAAGAAATAACTAAGTCTAAGAACGGCACAAATATCCATGCCCGAGGGGGGATTCGAACCCCCGAGCGTAGTGGCCGTACAGACCGTGACTGGAGCGCCTCAGTCCCCTAGGCCACCGCGACCGGCTGTTGACATTCCCTGACAGGATGAAGCCTATCTGCGTAGATTACCTTTGAAAGTAAAACACCAATACCGCTATATGATTAATTTACTGACGACCGGTATCAATGGCTCTCGTCGTATAAAATTCACAATGTGGTCATCTTAAGTTATTAAAAAAAAAAAAATGGAATTCAAACAGAACGTTTAACATAGCTTTTAGTCAAAATATGAAACAGACTACAACATTCAAATTGTCGGTCTCTTACAAACAATGGATAATATAACTTATGTATTTTATATTTTGTCTAAGTGCTGTGGTGCTGTTTTGTTCATCCTCCATTTTTTTATACACCATTACCACATTGCAGAATTTTATACGACCAGATGATGATGGCATATCGCATTGAAACCGCTCGTCATTAAATTAAATAATTATATAGCGATCTTGGTTTTTTACTTTTGAAGATAATTATTTCCATCTGTTCTCATGAATAAGAAAATGGCTTGTGTTTCAGCTTCTAAACGCCACGACAGGTTACTTACGTTGACAGGTGGCAGTGTTTTATGTAATAGGTATTTCAAGCATTGAGAAAAGGGCATGACAAGTGCTTGAATCTATCGGAGACTAAATAGAAAAACAGAGGAATGCTGCAGTTTTCAATGTACATTATAAAACGCCTGTATTAATACCGGTTTGCCGCGGCGGAGTGACCGAGCGCATTGAGGCGCTATGCTCCGATGCGCGAGGCCGTTGTCCGTCGGGGCTTCGAATCCTTGCCCAGGCATTGATGTTGTGTTGTCTTTAGTATAAGTTCGTTCAGAAGTAGTTTGCATGTTTGAGGATCTCGCAGTTAACATTTGAACATTTTTGTTTAGATTAATACCGGTTTGATTGTTATTTCAAAACGAAGTTTTGGCCCACTTTAGGTTACGGTAGTAACAATAAAAGTGGGCCTTTGAAATCGTCTTTGGACAGCTCGAAATTTATATGAAAATAACGGCTTAACCATTCATCTGACACGAAAATTGTTCAAATGTTCAAATGTTTGTAAAGCTTATGGGACTTAACTACGGGGTCATCAGTCCCTAAACTTACAAACTACTTATGAACTACTTACTAACTAGGACGGCACAAATATCCATGCCCGAGGGGGGATTCGAACCCCCGACCGTAGTGGCCGTGCTGACCGGGTCTGGAGCGCCTCAGTCACCTCGGCCACCGCGGCCGGCCACGAAAATTGAATAACCGAATTTGTAGAGGAGAAAATTCTCTACAACTTTGCTCTCTTATGTTTTTTTTTTTTCATATCTCGTATCGTTTCAGAGATATTTGCAAAAATAACGCCGATTTCGGGATGTCTGTCTGTCTGTTCGTAACGTGTTTCCCGTTTTTAAGACGATCCGTTCAACCGATCAGCACCAAATTTTACAGACATAATTGTAGGCCGCCATAGACCAGAACCTCCCTTTTTCAAATTTTTTCGGACAAAAAATACGGTAGTAATGAAAAAAAAAGCCATTTGTAATGTAATTTTAATTGCAAATAAACCGTTCATCTGACGCGAAAATTGAATAGACGAATTTTTAGAGGAGAAAATTCTCTACAACTTTGTTCCCATATGTTTTTTTCATATTTCGTATCGTTTGAGAGATATTTGTAAAAATAATGGAGTTTTGACACCTTTCATTGATTTAACGAAAACCAGGCGTTCGCAGATGTCACGTGACATTCCTCGCCCAGAACTCTCTGTGGCATACGCCATCTTGCGTTGCGTATTTGATGATTTTCTTATTCTAACTTACACGTTGTTGTTTCAAAGCAAAGGCGCACTGACGAATTAACAAAAAACGCCGTCCTTCGTACGATAAATGATAATCTAGTGTCTACAAACGCCATATTAGCATCAGTTAACAACTACTATCAATAGTATAAGAATAGAGAACACAACTCTAACTGCCAGCTGTAGCGTAGTGGGCAATGCGTTGGACTGTGACGCTGGAAGTCAGTGGTTCGAAACCCGCTGCTCCCTAAATTTATTTTTCCTAAAAGGGTTTCAGACACTCTTATTAATAAATTTTTTATTCGTCATCATCATTAGAGACTGTTTATGCCTTTCAGCGTTCAGTCTGGAGCATAGTACCTCTGATAAAATTCCTCCATGATCCCCTATTCAATGGTAACATTGATGCCTCGTTTGATGTTATTCCTTTTATTTCAAAATCATTCTTCACCGAATCTAAGTACTTCCTTCTTGGTCTACCTCGACTCCTCTTACCCTCCGCTGCCGAGCCGATGAGTCTCTTAGGTAACCTTGCTTCTCCCATGCGTGTAGCATGACCCCACCATCTCAGTCTGTTCGCTCTAACTGCTTCATCTATGGTGTTCATCCCCAGCCTTTCTTTGATTTCCTCATTATGGACACCCTCCTGCCATTGTTCCCATCTATTGGTACCTGCAATCATTCTTGCTACTTTCATATCTGTAACCTCTACCTTGTGAATAAGGTAACCTTATCCACCCAACTTTCACTCCCATACAACAAAGTTGGTCGAAAGATAGAGCGGTGCACTGCTAACTTAGTCTTGGTACTTACATCCTTCTTGCAGAAGAGAGTAGATCTCAGCTGAGCACTCACTGCATTAGCTTTGCTGCACCTTAATTCCAGTTCTTTCACTATGTTGGCATCCTGTGAAAAAATACATACTAGGTACTTGAAACTGTCTACCTGTTCTAACTTTGTTCCTCCTATTTGGCACTTAATTTTTATTGGTCCAAAATGTTTGCAAAAATTTATAAAACTACAAATCTAAAGTGGGTTGTAAAACACGTCAGTGTGATTTTTTTCTCTGGGCAGCGCTGCTATTGTATGTAACAGAGCTTTTCGTATTTTAGCTTATGACGTTCTTCAGACAGCCAGTTGAGGTTCTGAACCGTTTCACCCGGCCCTCGGTTACTATTAAGGCTAGTTTACATGACGACACTAGGTTTCATGAAACTGCACTACTGGCCAGTGCGGATGCGTACGCGCAGCTCGTTGACGAATGTAAAACAGTTTCGGCTCCTCCCAACTTTGGCGAAACTGTTTGCGCGAGTATTTGGACATATATGTGATGCATAGGTGTTTATGAGCTGTTAAAAGCTTTCTGGAAAAAGAAGCGGCGTGTTGGTGCACTTGAAGCAATCATTCGTGAATTAAATATTGATGGGTGAACGATAGGTAATTTGCGGGCTAAAATACATTCAATTCAAAATACCTGTACAAAGGAACTTTGCAAAATGCAATCTACTAAAACATCTGGGTGTTGATCAGCGCAAGAAAACAAGACCAAGATCACTTGGTTTGAACTTTTAGACTTTTTTTTAAGGAAAATTGCACACAGAAAAAAAGGCTACACAAATCTGTTAAGCTGAATTCTTTAATTTAATATTATTTGTTTAAAACAAACAGCTTTTACATTTACAATTCATTGTAAATATTTATTTAAAACGTGACAGTGTTTTACATTCACCTTTTTTATGTAAATACTTTTAAACATATTGTTCACTTTTTCCTGGTTAAGCAATTGTGGATTACGGAGCAATATGCAGGTTCTGTAGAGACAAATATGAATCCCCACTTGACAAGAAACGTAATGTAATTTTTAATTTCAGTTCTGGTGACAATGCTATACGCATAAGAGTATCTTGTTGTCTTATTGTATTACTATATTTGAAGAAACGTAAAATGCTCTGGTGACATTTTAAGATAATTAAAATAATTTGTAGCGTCTTCAACCACAATCGCTTTCAGCAAGGCCGGTGATCAACCGAACTGACGTTTCATTTAACAACCGAAACACGTTTCTTAGTCTTTTTATGTTTAGTCTTATGAAGTGACTTGCCGGCCGCGGTGGCCGAGGTGACTGAGGCGCTCCAGTCACAGTCAGCACGGCCACTACGGTCGGGGGTTCGAATCCCCCCTAGGGCATGGATATTTGTGCCGTCCTAGTTCGTAAGTAGTTCATAAGTAGTTTGTAAGTTTAGGGACTGATGACCCCGTAGTTAAGTCCCATAAGCTTAACAAACATAAAAAAATGAAGTGACTTCACACCGAGCAGTAATAGCTCCGCCGCAACACTTACAGCTGCCAAAACTTTCATTTTACGACGACTGCGGCACTCCAAAACAACGAAACTGAAGAGTATAGTTTCGGAGACGTGTCTACAGACATACGCGAAACCAGTTGCGTGCAACTCATTTCCCGCAACGAGTGTCGCAACCTGATGTCGTCTTATAGACTAGCCTTTACTGTGATTAATTGGTAACGCAGTCGCTCTGTTTCGCGCAGTGCTCACTTCCCAGTTGCGGAGCACTTGCAGCAGTGCCTCCACAGTCCACACGCCTGCCCCGGCAGCCGCCGGACGCCGGACGGTGGCGCCGCCGCCGCCCCGGCGGCCGGCCGCGGAAGCTGTCTGCGTGACCGCGCCGAACACGATTCCAATTTGGGCGCGCTCTTTAGTGTAATGGCCGGCTGCCGCCGCCACGAGTCGCCGTTCGACTCCGCCTGCGGTTATTTTTCTGGGAAGCGAGGGCGCCGCCTCAAATTACAGGCCGCGCCGCGGACCATCATTACTCCTGGATACCCCGTTCTGGGGGTTTCACTCCGCGAAATCTGCTGTTTGTGTACTTACAAGAGAAGCCTCTCCCACTTGTGGAAGTGTCACGCTTTAAATAGGTCAGCCCCACCGGCGGACTAGGGCTGCCGGAGGACCGGGGCGACGGCAGTACAAAATGAGCCCCACCTCCACTTGGAAATACATTTAGTAGTATTAAAAAAGTTGCTTTCGAGATTTTGAGACCTCATAACAAAAGAGGCCAAGTGAGCCCCCCAAATCCCCCCCCCCCCAAAAAAAAACCTTGGCTTTGAGGCCCCACAAGACGAGAGGCCCGGGGCGAGTCTCCCCCTAGTCCGCTGGTCAGCCTAACTACCATTCTGGCACAATGACGCATTATAACTAACGGGTTTTCGTTTTCTCTTTTCCTGCATCCTAGAATCTGTGTATTGTATTTTGAGATTAACATCCTTGCATATCTATTAAAGCATGTGTCCTACATGAGTTCTGTCAGATGCTGCTACTCCACTATTCTACGCAAGACTTTTCTTCCGGTTTTTCTTCTAGAATTTTCACTATTCTGCGTACCACTACGTTTTGAATGGACAGCCTTAGTTTCAAATATTTGTATAGCTTATGAGACTTAACTACGGGATCATCAGTCCCTAAACTTACAAACTACTTATGAACTAGCTAATACTAAGGACGGGGGGGGGGATTCGAACCCCCGACCTCAGTGGCCGTGAAGACCGTGACTGGAGCGCCTCAGTCCCCTCGGCCACCGCGGCCGACGACAGCCTCAGTAATCTATTCTCTCTTATATCCGTTAATTTCTTTTTATATGTGTACACTTCATACTCATGAGCCTTCGATAATATCACAACTCTGGCCCTATCGAGTTAGTTCAAATGTTCAAGTGTTTGTTAAGTTTAATAGGACTTAACTGCGGGCTCATCAGTCCCTAATCTTACAAACTGCTTACGAACTACCTTATACTAAAGACGACGCAAACATTCATGCCCGAGGGGGGATTCGGACCCACGACTGTAGCGGCCGTGCAGACTACGACTGGCGCGCCACAGACCGCTCGACCACTGCGGCCGGCCTATGAGTTACTGCTCCTTTTGAAAATATAACCTGCCGCGGTGGAGTTAAGTCCCATAAGCTATACAAACATCTGAAACAATTAGTAGGGACATGAGATATACTGAACGTATAAGCTCATTCGTTCACAGCAATTGGGACCAAAAAAGGGCAGGAGGAATCGTCGTAGGTTCTCTAACTCACGGAAGAGTGTCGCAGAATTTATAGAACTTATAAAATAACAGACAATTGTAGATATGAAGCCAGTTATCCCCCGAAGTCCGGCTTAGAAGTTTCAGTTTCCTCCAGTGCGGAGGACTCGCATGTTACTGGCAGAACAGGCGGTTCAACTGCAGTGACCTAGAGGACACACTTCCTACCTGGCGGAGGATACAAAGGGCGCAGTGACACATAACAAGGCGCTCGGTTCCGCCGCACGCACCGAACAGCCCCATAAGCCGCCGTGTAATAGACGCCGTTGCGGCACCGCACAACCGCGGCGGTTTGGAAGTGCAGCCGCTGGTATTTTGACGCTGCAGCGGAGGGCCCGCATTCGCGCTTATAAAGAGGTCCTACACTACCTTAATGAGAAACGGCGCACTGCCGAACCGCAGCGATTCCTCAGCAGCGGAGGAACCGCAGGCTATGAATATAGCCTTACTACAGCGGCCACACGAGCGTGTGAGCGAGGATACGGGCTACAGGTAGGCCGTGTTCGTAAGGGAGCAGGTAGTTCCAGTTAGACTGCGTGCAAATGTCGCAGAAGTGCGGTTGGGTGTGATTGCCACATAAAAAGGTAAAGCAGTCAACAATCCGAAGATTGGTTTGAACACTACAGTGCTTTACTAGGCATGGTCCTGTTTGGAGGTGGTATGCCGTTGCCTTCCTCCGACCTTTGACCTGACTTACCCAGCCAGTTATAGGGGGACCTACAGTTTAACGTGGGTTCCGAACCACAGTGCTACTCGGTATTTTTCACATGAGCAACACTGCCAGAGGTGAAAGAAGTGGAAAGTGACAGATAAAAATCCTAGGACCTGGCAGGGATCGAACCCGCGACCTCTGGATTTGTAGTCTGGCACTCTACCACTGTGCAACCGAGGCGCACTGATTGCCACATATCCGTTCAAAAATCAAGTCAAATGTTTGCTAAGCTTATGGGACATAACTGCGGGGTCATCAGTCCGACTTACAGACTACTTATGAACAACCTTATACCAAAGACAACACAAACATCCACGCCCGAAGGAGGATTGGAACTCCCGACGGGTAACGGCCTCGCGCATCGGAGCATAGCGCGACAGTGCGCTAGGCCACTCCGCCGCGGCCCACATACCCGTGGAGCCGTCGTGAAGCCGTTGCGCCGGAGTGCTGCGAGTGAAGAGCTACGGCAGAGGGCGGGGCCTCTGCGCTGGAGTAGCGGCGCGCCCCTCTCGCCAGCTCTAGCTCTCCTCTGCTGGGTCAATGTTGAGGCCGGGAAGCCACAGCAGTCTCCCCTTCACCGCAATTACGCCGCCGTCGTTTCCCAGATCCCGGCCCGGCCTCTCTTTGTGCGCCTAATGAATGCGCCCCAGCCGGGCCGCCGATGCAGGAAGGCGACCATTTCGCCCGCATTCCAGCGGCGAGCAGCCATTCTGGCTACGCTCCCGGTTTCCCGTTGTCTCAGCAAATTACACTTCGAGGAAAG
Organism: Locusta migratoria; assembly: GCA_026315105.1. NCBI lineage: Eukaryota > Metazoa > Arthropoda > Insecta > Orthoptera > Acrididae > Locusta > Locusta migratoria. Next base: position 347,385,966 of record CM048745.1, read on the forward strand.
AGACCAAAGGAAAGCGCACGACACGGGGCGGTTATGCCAATGGGACGGACCAGTAAATGCAGTGTACACCGACTTACCAGCAACTACTTTTTGAGATTAAGAGAAATGTATTCAACACACTGCTCAACTCACAAGGAAAGTACTTGGGCTCGAACAAACATATCTGTATGAACGTTTGCTTACAGGATCTCTAGCCGCGTTGGAGTAGCCGAGCGTTCTAAAGCGTCTCGCTGCGGAGCGTGCGGTTGCTCGACGTGGAGGTTCGAGTCCTCCCTGGGGCATGGGTGGGTGTGTTGTCCTTAGGTTAGCTTACGTAGTAGATTGTAAGCTACGGACTGATAACCACGCAGTTTGGTCCAAAAGATTTACAAACATTTGAACATACTTACAGGATCTTTACGTACACCTCAGTGTGCTGGTGGGTGTCGATTTTATGCTCTACATAGCACCGTAGATGTAACTGTAGACGTTATACGTAATGCAGATAGCTTAACTATAACTTATGTAATAATCGTCGTACATGTTCTCTAGCGTATTGTCATCAAAAGCCGTGATAATAGTTGCAACTTTAACCTTCTTCTCGGAACACTGTTGGTATTCAATGCCACTGCTTCCATCGCCTCTTCCCGCACTTACCGTAGCACTACCGCTTTCAATGAGTTGTTCGTCAGGATCATCCCTATTATTATCATTATGTGTTAGTGTTACAACAGTATCTAACGTATGCTCATTTTTCTGTACCATAACAGATACGAGGAAGCATGCGAATGATTCATCTTCTACTCTAATACCATCTTCACGAAGAAGGGTTCTTCGTAACTTCATCTCAACCAATCGCAATACATTAGCATGATTGAGGACTTTACCAATTTTCAGTTACATTATATGGGGGAACAGCGCCTTGGACAGCTACGTAATTGTTTAGTGACGATATCCACGGAACCGATTTCTCTGGACAACGAAGATATTCGTAAGTAGGATTCGCATATCAAACTGATAATCTTCAGCTATTTAAGGCTGAAATATGTGTAACGTTGAAAGAATCCTTCCAAAGTGACAGTTCAAACCACTTCATTAATCGGTGTGCACTACGAGCACAGTATGATTGATATATCACATGGAATGAGTAGCATTTGTTGAAATCCTTGTTTTAGTGACAAATCGATTTCAGTTTGTTGTAGGAGCCTAAAACTTACTAATATATGTAACCAACTTCATATGAGTGCCTGATGTTCAGCGCTGGTGACGGTCAGTCTGTGATTGAAATCGATAGGCTCAGAACTTAAGTGATTCAATCCTGGAGGTGTAAGAAACGCTGACGAAGGATAAAATAAAGGTACCCTGCCCGGTATCGGCAGTGTCTCACACCTGGCCCGTTGCGAGAAGGACTCTCATTTGCTCCTCACGGCAAGCGCAACACTTGCTCCGGCTATCGCTGGCTTGGCTCTAAAATAAATTACCAAGAAAATAGCCAGGCAATTAGCGTTTAACGCCAGTGAGAGAGTTGTTGGTCCATTATGTAAGAAACTATAACGGCCGGTTTGACCTAATACATTGCCTGGCACAAACTTACGACATTATGCAAGCGTTTATTGTACAGGTAATGGCGCGATATTTCCCAGTAGTGAATTAAAGCGGCCTTTTGAGCTCGTAGCGATTTGCTTGAGAAAGAATGGGACTATTTCTACAAGACTCATGTATTAATCATTCTGATTCCTTGAGAAGGATTTTGGCACACTTTAGGTTACGGTAGTAACAGCAGAAGTGAACCTTTGCGATCTCCTTTCGAGAGCTCGAAATTTAAATGAAAATAACGGCTTAACCGTTCATCTGACACGAATATTGAATAAACGAATTTGTGGAGGAGAGAATTCCCTACAACTTTGCTCCCTTATACTTTTTTACTATTCGCATCGTTTCAGAGATATTTGCAAAAATTATGGCGATTTCATACTGTCTGCCTGTAACGTATATACATGTGGCGACTGTTGCGAGTGAACAGACGTCACTTCCGATCCTGCAGTTGTTATTATTTAATATTCATAGAATATATGACATCAACTGCGATTGGGCGAAGCTGAAAATGTGTACCCAGCCGGGATTCGAACCCCGGTCTCCTGCTTGAAAGGCAGTTGGGCTGCCCCAACCACCACTGGGGACACAGTGATCACCGCACCTGCAAGGACTACCTAAGCACGCCTCCCGTCAGATACAAATTCCCAGCTTCGCCCTGCCCACAGTACTCAAACTCGTAGTTTAACTAATTCCCGTAAGAGTAAGGGCTTCAAACTTTGCCCACCCCTCCCCACTAACGATAGGATCATTGCCCGTCACCGGCATATTATATATATACACATGTAGCGTCTGTTGCGAGAGAACAGACGTCACTTCTGATCCTGCAGTTGTTATTATTTAATATTCATAGAATATATGACATCAACTGCGATTGGGCAAAGCTGAAAATGTGTACCCAGCCGGGATTCGAACCCGGGTCTCCCGCCTGCCTGTAACGTGTTCCCACTTTTTAGATCGCGCCGTTCAACTGATCGGTTCCAAATTTTACGGACGTAATTGTTGGCCGCCATCGATGAGAATCTCCTTTTTTGAAATATTTCGCACAGAAAATAGTTTACTAACACTAAAAATAGGCCTTTTGTGATGGTCTTTTGGCATCAGGAAATGTAATTGCAAAAAGCACCTTAACCCTTCGCCTGAGACGAAAATTGAATAAACGTATCGGTAGAGGAGAAATTTCTCAACAACTTTTCTCTGTTATGTTGTCTCCATAACTTGTACTGTTTCAGAGATAACTGCAAAACAACGGAAATTTGACACTGTCACTTGAATTTACGTAAACCAGTACAGTCAAAGAAAAAAAAACTTTTAAAAACAGGACAAACTACCATGGCAAGACAGGTGATAATATTTTAACGGATAAAGATAATAAAAATATGGGAGAGATGTTTAAACAACAGTTTAAAGGTAAAGGTCAACAAAACATGGATATGTTTGTCAAAGCTAAACTAAAATATAAAATAATTTTGACTATTTGTTAAAATACGATCTGAGAGAATATTACGTGTTGAGTGCATAGACATCACAATAGAACAGTCGTAATCGTATCGTCCATAATTTCTTTATTATTTACATTTTTATTATTTTTGTTCGAAATGTTTGCAAAAAATGATAAAACTACAGGAAAACCTAAAGGGAGACGTAAAACATGCCAGTACGATTTTTTTTACCCCAGTAATTTATATTTTGGTCCTGTTAGACTTGAATAGGAAAGAGACCACTATTTTGGAATTTCTGGTGTCCATGAAGAACTTCCAATTAAAGTAAAATTAGGGGTAGGAAAACCATATCATTGGTATGTTTCTTATTGGTGAGGGACTAACGGACGTTAATAGAGTGTAGGTGAGAAACGCAAATAATTGAAGTTTCAGCATTACCTTTAAAATAACAAAAACGAATAATACACACAATAATTGGTTTGCCTGCTATATGTATGATTCTGTTTTCGTGAGTCACTGATCAAAATGTTCAAATGTTTGTTAAGGTTAAGGGACTTAACTACGGGGTCATTAGTCCCTAAACTTACAAACTACTTATGAACTACCTACAACTAAGGACGGCACAAATATTCATGCCCGAGGGGGGATTCGAACCCCCGACCGTAGCGTCCGTGCAGACCGTGACTGGAGCGCCTCAGTCCCCTCGGCCACCGCGGCCGGCATTCACTGAACAAAATCAAATGTTTGTTAATGTATGGGACTTAACTACTGTGTTTATCAATCCCTGGCTTACCAACTACTCAAAATGAACTAACCTAAGGACAACACTTAAACACCCACGTCCAAGGGAGGACTCGAACCTACGACGGGGATCATCCGCGCGCGATTCACCGACCAGCCGCATCATTATGACCTTCTACCTAAATGCCAGTAAGTTCTCCTTTGGTACGGAAATAACGGCGAAGCGCCATGCAATCAATGATCGCTGGGAGAGAGCTGGAACCACATGTAAACACGCAAGTCAAATGATTCCCGTAAATTCCGGAGAGTGGACGTGAGCTCTGACAACACATTCACTCATATCCCAGGTGTATTAGGTCGGGTTTAGATTTGGCGAGTTGAGGAGTTAGCACATCAATTCCAAATCGCCACCGTGATCCTCGAATAACTCAATCATACTCCTGGCTATATTACATGGCGCATTATCTGGTGAAAAACGTGACTGCCGTTGATAAACTTGATCATAATGAAGAGGTATACGTGGTCTGTAACAAGCGTACAGTACTTGTCGTCAATTACAGTGCCTTGCATGGACACCACTGGACTCAGGGGCAGACACGTGAAAGTTCTCCAAAGCACAACTGAGTTGCCACCAGCTTGTCCCCGTTCCATAGTACAGGTATCAGCGAAATGTTCCCGTGGAAAACGACGGATTCGCTTCCTCCCATCGGCGCATGATGAAGAAGAGGTCGGTATTCGTCACACGATGCAACCGTCTGCCACTGCACCAATGCCCCCTGACGATGATAACGTGCCCATTTCACTCATAACTGACGCTGTCATGTAGTAACTTTATCACTCGCATGATTCATCAGGCCTGATCAGATTTACTTGCACTCTGTCCAGCATTCCGCCACATTTCGCCGCCTGTCCTGTTTTACCAGTCCGTCCAGCCTGCGTTGTCCGACATCTGTCATGAGAGGTGCAGTCCCGCCCGTCGACGTTTCGACATGGTTTTGCCCCTTGTTTAAGGCACTTACTCTCCGCGACACGTCTGGAAATCCCGGTAAAGAATGATTTCCAATAGGGAAACTGAAGCAAGCTTCCATGTGTGACTCAGCTCCCCTTCTTCTCCCCCCTCCCTTCCCAACCGACAACTCCTCACTCACAGAAAGGATTTTCTGGAACTCATACGATGCTTTTACGAGGTGTCGCAGACTACCCTCAGGTATTTCGACATAAAAATCGGTTTAACTTGAAGATAGGCGGACTACTTTAGGAACGTGGATCATACGAAGATCGCAACGGTCGACGAATTGTTTGTACATATTGGATAGGAAAACACGATAATTGCAAACTTGAAATAATAAACGCTCTAAGTGCCATATAAAATTTCTGTGTAAAATGGGATCGACACTTTCTCGTTGTTATATGACATGGCGGAATGCTAGCTGTTGTAGAAAAGAACGAGACGTATTGATTTATAGTAACACATTTTATAAGAAATAAACCACTAGTACTTTGTATCAAGCTACGACAGAGATTTCGCTATTTTAGAAAAGGCGTACGAATACGGGACATAAGATCGCAACTGCCCTTCCTAGGTATTAGAATCCAGGTTTTACATCTTTACAGAGTGAATTTTTGCTGTATGACAAGAAACCTATTTATTTCTTTCGTGAGAGAGTTGTATTGCTGTATTCCTGTCGCTTACCGTACGCTTTTGTACTTCATTCTTTCGCTGATTACGGGAAGTATTTCTTCTGTTACCCAAGGTTTCTTCGGAGTTAATTTCGCTGTACTTACGTTTGTCCATACACCATACGTGATTTCCCTTTTCAGAGACTTTCACTTCTCCTCAACACGTTTACACACCTGGGATCCGATGATTGACTGTCTGATACATACAGAGATACTAATGGTTTAAAGCTTCGGGTACTGCGCAATTGAGGTGTGCAGCTAGATGCGCAGTGGAAACGGTGTGTGTGAGAGGCTGGTGGTGAACCTTATTGCTGTTTATCGTATGTTGTCCGGCTTTATAAGACCGCCTGTGTATTCTAATCAGGGAGCTAGAGAATCGCTTTAAGTTGTAAGTGCTTTCGGACAGCGGGCTTAATCTCTATACGCACGCAAGCACTTGGCTGAAGATAAGCTCGCACCAAGCCTGTGTCATTATTTGCAGCACAGGTGGGTGACTTCACCTGTTCTTTTTTTTTTTTGACGGACCCTCGCGAGCTGCGGTAACTATCTTGCTGATAGTCTCCCGTCAACTCTAGCAATGCTCGGGTGAAAATTACTTTACTTTACGGACCGGATTTTTCTACGACCCATAAAAGCTGGTTAGTCACCAATAGAATGAACTGAAAATATCGATAATATGACGTGTTACATAAACAGGATTTCAAGTGAATAGAATTGGGATTATGAAAACTTTGTAGGAAATTACAACAAGCTCTTTCTTAGAAGATTTTCGAAAAGTAGAGACATTGCAGACACTAAGTATATATAGGTTCTTGGAAGCTTTGTCCCTACTGTCATTAAAACCTATTGGCCTTATCTGTGCATATGGATTATCAGTAGTCTTACGCTCGCGTTACTGACTCTCAGTAGTTTAAGAATGTAGACATAAATGGCGCACAATTACATAGTCTAATACAGGACACACTAAGATGAAGAAATTAGATAGCTTCCTCGTAATTGTCACATCGCTTTATCTCTGGGTATTTAAGTCGAAATGGACACCGTTGGCGGATGAAGCAAGCTTATTACAGGTGACGGTTACAGGTTTGATATCTTTCTATGAACTACCTACGCCATATCATGAGAAAACAATATTTTGGCACCCATTTTGTTTGAAAATTGGTCTGGGAAAAAGACTTCCCACAGACCATGAGATGAAACTATCAGATTTTCATAGAGATATTTGTTAACAAAGTGCTTAAATCCAAGATTGCTGATTTTATTTTGATTATGAGTACCAGTTTCGATGCTCTATTTACCATCATCATCTGATCTACAAATGAAACACAAGGAACATTCAAGAAAACTGCTTAAAACTACATTGTAGTTTTAGTGTCACAATCTTTAGCGGACATCAATACATATCTCAAAATTTAGTTTCAAAACTTTTTTGATGCAGTTAATGTCACGTAGAATAAAATTGTATAAAATGTTTAAAAATGTATCAATAGTAACACAAAAGCCACATTTGAGTGCTCTACCAGTGAACCATGTTGTTGTACACACCAGATATGTTATTATTAGTTGTATACAAAAAATAAAATTCAAGTCTAATTAACATCTGCAAAAAGTACAGCAGCTAAATGTAAATAACATACTGCTATAAAGTTTGATTATATAATAACAGTTATGCCAGATATTATATATGACCCTAGACCATCATAGCTGTAAGTAGAAAATTTTTTACGTATGTAACTCGTCATTTACGATAAACAAAAAGTAATTTACGTTATTCTTACATAATCGCAGGCACTTTAAGATGGCAAACTGCTGAAACAGCTGTTGTGTGATAAATAGAAATATTAATTATAGCAGTGATCTGGACCTCTTATACCTCTAACAAACAATATTGTGCGCGATGAACACGAGAATTCCACGCGCCCAACAGCGAAACGCCTCTCTGATAGAGTGACCTTGAAGCAACCGATGACAGTGCAAGTTTCAGGCCGGGTGGTAGCGCGAAACACAGACCAGTTTGATATCATCGTCTGGCGAGGATCGTAGCGAGCAGCGAGCTGGGTGATCGTGCAATGGTGCACGCTAAATGGGCCGGTAAGATTCCATGTTCAAATGTTTGTATAGCTTATGGGACTTAACTACGGAGTCATCAGTCCCTAAACTTACAAACTACTTATAAACTACCTTATACTAAAGACGGCACAAATATCCATGCCCGAGGGGGGATTCGAACCCCCGACCGTAGTGGACGGGCAGACCGTGACTGGAGCGCCTCAGTCCCCTAGTCCACCGCGGCCGGCTTTTTTGAAACTACTTAAACCTAGGTAAACTAACCTAAGGACAAACACACACACCCTTGCCCCAGGGAGGACTCGAACCTCCACGGCGAGCAACCGCGCGCTCCGCAGCGAGACGCTTTAGACCGCTCGGCTACTCCACCACGGCGGCCGGTAAGACTGTGGGTTTGATTCGTCATCGCCGTGCAATGTCATCGAGCAGCGAGGTGGTAGCATAAACGCACCCTAAAGAGCACGCGGGATATGCCAACTGTACACGGAAGGGTTAAACCAGCACCAACTAGATACAGGGCCTGTGCGCTGCCTGCCAAGAGAAGTCATAACACATGCAAACTATTTGTCTCTTGTCGCCTTGTGCTAATTTCTGAAATACGTACACGCTGCACACAGTGTTTCAGGATGTTTGTCTTGTTACCTATGTGATTCACAGACATTTGTTTTGCTATAAGATATTTATCAATTAATAGTAAGATATCTTACTGATATTGGAATCGGACGATTCGTATTACGCATTTTGTCTCTTACCAGCAAAAATCTGACGGAGAATCACACAGATAACACGAAAAACATTCTGAAACACAGTGCGCAACGTGTAGGTGTTCCAAACTCAGCACAACGCTACATAAGACAAATAGTTTGCTTGTGTTATGACTACTCTTGGTAGGCAGCGCAGGGGCCTTGTATATAGGTGGCGTTGGTTAAACAGACTACTACATCCATTACAAGCAGCGAGACAATGTTATGACGTACGCAATCCCGCCGCTATAGCCGTACCTCTTTCGCAACAGTCTATCCATGTCACGAAGTCACCGAACAATCATCTCGAAAGACATTTTTGAGCTCGCTTGTCGGTTGTGCCAGCTGGCTACGCAATTTCCGCTGCCGGCGACTTTTCTCCATGAGCGCGCAATTAGTCGTTCTGAAGGACGGTACTGATGAAACATCGGCCGCAGCTGTGGGGAGGGGAGAGCGGGGCAGTCACTCACTGGCTCCGGCACGCAGCGGCCGCGCGTCTGTCGCAACGCGCCCGCTGTAATTCGGTAATCCTGGCACAGTGTTGCGGACAATTCCAGACCCCCCCCCCCCCCCCCCCCACTGTCGCGCGTGATTTTCCGATTCTGGGCTACCGTAATACGTTTTAATGGTCGGTCACCGCGGCGTGCTGTAATGGCGGCTCAACCCGGATTTTCCACGGTCGGACGTTGGTGCGGTGGGCGATTTCGTGATAAAACGGACCCCAGGCCCTGTTGCCGGGCGGTGGAACTGTTCTGCGCCGCGGCGCGCCGCGCCGGCGACCTTATATTTAATTGAACTTCTGCTCACGAACGGCTCGTTTCAGACGCCCGACTGCCGGCGTGAATGTCGTTTCATTCGATCATTGTAGTCTAAGGTCGCGCGCTCTGTTTTCGTTATATTCGTTCCCGATCTGGCTTTTTCCTGCGGTTGCGGCGCACGTGGTGCGCGGGAACGGCTGCGGTCTGCCTCTGCAGAGACTTCTCTCTGCATACTACTGGTGCAAAATTATAATGTTAAAGCATAATGATGATGATGATGATTTCGTGTGGCAATTTTGGCCGTTACACCCCAGCTGGGATCGTGTTCGGCCTGCCTGGTACAAGTCTTTTGGTGACGCTACACGCGCGACTTGCGCGTCGATGAAGATGAAATGAGGAGGAGGACGATACAACACCCAGTCCCCAAGTGGAGAAGACCTCCAACACGACCGGGAACGGAACCCGGCCCCCCAGAGTGGCAAAAAAAAAAAAAAAAAAAAAAAAAAAATGTTCAAATGTTTGTAAATCTATCGGACCAAACTGCATGGTCATCAGTCCGTAGCTTACAAACCACTTAAACTAAGGTAACCACAGCACAAACACACTCATCCATGCCCCAGGGAGGACTCGATCCTTCGACGGCGAGCGACCGCGCGCTCCGCAGCGAGGCGCCTTAGACCGCTCGGCTACTCCACCGCAGCCCTGAGTGGCAATCTAGCACGCTGGACTACGGAGGCGGACTTAGAGCATAATGATCAGTGTAGACAGCCCGATCAAAACTATCCACGTATCACAATGTTACAATGAAGTGATATTGAAAGGTGTGTTCCAAGAATCAGATCGGAATTTCTTGTCTGTTGAATACCTGTGATCGCGATAGTAAAATTTGCATTGGTTTACTTGTGCACTCTCTGACAGAGATACTACGCTGCCTGCGAGAATCTTTTCTTCCGTGGTGGAATCAGCTGATTATACCGGTAGTAGTTGGCTTTGAATGCAAGTAGTACGTGGTTGTCCAAGAGAGCGAAAGTGCAATTGTATCTGATGATGAAATTTGAGAAAAGAAGTAAAGTGAAGTTAATCTTGAGACTTTTTCATAAAGATTCTCTTAAAACAAAGCAATGTAACATTAACTTAATTTTTTTAAAGGATGTTAAAGATTCTTATTGTCATTTTGTCCATCTCTTATCAGGCATTCAATAGAGGGTTTAATTTATTGTCACTGGTAATATTGCAATTTAAAGTTTCATTATTGACTACTGGTTATTGTATTACTAAGGTTGTTGCGAGATAGATTGTAATTATGATAAGGTTAATTGAATTTCTCAGTTGTAAGGTACTGAATCTAAATGCTGTCTTTTTATCGAGATATATTAAAAAAACACAAAACCAACAAAAGGTCTTTCGTGTAATATGTCTCTCTTTACAAATTTGGAAAGAGATGGAGAAAATTAATATTTTCATAGTTAGTGGATTGCCGTAGTACTTAACCGATTCATGTAATTAGAAAATTTGCAGCTTAGCGGTAGTTAGGAGAGAAGTGTGACAATTGCGGAGTCCTGCGCGTACAGGTAAGACATCAGTATTCTGTTAATGCGAAAGTAATCTCAAAACAACTATTTATAAAAATTCTAGTTATATAAAAAAAAAAGTATTGAAAAGAGTGACAGCAAGTGGCAATGAGAGTGCTGCAAAAAATACATGAAGAGTTCAACATAAAAACGTCAATAATCTTAATACATCATTTTATTCAGTAGAAAATAAATCCATAGTATATTTCTTGTACAGTTGACCACCGAAGATGCTTTAGAAGTAAAGCGAAACGCGTCTGGTCTAAGTGAGACTAATTTACAGTTTTTTACAGTTACAAAAGATGGTAAACCTAACCTTTACTAACTTCATACGAAATTCATTGCAACAATAGACATTTCTCGCAGTTAAAATAAATTTCCGCCATACTGTTTCTAAACATCTAAGGAATTTTTACGGATGTATGCGCCAAATCGCTGGGCCATAATTGTTAGCGATTGCTTGGAAGAACACCCTGCACAATTACAGGGAATGATTCGGCCACCAGGTCTGCCGACATGAAATCACTACATTTGTATCACTAGAATCATGAGACACGCAGACCACTTCCGAAACTTACGGAACGGTAATCGGGATGTCTGTTGGTGCGCTAAATCTCGCGCCGTCAACAATTTTGCAATTATGGACGTCTATAGAGGCAGCGTGTTTTCACAAAAAAAGCACATAAAATATTCGAAAGAGAAATTATCTTCAAAAGTAAAACACCAAGATTGCTATTGATTATTTAATTTACTACCGACTGTTTTCAATGGACTATGTCACCATCGTCTGGTCGTATAAAATTCTATAATGTAGTCACTTAATAAAAATATAAACTACATGCCGCGGTGGAGTGGCCGAGCGTTGCAAGGCGCCTAGCCGTCGGAGGTTCGAGTCCTCCCTCGGGCATGAGTGAATTTGTTGTGCTTAGCAGTTAAGTCCCTTAAGCTTAACAAACAACAACTTAATCATGTAGCGATTTTGGCGTTTTCCTTTTGAAGGTAATTAATCTATACAGATCGCCTCCATCCTTTGATGTCAGGTTATGTAAACATTCGTACGACACTTTGTCTCTATCTCTTATAGATTCAGATTTCCCGTACCGACACAGTTATTAAAAAAGTAACTCTGAGCCGTATCAAGGTGAAACATGTACCTACCTGATTTAAATTTAGAGGAACAGCACAACTGTGAAAATCGCATCCAATTTCGTGCAGTACTTTTTCCGTGTTGCGGATACGAACCTGGGAACAGATAGAGAGAGCAAATCTTTTAAAAATAATTATTTTGATTTATAAAAAATGTTTTAAATCTATCGGACCAAACTGCGTGGTCATCAGTCCGTAGCTTTTTTTTTTTTTTTTTTTTTTTTTTTTTTTTTTTTTTTTTTTTTTTTTTTGCAGCTTTCATTTTCTGCCCTGAGGGGGCAAAGCGGGCTGTTTTAGGGCATGCTTGCCACCCTTTTCAGCCATAGGGTTGTACATTTTTATTTATTTATTACATTTTCTTATCTCTTGCAAAGTGCTAAGTTATATAGATTTACAATTTTCTTAAATTTATATATAATGACATACTTAAATTTTAATTTTACTTAGGATCTAGTATACATTATAATACAAATGTTCTTATTGTATTTTCTTTGGGTTTTATATAGTTGTTATATTACAAAAAAAAGGAATTTTTAAGAGTTTTTACATTATAATATATTTTTGTTGTGTTATACATTGTTAGAGTACTTACGAACTAGGGTACAATATAATACAATTATGCATTATAGGGTTTTTTTGTCTGATTGTCTGTGTAGAGCTTACGAACTACTTAAACCTAGATAAACTAACCTAAGGACAACACAAACACCCACACCCCAGGGAGGACTCGAACCTCCACGGCGAGCAACCGCACGCTCCACAGCGAGGCGCTTTAGACCGCTATATAACTGTTAGAAAGAACCTTATTATTACATTTACTTAGTTATATTCTATCTACGAACGTCGGCCAATTACCATTTCATTACATGTATAGAGGAAGGTAAGCAACCAGCCTGAAAATAGAAGTTCGTTCCGTGCAGCTTAGTACGTGTTATTAAACGGGTGGCAGGTCCAGCTCACTTTCCTGTCTCATTTAACGTTTACGAGCAGGTGCTCCATTACACCGCAGTTTGGAGGAAAAAAAATTCTCGACTAAAGATGCATGGATAGGATATAATTTTTTGCATTGTACTACCGTCAACTTGATCAGCACTATCTCGCAAAAAGGCGCTTACCTCATTTCGCATTCTAAACGCAGTCGTGTCAGCCGTACTAGTTCTCCCTATATCATCATCATATCCTAGGCGGCGGTGATTAAAATTTACTGCGACTGCAAAATAATTCAGTTTCCGATCTAGTTGATCCATTACGTCGCATAAATAAATATTGTGTTGTCGAGAATTGTGACGGAATATCGTTTGTTACCGGGCAGCCAGGAAAAGTTCCGACCCTGTATATATTACGCCGGCGCTCCCATATACGGCGGGACCGCGTCCTGGCTGCTGAATGACTATGATGAAACCTGAGCCCGCGCCACGCCGCGCCTCAATGGAACACGTTTCTCGTTCCCGGACCGGATACCCGGGCCATACGTCATCGGCCGTGTATTTCAGCGCCATTTTTTTGCCCGGCGAATACGATCCCCCGATTGGACACGCCCGCCCCTGTGTGAGTGACAGCACATCGATAGCGGCGTATTTTGTCAGGTCCCCTGTCTGTCGCGGTAACCGACACCGCCACCGCCTGGCAGCAGTAGCGCACACCTCTTCGCGCGGCTATTAAGCAACGCGTACCAGCGTGACGTAAGCGCTTTTTATTTTTTTAGTCTCTCCGCCCGGAAATACTGACCTACATTTTCAAATGTTACTACTCAGGAAAAGCTCCTCAGGCTGCGAGTGCGTGACGCGAAAGTGTATATTACGGACATGAACAGACCAGGTGGACGCTGTACGGCGGTACACTGTCAGTTAGTGGACAAAATAAATGTTTCCAGAATGAAACTTTCACTCTGCAGCGGAGTGTGCTCTGATACGAAACTTCCTGGCAGATTAAAATTGTGCGCCGGAACCGGGACTCGAACCTGGGACCTTTGCCTTTCGCGGGCAAACGCACTACCGACTGTGCTATCCCTTAGGCTGTGGCTAAGCCGTGTCTCCACCATACCCTTTCTTCCAGGAGTGCTAGTCTTGCATGGTTCGCAGAAGAGCTTCTGTGAAGTTTGGAATGTAGGAGGCGAGGTACTGGCGGAAGTACAGTTGTGAGGTGGCATCGTGAGTCGTGTCGGGATAGCACAGTCGGTAGTGCGCTTTCTAGCGAAAGGCAAAGGTCCCAGGTTCGAGTCCCGGTTCTGGCACACAATTTTAACCTGCCAGGAAGTTTCAAAATAAATGTTCGCTGCACATCGGACTTCAGTACGTCCCAAAATAACAACGCCAGTAAACGTTTTGGCTTAGATTTAGCTTATGTTAAATCAATTACTGACCTTTACTACACCCAGTGCTAACGTCTGATGCCAGTTTGTAAACTTAAGTGACCACCTTGCTGAGGTCTTTGTTCGCTAGACTTCGTAACTAGTGAAAGTACCGAGTGATCAAAAAGTCAGTATAAATTTGAAAACTAAGATCTACTCTCTTCTGCAAGAAGGAAGTAAGTACAAAGATTCAAATGTTCAAATGTTTGTTAAGCTTATGGGACTTAACTACGGGGTCATCAGTCCCTAAACTTACAAACTACTTATGAACTACCTTATACTAAATACGGCACAAATATCCATGCCCGAGGGGGGATTCGAACCCCCGACCGTAGTGGCCGTGCAGACCGTTACTGAAGCGCCTCAATCTCCTCGGCCACCGCGGCCCGCAGTACAAAGACTAAGTTCGCAGTCCACCGCTCTATCTTTCGACCAACTTTGTTGTATGGGAGTGAAAGTTGAGTGGATACAGGTTACCTTATTCATAAGATAGAGGTTACAGATATGACAGTAGCAAGAATGATTGCAGGTACCAATAGATGGGATCAATGGCAGGAGGGTGTCCATAATGAGGAAATCAAGGAAAAGTTGGGGATGAACACCATAGATGAAGCAGTTAGAGCGAACAGACTGAGATGGTGAGGTCATGTTACACGAATGGGAGTAGCAAGGTTACCTAAGAGACTCATGAGCTCGGCAGCGGAGGGTAAGAGGAGTCGAGGTAGACCGAGAAGAAAGTACTTAGATTCGGCGCAGAATGATTTTGAAGTAAATGGCATAACATCAGACGAGGCATCAACGTTAGCATTGAATAGGGGATCATGGAGGAATTTTATTACAGGTACTATGCTCCAGACTGAACGCTGAAAGGCATAATCAGTCTCTAATGATGATAATGATGATGATGAATAAATCACGGAATATTGAGATATCGGTCGATCACGATACACTTGCGACTTCAGGTAACCCCAAAGCCAAAAATCTCACGGACTGAGGTCTGGGGACCTGGGAGGCCAAGCATGACGAAAGTGGCGGCTGAGCACACGATCATCACTAAACGACGTGCGCAAGAGATCTTTTTTTGAACTTTTTTGTTTTGTTTTTGGCTCTAATAAAACCCCATTTCATTCCAAGCATGAGTGTCAATTTTTACCTCTCTATCTACATTATTCCGTGTTTTATAAAGTTCTCAAATTTATACTGACTTTTTGATCACCCGGTAACTTAAATTAACTTCCATGATGGACAACACGCACAGCTAGTATAGTGAAAAAATAGTCTCTAGTTTGGGAAATTCAAGTCTGGTGGGAAAAAAAATTTAAGACACAATTACGAGAGCAACGAAAACGATAGCAAAGCAACAGATAAACATATCGAACACGTATAAAGATTGAAAACTAAGCAAGAGGTAGGGATATCAACATGCCATTAAACACGTAAGAGGCTATTCTACGCTAAACGTGACGAAGAAAAATCCTGCCAGGAAATCCTATTTGTTAAATAACATTTTAAAGAAGGATAAACGTTTCTCGATCTGTATTAACACTGGATATCCGAGGCCTATAAGAGAGCGTTTCTTTCTTTTTCTCGGTTGGGTGTTAAGACGTACGCAGTGGTGCCAACTTGCAACATGATATACTGCACGGTGTTCATATTATTTTGTTCACCTCCTGTACTACAAGGAAAAATGCCTTAGTCCTGGAAATGTACATGGCGAGTTTAATTAATTGAAGGCTCCTCAGGAAACCAAACAACCGTTTCTTGAGAATTTCAGTCTAAAGTGCTTACCACGTAGGATTAGTAGAGGAGGTAGGAATGGACTAACGAATAGTCACCGTTATGTTTAATTACAATAAAAGGTCACGAAGACACAGCACTACCGTCAGTGAGATACGGTACAAGGCAGGTATTGCGCATCCATTCCTTATTCGCTGTAGGGTTGCGTGCATTGTACAGGTGTGTGTGTGTGTGCGCGCGCGGAGACGCCTACAGTTAAACATCGAGAGGATAATCAAGCAACGCATCTCTTCCTCACACACACATCTCGTGAAATGGACTTGTCGGTAAAGCAAAAACCCATGCGGAGGCTGACTCACAGTCTTCGATTCCGCGCGCCATTCGCAGAGAGAGTCTTCACAGTGTACGTGCTCTGGAAATTGATTTATGGAGACATCGTTTCCCAGCTAGATTTATAAAGTTAGAAAAAAGAAGTAATCACACAATTCTCGTCAGGTAGAAAGTAATTTAAATTCGTTTGCCATATTCAAACATGGCGGACAACGCGAAATCATGTGCAAAACATTTGAATGTGCACGCACGCTGCAATTGTATGCTCAGAGACATAGCACAGAGTTATACATATCACTGATGTCTCCACTACTAGGATGTTCGACTTCAGATGTCTGAGCGTACCAGCCATAGATATTCATATTTATTTTTTTGCCAAATTAAAACATGGTTGCTACGAAATGTTACTACAACACGAAACGAAAATACGTGATTCCGCTGCAATAACGGTCAATTGTATCGCACACTGACATAAAATTCAAAATAAGACGTAAGAAAGCATCTTTTTGTCAAATAGAAACTTATGGAAATTAAATTGCCAAATTAAAACGTGGCGGGCAATGAATAAACAATTACAAAACATATGACTATGCAGGCACGCTATAGTTCTATGCTCAGAGACCAGATTAGTTTACTGATGTTCTCAACAGATGTTGAATGCTCTTAAAACCAATACCGTAGAATGATCGGTGTCTAACGCATTGACCAAGAAAAAAGTAATTAATGCTGTTGCTGAGGTATGTTTGTCAGCTTTTTGCATGTACCAGTGTCCGGTAAGTAAATTACTTATCTTTGTAAAGAGAACGTTTTGCTGCCGACATTAATACACTACGCCGCCGTTGCCGTAAATAAAATTTAATCTTCATTTCTAAATAATTGTACATTCGTAAACGTTCATCTGTTGTGGCGGCAATAGCTGCGTCGTCGATTTAGAGTCGCACGTTCGATATATATCGTTTGACACCCGGCGTCTTCGATTGCCAACGTTGTTGGCAATTACCCACTTTTGTAGTTGGAAAAGAATACCAAAAGGCCTTATTATGACGATCCTGGAAGAAGCTGAAAATTACATACATAAATACCGACCACAAGAAACCCTCAATTAAGAAATGGAACTTAAACATCAATACTGTTTTAAAAACTTTATTGATATTCGCATAAAGGAAAACAGCTAAATTATGTAACACACAACCAAAAATAATCCACACCAAAATCTAATATTCTAAATACAATCAGCTCACTAGATATATAACAGCAAGCTTCTGGAGGTACAAGGAAAATATAACGCTGATACATCATAAATCAGAAAATACCAGAACATAATACGAAAATGTAGGAAGAAAAAAGAAAAATATAAATAATGAATAAAGTCGTAAGACATTACTAAGCATTTATTAACGCTCTTTCAACATTTTATGTACATAAATTACAAAATCAGTCCAGCATTCAGATACCAGGGTACCAACGAATACCAAAATGAATAAAAGTTGTGTTACTTTATGAATGTAAATTGAAAATACATGTCTTTGCAGCAGAATAACTATCACAAGTGTCAAAGGTCATTTGTTGTACCTATTTTATGACAACAGAAAATTAATGACAGTTAAAAGATAGTTTATGTCTAAAAACAAAATATGTTCATCGATAACTGTAGATTTAAGTAACGTGTTTGCCACCTGTAGGACCAACCTGCTACCGTCATCAGTCCCTGGACTTACAGACTACCGTAACTTATACTAAGGGCAAAACACACTCCCATACCCGCAAGAGGACTAACCTCCGACAACGAGCAACCGAACGTTCCGCAGCAAGGCGCCTTAGAGCGCTCGGCCGCTGCATCGCGGGCGTAAGTAGCAATCTGTGTTTCGCATGCAGAATTACTTCTGTATTTTGACATAAACAAAGGTATGTACAAACGGTCGTAATAGATCCGTACGTAACTTGACAATTGCAATTCTCGACGAAACAGTCTGTCATGAATAGATAAACTTCAACAACAAATCTAGACCATGTAATAGTAATGTCATTACTAGCATGAAATGCTTTTTTCTATAGAGCAGAAACATTATTTATTTGAAAATTTTTGGTATTTTACACGAGCCAGTGGCTACTCGAACATATAAACACGGATAATAGCAGACAGAAAAACAAATTTCATTGAGTATTACTATCCGGAGGCTAATCGAGAAATATTGCGTAATGATATACGGGTGATTGTTAAAGCATTATAATTTTTTAAAATAAGACGTTTCATCTTCGTAGGCGATATGAAATATTAATTTTACAGAAACACGCATATCGATTTCGTTCCGATGATGTAACATCAGTGGATTGTTAAGTCGCCGGCCGCGGTGAGTGCGGCGCGCCAGTCACGGTCTGCACGGCCGCTACGGTCAGGGGCTCGAGTCCCCCCTCGGGCATGGATGTTTGTGTCGTCTTTAGCATAAGGTAGTTCATAAGTACTTTGTAAGTTTAGGGACTGATAACCCCGCAGTTAAGCTTAACAAACATGCGACTTTTTTTTTTTTTTTTTTTTTTTTTTTTTTTTTTTTTTTTTTTTTTGCTTGTAAGTCATGATAACTCATGTACTCTGCAATAATACATTTGATGGTCGTAGTCATAAAATAACTATAAAGGTCTGCCTGGTATACGTCATGATTTTTTCAAGCTTTTGACGTACACCAAGAAGATATTTTTAGTTATTTTTAACTTGTGACATACGACGAAGACGTTTTTAATTATCTTATGGATCTGACCATTAAAATGTTTAATGCAGATTACATGAGTCATCATGACTTACGAGCAGCCTGCACTGATGATGTTCTATCATGGGAACGAAATCGAAAAAAAAAATTTGTAAAATAGAAATTTCACATCGCGCACCAAACGGAAGCTACTTTTTTTACTGCAATATTGTGTTGGGCTGGCACAACCTCCATTATAGAATTAAATTACAATTCTTTTGTGTGTCGCACTTGTTGGCAGGGCTGGCGAAACCTTAATGCACGTCCACTGCCGGCAAGGACCGTGCAGCTCATGTTTTAGGCGCGCCTCGTTAACAGTGGCGCTGGTAGCGCGCGCTCCTGTTCGCCGGGAGCACATGCATCAAATGAGCTCGCCCTCTGAACACAGCACGCCTTGGCGGGGTGCCTGCGCTGCGCAAGCGGCCGTATCGTGCGGCTCGATTTAGGCGTGCCGGCCGGCCGCCCATCTCGCAGTCATCTGTCTTCGGCCCGGGCCGCGGTGGTGGGGGGGGGGGGAGGATGCTGGGGTGGGGGGGTCTGCGCCTGCGCAATTAGTGGCGAGTGCGCGTGCGCATGCGCGGCCGGGGGCCGGGGGCCGGCCTTCCAATTTCAGGCACGAACTGCGCGCCCGCCACGCTCGCCTAATCACACGCTGATGCCGCAATTAAAGAGGCCGTGTCCCAGACAACACGCGCTTTCCAGCGACAGCAAAACGACACGACTATCCGCATTCCGACCGTCCGACCGTTGTTCAGACCCTCAGTTGGCAACAACCGCCGTCTCAGACGGTTATAAAATTGGTAAAGGGTATATTTTTGTGAAATTATTTTTTTCGTCGCAGTTGCACAATTTTGAGTTATGTGAACAGTTTCTAACCATTAGCCTTGGGTTTTAAACCGCAATAATTCCAGATGCATGTTAAAAATGAGTGCTAAAATTCGGTGGCGGCTGGTAATAATGTGCTAATGTGCTGCAGCACACTGTAAATATATTACTAAAATTATGTCATTTCTCTTCGAATGCAAGCGAGAAATCGCTCTAAAATTACATCCTTTCTCTTGGAATACCAGACAGATATCACAATAAAATTATGCCAATTCCTTTCCAGTGCGTATTAGAATGCTAGTAATAAGGATGAAAACGCATTTTGGAGCGCTCTCGCCCCGATAGCTGGAAACCTGCTCCGTGTGCTGAAGTGGGATTCAGCCGCGCTGGTACGTGCGCAGGGGCGGCGCAGTCGTCTGTTCGCTAGTGAGCATGCGCAGACGAGACGTCAGAACTGGCGGCTCATGTGTGCTGAGACCGACAGCAGCACCAGATCAATATTTCTCTTCGCGCTGCGTGTAACGGCTACGGAAGAATATTATAAGACGAATATTGCGGCATACAGAGTCAAATAGCGCGCTTGCTCAGGAGTCTTTCGCGTTGTGTCTCAAACCTACCTGTGTGAGGCTCGTATTCAAATACCTCTGAGTCTGAATTTTTAATTTATGTAAATAAAATTAATATGTTTTAAACGTTATATTTACTATCTGCAGTGAATACATGCAGTTGGCAGTGCTGTTATAGATTCGTCTGAAGGTCTTACTGTCAATGCAGTGTTAATTGATATTTCATTAAAGGCAATCATACAAAGGTTGACTTTTTATTTTGGTATATTTTGTTTCCTGTTTATTTTTGTAATATTGTAGCACACTGGCCAAATTTTGTACGAGCCGCCACTGCTAAAATTGTTGTACATTATAAAACTCTGTAGATATATAACTAGTTTACATTTAAATTTTAAAACGGCAGTTAACTTTGGTGGCCCGTGGAAACAATACCAGTTTTAACTGCCATTTTAATAAACTAGTTATATATCTATAGAGTTCTATAATGTACAACAATTTTAGCAGCCATTTTTATCATGCATCTGGATTTATTACGGTTTAAAACGAAGGCTAATGGTTTGAAACTGGACGGTCTCGTCCGAAACTAGTCACAGAACTCAAAATTGTGCAACTGCGACGACAAAATAAAAAATAATTTCACAAAGAGTTTTTACAGTTGCGGATCTTGATCCATCGTTACGATGAATCTTCAGAATGTACATTTGGCACATGTTCATTGTTGATATTTCATCTATGGTTTATTTGCCATAGTCCGTTTAAAATTACTTCTTAGCTGGATCTGATTTTCTCCAATCGGCGCCCTCAACGTCACGCCCTGACCTTTCCCCGTTGCCAAACTACCACAACACCTGATCAGTTCATTTCCATTTCCTTATCTGCCTCTCTGTATTGATTTCTCGTCGGTTCATAGGTATGCCTTTTTTTCATTTCGCATTTCATCACTTAATAACCACCCTACCAGAAACGAGACCCGGACAACGGTGTTAACGAAATACGTACTCATGCACAACACAGATCACGTGCTACTGAATTCTTTTGTAGAAGCCGTGATTTACTGTCACATAATACAAGTATTATATCACAGATATCAGCTTACATTGAGAGAAGCTTCGTATGATTTACGAGAAAACGAGCTCCCCATAGCCTACAATTCAGGGTCGTTACTCGGTGTATACTGTGACTCCGACTACATAAGGTCGTGACTGAGTAGCGCATCGGTAGAGTCATAGCTTCCTGTGCTGAAGTTCGTGGGTTAAAAACCCCTTCGCGTGCGATTATTCTGATTTCTAAATAAAAAATTAGTTTCATTGTTGTTTTTATTAACTTAATTGAATTATTTAAGATCTTTTAGTCTTGTTTCGTATGTCTCGTGACAGTATTGACTTTTTTATTCGCTCTTAATTTTCATCCTATGATTCTTTTGTTCTATTGGATTATGCTTGTTTCGTTAGTAACCTATAATTAAGTGCCTGGCAGGCCTGATGATTGGTTCGTAACGTGGCAGCTCGTGCAAACACTAGCCAGTGTGAGGATATTTTCAGGTAGGCTGACCAATGACAGCGAGAAATTACAGTTTGCTTTTAGCGCTTTATCTGAAATTGTTCTGTTTAGGTTTGGTCTTAGAGGTAAGCTTTATTCGCCGTGAGCGGAGAAAAACTGTTCAAATGTTTGTAGAACTTATGGGACTTAACTACGGGGTCATCAGTCCCTAAGCTTACAAACTAGTTATGAACTAGCTAAGACTAAGGACGGCACAAATATCCATGCCCGAGGGGGGATTCGAAGCCCCGACCGTAGTGGCCGTGCAGACCGTGACTGGAGCGCCTCAGTCCACTCAGCCACCGCGGCCGGCTGAGCGGAGAAAGTATGATTTTAATTCTGCTGGAAATGTTTGAAATTGAGAAGTACAAAACACTTGTTCTGCTGCAGTTCAGTCACTAATCAATTAAAAGTGCTGCCGACAGAACTTTTCGCATTGCTGCCATTAATTCTTTCGGGCCTCTTGCAACGCTGCCCCATATTATACTGTGATATAACAGCATTTCTGAAGTGTCCCTCCCCACTTGCTCGTCAACTACAGTCGACCGGTAGCCGGCTGTTTACCAACACTGACGCCACGCGATAATCGTCATCTAGCAAGTAATTTTAATCGGACTATAGTTAAATTTGTTATTGTGTGGATATTTCTGTTTCATTCCCGCGATAGTATTGTTTTATTCCTGTATATATATCCACAGATCAAACCAAGTAAATGGAGTACCAAGACTCAAAACCTTTAAGATGTAAATTGTAATAGAAATTAAACTACAGGGCAACTTCCTCAGATTTTTTGGGCTCTGACTTCTCGGCGAAGCGGATATTGAGTGAAGATTAGATGATTCAGGACGAGTGTGGCATCTTCAAAAGTTCGGTCGTGAGAAGAGTACGAAGGAATATCAAACTGAAATTTTATAAAGTTCTAGCAGTTTACTGTGCTACTTACGAACTGTTCAAATGTCTGTAAATCTATCGAACCAAACTCCGTGGTCATCAGTCCGTAGCTTACAAACTACTTAAACCTAGGTAAACTAACCTACGGACAAACACACACACCCCCATGCCCCAGGGAGGACTCTAACCTCCACGGCGAGCAACTGCGCGCTCCGCAGCGAGACGCTTTAGACCGCTCGGCTACTCTACCGCGGCATGGTACTTATGGAAGCGAAAACTTTTGCAACGGGACATCTGTACTTGTTTGAGGAAGAAGAAGAAAATTAAAGTATTTTATTGATATTCTACTTAGAACATGCCGAACATGTTTTTGTCAGCATTATTGATTTGTTTAGTCGACTGTTTAGAAAGCGTATGTGACACAAATAAGACAGAAAAGGGGTCTGTATAACAAGAGGAAAAGTCATAGGTTACCCCAAATCTGTACGGACAACACATATGAATATATAAATCGTTCTTAGCCACATAAATCCTTCTCATGATGGACGTTACACCTCTGAAACGCGCAATGTAAATAAATTGTAGCTGGCAACAGCTAACACGCAGTTTCAAGTAGAAATCTTTCGACACTGGGGTGGAAAAACTGAATAGTAATGAGAAACATTTCATTAGTAGGATTTCCTTACGTTGTGACAGTTACAAAGGTTCGTTTGTCACTGGATCAGAATCTCTTAACTACATTCTCGTTTATACCTCTGCCTTCCTGCTGGCGACTTGCAGCAGTTTTCGGCCATGGCACGACAGGTGGCGAACGTCAACCACTAACGAGATGAGAAGACGGAGAGAGAACACACCATCTTCGACTGTCGGACACATCAAACCGCGGGGCCGGGAATCAGCCCGCGTTAGAAGAAACGCGCTTCTGAGCTACAGTATTCGTTAATTAGCATAGCCTTGCATACTGTATGAATAAATTAGCATACGCTTAGAGCCCGGCTCCCACTGTTGTAACGCCGAGATAGTTCGGGAGCTGCTCTCGTTCTGACTGGCGAACGGTTGCGTGTCACGTTCCACAATTCTGACCCCTCTAACATCTGTTTCGACCGCTGGATTTTATAAAGAGAAGAAGGCAAGTAGACTAGTTTATCGCCTAAGGAGCGTCTGTTCATAACGTCACACTGTCTGTTTTTATGGTGACGATTTCAGATTTAAAAAAATATTAATCGATGATAAATTTATGTCACATTTCATAAATAATACAAGAAAATAAATAATCAATTGCGACACTAAAACACACGAAACATTTAAAGAAATTAGCAAAATACAAAAGCAGCAGTTGTATAATCGATAAATTCTGTTTCAGTTTCTAACGGTGCATCGTGCAGCTGTTGCTGATAGAATTATCAACAAACAATACCTGGAGATCAGCATGAGACAAACTTTTATCTAGCAAAATCAGATGTGGTGCATTTTGAAAGCCGGCCGCGGTGGCCGAGGGGACTGAGGCGCTCCAGTCACGGTCTGCACGACCACTACGGTCGGGGGTTCGAATCCCCCCTCGGGCATGGATATTTGTGCCGTCCTAGTTCGTAAGTAGTTCATAAGTAGTTTGTAAGTTTAGGGACTGATGACCCCGTAGTTAAGTCCCATAAGCTTAACAAACGTTTCAACATTTGAACATTTTGAAAGCCACATGTGTGAAAACAAGAAGCCGTCAACACTCACCGCAGCCGCTATGGCGCACTGAATACACTGCTGGGACATTAAACCCAAATTAATCAAGGAAAAGTTTGCCTCATCACTGAACGAAAGAGGAATCTTGTTGTAACTTTTGAATCCCAACTGCTACGCCGACAGGAATGAATTTGTCAGAAATTACTGATGTTATCTGAGATATCACTCGGCCCCCTTTCCATTTTAGAAAATTTACATAGATTCAACGGGGCCGATTTCAAGTTGCTGCCCATGTTCGGTGCATACCGTAAAAGATAGAGCACCTCACCCGTGCCTTACGGAAATATTTAGATTTCCTAGTTCCTGTAGAGTTTTTCAACAGAGTACTGCGACTCTTGACTCAGTCCACATATGACCTGACACTGTTAAACAAACACTATGTTCTGTGATGCACACATTCACGGATTGTTTTGGGATAAACAGTGTTTGTACTATTTGGCCGCCGCACAGAGAAGTAGAAGGAGAGACAGAAGTGTGTTGTAGACTGCGGATTTTGATGGAAGTAATTGTAGCTGTAATCTCCTGCTTACGAGTCTAAACTAACAAAAAACAGAATAACTTCCGAGAAGTACCGACAAACATCCCTTCCTAACAGAAAATTCACCTATAGATCTTCTGTCCCAGGCGACTGGACTGTTCAGCAGGTGTTTTGTTGCCTAGTAGATAATTAATTTAAACAGTGGGTCGGTAAGCGAAGCTACAGGCAATGGAAATCAGGAGAGTCGATTGAAAAATATATTGAGAATAATGCGCATATCAGATGTAGCCTTGTCACGAGCTTTCATGTACAGCTGCTCAATGAATATAGCCTGTAGGCGAGAAATAGACAAGTGGCTAATAAAATGATTTAGACATTAAGATAAATGTCGGGTGGCCGAGCGTTGCTCGGTATTTTTTTTTAATTTATTATTATTATTATTTGTTACGTAGTGGTACATAGTGATATGCGTTTTCGAGGCTGACAAATCTTCTGTGATCCGAAAAACACGAAATTAATTTTGTTGACATATACAGGGTGTGTCACTAAGTGTCTTTGCCTCTGTAACTTAAAAAATAATAGGTGACGGGAAATTTTAATGCGGTAGGTCAACACAAGAAATGTTACACTTTCTGCGGAGCTATGAACGTAGTTTATTGTATCATTTTCCAAAGAGTTACAGCACAAAGATATAATTTTTTAAATGGAACAATAGTTTTTTTCTATCGTGTATTGGATTCGTTTAAACCAGCTGCGCGGCACACGCTTTCATGTAAAAATAAAATTATTGAGATATCTTAGCACGTCTTTTTTAAATTTCAAAACGGTACTTACTTCAAAAACACGCCTCGTATATAAGTCCCCTCTCAGATTTTTTCACACTTCTTATACATGCATCACAGGGTTAATGACATCGGAGATCGCAAAAATTACCTTGTCCCTTCCAAGTGATGCTGACGAATGCAATAAATTAATAGTGTCTGTGGACGGGTGAAATTAAATTTACTAGTGTTAATGATGTAATGAAGTTTAAGGCTGTTAATTAATCGGGCAGCCTGTACTTGTTATCGATTCACTCGGAATTTAATTTGAAATTACAATCTGTGACCATAAATAAAGTATATTTACATGGCTGTCTCTTTCTTTGTCTAAGGTTTGGAGTGGGCAGATGCTGCGGTCACAGAGTTAGAGCGGCTGGCTGCAGGTGGCCCTGTGAGCGCGGCCGGCGCGAGAACAGCCCACACGCCACGGCCGGGTTGCGCAAGGCGGCCTCCCCCAGGGCGGATTGCCGATTGTCGACTAATCGCGCCAACTCCACTCCACTCGCTGCAGGCGCTCGCGTGGGAACGCGCTCTGCTCTGTTCTGCTTTGAATAACAATGGCCTGTAATTCACTTTCAATGAATGACCACGCGCGACCGCAGTTATTTCCCCAGGTAACGCTGCAACGATTCATTGTGTTATTTGCCGGCCGAGTCTTATTGAATTCAGATCGCCGTTCTCTGGGCCAAAAATGTTCGCCGTTCTGTAATATGCAAATTCAGAATCAGGCGCGCGGGGAGTACATTCTTCTCTTTTGCGAAGGAACACTGCGTCTCCCTCTCTTAATATAGGGACTTGATACCAGAACGAAATAAAATTTGTAATTCTAGTATATCGACTATGGATCAAGAACTGCAACTGTAATTAAATTCGTGACTTACTAGGTCTAAATGTGCGACGAAGCATTTTTTTTTTTTTAATGTTTTGATACTGTTTACTCTTCCGTTAAGTAGCTTTCGAGACCTGCAGGCTCATCATCTGACTGATGTATTGCCACGCGGAAGAGGACGTGCGCTCTAAGGCGCCTTGCTGCGGAGTGCGCATCTGCCCCCCGTCGCAAGTTCGAGTCCTCCATTGCGCACGGGTGTCTGTTAACCTAAGCATAAGTTAGTTTAGGTAGTTCGTAACTCTAGGGACTCGTGAGCAGTGCAGTATGGTGTCATACCTTTACAAACATTTTAACTGATGTATTACAGAAACATTATTTCACAAACAAAAGTGTAGTTAGACGCTGTAGTAGTGGCTCTGGCGAAAATTACTGACTCAAAGGTATTTACGAAAATAGCCGCCAGTGGGCATTAAATTAACTCAATGGGGTGGAGTTGAATGTTTGTTAAGATTACCTGACATAGTCTGGTTTGGAGGCGATCGGATCGTTTTATAGTTTTCAAAATAAAAAGCCAAGATCGCACATTAGTGATTTATTCAATGACGACCGGTTTCGGTGCACTGTGTCACCATCATCTGGTCACATATGTGTTATAAGCTGGTCATCTTGTTAAAAAAATACATTTTGAAAAATGTAAACTAGAATCTTCAGAGCTGTCAGTATTTTCTAAGCTGTAATGTTTTTAACTTAAATACTTTTTATATAGTGACTAAGTTCAACATTGCACTTGCTATTTTATACCCTATTTTTTAACAAGATGACCAGCTTATAACACATATGCGACCAGATGATGGTGACACAGTGCACCGAAACCGGTCGTCGTTTAATAAATTACTAATGTGCGATCTTGGCTTTTCATATTGAAAACTATTAAATATTTGTATAACTAAATTTCATCAATGAAATGACATTCCTGTATCATTACTCCAAAGTTCTTTGGGCTGATGTAGCAACAGTGAATCCACATTTGAATTGAAAAGCAGTCTCTGTTGCGAATTATAATCTTTATTACTTTTAACGCGTTTCGTGCTTATGGCGCATCACCAGAAAACTCAGATACAGCTGGATGGCATTAGATAGTATTAAAACACACGATGGTCAACATTTTAGACTAGATAAAATCCTTTAATCAATGCAAAACCATCGTCAGCTGTTATAAGAGGTGCAGCAAAAAGTTCCACATCAGCAGCGTTGTGTTGGATAGGTCCGCGTCCACAGAATGGATGTAGGTACATCACGTCAGCATTTCTTACAGCGCGGCAGCTGATAGTCAAATGACTTTCCAATTTAAGTACGAAGTTGATATATTCGATGCAATGTTGAACATGTTCACGCCAAATTCAAAACATGTTACATTCTTGACTAAATCATTTTTCTACGTCGGTAAAAAGTTTCATGTTTGTGAGGTAAAAGACGCCTGGTGTCATCGATCGGCGAATGATCAGTTACGTTAGCGTTGTGGAATTACACTCGAAGAGAACATAATTCAATCTTTAATGAGCTCCACGTGATCCCGAACTGCGTTAGGCGTGTAATGGCTCAGGCTTTCGTAGAATTACTACCGTGTCGACAGGATGTTTAACCTTCTGTCATCCATAATTCAGACTGAACAACGCGCCGGCGCCGTAGCCTCGCCATCAGCGAAGCGATCTTCTCCGTGAACTTCCATTTGCATATACAAACAACATGCCCCGTCACTGTAACTGAAACAGAATGCTATTAGACACCCTCGATCCATTCACCCATGCGTAAGGAGAAGGAGCTACGTGAAAGATAAGGTGCCTTTATCATCTCTCAAAACTGTTTCTCAAATTCATCCGATACTATGTCAAATGGAAAGATCTCCTTTATTACACCGTCATCCAACTAAGCTCTTTCTAAATCTAGGAGTCGATCCCCAACTTCAGATCTAACTTATGTCCTATCCCGTCTAATACATCTAAGGGCTTATGTATCGATTCGTTCCGAAGCGCACCACTTCATAGTTTTAGATGTGAACTCTATATATACATGATCGAATGCCCACCGACATGTGTTACAAGTCGGTGGTTGACAGGATACTAAATACTGAGAATGTCTTCCTTTTATTTTAGGTTTAATTTTAGGGAGACTTGCGATTCATGACAAAGTTCTTATTATATCTACGCACGATGTTTTCTCCATATTTTGATGGTAGTGAACCTTCATGTGTTTTTAGAAATTGGCATTCATTTCTAATTACTAAGACAGGAAAAGTTGCTTATGCCATGGCTAAAGTTGGTTTTTCGTATATCTCTGTAAGTTACCGCGTGATCCAATCGTAACAATATTTGTAAAAATACAATGTTCGGAAAGATTTGCCTATATTGCGGTGCCCATTTCGCATACATGCATAGAAGTCCATGCAATATTAAAGAGAGAAATAATTTATTGCTACTGAAGTTACAATTCTCAACAGCGTGTAGTTCCATGGTTGCCTTAGTGCGTTGGGACCATTACTATTATTGATTTTTTTCTTTTTGTTTTTGATCTTAGATTTGGCGATACAGACAGCCAATCATTAGGTAACCGGGTAACCAACGGTTTCGGCTAAGTAGACTGGGCTGAAATTTTAACGTTCCTTCACACGTGTTGGAACAGTCTTTGTGGAAGGTAACGATTTGACGTCATTTGACGCCCTTTCAACATCCCCGTATTTTGTTTGGTTTGTCGAGTAAGGGACAAACTACGGAAGTCATCAGTGCCCCGTTCCAGAGTGACACTACCCTCCACAAAACGCACACAAAAGATATCCACAGAAAAGAAACGAAAGACTACACAGGAGCCTGGAACGATTTGGGGAAATCACGGAATGGGTTTGAAGCGCCATCCTCCCGGGTGAGAATCTGTTGTCACCACTGCGCCAATTCCATCGGTAATGTTGCAATAGTTACGGCGCAAATGATTACAAGAGCGGCGTTTCTTACTGCAGCGAGATCTACTTATGAAATTTCCATCGCCGACTTTCTCCTTCCAATGTGAAAATATTTCGTTGACTTCCACTTACATAGGGAGAAATGATCATACAGTAAAATGAGAGAAATCAGACCAATTCCCCCCCCCCCCCCCCCCCCCCGAAATAATGTTGTACTGCATTACAAGCTCGAATATAGGTAATAATTTACAGATTTTGTTGTCAAAAAAAATATTCAAATGTTTGTTAAGCTTATGGGACTTAACTGTGAGGTCATCAGTCCCTAAACTTACATACTACTTCTAAACTAATTTATACTAAAGACAGCTCAAACATCCATGACCCACACATACACACACAAATCTGACTACGCCCCTGCTCGAACGAAGAGATTTAGGTGTTGTTTTCTCTCGCATGCTATTTGAAAGGAACATTAAGATTTAATGTCCGGTCAACAGTCTGGTTATTAGGGACGAAGCTGAAACTCAAATTAGTTGAGCGGATAGGAAATCTATCCTGGAATGATTTAGGAAAATCACGTAGAACCTAAGGTGGATAGGTGGAGATGGATATGAGCCACCACTACGCTATTCGAGAATGGAATGGTAGGTAAATAGTCTGAAAGTGGTTCTATAAGCTCTCTGTGCGGCATTAGGTGTGATTTGCAGAGAAACCATGAGGAAGTAGGTGTAGAAAAATTTAATAAACTGTACTGTCGCGGAAGTCGGAAGGGAAGAATGGGGGGGGGGGGAAGTGCTTCAATTTTAATGCATTATTTTGTAGGATGTTATGGGTTTGTAAACGATGAGTAAGAGCCGCTGCAAAAAAGCTTCGTACACAAGTTTTAATGATTAAGGGCTTCGTACCGTAGCGAGTAGTAATAACAAAGGCAGGAAACGATATTGGGGACGATAACCGCTGAGAAACGATGCTAATGTGGACGAATACAAATTCTAAGAAGTACTCTCACGTAAAGAAAAAAGAAGGCACCGTTCGTGAGTTGGTTGCTGACTCGCATCTCATCAAAGTCTCTCCTGCAGAAGACGCAGGATATGTAGATTGGTATGCAAATAGCGCTGTCTCCTTCCCACGTGGACAATCCTGGCGGCAGCCGGAAACATCTCAGCGTAATGGCCGCAAAACACAGGCGAGCTGAGTGGAGAGCAGCGGCTCTCGCTGGTTACCGCGCTAATACCGTGGACAGACATCCGCTGCGTGGGGACCGCCCAAACAGGTAGAGGGGCGGTGACACGATCCTTAGCGCTCCCCGTGGTGCCACGCTGTACTACTACTAGTCGCCATATTATCAAAGTCAGGCAGTGGCTTTCTGAAATCGAGTTAGTACGTGTGCGAACAAGTGAGATAAGCAGTTCTTTTAGAAATCATGCCTAATGATTGTGTAAAGTGTTACTGTACCAGCAGAAGCAAAAAATCAGCGAATATTTCTTTTTTCAAAAGCGTACTGTTTAAAATATGGTACACGTAGATTGTTTTGCGCATTTGAGTTATGTTTTTAATTATGTCAACATTTATTATTTTATATAAGGTTTCCGTTGCAAACAAGCTGCTGACGAAGTAATGGGTTGTTGAAATGAGAAGGGAAAATTGGTTTTCGACAGGAAGCACTCGTTATTATGCTTCAAATGTTGAAACAAGTTTTATGTATGAAGTGAAGGAAGTAAGGCTGAAATATAGCCGGCGCTCCAGTCACGGTCTGCACAGCCACTACGGTCGGGGTTCGAATCCCCCCTCGGGCATGGATATTTGTGCCGTCCTTAGTATTAGTTAGTTCCTAAGTGGTTTGTAAGTTTAGGGACTGATGACACCGTAGTTAAGTCCCATAAGCTATACAAACAAGGATAAATATATTTAACGCACTTTTCATTAAAAAAATGTTCAAATGTTTGTGTAGTTTATGGGACTTAACTACGGGGTCATCAGTCCCTAAACTTACAAACTACTTATGAACTAGCTAACACTAAGGACGGCACAAATATCCATGCCCGAGGGGGGATTCGAACACCCGCGCTTTTCATCATAAAAGCTAAAATGGCAAGGTAAATTCCGAAGAAGGGCATTTGCTAATGGCAGTTTCCTTGTATTTTGATTCAGAGTACCGTAATCTGATTCATGAGAAAGACAAGCATAATATCGACTACTACTTCATTAAACCTACGAGAAATTACAAACTTCATTGCATATTCTAATGACTGAGTGACTTATGTATAAAGCTCCAGTGTGCGATTGTATTTTCTTTGTTCCGTTTCTAACATTAAATGAACTGAAATCAACGAAATCTTACTGGAAAAAGTTAGTTTCTCAAAACGTCTTATCATTCTTCTAAAACTTTCTGTTCGAAACGGCGTACAAAAATAAACCTGGATTGGTCTTAAACTCCCAGGTCACATCGTTTAGTTGCAAATGCAAATGCAGCTGATCGTCGGGGGTACTGTACTTAAAGCTGCTAACAATTTCGAGAAACGTTGAATATTAAGAGTTTATGCACTATACACGGCGGTAGAAATGTTCTGGCTAAAACTGAAAGGCGCAAACAGTTATGTTTTAATAATATTCTAACCTACAGGCGCAAACATGTTTTAATAATATTCTAACCTACTGTCGTGTAACACGCCCCTCTAGACTCCCGATAACATGGCGGACGGTTGTTCAATTTGCTTCAGTCTGGTCACGGTTTTGCCTCTCTATGGTAGTCGATCTCTTTGGGACCGCCCGTGCCGGCCCCACCGCACCGAAATCGATTTGTCGATCGGAGTGGCGATAGAAGCGGCAGACAAGCGAGCAGTATCGATACCGCCTCCGCGGCGATGGCCGTTGTCGATAGCGCAACCGGCGGGGAAGCCCCACCGTGACGCGCAACCTGTGCCGCCGAAGATGGAGTCCCCGAAGCAGACAGTAGTTAACGACCACGAAAAGGGGTACACGGAATCTATGTCATTAGCTCCTGCGCTATTTGTATTACGCTGCTTGTATAGCTAAAAGGTATCGAATGATTCGTTGCTCTACAAGACAAAGCTGTCACCAACCCGGAATTTGCTTCTTACGCTACAGAAGTTAACTAGCAACGATCTTACCATGCCGGTGGTATGCCATTCTACTTCTGTAACAAATGTTTGTATAGCTTATCGGACTTAACTACGGGGTCATCAGTCCCTAAACTTACAAACTACTTATGAACTAGCTAACACTGAGGACGGCACAAATATCCATGCCCGAAGGGGGATTCGAACCTCCGACCGTAGTGGCCGTGCAGACCGTGACTGACGCGCCTCAGTCCTCTCGGCCACCGCGGCCGGCGCTTCTGTAACCTATGGACTGACTTGCGTGACTATTTATACGAGATGCATTCAAGTTATAGCAAATGAACAAATATTTGTAATCCTAAGCGTCCAGTCTGATGATCTCATAGGTCCATAGACTTACAAATTACTTACGCGAATTCATACTAAGAGAAACACACACCCATACTCGAGGGACGACTCGAACCTCCAAGTTATAACACCACCGACTTTATTTTTTCTTTCTAAGGACTGCTTTCTTACAACGAGTCATTCCAGTCTCGGAATGTCAGTTTTGAATGAGACTTCTCAGGTTAGTACTATGCGTCAAAGGTGACCACCGAAAGAAATTTTAAAGCACACTATTCAGAAAATTCGGAGAAAAATGTCTCTAATATTTAAGCTTAACGCAAATGTTATATACTAGTCAATGACGTCTTATTATGAGAACGCCAAAATAACCCTGGTAGCAGCGTGGTTGACTGTTATGCAGATAATGTGGATTAATTCTACCTGCAGGAAACACTATTTTTACCATTATTTGTTTTACGAACTATGACAGTTTTTAAATAAAATTAATGATATAAAATATTATCAATAGCATCAAAAAACTATTTTACTTACGAAATGACGATTGTAGTATTAAAATTTACACTACAATATTTGTTTTTTAAAAAGTCACAAATATATAGAAAAATGATGACCATGTTATGGCACAGCGATGACGTAATACTTACGCATTGCGTTCCAAAGGACACGAAAATGACAGGAGTTTCTATTTGCAGAAAAAGTTCCTTCCAGCATTGCGAGGAAAAGTGTCGGAAAAGGCTGCCCATGTGCTCTTTCATCAAGACAATGCTTCGCTGCATTTTTTTCCGTGACAACTTTGAAGTGATCTCTACTACCTCTAACATGGGTGCTGGAGACTTTTTTTTTCTATGTGGAAAGACGTTCCTCGTGATCGCCCATTCACTAGCCGTGCTACAATAATTGCATCAGACATTTTTCAGTGATCAAAGCAGATTTCTAATGAAGTGTTCATTGCGGGCTTGGAATCATGTCGTCGTCGTTGTGAAAAATATTTACTGCGGCAGGCAGATTACGTTGATAAGTGACAGAAGTTTAACAGTTTGCGTGCTACTAGTGTGAGAAAGAATTAATCGGAGTTGTTATAGCTTGAATCCATCTCTTAAGTAAAACGTGAAATTAAGACAGACTGAACCACGATGCAAAACATTTTTCATACATACCAAAATTACCGGAAGTTGTTAATTTTTTTAGGAAAAGACCGCTATTTGATAGTCACACATTATTTTTAAATTACAGTCATATCAGCCAAAGTAACTATTTTCAAGTAGCATGTAAAGGAATTAAAATTGTCTGTCAAGCCAAATCATAGGTCATCATTAAAGTACCTTATCTGTAGTCTAGATTTAGCAGAGGTCGTTTTGCACAGGTTTGGATACTTGAAATGCCCTCTCTTTTCTTTCTTCCTTTATTTTTTTTTTTTTTTTTTTTTTTTTTTTGCACAGGGCTGACCGCCCCACCCTCTAAGTGCTTCTTACTTACCCCCTCATTGTATACCAATTTGCGGGTCTGTCGTGATATCTGATGGTCATGTCCGCAGATACCTTTGAGTAGATAGAGTACGAGGTATATTTGCGTATTCATTTGCATTGAGATAGGAGGCACTTCAAAGATCCATTAAGCTTTGTCTGTGATCGGTCGTAGAATCTGCATAAGAAAATTAGAGAAAGATTCACGAATGGTGTTGGGATTGATGATTGCGATTATCTTCAGCACCTCACTCACCGCAGTCATGCTACGAAACAGCCAACACTTTTCCTCGCGAATCGCGTGCGTGTTGCGAGAATTACTGCCAGCAACTCAAGGTGAACAGACGTGTGGAGGTCAAGTTCCCAAGAAAAAATGCGAACCACAGTGGAAAAGCGGCTTCACCACTTTGTTGCCGGACATGTTCGCCTTCCGTGTTCTGGTTCTAAACTTCCTCCAAGGCCAGCTGTGTTGGCATTGCCAAGCAATGGAAGTACAGGTAAATTTAGAGGCAGTAAGCAAGATGCAAAAATGTCTGAGGCCCTCGTATCTGGATCTGAGCTTCTAAACCTTAACGATCTACGAATTGCTGATGACTGCGTAAGCTGTCTTTTATCGACACATGCGTCTGAATTGTGATCCAGTGGTTCGTTCGTAACATCCGAAATAAACGCATTCTCGTCGACTGCACACTTTGTATGTTTCGAATATGCTTTCGCCGTGACTAAATACTTTACGACAACAACGCTGCGATAAATTATTATAGAGCAGCTATTGTTCCAAGACTAGAATGAAAAATGCAAGCAACCGATGTTATATGGAGACGTACTGAAATGAACTATCATTTGATTGATCTTTGCTGTACTACTAGTTTCAGTTGTGGCAGAAGCTTGCAGCGTGATATATACAAACAACGGATAGATTGTACATATATTACGTGTAACATCTTGAATTAAGGGACTAAGACTTTTTCGGCTAAAGGCTTGTCACTCCTAGAAAATGATACAATTTATGGGCCAAAATTTAGCATGAGTAATATGGGAAAGTTATTGTTTAAGAAATATTGGGCAAGAATCTGGCTATGTTAGCGCGTTACGAGTAGTCTTCTAAAACTCCGCGGCTGTGCAGGTGCTTGAGCATGAAGTGGTCAGTAGTCTGTTCTTGTCCACAACCAAACATCACCGGTTCTACTGGCAGTCCTCATCTATGCATGTCACTCTTTGTTCTGGGCACTCGTTCGCGGATCTCCATACGTTCCACGTCTCCGTGTACCCTGGGAGACGTACTTCCTTTGGTGCAAACTATTCTCGAAGAATAAAATTTCTATTTTGCCATATTTTACCCTCGTGTTTTGTTGTGGATTGGAGAGATTTTTTGTGGTGTGCAGGAAACTTCTCCTCGACAAATTCGGCCGCAGGCAGGTTGTTGTCCAAAAAGTGAGTGGGTCGTAGATATAATCGACTTGGACTTACCCTGTCTGGCAGCCACGTCACGTCTAATGCTACGGGGTGCAATACGAGCTAGGCAGGATCGTTTATCAGTCTGTGTGCGTTGAGTGGTATGTCTACCTGTTTGGTATAACTGTAACAATGCAAGGTATGTCACTCAAGTGCACGAGCAAGACAGACTGCATCATTTCACAAAGGCTATTATGGTTTGAGAAACAAGCGTGAAAAAACCAGGCTCTTTTACCACTTTCTACAAAATCGACTGAGAAACACTATGTAAAAAACGTTAAATGAAGACTAATAATATTTAGTTTTCGAGGAAAAGTTTTGGTAAAAATAGGTGTGCAAAAGGATGTAGTGTAGTCTCATAGACCTTTAAGTGGTTTTTTTTTTTTTTTAAGGATGGAAATTGGAGAAGAGAGTTATTCGTTTCTCATTGTATACGGTGAGGCATTTCAACCATTCCTTGCTCGAACGCATTAATTGTAGTTAGTTACAGCGTGCTAAGCAACAACATTGACGTCTGGCTGACTATCATGGAATTACGTGTGTCTTACAGTTCGAGGGAGCATAGACGCCTGAAGCACAGACCTCTAGTGCTGACGAATGATTACGAACAAGGAAGGAAAACGACGAGGCCTGCACAAACTAACGTACAAAAGGCACATAAAACTAGTTGTTAAGACAACAGGAACAATAACTGGATTTCGAGTGGTACTGGCATTAGATTTACTGGAGGTGGGACGATGTTACTTGATGAGTCTTACACAGGAGTATTGTGGATAGGCACATCAAGCCAATCTTTCACAGAGACAAAAACAGCAACAGTGGTGTTTGTTCTTCTCTCAGTTGAAGACTCATTTGAACGAAGCTACACCTTCATTTGTTACATATTAATCCCTTTTCCTGGACTTTAACTTCCTCACCAAATATCTCCT
Organism: Locusta migratoria; assembly: GCA_026315105.1. Taxonomy (NCBI): domain Eukaryota; kingdom Metazoa; phylum Arthropoda; class Insecta; order Orthoptera; family Acrididae; genus Locusta; species Locusta migratoria. Next base: position 347,422,758 of record CM048745.1, read on the forward strand.
TGCATTCCTTCATAGCTTGCTCAGTGTACAGATGGAACAATATTGGGGAAAGGATACAACGGTGTCTTACTCCCCATCCACTGCACCCTTCGACTCTAATGATTGCCGTCTGGTTTTTGTACAAGTTGAATACAGCTATTCGCACCCGTGAGGAGCTCAAAAACTTTAGTAGACTGTTCCTCCCCGTCCACCGTACAGCCGTGATCTCGCACCGTCGGACTGCGATGTGTTTGGCACAGTGAAGGACGCAAACTGTGGGACACGCTACGCGGATAATTAAGCTAAGGATGTAGTCCAACTTTGGATTCGACATCGACCATTGGAATGGTACAGGGCTTTACTTCAAGGAGGCGTCAAGCCGTAGCATTGGATGGAGATTAAGTTGAAAAAAAGTATTGTGTAGCTAAAATATTGCAGAATAACATGGTGTGTTTGAATGATGAATAAAACAAGCCCTGTTTTAGAAAAAAATGTATTGCATTTCTCATTGAACTCCCCTTGTATTTTCAGGACGAGGGGAGGAATTGGGGGCTTGGCCAGAACGGATCAAAGTAGATAGGCACATCAAGCCAGACAACTGACAACAGCAGCAACAACAATAACAACAGGAAGGTTATAAACAACGTTTCTTCATCATTATCATAATGAACAACTACAAAGCCGGGAGATCCCTTACGGGATTGTTCGGCCGCCTGAGTGTAAGTCTTTCTATTTGACGCCGCGTGGGTGACTTACGTGCCAATGATGATGAAACGATGGTGACTAGGACAACACACAACACCCAGTCCCCTGCAAGAATCGAACCCGGGCCTCCTGCGTGGTAGTGTGCGACGCTTCCACTGAGCTACGGAAGCGGACTACAAAGCCACAGGTTCAAATGTTTAAATGTTTATAATTCTATGGGACCAAACTTCGTTGGTCATCAGTCCGTAGACTTACAAACTATTTGTGCCCGAGGGCGGATTCGAACTTCCGACGCGGGAGGCCGCGCGATCCGAAACGTAGCGCTCCGCTCGGCTGCTCCCGCGCGGCAACAAAGCTACATCTTCAATGATGTTGATGTTACGTTTAGAGGAGGAGAGGGGGATGGGGGCGAGACGATGAGCCTTCCACAGGGCTAGAGTGCAAAGTCAACAATAATAACTCCCTCTCCAAATTTCTCCTTGCATTCCTTCACAGCTTCCTCAATGTACAGACTGAACAACATTGGAGAAAAGATACAACGCTGTCTTACTCCCCAACCACTGCGACTCTTCGACTCTAATGATTGCCGTTTGGTTTATGTAGAAGTTGAATATAACTGTTCGCAACCGTGAGAAGGTGAAAAACTTTAGTGGACTGTTCCTCCCCGTCCACCCTACAGCCACGATCTCGCACCGTCGGATTTCGATATGTTTGGCACTGTGAATGACGCAATCTGTGGGACGCGCTACGCGGATGATTAAGTTATGCATGTAGCTCAACTTTGGATTCGACATCGACCAGAGGAATGGTACAGGCCCTTACTTCAAGGAGGCGTCAAGACGTAGCATTGGATGGAGATTAAGTGGAAAAAAAGTATTGTATAGCTAAAATATTGCAGAATAACATGGTGTGTTTGAATGATGAATAAAACAAGCCCTGTTTGATAAAAAATGTATTGCATTTCTCATTGAACTCCCCTCGTATTTCCAGGACGGGGGGTGATATTTGGAAGACTGTGAGGCTTGGAAAGAACAGACCAGAGTACATAGGCACATCAAGTCAGACAACTGACAACAGCAGTAACAACAATAACAACAGGAAGCTTATAAACATCGTCTCTTTATCATTATCATAATGAACAGGAACAAAGTCACGGGTACAAATGTTCAAATGCTTGTAATTCTATGGGACCAAATTACGTTGGTCATCAGTCCCTAGACTTAGAAACGCTGGCCGTGGTGGCCGAGGGGAGGACTGTGGCGCTCCGTCACGGTCTGCACGGCCACCATGGTCGGGGGTTCGAGTCCCCCCCCCCCCCCCCTTCGGGCATGGATATTTGTGCCGTCCTAGTTCGTAAGTAGTTCATAAGCAAAATTTATCCATTATGGATGTTGAACTCCGTGACTGTTCCTTATAGGTTGTGGAAATATAATCCGCTACCAGTCACAATTATTGGCGGTTTATTAAAACACTACCGGTTTCGGGCTTGTGCCCATCTTCAGGTGTTTACATTCAGTGTTGTTGAATGTAAGTAAAGTATCCAGTTCGTGGTCGTACATTTCTCATTGATATGTACGAACACGAACTCGATACTTTACTTATATTCAACAACACTGAATGTAAACACCTGAAGATGGGCACAAGCCCGAAACCGGTAGTGTTTTAATAAACCGCTAATAATTGTGACTGGTAGCGGATTTTATTTCCACAACCAGTTCATAAGTAGTTTGTAAGTTTAGGGACTGATGATCCCGTAGTCCCATAAACTATACAAACAACTGAAACAAACATTAGACTTACAAACTACTAACGTAAGGCCAAACACACACATTCGTGCCCGAGGGAGAATTCGAACCTCCGACGCGGGAGGCCGTGCGATCCGCAACGTGGCGCTCCAGACCGCTCGGCTGCTCCCGCGCGGGACAACAAAGGTACATCTTCAATGATGTTGATGTTACGTTTAGAGGAGGAGAGGAGGGTGGGGGCGAGACGATGAGACTTTCACAGGGCTAGAGTGCAAAGTCAACAACAATAACGATAGGAAGAGCAGAAACAAAGCGTTATTTTCAATGGTATAGCTAGCTGTTGCATTTGCCGCAAGTGTACTTCGGTCAGAGAGACTATTCATCACGGCTGTGTGGAGCAGCTGGGCTGGGAGGAGCGGGCTGGCTGCACTCGGCAGGTGCTTTATTCGAGTTCCGGCTGGCCGCGGCATTCCCCGGCAGATATCATCGCCGATGCCGGCCCTCGCTCTGCCTAACAAAAGCGACGCGCTGCTCCCCGTACAAGGACGCGCCGGACGCACAGAAAGAAACGTGCCGAGTAATTGGTGTTGACTCGCGGCCGCACTTCATTACGTTTCTATTGTACTTACCCGCGATCGGTATCCCAGGCCTGCCTTTATTTCTCCCCCTACTGCCTTCCTCGCTTCCTCTTTTTATTTTTTATTTTTTTCGGCTGGGCCGGCCGTCCATTCGGCAGGTCCCGCGAATAACTTTCACGCTCAGCTGGAGTCGCGAGTAGCGGCAGCTCACTTACCTGCAGCACACAGATAAGCTGCCGGCGGCTGGGCGCATGCGTGCGCAATTAGCGAGCCTGACTTATCTCGCGCGCCGCGCTCTACGTCTCCACCTCTTACCGGACACCGGACGCACTTGCTCGTCCGCCAGTTTCTGCTGCTACTTCTTCAGCGCTGCCGCGCCCATTTACACAGCGTATTTCACAATTAATGTTTAGCATTTCTAGAGATTATACAGGGACTTGATCGAGCAAGTTTTGCACAGAAGCCGTGTCATGAAATGTCAAACAAAAAAAATCTGTGTCCAAATGTTCGTAAACCCAAGCGACCACCTGAGAGCTTCGGTCCCTTCATTTACAAGCTACTTAAACCAAATTATGATAACGCCAAAACACACATACACACACACACACACACACACACACACACACACACACACACGAGGGAGGACTCGAACCTCCGACAGGAACGACCGTGCAATCACCCGTGACAGTACGGCGGAAATATCATCCATCGACAAATTGAAACAAATTTCTTTTACTGCAAGGTCTTTGGAATACATTCTTTTCTACATTGTTCTATTTGGGAGTGGAATAGGAAAGGAAATGCCTAGTAGCGGTAGATTGTACCCTCCGCCATGCACCTTACGGTGGATTTCGGAGTATAGGGGAGAGTTGCCGAAGATGGTCTGTTGCCTAAGTTGGACCACCTATGTATTTCACTGTGTGTTGGTAACTTAAAGTCCTAAGTTCGCTCAACTGGTGAGAAACATTGTCGAAGTCACGTGGCTCAGTCGTCAATAGTCATTGGAGTGAGAACAGTTTCCGTTATTGCGTTTACTGCGATGTCGCTGTAAGTTTTCTGCTACATATCATAAGCTTTCCTGTGCTCTAAAAGTAATTAAAATATCATCAGCACTACAGTTTAAAGTGCCATTCATTAGCTAATAATTCAATATAGCAAAACTGGAGTTTAGCGTTTTTTGTTTCTACAACGTTATCTTTACTTATATATGGCGTAGAGTTGCAGAAGTTGGACCAAAGGCTGTTTCCTAATTTCGACCGGTCCAATTTAGGGATCAATCGTACCAAATAACACTTAATGTCATTTAACGATAGGTAACAGGTAGATGTTACGTTTTTAGGTTTATTTTCCTACGCTGCAAAACAATTAAAAAAAAAATAAGGAGCAAGTATGGTAAGCTTTTTAGATTTGGAAGACGTAATAAGGGTAATGGATCGGAAATGGACTGAAGATGAACTGAAGGTAGCTGTGGATGGATACAGAAACGGTAACCATGAACTTACCGAGTACCAAAAGCTACAATTAAAGAGATATGCTGATGGTAAAAGCATGTCCTCAAATGAAGTTCAATTATTCGGAAGACAATCAACCTTTACAACTGAAATTGAAAGAAATTGTCGCAGATCACCTTCTTTTATTTGAAGAGAGGTTTTTTTTTTTTTTTTTTTTTTTTTTTGTATTCACAATCAAAGATGTTCGTAAACTTGCATTTTGACATAGTACAGAAATATGAACTGCCTCATTCTTTCAACATACAAAAGAAAATGGCTGGTAGAAGGTGGTTTTCTTCATTTATGAGACGAAATACACAGCTTTTCCTCCGTCAGCCAGAAGGAATATCAATGGCGAGATGCTGAAATGAAGCTTTTCGTAATATTACGAGTCTTTTTTCCTTTTTAGTCATTGTTTTACCATGCGGTCCAATTTAAGCAACTGAAGGTCCAAATTAGGCAACCGGTTTCCTAACATGAACCGTTTGTATATTTTTAAATTTTAAGCAATATCCATGTGTGCTTTGTTTTTATTCACAGTATAAAAGTACCAGATGAAAGTGTACAACATAGAGCTTCTTTTAAAGTATATTTTGTTTCGATTAGATAGATAATGTAGACTTTGGATCGCAAAATAAAAAAAAAAAAGTGGTCCAATATCGGCAACCTTCCCCTATATGTAGATGTAGATGTCCATCTCCCTTGCTGTCTACCGATAATCTTCAACTTTTTCCAGCGACGTGATTGGATGTCCGCTGGCAGATTAGTTCTTGGCGACTCGATTGGAATATATGGCTAAGGCAGACATGTAACTGGAGAGGGCGGGTCCAGTAGCGACGCGAGGCTGGAGGCTGGACGCCGGTGTGGAGAGCGCCAGGTGGGACGGCGGGTATTTTCGGAGTCCCGAAAGGAGCGAGGCGTTTGGTTTCCGATCAGGCGCGAGGGCTGCCGTGTCGGATAATAAGTTAGTTTTTTTGCCGCGGCGGGGCGCGCCATTGTTTTTGGAGCGCGGTCGTTAAGTTTTACGGCGGCCGCGGACGGCCTTGCGCAACCGCGACTGCAGCAGCGGCGGAGGCGGCGGCAGCCGGCAGGCGCTAGGCGCTGGCCAACAGCTTCCGCCGAGGCGCCCACACCCTGCTACTCTACTCTCTGCTGCCAGCGGCCGCGGCAGGCACAAGCCGTTACCTGCTGCCGGCTGTCACACACACACACACAGACACTCACACATACCAGTGTTTCTAAAAAATGTTCAAATGTTTGTTAAGCTTATGGGACTTAACTACGGGGTCATCAGTCCCTATCAACTACCTTATACTAAGGACGGCACAAATATCCATTTCCGAGGGGGGGATTCGAACCAGTGTTTCTCAACCTTTCTGAATACCCTACCCCTTTTAAGCAAACATATTATATACACATGGCGTTACAAAAAGGTACGGCCAAACTTTCAGGAAACATTTCTCACATACAAAGAAAGAAACTACGTTATGTGGACATCTGTCAGGAAACGCTTAATTTCCATGTTAGAGCTCATTTTATTACTTATCTTCATATCACACTAATATCACATTAATCATGGAATGGAAACACACAGCAACAGAACGTACCAGCGTGACTTCAAAAACTTTGTTACAGGAAATGTTCAAAATGTCCTCCGTTAGCGAGGATACATGCATCCACTCTCCGTCGCATGGAATCCTTGATGAGCTGATGCAGCCCTGGAGAATGGCGTATTGTATCACAGCCGTCCACAATACGAGCACGGAGAGTCTCTACATTTGGTATCGGGGTTGCATACACAAGAGCTTTCAAATGCTCCCATAAATGAAAGTCAAGGTTGAGGTCAGGAGAGCGTGGAGGTCATGAAATTGGTCCGCCTCTACCAATCCATCGGTTACCGAATCTGTTGTTGAGATGCGTACGAACACGTCGACTGAAATGTGCAGGAGCTCCATCGTGCATTAACCACATGTTGTGTCGTACTTGTAAGGGCACATGTTTTAGCAGCACAGGTAGTGTATGCCGTATGAAATCATGATAACGTGCTCCAGTGAGCGTAGGTGGAAGAACATGAGGCCCAATCAAGACATCACCAACAATTCCTGCACAAAAGTTCACAAAAAATGTGTTGATGACGTGATTGAACAATTGCGTGCGGATTCTTATCAGCCCATACATGTAGATTGTGAAAATTTACAATTTGATCACGTTGGAATGATGTCTCATCCGTAAATACTAAAATGAGCTCTAAAAGGGAAATTAAGCATTTCCGGACACATGTCCACATAACGTAGTTTCTTTCTTTGTGTGTGAGGAATGTTTCCTGAAAGTTTGGACGTACCTTTTTGTAACACCCTGTATACATGTGGCGTCTATTCCAAAAGAATTAATTTAGGTTTTTTTTTCCCGAGAATACAAAGCAGTAGCTTGTTACACAAGTGGTACAAAATATGCACTATGGACCATCGAAAAAAATTATCCGTTCTCCCTTTATACTACATTGAGGGGATGCGAACAAATGACTTGATTGTTCTGTTTGGAACATCTCGTCCTTGTTGTCAGTGACTTCCAAGGTTGCAGCGAAAGTAAACATAAGTAGATATAATTCAATATTAGGAACCTTCAGTCTCAATATTTTATTTTCTAGAACTTTGCAGAATTCAACGTCATTTTGTTAGTGGGCAAGAGTGTCACATTTGCGTCTGGTTCAGTGTATTACCATCGTACAGGTGCAGAATTTTAGTTCTTTGATGGAAATGCAACGTTTTTCTCACAGCAGAATAATATTTGTAATGGTTAAATTTATTATAAATTCTCTTGAAACTTAATTCTTTCCTTCTTACATTGACAGGGTTCTGTTGTTTGCATTGGCAGGCAATTTCCTTCGGAGAACGTAGAGAAAAAGGTGGTGTATGCAAATGAAGTTACTTGTAAGAATCTTCACATGATTCCTTTTAGATAACATTCGTTTCTTCGTCCCACAGCTCACAAGTACCGGCGTAGCGAGGAACTTGAGAGGACTACAAATATTTCTTTTTTGTCCTGATGCTGTTGAATAATTTAACGGAAAGAAGCATCTTGCAGTAAAACCTATAAGACTTTCCCACACTGAATCAGCTTGCTATGCGTTCCCTTGACCCAATGACTGCCATCCCATTGTTTCGCGAGTGTATTCAGCAGCATTAAAAGCGCAGCTGCCACACACAGCGGGTATGGCTAATGCTGAGCAATCGGCTGTAAAGCCATCAAGAAATCGCCGTTGTCTTGCTTAAAGAAGCCGTATCGTACGCCAGCAGTATATGCATGCCTTCCTAAGAAGACGTAAACTGTAATTGGCTTCAAGGATATTGACACTGTGCTATTAATGAAACCGCACTCAAGCTATGTTTTTTTTAATTAGTAGAAGGCGGAAGGAATGAGTACCACGATAAATGTTTTACACCCTCTTGCGATCGGAATACCCAGTGCCCGTTTCAGAACGGGCTACATACTTTCATCATTACGTTGAGTAACTACATGTACAAACGTATCCCCGAAGGCTGCCACGCACAAATGATTTTCAAGGCAACATTACTTACTTCGGATGACGAATCACTTTTCATTTGTAGTTGTATAGAAATGTGCAACGCCCGTTGCTTGGAACGTGCGTACAAATTGATCTTCGTGACTAGCGAAAAGGCAATTCAGGTATTAAACTCGGCTCTTTTGATAATGACATGTTCTTTAGTGCAGAGTTTAGTAAGCTAGGAATATGTTACTAGTCAGACTGGTGAGGATGTTTCCGTTTCGCTTATTACGAACTAAATGTATGAGCAGACTTGTGTATTTTTCTTTCCAGTTTCACTGATTGTTAATCATATGCCAGAAAACTAGCGATAGTTTAAGGTTTATCGGCAAAGAAAAAAAAATTTCTGAGGTTTTCTGTGTAGGTTGTTCCATAAAACAAACATTAAAGTGCTAGTAAAATATACCCCGTAGTTTATTAATCCTAAGTGTCATAAAACGTCTACGATCTCGGTAAACGACTCTGTAAAGTTCATTCGTAAACAAGCAATAAAAATATTGTACATAAGATATTTCACTGTCTTTACAGAAAGCATGTTAATGACATGATGCTGACCTTAACGGTACGCAGAGGAGGAATGTACCCCAACTTTCGTCCAGAAATAATTCCACTAGTATTAGCAGCTGTCTCGGTGGTTAAGCGAGTTGCAAAAAGTCGATAAGTATTTCTTGAATAAGTTTAATGATTTTTTTTGCGATTTTGATAATAAGGAATATTATCGTAACTCAGATTAATTCGTTTAATGACAAGCAGTGTTATAAAACTTGCAGTAATTATTTCAAGTTTTTCCAAGGCCAAGAGCGGCAATTAACGGACCTCGCGTTGTTCTGACAGCAGAAGGCGGCAATTTGCTTCTCATGTCGAATAATGCGTGACTTGCATGCGGGTCCAGGCGGAGACAAAGCCAGGCTGCCGTTTCTTGCGAGTTGTGTTGCCCCAGGCGGGCACGTGGCACCGTAAAAGGAGGCCACAGTGTTACATGAACCGTCGCTGTTATAAAAAGTGGTACAAACTCTAAGTGGATCCTGATAGCAGAACAGCAGTGATCAGTAAACCCACTGCTTGGAAATCTTTATATATACAGCAGACTGTCCGTATATTTGTGTGTGTATATGTAAGTATTGCGTACAAATATACAGCTTTCTTCCAATCTGTATGGTTATTTGTACACGTAAGCTTAAGTCCATGAGGACGGTCGCCATAAGTGTAAACACATAGTTCACGAGATATGACGTCATAAACAACGAGATGCGCGAGAAACTGCTGCATTAAGCGATAATGCTGCTAGCTTTCTTCTAAACCACTTGACCGATTTCAACCAAATATAGCTCACATATTCCTTAGGTGAGATAACAATTGATGTAGGAGTAAGAACCACATACGACGCATGATTCAGGAGATATAACGCCAGAAACAATACAAGTTGCAGGAAACGGTCACATAATAGGACGAGACTTTATAAGTACACTATATGAGAATGACAGTATTTAGCGACTTGCAACAAACTTTAAACATAATTTCAAACCTTTATTAAACTTTTTCTCGCTGACAACCACATCAAAATAATGAAAAGAAAAAAAGTCTTTCTCTTACTGCTTCCCCGCTGTTCATGGAGCAAAACTACGGCATTCGGTATGACGATATTTTACAGATAGTATACACAAAAAATGTTCAAATGTTTATATAGCTTATGGGACTTCACTACGAGGTCATCAGTTCCTAAACGTACAAACTACTTATGAACTACCTTATACTAAAGACAACAAAAACATCCATGCCCGAGGTGGGATTCGAACCCCCGACGGCGGACGGCCGCGAACCGCAACGTGGCGCTCCAGTATGCGCGGCTAATCCGCCGCGGCTGGCATGGCGGTTTTAAGCTAGTACTTAATACTAATCCGACAATATAAAAACCGATTTCCTGATCTGTGGCCTAAAATGTAATTTTCAGTAACTAAAAATATGTAAAATCTTTCCTAAGAAAGAAATATTAGAAATAGGGAAGGTGTAGACTGACAAAACTCTATGCCACATGACCACATCACGTTTTAGCATGGGTGGGACGGGGGAGGGGGGAATGAAGATTGAACTAATAAATACTGCTAAAGAACATAGTTTAACGAATAAATTACTTATCACTGAGGTAGCAGAGCGTCAGAATATTAAATTCAATAAAAAAGAACCTTTACAACAGATGTGGTAACTGTTGCTCAAGAATGGGGGTAACGAAACTAACGGTAAAACGTATTACCTAATTTAACTGTGTGAAGCTTTGTTTACTTACGTAAGAGCCGCTCCCTGTCACAACTGCGGACTCTTATGGCAGGCAGCCGTTACCGGAAGATGCCCATCATCATGTCGAAAAAGTTGAGATGTTTGCACATAATTTGGTCGCTTAAAAGATTCGGGGATTTGAAAAGTACTTGTTTGGATATTTCAAATTCTTCCAACAGATTTAATTTGTGGTCTTCACTAGCCACGTGAAGGATTTTTAAGTTTTCTAGGCTTTGGGGCTGATGGCCTGAAGATTTAAGATGATGGGCAAAGGGGGAGAATTTCTGTAACTGACCTTTTTTAGTAAGTAGATGCTCGCTAAACCGAACGGCAAAGGATCTTCCCGTTTGACCGACATATTCAGCTGAACATTCGGTACACCTAATACTGCACACCCCTGATTCGGAGACTAACTTCTTACTTGGCTGCTCGTTATGTGGAAGTGGATATTGTATGGGGGAGACTTTTGAAAAAACTAGGTGATCATTAGTGTGCCTAAAAAGTTTTGCGAGGCTGTACGAAAACTGTCCAAAGAATGGGTCGGCAACCCGACTGAGTGGCTCAACTGCTTGCAATATGTCTCGAACCTACCTTCGACGGCCCAAGGCGATGCAGCTAACCACACGGCTATTCTTGCTATGTGAATGGCAGTGAGTTCATTATTATTCATGATCGGATCTTCCGAAGTCTTTTACTCTTGATGCGTCTTTAATTTATAGTTATAAGATATTTTATCAAATATGGTGTGTTTTTGATGAATCTTCAATGCGCCAAAAACAAATATTAAGGGCTGATGTTACCTTTATGGAGGACTAGCTGAAAACCGGACGTTGTCCGGGTATTTATTTATTTATTCCTGCCATTCTTCAGGTATATATTCATTTGTATGAAGGCTGTATGTCTGTAAAATCTCTTGGGAATACAATTAGTCGTATAGAAGTAATAGATTAAAACTTGGTGCGTGATGGGGCGGTTTTCCATGAACGTTACTGTTTATGTCCTCATATCTAATGAACTACGTGTCGTACTGTTATACAATTTAGAAGGTCGACTCAACTATATGCGTGTATACTGTTTGTAAAATTTCCTACGGCTACAACTGGTAGTGTAGAAATTATAAATTGTAACGTCATACCGAATGCTGTAGTTTTAGTCCATAAACAGCGGAACGTTACGGTTTATGTGCTCATATCTCATGAACTACGTGTCGGATTGTGATACAGTTCAGAAGGTACATTCAGCTATATGTGTGTACACTGTCTGTAAATTTTCTTGCGGCTACAATATGTATTGTACAAATTATAAATTGTAACGTCATACCGAGAGCCGTAGTTTTACTCCATAAACAGCGGAAAAGTAGTAAGCGGGAAACTTTTTCCCTTTCATCATTTTACTATGGTTGAAAGCGAGAAAAAGTTTAATAAAGGTTTGAAATTATGTTTAAAGTTTGTTGAAAGTCGCTACGTACTGTCATTCTCATACAGTGTATTTCGAAAGTCTCGCCGCATTATATGGCATTTTTTTGCGATTTCCATTGGTTATGACGTAATATCTTTTGAACCATGTGCCGTATGTGATTATTAACCATGCAGCAATTGTTACCTCACGGTAATTGTTTGAAATCGGTCCGATGGTTTAGGAGAAAATGAGCAGCATTGTCGCAGAATGCAGCAGTTTTTCGCTCATCTCATATATCGTGAACTATAAATCGTATGTGATTCTTTCACTTACGGCGACCGTCCTCATGGATTGAAGCTTACGTGTACAAAATTTCATAAATATTGGAATAAAACTGTAAATTTGTATGCAACACGTACAAATATACGAACACTCTGCTTTATACATTAGACTTGCGAATGCGCGAGGCGAGGTGCGCAGTAGCTCCATTGCTTTGCTTCGGGACCATTCGTAAGTAACCGTCAGAGCTCGAGTAGCCAAGATCTGGTGTCTCTACGAGTTCCAACCCCAATGTTAAAAGCGGCGTTTCCCCTCGCTCCTCCCTGCCGCGTGAACGTCCATATGCTGCCTCTATGGGGTACAGAAGGCGAAATCGAACCTCAGCCGCGCATGCGCATTGCAACGCTGCGGTCACTGCAGCCTATATTAACCGCCCGCACTACGACTTCGTATACCTGCTTTCTCCGCGACGTAAACCTTTCTCATACGATAAAAATACTTTGAATGTGCATATAAAATGATCTGAGAGAAGAACGAAACGAAGAATGATTATTTAGGAACCCTTTTATTTCATTTATTTGTTTACCTTTTTCACGTCGAGATTTTTACCTCATAGGACGCGCCGCCACTGAGGTTATGTAAATAACAGACACGAGTTGCCTTGTTTCTGTGATGCAGGATATGGAAGCAGTTGAAATATGTCGTCACTGCGGCCACTTTGGGATTTTATTCTTGGACAGAATGAGGCCAGCCACGGCGCGGTCGCCGGCTGCGCGCGGTCCCCGCCGGCAGAGGCTGCGGTCCTCCGCCACGACAGACGCTGCTAGCCAGCCAGTCACGGTGCCGGTAATAGCGGGCGAGGCACGCGCGCGCCCTGCCGCGCATGCGCACATCCGCCTACCGGCGGGCTCGTCACGTGCTGCGCCGCGCCGCGCCACGCCGCTATCTTGATTGGCTGTAATTCAACACACGCGTCATGATTAGAATTACTAAATAACCCCCTGGAACAGCGTTATCGGCTGCCGAGCCGCGAGTGCAATCTGCATGGGAAATAACCTCTGAACTTTGGGCGCAACACGAGAAAACTGACCTCGTCCCTCCAATAGCATTGTTCATCATCCTTCGGCCACAAAATATGTGCGCTATTAAGAGATCTCTATCTCTCAGAGACGTAATTTATGGCATGAGAGGGACGTGAATTTATTTATTTTTGTTTGACTGGAGAAAATATGGCATTGGTGAGTAAATAGGGGAACGGGGAATATTTTGGCAATGCCTTGTGAAGAGGTGTCTGCCTGTAGCACATGTTTGGAAGTGAAACTTCGAAGGTGAGATGTTAGGAGAAAAAAAATCAAACTGAATTTATCAAAATGAGATCAATTCGAAGTTAAACACTCTCCCGGTCACACACACACACAAAATAAGAAGTAAAAGAATAAAATAAAATAAAATAAAATAAAATAAAATAAAATAAAAAAATAAAAATCATTACAATACGCCAACTTCGTTAAAAAAATTGGTCGAGAAGACAGAACGACCTCCTAGGAAGAATTTTCTCTAATAAGAGTGTTTTTCAACTCTGCGGTTATGGAGAAATCTTGTGAATGTCGTACATTCAACTTCAGCAAAAATGTTTGTAGAACTTATGGGACTTAACTACGGGTTCATCAGTCCCTAAGCTTACAAACTACTTATGAACTACCTAAGACTAAGGACGGCACAAATATCCATGCCCGAGGGGGGGAGTCGAACCCCCGACCGTAGTGGCCGTGCAGACCGTGTCTGGAGGGCCTCAGTCCCCTCGGCCACCGCGGCCGGCCAATTTCAGCAGAGTAAGTTAACAGACGTTAGATGTTTAAAGCATAATTAAAACTTCAAATTTTACAGCGGTCTTCTTTGAAGAATAAAACCTTCATTGAAGGAGACTAGCGCATGCTAAAGTCTCATTTCTCAATTTAGAACGAAAATGCAGTTTTTTTGTTATTCTTGTTTTGATTTTCCAGAAGAGTAAAGGGGAGAGATAGATAAATAGAGAGAGAGATAATGATTTGGTTAACACAACAAACAAAACCTAATACACACTTTAGAGGAATCATGTAAATGGTATCAGATGTGACCATTATTTACCGACCTCTACACAGAAGTCATATCTGTTGATAATTCTCGTATGGTGAATGTTATATCACACAAACATCTCGGGTACTATTGCTTTAGAGTCTAGACACACGCTCCATACTGGCAGTCTTCGGTAAACTAGCTCTTAATTGTACTAAAATAATCGTGAATTTTTACGACTAAATGGTCTAATAGTTGTATCGAACGACACAGTGCTTAGCCAAATAGTCAGGAATATAAAAGATGCGTCAGAGAGGTTCGGTGATTGGTCTCAGGAAATATACGAAACAAGAGTTACAAAGAAAATACCATTACTGGCCTTCAAACTAATCACAATTGGCCACAATACACTTCTGACGTCGGTTGGAAACTGTCAGAAACGCTTCTTCTGGAATCGGTAGAAGCACTGAGACCGCGCGTTGTTGGATCTCCGCTACCGTTGCTGATCTTCAACTCGCCTGCTATCATTCTCAAAGACAGCCGCAAGCATCTGTCGCACTCGTTCGCTGTTGTCTGGGACTGTGATTGTGGACGGTAGACCCGAACGTGGCTCATCCTCGACACGTTCCTTGCCGCCTCTAAAGCGTTTAAACTACTCAAACACAGACTTTGACTCACTGCTTCAACACCATACACTTGCACTAACAAAAAATGTTCAAATGTTCGTTAAGCTTATGGGACTTTACTACGAGGTCATCAGTCCCTAAACTTACAAACTACTTATCAACTACCTTATACCAAGGACGGAACAAATATCCATGCCCGAGGGGGGATTCGAACCCCCGACCGTAGTGGCAGTGCAGACCGTGACTGGAGCGCCTCAGTCCCCTCAGCCACCGCGGCCGGCTTGCACTAACACCCCATGGGTCTCCGTCGCTGTTCTGCCTCATTTGAAACAAAACTTCATGTTAATGCGGTGCTCCATTTTGTGCTCCATGTTGTAATGACTTGAGTTCTCACGCTGACCCTGTTAGCTGGATCGTCCCGTGTAACACCGTTTCACTACAGTGCATTGCAGGATAGGGGCGCTTCTTGAGAAATCTATCATGTGTATGCGTGGGCACCTCATCATCGCCAGCGCGGTTTGTAAAATATGGGACCATTCACCGAACTTTTCAGACACACCTTGTAGAAATTTCATGTATTTTTATCATTAACTTCGTTCGATAGGTGCTGTGCCCGGAGATGGAAAACAGTAATTTCGATGATTTAATTTCAGATCAGAATTAGATTGTAAATTATGTTTAGCAGCTGGCTTGAATGGATCACACGAAAGAGCGAGTCATCGCTGATCTGAAAGGTAACCGTGGACACACACTCCGCGTGCCAAGGACAGCTTTTGTGCAGCTGATGCGCATTATGTGCGCACCGGCGCGCCTGCGTATTCATAGAAACAAGAGAGGGAAACCGTTGGTCGATAAGACTGCCCTTCGCCCAGTGCTATACATCTGACACCTGTATCAGTTAAAATGTCATTTTGACAATTACGGCCTCGAGGTTTCCTCCTTTCTTTGAGGGCAAGGGCGCGCACTTTGTCCTTTCGAATCGTAGGACAACACCATACAGCAGCAAAGAACTTTTCTCTTCCAAACATTCATTACAGAGTTGTTAGCCTTCCGACGCTTCTCGACACGGAAAATTTACACCTAAGATCGTGAAAAAAATGAGACTTAATTTTGCATAAATATATCATTGCACACTTAAAAGAACAGGAGAATGCCAGCAAGTATCTTTAGCACTATAAATTACGTTCCGCACAATAGTCTCGTAAAATTTTGCCAGATACTTAAATATGATTTGCAGGCTAGTCACGTAAGAGCTTCGTGCCTAGCCATGTGCAAGTAAATGAATGCTCTCTCCAATTCCAAATGAAATACAACTTTTTTGGAATCTTATGACAGAAATTCTATTTTTTTGTTTGTTTGTATTTAGTGTTCAATTCAAATGCAGACACTACCCCAAAGACGTACAAATGTCTCAGAATGTTCAAATGTTTGTAGAAGTTACGGAACCTAACTGCTCTAGTGCTCTGGTCATCGGTCCTTAAACATACAAACTATTTAAACCAACTTATCCTAAGAACAAAACACACACACACACACACACACACATACACACACACACACACGTCCGAGGGAGGACTAGAACATCTGACGGCGAACGGTCGCGCGCACCGCAGCAAGGCGTCTTAGCGCGCATAGCAATTACATTAGTCATTTTTTCGCTTTCTCTATAATACTATGGTTTTCAAAAATAAGATTATATTTCTTGTCAGAAAAAAATAATTTTGATTGCCAAACTCTTACTCTTTTAACACGTAGAGGATTTTGGAAAAAAAAAATGCCTGCTGCCAAGGGAGCTCAATAACATGTACTACGGGGAAATTTTAAACGTATCTCCAAAAATGTTCATATGTTCGTTAAGCTTAAGGGACTTAACTGCGGGGTCATCAGTCCCTAAACTTACAAACTACTTATGGACTACCTTATAGTAAAGACGACACAAACATCCGAGCCCGAGGGGGGATTCGAGCCCCAACCGTAGCGGCCGTGCAGAAAGTGACTGGCGCGCCGCAGACCACTCGGGCACTGCGGCCGGCAACGTATCTCCGTAGTTGATCCTAAGAAGTATTAGCATTTGCGAGTATTCTGGGAACAAGGAAACTAGACGTAGCAAACTTCTGCAGTTACGGAGGTAGCTCAGTCTCGAGTCACTTGTAAGAAATGATACTTAGTTGATAGTGTTCCTGTGTAAAGAAAACAGTAAAGAGTCAGCACGCTAAAAGAAAAACTCGATGACAAGAATAAGTTCCATTCTCTAGGAAACAAATGTGAAGATGAAATTCTCGGACTGTTATATCTGCCGGCCGCGGTGGCCGAGGGGATTGAGGCGCTTCAGTCACAGTCTGCACGGCCACTACGGTCGGGGGTTCGAATCCCCCCTCGGGCATGGATATTTGTGTCGTCCTAATTCGTAAGTAGTTGATAAGTAGTTTGGAAGTTTAGGGACTGATGACCCCGTAGTTAAGTCCCATAAGCTGTACAAACATTTGAACATTTTTGAACTGTTATATCTGTTAGGTTACGGCAGAAGTCCAAATTTTTTTTTTTGGAGACTTCAATGCACGGTAAGGACGGCAACTCTCTAGAAACTCGAGTTTGAAATGATGCATAGCTTACAACCTTGTAAATGATATTCCTTTCTTTCTACATTTACTGGAAGCGAATCATTCGTAAATCAACATATACCAAAGTAACAAATGTCGTTCTTGCAGTTTGTAAGAAAGGCGATGATAAAGGCAGGGCGTTCTGTATGCTGAACGCGGGGAAGCCCACAGAGCATGTAGGAGAGATGCTGGTCGGCGATAGAGAGCCGCGGCGCGGACGGATGTGAGCGAGCGAGCAGCCTACTAAGGCAGTCATGCGAGGCACGCCGAGAAGCCCCGGGACCTCCACGCCGGCCACAAAGTGTCGGCTAAGCCGCGGCGGAGCGGAGCACGCCTAGCGCCCCGCTTTATCCTCCATTCAGGCACGCCGGCGGCTACCCACGGAATTCACAGGTGAAAGTGTAAAAGCGGGCTACGTCATGCTGACGACAACGCACAAAGTAGTGTCAGAGCTAAGACTGCACGAGGAGAGAAATAGCATCCTCCCACCTCTGATCAGTAACGAGCGATGCTTCCCAAAGTTTGAGTTTCATTCGTGTGTTTTCCTCTGCCTTTTGAAAGTTGCAGCACAGACTTTGCGCAAGCCAACTTCTCCAACATTGTTTACAAGCCATTACAGCCGACATTCAGATTTCAACGCAATTCTCTGCTCTTTGTGTAGTGTTGAGTACAGATGACTGTATCTCTTCATTTCAAGTCTACCGGCCGTGGCTTGTCGTGCACACCCTTTTCATCAGCTTAGAACCCATCCCCTCACACAGCTAACTAACGTCTATTGCATCGTCTCCATAGACCTTTACCAAACGTCGATGGATTTCAAATGATGCAAATTCTTCGGCAGTGAGGAATTGAATCGAAATTCTGTGTTTTATGTGCTTATCCATATGAGAAACCATTTTTGAACCCTTCTCTGCTGGCGCCACTACCATAGAGCAACGGAACCATCCGCAAACGATAGCACAAGATCCAAGCAGAAGATCCAAGCGTTAGCACTACACCAACGACATCAAGCACGTATATCCAGAGTCATGACAAAAAAGTTTCTTAAAGTGGATCTCTCTCTGTCATCAGCCTCACTCCCGATCAGATCTGTGGGGATGTTCTTTGATTGTTAAAGGGACTAAACGACTATGGTTATCGCCGGCCGCGGTGGCCGAGGTGACTAAGGCGCTCCAGTCACGGTCAGCACGGTCACTACGGTTGGGGGTTCGAATCCCCCCTTGGGCATGGATATTTGTGCCGTCCTAGTTCGTAAGTAGTTCATAAGTAGTTTGTAAGTTTAGGGACTGATGACCCCGTAGTTAAGTCCCATAAGCCTTACAAACATTTGAACATTTTTGACTATGGTTATCAGTCCCTTGTTCCAATCGTAGAGAATGCAATAAAATCACTACAATGACGTGTAAAACAATGTGTTAAAATTCAAAAAATGTTCAAATGTCTGTAAATCTATCGGACCAAACTGCGTGGTCATCAGTCCGTAGCTTACAAAGTAGTCTACTTAAACCTAGGTAAATTAACCTAAGGACAACACGCACACCCATGCCCCACGGAGGACTGGAACCTCCACGGCGACCAACCGCGCGCTCCGCAGCGAGGCGCTTCAGACCGCTCGGCTACTCCACCGCGGCCTTGCCTGCACCCTCTCCCCGCGCCAGCACGTGTGGCCACGGCCTGTGCGGGCCTGCAGAGGAGAGCAGCAAGTGCTGGAGGCGCCCCGAAAGCGCCGCCAGCCGCCAGCGGGCGCCGCCGTCCATCACGGCTGATCGGGACGCGTCGTTTCGCCAGCGCGGCGTGGTCACGAGCGGCGCGTGACCCACATCGGGCCGGCTTTGTGTAACAGCGACAGCCTTGATCCCGCCGCGCCGGCCGTCTGCCGCGGGCGCGCGCTCTGAGTCAGCGACTGTGTGCAAAGCGCCGCTGCACTTCCCGATAACACCCGACACCGCCCTCGCGAAAGTTCCCTGCCGCAGACCAGGAAGACGGCTGCGTGCAACGCGACACCCGCGGATTGACTCTTGGACTCCGTGCGGTGGGGGCACGCCCGTACAGGAAGCGTCGCGCTCAGTAGATTTACGCAGATTTATTACTTTCTATTCCGAGTCCTTCTACCGAGACGGACTCCGCCTCGTAAACACATTTCTCCAGGGCAGGCTGTTCCAGCAGGCTGCTCCGCGAGCAGGAGCGCCCGCGAGCGCTCACTACCCCAGCTCGGAGCTGCGGTGGTGGGCAAGGTGACGTCATGCACGCCATTACTCGGGCGGGCATACGGAAACAGACGCGTTCGTTGTGTTCTCGTCAATGGGTAGTTGTGACAACAGCAATAGTGTCTAGCCGCCAAAGCCTAGTACCTACTTTTTTAGAAGAACTGTAGTTCTTCAATAACAGAGACTGACGTCCACGATGTCTAATGTAGCACAAATCTAACTACACAAAAATATTCGATCTATAACGGCATTTCTCAGAAAAGGAAAGCCCCGTTTTATGCTTCTGTGTCTCTCATACCTACAGTTTTTATGAGGGTGCAAAATTGGGTCCGTATTTTCTTGCACTGTCTTCCTAAACTGACAACCTTAGTATTTTGATATTTCTTGTGATAAATGCTACATCGACCGTTATGTTCCTTATTCTTGCTCCTGTTTAGCGCGTTCTGAAACTTTCAAGACAGGCGACAATTGGTTAATCCAGTTATTATCAATTTAAGGCGGTGTGTTACTCATTTTACAGCGGCAGATCAGCCGTGCGTACTGGGGCGCTGTGCTGCGGTGCGCGCATCCGTTAGCCGTTCGTAAGTAGTTTGTAAGTTTAGAGACTTATGACACCGCAGTTAAGTCCCATAAGCTTCACAAACAAACGTCTAATCAGTACGCTGTCGACGGGACGTTAAAACCGATTCTTTCTTCCTCCCTTTTCCAGATGTGCCGTCATTAATTGTCCTCTGCTGTAATGCGCAGGGAAATCCATCCTGCTGAAAGCGATTGCGGTGACTAATACGCTTGGGATCGTCATATACTGCAAAATATAAATAAATAGTCTAGACTTTACTCATCACTCGCGGCATTTCGCCGATTCCCATAAGAGTTCAAACGTGTTGTGCATTCGCACTTAACAAATGTTCTAATGTTTGTAAACCTTCTACTACGGTCATCAGTCCCTGGACTTAAAAACTACTTTAACTTATACTGAGGGCAACACACACACACACACACACACACACACACATATACCTGCATGCCCAAGAGACGACTCGAACCTTCGACGGGCACCAAACGCGCACTCCGCTGCAAGGCGTCTTAGAGCGCGCGGCCACTAGGGGCTTGTAAATCCTCTGGAACCACGACCGAGGTCATTACAAATACTTCTGAGAGTGAATTTATCGATTATAACGCGACACAGTGACGCCATTTCATTACAGTCTGCCTTTTGGTGGTCGTTGTGAGGGTTATCTTATTGTTATTACCGCATCTGCGGCGAAACTGGTGAACCTTACACCGTCATCGCATATAAATAGTTATATATTGATTGATATGGTGTATGTAATACCGTTCGGCCTCGTAAGGGTACCCGAAATGGCAAGTATAGGAGGGCATGGACGATAGGGACGCTACGGCCGTAGTGCGCGACTCAGGGCAATTTGTGACGCACGGGAGACCAGCGCGGGTAGCCAAGTGGTTTAGGAGAGCACTGGCTCGAAGCGGGAGTTCCGGGTTCGACATCCGCCCAAACTCACATTTTCACACTTGTCACCATTGAATAATTGCAATGACCTGGTGCAGCTACAGTTATTCCTTCCTTTTTCTTCTTATTTCCCCTCCTATTAAAATGTATGCAGTATGGAGCGCACCAGGTGTCTCTTCTTTCGGACATGTTTGAAGGAGAAGAGGAATGTACATATAAGAAATTACGTCACTGATTCCGATTTTTCTCTCAAGCGGCACAATTTCCTTCATGTGCTCGGAATTGCAGGACACCATGATAACAAATGATCCAAAATTACTGGTCTATGTCATTTCCATGCAAAATGTTGCATTTTGCTGGCCGCGGTGGCCGAGGGGACTGAGGCGTGTCAGTCACGGTCTGCACGGCCACTACGGTCGGGGGTTCGAATCCCCCCTCGGGCATGGATATTTGTGCCGTCCGTAGTATTAGCTAGGTCATAAGTAGTTTGTAAGTTTAGGGACTGATGAGCCCGTAGTTAAGTCCCATAAGCTATACAAACATTTGAACATTTTTTGTTGCATTTTATCAGAAGTGATTGTTTAACAGAGAGAAAGTAACTAGGTTTCAATACCATAAGAGAGAAATTGTTTTGTAATTCAGTGACGTCATTGTACCATTATATTTTAATCGATTGTGTCAAAAATCTTCTGCTTAAACTAATCATAATAAGTCGCTCATCCTAGACAACCGACAGTGCTTATATTATTCCTAAAAGTGCAGATGCAGGATTTCGATAAAGTGATAAAAAAGGGGGGATACAAGAATTTTACTTCATAATCAAACTTCACTCTTTGATTTATATTCAACTTTCTGCAGCAAAGTATAAGCCTATGATGCATTATCCTGCAGAGCATACAATGCGCGGATTGGACTGATCAGCCACCTGAAGACCCACCAATCGGACGAGGAAGAAGCTTGGCGAAAGGTGGTTTGTGACATCGGCATTCCCACAGCATCATTTGAAATGTAAATTAGTGTGGATTTTGATACTGGACTGCTTGAATGCGAAAATTATTTTCAATGTAATTACGTGACTTTAGTGCACATTGTTCTCTTCTTTCTTCAATTTCAGAACGATTCACATGTGGACTACAACACATTTCACTTCATGTTATCTCTAAGAATCTGATGATACTATAGACATACATATTTAACTACATACAAATTGATGATTCTGAAAACAGAAGCGATGAAACATTCGAGCTCTTTTCATTACGCTTCCGCATCAATCGTTTCTGTATTAGAGAGTAGTTCCATAATACTCTCACTCTCCAATATAAAAGCGATTAAGATCAAGTAGCTAGTCGTCCCAAAATACTAAAACAGTCAGTCCTGTAACAGATTTCAAAATATGCAGTCTTATCGACTCTACGCACTTACATTATACTAGCATATTTTAGAGCGTGTAAAAGGGCGTATATTAGGTAGAATGAGAAATAAGAAACGGTCTTAACGATGATAAATTAATTGCCCCTTCAACTAATAAATCATGCCATAGATAAAACGAGACTAGCAATTAAAGCAAATGAAAATTGCAGAATGAGGTCTACAGGTCAGTTTAAGCCACAAGGATTGGAGCATCATTTTTCCACCAGGCGTTTGGCCGAGGAACACCAATTAGAGTTGGAGGTGTTGGATGGCGGTAATTACGGGTCCATCAGGAGGCGAGCGGCAGATAAATGGAGCTGATAGCCTGATCTGCACCCGCTTGATGACATGTCCGGGCTCCGCCAACGCTACAGCTAGTTTTACTTTTCTCGAAAAATTACGGCAATAAAGTATCTGCAGAAGGCAGGAAGAAATAGCTCAGCCCTTACAAGGCACGTCAAACGGAAACCCATTATCGCCGAAATTGCGGGACAGGTACAAAAATGTTCGTATTACCGCGGTCGAATGGCCGAGCGCACTAAGGCGCCTTCATGAGATGCGCGCGGTTGCTTCCCGTTGGAGGTTCGAGTCCTCCCTCGGGCATTGGTGTGTTAGTTTAAGTAGTAGATTAGCAGCTGAATGCTCGTATCATTTCTATTTTTTATAAGTGATAGACTGGTCAAAATTGAAACGAGAGAAGAAAGAAATATTTCCTCTTCTTAGGAAGGAAGCTCATACAAAATGATGCATCGAAGGAAAACATTGGTAGATTGGTGGGCGGAACGAAAATGTTCTTAATAAAAGGCGTTTGCTGGTAACAGATATTAATATGGAATTGATGAATATGACACGAACTTGTGCGTATGCTGTAGAGCACCTCAAATAAGAAAACAATGGACCGAGGAAATTAAAGAAGAAGGAGATATAACTGAAAAGAGGTTCTATAGATATGTATTGAAAATTAGCTGCTAAATAAATGTCCGTGGAATAATCGTACCAGAAGAAGGGGTGGCGGGAAACATTTGACATGGCTCTGTTAGGGACAGTAGGTACTAACTTTATGAAAAAAAAAAAAATAAATAAATACAAAAAGAAAAATAAATAAAAAATAAAAAAATAATAAATAAAAAAAGGAATTAAATAAAAAGTAAAATAAAAACCCTGAAATGTGTGTTCAAAGATTTTGAATAAAATTATCATGGTGAAGAGATGTGTAATGTTATCAAACATTGACCTTAATTTACATCTACATATATACTCCGCAATCCACCGTAAGGTGCGTGGCGGAGGTTACACTGTACTACTACTAGGTATTTCGTTTCTTAATGTGGAAGAACTTTCTGATAATTTACGTTTGGAGTTCAGAGTTGTATGGTAGTGAATCACAGACAGTGGGAAAAACCTCTAGAGAAGAGAATCAAAGCGTTTGAGATGTGGTGTTCCAAAAGAATGTTAAAAAAAATATGTGTACTGATAAAGTAAGGAATGAGGAGGTTCTCCGCAGAAGGGTAAAAAAAAAAACGGATACAACTGACGAGAAGAAAATGAGGAGATTCTCCGCAGATTGGTTGAAGAAAGAAAATACGGAAACAACTGACGAGAAGAAGTTGAAGAGGTCCTCCGCAGAATCGTTGAAGAAAGAAAAATATGGAAACAACTGATGAGAAGAAGGGAGAGGATCTTATGACTTAAGACCTGAGTAACCCCATGGTACTAGAGGGTAAAAACTGTAGGAGAAGACTAAACAAATAACTGAGGACGCAGGATGAAAGTGATACTTAGAAATGAAGAATTTGATACAGGAGAGGAACCCATGGGGGCGACATTAAAAGCAATCACAAAGCTAATACGAAAAAAACTTGCTTTGTTTACAGCGGTTGTTAGCATCTCCTGATCTGTATGTACTAATGAATCTGCAGGATCATTCGGTGATGTTGTTAAGACCTTTTTGGAATAGTGGAGAAGGGTAAATGTACCAATTTTAAGTAAGGGACCCTAGATTAAAACAGTATTCATAATGATACAACCTAATTAAAACGGTTTGTTTAAAACGACGTTGGCGTGCAACCCTATCATCTTGTGTTCAGAGATGTTTAGTATGGAGCATACGCAGAGACGGTAAACACGACATAGGAAGAGTGTTTAATGTGCTGGACATGCAGGGGACGAACGGCGGTGTCAGATTGGTGGAAATACTAATAACGCTGGACAATAATGAAGCAAAGTTTACCCGCGTGAAGCGACTTGGGGCGAATTTGTCCGGAGCGTGTTTACTTCAGCAGGCAGGTGGCTCCATTCACACTAAAAGTCTGGACGGCAAGCCAACCGCGACAGACGCATAGCCGTGGTTGACGGCGCCACCGAACCGTGTAGAGTGTCGCGTCGCCGGCCGAGCATAGCTGCTGCCTCCACCACCTGCCGCCGGCTCCGAGGACCCCGGAACTGCGGGGACACCCGACACCTCCACAGGTGTTCCGGCTGGCTGCCCGCTCCCACCGAACGCCGCTAGCAGCACAGGGCGCTCATTACCAGCTCTAAACCTGCGTCCGCAACTCGCCTCAACCGTGAAAGAAACATCACCTAGCACACTTCCCTTACTTTGTCTCTACGGGGCGAAACAAAAAGGGAAGTGTTACGGCGCTCGCACGTTTGGGGAGTCTATATCGAAAGTAGTGAAGAGTTTCCCCTGAGGCGGCGCTTTGATCTGCCACAAGGCAGTTGTTTCCGATGTGTCTTCGCTGGCGGATGGCTAGCTGGAGGCGTGTGACTCACGCGAAGTCAGTGACGGATTGAGATTCGAATAGCGCTTGTCGCCTGAGTTCCTCCGGAGGTGTTGTCACCGACTTGTGGGCCGCCGACAGCGTGGAGCGAGCGAGTAACAGCTTGGCGTCCAACGAGTTCTAGTCGCCTGGGTAGCTGTGGTTATGTTGTTACCGTCGTGCGGGCCGACGTGAGCGCACAACTTAGCGTCCTAGAGGCGGGGTCGCTGTTTGGTCCTGGAGTATTTTGCAGCTGAATGTTTGGGCAGCAGGACAGGTAGCTGGAGATGAGTACTTAATGTGGGCGACGGCGTGCTGTGCCGCGGGTGTCACCTAATCAAGCAAGTTCTTTCCTCTGCTCCCGAGTGTAAGTGCTGTCCTGATAAACTTGGTACGAGCGCCGGAAGGCTTTAATTCTCGGTGTCCTTCCGTGTCGGGCTCTGCTATACACCTTGTGAACGTTGGTGCCCCAGGATTCGTTGGTTATGCAATAGTCTGTTGTGTGCCTTTTGAACAGAAGTTCGTCGAGAGTAGGGTGTTTTTCTCCTGAACATTGTTTTGAATTGTGGATTGTGTCTGATGTTTCTTATGGTTTTCCCGGCATTGTCTGGTGTCCGCCCCGGTCTGGGTGTCGTTATTCTGATGGGCAGTCTTGTTCGTTTTGATTGTGGAGTTCTGCACTGTGCTCCCTGGTGATTCTGGGAGCACCTCTGGGTTCGTGTTGGAACAACGTCGGCTGTGAGTCGTGGGAGCGGGTCGGTTAGAAAACTGTTACTGGGCTGATCTCTTACAGACAGTTGTGGTTTGGTATTTGACACTAAAGTGTGGTATTGATGTTCAAGCAATTGTTTCATGTGCCCTCAATGCTACGTGTTCTGTGGCTGTTTTTATTTTATTTTTTTTTATTTTTTTATTAACCGTTAGTGTTTCTGCAAAAGAATATTTAAGTGTTTGAATTTTGTACTAGCATTTATTTGATTTTTAAAATTTTACTAAGTTTTATTGAGTGCCTTGTATTTCTCAAATTGCTAAGGAGGTATGATATTTTGGCACTTGTTATGTACTGTTTTACAATTTAAAGCGTTTTGGAGGTGTATATGTCGGCGTAATTTGGTGCCGGATACTGTTTCTGGAATTTATGTTGAAGATTTATATTATTGGGGCTGGCCCGGCGGTACCGCAACGGAGGAGGAAGTTGTGGTGATTTCCGGTTACGAGCGTGTGGGGACCGCGGTAGCGCTGCATTGTTTTGCTTCCTTCAGTTAAGCGACCCGTCTCCTCCTTTGCGGTCCTTCAATGTCTGCCAAGTAGTATGCCTGAACATGGCTACCAACGTGCATTGTCCTTGGTGGTCGAAAGTTAAATTTCCAGTTTTAACATTTGCCAGTTTGTTACCTGCTTCGAAAGCATTGTTTAAATTGTAATTTTAAGCAATTCAGTAGTTGTAAAAAAAATGTTATTTTAAAAGGGTTGTACTTAACGTTTTCCTTTGGTTTAAATTGTTGAAGTGATTTCTTTAAAGAAGTCCTTTAGGGCTTTTATTATTGTTAATAAACCTGTGTGCATGAGATTTGTTGAGTTTACCCTTTTGCCATTCTGTCCGTAGTTTCCTTATTTCCTGAATTGTTTTCAGTGGTGCCATCTGCATCATAGCAGGAGGGCTTTTTTGCTTTTATTTGTTTATTTATTTTGCAGAAGAAGACCACACGGTAACTCATAACACTGTGCCACACTGCAGACTGCTGACAAAGGTACGAGCATATGGAATAGTTACCCAATTATGTGAGTGGCTCGAAGACTACCTAAGTCATAGAAATGTTCAAATGTTTGTACAGCTTATGGGACTTAACTACGGGGTCATCAGTCCCCAAACTTACAAACTACTTATGAACTACTTACGAACTAGGACGGCACAAATATCCATGCCCGAGGGGGGATTCGAACCCCCGACCGTAGTGGGCGTGCTGACCGTGACTGGAGCGCCTCAGTCACCTCGGCCACCGCGGCCGGCACCTAAGTAATAGACCCCAATACGTTGTCCTGGGTTTTCATCAGAGACTAGGATATCGTCAGGAGTGCCCCAGGAGAGAGTGATAGTTGGAATCTGCGGCTGTTTGCTGATGATGCTGTGGTGTACAGGAAGGTGTCGTCATTGAATATTTCGGACAATCTAAATAATTGTTATGAAACTACGTGCAAAGAGTTGAATCGTAATTGAAGGAAGCGTCCGGACATTAATTTTGAAATGATTAAAGGAAATAATGAAAGGCAAACCTATTGCATGTGGGGGAATGGCTGCTCCACTTAGAAAATGAGACAAGAGCACAACTTCAGTCCTTGACAGATCGATATTCCCTTGGTTTTTGAACTTTTTGGGAAGTCAGTTTGCAGATTTTTACCTGTATTAAACTGCCGATATTTCCTTGATGTGCGGCTCCGTAGCACAGTGGTAGAGTGCCAGACTACAAATCCAAAGGTCGTGGGTTCGATCCCCGACAAATCCTAGGATTTTTATCTGTCACTTTCCACCTCTTTCTCCTCTCGCAGTGTTGCTGATGTGAAAAATACCGAGTAGCACCGTGGTTCGGAACCCACGTTAAACTGTAGGTCTCCCTTGTAACTGGCTGGGTAAGTCAGCTCGAAGGTCGGAGGAAGGCAACGGCATACCACCTCCAAACAGGACCATGCCTAGTAAAGCACTGTGGTGTTCAAACCAATCTTCGGATTGTTGACTGCTTTACCTTTTATTTCCTTGATGGCAATGGATATATTACGAGTCTAGAAATGAGACACACATTTTTTAAAATATTTTGTTCACTGCTAATTCAAAACCTGGCGTTTTGCAATAATTCCTGAGCAAACACGGCTGGGACTATTGCAACATGGCGCTACGAAGGCAAAATCTAAAGAGGACATCTTGGACTGCAGGACCGGCGGTGAAGTATTTGGAGGATTGGCGTTCTATTAATTAGAGGCGGCAACGCGGCACGATTTATTGCAACGCAGTGCGCGAGCGTTCCGATCCAGGCCAGCGGATTTCATCACCTGTCGTCCACGCTTCAGTTGGAAAGAACTGAAACGAAGCAAGGTGCACGTTAGATCGTGCTCTCGTCGAATCGGGACCCACTGTGTCCGTTGCGTAAGGGTTTCTTTGAAAGCTTGTCGTTGTCATGAAACTTATTGCGAAACTCACAGGACAAGAATGCGGTAACAGCCACGTCATCTATAGAGGACTCCTAGGAAATATGAATTCGAGGGGTTGGGTTGTTTGATAGGGATAAGGGGCTAAACTACTGAGGTTATCAGTCCCCCGGTGGGGAGGGGAAGGAGTGAGGATAGGAAAGGAGGGGAGGGGAAAGGAAATGCAGTCCGGGAAGTAAAAAAGGAAGGAAGACTGCATTAGCTCGGGGCCCCGTGCTCGCCACGCACGTACTCGCGAAAGAACCGTGAACCCCCTGGGGGGGGGGGGGGTATGAATTCGAAATAACGATCCACGATTAGACGGTGTAACGGTTTGGATTACTGTTTCCAGCGCCAGATGTTTTTTAATAGTGGGTGTGTTACAGAATAAGTCAGAGATGACACTGCAGCTTAAGGTGATTCATTGGCGATTTCTTGCGACAAGTACCATTATACCTTCTGGGTGGAGAAGGGTTAGGGAAGGAAGGGAAATTATTATGTTGTGCTACTATAGTGCAAGAAAATAATACATTGGCGACGAGAGAAATTTGTGTCTGGCCAGGATTCGAACCCGGCATTTCCGCCATAAATACACTACTGTCCACTAAAATTGCTACACCAAGAAGAAAAGCAGATGATAAACGTGTATTCATTGGACAAATATATTATACTGGAACTGACATGTGAATACACTTTGACGCAATTTGGGTGCATAGATCCTGAGAAATCAGTACCCAGAACAATCACCTCTGGCCGTAATAACGGCCTTGATTCGCATGGGCATTGAATCAAACAGAGCTTGGATGGCGTCTACAGGTACAGACGCCCACGCAGCTTCAACACGATACCACAGTTCATCAAGAGTAGTGACTGGCGTATTGTGACGAGCCAGTTGCTCGGCTACCATTGAACATACGTTTTCAATTGGTGAGAGATCTGGAGAAACATTTTCCGTATCCAGAAAGGCCCCTACAGGACCTGCGACATGCGGTCATGCAGTATCCTGCTGAAATGCAGGGTTTCGCAGGGATCGAATGAAGGATAGAGCCACGGGTCGTAACACATCTGAAATGTAACGGCTACTGTTCAAAGTGCCGTCGATGCGAACAAGAGGTGACCGAGACGTGTAACCAATGGCACCCCATACCATCACGCCAGGTGATACGCCAGTATGGCGATGACGAATACACGCTTCCAATTTGCGTTCACCGCCAAAAACGGATGCAACCACCATGATGCTGTAAACAGAACCTGGATTTGTCCGAAAAAATGACGTTTTGCCATTCGTGCACCCAGGTTCGTCGTTGCGTACACCATCACAGGCGCTCCTGTCCGTGATGCAGCGTCAAGGGTAACCGCAGGTCTTGGTCTCCGACCTGATAGTCCATGCTGCTGCAAACGTCGTCGAACTGTTCGTGCAGATGGTTTTTGTCTTGCAAACGTCCCCATCTGTTGAGTCAAGGATGGAAACGTGGTTGCACGATCCGCTACAGCCATGCGGATAAGATGCCTGTCATCTCGACGGCTAGTGATACGAGCCGTTGGATCCAGCACGGCGTTCCGTATTGCCCTCCTGAACCCACCGATTCCATATTCTGCTAACTGTCATTGGATCGTGACCAACGCGAGCAGTAATGTCGCGATAGGATAAACCGCATTCGCGATAGGCTACAATCCGACCTTTATCAAAGTCGGAAACGTGATGGTACGCATTTCTCCTCCTTACACGAGGCATCATAACAACGTTTCACCAGGCCGGTCAACTGCTGTTTGTATATGAGAAATCGGTTGTATACTTCCCTCATTTCAGCATGTTGTAGGTGTCGCCACTGGCGCCAACCTTGTGTGGAAGCTCTGAAAAGCTAATCATTTGCATATCAAAGCATCTTCTTCCTGTCGGTTAAATTTTGCGTCTGTAGCACGTCATCTTCATGGTGTAGTAATTTTAATGGCCAGGAGTGTATTTTGGACGAATAAAAACTACTTTAAATCATAACTATCAGGATGGCTTAGAAACGTTCCTGAAACTTTCAAATACTTGTCGTTACGGAATGATAACAGTTGTCGAAGGAAGAAAATAGGTTTTAATTCCTTGGATTTTTGAAATGACAGTATAAAATCCTTAACAGATAAGGCTATGTAAAGTTGTGGACTGAGGAAGGAAGGAGGATTAGTGTTTAACGCCCCGTCGACTGCGTGGTCATTAAAGGCAGAGCTTCGCTCTGATTGTTTGGGTAAGGATAGGGAAGACAATCGGCCGTGCTCTTTGAAAGGAACCATCCCGGCATTTGCCTGGACCAATTTAGGGAAAACACGGAAAACCTACATCTGGATAACCGGAGGTGGATTTGAACCACCTTCCTCCCAAAAACGAGTCCAGTGTGTTACCACTGCGCCACCTCGCTTGGTGGAGAGAGGGTAGAGGAGGAGAATGAGAGAGGGGAGATGGTGACAGACAGGTGAAAGAAGATGAACAGAGGCAGGGGGAGGAGGAACTGGACTGAGAAAGCGACAGGAGGAGACGTAACTGAACAAGCTAACACTTTCAAATTTCAGACGTTATTTGTACCATTATTTCTTCTGCGGCAGCAACGCGCCGGGTACCAGCTAGTGATTTATAAAACTTTTAGTAGCGTTATGACTAGCGAAATGTAAACAGTCTCTACACCAGTTCCTAAATTGTTTTATTTCCGTAAATAAGGTGATAAATTCCTAAGATTTATGGACAATCTGTAACTGCTGGCAGCTATGGTTTAAAGGGATTAGATTAGATTAGATTAATACTTGTTCCATAGATCATATATACGACATTTCGTAATGATGTGGAACTTGTCAGTTTAGTAAATGTTGTCTATACTTGACAATCAATATTTTAAGGATTTTTTATAAGTTTTTTTCTAAAAATTCATCTATATTGTAGAAGGAGTTGCCATTCAGAAATTCCTTTAATTTCTTTTTAAATACTAGTTGGCTATCTGTCAGACTTTTGATGCTACTTGGTAAAGACTTTTGTAGCACCATAATTGACCCCTTTCTGAGCTAAAGTTAGATTTTACCTTGAATAGTGAATATCATCCTTTTTCCTAGTGTTTTAGCTATGCACACTGCTATTACTTTTGAATTCCGTCGGATTGTTAATAACAAATTTCATGGGTCAGTATATATATATATTGTGAAGCTACAGTGAAGGTCCCTAGATCCCCAAATAAACGTCTGCAGGATGCTCTTGGATGGGCTCCAGCAATTCTTTTGATTACGCGCTTTCTTGCAATGAATACTTTTTTACTCGATGTTGAATTGCCCCAGAATATGATCCCATATGAAAGCATTGAATGAAAATAGGCGTAGTAAGGTAATTTACTGAGATGTATATCACCAAATTTTGCAATGACTCTGATAGCATAAGTAGCTGAACGCAAACATTTCAGGAGATCTTCAATATTTTTCTTCTAATTCAGCCCCACGGCAATGCAAACGACTAAAATTTTTGAATATTCTACCTCAGCTACAGATTTATGTTCAAAGTCTAAATTTATTAATGGTGTTGTGCCATTTACTGTATGGAACTGTATGTACTGGGTTTTATCAAAGTTTAATGAGAGTCCATTTGTAGAGAACTACTTAATAACTTTCTGAAAGATATCATTTAAAATTTCATCCGTTAATTTCCGATTTGTCAGGCGTGATAGCTATACTTGTATCATCAGCAAGAAGTACTAGCTTAACATGGCAAGTCATTAATATATATTAAGAACAGCAAAGGACCCAAGATCGAACCTTGTGGAACCCCATTTTTGATAACTCTCCTGTTAGAGGAATTACTTGTTTCATCTATACCATGTGATGTATGTTTCCGTTCTTACTCAGATACATAGAAAGAGAGTTGTGCAGAATAGGGTAGCGTGGAGTGAAGAATCAAAACAGTCTTTGACCCGATGACCACGACGACAACAACAACAATAACAACAAGTACTTTATCGCATTGAACTTTTCACCGTGGGCGGTTCATTGCGTCACACCTTTCGACGCGGAGTGTACAGTTGCGGAAGCGTCGGGAAGAATGTCGCTGGCGGCAAACAGCGCAGAGTAAACAGAGGGAATGTGGAACGACTTTCCTCGTGGCGGCGAGCAAATGTCAGCGCAGGTGTCTTCCGGTGGCGGTGGCGGTGCTCCGGTTACGTCAGCGGCCGGCGACGCACGAGAGCGCCTCCTAACGACTGCGCCGCCAGTTGCTTCAACCCGGATCTGCAGCAGCGGCGGCAGCAGCAGTGGCCGAGCGGGCGAGTCGGAGCAAGGAGGGGCACGGCGCGGCCGGCGTGGCTGCAGCACCCCTGATGGTCCGTACCATTCGAATCGATTGCCCGTTATAGCTGTAAGGCTAGTTTACACGACGACACTACGTTTCATGAAACTGCGCCACTGCCCAATGCGCATGCGCGGCAGGCGTTCGCGCAACTCGTTGACGAAACTAAATGGTTTCGGCACGTTCCAACTTTGGCGAAACTGATTGGGCGTGTTTTTAGGTTAGGTTATGACCAATACAGAACACAACATAAAGGGGGGAATGGGAGAAATAATTCGGTTTTTGAACATATATGCGTTGCGTAGGTGTTTGTGCGATTTTAACGCCGTGTTAGTCCTATTCTGGCAATTATTTGTGAAATTAAATATTGATGGGTTGACGATTAAGGAAGTACAGACTAAAATACATCCAATTCGAAACACCTATACAAACGAAGTATGGCAATTGTGGATTTCGGAACACGGTACAAGTACTGCAGAGACGAATATCTACTTGACAAGAAACGTAATGCAATTTGTAATTTTAGTTCTGGCAACAGTGCTTCACGCATAACAGTATCTTGTTTCTTTATTGCGTTACTAACTCTGTTTGTGGATTTCGGAACACGGTACAAGTACTGCAGAGACGAATATCTACTTGACAAGAAACGTAATGCAATTTGTAATTTTAGTTCTGGCAACAGTGCTTCACGCATAACAGTATCTTGTTTCTTTATTGCGTTACTAACTCTGTTTAAAAGAAATGCTGTGGTGACATTCTAAGTTGATTAAAATAACTTCTAGGATCTTCAATCACAATTTCTTTCAGCAAAGTCGTTGAGCAATCGATCTGACATCTTTTTCTTTTAAATCCAGTCACGAACCCAAACGCGTTTCTTATTCTTTTTATGTGTAGTCTTATGCAGCGACTTCACACAGACAAGCAATAGATTCGCCACGACTCGTACAGCTACCAAAACTTTCATTTTACGGCGAATAAGGCACTCACGAAACAACGAAACTGAAGTATATGGTATTGGCGCCGTGCCTACAGACATACACGAAACTAGTTGCGCGCAATTCATTTCATGCAACGAGTTTCGCAACCTAGTGTCGTCGTGTAGACTAGCCTTTAGACAGACTTCCCGACATTACGTCAAGAGTCAGTCCACGCGCAATAACTCGTACACTAGGTTCCGTCATTTTTCAAAAATGTTCAAATGTCTGTAAATCTATCGGGCCGGCCGCGGTGGCCGAGGGGACTGAGGCGCTTCAGTCACGGTCTGCACGGCCACTACGGTCGGGGGTTCGAATCGGTTCCGTCATTTTTCAAAAATGTTCCAATGTCTGTAAATCTATCGGGCCGGCCGCGGTGGCCGAGGGGACTGAGGCGCTTCAGTCACGGTCTGCATGGCCACTACGGTCGGGGGTTCGAATCCCCCCTCGGGCATGGATATTTGTGCCGTCCTAGTTCGTAAGTAGTTCTTAAGTAGTTTGTAAGTCTAGGGACTGATGACCCCGTAGTTAAGTCCCATAAGATTAAAAAATCTATGGGACCAAAGTACTTGGTCATCAGTCCGTAGCTTACGAACTACTTAAACCTAGGTAAACTAACCTACGGACAAACACACACACCCATGCCCCAGGGAGGACTCGAACCTCCACGGCGAGCAACCGCGCGCTCCGCAGCGAGGCGCTTTAGACCGCTCGGCTACTCCATAGCGGCGACGACGCCTCCTGACGCTGCCGCCGTGTAAACACGACAGCGAAAAACGGTTTACGAAAAATCGGTTTTCGTCTTCCGTAAGATGTGTTGCACGTGAACGTAGTGACTATGAGCGAGCCTTTGAGCAGGCCGGACGTCAGCAGACGCCGTGTCGAGGCAGTGGTAGTGGCCCGGAGGCGCTGGCGCTCGGCGTGTGGCTGCCCTCCCTCCACGGGCGGTAAATCAACGCGTCGGCAGACAATGGCGCACGCGTCTCCGCATGCGCTGCAGGCGCTGACGAACGTCTTCATCGCGAGGGCCCTGCGCGAGACTGAGCCGGTAGCCGTTTCGGCGGCTGTCGATTGAGAGAGTGACTCCGCCGTCTGCTGTGACAGCGGGGACAATGGCACCTCCATTAGGCGCCTCCCGGTAATAGCGGCCGTGGCCCAACAAAGTGACGCTGCTAATACCTAATCAACGGCGCGCTCGCCTGCCACACAGCCGCTACCGGCGCCAGCTGCGTCACCTCGCGCACACAGTCATTAAGGGATCTGGGGGCCACGTTACACTGCCCGACGAAGAAGAAAAAAGGGGGAGGGGCTGCAAGTGAATTAAACTGCATATGACTACACTGAACTGACTACAGCATGGCAGTAGCGAATCAAAGATTTTGATCTGGGGAGGCTGAGACCACACAAATTTTTTCTCACTATACTGACTCCAAACTTTCGAAGTCAACATACGTGTTGAAACTTCCTGGCAGACTGAATTACCTCTATCAGCCTTCAACACCACTATGTCCGGATCCTCTCGGAGATTTCGTAGTGCAGCCCTTTCCTCAGAAGTTATATTACTGCGTTGAGGAGCAGCTTTCAAGAGAACGCGCCAAGTTTCCCTTCTTATTTATTCAGCAGTGTCCATAGGAGGGCTTATAAGAGGTACCGCACTTTGTGTATGTGCAAAATTGAGTCCTTTGCCCAGAACAGACTGTGTCGCGCATCGTCCAAATTCTTCTCCGTGAGATTGAAAACGATACGTCGTGCAGTAACTTCCTGCGTTGAAGCTTGTTTGTGGCACCAAGCGATCAAATTTTGACATCTGAAGGTAACTTGCCTCCTTAAGTACCCAATCAAACTTGGCTGGGACTGGGTCGATGGAGTTACTTCAGCCAAGTTCAATTGTGCGCACAACGGTGACGTGGGACTGGCGAGCCCATTCGCTCGGAGATAAGGTAGGTATGTCAATAACGAAAATGTTCAAATGTTTGTAGAACTTATGGGACTTAACTACGCGGTCATCAGTCCCTAATCTTACAAACTACTTAAGAACTAGCTAAGACTAAGGACGGCACAAATATCCATGCCCGAAGGGGGATTCGAACCCCCAACCGTAGTGGCCGTGCAGACCGTGACTGGAGCGCCTCAGTCTCCTCGGCCAACGCGGCCGGCTGTCAATAACGTATGCTGTCAGCGACAACAGTAGATTCCATTGTATAGGGTCTCCACTGCAGTGTTACCACTATTTAAGTTTCTACCCTCGTATAGAATTTTCTCAGAATTGGAAGAGGAGTTGGAGAAGGAGTTCGTCAAAGAAACTAGGAAGTGAAACTTCCTGGCATATTAAAATTGTGTGCCGGAACCGGATCTCGAACCTTTGCCTTTCGCGGGCTCACACGTTGCCGCCTCACAACTTTACTTCCGCCAGTGCCTCGCCTCATTCTGGAAACATACATATTTTTTTACCTAATATTATATCATATCCCCGCACGCAGCTCTGTGACGTATCGCTGTGTCGTCGATGTGCTCAAGCAGTACCTCGACCCATATCCTAGGGCTCCCACATCTCGAAGCAAGGGGCTGCGCCTGCCGTCTCTCCACACTATTGACAAGATGTGCCCGCTGCATAAGGGCCATAGGGGGTTACGGACAAGCGGAACTCGTGACTCAACGTGTTGCGACGGCAGTCGACTTTGTCGAATTCTCCCTGCCACAGACCTATCTCAAACGGCGATGTTGGTGCTACGGTGTCAACAGCAAACCGACGTATGAGGCGGTTGGAAACCAATGCGGCATATTCGAGCCGTCGAGACACAGAGCGGAAAGCCACGGGTTGTTGCGCACATTCCTAACTTCGCTCCAGCTGCAGCAGAGCATAGGGAATGTCGCCAGCAACTGTAATAGACCTACTGAAAGTAGGGAGAGATTAGCTGTTTGTTTGAGGAAACTTCAATCGAAACCATACTAGCACCTGTATGAACAGTAATTTATTTCAATAGCCGGCCGCTGTGGCCGAGGGGACTGAGGGGCTCCAGTCACGGTCTGCACGGCCACTACGGTCGGGGGTTAGTACCCCCCTCGGACACTGATATTTGTGCCGTACTTAGTCTTAGTTAGTTCATAAGTAGTTTGTAAGTTTACGGACTGATGACCCCGTAGTTAAGTCCCATAGACTATACAAACATTTGAAGATTTATTTCAATAGATAAGGTAACATTAGACATATATAATAAGTAACATACTTTACAAACATTAGTTATTTCTCGGTTACCATCCGTTCCGTTTTTGTCATCCATCTTCAGGAAATTAAAAAAAGAAGTACCACGCAGTGATTTTGTATAAATCTATCGCTTGCCGCTGCGACAGACGTTTTGCCTCGTTTTGCTCGTGCTGCTAGAGCAATTTTAAATAAGCGATTCCCAAACGAATGGATGGGGCGTGAGGTACCGACATCGTGGCCTGCTTTTCTGCCGACCTCAATCCATTACACTTCTACTTACACGGTGTCATTTGAAGGCCATTGTATGTGCCCCACCTATTCTCGACGTGGAAGTGCTGCGTCAGCGCATAGAGCAAGGGTGTCAGCAGAAACGACTGACGCCTGCAATACGGGACCGGCGCGTACAGAAGCCTGCATTACAGCTCGCGGTAGCCATTTTGAGCACCTCCTGCAGAGAAGTGTGCATAGTAAATTATACTTTACTAACAAAAATGACGAGCATGCACAGTGAAGTAATCTTGATTGTGTACACCACAAGAAATGCCTGTAACACGGCAACTAAAGCAAGTAAACCATTCGTGTGCACTGCACGTTCTGCTAGTTGTCGCGTCCTCTATTGAATCTAACGTTCAAATGTCTGTATAGTTATGGAACCATAGTGCAGTGGTCATTGTTCCATTTAAACTAACGTACACTAAGGACAACATGCACATCCATGCCTGAGGGAGAACTCGAACCTCCGACATGGAGTAGCTGCGCACTGCGTACCGAATACCCGGAGCTTTCCCACGTGTTTAGTTACACCCTGGTCAAACGTGTCTCCGGATTGCGGCGGGCAGAAATGGCTGCCTGCAACTGCCTGCAACTGACCGCGCCCTAAATGTTCCGCCGTTCAGGCTTTTTACACGACGACATAGGTTTCATGAAACTGCGCACCTGGCCAGTGCGCATGCGCGGCCGGCGTTCGCGCAAGTCGTTGGCGAAACTAAACAGTTTCAGCACCTCCCAACTTCGGCGAAAGTGTTTGGACGAGTTTTTAGGTTAGGTGATAACCAAAACACAACAAAATACAAGATTAAGTGGGGAACGGAAGAAATTGTTCGGTTTTTGGACATATATATACGATGCATAGGTGTTTATGGAATTTTAATGATGAAAATGTGTGGAAAAAGCAGCGGCGTGTTGGTGCTCTTGAAGCAGTCATTCGTGAATTGAATATTGATGGGTTAATGATAGGGAATTTGCAGACTAAATACATTCAATTCGAAATACCTATACAAACGAAGTTTCCAAAATGCAATCCAGTAAAGCAATTGGCTGTGTATCAGCGCATGTTTACAAGACCAGGATCCCGTGGTTTGAACTGGCAGACCTTTTTAAGAAAAAATGTACACAGAAGGAAAGGCTACATAAATGTGTTAGGCTGAATTCTTTTATTTTAGAATATTTGTTTAAAACATGACAGGATTTTACTTTCACACACACACACACACACACACACACACACACACACACACACACTGCCACGATACAGATGCCTCTGCAAGAAAGTGGTTAGCTAACCATTCTCTTCTTAATGCAGCTTGCTTTCAATATTTATCGCTGCCAGCATGCGGCGTTACATCAGTTAGGCCAGCAATATTTGTATTTCTTCACGTTCCTGGCTAGTAAACTCCAGTGTCCAAATTCTCCTGGTTGACCAAGTGTGGATTTCGGAAAAAGGTGACAATACTGTAGAACCGAATATGAATCCTCAGTTGCCGAGAAACGTAATGTAATTATTAATTTCAGTTCTGGTGACAATGCTTCACGCATAAGAATATATTGTTTCCTTATTGCATTACTATGTCGGAGGAATTAAAATAAACAAATAAATAAAAAGAATAATAAAAAAAACGTAAACTACTCTCGTGACATGCTAAGATGATTAAAATAATTTCTAGGGTCTTCAACGACAATTTCTTTCAGCAAGGTCGCTCAGTAACCGAGCTGAAGACTTTTATTTAATCCATTCACAAACCGAAACACGTTTCTTAGTCTTTCTATGATTAGTCTTATTAAGTGACTTCATACAGAGAAGTAATAGCTCCGCCGCAACTCTTATAGCTGCCAAAACCTTTATTTCACTATGACTGCGGCAGTCACAAAACAGTCGCGGTGGAGTAGCCGAGCGGCCTAAGGCGCCTCGCTGCGGAGCGCGCGGTTGCTCGCCGTCGGAGGTTCGAGTCCTCCCTGGGGCACGTGTGTGTGTGTGTGTGTGTGTGTGTGTGTGTGTGTGTGTGTGTGTGTGTGTGTGCGTGTTTGTCCTTAGGTCAGTTTACCTTAGGTTAAGTAGTTTGTAAGCTACAGACTGATAACAACGTAGTTTGGCCCGATAGATTTACCAACGCCGACCGCGGTGGCCGAGGGGACTAAGGCGCTCCAGTCACGGTCTGCACGGCCACTACGGTCGGGGGTTCGAATCCCCCCTCGGGCATGGATATTTGTGCCGTCCTAGTTCGTAAGTAGTACATAAGTAGTTTGTAAGTTTAGGGACTGATGACCCCGTAGGTAAGTCCCATAGACTATACAAATATTTGAACATTTTGAATTTGATTTACAAACATTGGAATATTTGAACTCACAAAACAACGAAACTGAAGTGTATAGTTTTGGCGCCATGTCTACAGACATACACGACACCAACTGCGTGCAAGTCATTTCACGCAACGAGTGTCGCAACCTGGTGTCGTCGTGTAGACTAGCCTTAACGTTGGCTTACGCATTACGGGTGTAGATGTAGATGTAGCGTGGTTGGGCGTCCGACGTGGTTGCTGCTGTACCCGTGTCTTTGACACGTGGTACATTCCTCGCGTGGTTAAGAGCTGCTCACGGTACAGCAGCAATTAGGCCTAAACGCGGCCAGCGCCGTGTGGTACGAGACGTCGCCAGCGAGCCGAGACGACACATGTATGGCCTCTGGGAGGCTGCTGCGCGCCGCGGCAGAACGCTTACGCGGGTCGCGCCGTCGCGTGCTCCTCAGCGTGACAGGAAGCGCTGTGTTCTGTCTTCTGTCTCCTGTCCTCTGCTGTGCTGTGCTGTTCTGCTCTGCCGGTCGCGGGGCCCGCGTCTCATTCCCCTGCGACGTGTCGCTCCGCCGTTCCCGTTCCAGAGTCGCGGTGAATGTGTTTGAGGTCAGCCTAGTAACTGCCTCCGTCCACTTAATGTTCCGTCTTTGCCTGGCTCTAAAGAAATCCCTACCCCAGTGACTGCATAGGAGGAGGGGGAAAAATATCTGCCTTTTATGTCGCGGACACAGCACGACCGACAAGGTCGGTTTCCGAGTTGGAATTAATCAGCCTGTTCGATTACTTTTCTAATTTCAACAGGTGTAGCACCAGTACAGTACAGTAGATACGACGTCGTAGTGCCAGTCCGTATCGCTTTAGATAGGATTGTTCAGCTATTCAATTGCGTACATTCAGTCCTGCAATGTGACAAACAGAATGCTGTCAATGAGATTTTGCTATTGCTGCACTACACCATTTCTCACCTGGTAACTTATACAAATCTCTCTCTCTCTCTCTCTCGCTCCTTTCCTCTCCATCTCTTCACGCACACACACACACACACACACACACAGACACACACACACACACACACACACACACACACACACACACACACACACATACATATATACAGACAGAGAGAAGAGAGAGACATAAGGTTCACCGCACAAAATTAGTGTTTAAATGTACTTTCAAACATTTACTGTCAAATTTTTTCCTCTAAAAAGGGTTGATACCGAAATGATAGAATACTAGCTACACACGACTCACTAAATTAATGTTTAATAATGAAAACAACAAATCAAAAACACAGAAAAATTATCTTTAGTTTGCACTTGAACTAAAACGCGATGTTTAACTTTCTTCAGTAAATCGACGTATGCAACGTTCACCAAATATAAAATACATGTGGTAACAAAGGGCCCAATCCAATACTTTGGAATTGAGTGAGTTATTGAAGACGTTAGGAGAGTGGACTCTCATTTAGATCACTGCAACCATCAAAACTCCTTTCCCTTTTTGACTTAAGACCGACGCTGGGATTTATCATCACCCAAGAGTAAAGTTTACTCCCACCACAGAGTAACATATACAGAGAAGCAGCCCACCCTAAACCACTGTCCTACGCTCCCCTCGTAGTTCCGTAAGATGCTAGCAGGTGTCAGGCGGTTCGCTGGCTTAGGATGCCTCTCGCACATCAGAGGGTAGTGTGGAGGGGAGGCTGAGGGGAGAGCTCGTGCCGCCTGCCACGAGGCCACGGCTGTGTCCGGCGTTTGAGGGGAGGTGGTGGTGGGGACAGCCGCTACCTGCCGCCTGCTCTGGCCAGTTTAAAGGGCTGCTTCTGACCGCAGCTCCATCATGGGACATCTTACGGAACTGCTGGAAACCCTCCCTCCCCGCACCCCGGAGCGTAGGACCAGGCCCTTACGGAGGTTTCCCGTCTGTATATATTTGTCTGTGCTCCCACCCCTCATCAAACCTATAATTATTTGCTATCTGATCCTATTGGTGTTCGCTGCGGGAGAATAGCCGTGCGCAACTGGGGCGCCGTGCTGCGGTGAGCGCGGCCGTTCGTCGTTGGAGGTTCGAGTCCTCCCTAGGACATGGGTGTATATGTTGTCCTTAGATTACTTTCACTTAGAAGCAGTTAAGTCCCATAGATTTATAAACATTTGAATATTTGAACTATTGGTGTTTACAAGGATCAGAATATAAACAAAACAAGCTATGAAAATTTTAAATGAGACTATGAAAATGTATTAACTGGGCACCTTTTTTTATATTCCATTGGTTATATACTCGTATCACTCTACAATTCACATTACCTCATTTCCATAGATTATAAATTTTCTTGATGATTATATGAGAGACCCATATAACTGATTACATTATTGGTCACTATGCAGTCATACTTAAGGAGTTCCGGAGAATACCTCTGTGGCGATCCATTTGCTTCGGGTCAAGAAGTCAAGACCAGCGTACTATAGTGGTTCCCTGAGCAACCGCAAATATTTCTCCGTGAAAGAATTGAGTGTCTTGTCAGTGCCGGCCGCGGTGGCCGAGGTGACTGAGGCGCTCCAGTCACGGTCAGCACGGCCACTACGGTCGGGGGTTCGAATCCCCCCTCGGGCATAGATATTTGTGCTGTCCTAGTTCGTAAGTAGTTAATAAGTAGTTTGTAAGTTTAGGGACTGATGACCCCGTAGTTAAGTCCCATAGGCTTAACAAACATTTGAACATTTTTTTGTCTTGTCAGACAGTGGCACAAATTTATTAATAGTTACAGCGATTTATTTTGAAATAATAAGCAGTTTGCTCACTCTTCTCTTTTGTACTTTTACCGCCCCTTACAGATTTAGTTTCCGTCGCGACCCACAGTTTCTATATTTCTTACGAAAAAGAAACATCGTCCGTTGTAGTACAATTCTTGTAAGGTGGATACTATTTTATGTAGTAGTAGCTGTAATCGGTGGCGCGTTGCTGGGCTTGGAAATTAAAGAGAGGAAAAAGCACTGAACTTCTGGTGAGTTCACTTTTACAACGCATGCAGCTTTAGTTAACTTAATTACCACCATTTTTCAAAAATAATATTCGACAACTTCTGTTGAAAACTTTGTGCTATTGTCTAGAATAAAAATAAAAATAAATAAATAAAAAAGAAAAAAACGCACCACTTAGAAACGACAAATTTTTCCCAAATTATTTCTTTGCTTCTCTGGGATTTCTTGAAAATAACTGTTGATACACGTCTGGGACGTGTTTCATTACATTCACCAGGTCAGAAAAAACAAATTAAATAGAAATCGTGCGTTACTATAGCCTCGTACAGTTTTGCGTTGGCTAAACATTTGTGATGCTATGTTCATATGAACTTTTTCTCTAGTTTTACTTGTAGAATAACACATTAGAATATTTGCATACCTTCGTAAATCGCCCTGGATGTTATGTATCATATACTAAAGAAACAGGCACATGAAAACTTTCCTGAGTTAGAATTAAACTTAGTTTCAAAATTCCAAAGGAATCGGTCAAGAACTTTCGGAGATTAACGATTTTGCACAAAGAAACATTTGCATTTTTATTAATATAGATTGAAGATCTCCATGGTTTTTGTCATCTGTAATGCAGAAATATTTGAGAGCCGGCCGCAGGGGCCGAGCGGTGAGCGGTGCGCCAGTCACGGTCTGCACGGCCGCTACGGTCAGGGGTTCGAATCCCTCCTCGGGCAAGGATGTTTGTGCCTTCTTTAGTATAAGGTAGTTTGTAAGTTTAGGGACTGATGACCCCGCAGTTAAGTCCCTTAAGCTTAACAAAGATTTGAACATTTTTTGTAACAAATATTTGGGAATCAGACAAGGATATACTTGTCCTTGAAAATGACATGTAGTCGCCTCGGTGGACGGGCCGAGCTCTCTAAGGTGC
The DNA here is from genome assembly GCA_026315105.1 of Locusta migratoria. NCBI lineage: Eukaryota > Metazoa > Arthropoda > Insecta > Orthoptera > Acrididae > Locusta > Locusta migratoria. Next base: position 347,466,034 of record CM048745.1, read on the forward strand.
CTTGCTGCGGAATGCGTGGGTGCTATATGTCGGAGGTTTGAGTCCTCCCTCGGGCAGTGGTATGTATGTTGTCCTTTGCATAAGTTAGTTTCAGCAATTTTCAAGCCCAGGGTTTGATAACCGCAGCATTTAAGTCCCTTATATTTAGAAACATTTAGACACACACAGTCGAAACTAGCAAATCACGCACTCAAATAAAAAAAAGGTACTATACAGGCTGTTGAATCTTGTGAAATGATACATGGTGGTAGTGAAACAATAATAAATGAATGAAAACAAAGTTGTTAGAGGCCTGGAGGTGGGGTGGAAGCAAGATGTTGTGATTTGTCAGAATGGGGGTCATTTTGGAAAAAGATGGATAACATGATATCGTAAAAAGTTTGATTTTTTGTAATGCCGCGGTGGAGTAGCCGAGCGATCTGAAGCGTCTCGCTGCGGAGCGCGCGGTTGCTCGCCGTGGAGGTTCGAGTCCTCCCTGGGGCATGGGTGTGTGTGTTTGTCCTTAGATTAGTTTACCTAGGTGTAAGTAGTTTGTAAGCTACGGACTGATGACCACGCAGTTTGGTCCGATAGAATGACAAACATTTGAACATTTTTTGATTTTTTGTAATAAGCTGTTCGTTGAGACTGTGTTCTGGGGACCTTTTATCATATAAAAAGCATTCTATTAATTTCCATACTGGACCCCTTTAGTCCCTAGTTGTTGTACTTCAAATAGCCGTTACGTACTTTGTACGTTTACGTCTTTGCAGGGGCCCAATGACAGAACAGAAATTGTTAAGCTACTTCCACCACAGCTTTAAATTGTTCTGTGGCTCCGTCTCCACTTCTAACTTTTCAAAATTTACTCACTTTAGCCATATTAGATTCGCTGCCACACACACACATTTTCATATGTTTGTTAAGCTTATGGGACTTAACTACGGGGTTATCAGTCCCCAAACTTACAAACAACCTTATGCTAAAGGCGGCACAAATATCAATGCCCGAGGGGGGGATTCGAACCCCTGACCGTAGTGGCCGTGCAGACCGTGACTGAAGCAAAAAATGTTCAAATGTTTGTGTAGTCTATGGGACTTAACTACGGGGTTATCAGTCCCTAAACTTACAAACTACTTATGAACTACTTACGAACTAGGACGGCACAAATATCCATGCCCGAGGGGGGATTCGAACCCCCGACCGTAGTGGCCGTGAAGGCCGTGACTGGAGCGCCTTAGTCCCCTCGGCCACCGCGGCCGGCAGATTCGCTGCCCGCTAGGTACACGGACTGTAATAAAACATTTGTCTGCTTCCATTCTGATGATTCGCTAACAGCGCGAAACGCGTTATTGGAAATAATAAAGAATATTGAAACGGAGACGGCGAATTACTAAATTATTCACCACTGTTGCTGCACCAGCCGCCAACACCATCATAGGAGGAATGAAATGTACAATTAAAGTTCCGATTATTCGTACAGTGGCGATTAATGGTACACTCGCGATACGTTTGATATTTTAGCTTCAGACAGAGCCTGACAGGAAAAGCGCGAGTTTCCGGCTGGGCCCTCGTGTCAGCCGTGTAGACGCGTGGGACGGCCGGCCAGTCAGCAGCCAGCAGCACAGCACGGGTGTGACCCGTGGCTCGCCGACGCCGGGCCGGCGGCCGCGCGCGTGCAAACAACACTTTGCATTTTATGCTGGCCGGCCGGTTTCCCTCGTTACCACGCCGGTGATAAACAGCAGTAAAGCGCCGTAATGAAGCGAGCAAACAGCGCCGGGAAAAGCCATCCCGATTCGCACTTAAATAAAGCGCTGGGCGGGATACCCCAGCTGGCAGCTGTCAAGCCCAAGCCGAGCCGGGGCGGGCGAAAGTGCTGCGCCGTACCGCCTCTCCGTGCCTTAGAAAGTGTTCCAGCCCCCGGGGGGGGGGGGGGGGGCAGAACGAGGAACAGAACGAATAGAGTAATCGATAGAAATGTCAACAACTCAGTAAAATATGAAGAAAATTACTTAAATTACAACCTCATCCTTTTTTTAAATTTTTTAATTTAAAAAAAAAATTCCTGCAACTCTTCTACATGACGTGCGGCAGCAAAACAGAACAATATGGAACAATAAATAGAGACAAAGAGTAGGTTTCACACAGCTACGAGGCGCGTCCAGAAAGTAAGTTCCGTTTCGTAAAAGGTAAAGCAGTCAACAATACGAAGATTAGTTTGAACACCACAGTGCTTTACTACGCATGGTCCTGTTTGGAGGTGGTATGCCATTGCCTTTCTCCGACCTTCGAACTGACTTACCCAGCCAGTCATAGGGGGACCTACAGTTTAATGTGCGTTCCGAACCACGGTGCTACTCGGTATTTTTCACATGAGCAATATTGCCAGAGGGGAAAGAAGTGCAAAGTGACAGATAAAAATCTTAGGACCTGGCGGGGATCGAACCCGCAACCTTTGGATTTGTAGTGTGCCACTCTACCACTGTGCAACCGAGGCGCACACAATAAAATGAAATTGTACACAGATACAGAAGAAATTTTTATTGCACAAAATTCTACAACTCTTAAACTACTTTTCCACATAACTGACGAAATTTAGCAGGCATTTGTCATACCGTGGCACCAGGTTTTGTATACCTTCTTCATAGAAATCTGCCGCCTGTGTCTTCAACCACTTGGAAGCAGTTTCTTTCAGCTCGTCGTCATTGGTGTAGTGATGACCGCCAAGGAAAGACTTGACATGTCCAGGATCTTGTCATCAATCGCGTGAACCAGTTCTTCTGTAACCAAAGGTGGACGCCCACTCCGTTCTTCATCGTGCACATAACTACGCCCGCCATTGAACTGTCGGACCCATCTTCTCACCGTCGAATCACTCATCGCATTTGGTCCGCAAACATCGCAAATTTGCCGATAAATTTCACTTGGTTTCACTTTCCTCGCATTCAGAAACCGAATCACCGACCTAATCTCACAGGCGGCTGGATTTTCAATCAACGCCGACATTTGAAACAAGCACAACAAAACGTCTGTAACTGACAGCGATCTCCAAATGGCGCACGTTCTTCTGCTTGATACACATCGTCTACAGAGCACGTGCGGAAGTGCAGTCGCAGCACTGCAGCGGAGATAAATTGAAACGGAACTTACTTTCTGGACGCGCCTCGTATATTACCACCGATCCCTGCCTGGGCGTAGGCAGGGGCGTGGTTTGCCAGGTTCAAGACCCTCCCGAAATGTTGACAAAGCTAACAGAAAGTGTCATCCTTCTGTACCAGGATAGAGCCCGCCTACAATCTAAAAGACTGGAGAGCCGTTACACATGCTCATTACAGTCTAGAATTCTCCTCATATTTCTGTTCTGAAGGAAGGCATACATGGCCGTCGGTATGTTTCGTACGAAGAGGTACACAACTGATCCTGTAGCCATTGCAAACATCGCGGAATGTACCGTCTTGCTTCGCAGTGGGTTAGATGTATTAACACTTACGGTGATTACTACTGAAATAACGAGCAGTTTTTTTCCCCACAGATGTCATCTTTTGTCTGCTCCTTATAGTTTAGTGTGACTTGGCTGTTTACCAATCACTAGGAACAATTCCTTGATCAAGGTACCCACGGTAGATTATGGTAAAGACGGGGACTACATCCGGCTGAGATTCTGTGTAGAAACTGTCTGAACCTGGAGCTTCATTTTGCTTTGGAGATTTGAGCTGTTTTTCAACACCACTATTAGTAATTACGTCAGTCATATATTACAATGTTAATCATCAATATTTCTTGATGTTCCTATATAAATGAATCACGGTTTCAGTCTAGTTAAAGAGTATCTTCTGTTTACTTATTTTTGGCCATTGACAGCTTTCACGTACCGCAAAAACCTGACCTAAGGAGTGCTTCTCTGATAATGCTTGAGAAGTTATTGAAAGCTTCACGTGCTGCCTTTCTGATTGCCATTCTTGTTTCGATCCGCAGTTACTTGTTTTCATGGTATAATTTGTCTTTATCCTTGCCTTGAATAACAGATAGTATCTTAGGAAGTTTGCTAATTTTGTTTCTGTACCATGACTACTTTCTTGTTTCCAGTCGATTGCAGTGAAAGAGAACACAGTACATAGTGGCATTCGCAGTTCTGTTAACTGTACATGTTATTACAGTATGAATTCATTGAAAACCCCTCTAGAAAACATATCTCGGCTACGCCAATGGACCCTGTATCCCTGTGGTACTTCCTCGGTATGTCCCACGGAGAATTTTGGGTCAAATGTTCCGGCTCCGCCGGCCGCGGTGGCCGAGGGGACTGAGGCGCTTCAGTCATGGTCTGCACGGCCACTACGGTCGGGGGTTCGAATCACCCCTCGGGCATGGATATTTGTGCCGTCCTAGTTCGTAAGTAGTTCATAAGTAGTTTGTAAGTTTAGGGACTGATGACCCCGTAGTCCCATAAGCTGTACAAACATTTGAACACATTTGTTCCGGCACCGCTATAATCATGCGTGGTCCCGACAACACCTGTATCGGCTATATCTGACTGATTCACCCTTCAGTTGACTGTGACTCAGAAGAGGACGTCAGAACGTCATTTTTGGCTGGCACTGCGATACCAGGCGACAGCCGAATTACTACTGGTACAATGTGTCTAGACACTACTGACAGTGCATGCCGTTTTATTGCATAGACATTTGTATCAGTTTTTTTGGCAGTGAACGCATTTTGATTTAATTTATTTGTTTATAGCATTTTAAATATTTTTTCTAACTCTTGGCTGTATTTATGTGTATCAGGAATGTGCTAAGATACGAGAATTTCATCGTGGTAAACCACGTATTGAAGACTGTCTGAACGCATAACCCTTTGCTCCACAATGGTATTCTCACAATTCCACTATTTTATTATCTTCTCCGTCTTTTAATGTCTTAGTGGTATTGTGAGAATAGCACCCATAATTTTGTAATTATCTGAAACAAATTTCTGAAAATAAATTTACGTATAAACTTTAGTGGTCGCTTTTGTTACTTTGTGTGGAACAATTGCTGATTTTGAGGAAAATTTGATTTGTCGTGCAGCAAAGGGATAACGTCCACAGGCCGTAATTAATAATAATACATAACAGAAAGATTAAAAAAATTCACACTAAAGTTACGACACACTGAATTCTTCCTCACAAACCGATCATTCGAAAGCAGTGAAACCCGTGTCACTTGTTGACGTGATCTGCTTGCAGCCGTCAACATTTTTACGTCGGTTTCGTGATTCCACGGCCGCCGTGAACCTCGTTGGAGCACTGGAAAATCGCCGAGTTTGTGTGATTACATCAGCTGACTAGCGCTCTCCGTTGGAGTGAAAAACGGCCTCCATTTCTTACTCGCTGCCACAGTCGGTGAAAAGAACGTTCCATTGATGCCGTCATCACGCGTCCGCATTGTCTGGCGGCCTGCCACGCCACTCCACGTATCAAAAACTGCCGTCACTCTGGCCGCGGCCGCTGCAGGCAGTGCTGCCAATCCTGTTACGTGTTCACAAGTGCACACCTTTTATAAAACACCGCTCGGTGATCATATTTTGCACACACGTATTGTGACTTCAAATGTTTTATTCCACCAACTGTATCAGTTACCTGCACATCATCATGTGGTGAACGTTTTGTCGTGACAGAGAATAGAACTGTAGGGAAATGTCATGAAAACGGTTGGATGAACCCTCTGGCATGCACTTAAATGTGACTTGTAGAGTATTTATGTAGATGTAGGTAGATGTAGATACAACAAACATAATGCAATTCGATAATATCTCCGGAAAGTTACAAAAATGCAGGTGAACCGAGTAACCTTTAACGTTTCAGTCCCACATTATGATTTCAGCATTGGAAAAATGAAAATTCAGTGTTTTCTATATTAATACAGTGCACTAAAGATCAAAATATGTGTTTTAGAATTTTTTTTCAAACTATTATTTTTATGTCATGTATTTCATGCACAACACAGACGTTTGTATCTAGTTAACACTATCAGATCAATAATGCTAGCATAATCTTCGCCACGGCTCCAGAGGCAAGACAATTCACTGCTGAATTAACATGTACCAAACTCAAGCTCACACTCACGGTCAAGTGCAGACGGGAATGCAACACAACTTCCAAGACGGACAAATTAATGCCTCAGAAGTGGCTACACGCTGTACCAAGCGGCAAAATGTCGTACTAGAAGCATGTTGTCCATCATCAACAACAAGACTTTAAGGCTTAATACACAAAAAACAGTATAAATAAGCTTTATACTACACTGTTGTAGAGGAACAATACTGGGAATGAAAGGGTTAACCAGACACCTTTCACGTGCCCTAAATAAAAGGAGACCAACTGCCCGATTACAGGTTTAAGAACGTAAAAGGAAATTTTATTTTTGCAGAATGTCGAAGGCAGAAGACAGTTAAAATATACAAGACGTAAGTCTTAGCCGTGGTATCCCGTATTTTCCTTCCCAGTAGGGAAAGAATTTTATTAATGATTTTTTAATAACAGTATGTAGATTTTTGTAGCGACTGATTTGTATGATAAAAGATTTCACTACCCTCCGTTTTTTCCCCTATTGCTTTTTTTCTCTTTCTCCTTTTTCTCTTGCCTCCGACTGTTTGTTTAGAAAAATAGGACATGTGAGTAAGCAGTTTTTATCAAAGATACTTCAATACACAGTGTCCCATATGATAACTGTAAACCTAGGTAAACTAACCTACGGACAAACACACACACCCATGCCCCAGGGAGGACTCGAACCTCCACGGCGAGCAACCGCGCGCTCCGCAGCGAGACGCTTTAGACCGCTCGGCTACTCCACCGCGGCACAGAAAAATATGTTACTCTGTGACCGCGGCAACTAAAAACATAAGAACAGAGAGAGAAAGGGAGGGTGGCGGAGAGAAAAGATGGTTGTACACATAAGGGATCAAGAAACTGATGTCGTCAGTCCCTAGTCTTACAAACTACTTAAAACTAATTGATGCTCTAAGGGCAAAACACACCCTTGTGCGAGGGAGGAATCGAACCTCTGAGGCCAGTGGCTGCGTAACCCGTTGCATAACGCCTCAGACCCCGCGGCCATTCCAGAGCAGCGTTGAGAAGGGAGAACAGGTGCTGGGGACGAGATAAACTACAGAGACGATAATTGATAATGTAAAATACAGTGCTAGAGAATGGAATAAAATGCTGTCTGCAATTGCGTCATGTGAAGTGCTGAAGGAAATGGGGGGTGGCGTGGAGTAAGCGTGTCGTAATTGTTTAATGGTAAGCATTAGCGCTTGACCCGATCTCAAAGGCCCTGGACGCGCTGCACTCAGGAGGGGCCTTTTGACACCCACTTTGCGAACGTAATGGCGCAGAGCGGGCAATCGGCCGCATTGTGCAACGGCGGGTCGTAACAGCCAGCTGAGCTGACCGACTGCCAGTGAAGCATGAGGCCGCACCGTGCAGCTGTGTCGCTTCCAAGACAAACGTTAGCATCTTCAGAAGGCACGTACCTGAGTAGCCGCCGAGTGAAATGTGGATCTGGAAGAGCAAGGGCCCATTTAGAACCTCCTCGGTTTCCAGTGCGCATTTGTTCTTTAAGTCGTCGTAGGTAGGGTAATATCATAAGGATTGAATAATCACAGAATAACACTTCGAGCAGACAGATTCTGTAAATGATTACGAATTTTACTATTGTTTTTGTCAGTCTGTGATTCGGATCCCTCGTTATGAGGCCATAGAATTTAAGGCGTCTTTTCCTCAAGTCTATCTCTATGTTTTTCATGTTTTCAGTAACCGATATCCATTTTCAAGACATTTTGGACCAATAACATTCCTAATTAAAAATAAATTTCAATATATTAACCCGCGGCTCCGCTCGCGTGTTGGTTGATTATGATAGATAATGCGCGAAACATCAAATCGATTTTTTTAATAGCTGTATTAGATTATTTTTACTGCTTTACTTATTCTTAACTCGTATGCTTATCCTTACAGAGAAAGAGCTGAAGACATTGTAGCACGCATAGACCAAAGATATGATCTCTGGCATCACGTTTCGCTGTATATAACCTCCTTGCTATAGAGTCGCAAACATCATCGCTGGCCTTCAGTCCGAATAAAAGTGGTGTTCAGCTATACCGTGGTATGGGTCATTACGTTCAAATATGCCAATTGCTGACTCGAAATATGATAAGGCGAGTTTAAATTACTTCTTCAATTAACAATATATCATTATTAATACGGTTTCTAGCTTATTATCACAATGTGTTCCTACTGTTACACAGAATTTGCTGAATAATAAAATTACCTCGGAGAAGACTTGTTTACATATTAGCTATTTACTGTGCTTACTGCTAATGTTTGTAAATGAATATACAGGGTGTTTCACTAAGTGTGTTTGCCTCTGTAACTTATAAAATAATAGGTGATGGGAAATTTTAATGCGGTAGGTCAACACAAGAAATGTTACACTTTCTGCGGAGCTATGAACGTAGTTTATTGTATCATTTTCCAAACAGTTACAGCACAAAGATATAATTTTTTAAATGGAACAATAGTTTTTTCTATCATGCATCGGATTCGTTGAAACCAGCTGCGTCCAAATCAATTTAAACTACATTCCGATCACTGTTAGTTTGGGAGCCCCAGGGGACAGCCACTCGGCCTTTCAGCTACGCTATCGCAGCATCCGCCCCCGGAACTTTGAAGGGTTGTAGCTCCCAAACTAACAGTGATAAGAATGTAGTTTAAATTGATTTGGACGCAGCTGGTTTGAAAGAATCCAATACACGATAGAAAAAACTATTGTTCCATTTAAAAAATTATATCTTTGTGGTGTAACGCTTTGGAAAATGATACAATAAACTATGTTCATAGCTCCGCAGAAAGTGTAACATTTCTTGTGTTGACCTACCGCATTAAAATTTCCCGTCACCTATTATTTTATAAGTTACAGTGGCAAACACACTTAGTGAAACACCCTGTATGAGATTCTGGAAAAAAAAAAATTAATCTAAAAGGGGTTAATATTGAGGCAGATGTGATGTTAGGTGGTAACGTTGCTTTGTTACAAGGTGTCTTCCAGTGCTTCACCAAGTCACATCTTTTGAAGCCATTTCAATTAGAAGGCGCTGTTTGGAACACAGCAAATGTTTGTATAGCTTATGGGACGTAACTACGGGGTCATCACTCCCTGAACTGACAAACTACTTATGAACTAGCTAATACTCAGGACGGCACAAATATCCATGCCCGAGGGGGGATTCGAACCCCCGACCGTAGTGGCCATGCAGACCGTGATTAGCGCGCCGCAGTCCCCTCGGCCTGCTGGAACTGAGCCTGCGAATTGTAAAGTGCAACAGCGTCGTTGTTTACGTCTCAATCTGGGCGCACGTCGGGCGAACACTTGTCCTGGTGACTGCGTTTGTCAGGCGGTCACACCGCTAGCAGGCTGGAATGCGAAGACAGGCCGGCGAGATGGTTGTCTGGCGGCCGCAGCTGATCACATCTCGGGCAGAGACAAGGGCGCTGACAGCCCACAAATGTCTGCAATTTGTGCCGCGCTGCCTTATGTTGCGCGCCTCTGCTATCTGATCTCACGGCCCGGTGCCTTACTTCTCGGACAAGGCTGCGGTCGAGCGCACGCCGGAAACGCCACCTTCTGCGCAGGGAATAGAGATCGCCGAGGGAGGCGAAAACGACAACCGTAACGACCGGCGCGTTACGCATACGCGCCAAGCCGATTAGCATCTGCGCTGCTAAACTCTCGAGAATATCTAAACTTGGAGGAGCGAGGCCAGGCGCATTATTAGCGAATCTCGGAATCGGACGGTTCACTCGGATCGTATATCTACGAGTGGAAACTCTTGGGTTTGAAACGAGCAAAACGTACTGTAGACATACGACATACGAGAGAGACCGAGAGAGAGACAGAGAGAAAGAGAGAGACAGAGAGAGGGAGAGATGACATTACTATAAATACATAATGACCAAAAGCAATCTGAAATAAAAAAAATCTTTGGGCCTTTTTCGATATAATTAACCTTGAAGTTACTCACTGTTCCTTGTTAACCGCGCAAATACAAACAGCTACCAGAAGTGGTCATATTAATTGTGTTTTTCGTTCGAATAATCTTTATATACGAGGCGCGTCCAGAGAGGAAGTTCCGTTTGGTAATAAAATGAAATTGTACACAGATACAGAAGAAATTTTTATTGCACAAAATTCTACAACTCTTAAACTACTTTTCCACATAAGTGCCGAAATTTTGTAGGCAATTGTCAACTTTAATTTATAGTTACAAGATATTTTACCACATATGACGTGTTTTTGACGAATATTCTATGCGCGAAACACAAATATGAAATTACAAGAGTCCTCTATAGTCGCGCTGGTCACTGTGTCCTCGGTGGCGGAGTGACTAACGCGTCTGCCTAGTAAGCAGGAGATCCACTGTTCGAATGCCACCCGGGCAACAATTTTCATTCGCCGAACTTTGATATTCCATCTAAAACTACTACAGTGAAGCCATAACTGATCGCAAATTGCGATTTATTTCATTTCACAAATATGAAAGGCAGATATTGCCTCCATGGAGGATTTACGCACGCGCAAGGCGAGGTGCGCAGTAGCTGCATTGCTTCGGGACCATTCGTGCGTAGCCGCCAGAGCTCGAGTAGCCAGGAGCTGGTGTTATCTACCAGCTCCAACGCCAGTGTTAAAAGCGGCGTTTCCGCTCGCTCCTCCCTACCGCGAGAGAGCCCATATAGTGCCACAAGAGGGTTCAGAAGAGAATTTGAACCTCAGCCACTCATGCGCATTGCAACGCTGTGGACACTGCTATATTAAGTGGCCGCGCTACGACTCGTATACGTGGTGACTCCTGAAATGTTTGTGTAGTCTATGGGATTTAACTACTTATGAACTACTTACGAACTAGGACGGCACAAATATCCATGCCCGAGGGGGGATTCGAACCCCCGACCGTAGTGGCCGTGCAGACCGTGACTGGAGCGCCTTAGTCCCCTCGGCCACCGCGGCCGGCTGATGATGAGATGATGATGATTAGGACAACACACAACACCCAACACCCAGTCCCTTGCCAGGAATCGAACCCGGGCCTCCTGCGTGGTAGTCAGCGACGCTACCGCTGAGCTACGGAGGCGGACGGTCTCTCCTCCACGGAAGACATTTCTCATGCGATAACGATACTTCTAATGTGCATATAAAATGAATTGATAGAAGAACGAAACGAAGAATAATAGTTTAAAAACACTTTTTATTTTATGTATTTACTTTTTTACTCGCGACGAGCTTTTTTCACTGAACCAGTGAAGACACAGGACGCGCCGCCACTGGTTCTCTGTTTGTCTTCAGCGACAGGCCACTAAAAGTTCAAATGACAGATGGGACGCGCTGTTTTGGTGTGGAGAGCAGGCGTTGCCGGACTAATACCACATTCATTTCGCCTGGCACGTCGTGGCTGTCGCGTGGCCACACACGCCTGCCGGCCCAGCGCGCGCCTGCCAGCGACTGATGGCGACCCTCGCCTCGCCTCGCATCGCATCGCAGGCCCATCGCCGTCCTTAAAAGGCGCCGCTCATTAATCTCTGGCGCCTTCACGCCTGATAGGCCCTCCTTCACGGCTTCACCGGGGCGACCGCGTGTTAATGCGATACCGTAATAAACACTGCCTAATAAACTATTTAGTTGCCGATAAGACGTGTGTTCTGCTGTACCGATGTCGAAAGTCTACCGAGGTTATTACAGCACCGCACGCAGGCCCTGCTTTCGCACCTACTATAAACCTGCCACGACTTCGTTCTCCCGAACCGTTTAAGGTAATACAGTAACCGGCATCCCACTACGATGATTTGTTTATGGGTGCTATATTGAGAAGCAGTATGTGTGCTCCCCTCTACAGTAAAAGTTGTGATGGCCGGTTATTTATTTGTTGCAACCTTCGGTGTAGAAACAACAACTGAATGTAGCTCAAATGTTTGTTAAGCTTATGGGACTTAACTGCGGAGTCATCAGTCCCTAAACTTACAAACTACTAATGAACTAGCTTATACTAAAGACGTAGGGACTGATGACCCCATAGTTAAGTCCCATAAGCTTTACAAACATACTAAAGACGACACCAATATCCATGCGCGAGAGGGTGGAGGGGATTCGAAGCCGCGACGAGAAACGGCCTCGCGCATCGTAGCATAGCGCCTTATTGTGCTCGGCCGCTCCGCCGCGGCTGAATGTAGTTTTCTATCGTTGCTCAGTGCTGCGATCATAGAGAAAAGACACTGCGTACCCTTACCAGACGCGTACCTTTACCGGACCTTACCTCGAATGTGAAATAACAATTCTGTAAGACGTTTTATTATTAAAATCTGCGCTTTATTCCGGCTATAAATGCCGCGGCCGCATAACCGTGGGCACTGAAGCGTCTCGCTGCGTTGCGCGCGGCCATTCGCCGTGGAGCTTCGAGTCCTCCCTCGGGCATTGGTGTGTGTGTGTGTGTGTGTGTGTGTGTGTGTGTGTGTTGTCCTTAGTTTAAGTAGTTTTTAAGCTACGGACTAATCAAGGCTACAAATTCAGCCCTCTGTCACAAAATCAAAATTATTTAATAACTACGATTGCCTTCATCAGAAATTATAAATTAAAACAAATCACAAAATAAAAGTTACAACCCAGCTGTAAAGCTTACGTCACAAAGTCTGATGCCTCCGTGCAGGCGTGCAGCCCATAGTGGCTAGCTCTTTCTAAAAAAAATTGATTTAATTTCTGTGACGTAAGCTTTACAGCTCAGTTGTAAGTTTTATCATGTGACTTGTTTTAATTTATAATTTCTGTTGAAGGCAATCGTAGTTATTGCCGAAACTGGGTTAAATAATTTTAATTTTGCGGCAGAGGGCTGCATTTGTATCCTTTCACGTTGTAACGGTCGCTGACAATAGCACTTATGTAACCCTCACAAACGGCTTTTAATTAAATTGCGTAGTTATGCCATATCGACTCAAATTTGCGACTGTATAAGTGATTTCCTGTCAGAAAGGACGCAGTTTGTAGGAATCGATGGTAAAGCATCGACTAAAGCAAATGTGATATCAGGCGTTCCACACGGTAGTGTTATTGGCCCTCTGTTGTTCGTTAGTTACATAAACGATATGGGAGAAAATGTTAGTAGCTCTCTTAGGTTGTTTGCAGGTGACGCCGTCATTTATCGTCTAGTAAACTCATCTGTAGATAAAAACCGTCTGCAGAACGATCTGAATAAGATATCACTATGGTGTAAAAATAGTCTGAAGTCGTTCACTTGAGTACGAAAAGAAATCCTCTAAACTTTGTTTACAAGATAAATCACTCAAAAGTGAAGGCCGTAAACTCAAAAAGAGTTACTATTACATCAGACTTAAACTGGAAAGGACACATAGATAATGTCGTGGGAAAGGCAAACTAGAGATTGCGTTTCATTGGCAGAACCCTTAAAAGGTGCTACAGAACTACTAAAGAAACTGCATACACTACGCATGTCCGTCCTGTTTCGGAGTATTGCTGCCCAGTGTGGGATCCTTATCAGGTGGGTTTGACGGAGGACATCGAAAGAGTCCAAAGAAGGTCAGCTAGATTTGTATTGTCACGATACAGGGGAGACAGCGTTACGGAAATGATACAGGAAATGGGATGGGAATCATTACAACAACGGCGCTTATCGCTGCGGCGTGGGCTACTTACGAAACTCCAATCGCCAACATTCTCCTCCGAATGCGAAAATATATTGTTGACTCCCACTTACATAGGTAGAAATGATCATGAGAATAAAATTCCAGAAATTAGATCTCGAACGGAGGGATTCAGGTTGTTCTTTCTTCCCGCGGGCTATTCGAGAATGGAGTGGGAGATAAATAGTATAAAGGTGGCTCGATGAACCCTCTGCCAGGACTTGAATGTGATTTGCAGAGTATCCCATGTAGATGTATATGTAGATATCAACGAGGAGTCTATCGTAGAAGAGTGGATAAAGTGTGACAACTGTTCAACCATTTACAGAGTTATAACTTCTATTGTGTGACTTGTTTTAATTTACAATTTCTGATGAAGGCAATGGTAGTTATTTTCGAAACCAGGTTAAATAATTTTTATTTTACGACCGAGGACTGCATTTGTATTCTTTGGCGTTGTAACGGTCGCTGAGAATAGCAGATACGTTCAAAAATTCTAGAGTCTAATAACCAAGCTGTTAAGTCCCATAGATTTATAAACATTTTTTTCGACTATAAGTGATAAAAACTATGACTGTTTGCTGTACTGCGCATAGTTCGTAATGACGCAAACGGCTCCGTGACTGGGAAGTACGTTTGATTATGTGCGACGTGGCGCGCAGTGTGGTGTGTCTGGTGGTGGGCAGTGCGGCAGCGTCGGCTGCCGGAAGCCCTGGCTCGCTGCTGTGTCGTGATTAGCGCCGCGGCGGCTGTGCCGCGCGCCGCTCCCACGCCAGAGGCCGCGCTTTGTGTCGCTGTTAGCGCCCGGCCGACGCCTGCGAAAGCGCGCCTCTCTGCTACCGCAGCAGCAGCCGCTGGGAACGAACCGCCTCCACGCGTGCCGCTCTGCTTGCCCGCAGCCCGACGCGTGCGTCACTCGACAGCCGAGTCACTTCCTCCCGCTGCGGGAAGCGTCGCCAAAACACTACGGTTCAGCACCACTTCTGTGTGTGCGTGTGTGTGTGTGTGTGTGTGTGTGTGTATGTGCGCGTTAGCACCAGGAGGGGGCAGAAACGAGCTGCTTTCTGGGTCAGGTGCCTGCATCAACATCTACATAAATATTGTATTGGCGTGGTGTCCGTTCTCTCGGACGCCACACCAATACAATAAGTCTTAGCCGGCCGCGGTGACCTAGGGGACTGAGGTGCTCCAGTCACGGTCTGCACGCCCACTACGGTCGGAGGTTCGAATCCCCCCTCGGGCATGGATATTTGTGCCGTCCTTAGGATTAGCTAGTTCATAAGTAGTTTGTAATTTTAGGGACTGATGACCCCGTGGTTAACCCTTTCACTCCGGCGCCGTGATTGTTGCGCCGTGCGCTGTGGACGAGCGCCAGTCGCGCCCGGCCGTGCCCGCTGTACGGCGCATTTTCCGCACTCCCCACGGCGCTACTCCGTCCTGCTTTCACACTCTGTGTTATCGCAATTATTGAACTTTATACTACATATTTATTAGGGAAAATTCATTTAGAATAGAAACAGGTTTCTTCCTTCTTTCAGATAATTCGCGTAATTTTTTCGTAAATTCTGAAAGATCCAAGTTTTGGATCCAGCTTTGGTGGGGTGTGGACTTTATTATTATAAACGGATATTTCGCTTGTTAAATAATATTTATTTACAAATGCTTTACGTTACATTTCAGTAGCATTACATTACGAGAATATCATTTCACAGTGTTACATTTCATAAATTCTTTTGCGTGTGGTAAATCTTGAAGCAGGGAAAGCCGCAAAGTGTCGTATTGCATTCTTTACAACACGTTTTAGTCTGCTTCCGCTTCTTCTGAGCTTTACAGACAACGCAAGTCCTGTAGCTGCTCCACTCATCAGGTAGGTGAGGCCCTGCTGTCAGTCTCGACGGACATTCTGATCTTTTTCCTCCGCTCGATCTTCTTTTTACCACTTTATATTTTTTCAGGATTTCCTGTATGACTCCCATTTAAAAGTTGGCATAGCTAATGTTTCTTACAAATTCCTTATACTATCAACAAAGCCACTAGATGGTGCATAAGTCAAACTTTCACAAAAGTCGAGCGTAGTGAAGCGGAGAAACATGACGCGAGGCGAAACTGCTACAGCAGTCCACCGGCTGTGGAGCACATTCGCTCCCGACTTCTGCAGAAGTTCACCGTAGCGAAAGGGTTAAGTCCCATAAGCTATACAAACATTTGAACATTCTGGAAATCATTAAAAGAAAGGCGTTATTCGTTGCGGTGTGATGTATTTATGAAATTTCCTTCATCAGTTTTCTCTTCCGAATGTGAACAAATTTTGTTAGCACCCACACACATAGGGAGATATGATTATCGTAATGAAATAAGAGAAATGAGATCTAAAACGGAAAGATTTATGTGTAATCCCGCGCGCTATTAGGGAATGGAACGATTGGGACATATCATAAAAGCGGTTCGATGAAGCCTCTGCCGTACAATTCAACTTGACTTGCAGAGCATTTGTGTATATTTAGAGGTAGAAAATTGGTTGTTTGGTTTATAGTTTGGGACAGGGGGGCCAAAATGCCTAGGTCATCAGTCCCCTGATGGGGAGGGGAAGCAGTGAGGATGGGAAAGGAGGGGAAAGGGAAAGGAAATGCAGAGCAGGGTGGTAATAAGGAAGAAAGGCTACATTAGCTCGGCGTCCCGTGCTCGCCACGCTCGTACTCGCGAAAGAAAAATAATACTTTTTCTTACTTTTATCGAGTCCAGGTAAGTTTTCATGGAGAAGATTTTTTCATTCCACAAGCCACCGTGCGATGCATAGCACAGGGATGTTGCAACACACTTCGACACCATTTGAATGATTCACTAAAAAGTTTGGGAGATATATGTAGTGGTTAAGTCTTACAAGCTATACAAACATTTGAACAATAAGTCTTAAACGCGACGACGGCGTTAGCTTCAGTTATTTCACCGCAGATGCGGTCATACGTCCGACCTCGCACGGGAATCCGTAATGCCGAGTGTAAGAGGGCATGGACGGTAGGGGCGCTACAAACATAGAGTGCGACATGTGAGAATTTGAGTCGGACGGGAGGCGAGCACGGGTGGCCAAGTGGTTAAGTTCAAATGTTTGTATAGCTTATGGGACTGAACTACGGGGTCATCAGTCCCTAAACTTACAAACTACTTATGAACTAGCTAACACTAAGGACGGCACAAATATCCATGCCCGAGGGGGGATTCGAACCCCCGACCGTAGTGGCCGTGTAGACCGTGACTTGATCGCCTCAGTCCCTTCGGCCACCGCGGCCGGCGCCAAGTGGTTAAGGCGACCGCTGGCCCGAAGCGGGGTTCGATTCCCGGCCCGGCTCACATTTTCAATTGTCGTCATTGCTTCAAATCAATGCCCAAATGCGGCCACTGTCAATCCTTTCTTTCCTATCCTTCTTCCTTCCCTTCCCTTAACTATAATTTGCAAATCTACATAAATACTGTGTCACTCATATTGTAATGCATGGCAGATGTATCTCAACATGGACGACGTACGCAGAATAGCCAAAATTAAAATTAACACTGTCTGTTCTGTTGAGGGCGCGAATGGAGCGGTCTCCTGTCTGTCGAATCTCCGGAACAGTTCTGAAGCGGATGCCACAAAGTGGTTCCTTCATCTTCGGAATTAAACCAGTCACAAGGACGCAAAGTATGGTGGATGGTACAGTACTTTTCAGTCCCATGCATCGAACAGAGCAGCCTCAGCTTGCGCTGTGTGTGCTAATCCGGTTTCGTGGGCGAGCTCAGGAATCGAAAAATGTCCAAATGTTTGTAAAGCTTATGGGACATAACTACGGGGTCATCAGTCCCTAAACTTACAAACTACTTATGAACTACTTTCGAACTAGGACGGCACAAATATCCATGCCCGAGGGGGCATTCGAACCCCCGACCGTAGTGGCCTTGCAGACCGTGACTGGAGCGCCTCAGTCTCCTCGGCCATCGCGGCCGGCTCTCAGGAATCGTCTGGCGTCGATTACTGTCCACTAACGCGGCAACAGTACGCACTTCTTCAAAAACGCTAGGACGACCTGCCGTCCTTCCTTGAAGGCTTTAACTCAGTACGCCACTGTTCTGTACAGCAATGCCGATACCCCACACCCCTCCCGTAGGCCTTGATGACACTGTCATGCTGTACAACGACTGGCACATTTAATCTTGATCCAACTCCGTTGTTCCTGTTTCGAAACCATTGTGACACCGTTACGTTAGACAAAAAGAAAATGTTTGTTAAGCTTATGGGACTTAACTACGGGGTCATTAGTCCCTAAACTTACAAACTACTTATGAACTATCGTATACTAAGGACGGCACAAATATCTATGCCCGAGGGGGGATTCGAACCCCCGACCGTAGTGGCCGTGCAGACCGTGACTGAAGCGCCTCAGTCCCCCGGCCACCGCGGTCGGCTACGTTAGACCGCTCGCTCACAAGTCTCTGTTTTTCCCTCGATTGTGCGCACACCGGTGACGTGGAACGGGCGAGTCCATTTGCTCGGAGGTAAGGTAGGGTTGTCAACAACGTGTGCTATCAGCGACAATAGTAGATTCCGTTCCGTAGTGTCTCCACAGCAGTGTTTCCGCTATTTAAGTTACAACCCTCGAAATTTCCTGGTTGTTCAGGCCATAAGCGTGGACAGTAGTAATGTGCTCTTACATAACACCGTGTACTGCACTCCTTCCTGTAAAGTCGCTATTTTCTATTCAAAGTGGTAACGGCAAGGAATATTAGAATGTGTAAAGTGTTCTGCATAATGAAACAGCCACCCTGTTAGTCGCGTGTCACGCAGTTTCAGACTTGAGAGACTCGCCGACAAAGCGGTGCCGACTGGCTGGAAGACAAAACGCGCCTTTGTAATTATGAGCTGTCGCAGTGGCAGACAGAGCGCCTCGGGTGCTGGCGGTGTCAGTTCCTCGCGCTGCAGTGGCTTTCTCCCTGCGCGACACCGAGTTACAACGGCAGACAAAATAAGCACCGCCGCCGCGTGCGAATTGCCAATAGCCGACCACTCCACACCTCACACCGTAATGAGCTTTTCTTACCTAAATGTGGAGCCTGTAAGGACAATTCATGCAGCGGTGTAATTCAGTTGATCCAAACAAACTGAGGCGCTCCAGTCACGGTCTGCACGCCCACTACGGTCGGGGGTTCGAATCCCCCCTCGGGCATGGATATTTGTGACGTCCTTAGGATTAGCTAGTTCATAAGTAGTTTGTAAGTTTAGGGACTGATGACCCCGTAGTTAAGTCCCATAGACTTTACAAACATTTGAACTTTTTTTTTTTTGATCCAAACAACAACGCTGAACTTAGACTAGGCCTATTGGATGTAGACTAATACGATACGATAATTTATTGAAAACAATGTAAACGAATGCTGGTGTGTAATATTTAAAAAAAATGTGTTTCACCGAAACCTAACTTTGCAGCCTGAGAGAATCAACAACAGACAGTTATGTTCTCACGAGGGCGAAATGCGAGGTATGTCCAGAAAGAAACTTTCGTCTGGTTATATAAAACAAACGTGTACAGATACAGAAAAAATATTTATTGTTCAAAAATCTAAAACTATTAAACTAATTTTATACGTAGTTTCCAAAATTTCGTAGGGTTTTGTCATAGCGTGGCACGAATTTTTGTATGCCTTCTTCATTGAAGGTTGCCGCCTTTCTGTTCAACCATGTGGTAACATGTTCCTCCAGTTCGTCATCATCGTTGAAGTCTTGACCACCCGGTACAGAGTTTATGTGTAAGGAGAGACGAAAGTCGCTAGGAGCGAGGTCCGGGCTGTACGGAGGATGATCAAACACTCGCAGTGAAATTCCCGTAACAGTTGTTTGGTCACATTCGCCGTGTGAGGTCGGGCATTATCGTGAGGAAAAAAAAAAAAAAAAAAAAAAAAAAAAAGAAACAACTTCTGACAGTAAACCTCGCAGATTTGCCGATGAATTTCGTTTGGTTTAACTTTCTTTGGATTTACAAAATGAATCATAGATTTGATTTCTCAATGGGCGGCATTTTCAATTATGACTGACATTATAAAGGAGGACACGTCGGCAGAAGCGATCTGAAAATGGCGTACTTATCGTCTCCTTGAGTCAGAGTAACTGCTGCGCATACTCGGAACTGCGATCGTAGCGCTGCCGTGGATAGAAATGTGAATGGAACTTTGTGAACGACCCTCGTATTATAGACGATAGACAAGTTCGATTATTGGAAGTGTGGGCGAAGAAAGTAGCGGTGCCTTTTCAAAGGAGCCAAGTCCAGATGTGGCTCCGACGATGTAGGGAAATCATTGAAACTCTAAATCTGAATGACTAGACAGCGACTTGAACCACTGCCCTGCCTCTTACAATACCGGAATCTTACGTCTGTACCATCCCGCTTGTTAGTACGATGGAGCTAATACATAGAGTGATGTTCCGTATCCCTGTTTAACGACGTAACTCATACAAATGTCCCTCAGACAAGCGTCATTAGTAGACACTGTGTGGCTTATGAAAGTCTCTATTGGTCCGGGAGGCATGAGTGAACAGCTTAAACCCGGGTTGTAATCGTAATGCGGCACAAATTTTCAAGTCACCAATACGTTGTAAAGTTGAAGTTGATCATAATCGCAATTGAGAATACATTTCTCGCAATGCATTATATTCGGTGTTGTAGCACAACAGAGACTTTTCTTGGAAAAGTTTAGAAAACGTTAGCGACCAAATGATGGACTATAATTCAGTTTCTGTTATAAGCCAAATACTAAAATATTGGTTCTTAGCTGCTAATGAATTAATACTGAAATGTGTGACTGAAAGTAGAGATTATATAGACATTCTGAGGGTAACCACAGAAATGCAAATTTACGTTTAACGACGCAATGCTACAGAAATGTACAGAGCGAGGTGGCGCAATGGTAAACACACTAGACTCACATTTGAGAGGACAGTGGCTCAAATCCATCTCCGACCACCCAGCTTTAGGTTTTCCGTGATTTCCCTAAACCACTCCAGGCAAATGCCTGGCTGGTTCCATTGAAACGCCACGACCGATTCCCTTCCCCGTCCTTAAACAATTCGAGCGTGAGCTCCGTCTCT
The DNA here is from genome assembly GCA_026315105.1 of Locusta migratoria. NCBI lineage: Eukaryota > Metazoa > Arthropoda > Insecta > Orthoptera > Acrididae > Locusta > Locusta migratoria. Next base: position 347,486,847 of record CM048745.1, read on the forward strand.
AATGACCAAGCTGTCGACGGGGCGTTAAACCCTAATTTTCTTCCGTTTTACAGAGATTTAAACTTCAGGCATTTTTCTATCATTTTCCTTCTCAACTAGATTTCCGATTACCGATTTCAACTAAACTTTGTATACATTTTTCTTCCCGTCAGGAAACAATAGTTGTGAGGGTAAGAGACACAGGACGTTATGGATAAATACATTAAAAAAAAAAAAGACCTTCGACATATAGTCAAAAGATGTGATAAACAATGAGAGTCACTAAAAATTGCTCCATCATGCGACAAAACTTTATTTACCCAATATTTGAGAATGAGAGCATTAGGCACTTTCAAGGAATTTCACACAAAATTTCAGACCTTTACGAAACTTTTTCTTCCTGCGAACCTCATCAAAATAATGAGATGAATCAAGTTTATGCGTTACAACTTTTCCGAGGTTCATATGGCATGAAGTTACAATTTATTACTTCTACACCACTAATTGAATTCGCGAGACATTTTAAAGAAGTATAAACACAAAAACCGAATGTACCATCGAAATTATAGCATAATATGACAAGTAGTTCATGAGATATGTCATAAGCAATTAGGTTCATGAAAAACTGTCCCCATCATGTAACGGGTTTCGATTCATCACGTCATTACCAGTGACTCTTCGCCACATTTTTTTCGGATAGTACCCACATATATCAGTGCATATATCGTTGGAAATTATATCACAGAACAGCATACAGTTCAGATAATACGTCGTCAAAATCAACGGAATGAATGAAAATCGGCCCAATCATGCATGAGGTTGTAATTTATTATGTTTGTTATTAGCAACTTCATTCGCAACATTTAACACCGACAGATTCCTAGTATTCATCTCCTCACGAACATGGAAAATTATATTTCTGTAGGGAACATTATTCGGGAGATCCGACGTCATACGAATTGGGCTGTATGGAAACGAAACTGAAATGGATAGCCAGCCGCGGTGGCCGAGGGGACTGAGGCGCTCCAGTCACGGTCTGCACGGCCACTACGGTCGGGGGTTCGAATCCCCCCTCGGACATGGATCTTTGTACCGTCCTTAGTGTTAGCTAGTTCGTAAGTAGTTTGTAAGTTTAGGGACTGATGACCCCGTAGTTAAGTCCCATTAGCTATACAAACATTTGATTGTTTGAAATGGATAGAGATCAGGGTAGAAGATGGTGGACAGAGAAGGAAAGCGATGGACTAGCATAGGTACGAAATGAGTAATGCCTGGGCAACGGCGGAAACAACGCTAGTTTTAGAAATAGTAATGCCTACATTCTCGTTCTCTGGATATTTGTAAAGATGCGATTCTCCGTTGCAGCGCTCTCGCCATAAATTTCGTGCACGGCCTTAAAACATATTCGATACATAGTGAAACCTGCGAAACAGCTGATTTATTGTGAACGTCATGACTCTATATGACTGATCCGGGCAGCTGCATATGAAATAAATTTTAGGTCAATCTTGGTTCTTGTAGTACTACTTTCAAGAGTCTGAAGTATAGCTGCTGAATCGGTGTGGATGTGTTTGAGCTTGCAGCACGTTCCAGGGAACGATGCACTAATTACGACTCCCTGTTAAAGTGCTCAGCAAGTATATCGATTTGCGAGCTGACCAAATTTGAGAAGTTAGCAGCAGCGCTAACACGAGGAGGAACTGAGCGCTAATACGCGTTCAGAAGACGCGACGCGCGCCTCTTATTAATTTTCTCGTGATTTAGAGCCCCTCGGTGGTGGGCGCTAATTAAGACTCGGCCATTAGTATTCATCGCGTCGGCGGGGTTCCTAGGCGGAGGACGGCCGCGTTGGCCGCTGGCAGGGTTGGGCCTTATCTAGTCGCGGTTATGACGCCCCAGGAGGCGCGGCGCACGGCTCACGCCGCGCCGGCTCGTTAAATACCTCGCCTCGCCTCGCCTCGCAGCCTCCCGAGTACCCAACCTGCAGCCGAGGACTTAACGAGCATCTACGTCAACGTCCGTATAAATTACACAAGTGAATAACGTCCCTGGTGTTAAAATCATTTTTCCCCACACGCCGCCACTTGCTGACTCACGGGAATATAGTATCCAGTGAAAGTTATGGCGCAATGAAACCGAAAGGGACCATTACCGCAAACAATTGAAGTTCGAAAAGACCGTAGTCTAGCCATCCAAATTGCTTGTTTCGAACTTCACCCCTCAGGAGCACTCGGTATATATATAGGGTGTTTCACTAAGTGTGTTTGCCTCTGTAACTTATAAAATAATAGGTGACGGGAAATTTTAATGCGGTAGGTCAACACAAGAATTGTTACACTTTCTGCGGAGCTATGAACATAGTTTATTGTATCATTTTCCAAAGAGTTACAGCACAAAGATATAATTTTTTTAAATAGAACAATAATTGTTTCCTGTCGTGCATTGGATTCGTTGAAACCAGATGCGTCCAAATCTATTTAAACTACATTCCTATCACTGTTAGTTTTGGAGCTACAACCCTTCAAAGTTTAGGGGGCAGAGGCTACGACAGCGTAGCGGTCATGAGACAGTGGGCCGTGTCCCAGGGGATAGCCACTCGGCCAATCAGCTACGCTATCGCAGTCTCTGCCCCCGGAACTTTGAAGGGTTGTAACTCCCAAACTAACAGTGATAGGAATGTAGTTTAAATTGATTTGGACGCAGCTGGTGTAAACAAATGCAATGCACGATAGAAAAAACTATTGTTCCATTTAAAAATTACATCTTTGTGCTGTAACTCTTTGGAAAATGATACAGTAAACTATGTTCATAGCTCCGCAGAAAGTGTAACATTTCTTGTGTTGACCAACCGCATTAAAATTTCCCGTCACCTATTATTTTATAAGTTACAGAGGCAAACACACTTAGTGAAACACCCTATATATATATATATATATATATATATAAATGTCAACAACGTAAAAATAAAATAAAATTCTTTGTTATCCGTAAGAAGAGCGCTTAAGTAAAATAAAAAATAAAAAAAAATACCATCTTCTTCCAAGTAAACTTTGGAAATGTCCTTTTATACTGGTTTATCTACTGTCTCACAGATCCTGAATAAACGTGTGTTAATTCACACATGTGACAGCAGCTGTCAAAATACGTAACAGCTGCTATCACATGTGCTTCAATATTCATGCTGCGACCTTCTAGCGACTGACTGAGTCGATGAAACGTAGAGTTGCTGCACTTAACTGGGCAAAGTGAGGTCAGACAGGATATTAAGACGTATCTGAGAATTTTGTGGCCGTGTGCATTACTATAAGACAAGAGTGAGGAATTAATGGATTTAATGTCTGGCACCATTGATTTCATATCGTTTAGGACTGACATAGTCTTACTCTCCTGGCTTCATAAACCGTAGTTGACTTTTGGACTCATCAAGAACCCTCTTCCACAGTATTCTGTCGTCGACATCTCCTTCCGTGCTCCCAGTTCTTGGAGATACTTAGCCACCTGGTCTCGACATCTCATTCTTGGCCTGCGCAAACATCGTCTGGCTTACTCTCCTAGACTTCTCTCAGTATGCATCTCCACTGTCTTCTACAGACGTGACCGGCCTATTATCGTCTTCTTGTCTCGGATTCCGTAACATCTCGTTCGTTGTAGAGCTCCCTGACTCCCTGACCTTTCTTATCTATCGGTCAGTACCATGTTGTATTTCCTTGTATGAACCTAACGACAGTCCTTGCACCAAGCGCTGTTATTTGATAAAGCTGTTATGGAGGAGGTGGTGGGGTGGGTAGGAATTAATATAGTTAATAGTGGAATCTGCATGACAGCATGAAAGCAGTCTTAAAATGTTCAATGTTTTTAATGTTATGGAACCAAACTGTAGTGGTCATTAGTCGATAGACTTAGCCAGTATTTAAACTAACTTCCACTAGGGGCATACCACACACCTATGCCCGAGGGAGGACTCGAACCTCTGGTGGAATAGGCCGCCCAGTCCTTGGCATGACGCCTTAGAACACGAGGACATTCCGTCGGCGAAAGCATTCTCTCTTTCTGTCTGTCTGTGTGTGTGTGTGTGTGTGTGTGTGTGTGTGTGTGGTCTGTGTCTGTGTGTAGTACAGAGAAACTGAGACACCATTATATCATGTAGATCATGTTATTAACTGCGTGACTCCCCTCCCTTGAATTACGCCACCCGCTCCCCAAAGGGTTGCTAGTCAAGTTTCATATCACATACAGTTTTGGTTCTCGGGCTGTTGTCAGATTCATAAAGCTAGATACGATATCGTACTAAGTGATATGAAATAAATGTCGTGTCACAATAAATCCCTGAATTTGTCACTCTTCTCACATAGTAATATACACGGAGCTGACAACAGTCCTTCGCCCGTCAAAGTGCAGCAACTGCACATGACATCCACTCAACAAGTTGTTGGAAGTCCTCATCAGCAACTTTGAACCACGCTGCATCTGCAAGGGTGCCAAAGTGTTGCCGGTGGAGCATTTCGAATTGAGGTGTCGATTGTGTTTCATAAATGCTCGATGCGATTCATGTCGGACGATCTGGGTGCGAAAATCTTTCTTTGGATCTGTGGACAATGTTTCTCAGATCAATCGGGAACAATTGCAGCCGGTGAGCTAGCTATTTTTAAATGGGTCGTGTTTTGCTTAACAATATTATTTGCAGTTTGCAATACATGCTTAAAGTTCTTAATTCTATGGTATCTATTTCATTTCTTAACTTCTACACTACTAATGCTTATTGGTTTAATTATTTCATTTTCTCTTGATTACAGGATTTTCCAGTAGTATATAAACCTACATGTTGTCGTTGTGTTCGTCGAGCTAAACCCGTCGGACGTGCTCCTGGCAATGGGCTGCCCCCTCCCTTACTGCAGGTGCTCAAAGTTTTATCCCCTTAAGTTTCTAATCTATCCACTACCAAAGACTAAAGCTACACACTACAAACTAAGGTGTCAAAACGACTTCATGTTTGTTGACTGCGTTGTTTTCCACTCCCGCCGGCCGCGGTGGCCGAGCCTTCTGCGGCGCGTCAGTCGCGGTCTGCACGGCCACTACGGTCGGGGGTTCGAATCCCCCCTCGGGCATGGATATTTGTGCCGTCCTTAGTGTTAGCTAGTTCATAAGTAGTTTGTAAGTTTAGGGACTGATGACCCCGTAGTTAAGTCCCATAAGCTCTACAACCATTTGAACATTGTTTTTTCCACTCCCTCCTCCAGATCCAGGTCACGGCGGATTGCAGCAAAAGGCGCCCAAGTACGTGCCCGGCGGCATGGCAGAGTGTGGAGAGACTACGTTGGTGTATTGTTTGTCACGATCAGTTATTAATTCCCAAATAATCATCCCTGATTTACTTGGAAATGACCGTTTGATCAAAAAGTCAGTATAAATTTGAAAACTTAATAAATCACGGTATAATGTACATAGACAGGTAAAAATTGACACACATGCTTGGAATGAAATGGCGTTTTACTAGAACAAAAATAAATATCTGATCAGAAAAGCAATAATTAGCATAACAAATTAAGACAAAGCAAAGATGATGCTCTTTACAGGAACTGCTCAATATTTTCTCCATCATTCCTCAACAATAGCTGTAGTCGAGGAATAATGTTGTGAACAGCACTGTAAAGCATGTCCGGAGTTATGGTGAGACATTGGCGTCGGATGTTGTCTTTCAGCAGCCCAGAGATGTCGGTCGATCACGATACACTTGCGACTTCAGGTAACCCCAAAGCCAATATCCGCACGGAATGAGGTCTGGGGACATGGGAGGCCAAGCATGACGAAAGTGGCGGCCGAGAACAAGATCATTACTAATCGTCGCGCACAAGAAATCTTTCACGCGTCTAGCAATACTTTTTTTTTTTTTTGTTCTAATAAAACCCCATGTCATTCCAAGCATGTTTGTCAATTTTTACCTCACTAACTACATTATTCCGTGATTTATTAAGTTTTCAAATTTATACTGACTTTTGATCACCCAGTATATCTGTGAGCTCATTGAGAATTTTGAAAGTGTCTTCATTTGTAATGAGCCCATAGGTGTCATTATGAAGCATTGGAGTCCAAGGTCAGCGGCTTCCCTAGCGTATGTGGGGCACAAGTACACCAGATGTTCTGGAGTTCGTTTCTCGGCCCCTCAGTCGCACGTGGGTGTAGCCCGCTTATCGAACCGGCATAGATATGCCGGATACAGAACATGCCCAGTGACGAAGCGCAGCATTCCTCTACTTGGAAAGTAGGAGGCGAGGTACTGGCGGAAGTAAAGTTGTGAGGCGGCATCGTGAGTCATGTCGGGATAGCACAGTCGGTAGTGCGCTTTCCTGCAAAAGGCAAAGGTCCCAGGTTCGAGTCCCGGTTCCGGCACACAATTTTAATCTGCCAGAAAGTTTCATTCCTCTACTTGGTTTAAAATGTTTCATGGTTAGCCTTTCCCTAACATGAGGGAGAAACTGATGTGTTCTCCACCCAGTCTCTTCTTCATTCCATGCATCTTGCCACAATTGGCCGAGGGGACTGAGGCGCTTCAGTCACGGTCTGCACGGCCACTACGGTCAGGGGTTCGAATCCCCCCTCGGGCATGGATATTTGTGCCGTCCTTAGTTGTACGTAGTTCATAAGTAGTTTGTAAGTTTAGGGACTGATGACCCCGTAGTTAAGTCCCTTAAGCTTAACAAACATTTGAACATTTTACCACAATTCCTCTCCCCCCCCCCTTTTCCTAATTTCCGGCTGATACCCACTATGACACGAATTAGTTCCTTGACTTTGTCAACATTTACCTTTATTAGCCCAATACCAGACCGCCTGGTCCCTTATCTTAATGTTCAAATGTTTCAAATGTTTGTATAGCTTATGGGACTTAACTATGGGGTCATCAGTCCCTAAACATACAAACTACTTATGAACTACCTAACATTAAGGACGTCAAAAAGATCCGTGTCCGAGGGGGGATTCGAACCCCCGACCGTAGTGGCCGTGCAGACCGTGACTGACGCGCCTCAGTGCCCTCGGCCACGGCGGCCAGCTATCTTAATTTCAAGGGGACAAAGCCCGATTAGCATCAAGAGCGCCCCTGCTGGTGCGGCCCTGTAGGCGCCCACGGACTGTAAAAGTATATCCCGCTGCACCCTTCTGACAGTCACGGCAGGCACCACCAGTGAGAGAGAGTTGGGGTGGGGCGGCAGAGTGTGTTGCGCCACGCGGGTTGCGCTGCGTGGCGTCGGCCGCGGCCGCGGCTGCTGCTGGCTGTTATCTGCCAGGCGAGCCGGTACTGCGGCAGACGTGCGGCGGCTATCGGTCGATGAATATCAAGCGGCTGAGGCTGCGCCTCTGAGACTGCGGCGTTGCGCAACGCAGCCAGCCCTGCTGGGGAGACGCACCGCTCAGCCACCACACTTCCTGACAGCGCGTCCCTGGACCCACGTCCCCAGCCGGGCAGGCGAGCAGGCGAGCACGCGGCTACGACTCGACAGACGTGTATAGATAGCCGCGGCGTGCTTCTCTCCAGGCGCTGCAGACGAAAGCGCCGACTCCTGCCGAGCACCGCACCACTGGCGGCGGGCGCGTCTTGTGTCTTCACGAGTTCAGTCGAGCCGCGTAACAAAAGCTGGTTTTAAAAGACGATGGGAAAGAAAAACACCGGGTCTTGGCTGTGTATTTACTTCAATGGATAACAAGCAGCCCTCAAGCGCCAATTAAAAATTAGTTTACCAGGTTTAGGCAATAACTAAGATTGGCAAATGTTCAAATGTTTGTAGAGTCTATGGGACTTAACTACGGGGTCATCAGTCCCTGAACTTACAACTAAGGACAGCACAAATATCCATGCCCGAAGGGGGATTCGAACCCCCGACCGTAGGGGCCGTGCAGACCGTGACTGGAACAACACGACCTAGAAGACAAGGCCTTACAACAGGCCTTGCCTACGTCACACTTAGAGGCCGCGGCCGCCATCTGACTGGCCGACAGCTGCGCGGCGGTGGCCGTGCCCCAGCCAACAGCCAGTGAGGTGGTGGCCGCGGTCTCTAAGTGTGACGTAGGCACGGCCTGTTGTAAGGCCTCGTCTTCTAGGTGGTGTTGACTGGAGCGCCTCAGCCCCCTCGGCCACCGCGGCCGGCCTAAGATTGCCTTCATCAGAAAATATAAAACAAAACAAGTCACATAATCAATATCTATAAATGTGAATGTCTGTTCGGTGTACGTTTATCATGTCTGAACCACAAGAGATAAGGAGATAAAAATTTCTACAGTTACTAATGTCTACCCGGGGAAGGCTTTAGGCAAGGTTTTATGGCGATCGGATAGCTATTTATCTATATATATATTAATGTGAATATCTCTTCAGTGTACGCTTATCACGTCCGAACGACAAGACGCAGAGACTTAAATATTTCTACAGTTACTAATTTATACCTTAGGAATGTTTTAGGCACGGTTTTTAAACCGATCTGATAGATATTTTAATTTGAAGAATATAACGCGAAATGCGGAACAATAATTACTCTTTGAAAATTATATTTACTCTTTGAAAATGGTTTTATTGACTGCATTGTTGCTTGAGGATTGATAATAATACAAGGGTGGAGTATAATGGGATGGAAAGTTATCGGTGTATATAAAATTCTACGTGTGTGTGTGTGTGTTAATATTTCGCTCTGCAGCGAAAACTACAGAACGCAAACGAATGCTGTGTGTGTAATTGTTGTCCGAAGTCTCCCGTTGTACACCATAGCAGTTCCATGCCGATAGCTATAACGGGGTACAAAATATGATGGTTGAAAATCGTCAAATTATTAAAAAAAAATCGGACTGAAGCCACCGATGACGTTTGCGACTCTGTAGTAAGGAGGTTTCGTACAGCGAAACGTGATGCCACAGACCATATCTTTGGTCTATGCGTGCTACAATGTCTTCAGCTCTTTCTCTGTAAGGATAAGCATACAAATAAGGAAATATAAGAATAAGTAAATAAAGCAGTAAAAAAGAAATTTCTTTTAATACGTCTCTTTAAAAAAATCGATATGATGTTTCGCGCATTACATCAAGTGATCCATCTGTGATATTATTACAATCAT